>JAMPIT010000141.1:0-1200000 GCA_026261815.1 Monarcha castaneiventris obscurior | reverse complement strand
CCATTTAAAAATACCTAAGTTTATGTATTTGGAGCCCAGTGAGTTCCCAAGGTGGACAGTCCTGTCTGAATAGCACCTTTAGGGATTTAATTGTAATTTTTTTCCTTCTAATACACCCAATCCCAAAACATTCAGAAGCAACAAGTGGAGTGATAAGTTTAGTCTTGGTGTAAAAAAAAAAAATTCCTTTAGAGTAATTTATTACTTTTCATTAAAATTAAACCTCTTCTCTTTTTGCACAAATCAAACAGCTTGCGGTTGTTACACACTCTAGGGAATTACCCAAAATCCCAAGAAAGTTTAGCAGCAGAACATTCCAATTCCTTCACTGCCTTCGGTAAGGGCAGCTTTAATGAGAAAAAAAATAATATTTTAACTGATGCAAAAAGGATTTATCATAAATTGATAGTCTGCTTATTTTGTAAAATTAAGATGCTCCTCTGCATGAATACTAAATGGTAAAAACCCTGGAAATTAAAGCACCTAATAGACTACATAAAGCAGGCTTTCAGTTTTCCTACCGAACCCTGCAACTGTACACACACAAATCAGGCTTATCTGTTTATATGGAATTAATCAGGATTACCACTTTCATCTTGGCAATTTCACTGGAGGATAAAATCAATAGCACCCAATCAGTAAAATATGACTGCTTCCACTGCGCTGAGGCATTTTCTCTATTAAGAACTATTTTGCCTTTTTTAAAAATCAATAGCCTCAGGCATTATGTTTCAATATTCGAGGCACAGAGCTGTATTCCAGCAGGACAATCCAAGCAGCACCCCGATGTTTGAGGCAGCTCTGCCCTCTCAGCCCAGCACACCGGAGAAGCAAACACAGGCCTGTGCTTCCACTGCCATTCCCAAAGGCTGCACCAAGACCTTGGAGTTCTCAGGGGCTGAACACCTACTCCAGTACCCTCGGAGGAAGGTAAATAAACCCTTCTGGATCCAGCATGGAAGCTGCAATCTGGGCCCTCCAGCCACTGAGATCCCTACAAACTGGCTAAACGGACGTGGAGTTTCCCTTCCACTAAAGTGACATCCCAACCTTAGCACTGATTCCTTACGGGAAACCAGCACTTACTGGTTACTAGCAACACCTCCAGTTACACCTCCTCACAGGCAATGCAAAGTGAACCTTTAAACATCCTGCATCTATAAACTACTTCATGTTTAGAAAAGTTGGCTACAAACACTGGCACACATTTTACACACCAAGTTATCTCCATGAAACTGGAGATGATACAAAAATTCACTTTCAAACCCCCCATGATGCTCAGGCTGATGTTGCCCAAGTTTAATGTTTTTATAGCTCGAAAGGAAAATTTAAGCAAAATATTGTACTGCTCCTTGTATAGTTTTCCTAAACTCTCATTTCATTTCCTCACTCATTTATTATCACTCTCCTTCCCTTGGCCATGCAGCAAACTCCAGTTAGGTGCCTACAGATTCTTCAGACTTCTCTGACAATCTCTGGCTGAAGGTTAATGTCATGTAATCACAAGGGCATTTTATCATTGGGAACAACCAAATACTCTTATTTGTATAAGAAAACACCTACCATATGTAACTTCCTTACTTACACTGGTAAGTTAGCACAAGGTAACTCAGCCAAGCTTTTTTTTTTATGACGCTTTTTATTTGCTGCTTTTCACCGTGATGAACATTAAGCACAGGTGTGTACACACCTGACAATTTTGAAACTGAAGTGTTAGTTTATTAGGAAAGCTTCATAAGCCAGTCAAATAATTTTCTGAGATGCCTAATAAACATGCACTGCAAAAGCCATATGCAACCTGTCCATATGAAACAGGAATATCAAGCAGGGAGACCGGTGCTTAACTGACTTGGGACGTAACCGAGACCTGAATATTTCTGCTCTATTTTTAACTTGGGATATAATTAGAAATAATCAAGCAGCACACACAAAACAGAAACAAATGATGACCTGCTGTTTCTAGGGTCCCCAGCCGATCTGGGCTGCCATCCTTAGCTTTCCATACTCCCTGTCACTTCCCAGGAGCAGCATCCCTGGCAGCAGCACCTGGAAGCAGTTCCCAACTTGCTGCACACAGACCCTTTCAGTTCTGGGCTCCTCGTGCAGCTGCAGGCCCACCAATTGCTAATTCTGCTCCACTGGGACTTCCCAAATCAGCAGTTTGTCCTCTAAAAACAAAATACATATCGATTCCAAGGACTTCAAGAATACCAGGGAGAGACAGAACAAATTTCCTGCTTCTGAATAATCTCATTTGCAATCTTAATGGTGTATACAGGCTATCACAGCTTTCCTACTAAAAATTAAGTGACACCAGCTTCATTTTTATTCCTAATAATGCAATCCTGTATAGATCCAAGTTCTTATGCTCAACTCAGTTACAAACAGAGGAGGCAGGATTTAGCTTAATTCGATGCTTCTTCCTGATTTGTTTTATTCCCTCAGCTATGTGAAACACTGTCCTAATTCTAAAATCAGCAGCTCATCTTGCCTTATCTGCAAAGCAACCAACTAGACTGGAAAACACACTAATGTTTGCAGATACACAAATCAATGAAGTTATACAGGTTTTTTTCCTAAAATAATTCAGCTGCACACTTTTCTTCAGAGAGCCATGAACAGCTATTTATAGATAGGATCAAATGTCCCTCCAACACACGTGACTCCATACAAAGAATATGGGCTTCCAAATCTGCAACTTCTGCTCATTTATGACACTTTTACCCACACCAGAACACCAGCACAGGCTTTTTTGGCATTAAAACTCCCTGTTCTGGACATAGCAAGCAGCACTTCAGCCTTGACATGGAGAGCTGCGAGTTCCACAGCTAAAACTCCACCTGGACCTACAAACCTGGTGTTCCTCTGCCTCTCCAGCCCTCAGCACCAGCCTAAGGAGGCTCTTCCCAGCATCCTCAAGAAATCAAGCTTCACCCAAAGCATGGAGCAGAAGACAGCACTATCCCCCTCACATCTAAACTCCAAGGGAAGAACTTTCATGCCATGGAACATCTGTACCCAACTCCCTCTCCTGTGAGCAAGGAGGGACTTACAAGTCCCTCTCCCACCTGCCTGTATGTGGAACATTCTGCATTTAAGAAGAGATAGTAGCAATTAGGTGGGAAATAGTGTGAATTAAAATGAAGTTCATCCACTATACATTAAGTGTAGTCTCTTTATTGAGACAAAGTGCCTCTTTATTGAGACAAAGAACTAAGAGAGCCTTTCTCCCTTTCCTCTAGGTAACTGGTACAAACACCCTCAGACAGGGAAAACCCAGCTCCTGGTGCTTCCCAGGGATCCCATGGGACAGCATCCATGGACACAGCATCAAGGCACCTTCCACGATAGAGAGAGAGAGGAGAGGAGGAGATCACCAGAACTTCCAAGATTTCCACAATGATACTCCTAAAGTCCTGCTCCAATAAACAGCTCCAATGAAGGTTTCATTCCATATCATTTGAGCACATCACTCCCCCTCTGCAGACTTACTTCATTCTCCAACAGACACAACTTCATCTACTAATTTAATTTCCTCAAACCATAAAGGATTATTTTAATCTAGCAAAGAGCTACCAACACAACCATAAGACCAGTGAGCTGTCAGGAGAGCAGGAATATCAGAAAAGAATCACCACGTGGCAAGACTTTACACATTACAAAGTAACTTATCTGTTACACATACGCTGCAGATTTTTGAGTCAAACTGCAACATTTTTCAAAAGAAAAAAAACCACCTGCTTCAGACCTGGTATCTGCAAAGCTTGTACTGTGTAAGAGGATAAATAAAAATATTCCCTGTCAACAGGAGTCAGCACACATGGTTCCATCATGAGAACCACCGTGGACATCCTGCCTAATGTGATTTGAAACAGAACAATCACACCATTTAATGTCAGAATTTAACCATTCTCACTTTCCCAAGTTGCTAAAAAACATTTCATTTGATCAGCGGCTTTTTCCATAGTCCATTTACACAGAGCTTTCTCTTAAAATATTAGGATTCAATCAAACTACAGGATTGTTTTGTTTTTCTTAAATCCCAGCACTCAGCATTCAAGACCAGATTTTCTTTCAAGCTTCCTACTAGCTTATTGCTGGCAAGAAGGAAATAAAGAAGTTACTTTTTAAAGCCAGTATTTGGCAAAACGAGCAGATAACATCGCTGCAAAGCTAAGGAGGCTTCTGTGGTATTAATAGTCTCATGCAAGGGCTTTTGAGAGAGCCTTCTCCTGCCTCACCTGGGTGAGATTACGTTTTCCGTAGCCTATAAAGAACCAGGATTCAATCATGGACCATTAAAGACAACAATGGTAAAAGGTGTGAGAACTACCGCGGCTGAAACGCTGCCAGACCGCTCATTACTGGGCTACTGCGGCAGTTCCCAGGCAAGTTCCTCTCTCTCCACAGGTTGCCGGTACCGAGTCCGTACCGCTTCCAGCACCGCTCCCGAGCCCGCCCGTGCCCGATTCCCCTTAGGCGTGCCCTACTCCCCTCACGGGTGAGCTGGAAGCCCGATCGCCCTCAGGTGCGCCCGGCTCCCCTGCCGGGTGCCAGCGAGCCGGGAGCACGGGTGGGTGAAGCGTTCAATGCCCCGCAGACGGGGCTCCAGGTGTCCCTTGTTCGCGGGGAGGCACCGCCGCCGCTCCCCGAGGCGCGCAGTGGCCCCTGCTGGTGCCCGCACGGGGGGAGCGCAGCGGGCTCGGCCCCTCGGCAACCACTCGCCCCGCCGGGGCCGCCCCGGGCCCCCTCCGCGCCCCCGCGCGCAGCCCCGCGCCCGCCGCCTCCGGGGTCTCGCCGCGCTCTTACCCGTGAGGAGGCTCCGGGAGCCGCTCCGCGCCGCGGCGCCGGTCGGCGCGGGCTGCGCGAAGAGAAGGGCGATGCACAGGGAGCCGAGGAGCCGCCGGGCTCTCCGCGCCGCCATCGCTCCACTCCCCGCGCCCGGCAGCCGGGCTGCACCCAGCGCCAGCCCCTCCCCCGGGGGGGCTCCTCCTGCCTTCCTTCCCTACCGGGCGGGCTGCGCGGAGGCGGCGGAGGGAGAGCGGCGGGCGGGCGGAGCGGCCGCGCTCCCTCCCTCACTCCATCGCGGGCCGGGCTCCGCGGCTCGCTGCCTCCGTCCCTCCCTCGCACGGACCCCGCGGGGCGCGCGCCGCCTCCCGCCCGCCCGCCCCCGCCCCGCGCATGCGCGCGCCCCTCCCCTCCCGCCCCCGACCCCCGCGCCAGGTGTGCGCGCGCCCGCCCCCCCCGCGCGCGGCACCGCGCCTGCGCGCGCCCGGCGGGGGGCGGGGCTGGCGCCCTCCCGTGAGGGGCGCCGCGCTGCCCCCCTTCCCCTCAGGCGTTCGGTACGTGAAGTTCCTGGGTTTTAACGCAATGAATCCGTGTTTTCCCCTCTCCAGGACCAGCCCAGCGTGGGTGCGGGACCTGCGCGTTCCCCACGCGTAAAAGCATAGAAAACCAAACGCTTCGGCACCAATCCGGGTATCCCCACTATGCGGCGAGCCGGAGGGTGTGGGAAGCGGGAGCCCGGCTCTGCCATGGTGCTGAGAACCAGCAATCCAGAGCCACCAAGAAACCCGAAATCGAACGAAACGTAGAAAAAGAACTTGCGGAAACTTGTTTTCTTGGGGAGCAACTCTGCTGCTCTGTTCGGGATGTCGCCTTTCCCAGTAAACGTGCTTCTCAGAGATAAATAACGTGAAGAAAAGGCCAGACATGCTCCGAAAAAGCAAATGCAATGTATTTTCATCCTCCTGGGGGTAATTAGTTTTATACAGCATTTGCCATTCAAATCCAAATCACTGGAATGCCGCATCGTTACCAGCCGGTTCCAGCCCTACTGCCGGATCCAGTCCCCTTACAAAGGACTCAATAAGAGCTATAAATATACATTCCTCCTTCATTAATCATATGGAGTGCACCCTGATATTTTTTCCATCTCAGCTTGTTACCAACTAAATTATATTTTTACAACGCACACGGTGTCCTTGCTCATTTCATTATTGACTAATTGAATCGTCTCTTTCAGGACATAAATTACATGGGACCAGGGCTAGAGGTAACCAGGAGACAGCCGGACCCCTGGGGCACCGCACAACGTGAAACACGGGTACATCCCCCGCAAAACATGTTGCAAAATGTTTTAAAACTAATTCGAAATCATTTGTTCCAAAAAAACCCAGGCTTTTACGCTGGTTGTGAGACTCCCGTTAAGGAAAGTTTCCCTTGATAACCTCGGTGTGTGTGGCAAGGGTGTCCCTCTTGTTGCAGGCAGCTCTATATTCCCGTGAAATTCTCCCTGATCCAGCGGGATTTGCAGATTTGTTTATGGAGAGAGTTTTCTGCGAGGCAGACGCTGGCAGAGTGTGCAGTGCCCCAAACACAGGTGTGGATTTTGCCGTACAGGGATGCACACAGTGAATTAAACGCTGACGTGACTGCAAAGCACCAGCTAATACAGGTGTCTGAGGCGTCTCTCCTTGTGAAACTTGCTTCATTATTTTATGTTTCTGTCAGGAAACAGGGGGTTTGGCCACTAAAAATATCCCGGGGCATTTTCACAATGGAATAATTACCTCCTCAGAAGGATGTTTGGGTTTCTCCAGCTTACCCTTGCCGAGCTACGCTGCTATCTGATATGCCACAAGGATTACCAGCAACCAGCTGCAATTTATCCTGAAAATGGAAGCGGTGATTAAAAGGCAGGACTGGTAGTGTAACTCCTATTAAAGCTGGTTAGCAATTCCCGTCATAAAATCCTGCCCTCAGTCGCTTTTAATAGGGCCAGACTAACCACTGTGCTGAAATATAAGCATCTGAAGTTCATACCTCGGGTTAAATTATAAACATTTCTCCTTGTCTTCCTTCTGTCAGGGATTTTCTAGTCTGAAAATGAGAATGGTCACTTTGTCAGAGGTGTTCCCTGGAACCCCGCCACGAAAACCCTCCTGAAAATCCTGCTGGTGCTCGGCAGGGGCCTCCTGGTACTTCCGCCCCCCAGCAGCTCTGTCCTCATCACAGCCCAGGGCCGTGGGATCAGAGCTGGACCCGCAGCTTCAGTTCCTGGCTGCTCTGGACCATGCCATGTCTGCAGGTAGGAAGGGTGAACAGGGAACCTGTCCTTCCAGTCCTCTTGGGAAACACAGAGCAGGAAGCTCCTTGAGAAACACACAGTGGGGACGGGAACTGGGTCCGGGACAGGTAAGTTGGCAGGCACAGAGGCTCTGGAGAGAGACAAGTTCTTCAGGGTGGTGGAAGGGAACGAGGAGCCAGAAGGAAAAACAGGTCTGCCTGGAGGGAAGGATAAAGCAAAGCTGATAAGAAAGAGTCTGGAAGCCAGGCTGTTGGGAGAAGACTTTAAACCAGAGTGGGAATGGGAGAAGTTGCTGGGAGGAGGACGTGCAGCCTGGGAGGACTGGGAGCTGTCCCTCTGGTCTGGTCAAGGGCTGAGGGAGAGCTTGCTTGGCAAAGGGCATCAGATGGAAGAGCTGGAGTGGGGCAAGGGAGGAGGACCCCGAGGCTGGGTGCAGGAGGCAGCAGGGCCTATGGGAAGAGGGAATTCACTAGAGACAGTGATGTAGGAACGGGAATGACAGAAACTGGGGGAGGGAGGCGGAGCAGAAAGGCGAGGATTTAGGAAGGAGAATGAAGACCACCTGGAAAACAGTCAGCAGCAGGTACCTGAAATACACTGAGAATGTACCTCACCCCCTTGGAATGCTGGAGCTTGTGCCAACCACGACATCCCTCACAGGGGCCAATTTCTACGTTGCTGATGGCCTGCATCGATGCCAGCCCAGGATTACGTTGCTGGGGTTATCTCTACATGGGAAAGAAGTACATATTCAGTAAAACAACAGTACTCAGGCTGCACAGTAACACACTCCCCAGTTACCAAACACCAGGATAAAGGTGGCCGGTGCAGAAGGATAAGCCAGGCTCAGACACTAAACCAAGGTCAGGGAACCCAGGCAAGTGCCTCAACTACTTCCACCTCATTTACTGTAAAAATCAGATGTAGATGTTTTGTGCACCTTGTGAGGAACTGCGGGGCGAGCAAGCACGGCACTGTGGGTGGGGCAGGTGACTGCTGCTCCCAGAAAGGATTTTTAGCCACCGGAATCTGTGGGATGCAAAGCTGAGTCCCTAAGCAGAGCCTGCCCAGCGCTGCACTAATTGTGCAGTCAGCGCTGCCCAGGTGCCTGGCCTGACATTTTGAAGCCTGACTTGCAGAAGTGAAGAGCTCTTGCAGATAAATCTGCAATAACTGAGAATTTATACAACTTCTGACTCAATTAGATGCTTGGCCATGTTCTATTTTCTGACAAAATCAGGCCATTGAGTATTTCTAATTGGATCTCTGAAATGAAAAGATATTTTTTACTATTCTGTCTGTACACCTGAGTTCCTCGTCTGTAAAATAAGGGCAGCACCAGTTCTCGCTCCAATGTTGAGAAAATGAATTAGAGTTTGTGAAGCACTTGGATACCATAGTGATGAGTCCCATGGAAAAGCTCAGGAGGAAATGAAGAAATCTTTCTTCAGAACTATATTTGAATAGTCTGCTGTAAATAAAGCATGGGCCACACAGTGAACAGCGAGGAGAAAATAAAATTATTACTTAGTGAGCACAGTCAATTCTGTACAATGGGTGAGGCCAGGAACCTGTTGAAAGAACAGCGTGTGATCTAATTACAATTAAATACTTTATCATAATGCAGATGCATGGAAGGGACAAATTACAGCTGCACAGGCCACCTTAATGTTGGTATTTCTAAACTTTTAGACTCTTGAATTTAAAAAAACCCACCACTGTTAGGTGCAAAGGTGTAATACACGTATAAATTATTTCCTCGCCCTTTAATAGTGGGAGACAATATATTCCCCTCCTCTACCTCAGCTGCTTAAGTGGAAAAAAAGGTTTTTCTCTTCTTGGAGATATCTCAGCCTTACAGCCAAGATTTAACACTGTCATTCACACACTGACGCAGAGATTTAAATCCGAAATTTACCTTCTTTGCGAGTCTGTGCATGATCATCAGAAACAGATTATTCTCCAGAGAGGGATCCAGAGGAGGACCTTCATTTCGGTGATTAAAATTCGGTGTTTTGCTTGGAGTGCTTCCCATTCCAAGCCAGCCCCCTGGTTTTGATGCAGAGGCAAGGTTATGGAACAACAACTCCCCTGATCTTTCCGACTCCTCAGTCCCGAGGCTACGCTGAGCTTTCCCGACTCCTGCTGAGACTTGGAGCCGCTTCAGAGCGGCTGTAAATTGCACTGGGTTATCTGTCACCCACAAGAAGGGTGATGGAATTAGGATTGCACTGTTCAGTGCCACTCTGGTCGTGCCTATTTTTCTCATCGTGATTTCTCTATTGCTTAGCAGGATGTGAGGTGACACTGAATCGTTACACCAATTTATTGTTACCCGGAGAATTTTCCGTTACCGGGCATCCTCTGGCAGCTGGTTAAGGCAATTTGGGATAAGAAGGGGCTGCAGCACAAATAAAGACGTGGCTCATTAAGTTTAAGACTTAGAGCTGTGAGATACCTTCAGTTTAACCTTCTGTGCTGCCTCCCTTGCAAGGCATCAGCTCCATTCACGGAAAGCTTCTGGCAACATGACCTGTCTGATTATTCCCAATCTCCATCCTGATTCCAGCACCAGTGCCCAGCAAGGTGTGCTGTCTTTCATCCTTCAATAGGGGCTAGATTTATTTTTTTCATTTATTTTTCACATTTATTGATCACAGATGTGGTTTTGCAAACTGCTCTGAGGTTAAAAGTCATTCTCTGGACTTTGCCGAGCAAATTCTAGGTTAGCAGGTCGTGTGCCAGAAACCCTCCAACCCCAGCACACATTTCTGTCATTCCTGATGTCAACAGCTGGTCCAGCTCCTCACTGGAGTCAGGGAGGGTCATAAATAGAGGCAGACCTCCCAATAACTGAGGTGAGTTTCCCAGGACATCTGAGAGGAAGGTGGAGCTCCCTGAGTCCCAGTTTGATGGAGCCTGAAATACAAGCAAGGCAGTTGGTGTAAAATGCTTTTAAAGGCTTCCTTCGCTGAGCAAGGGAGCTGCTGAGTTCTAATCCAATGTTTGTTTATTTAAGGTTTTCAGAGGTACATGGAGGGAACCTAGAATCCAAAATGCAGTGTTTACTGGAATCCAATACACAATTTAAAAGAAAAGGGTAATGCATTTGTTATCAGGAAGTGCATTATGATGTGGGATGTGGCTCTCTGGGCATCCAGAAGGACAGAAATGCAGGAAACCCCCAAGGGGAAAGCCTGATGTTATTGCAGTGAACGGGATTTTTGCCATCCATGTCAGCAGAGTGAGATTTCATGTCTGGACGCCTGTCTTGGGATGACACTGTGCTGCAGGCCCTCGCAGCATTCTCAGTGACTGTATTTTCCTGGTTTGGTGGCTATCATTAGTAGTTGTTCTCAGATGAGATCATTACTGGGGACACACTGACCACTGAGTCTCCATTCCTCTTTCCCACTGTCCGTGCCCTCACTTTCCCAGTGTCCCACTTCTCCCTGAGCTACTGCAACTCATCTTTGGATTGAAAGACTCTCTGCACATCCAGTAAGAGAGGAGACAGATGGTCCATGCCCTCTCGTGTGAACAGGATCAGTCTCCTCTGCATCTTAAAAACCACATAAGCCAGGCGAGGATTCCAGGTGGTGTTTATCCCAAAGCATTTCCAACAATCCCACAAGAATGTTAATTACTGACACCAACAATCTTGTTCTCATTCATATAATGGGAGTGCCTAAAGGTCTTACCTGGGGTTGGGCAGACACTGTAGGATCACACAGGAAAAGCACAGAGGGGTTTTAGTCCAGGTTATCCTGACAGGAAGTCAGAAAGCAGAACCACAGAGAGGTGTTGGAGGTAGAGCAGCAGGGCCACCTTTCACATCTCCTGAGTCCCAGTGCTTCTGCTCTGTAAACACCATCACGTTTTCTCCTGTGCCAGGGGAAGTGAGACTGCAGTGGTCTGAGAGAATTCAAAGCAAGAGGAAAACCGTGGAGAGGAGAAAGGATAAGAACAAATGGAAAAGAATTTATGCTTAGCACATAGAAACAGTCATTTGCCTCTGGGCTTGGGAAATCAAAGAAACAACCTTAGACCAACAGCAGAGGATGCCTGGAAAACACACAGCCCATCGCTCCCGGGGATCCCAGCACACCTTACAGACCTCCCCTCTGCCCATGGCAGGAACCAACAGCAGCACAGCCCAGGCCTTTCTGTGTGTTACCTGAAAGGGTCAGCTGAGGTGTTGGGTCATATGGCTGGAATCAGATGTGTTGGGGGACTCCTGGAAATGGAAAGAAAAGGACACATTCCCTGTGAGAGATACAAACAGATAAGCCAGAGTTAGATGGGCAAGTCCACACATAAAACCTGAGACCAAAGAGACTTGACTGTTGTGTCAACACCTACAACTCCCACAGGTGCCCTTCCTTTTTGGTGTCAGACTATGATTTTAGGTGTTTAAAACTGAATATACAGAAACAATTATCCCAGGACTCATTGCTTGGACACGGTGGCTGAAGTGTCCCTCTGCTTTAAATGGCAGGAACTGGAGGCACAGAGTGCTATTAGAACCTTGTGACAGAACAGTAAATATGAAGAAAATTACCTCAGTCCACTATTTCAACAATTCAAAACCAGTCATTGCTATGATGTAGTGAATACAGGGACAATGAGCCACAGAAACAGGAAGGAATTAAGACATTGGACAATAGGTTGGGACAGCGACAGAGTCCTGTTTGCTGTAATGGTCTTGTTCATGCACTCTCAGACAGCCCTTTAAAGTCAGAGTTTTGGCTTTGCTTCCTCCAACTGGAATGCTCAGACAAATCTCATCATCCTTTCAAATGGTGTGAAGGAACTTCCTATAAATATAATGGATTTTTCATGGAGGAAATACTGGACTTCTTCATTTTTACCACATCATCTGATAAATGGACAAGCTCGAACTGTTGTAAAATTAAACTGTTCGGAACAAGACTTGGTTTACAAAGGGCTTCTGTTCCCCAGGTTTGTAGGGTGCCACTGAAGGATGCCTGGAGTCCTGGGGGAATTCTTTTGCCACGGGGTCTGTGTACTGTGATTGTGGTGCCTCCCAAAGCACCTTCCTGCCGGGGAGGGTTGTGCTGCAGCACCTGGGAATGCTGCAAAAGTCTGGACAAGGCCTTGGTGATGTAGCTGTCAGAGGAGAGCACGGAGGTCTCTTCCCAGAGAGCAATAGCAGGGGTACAGCCCTGATTTGCTAAGGAGAGGAACAAGCTTCTGTTCCCAGCAGTTCCTGGTTTAAAAGCAGGGTTATGCCTTGACTCGTTCTGCATAAATTTTATTTTTAAATCATTTCTAACCTCTTGCAATTTTTAAGCATCTCTAAAACCAGGGTAAATTAGCCAACATTCCTTCTTAGTGTTACCAGTCCACCCTGTTACCCCCATCAGCACAGTCTGAGTCTCTCAGCTGCAGGACTGAGCAATGTGGGGACACAAGGACAGTTTAAAAAGCAAAGAACAATTCCTTGTGCCAAGGAATGGTGCTGCACTGAGAGCTCTGGCAGGGAAACTGTGGGCAGCCTTCAGACAGGTGAAGAGTCTGACTCAAGCTCCAATCTGACACTTCTCACAGACGTTCATTTCACTTTTATGTTGTTGTTGTTTAAATATCCCTTCTGCAAAAACATCATCATTCTCCCACCTTTCCATACTCATCCCAGGGGACCGGTGATCAAAGCCAGGAGAGCAAACCAGGGGCTCCGAAGGGATGTGGAATGTGGGTGAAGGAGCCGTGAGCCCTCGGATCTCCCTGACAGGTCTGGGCACTCGGCACGTCAGGATCCCTCGGTCTGCTGCCACACAGGGTTTTTACCACTGCTGTTATTCCCTCAGCACCTGAATGGCAGCTTTAAAATCAAATTACATGAGTGCTACAGGCTGCAGCCCCTGGCTGAGCCCTGAAGTCAGACAAATTGAAACAACAAATATGCCCAGATAGCAGTTCCCTAAGAAATGTCATCCTTACACTGCTCTGCTTTTCCTCCTAACGGAACCTGACGGGACTTATCGACTGCCCGGTATTCCTGCAACTGTATCGGAAGTTATTGATTCTGAGAAATATGAAATGTGTCTCAGAGAGGTCAGAATGTGACTCTGTCCATGTGAGACACAAAGGTGTTCAGAGATACTGAATGGAGCAGAGGGAGCAGCAGGAAACCACAGGCTGGGAGTTGACTCCAACAGGGATCGGTGGGGTTTGAACACCACCGCCCCAAGACAAAGTGAAGGTGCTGATCCCGGCTCCTTGGGACCTGTACAACGCTGTAAATGTTGCCCAGGCTGTTGCTCCACCTGCTTCCCTCCCCACCAATACTCATTTTTGAGGGATGCTCTTAGAAGGACTGGAAGTTGAAATGCATTTCCTCCCATAGTGGAAGGCACGTGCTGGCAGGGGAATCTGGGAGGAAAGTGCTCTTATGCTATACAGGCAATGGACATTTTCTGCACAAGCAAGATGCCTTCACATTCCCAAAGGAATTCGGCTAAAAAGCATCACTGCCAAAAACTGGAGAGAATTTAGATGCTTGGAACAAACTTACATTGCTAAAAGTGGGGAATTGGAAGAGAAAGATGTTCAGGCTATCAGAAGTTGTTATCAGAAGTGCCCTTCGTTTTTGAAAGCACAGCAGTGTAGGTTTTCAACAAAAATCAATTTCTCAAAAAGACTGTCCTTCCATGACCAAAAGCCTTTGGTGAGGGCTGAGAAGAAATTGAGGTTTATGTCTGTATCATGTGGACATTTAGATTCTACGAAGCAAAGCAATGGTATTTTTCAGCCGTGAGCCCTCGGAGGCAGGTAACAAATAACAGAGATTTGACAGAGGGAGAAAAGCTTTCTCACAAATCTCCTGTTTTCCCAGTCCCAAAGGGCTGCAATCTGCCTCTGACCCCTCCTTCAGGCTGGCCCTCCCTCCGTGATCTGTTGGGTTTGTGTTTTCAGACGGGAGTCCAGCGTTTTCCTGCCAACCTCCAGCAATCAGTGGCACTCAGCTGCTCCTTCTGGAGTGCCATTGTGGTGTCCACCACTCCTGAGGCTGCCAGGACATTCTGGGAAGCACTGCCTTTGGAGAAGGCAGCACAGGGGACCACAAGGAATAGTATGACTGACATTTTTTTATGTTTACTGCTACTACTGCTGTTAATGTGTGTTTTTACTAAAGAGCAGAGTTCATGAATTATGCTCAGCTTAAAAACAAAGGTGTAAAAAAGTACCAGTGAAAGACATCAGGAAGAAAAACCTCAAAACCACTCCTTTTACTCTCTCTTTTTTTTTAAGTTCTGCATCCAATTTCAGGCAAGTGCAGCAGTGCCTGGGGTGTGGTGCCTCCAGAAGGCTCCTGAAGAAGCGCCTGCTGTGCACAGGCTCCTGCTGTGGGAAGGGAGCAGTGGGAACTCAGACACAAGAGCAGGTACCTCACTGTGAGCAGTTTCCACACCAGGAGGAGGAAGAACTTGGTCTTGTTCCTGGCTACAGGTGGCTCTGACACGTGAAAGGGTTTCATTAATTCTCAGTTGAGACAAGTGAATGATGCCTGTCCCGTTAGAAGTGACAAAGGTAAGATGTCTTGCACTTCACCTAAAATTGGCACCAGAAGAAGGGTGGGTTTAGATGAGATATTGGGAAGAAATTTTTCCCTGTGTTTGGTGCTGAGGCCCTGGCACAGGTGCCCAGAGAAGCTGTGGCTGCCCCTGGATCCTTGGAAGTGTCCAAGGCCAGGCTGGACGGGGCTTGGAGCAGCCTGGGCTAGTGGAAGGTGTCCCTGCCCATGGCAGGGTGTGGAACAAGGTGGTCTTTAAGGTCCCTTCCAACCCAAACCAGTCTGGGATTCTATGATCAAGAATGTGGGAATGCCAACACAGCCTGGAATGTGGACAAAATCCCTGTTTGGAGTTCCTGGACCCGGGTAGGTGGGGTGACACTGCAGCAGGAGGGTCCAAACCACAAAGATAAGTGCACATTAAAGTTGTACACCAACTTATGAATTTCTAGGAACTTACTTAACCTCAACCAAAAGCCACAAGCAGACTTTGGGAATTGAGCAGTGAGGCTGCTCTAAGTCAGCTCCCATAGCAGGAATTTTCCCTCTGACCAAAGGGATCCCTTGTTCAATTTATGGGGAAACACAGGCAGCAAAAGAGGTGGTGTGAAAAATTAGCAGCATTTACCGTTGTGTTGGAAAGCCTTGTTCACATCAGAACACCTTCCCCAGGTACCTGAACAAGAGAATGGGGATTTTTAAAAACAGGGAAACCTGCACAGGGCGCTCAGTAAATCTGAGTGGAGCACACCCACCTTAAAGCTCAACTCCTATATGGAATTTTTACCTGGAATCCAGCTGACACCAGAGGAAGGGGTGAAAAGGCTCCCAGCTCTGTGAGAGGTAAGAGGAAATGACAGAACTGACAGCAGTGGACACTGCTGGGTCACCAGAGAAAGGGGAAAAACGCAACCCTTTGTGATTACAGTCAAACACAAATAAATATGTTGGAAAAGAACGTTTTCTATTTCCTGCAAGCAGTAAAGTTTGGGGGGAAACGGCCTATGACAAATATTTTTCTCTGCTGGAGGCAGCAGCAGGGCTCTGACAGGCACGTTGGAAAACAGACCATACGTTTGTGCATATTCAACAGCCCCACTGGGAGACATCATTTCTCAGGCTGCCGTTGGGGTTGTGTTTGGCACTTGAACTGTTTCGGGGGCTTTGATAGCCCAGGATCTGTGTAGAGGATGTTTTGTTCTGAGGGAAAAGAGCACGAGCACATGACCAGAAGCTCTGATCAGCTATTGAAAGACCCAGACCAGCAGAGCTCAACAACACAACTCCTTTGTAATGGAAATGCCATACCTAGGCATGAAATTAGGAAAGCAACATGTACAAGCAGATTCCAAGAAGATTGAAGTCATCCTCGGTATTCCTGCCCCAGCGGAAAAGGATGCAAAGTTAAGACACCTCTGAGTGGTGAAGTGTCGACCCGATTTAGCTGCCCAAGCAATCAATGACGGATCTTTATGAGTGTTCAGGAGCCCTAACACACAGATCTTCCCTGGGAAACTGAAAGGAGCTAATTAATAGCCCAGACAAACAGAATGAAATGCAAAGCCAGACATAGATCTTTACAGCCCGGTGCTGACTGTGCTGAATTCTCTCCTTGCACTCCCAGCTGACCCCAGTGAGGCATCAAGATTAATGCTTGTACAAAAAGCTTTTGCTTTCCACTTTTTGTAAAGCACTTGCAGGCTGTCTACTCAAGTGTTTTCGCCTGGCTGCAATCAGAGATAGTTTAGTCTTGACTTACAGATGTAGCTGGGTTTTGCTGTCCCCTGTCCCGCTTCAAGCACCCTGAAGTGACACCTCTCTGTCCTTACTGCTCTGGCTGCTGGGAAGTGAATGCCCTGATAACTGAGGCAGTTTAACTGCAGCTTGCTCAGTTCCATTTGTGTCCTCTGTTTGCAGTGCACTTTGGGACCTTCTGGTGCCCTGAACTCCAGTGAGGTGATGATGTCAATCAGAGTTAACACACAAATCCCTGGCCAGTGGTTGTAGAAAAGTCATGGAAATCATCCTTGTTATCAAGAGATGCAGCATGAGGGCCCTCAAAGGAGCTTTAGGAGGAGGAGTTCCAAGGCTGGCCTTGAACATGGGATACTTCCCAGGCAACGTACTCAGGGTCATTTGGCCTTTTCCAGAACAGGCAAGGAGACATGAGTTTGTGGGACACATGGCCAGCCCAGATGAAGCAGCTCCTGCCCTCCTCCACCAGACCACGGCCATTTCCATCCAAGTATTTTAGGGAGAAATGCCAGTCAGTCTTGTCAGCAGGAAAGGTCTGTCTGGGAAGACATCCCCTCAAGTGCCTTGAGATGGCAGAGGAAGAAGTTAAACACTGAGGGTTAAGACTCTGCCTTGCCCAGGCAGCTCCTGCAGCAGGGAAAGCCAAGAGCAGGTTTTCCAGGATCATGATTTTGGACTGAGGTGCCTAAATTTTGTGTAAATTTCACTTCAGACTCTGCTTGGATGCAGCCTTAGATGTCCCTTGTTTTCCCAGTGGAGAGCAGCAATACTTCCATGATGTTTCCCAGTGTCACTTTTAAACCAGTGATCCTTCTTCAAGAGCCATGGTGGAAGGTATGGCACAAAAAACCTTTCTTTTTAAACTAAAATAAGGTGAAAGAGGACATCAAATAACAGGGTCAGCCTAAGGGCACTCAGAGGGTTCATAGAATCATAGAATGGTTTGGGTTGGAAGGACCTTAAAGCTCATCCCATTCCACCCCCTGCCTCGGGCCGGGACACCTTCCACTGTCCCAGGGTGCTCCAAGCCCCGTCCAACCTGGCCTTGGACACTGCCAGGGATCCAGGGGCAACCAGAGAATTCCTGCACAACCTGTGCCAGGGCCTCAGCACCAAACACAGGGAAGAATTCCTTCCCAATATCCCATTTAACCCTGGGATCCAGAGAGATGTAAGATGCTTGAGAAGGGTAAATCTTGGGCTCAGGGGCTGCAGCTGACCTTGATTTTGCTCCTCGAGTGAGAGCTCTCCTGGTTCCAGAAGGAGCCTTTCTGTAGGGAAGCTAAAGATCATTAAAACCTTCCAGAGGACAACATGAGATCCAGACAATATTCCCCTTTCTCCCAGCTCCCACTTCCTCACACACCTCCTTGGCTGAGGAGGAACAGCAGGTTCTGCTTGGCCTGATTTGGAAGGGAGACACAAACCCCACTGGCTGGGATCTGGAGTGATCCAGCTGCACCTCAGTCTCTCCTGTCCCATCATTCTAGTGACCCAGAAGTCCTGGAAAATAAATAATATTTGGAATTGTTGGGCTATTCATCTACACAAATGTCTTGCTGTCAATGCTGTGCATAAGGATATGCAGAGAAACCAGGAATGTCCTGGGACTGGAGATCAGTGGGCAGAACATTTTTTGCAGGCCCACACAGAACTGTTGGGTTGTCCCAAGCCAATGTCCCCGAAGGACATCAGAGTCAGCACTTTCACTGCTGAAATTACCCACAACCAAGATAAATACATGAAATATTAGTGGGAATATTGAGAAATAACAAAAACTAGTGCAGAAACCACGGTGGAATGTGCTCGCAGGGACATGCACAGGCACAGCCTGTCCAACGGACTCGTGGTCAGCCACGATCCTGGCTCACAACCTACATCCAGTCCCTGAAACCTTCCACCAGCCTGAATTCCTTCTGTTTTGTACAGAAGTGAGTCTTGTGGCCTGTTTTAAAGCTCTAACAGCTTCATTTTGGTTTGGGCTCAGCTTCTCTCCTGGACTAACAGGTGCTTGGGAAGCTGTGAAGATCACATTGTGGGAGAGAAAACTGTTCCCCCGTAACATCCCCCTGTGCTCTATGCCCACAAACCTGAGGGTCCATCACACAGCCTTGAGTCTGAGAGATGAGCAGGGGATGGAAAGAGCCAGCTGGAACCTCTGGAAACCTGGAATGCTCATGGGATTGAGGAAGGGGGAAAGCACGAGCATTGGCCCCTTCTCCAAAAGCTGCACACCAAGATCCCAAACCACTTCTTACTCCAGCATTCAGGAACTCACTGGAGTCAGAGCTTTGGGATTTAACTGCTGCTGGAAAAGGAGGAAACTCCTATTTGCATGCACAAAGATTGGGAGTTTTCTTCCTCCACTCCAGTGGAAGTTTAATCCAACAGGCCCCTTCCTGTGTGTCCAGTGGCCTGGTCACCACTGCCTCAGGTGAGCACAAATCTAGTGGACTGACGTGGGAAAGCAACCTGGGCTGGAGATGTGCTCACATAGCTTCATTTAGATCTTTCCTGATGGGAGAATTGAGAACCAAAGATGTTCCCACCAAACCTACTCATCCAATTACTGGAGCACTTTGAAAATGTGATACGGATCAGTGGAGCAGCCTGCGCTTTTCCCAGGACAGAACAGGAGTGTGCAGACACTGCACTTTTGGGAAGCATGGAGAACCAGACACAGGAGCTTTGTGGCTTTTCTTCATTGGTTCTGACTTGCTCTGACTCCTCGCCTGCTCACCATTAGCACCCCGTGGTGCGGTTGTGTTTGACATCCCTGTAACAGCCCCTGATTTATATGGCCTCACACAATCCCTCCTCCTCTCTGCGGCCTTGGGAGCAGCAGAACAGACATCCTGAAATGGAACTCCTTTGAATCAGTCATTGCCAAAGGAGCAGACACCTTCAAAGATCATTATCTTCGTGAATCAAACTTCACCCTTCCCAAATGATCTCTTTTTTTTAATGAAATGGAGCTTTTGGGGTTTGGCAGAAGCAGACAAATACTCCAGTGGGCAGACTTAAAAAAAACGGGTGAACACGACTGAGATTCACAGAGTCACAGAATAAAGGAGAGAAAGGATCCAGAGAGAAATCCAATGTGCTACATTCATCACTCACACATTCAATTACAAGGATCTGAGCAACTGTCCAGTGAAGGGAATTCAAGCTCCCCATCTGATAGTGTATCTCTGATGCTTTTCCACATGGCACTGCAGGAGATGAGCCATGCTCCTTTCTACACCCATTCCCCGCAGAAAATATGCAAACCATCACCACGAATGTTCCCTAATTTAGGATCCATGTCCTAATATTCTCTGCCTCCAAAGCATGGCCACCACTTAATGCCCTGCTTGCTTTAGGAATGTGGTTTTCCTTTGGTCCGATGGGAACACCATGATGATGTGCTGCACGTGCCAGAGAGGCAGGGCTGGCTGGGGAAGGAGAAGGGAGGCTTCAGCTCAGAAATGATAGTACCTATTTTTGGCTCCCGGAGCCAGGCTGTGCTGCTCCCACTCTGTTTTGATGCTCCAACACATTTCGCTGGAGATGTCACCAATCCCAGGCAGTCACGACAGTCTGGGCTGCTGGGATTCAGCCTCGCGGGGGAGGGAAGACGAGCGGCAATTTTTCTGAAGTCTGCAGCAGGAACAAATGGATTTGTGGTGACTGTTATTTGAATATTAATATTTAGATGAGGATATTTTTCAGTCTGAACATACCATTAGAACACAGGAGACCTGGCTCTCCCTTCCACCTGGCTGCAGTGGGAGATTCCCTCTTCCTAAACATCCACCCTTGTGCAGCCATGGTGAGGTTTTCAGATCTGGTTAAACATCTTGCAGAATGAAATGTCCTCTTGCTGCTCACTGCCTGGGACACATAAAATACAAAATACAGTCTCCTGGAGTGAATTCATGCCCCAAGTGTGTTTTACATAACTACAGTGCCTACTAGGGGTGCACAGGATTTTCCCAGCACTCCAAGTGCTACAGTTCCCACTTTCATTAAGTGACAACTTACTTACATCCCAGAGTCCTGAGGCAGCACAAGCCGAAGGCTCTGCTCACATCACTTGCTGCAGGTACCCCTGGGAGGTTGTGAGAGCCTCCCCTCTCCATGGCTGTGCTGCAGGGCAGCCCTGTGAAGGAGACAGCCCAGAAAGTCTCCTGAAACCCAGCCCTCGACCTGGGCACCTCAGTTCGTGCTGAAGGGGCTCTCCACAACCCTGTGCCTCCTGCCCTCAGCAGCCTGTTCCTGCCTGGCACCAGCTCCACAGTCCTGCAAAACTGAGTGGGGAAGGGAGACAAAGCTGTGGCTGCCCCTGGCAGTGCTCAAGGCCAGGCTGGATGGGGCTTGGAGCACCCTGGGACAGTGGAAGGTGTCCCTGTTTGTTCCACCCAAACCATGCTGTGATTCCAAATCCAACGGGATCCAAGGGAAGACAAGGCAAAGGGCGAGGAGCTTGGGCATCTCTGATGCCAGGCCAGTGCTCTGGGAAAGCAGGGAACCAGAAGCCAAACCTTGTGTGCCTGCTTCTCACCAACCACAGGATCAGCTTTCCTTTCTTCAGCTGCTTTTCTTCATTCTGTTCTCCTGCAGCATCCTGTGCTATGGAGTGATAGAAACATGTAACAGCTTCTCCAAACACAGTTATCTTTAGAAATGGAACAGTGGAAGAAAATGACACCGAGTAGACACTGCAAAAAGAAAGCCTTCACTACATTAAAAATGAAAAGTTACATTCTTGATCAAGGAACAATCCGGTCTGAATAGTCACAATCACATTTTACAGCCATGTAACTCTTTTTATCTCTTTCTCTCCAACATCTGAAGAAGATGAACATCTGATTTCTTTATGTGGGAATTGCTTAAACCAGCACTGGGAGAAAATATGCAGTTGAATATTGATCTGAAAAGATGGAGGGAGTTCAGCCCTTCAGTCCTGAGTTAACAGTCCTGGATTTTGGACAGGGGCTGGCAGAGCTCAGCCCCTCTCAGGACCAGCCTCATCCTGGTTCCTGCCAGCCCTATGGCCCAAGGCTCCTGCAGCTCCATTCTTTTCAGCAAAGGTTGGCTGCAGGAGCACAGCACCATTTTATTTAATCATGGTTGGAGTTCTGGTATCTACAGGAAAAAAATCCTGGGAGCAGAGCATATTTTCATGATCAGTGCATACAGAGTGGTATAAAATGTCTGCACCGCTTCTTTCCACTCCAGCCTGTGCCTTTGAAGTCATGGTAACAGCTTTTGGATCCCAATCCTCTGGTGAGACTCCTTGATTTATTAGGTAAAACATCTGGAAAAAATGAGGACTTGTGGCAGTGTAAATCCTCCAGAAGGAGCGGAGGGAGGTTTCATCTGAGCAGCCCTCCTGTCAAAACGCAGGAAACCTGAGCCCCGGCCGCTGGCTTGAGGGTGCTCCGAGGCTGAAAAGCTCCAGCCGGGCCATTGCCATTTCACCCAGTGGCCAGAAAGCAGCTGTGAGCAGAGGCATGTCCAGCAGCCCGGGCAGCTGGGACCACGCCAGGCCCCTGGAATGGTTTGGGGACACTCGGGTGTCAGCAGCGGTGCTGCCCTTGACAGCACCAAGGAGCCCTTGGTGTGAATCCCGGCGCTCTGGGAGCTCTCAGGGATGTAAATACCTGTGAATACCTGCCTGTCACCCCCACAGGAACAAGCACCAGCCAAGCCCACTGCCCAGGCCCCCCGAAAGCAGCCTTGGGGTGACTTTTCCATCCCACAACTACAACAGGAATGCTGGAGAAGAAAATGGTTTGGAAGGAATGAAGCCTGTGCAAGTAACAAACAAGGCAACAGGCATTTTGTGAGGCAGATTCCTTCTTTTACTTGGAACCAGCCCTGAGGTAGGGGGGAAAAAAGAGAGGGGAGAGGGAACAGCAGGAGCAGCTCGCTGTGCACTGGAGTTCGGTGCCTCCGTGCAATGTGTGTGGTGGGCAGACGCGTGTGAGCCCATGCTCGTGCGTGTGCATCCAGGCGTTTGTTACACAGGGGCAAAGGTACAAATCACCCAGGTACTTGCCTCACAATTACTTACTCTCTGCCTCCTCCACACAACAGCCCAGGTTCTAAATTTCAGTAACGACGCTCTGGGGAAAATCCCCCGAGAACCATCCTTTGCCAGTTATTTTCCCATCTAAATCCCCCTTCCAGCAATTTGAATAACACCGTTCAAACATCAGCCCTGATGCCAATGGTGCTTTTTGGAGGGGGCATAGGACGGGCGGAGGAGGGGGAGTTTGGGGAGTATTTTTTTAATCAGATAAATTATTGCTGGGAAACCAGCCACTTCTCTCCATTCAGTTTATACTCTATGGGGAATCCATCTAATACTCCTGCTCTGAGTGCAAGGCAGGACCAGCAAGATGCTGCATCAGACCAGGGAGGGAGGCAAAAGATGGGATGGAGTGCAGGGAACGAACAAACAATGGGAGGAAAGGCCTCTGGAAAAGCCTGCAGAGAA
Organism: Monarcha castaneiventris obscurior; assembly: GCA_026261815.1. NCBI lineage: Eukaryota > Metazoa > Chordata > Aves > Passeriformes > Monarchidae > Monarcha > Monarcha castaneiventris. Next base: position 1,177,134 of record JAMPIT010000141.1, on the reverse strand, counting down.
GAGGGAAAGCCAAGGGATGTGCCTGCAGCTCCTCAGACAAAGGAGGAGGGGAGAAAATTGGAGCAGGATGGAGCATGGGCAGAGCGGGATGGGATGGGATGGGATGGGATGGGATGGGATGGGATAGGATGGGATGGGATGGGATGGGATGGGATGGCTCAGAACCACAAGGAGCTTTTCACCTGCGGGGAGGTGGCACAGCTCCAGGAGGATCCAATCAGGCTCTGCCTGAGTTTGCAAAGTGAGTTTAGTGATTTCCCCCGTTTCCCAGTGGAACTGGGAAGGTGCCAGTTCACCTCACCACTGTAACTGGAAGTAGTGAACACTTTGCTGGCCACGGGAGAGAAGCCAAGACCTGGGAACAGAGACAGCTCGCAGTACCCGGGGCTCCAGCCGTGCTCGCAGGGCAGTGTGTCTGCAAACCTTGCCCTGCTGTTTGGGCATTCCTCTCATCCCTGGTTGTGTTGCCGGCTCCCCTCAGGCTCCGCTGCAGCTCCACGTGTGAGGGACGGGCTGGGTCCCGAGGAGCTCCTAGTCCAAACGGGCACAGCTGGAGCTGGGCACTGCCAGCACGGGCACAGGCAGGCAATGATGCCCCAAGCCCACCGAGCGAGCCGGTGGCCAAACCTGCCCAGAGCCCGCTGCCCCAAGCAGGACTGGTTCCCTTTCATGTGCTAACACCAATTTAGTCCAGAGGCTTCCCACTCCAGCACTTTCCAGTGACTATAAATGCACACGGAGTTTTTAAAGAATTACAGGGTAATGGCACCTGAATGGGTGTCGAGGTGCACTTTGCTGGCCTTTCATTCTTCTTTATAACAAAGAATTCAAAGCTTTAGTGGGAGAGTTGGCAGTAAGCTCAGGAGATGGGGAGACTTCTGAGGTTGATTTCCCAGATTCTGGGAGTGACTACAGTACAAATAATGTTGGAAAATAAAGGAATTGACTCAGCAGGAGGCAAAAGAGAACAAGTGGAAGAGTAACTCTGCTCTGGAAAGCTGAGAGGAGAATATGACACAAAGCAGAGAAGAGGAATAAGGCTCAAAAAAAGAAATCCACCGTGTATTTCAGAGGGATTCCTTCTGACAGCCTGACTGTCCAAAAGCTGCTGAGTGCCATTCTCAGGGAACTGGGCCTCTCATGAAGTCCAGGGAATCCTGGCCCAAAACAACGAAGAGATGCTTTTACTCAGAGCTCATTCCCACCCTCCCCAACACTCCACGGGCTCTCTCCAGGTTGTGTCCCAATCTAAGCAGTGTGGAATTGTCACTCCTGACATTACACCCTCCTTTCCCAGGCAAAATTTAATGCTTGAAGCAACACTGATCTAAACACGTAATTAAACCCCCTCTAGCCCACCTATAACCGAGTCCCTTGTGGTTCTGTGGGCTCAGATGCACGAATGCACAGACACAGGGATGACTTCAGTAATATGAATCCGACGGCAAGGAGCTGAGAAGGGCCCTTGCATAGAGTTCCACAGAGAGCAGTTTATTGATACAACTCGTGAAGGTTTCCAGAGACAAATGACCCCAAACACGTGACAGGTCGGTCTTAAGTACAGGGGAGTGGCTAACAGCAAGAGCCAACCAGGGAATCAGAACTGGGGTACATCTCCACCACTGAACAGGCATCCTGGGAGAAGCTTCCTTCCTTCATCATAACCAACAGATCTTTGGCACCAGAGACTGTCTTACCAAGAACACCCTCTGTCTCTTATACCACAGGTTAATCGGCTACCACACCCACCTACCAAATAAACTCATTTCCAGATGCCAATTAGCCTCCAAGGTTATTACTGGGGATTACAGATCTCCCTAGAACTGCTCGTGTCAGGATGCAGAGACCCCACTTGTTCTGCAAATGTCAGGTCATGGGGATCACCTTGCATCCTTGTCCAGCTACCACGGTCCCGGGAATAAATTAATAACTTGCTGGCATTTTCTCCCTCTCTAAGAAATGGAGAAAGTGTTATCTCTTCCTCCTCATAATTTTTCCTTGTAGTGTGAGTCCCCAGACATCTGTACTTTGTTAAAGCACTGCCCATTTCAGAGGCTTTTTCCAGGACTGGCTGAACTCTGGTGATAGGTATCCAAGCTGCTTTGTACATTTAGTAGTCCCTAAATGTCTGGTTTGCAATCTGTTCCAGATTCTAATCATTTTACATTAAGACTCAGGGATTCAGTAACCTCTCCCCTCCCAATCCCCAAGAAAAACAGAAACAACCCTTCAGCCCTAGATCAAGCACAAACCTCTCCAAACTCCCAGCCCGGAACCATCTTTCATCAGTTTCTGTTCTCTGTGACTCCCGGAGGCCACAGGATGTGCAGAGTCTCCCTATCCAAGGAAAGAACACCCATGACATGACTCAGGATTTTCTCCTGACAGGAGCAAGGTGGAGGGGCTGCTCTTGGCCAGCACGTTCACATTAAGGGGCTGCTTGAGCCTCTCCAACATTTCTGGAGCCTCGCTGGGCTGTGAGCGTTTTGGGCTGCTCCGTTGTTCCACATTGGTTTTCATCCCTCATGTCTTTGACACCTGATGCCATGTGGTTTGTAGAAATCCCTCTGGGCTCAATAAACTATGGAACTGAGCCTCCTTATTCTACTTTTTTCTTCCACTGGTGCGGGCTCTTCTCTGGATTTCTTTTTCCTCTGTCCAGCTGCAAACTTTCAGGTAACTTGTGGGAATTTTGTATCAGTGAAGTTATTTCCAACTCTGCTGACTGACACTTCCAGAAGGAATTCAAGGGGAGGGAAGAATGGCTCAAAAACAGCAGGAGACCTCTTTAGAAACCAAGACTAGTGCAAGAGGGCTGCTGGAAATCGTTGTCATCACCCACAAATTCCCTGATGCTGGAAAACGTCCCCCACTTTCCCGTCTTCTCCCATTTGCTGCAAGTTCTGACAGGAGCAGCTTCTGCTGGGAAGAGCTGACTGTGCCAGAATGGGAGAGCTGCTGTTCCTACACCTCCCTCCCCTCCCCAGATCCCCACATTTCAGCCCAGAAAATGGAAATTGCTCCGTGTTTACCAATCCTCCTGCTCCTTCCCGTGCTGCCAGGACCTCTGTGCCCGAGCCAGGTCTCTGCTGTTTACAAGCCCATCTGCTGCTGTTGCTTTCCCTCACCTGAAGTTCAAATGCTCCGTTCAGGATTTCACTCACTGTTGTGTTGGGAACTGCAAAGAGCAGCTGAGGATTTCAGGTGGGAAGTGAGCAGCAGGGAGAGAGGAATACAAATCTGTTCTCATCTAAAGAGCCCTCAAAATAATTTTAAAAAAGAAGAAAGAACCAGATGAAAGAGGAAATTCCAAATGTTTTCTGCAGCACAGTCATTCCAAGGAGAGTTTGTCTCCTATTTTTGTGAGAATTTGAACATTTAGAACCGCAAGGGAAAAAGCACAAGTGTTCCAATGGCTGTTTCCCTGAAATTACCCTGGTCCCTCTGGTCTCTGCAGTTTAGTCTCTATGGGAGCTTCAAGCCTCCACTTTGCCCAAACCTGCTGAAAGTGAGTCGAGAGCTCGCTATGTAGTGTAACTCAAGTCCACATCTTTCCAGGAGTAAGGAGAGACCCTTGAGAGTCAGAAAGAGACTGGAAATGTCTGTGTCTGCCCTGAGGCGTTCAATGGGGTGCCCAGAGACTCCCCGGAGCAGCAGAGCCGCTGCCCGCCTGCCTGAGCCTGCAGGAGGGGTTCTCTCTCCAGAGGCTGATGGATTCAAGCTCTCTCCTATCCTTCCCTTTGCCAGCAGGGAAGCATAGTGTGGAACAAGCCTGGGCAGGTGCTCAGACACCACCAGGCTCCTGCCAGGAGCAGGGATGGAAGCAGGCAGGCTGTGGATCACGCTGTGCTCCCAGACACGACATGGCTGCAGTGGGAACCGGTGACCCCCCAGCTCTGCTGGGCCCCACTGCTGGGTCTGGGTTCTGTCTGCTCCCACTTGCAGCCTCCCAGTCCCTGCTGGTGCCTGGCTTGGAAGGGAAAACAGAAATTGTTCTCGTGGACTCTTCTCAGAGTCAGTGAGAATCAGGAGAACCCAAAGAGCTGAACTGCTCCGACCAGAAAACATCGGTGGCTGAAGTGTCTTTGCTCCCACCCTTCCTGTGTTTTACACCTGGAGCTGTGAACTCAGCCAAGAACTGGCTGAAGGGAGCAGCATTTGGAACAGACTCTGCTGTGCCCTGAGCTTGGGGAGGCCCAGCCTGTCCAGACACACCTGCCATTCCATGTGGGATAGCAGACCGGTGGGTTAGAGAACAAACATCCACGGAAAGCTCCCACTCTGTGTGTGGACAGTGACTGAGAAGGAGCAGGAAGAACTGGAAGGTGGAGAGGATGGATTTTCAGGAAGGAAAAGCCCACCAGAGGTTCCTTCTGACTGTGCCTCTGTGCCACTGGACCACAGTGGATCCGCTGCAGCAGTTCCCAGCCAGGAATCTGCCTGATTTAGGGAGGAACACGCTGTCCCACCTGGCAGCTCCCTGGCCCTGCCCTGCCAGCTCAGCACAATGCACAGATCCTGTCCCAAGGCTGGAGGCTGTTGGGAGAGGAGGCTCCCAGGAGGGCAGGAGCTGGCTGAAGCCCCCACTGTGGCCAGGGCAGCTGCTCTACTCCGACCTGGAACCCGGGGTAACATTCCCATCCCTCTGTGACGCCAGCAGCCCTACCCCAAAGGATGTGTGTGTTTGAGTTTTCTCTCTTTGAGGACTTCACAGTGCAGAGCAAGGTCTGAAGACCCCAGAACTGCTCAGAGGTGCTGAGCGAGCGCTGGTTCAGCTTCCCCAGCCCCAGAGCACTCAGGGAAACTGCTGGATTTACACACGCTCCCAGTGGAGCCAGCAAGGTGCTGGGATGCCCTGGAAATGCAGCACTCAGCAGGTGAGGGCAGAAAGACTGAAATTAGACTTTGCAAAAAGTTCCTGCCTCGTTCGCTCCCAGAAATGTTCTCCTTGAGCCGAACTGTTCCTGGGAATAGCTGTGTCTAACACGAGGCAGTGCTGCAGCTCCCGGGGCCTGGAGCAGCACCTCTGGAGCACACATGCTCTTCATTAATGCTAATCCAGGAGCAGGAACGATCCGAGAGCAGAACTTCGGAGGGGATTAAGCACACACTGCCTCACGGAGCTGCGGTGCAGGGCGGGATCCAACCTGAGCCTCCCCCGAAACACGCACTCAGATCTGGTTGCTCTGGTTTGGCCTCGACTCCGGCAGGATGGAAAGAGCTCAGGGTGACGGTGAGAGACGGGAGAAGGGAGAAAGGAAAACAGTCTGCTCCCTGTGCCCCCCCAAAATGCAGCGTTTCACTGCTGGGGCTCTCAGCGTGCACAACAAACTTGTCTCCCTTCCCTCGGCCCGCTTACATTGTTCACTTTCCTGCAAATTGTTTCCACATTCTGTATAAATAACCCCGGTGCCAGCGAGGGGGAGGGGAGCCGCGGGGAAGGGGTGGGAGGAAATCCAATGGCTTTGTTACTTTGGAAAAAGAAGGTGGAGGATGAAGAGGAGCGGTTGGAGCTGCAGCCCTGGCAGACGGAGCAGAGAGTTGCCATCGAGCTTGCGTTCAGACCTGGAGGAAGAAGAGTAAACAAGGAGGAGATTATGTATAATTACAGACAATCATGTTGCTGGGGATAAACAGGAATCAAAAGCATGGAGGCACTGGAGTCTGGCACATCCCCAAGCACAGAACAGAAGCCAGCCAGCGAGAGGCACTGCGGCTGGAACGCGCTTCCCTTTGGGTCTGCTTTCACTTAGCTCAGGGGCTGGGGGTTTTTGCCTCTCTTTTTGGCTGGAGGCATTCCCCCATGAAGAGAGGAGCCCATCCAATGGGGAGCAGAAGCCAAACTGAAGTCAGCAGAATTCTTGTCTGTGACATTCACAGATTACCCTGTGAGAAACGTCAGAAACATTTGGAAAAGATACAGCCCACTGAGGTCAGCAGGAACAACAGCAACAGGAATTTCTGAATAAAAATGGCTTTAGAGACACTCCAGAAGCTGTGCCTGAGTGTCCTGTGGGCAGCTCCTCTTTGGCAGGACGCAGAGGGGGAGCTGCAGCTCAGGGTGGCACTCGGGTCCTGCTCATGGCTCCCAAGGATCCAGGGCTTGCTTAACAGGGAGATTATGAACAAAGCCATGGAGCAAACCTGAAACAACGGCAGATGGGCCATAAGGGCTGTGCTGTGGGTTTTAAAATGAGGGCTTGAGGGAATTTAACAAAGAAAAAAGAAAAGGAGCCTCCTTTGTCCTTTTTTTTTCCTTCCTTGAAGGCTCTGGAGAGTCGAGAGAAGGTGACAAACAAAGGACAGCAACCTCCGATGGTGACAGGAGGAGATTGTTTAGCAAGGCAGTGTGAAGATCTCTCTCCCAGGCACTGTTTTCAATCCAAATAGCTCACAGCCTGCTGAATTCTTAAGCCATTTTCCTGATCTCTCAGCTGTTCTTCATTGAGAACACAGGCAGATACTTCAAAGCAAAAAAGCAGAGAGGAAAAATAAATATATATAGGAAACAACCAGCCCCGTGTTTAGAATCTGCATAAGAGCAGAGGAGGCAGGGAATGCTCACAGGCTCCTTCACCTTCTCTCTTTCAGTACAGGTGCTCTAAGTGTCCTTTCTCCTAAGGAAAGAAAATGGATTTTTAAAGGGAAATGACATTTACTCTCTGAGAGCAGTGTCACAGTTTGGTGGATGATATTACCTGCCTATCTGGGCTTAGGATTGCATATTTTCTGTGAATTCATCATGATGGGCATTTTTCCTCTGGGATTTCTTCTGCTGACAAATCCTTCCCCAGAGGATGTACCTGTGCGTGTGCACATGCAGGGGCGAGTGAAAGATCTCTCTGCTGGCCATATAGGAACTGTTTGGGCATCACAGACAAGTGATAAAACAGGAGTCATGTTCCTCTCAAAACTGCTGTAAGAGCTCAGAAAGAGCAGAGGAAATGGGCTTGGAAAAGACAGTAAAGGGTTAAAAAAGGTATTTGGGGTTCAAGTCTTATCTACTCTAATTTTACATCGACTCTGTGAGGTAATATTTAAGCAATCTACTCCCATGCCAAGTTACAACAGCTCCTTCCAAATACTCCAGACAGTGAACAGAACCAAGAATAAAAACAAGATAATGCAACTATTGCAAAAATAGCCGAGCGCGTCCTTTCCCACATGCCCCTGTGCAGCGTGGGGCACAAAGAGAACTCGAGCCATATGGTGAGAGGGTAGGTCCAGATAGGCTACAGCCTCTTTACTTTCTCTTTCATTTGTACCTGACCAAGAAGGGAGAAGGACACAGAGCTCTTGTGCCAATGTTCTGGCAAAACTGAAATGAGGTTACTGATCTCCTGCAAGCACAAATGAACATCAATCACCAAACACTCATCAAGGCGCAAAACACAGTCCCTCAGTGTTATTAGACAGCAAGAATTAAGAGTTTATCAAGCTGGAAAGAGCAGATCCTCGAGGGAGAATGGATTTCATAAGCAAGCAGCAAATCCTTCTCCAGGCACCTCGGTGCGACTTTGGCAGCAAGAAAATCAAAAGAGCTCCCACCTAAAGAGAAACACACAGGAGTGTTCCCAGCAGGCATCTTAGGAAAAGCCCTTGGCGGGAGAAAGTGTCAATCCTGCCTCACCTCCTCCTGCTTTCCTGAAGCAAAGAGCAACAAAGATGGGGAAATAAAACAGAGTATGATATTTGCATTGCTGCTTATTTTTGCCCTGCAAAGCCGATCTGGAGGAATGGTTTGCACTGGCTGGACACAAAATCTCTGCAGTTGGGTCAGGCAGTGGGACACCCTGGCTTAGGACAGGCTGGAGGCAGCAGTCCCAGCCAGACACATCCCACAGAGGTGCATCCCCAGAGCTCTCCAGGGCTGCAGAGGAAGCTGCTGGAGGTTGGCAGAGGTGAAACTCAGCTGCATCTCACCCTGGTAATCCCATTTTGGACATAGGAACTCGGCCATGGGGAATGAAAATATGACTGAAGCATTTCTTTATTCCAAGTTTGCCTGGCTGCCTTGTAGTCCCACCTCTGGAAAATCCAACGATAAAGGCACAGAGTAATTAGGGTTTTCCCCAGCTCCTTGTTGGTGGTGCTGGAAATCCTTGTATTCCCAGCCCTAGGACACTGTCATGTCCTAAAATGTCCAAGTGCCCAGCAACTGCACAGAGATGGGGGACTTCTCTGAGGTCAGGGACCACGGGCTGTGGGGACCAGGGGATGAGCTGCAGCATCACCCACTGCACCTTCTGTCACCTGTGACCTCTCCATGGCCCCACTTCCCTACCCAGGTGCTCAGGAGGCAGATGTTTAAACCTGCCAGCCAGAATACGTGCTTCCCTGTCACTGTTCACGTGCTGACATCCCTTATGCAGCCACTTTGGAAATGAATATTCCCATTTTTTATGAAAACGGGCGGGGATGAGCTCAGCCCTCCAGGCCAGAGCTGCTGGGCACAGGCACCTCCCAACAAATGCCTGTAATGAAGGCAGCAGGGGAACCCAACATTGTGTTTAATGAAAAAAAGCCCTGCTTCGAGCTTCTGAAGGGTTATTATAAGCTGTGGCGAGATGAAACTCAAGACATAAGTCTCTTTGTATTTAATAATACATGGGATCGATTTTCTCCTGTGGAGAAACTTCAATGAACACCTTTTTTTTTTTGTTTAAATCTTTTGTTGCAGGTATTGATTATTCATTGAAAATCTAAACCCCAAAGATGTGACCAAATGATTTCACAAAAAAGGTCTGATTTCTGCACCAAAGCAGGCATTTCCAAGCAGTGACAACCCTTTTTGCTGTTCAGATATTGCAGCGCTGATGGTGAATTTAAAATTAGCCCATACAAATGTATGTATGTATGTACATAACTGCATGTCAGGGGAAACTACTCACTCCCTAAAGCAAAAATGCAGCTACGATGGGAGCCAGAGAAATGCAGCAAGCATTCTGATCTTAGCAGGTAATTAAAGCAGATTAATAAAAGTCAATTTATTACCAAACTACCCCCAGAAAGGCTCTCACAAAGCCCACTTGGAGAGCTGTGACACCCAAGCCACCCATGTCTGAAGAGGCACTACTCCCTGGCTTTACTATTAAATCACTTTCTCACAGACAAGGTCCAGCAGCCGATGACTCAAACACCTGTGTTTCTGTACCTGACACGACGCGAGGGTGGCATCCTTTTAAACACGTATTTATGCTTTCTTAACACCCCAGATCTCCTCCTGAACGCTGGCTATACTGCGGGTCTGCTGGGATTTATTCTCCGAGCTGGAGAGGGGCTGGAGTAGCCATCAGGAGACGGGGATTGAGACGTACATGAGACAGGAGGAGGCAGAGGGAGAGAAAGAAAGGAAGGAGATCAATTAGCGATCTGATCCGGGGGACAAAACAGCACAAACGTGGTCCCTGAAGTTCCCTCAAGTCGGTCGTGGGCGTAAGCGCTGCGGAGGGATGCGGTGCTGTGGGACAGAGCCCAGTTACAGCGGCGGGGCACGAGTCCCCAGATCACAATGAGGCAGCTTGAAGGTGACAGATTTCATTGTTGAAGGTGATAAAATTCCGCGTGGCGCGCTGCAAAACAAGGGCTGGAGCTGCGCCCGCGGAGAGGGAGCAGCGCCGCCGGAGAGAGCGCTCTGCTGCTCTGCTGCTCTGCCGCCCTGCCCAGCCCTGGGGAAGTGCCCGATGCCCGGGCTGCGTGACTGCTGTGCTCTTGCCCGGCACAGGGCAGGGCAGCTGCTGGGAGGCATCGCCACCCGTGCCGGGAGAGTGCCACGGCGCTGCCCGCCAGCGGCCTCTGCCGTGGGTGGGCACCCGGGGCCCGCAGGGACGGGACGGGGAAGGGGACGGGGAAGGGGAAGGGGAAGGGGAAGGGGAAGGGGAAGGGGAAGGGGAAGGGGAGGATCCTGCAAGATGCACACCGGCCACTGCACCTTCTCCTGCCCGTGCTCCATGCAGCTGCTCTCCCCCAAGTTCCTGCCGTCTCCTGTGAGGGTTACACCAGCATAGGTTCGCCATGAACAAGGTGTCCCAAAAGCTTCAGGCTTTGTTTTCCAGAATAACCCCCGATGCTGTTACACAGGTAAAACACCCACCCAGCAAAAGCCTGGCTTTTGCTGCCTTTTACAGGTGCCCACTTTGCTGCAGAGACCCTGTGAAAGGGCTGGGAAAGGACAGGTCACACAGAGGTGCAGCTCAGGCTGGACACTGCCAGACTGCTTGAAATGCAGGGAAGACTCAGTGACAGAGATGTGAAAACAACAGGAAAATCAAAGCCTGAGACTAAAGGAGCAATTAGACCAGCCTCGGAATATATTTGAGTCAAATCAATCCATACAAGAATTGCAGTCACGGTGTGCTGGTGCCCACACTTCCCTCCCTCCCTTCCTCCCTCCCTCCCTCCCTCTTCATCTCCCTCCCTCTTCATCTCCCTCCCTCCCTCCCCAGCCCAGGCTGAGCTCCAGCCTCACTGTCTGCTTCATCAGAGTATGCACAAAGTGCAGTGACAACACGTCTCCTAAGAAGCTTTATCAGTTTTGCAAAGTCCCAGTTCATCCTCCTCTTGTGGATCCATTTACATATTGATGTATTTATTCCCCTCTCTCCGGGCAGGCCCCATGAGATTAAACTATTTTATTTACAAAGACATTGGGGTTGCAGCTCCTAACAATTAAGTCAGCCAAGATGGAACTTTGCTGGTGCTCTCAGATTGATGTGTGAACAGAGGAATCGGCCTCGTCAGCGATTCAGGAGCAGCCGGGGGGACTGGCTCAACCCCATCTCTATAAACCACTCAACAGCTGCTGCAACTGGGAGAAATGAATTGGGGTGGTGGGAGGCACCAGTGTGCAGAAGGGAGAGATAATGAGGCAGCAGAAGGAGTGATGGATAAAACCAGGAGGAGAAACTTTGCCAGCAGGGCTCACCTTCAAAGGTTGGTGCTCCAGAGTGGGTTGTGCCTCCTGGGAACTCGCAGGCTCCTGGGAGCTGCCCCTGCTCCATCTCCCCCATCCAAGCCAGGCACACAAGGCTCCAACATGTTCCCATTGGATCCTGTGCTTCCCACCACGTGAAATACGTCCATCAGAGCACCTCAGGCTCCTTAAACACCGGAGCTGAAAAGTCACCTGCCTATTCAGGCCGGTATAAATCTGGCACACTATTGCCTCTCCCTGACAGCAACCTCATCCAGCGCCAGCATTCTTCCCAGCATCTCTGACATTTCAGAATTATATTTAGAGGCCTGGATGGGAATTTAATTTTGAAGTTTTCCACGGCACCCTGTCATATAAATATCCTGCAGTGCCTGCCGTCGGGGGTGTCGGTGCGGAGCGAGCCCGTGCCGCTGCCTCTAATTAAACAGGCCCAAGGAAGGGCACTAAAGAGTGCTGGAACCATCTTAAAAGTCAGCACGTGTCTTCCTGTTAATTCTCACCCTGATCTTTTGCATAGCGCTATCGCCAGGCTAATTAATCACCGGTGTGAGCTCGAGCATTAATTGGAACAATGAATCTTTTTTTTTGTCTGTTCCTGACCACTTCTAGCCTATAGGAATGCAGCTACTGCCATTACTTTAATAATTATTATAAATATAAAGCCAGAAGCACGCACTACATTTGGTAGGCATTAAAAAAGACATGGTATTTGGCCTGGAGCATTAACAATCTGGTGCATGTTCAGGGGAGTGATGGATGCAGCCCGCTGACAGTCTGGAAATGTGCTCCTTGAATCACTTTAACTCAGGACACTTTATGAAGGTGCTGAGGAAAGCACAGGTTTCAGGGATCCAGTGTCTGGATCAACACGCTTCGGCAGGTCCTGGCCATTCGTGGCTTGTTGGGATTTCCAGGGTGCCCAGGGATGGAAAAGTCTCCATGAACTGCGCGAGGGGAGGAGAAGCTGCTGACGGAGCTGTTCCGAGGGATCAGATCATAAATGCAGGGAATGACTCAGGTGCACCCTGCGTCCTGCCCAGGAGAAGCACCAGCACACACAGTGCCCGGCTGGGATGTGGCAGTGACAGCTCAGGCACTGGGGTCAGGACTCAGCTCCGCTGTCAGGCTGGCAGAAGCACTCCGGGCTTCAGATGCTGGGAAACACAAAGCCACAGGATGAAAACAGAGATTTTTAGGGAGGAAACAAAAGCTAAAATGTGAACAGCTATAAACCCCCAATTTGTCACCCAGAGGACAGAAAGTACTTCCTTTTCTTGCCAGCCTGGAGGCTGGGGAGAAGCAGAAGTGGGTGAAGGAGAGCTCAAGGTGAGGCCCATTATTTACTGCTGCTGATGAATAAGCAAACCCCCACATCATGTTTTCCTCCAGGACAGGAAAAGCTCTGGAGTGTTTAGCAGGCTGGGCAGTTGTTCTTTTCCCCCTCCTGGCGTGTGTTTTACACACTCTTCCAGCGAGATGCAAGCCCACTATTAATTGTTCACACATAGAACACATGGATTTCTCCTCCGCCCCCACTCAGACCCAGCAGACCGAGTGGGGGAGGGCTGGAAAAGTCACGTACCAAGACAGAGGTGGGGGGAATAATGTAAGAAAGATCTAAAAGGATTTGTGTTGATTTTTTAAAAAATGTAATATACTTCTCTGCACCAGTTTAAAAGCACAGGCTTGTTTGAACTTCCTAGGGAAGGCGGGAGCACGGGGCAGGAATTGGCAGGCACCGATCTGGCTGCTTTTCCTTATTATGAGAAAATCCACTCTGGTCTTGTGCGAGGGTATGAATTCTTCATCTCATATTGTGTTTGCACAGAAGCGTGAAATACATCCCGAGCACTGGTGCCCGTCCCCAGAGCACAATGCGAGAACAACGAGGGCACTGAGAACGGGGCCGCTGCTCTTCCAGGGCCCGGGCTCTGCACTGCATTCACCACATCCGTGGCGCTGAGAAGGAGAACCCGAGGCACGTATTTCCTCGCCAGTGCTCGGGGGCCCTGGGCTCTGAGCTGTCGTCCCTGTGGGAAGCTCCCGCCTTCCTTTCCGTAAACGTTCCCCCCGCTGCCGCTGAATCACCAAATAATCGGGAGACCCGTGGGAAGGGAATTAAAGGGTGGTTATCACGCTGCCGTGTTCTGCTCACTTTATTTGTTTTAAATGACCATGAAAGCAAAGGGGGGGAAAAGAAAACACACAAGTGGAAACTTAATTGAGCTGCTGAAATGTCTTTAAAGGAGCATTCTGGGCTGGATTGCGATGCCTCGGCTCCCACTGGTGGCTTTTGCTCACATGAGTGGGCAGCTGATGAGGCAGCTCAGGACCTTTCTCTGAGTGATCTGTGCCTCCTGCTGCATGTTTGGAGCAGAGGATGGGCACAGACACCCAGCTCTGGGGGCCTGGGGACACTGCATGTCCCAGAAAGGGGCAGGATGGGAGCGGGCTGCAGGTACCCGGCATTGCTTTGGGCAAGGGTCTGAGTCCTTGTTTCACGGCAGGGTTTGCTACTCCAACAGGAATATCCATGTTGGGGTACAGCTTTTCCCTCCTGGAGCCAAAGACCTTCTGCCTGGCTCCATTTCTGGGCAGGAGGAAAGGGGTTCTCATCACAGGCACCAAAGTGTGGGCATGAGGTGACAAAACCACCTGAAGCCACAAAGTGACCTCGGTTAGATGCTGTCTCAGGGTGGAGGTTTGGGAAGGGCTTCCAAAGGGGCTGCAGAGCCCATGGAGGATTTATGGGGCAGGAGGGCACATCAAAGCGCTGGGCAGCAGCTGATCCAGGACAGGAGCACGATGGGAGGGACAGGAACGGTGCTACAGGAACAGGAGGGAACTTCCCAGCAGAAAAGGACCAAAATGTGGGGAGAAGACTGTGGCAGAGAAGAGGGAGGAACTGCCCTGACCAACTGGCTGGAGCTGGAATGTAGGAGAGGGGGCAAAGAAAAGCCAAGATGTGGAAAGGCAGGTCCCACAATCCAGCACAAACCAAGCCACCCACACCTGAGGGAGAAGACAGGGCGGGACCATGTGGGAAAAGGGGGCTCAGGAGATCCAGTGTGGGAGCTGAGGGATCTGACAGGGAACCTGCTGGACCTGCTGGAGCAGCCACACTCCGGCTAATCTCTGAGTGGAACAGAACTTGCCTCTGGCTTGTTACACCCCATTTTATTATGAGTGCAATATGCACCCAAGTAAATAAAAATGGGTTCCTCTCTATTCAATCTTCTGCTGGATCTTAAAATCCTCTAACATGCAGGCAACCCTTGGGAAGGATCTCTGCATTTTCATGCCTGAGTTCTGAGTCCTGTGCAAATCCAAACAATGGGAGGAGGGAGAGCTGAGCTGATCTGCCCTGCTATATGCAGCCCTTACACTGGCCCAGTACTGCTCAAAGGAATGGACCAGCTCCTTTCTGACCCCTTTGTCCAATCTCCTCCCCATGCAGGGGCCAACTCCAGCCCAGGTGCAGTTTTTGGGATGCCCTGTTTCCTGCTCAGTTCCTCCTCCCCGTATCTCTATGCCCCAGATGTTTTGTTGGGTGCCTTCCAACCCCAGGGTCTCCCAGGAGCCTGGTGCTCTGAAATCCAGTGAGGTGGGGTACACATCCCACTTGGGCTGGGAAGATAACAATAAGGTCAGCCAGGGATGGGAAGGGGGATGGAGACCTTCCTGCTCACCTCCTGCTCCACTGGCTTTCACTAGGTCAGCACTTTCTGGGAATTGCTGCGTTGCCAGATGTGGATTGGGCATCTGACAGGAGATGAATAAAGCCAATAAAGCTCCTATTTCTGGCTATAAAAACAATAATGAAAAGCAGACAGGGTGGGGGATAGGCTGCCTAAGGCCTTCCCAGGCCACACTGAGCTGACTGTAGCAGGACCTACCTTCAGCTGCCTTCCCTCCTGTTCCCTCCTGCCTGTGTGCCATGAGCAACAGCCCTGAGCTGGAGCACTTGGATGACACTGTGTACAGTCAGAATTCCTCCGTTCCTGTCCAAGGCACTCCCTTTGGTTTACTTTGCCCTGCCAAGCTCCCCAGCCCCGACCCTCCTCCAGAGCCGCCAGTGCAGAGCCGACCCCACAGTGGGATCAGGGCTGTGCACAGCGGGGCAGCTCCGGCGGCCCCGCACGGGCCAAGCCACCTCCTTTTCACGACGGCCCCTCTGCCTCCAGCGCGGCACGGGAGAGCTCTGTTCCCGTGCCAGGCATCTCTCCCCGAGGCACAGCCCTGCCTGTGCTTTCAGCTCCTGCACAGCTAAAGACCAGGGTCTGAATACCAGCCACTTCCTTCATGCTCTGCTGTACCAGCCTGGGGATATTTGGCCAGTTCTGAGGCGTTCTGAGATTCTGAGCTGTATTTCTGCAGGGAGAGCTGCTACACAGCTGCCAGCAGAAGAGCTGCCTTTGTCCCTCCCTCCAACAGTGATACCTCTGCTCTTGGGAAGTGCTGCAAAAGGGGCAGATAGTAGAAAATCCCAGAATCCCAGACTGGTTTGGATTGGGCCGGTCCTTGAAGATCATTTTATCCTACCCCTGCCATGGGCAGGGACACCTTCCACTGTCCCAGGCTGCTCCAAGCCCCATCCAACCTGGCCTTGGACACTTCCAGGGATCCAGGAGCAGCCACAGCTGCTCTGAGCACCGTGTGCCAAGGCCTCACCACCTTCACAAGGAAGATTTGCTCCCTAATATCCCATCTAACTCTGCCCTCTGGCAGTGGGAAGCCAGATCCTACCATGCCCACACTTCCCAAAGCCAGGTGACAGCTGCAGATTTGGAGGGTGAAGGGGATATTTATAAACAACTCCCTGGGTTTACAACCTCATAACCAGGGATCTAAATGAGCTCCTGGGCTGGCCCATGAGAGGTCTCAAAGATCCCACAAACCTGAGGGTTGGTGGCAAAGGTCTCATCCTGCCATGCTGCCATCCTGGGAGTGCTGGCACTGCCCTGTGCACACCTGGCTCTGGATAAGCCTGCAGCTCCAGCTCAGTCCGTGGCAATCAGAGCAGCCCTGTTCCCCGCTGGGATCCAGGCTGGCAGCTGAAAGGAAACATTCAAAATGTGCATTAACACCATTTTAGGGGGTGGCCACCACCACAGGGACAATGTCCAGCACCACAGGGACAGCATCCAGCCTGGCTGACACACAGCAGAAAGCTGTGTGGCACAAAGCAGAGTTGCATGACTGTGGTAAGCTGCAGCTCAGGCCTAGCTCTGACTCATAAAGCCAGGAACAGGAATTCTTCCCAAACAACAGTGCCTTCAGCCCAGAAACTGCTGCAATCCACGTGGGAAAACCTCCTGCTGGACCTCAGAAGGCGAAGGAGTCAATTCCTGATCCACAGGCCAGTGAGCTGCTTCAGCACCACAGGGCATGATCTGGTGACAGTTGTGCAAACACCCTCACCAGCAGTGACACACACACCTATGCATTTAACATTTCTGTTTTCCCAGGCCTCAGTTGCCAGAATAATGGATTGGGAATGCACATTTAAGGTGGAAAGCATGCCTGGAAACTGGCTGTTCTTCAAAGGCATATTTACTGGATGCTCTGATAGCCACGACTCCATAAACATACAGTAATATTACACTGGCTAAAAATACCTGGGATAAAAGAAGAGTGAAACTCCCCTTGCCATTTTATTTAATATTTTTATCAATGATCTGAATGACTCTGTATAAATCCTTGTCATGGGGAAGTTTGCAGATGCCAACGAGATTGGTGGGAGGGGAACAAGAAGCAGGATTGGACTATCAATATACTGGGATCTGACATGAGTGAGAGCTGGCCACACGCCAGTGAAACGTGATTTAAACAGTCAGATACAAGGTAAGAAATCTGAAACCAGAAACACAGGTGCGCTCACACAATGCTGCCTCGGCTAGGAATAGTTTGGAAAAGGACTTGGAGGACATTGGAGATTTGCCGTAGCCCTAAAGCTGCCATAAAGGGGGACTGTGATCCCTCGGTGCTTAGAAGGCACAATGGATGATCCCAGCAGGAAGGGCTCCTCCTGGCACACAGCTCCAGGAACCTGGTGGAAGGCCGTGTTCAGGCTCTGTTCCTTCCTGAATGGAGGAAGGGAAAATACAGGAGTGGCTCTGCAAAGCCAAACAGCGACCCTGGGGCTGGGGAACAGGAGCTGCCCAGCGTTGTCCTGAAGGAGCCCAAGGTGTCAGCTTGTCAGGGGTGTGACTGAGACAGGACCTGGCCACTGCTCCAGGCACTGACTGGGATGGCAGTTGGTGGGGAGGGCTTTTGAGAATGATACCTCTTCCAAGACAGCTGCACATTTGCCCTTGAAGTAAAACCTAAAAGAAACAGCCATGGAGGACGTCCAGCACTGGAAGAGCTTCCCAGGGCACCAGGTGAAATGATGAGGCCAGGTGTTTTCCAGAAGGGGCTCTTTATCTCACCTCTGGGAGAAATTATACTGGGAGTTGGTTACACTACACGTGGCTGCAGGAATCCCTGGATTACTTTACTGGAGCCTAGTCCTCAGACAAACTGTTTGCAGCAAGCATCTCTTTGTATGTGAAGGAATGGAGGAAGCCTGTGGAATGGCTCAGGCAGCCTGAAAGACTTTTCCTGGCTGCCTTGAACTCTACACAAGGGGATACTTCTGCTTAAGCTTTACATACTGTAAGTTATAGGGCTGTCTCTTCCTGAATTCAGCAAACAGAGGTTCCCTCCTGCCGAGCTGAAAATCTCAGTATCAGTTTCTCCAGTCCTCACCAAATCCTCACCAGTCTGGCTCTGGAGAAAATGCATAAAGAACCCCCGTCTGCTCCGAATTCCAGCTGGGGAGCTGCATGGATATCAGCGAGGTTTCAGGGCGTAACAGAGCAGAAACCAGCTCAGCATGCTCATCTTCTCAAGCTAAGTCTGTCCTTCTGTTTCCATAGATTAGCTCTTCCCTGCATTCCCCCTGCACAGGATGCCAGCCTGGCCACGGCAGCAGCGAGCCGCAAACAGCGGGAGGTCCCGCTTCATCCAGCACCAGCTCCCACATCCCCAACACTGGCAGCTTTTGTTCTCCTCGTTCCTGTCTGATCTCTCCAGCCCCGTCTTACATTCCTCCTTCAGGGCCCCCTCTGAAAGTTACTCCACAAAACAGGATCCTGCTTTTCTAGTTCAAATCCAGGCCTGGCACCGGAGCAAAAATAAAAAGCGATCCATCGTCACGCCAATGCACAAGGGTCTTTTTCCATCTCTCCCTTGGTTTGTGCAAGCTCAATTGTCCCAAGTGAAAATTCAGCTGCTGTTTGGATACACAGGGAATGCATGGACTCAGGCAGTGGGATACAAGGAGTGTATTTCCTGGATAAAAAAGTGAATGCTTTGAATAAACTGATCTTACCTGAACAGCTTCTTGCCAAAGCCAGCTGGGAGCTCGTGTCAGTCACTGGATGAACTCCATTTCTCACTGCTCCCATTCAGTGCTGTGTCCCACACAGCACAGCATCCCTTAGCTCCTAAATCCCACGACGTCAGCGGCAACTTTTCTACCGTAGACCAGATCCTTGGTGGAGTACCAGGCACAAGTGTTCTCGGCAGAGCCAGGTCTGCCCAGACAGTGCCATCCCTTCCCTTGGGAGCTGCAGCAATTCTAATCATGAAACAAGCAGCTTCCTGACTGCGAGCTATTGCTTCCCTGGAACAACAGCATTTCAGAGTGAATGTGTTACCGAGACAATAAACCAGGCTGTGCATGTCCAGATTAACTTTCATCTCCTGTTTCCGGGAAGGAGCAGCTGCTCTGACAGCTCCCTGCACCTCCCGTGCCTGTGTTGGTGTTTGCTTTATCTGGAGCAGGGCGGCCCCTTTGAGGGGACTCTCCTGACCTTCCCAATTGCTACAGGCAGGTCCAGGCTGCAGAACTGGAGTCCTTTCAGCCATGGGAGGAGCCCCGGAGACCCACAGAGCCCACACTGCTATTGAATGCTCCAAGCCACAGGGTCAGACCAGAGATATCCCAGGTAATTCCTCCCAAAACACAGAGTGGACCAGCACTGTACATTTCACTTCCCAGATCTGTTCCTATTGCATCTTCCTGCTTCCTAGTGCAGGTGGGACCTCTAGGAAGCCTCTCTGCCCCTGCTTGTCTCCCTGCAGGACCTCATGGTGTTTCCCAGACAGCTTACACAGCCCAGTTAGCTAAATCCCCCCCATTCCACTCTGTTCTGGTTCAGCTAAACAAGAGTCCCGCTAGCAGTAGAGGGAAGGTGGTATGATTGGAGCTCACAGGTTATCCACAGCTGTCAAGAGCAGCTGTGGCTGCCCCATCCCTGGAAGTGTTCCAGGCCAGGTTGGAGCAACCTGGTCTAGTGGAAAGTATCACTGCCCATAGCAGTGGTTGGGACTGGATAGGCTCTAAGGTCCCTCCAAACCTCACCAGTGTGTGATTCCCTGATTATCCTCTCGTCCATAATTGCAGCCTTCAGAGATCCATGCCCTGGGAGCTTGGCTTGGATCAGCAAACCCTCAGACGTCTCCAACTCACTGTGAGGCTGTGGATAAAAGAAAATCTAGAGCTGAGGTTCAGGAAGGAAACTGTGTGGAGGCCCTGAAGGAAACAGAGGTGCATGTCCATAAAGAAATTACCAGGATCGTTAAGGATTAATAATTATCTTTGCATCTGATAAGCTATTGGAGCATTAATTTCCTGCAAGTTTTCTGTGAGCTGTTTTGTGTACAACAAATTGTGTGTGAGCTCAGCCCGGCGTTCCCGGGCTCCAATGACAGCCCAGGTAAGATGTGCTCAGCCACCAGCTATTTTCCAATTAATGTGGAGCTGTGGTGTGATGAGTAATCGTGCACAGAGAGAGGGAATCTTAATTTGCCTGCCCTTAGAACAGGTTACTGGGATTTCTAATGGGTGGCAAACAATTGCAAATCCTCACCAACCAAAAAAACAGAGCCCTGGCCAGTGTCAAGTTTAATTTCACTAAACACCAAGGTCCTTACATTCTCCTGTGGTTGTTGATTTGGAACTGGCACCAGGAATGAGTTATTCCCACTCCACAGGGATTTCTTGGCTTCTATCTTTGATTTATTGAACAGATTTATTTTCTGGGTCACATGTTAATATTTTTGCCCTTCTGCTAATGATAAGGTTTGCAGTTCAGTGTCTCACTGGTGAAGGAATCAGGAGTGTGGCATCTGGGTGTGCTGGAAGTGCACCTTTAGACACTTCACTGGCTCTGAAACACTGGTGTTCTCCCGCATTGCAGAAATCTCAGTTCCAAAGCATCACTCTTCTCCCAGAAATGAATTCTGCCTCAGGAGCTGATTTAAATCAGAGACCAAAATAGAGGAAAAACCACTCTCCTGTTATTTTCACTCTTCCCCTGCTCAGAATCTCATGCGACAAATCAGCTGCTACTTACGGAACACCTTCCCAAGACTGAGCATTTTTCCTGGAGGGGCTGGAAGAGGAGGGCACGTCCCACCACCGCTGGAGCAGCAGAGTCAGCTCATCACTCTGCAAGCTGCTCCCAGCTACTTTCTGTCAAACACTGCTGGGCAAATGTTTATGGTGAGAAGTTCTTAAGGACCCAAAAAATTTTAAAAATGAAGGAAAACTCTCTCCATGTCCTGCAGGTGATTTGTCTCCCCCCACACTCCCAGTAAAACCTCCCCATCTCCACCCTAAAAACCCCAGTTTGTACCTCCAGCTCTGCAACTGCCACGGAGCACCCTGGTCCAGTCAGGGTCATGTTTTCAGTCTCCCTACATAATTTAGCAAGATTTTACTGCCAGAAAGTAATTTCTCTGCAAACAAGGACCAGTAAGTCTTGCCTGATCCCTTTAGCTCTGTATAACTGCAAATTTAATGACCCTACACGCTGCCATGTCCCGTAAATCTTTAATAAAAATATTAAAGAGCCCCAGCAGAGGATCGGCTGCTCAGCCCCTCATCACTGACACTCAGCCTGAGCTCTGAGCCTTCTTCCCAGTATTTTGCCCTTTTCAATAATAGATTATTTTAACCTACATTTAGGGAGTTTGGGCCATAATCCATCAGGCAAAATTTTCTTAAAGCCTTGTGGACAACCAGATAGATTTATACTATCTAGCCTGATAGTTATTTCATTAGCATAAGTGATCAAATTAGCCTGACATGATTTACCTGCAGTATATCCATGCTGACTCACTCCTGTTACAGTAAATTTATTCATCCTAAAAAAAAAAATTGAGCTGCAAGCTAACTGTAAATGAACATTTTAGAAGAACAACATTCCTCTGGAATCTTTGCCTCCTGTTCTCATTTCTGTTGGGATGGAGCACAGGCATTTTGGGATTGCTTTGGGAATGGGCAGGACTAAAAGCGAGCCAGAGGGCACAGGAACAAGTGGAGGCACAAAAGAACTATCACTGCAGAGAGGGCAGCCACAGTCAAGGACACTTGACTCCTTTCACAGAGAGACACAGCACCAGGAATTAAGCCTGGCACGAGACACTCAAAATGGGATTTATCGGATCTGGTTTCCTGCAGACCCTGATGAAGCACCTTGGGCAGGAGAGAGAGGAGCAGGTCCACATCAGAGCTTCCAACCACAGACCCACCATTGCCTTCTACTCCTAATGAAACTACTAAAGCTCACCCCACAAAAAGTAAGAAAGCTATTGCGTGGCCAAACGATCTGTTTCTTACCGTTCCTTTCCCCACCGTGGTGGGCAATCCTGTTCTTCCCTAAAGGGAGCTGAATGTAGCTGCCAGGCCCCGGGGGCAGCCCCAGCCTGCAGGGATAGCTGCGGGCACAGCTCACAGGCACTCTCTGGGGCCTGGGGTGCAATTCCAGCTCTGCTCCTGTCCTCTTGTGCCACCTTTAGGCACAGCACCTTCCTCCCGGAGCTGGCTCCCTCTCTCACCTCGAGCCTGCCTTGGTTAAACCCTGAACTCTCCAGAGGACGGAGCGACTCGGCTATCTCCCACAGTCCGCTGGGCAAAGAGGTCTAAATCTGCTTCCAACTCTTTCAATCAAAGCAGAGACTTTTCTTTCATTTTGCTGTTGCCTGAACGTTCAGCTGAGATTCCTCACACAGCATTTAAAGATGGGAGAGGAGGGAGAGACTTTTTATATGGGCAGGTAGTGACAGGGCAAGGGGCAGTGGCTTCAAACTGCCAGAGGGCAGGGATGGGTGGGATATTGGGAAGGAATTGTTCCCTGTGAGGGTGGGCAGGCCCTGGCACAGGGTGCCCAGAGCTGCTGTGGCTGTCCCTGGATCCCTGGAAGTGTCCAAGGCCAGGTTGGACATTGGGCTTGGAGCAGCCTGGGATAGTGGAAGGTGTCCCTGTCCATGGCAGGGGGTGGAATGGGACGATCTTTAAGGTCCCTTCCAATCCAAACCATTCTGGGATTCCATGACTTGGGAACTTAACCACAATAAATTCAAAATTTTGTAATTTAAGTAAATTAAATTTTGTCTAGGGAAGCATTTTGATATCAAAGGATGCTCATGACAGCCCCCTCCAGAGGCAGCACTTGGATAATCATGTTACCACCTGAATCATTAAACTACATTTTAATTTCAACCCTGTTCTCCAAGACAATGAAGCCACATTCAACATCGTGCTGAGGGCAAAGTCAGTCAAGTAGTTATTAAATGGTCACAGTTGAGAGGTAGAACAAAGGTCCAGTCATTAAAGCATTGGAAAACTGGGCCTTTTCCACTGTATAATCCTGTGTGCAGCCTCCCCACTGGTTGGCACAGTAAAATAATATAGCCAGAGATGATATTTTTTTCCTCCTACATAAACTCTCATTTAGTTTCTCAGGGAAAAGAAAAACCTTTTCAAGCTTTTAAGAGTTTAAAGAGAAATAAAGTTAAGTGTGACAGTCACTGAGGCATTTCAAGCCTGCTGTGCTGGATCAAGGGATGAGTTGTGTCCTTAAGGAGGAACAGGCACCAGTGAGGATTCATCCCTGACCAGCCAGCACAATTCAGCAGAACTGAGGCTGGTCCTTTAGCACCATTGACTTCAAAAGGTTTTAAGCACATGTTTAAAATTATGGGAGGCTTTGATAGACTAGGACCTTGGTCAAATCCAAGATCTCTCTAGGAAAGGAGGAGATGCAGTCCCCAAGCACAGGACACACATGGCACTCCATGTAACCCCTTAATTAGCACATCATCTGTGCCCTACCAGGAAATGTGAGTCTCTTCTCGATGAGCACCATCAGCATCATGGCAGTGCTGCAGGAACCCTCTCCTTAATTACACGGGATCGCCAGAGCAACCACGCACTGTGTAATTAGTCCCAAAATGAAGTATTTCAGTAACTTGCATTTAACAAGTGGTGCTGCCATCCTGATTGCCAGCCAGCGTTCAGCCACCATAAAAAGATGTTCTTCTTACACAGGAAAACAGATTTTTCCTGCTTCTAAGATGCTGCAGATTGGAGAATTTTTCCAGGCTTTTCAAACATCAAGTCCTGTGTCCTTACAGATCTCAGGGTCAGCACTGACAAGGGAGATTATCAGGCAGAATGATCTCTGGAGCAGGTTCCCAGCTGGATTAAGCACTGCTGTGAATGGAGGAAATCAACCCAAAAACTAACAGGGAAAATGACAGCCTTTCTGCCGTTTGACAGAGATCTTGCTTTTCCCTCTTTTTTCCCTTGTACACGTTCATAATTTTGTAGACAGGTAATTACATGTCTGATGTAAAGACCACCCCTCCTAGTTCAGGCTTCAAAGCTGGCAGAATTCAGTTGCAATTTCATCCCAGCAATCACAGATCCAGCAGAAATGCAGCTGGGATGGAGGTGGAAGAGCTCACTTCCAATCGGGGTACTCGAGTGGGAGATATGGAATCAGCCACGGAGCTGCTGCTCTTGCCTTTATCTTCATCCTCCAAGCACAGGGGAGACCTGAAGGAATGCAGATCTGAGCTCAGTTCTCCCACAAAATGGGGATCCAGGCCCCCCTTCTCCCACCTGAGCAGGACTGTACCCAACCTGCTCTCTCAGGAAGGGAATTAAGCGGGGTGAACCAAGATCCCCCTAAAGCCGAGCCTGTTTCCTACAGCCAGCTCAGCATCCCAGCCCTGCCATTCCCATCCCTCCCACCCCGGCCGTGGCAGGGGCAGAGCCAGCTCAGTCTGCCCGGCCTCCCTGCCCAGGCGTGCCCTTCCTTCCCCACGGAGCCCCACAGCCACATTCCCTGGGACTGTGAAACTGCCGGCAGGCGATGGCTGGCAGCCACGTGGGCCAGTGAGCACACGTTATGTGGGGAGGGCAGGAGTGAGGAACACCTCGGAATTTAGGGCATGGTAGCCAAATCTTCCAGCTTCCTCTGAAGCACGGAGTGGACTCTGCTCAGGAGAGGAGCTGGTGTAGAATTCAGAATCACAGAACATTCTGAGCTGGAAGGGACCCACAAGGATCATCGAGTCCTACTCTTAAGTGAATGGTCCATACGGGGGTCAAACCCACAACCCTGGCATTATTAGCACCATGCTCTGACCAATTGAGCTAATCCCAGTGAAGAACTACAGGGAATTTAAGGACACTGGCCCGGAGACTCTGCTCCGTTGTCGGGAGCTGGTCTGGGGGAGTCAGAGCGAGAGCTGCACTGCCAAGGCTGCCAAGATCAGGTGTAAATGAACACATCAAACAACCAGAGAAAAAAGCCGGAGCGAAGTGAACAAACATTTGCTTTAACAGCAGCTTCCACTCACCTGGATCTTGTCAAAACACCTTTATCTCATCACCAGCACTGCTCAGCATCAGCGCCGTGCCATCCTTGTAGGGCAAACAAACCTTCCCACTAGATGTGAAGATGAAAGGGAAGAGTGAAAACAGCTTCACTGGTTTTCTAGTGACAGGATGGCCAGTGGAGAAAACTGATATTCCCTGAACAAAACCAAGACTGGGTAGGAAATGAGCCCTGAAATTACCATCAGACATTTCCCTGTTTAACAGACGCTTGTTCTGGAGGTCTTCCGTCATTGTTATCTCAGGGTTGTGCCTGGCATCACTTCTGTCTGACACATACACATGGAACAAGCCAGAAATGTATCCAAAGTGCTCCTGAGAAGCTCCAGCCCCAGGGACTGTTCCTCTCCAGCCCAGGAGATCTGCTCACACCGTTACTATTCTTACCACTTTCCCAGCACCTACACTGAATATCCCTTGTTGTTAAGTCCATTCTTGCCCTCCCAGCACAGACCTGTCCCTCCCTCCCTCTTTGCCAGAGCATCATCCCCAGGTGCTCTCTTGCCCAAACACTCCCAGCTCCCTCTGCTCCCCGGGCAAACATTCCCTGGATCTATGATCACTCCAACCTGCTGCTCATCTCTGTCACTGGGTGCACCTCCTGTCTCCCCACTGAGGCAGGGACTAGTTTACAGATCTTTCAGGTGCAATTTCTATTTTATGAATAAAAGAAAAGATCTGGTCAATCAGAGACGTGGGAAAAAAGACACAGGAGCCCTGCCTCTGCTCAAACACGCCCCAAGAGCAAAAGCCTAAAATATGCTGCAGATGAGAAGATAAAATCAGGAGCATCACAACTAAATTGGGACGTCTGGTCACTTTAGCTCTGTCACAGCTGTACCCTGCCGGTGCTATTGAAGCCTCTCAGCTGCCCTTTAGCAGCACGTCCCTTTCTGAAGCTGCCAGGCCTTTGTTCCTCCCCAGAATAGTGTCCCGCTCGTGCACACAGGGGCAGGGCAAGGTTGGACACTGTGCACTGCATTGTACTGTCAGCCTAAATAGAAGCTGATGGGATAATAATTAATTGCAGTCTCCCTGTAATAAAAGACAAGACAAAGCCAGAGATATAAATAAAATCATCAAAGGGACTCACAGAATAGGAGCTGTGTCTGCATTTTGTGGGCAATTTACAAGCCAAAGGAAGGTTGGGAACCCAAGGACTGAAAAGCAATAAAAATCTATGGAGCCCTCACAAAACCGTGACAGCGTCTCGCTGATCTGTCTTGTTACCAGGCAGAGGTATAAATTCCCTCAACACCTCTGTTGTTTAAGGAGCTGGAAAGGGAAGGGAAAACCACGGCTTGAAGTGAGAGTGACCCCCGGCTCACTCAGCCCCGCACAGCAGGGAGGTGCCCTCGGAAGAATAGAGGAGACAGAAGGCACCCAGCTCTGCTGCGGGGGCAGCCGGCTGCCAGCAAAGCACCAGCCTGGAAACGGGGCTGCAGAGCTCCGGCAGCCCCAGGGCTTTCATGGAGACGTTTTTAACTCTCTTTGTGCCACGAGGGCTCCTTTCCTTATGGCCTGCACAAAAGCAAACCCTGTCCTGACCTGCAACTTGCCAGGGCCAGCTGCCTGTCCCTGCTCCCCGGCTGTCACCACCTTCCAGCTCAGAGGCGAGAAGTGGTGATGAGGCACAGCCAGGGCTCAGAGCGGCCCGACACTGCCCCAGCCAGAGGGGAATCTTCCTCCTGCTCCCTCCCCATGAGGCCATAAGAGAGGAAGTTGGACAGAAAAGAGGGTGGATATGAAGGGAGGGGAGGGCAAGATCCTCTGTCCCGTTTAATGCCTCATTCTCACTGAAGTCGGACAAACAGGTACCTAAACACCCTCAAAGCTGGTTTCGTGACACATCCCTCTGCTCAGCAGCCTGCCCTGATCCCCAGATCTTCCCACTCAGCCTCAAGGACAGAAGGACTGAAAGAAGATGACCAGGTGCTCTCATAAAAGGGGGAGAGGTAAAGCCCTCCCAGACATCTGGGCCAAACGGCTGCTGGTCCAGGCCCCTTCTCCTGGGAAACGGGCTATTGTACATTCAGCTCATCTCCATATGGCCGTGAATCCCACCACAGAGACACACAGTCTTCCCTCATTCATCCCTGAAGTGGATGGAGAGGCCAGGAATAGTGGGAAAGCGAGGAGGCACACCCTCAGCCTCTGTGGTAAAAGCTTTTCTTGCTAACTGTGTGCATGGCAGGGACAAGCTGGAAGCACAGATCCCAAGCCCCAGCCCCACATCTGAGCTTTGTTTTGTATTTCTGTTTCCTCCCCCGACTGTTTTTTTTAATTCTCCTTTTAGAATCTTCTCTGGCTAAACCAAACCAAGGTAAAGAAACAACAACTAATTAAAAGGAACTGACATTGCACAATGTCCCCCGCCCGCCCCCACCCCCGAAGGCAAACACGATCCTCTTCCAAAGAACAAATAAGTCCTCAACTAAACAATGGCTTCCTTAATGGAGCCGGCAAAGTCTTTCTTCCATCCGACCCCTAAACAACAAACAAAGCAACCACAGAGGAAAGTCACCTCCCTTTCCCTGCTCCTGCCTTGCCAGGACTTTTCATCCTCGCAGCAGCGATGCCAGTGGGAAAGGGGCTCTGCCTTGCTGGGGACCTGCTGGGTGGTGACCAGAGCGGGGACCATCACCGACCACCCCCTGCGCTGCCCCTGCAGCCCGGCCTCCTCAGGAACGAGAGGTGATATGGCCCCAGCCAGCCCCGGGGCAGCACAGCTCTGGCCAGCCCAGGAGCTCAGGCTACAGCTTTTGCCTTTGCTTCCAAGCAGGACACAGAACCAGACCTGGCTTGGTTGGATTTAGGGACCAAATCTTGGGTCTAAAAGGAGGAGCCTGTCTGAGCTGAGGGTCAGCCACAGCCACACCTTACCAGTCTGAGCAGCTCTCTCCGTGAGCCCTTCTCTATGCACAGAAGTTGGATTGATTATTTTAAAGGTCTTTTCCAACCTGGATGATTTTATGATTGTGTGACGCTATCCAAGGACCTGGAGGGGCAATGCCCAGAGCAAACTCAGCAAGGCATCATCCCCAGCCTGGCTCCAGGGAACTCAAAATGGATCAATCAGAGAAGTCTCCTGTCACCTGGCAGGTATCCTGATAAAGCCCATCCTTGTCTGGGTGCAGAGCTGGAGATGATGGGTGGTGTGGGAGAGAGAAAGGCAGACTGAGAGTTAATCTGTGTCCTTGACGCCAAGCAAGTTGAGAGCTGCTACAGAGAGTGGGAGAGATCTGGAAAGGACCCAAATGTTTGTGGGGCCTGCCACCAGATTCTCCCCCTAGTTTGCAAGCAATCCTGTGGATAGGGAGAAGGGATGGAGGCTCCAAGTGCTGCCGAGGGAAGAGCACACTGTGGGCGCACGAGCAGGAAGATCAGAGCCCAGCTGCAGCTGTGCCAGCTTTGTCACTGCCCACTCCCGGGGACCACCTTTGTGCCATCTGCCCACTGGGGTGGCCTCTCACTGCTCCCTAATCTGGCTCAGCCAACATGAGCTGTCTTTTTCCACACCCTACACGTGCATGAGCACTCCCCTTCTGCCTCCTTGTCCCTCCGTGGGAGGGATGGGTGGAAGGCACATGAGGAGTTATCAGCACACTGCTGGCGTGCCACATTTCACATCCATAGTTTCCTGAGGTTTTAAAAGACTACAGCCCAGCTTGCTCCTCAGCAGACCTCAGGAGCCCTCCCAATGCAGACCCAAGTCACACATCCCTTAGCCAAGGCCATTTTTAGAGGAATTCACTTTGTGCTCCTTAGGGCAGCCTTATACTGCCAGGCGCCACAATGGAGCCACAGGACACAGGGATTCTGGACCCACAAAGTCTCCACGGTCCACAGCTTGATAAGGAAGGCAGTGACAACCCCTATTCCCTCACCCCAAGAGCTCTCAAGGCTGAATTCAGTCACCATGAAGCTCAGAACTGGGGAACAGCATCTGGCCAAGGTCTTTGGTGGGTGAGAGCCATCAAAATGCTGTGTGCAGCCTGCCCTCTGTGCTAGGACGCAGGCCTGATGAGATGAGCCCCACAGCTCCAACACCAAACATTTCTTAGAGCACTCAGCCAGGAAGAGCCTCTTTGCCCAGCTGGTCCAGAAGCTTTTTCTGCCAGGGGCACAGTCCTGGTTGTGCTCCTGACTTGAGAACCAACATTGTTCCTGAGCTTCACATCCAGGGCTCACCCCCAACCCCCCCAACTCCATCCTTTCCTGCAGCTCCAGTGGGCTGAATGGCCACCAGTGCCTGCTGAGGGGGAGTGTCCCGGGGCCGCTGCGGTGACCCAGAGCAGGCACTGCAGAGCCGGAGGTCACATCCCGACAGCGCCGGACTCGGCACAAGAAGAGCGTTATCAGCAGGGCACTCACACAGCCCTGCACAGAACACACACACGAACAGAGCCACTTCCCCGAGCTGCAGGAGCAGCCCTGGCAGCAGAGGGGCCGTAACCTTTTGCTGAAATACAGGAACTTCAAAACATCACGTTCTGGGGATGGAACAGACGCTCATCTATCACACCTTCAGCTGTAAGATATCCCCTTCCTACCAGCAAGCTTTTTTTTAACCTGCATCCAGGCAACGGGAACTGCTCTCGCTGATGGAGTCGTTACTGCACGCACTGGCACAGCCAGCCCGAGGTAATTCCTGCTCACGGGCAGGGGAGGGACAGCTTGGGAACGGCTCCTGCTCAATCATCCAGAAGGTGATTAAACACTGTGCTGCTCAGATCCACACTGGCAGCCAGGCAGGGACAGGTCAGAGGTGAGGAGGGAGGATCTCACCATGTGAATATCGAGTTTAAAGAGAAGCATCTCCCTCTGATCCCATTTCCAGCCTCGTGTGCAGCGTGAGGAGGAACAGGTTGGAGGAGAGGCTGCCTGTGCTGTGCTGTCACAGCAGCACCCAGAGAGGAGGGGACTTTTACCCAAGCTTAGAAACCCAAGCTGTGCATGGAAGGAGGGGAAGGGTGCAGGCACCTCCTCTGCCCACCCTCAGCATGGATCCTGGGCTATTGCTCCTTCAGCCTCATCAGGCTGATCAGCCAGGACCTTGGGCCTCCTGCCTGTCCTGTTCCTGAGCCCTCCTGCCTGCTGTGCAATTTAGGAAGAGTGGCACGGGTTCTGCAGGGTGTGAGCACACCCACACGCTGAACCAAACGCAGTTTAAGCTTTTTCATCAGGAAGCTATAACACCTGGACTTTGGGTATCTATTCAGACTAGTTTAGTGGTTAGTAGTTAATACTCTCGGTGATAGCATGTGTGAAATGCAAGCAAGAGCTCTTTTGATCTTCTGTCCTTGTGCTCCCGGATCCTGGACTCCATGGCACGAGGAACCACATGACTGCAGCCATAGGACAGGGGTGCTCATGTCCCATGAAGAACATTGCTGTGTCCTCTCCTGCTCTGCACTCCAAAATCCCCTGTCCTGTTACAGCCTGCTGAGATTGTTGGAAGGAGGCAGCTGGGTGAGAAACCATGGATTTTAAATAAAAACAGAGGGATCCTGAGGGATATGGCATACGTACACAGGGGCTCAGCTTTCCCCAGGGGCTGGACAGGTTCTTGAGCCTTGTGAGAAGTCAAAGATGATGATAACAGATGCTCATGGTGCTCCAAGGCATCCATTCCCTGCTCCTCAGAAGCTGCCCAGGTGTCTGCACCTGCAGACCCATCAGGGGAAGGCAGAGCAAGAGCAGAGCATACAGAAGGGCCGTGACCATCTAATCAAGGTGTGCTGCTAATGCCATGAGGAAAGAAATGCCACACCTTTCAGTTTATGTATTATTCTGTGTGCCCCAAGAGCAAAACCAGACACCAGCAACTCTCCCTGCTGTAGGATTCTTGGAAGAGAGCACTCCATCCAGCTGAGCTCCCACGGACAAGTGAGGGCTGGATCAGGACCAAGCAGGTGTGTTAGAACTCTCCCTCTAACAGAATTTTTACAGCCCCTGAGGTGCTGCAGCCTTACATTAATGCTGCACTTGACTTTGCAGGCTCTGTCCTTCACTCACAGCCTCATGATGCTGAAGTGATTCCTACAGAGCCATTTTCCTGAGCTCACCCTCCCAGGCACATCAGATTCACCTGCCCCAGCCGTGAAGCAGCTCAGAGGCAGCAGCAGCATCCTGAGAGGCTGTTGAGGGCAGGAGGGCAGAGCTGCCAAGTCCTGAGGGGACCTGTCAGCTTAAACTTTATCTGCTGGAGACCTGCAGGCCCTGAGCTCACACTTGCAGAGCGCTGTGCTCACACAAGAGCCCTGCAGTGCTACAGCAGTTCCTCTGTTCTTTACAAGTTTTCTTCTGCCACAAAAGTGTTGTTTTACAGGCATTTCCTTCTCACGTGTCCCCCACAGTGTGTCTGGGTGGTGTAGAGCTGCTGGCAGGACATGATGTGACTTCCTGACCACAGTCCTGTGAACTGGGCAAGGAGAACAGCCAGGCCCTGAACCCAAGGGACCTCCCACCCTGGGCTTATCATTCCAAGGCCTGGTTGCTCCATAGACCTGGTGCATGGTGGTATGACCATGGAGCCACTAGGATCAGAGCTGTGTGGAAGGCACTGGACTGCCATGGAGGGCTGTGGGAGCAGAGCTACTTGGGTCACTCAGTGAAGACTTAAACTACACTGACTGTAGTGTACTCCAGGGTTTAGGACAAACCCTTCTCAGGGGTGAGCACAGGGGTGACAGCCAGGGGCTGGCTGCTGGCTGCTGGCACAGCACAGGGCACAGCTCCGGCTCAGCAGGGCCATTTGTTCTCTGACTTCATCTTCATCTTCATCCCTGGGCTGTTCTGACGGGAAGTTTGTGCGAGACAAACATGTATAGCACACAATGCCAACTTCAGAGCAAGCTGCGAGGAAGCAGATTGAGCTCTCTGTGCAAACCAACAGCGAAGCCATTCCTTGGTGGCTTCTCTTGTGGGACACTTCAAAGGCACCACGCAGCCACAACGCCGCTGCTGCCCTGGGGAAGGGCTCGCTGAATACCCTCTGTGAATGAGAAGTAAAAATTAAGCAGTTCCATTTGGCACGTGCAGCCCAATAAGGATTCCTGAATGCTCAGCTTCTCATTGAACCTAAGGCAGGCTGTTAATTCGTTATTCACTTCCCAGCCTGGAAGGAAAAGCATGTTATACCCGAGGGCCAGAACTGATGAACGGAGCCATAAATCAAGCAGTTTACAAGACCAGCAATTAGGAAACAAGCCGACAGAAGGGAGAACTCTGTCAGTAATAAAGCAGACACACCACAGGATCTGCTGAGTGCTCAAAGCAACGGGGGACATGCAGTCCTTTCCACACTCCATCTCTAATTCTTCCAATCATTTGCTGCTTTTTTCCCTCTCTCTTCTACTGCCTTTTATTTCCTCCTGCCCTCCCTCCAGTTTTTCCTCTGTTCTCTCCCCCCTCTCTTCCAAAAAGCCTATTCTCCCTGTGAATGCAAGAACACACCTGCTGAGCAAATGGATTTGGCAGCTGCTGCCCGGGAGCAGAGGCACGTGCTGGGCACCAGCAGGCACAGGAGGGGGGATACAGGCAGTCCACAGGTGCAGGGTGGGATGGGGGGAGCTGGGTGCTGCTGTCCAGCCCAAGGACTGCACAGTGAGGAGCCCCTGGGCAGGGCACAGGTCCTGGGATGGTGGTGCTGGGGGAGCAAGTGGCAGTGGCAGACCTGCTCAAGTAAGGAAGGGAGGGGGTGGCTCTAAACCACCTCACTTGTCTCCTGCCCTGCTCCAGATCCAGCTCCCTTGACTTTGACAGCAACTTCCAACACCTTCCCAATGTCTTCCTGCTCTCTTCCTACTTCCCTGTCCTTTGACATTCCTCCAAATGATCTCCTGGAGTGGAGTCACTGGGTGGCCGAGGGGGTTTAGTGAGTTTAGACCCACTGCTGATGCTGGTCCCACGGGCAGCTCTGCACCATGTTGCCCCTGTAGAACCCCCCCAGAGAAGGGAGGCAGTGCCTGGGGCTGGCTGGACACTCCTTCCCAGATGCTGCATTCCTGTGGGGCAGTGCTCTGGGCAGAGTGAGCCCCGAGCAGCTGTCCCTGCACACAGCACACACACCCACACGTGAAATCCCAGTGCAGGACACGGGCTTGAATCACCTCTCATATTCCCCCCTGCTTCGTGCACTGCCACAGCTCCTGGACATGACAGATTTGGGAAATCACAGCCAGAGGTGAGAGATTTTGCCTGCATTAGCCTCTGGCACCAATCTCCCTGACATGGGAGGAATATGGCTATTTATGAGTCTCCTTTTATCAAGGAACGAGGGAGACCAGACACTCCTCCAATCATCCCAAAACCAAACGGATCAAGTTATGCCAAGAATGAAGTGTGCGATATTTCAGTGCAGGCTGGAGGAACCTTATGTTAAGAATAAGCATCACTCCAATGCCCTCCCAGCAGCTGATCTTGAGTGGAAAGGCCAAAGATTTGTCTGGAAGAGTTGTCCATGAGAGGAGGAAACATCTCCTCTAACCTTGAGCACAGAGAGATTAATAATCCAGCTCCCCCCAGCGCTGGGGCTGGGAGGCTTTGATGAGCTCTTTGGCAAGCGCTGTAGGAAGAGGCTGCAATGCAAAGTTAAATAATTAGGTCACTGCAGAGCACAAGGAAAGAAAGTGGCAATATTCTCTGATTCCAGAGAAGGAGCAAACAGCTGGATTTCTGGAGGCAGGCTGCATCAAGCTCCACGAGGAGTTGGGGAGGGGAATGGGTTTCAAGGTCTTGGGAAATGCAAATCCCAGACACGAGGCCATGACAACAAAGCACACTCAGCAGCTGGGACTCCTTGAGACAAGACAGGAAATCCTCTTCCAAGGAAGGTTTTTCCCACTCAGATCTTGGCAAGCCACTGTGAGCATTTACATTTCACTTATCCAAGGTCTCTCTCAGGCCAGCCAGCCATGGATTTCACTCCCAGAACAACCGGACAGTTCTGAACTACCATGACTCACCCCAAATGTGGTTGTGTTTGATAACAG
Source organism: Monarcha castaneiventris obscurior (assembly GCA_026261815.1). Taxonomy (NCBI): domain Eukaryota; kingdom Metazoa; phylum Chordata; class Aves; order Passeriformes; family Monarchidae; genus Monarcha; species Monarcha castaneiventris. The sequence goes on along the minus strand of JAMPIT010000141.1, from coordinate 1,143,467 downwards.
GGGAGATCCCAACAGACCTGTGTGGGGTTTGCCTCAGGTATCCTAATCCACGGGCTTGCACCCCCTGGGATTCCCAGAGCCACGCAGGGAGCGCCCATGGAGCTGTGCTGCTGTTCATCACCTCTGAGCACAGACCCCACCGGGAAGTCACAGGTGGTGATTCCTTCCTGCTGCACCATCCCAAGTCTCTCAGCTGCCCATGGTGCACAGGAAGGAAGAACATGAGCAAATAGCAACTGCTGGCACTTGGGCCAAGGGTTTGTTTTCCCAGGAACGTCACAGAGGATTTGCACGGCATCAGGTAAGCTTTGAGTGGCACTTGAAGGGAATTCCAGCCGCTCGGCTCTGCACCTCTCCGGGAAGGTCAGAGCTCCACAGTGAGCCATATGTTCAGCCTTGGCTTCCCCTCTCAGTGCCAGGACATGTCTGCGAGGAAGGAAGCCAGAGGGAATGTTAACGGATCGCCTCCGAGGCTGAGCCTCTCCTTGGCTCCCACCCTAATTAACCATCGGAAGGGCCCTGCCTGGCCAATAAAGAGTGTGGGGTTGGTAATTAATTAGTGGCCTATTGGGATCCTGGCACCTCTCGCCCAAGCCCAGCTCCTGGGTTGATACAGAGGGGATTTAATGCAAACACAGTGGATTTCCCATTCTGGCCTTGAGCTCAATAGCACTGGTTTTTGAAGGAACCTCATCTACAGTCCTGTCCTGCAACTGATGCTTGGCTCCTCACCCTGCAGGTATAGGAGGAGACGGGAAAGGAACCTGCCTGTGGAAAGCAGGAATGACAGAGAGAGAGCCCCTGAGCTGATTTGTGAGCTATTTATGTTCTCCATCCCCCCTGCATAGGAAACCAGCAAGAGCAGGACACCACAATCCCTTCCCACAGTGGGAAGCTGGAGGTGGAAGGTGTCCAGGAGCTGGAACAGGGACAGCAAACCAAGGTTCAGGTGGTTCTTTTCCTCTCCTATGACCATGGGTGACACTGAAGCACCAAGGTGCCAGGCCCAGGGGAAAGAGCAAGGGCAGAAAGGGCATCAGGAAATCACATCAGGGCAGCCCAAAATATTTTTAAAAGATGCTCAGAAGACAAGATGAGGAGCAGCTGCCAGAGGTCAAGGGATGATCTCTCTGCCCTGGGATGGAATAAGACTTTCCTAAGGGTACTGAGGGTCTGGCACCATGTATGATACCCACTCTGCCACATCCCACCCAGAGATCCAAACCAGAGCCGACCGCAGCATCCTGCAGATGCACAGAATGTGCACAGCCGTAAGACAAAGTCACACTGTTGGGTGTCGGGGCTGGGTTTGTGGGCCCAACCAGTGACAGAGCTCTAGAAGGCAAAGAGTACAGAAAAAGAGGTCACCCTGCTGAGAACAAGCTGCTCAGAGCCAGACATAGCACAGTATCAGCAGTGGGACGGCCAGAACAGCCCTGCACACCAGGAGAAAGGAGCCAGAGCAAGTGCAGACAGGATAAAGAGGAAACCACTCTGCCTTGTGAAGGGAAAAGATGCTTCTTACCCAGCCAGAAGGTGCCAGAACCACATCAACAGTTCCCCAGATGACAGTTTTATTCCCTTATCCTAAAAATGAGAACAGGCCACTTGTGGGTTATCACCCCCTGGTCTTCCAGTAGCCACTGTTCCTGCAAGACTCCAGCCCTCAGATTCAGCCACGTTTATCCTACACCCCAAATACACCGGCATTAAGCCCATCCTTCTCACCCACCAAATGCTCGGTTTTCTCCCCTGCTCTCACCTTCCATCTTCCCTCTTGAACTGGGTGAGCAGGACCATTTGGTCCACAAGTTTAACTTCACAGAATCATGGAATATCCTGAGTTGGAAGGGACCCAGAGGTTATCCAAATGCTTCTGGAGCTGTGGCAGCCTTGGGGCCATGCCCATTCCCTGGGGAGCCTGCTCAGTGCCCCACCACCCTCTGGGGGAAGAACCTTTTCCTGATTTCCCACCTAACCCTCCCTGACACAGCTCCAGCCATTCCCTCCGTATGCAAGTGAACTGTGAGGGGTAGCCTAGGATGCTGCTGCTCTTGCTGAGCACCCCAGTTCACTGCAACCCCCAGATGTAACCCCCTCCCAGATGCTGCTGGACATCCTCTGCCCAAACTTGCAGTTGTCCTCCCTTCCTAACAAGCTCTCTGGCTCATTAACCTTGTTTTGCTTTTCTTAATCTCCTTTATTGCAGCTGGAGCCTTTCCAGCTCCCTCTCCTGGCTTGATGTCCCTGTCCCTAGCAGCCCTGCTCCAGGGGGACGTGGGCCATGCTGCTCTTATCCATCTATCCCCAAGTCACAGCATCGTCCCGATACCAGCAACTGCACACTGGCCTCTCCCAGGTGACATCCACACTGGGAGCTCTTGTAACCTCTCCTTTCAGAGTCCTCTGATAGCCCTTGTCCAAATAAACTCATCTTGAAAAGATCAGGTTTTTTCTTTCCAACAGACACCGTTTTCACTCCTCTCAGCCTTCAGTTTTCCACATAAAGCTGTCAGTTCCATGAAAATGTCAGCTCAAGGCTCAGCAGCCATCGAGAAACAGATCAAGTGGAATGAATCATTTGGAAAGCAAAGAACAGAACAGACAAATCTATGATTCATCCACACCTTGGGTACTGTGGGCACTCGTGGTCCCTTCATCTCAAAAGGGGATATCAGAACTGAAACAGATTCTGAAAAGAGCACAACAGATGGTGGTAGACACACAGCATAATTAAAAGCACAATTACTGAGGCACAATGAAGTAGGCTCAGACTCGTTAGTGTGCAAGAGAAAAGGCTCATGGGGAAAAAGTCAGGGTGTGAAGTCATTATTGCTGTGAAGGGGGCTTGGCTCCTCACCTCCTCCTCCAAGCCAAGGGCTCAGGGCTGTGGATTAAGCTCGGAGAAGCACCCCAGGAGGTGCAGCCCACCCCCCCGCAAGACCAGGGAATCCATCCTCTCCGTCTGCTCCTGAAGCTGGCACGGAGGCTTTGCTTCAGGTGTCTCAGGAACAGAGGGACAACCACATTCACCTCTACAATTCCCATTATCTCCTTGCTCTCAGTCAAACATCCTCTCTTTTCTCTATCATATTAGGAGAAAAGCCCATCCCAGTGTTCTCAGGAGTAAGTTAATTATACCAGTGCTGAAGGCCTTTCCTTGCCTCTCCCCATCTGTCATCTTTCATTCATTATGAAGGAATGAGCCCCCACCTTCTATCAGCTCATAGCACCAGGCCACCCACCAGATTTCCAAGGAAGCACTGTCATGCTTTTCTTTATTCATGCTTCTAGCAGGGAAAAACACCCACAAAGCTCCTCACGTGTCTTCAGAACCTCCTTTTGCTGTGACTCTACAGCAAGTTTGCCAGCACAGCACCAGGATCACAGTCAGGATCCCCTCACTGCTCCTCTGTTCACCTCTACCAGTCTCACACTTCGGCAGGAGCTCTCTGGGACAAGCCTCCTCCTTTTCCCTGGTACAATTCCACACCACAGAGTTTGGTTTTGCAGCTCTCATGCTGAAGGTCTACTACAGGTGCTCCCCCAAGTGCATCCATAACTGGTTCAGTATCTTCCTCTTCTGATCCATTTCTTCCCGAAGGACCATGGGAGGGACACTCGGGCCCCTCACTGTACTGGTCCCACTCTCTTCCTAGACTGGTTGAGCTGGGCCCGGGCATGCAGTGGTCTAGGCTGGCCCCAAGCCCTCTGTAATGGTCTGCATGGAAGGAAAGGTCTTGGAGCCAGATTTGTATGTGGAATTAGCTGGAATCCTTCAAAAGCCTGCGACACTCCATCTCCTCAGAAAAACATCTGAGATGCTGCACATTTATTTACTGTGATGTTCCAAGTTATAAAGTGCCTTTCTAAACCACCCTGGATACACACTGGGATGGGAGCCGGCATCGTCCCTTCTGCACTTGGAAAAGCCCACAAAGAGGCTGGAGGAGCTCTAGGAGCACAGGGGAAGCCTGGTGGGTGTTAAGCCAGTGATAAACCTGCTATGAAAGCAGAACCTCTGCTAGCATAGGAAAGGGCCAAGATTTTGGAAAAGATTTCACACTCAGTACTGAGCCCTGTACTCCAGGAAAAACCAATTATCCGGGACGGCAGCCCAGAGAAGCAGAACAATCCCTGTCCTTGAAGACACACAAAAGCTGACTGGACAATGTCCAGACCAACTGGACCTCACTTTGAAGCTGGCTCTGGAGACTCCCCGAGTGTCCTTTCACCCCATTATCCTCTGACTGTGGAACTACACATCCCTGACACCACAGGCAAGTCTCAATTGCACAGGGAACAGCAGGGCGCTGCCAGCCAGCCCCGGAGCACTCCCTGGAGCTCAGCTCTCCTCCTCAGCTCCCTGGCATGAGATACCCACAGCACAAACCCTTCTGGCCCAGTCCCTGAACTGGGTGCCTTTTACACACAGGAGAAGGGCTCCTCTCTTGACAGCATTCCCACAGTCTTGCAGATAAGCCAGAGGGTGCCCCTGGCAAAACAATCTGCAGGAAAGCTGAAGTGCTGGAGTGAAAGGCTGGCTGGTTTGCATTTGAATTTCAGTAAGAATGCGCTTAGATCAATGTTTGGCTCCAAAAAACCTTCCAGGTTTGAAAGCAGTTCCTAAGAGCCTTGCTAAAGCACTTCTTGGCAGTGGGGTGGTGTCCGCAGGAGAAACACCAGTTCCCACTGACGGACACAGGATGGGAACTGGCCCTCCCTTACGCCCAGAGACACCTTGGGACTGGCATCCTGCAAGGAGGGATTTTACACCTTCAGCTGGGGATCATCATGGAAAACAAGGGCTTATAAATCCACTTTATAACCTGGAACATCCCAGTAAATAAATAAATATGCAGCATCTCAGATGTTCTGCTGAAGAGATGAGGCGTCATGGGCTTTTGATGGGATTCCAACTAATTCCACACACAGATCGGGCTCCAAGGCCTTTCCTTCCAAGCAGACTGTTACTGAGCCCTTCCACCAAAAGGCTGAATGCAGTGACTGACTGCATTCCTCCTGGCCAGGACCTTCTCTGGCCTCTTCTCCCTTGCTGCATAGCTTAGCCCTCCCTAACAGTGCTGCACAAGGAGAGAGAGGACCATCCTGCAGGACATGGGTTGAAGGATGTTTGGTTTTGCTGCTTGCAGGTGTTTTCGGGGACCTGTTTTGAACGGAGGTCACTTGGATTTGCTTGGACGTTTGTAGCCCCACACCCCCAAGAGCCTGCTGTAGCACAGGGGAGGGTAGTTCTGCCACCAGAGAGCTCAGCCCCGAAGTCCTTGTTCAGGGCTACGTATTCCAGGACTGGCAGGAAAATAGGGAGGAGCAGAGGCAGCATCACAAGGGGAAGCATGAGAGACCTCCCTTGGAATAACCCCTTCCATAGAGAGGGGTTCAAGCAGCTGTAGGCTCTTCCAGATTACACCTTCCAAATCCCTGGGATCAGTCAGAAAGAGGCTGAGTTGTTTCCACAGCCTGAGTCTGAAACTACACCCAGTAACGCTTTACAGAGATGGTTCAGCACTGGCCCTACTCCTGTTCCCCAGACATGCAGTAAAAGGGTGGCTGGCAGCTCACAGAATCCCCCATAGCATGTTCAGTTGTGGCTGGTGTCCTTTAATCAGCGCATCCTCCAAAACACTGCCTGCATTCCCTGCTCCTGGAAACTGCCTGCTGGAAGTGCTAATGTGCTGTTAGACTCTGTGTGATGATTATAGATGATAAACATAATTATTTTGGGTCCTGATTGCCTCTGCTGTCTCCATTCTGTTGCTGATGTGTAAAGCAATCTCAGTGTTATCAGTTTTATGGGCAGAGTGTGGAGGTACAGATTTATTCCTGAAGCCAAACCTTCAGGGAACGACCCCCCCGAGGCACAGAGCTGTGCTGTGACAGATTCCTGCCTCTTGGAACGTGGAGTCTGTAAGGTGCACCTGAACACTGCCCAGCCCAGGTCAGAGAGTGATGGAGGTGAGTTTCCTCACCCCGCCGTAAATCCCAAGGGGAGGAAAGCACTGGTGATGGAGTGGGAGTGGTTTGACTGACCTCTGCCCAAAGCAGTGCTGTCAGGCAGGTACCACACAACTCAGGACTCCATGGAGACGAAGAAAACGAAGTCTCCCAAAGCAGCACAGAGGCCCATTCACCTGGGAGTACCGTGTGTGAAGCTGGGAGTGGGGGAGCCCTTCACATTAGGACCAGCAGATGCCTCAGGTTGGGATCCAGAGCACAAACCTCTGACTTTTGTTTCAAACCCCTGACTAATCCATCCTCCAAAAGTGTGGTTGCTTCCCAGCCATGAGAATAAAGACAACACTGCTAAGCCCTATGGGGAGGATGACATTGCCCCTTACAGAAGAGAGTGAGAGACAGGAGGCACGTGCTGTCACAGCTGAAGGGATCTGCACAGGAGAAATAACCAAAGGAAGGCCCACTCCTTGTGTTCCAGCATCTTCTCTTTACTGTCATATTGTCCTGTTTGCAGCCTTGGGCTGTGAACTCCCTCTTCTGCTATCCCTGCCACATCCTGAGAGAGGTGGAAAGGTGGCAAGGTCTGGACAGCCTGCACGGCATCATAAACTTTCCTGCCAGTGCAGGAGGAAGGGGTTGCTGGGAGAAGGCTGAGGGGCAGAAGGAATAGTGGGATTGGCGGGTTTTAAGCTCCCCAAGTGGCCCTGCTTCCCTCCACACTAACCACATCATGACCTGGCTCCACAGAGACAGCCGCTGCCTAGAAAACAACTCGCTCTTTAAGTTTTATTATTAAATAAATAAATCCAGCCAGCTATCACGAGGCCCTGTAGCCAGAGCAGCCAAGGAAAGGATTGGAGAAGCCAGAAAAGCTCCAGTGAGAGCAGGTAACCAGAGACGTGTTGAGCACAGAGCAGAGACAAGGCTCCTCACACGAGCAGGCTGCGGCCCCACAGACATCCCCTCTGGCCTGGCCTGGCTGTGCAGGGTATTTACACGTACAGGCAGGGCGACGCCAAGCCCTGGCTGCTCAACAATCAACTTTTATTCTCTGCAGGCCGGCAAAGCCAAGATTTCAGTAAACACGCAACCCCAAAAATGTGCCTGCGGATTGGGTAGAGCAGAGGCTGGGCTCTGCCTGCCAAACTACAAAGCCCTGCTCCGGTGGGTGGTTTCACGGTGAGGTTTCTGTGGGGAGGAAGTGTTTCCAGTGGTCAGAGAAGGGAGCGGGGCTCCGGGAGACTTGGATCCCATCCCTGGCTCTAGGAATCTGGAAAGCTCTGATTGCAGGAAATCTCACACACACTCAGGAGCCACTCTCCCTCTGCCCATCCCTCCTTGCTGAGGCACGAAATGCTGCTCCGAGGGGAAGGCTGATAACGCTGCCTGACCTTGCAGGGGTCGTGTGGCACTGGGTGATTGATGCCTGAAAGGCTGTCAGAGCCCTCTGGATTAAAATCTCTCTGGAAGGCACTGGAGACGTGCACATACTGGTGCAGGCACGTGAGAGGGAGACATGCAACTCACACACACTGCTCCCCTCCCTGCCAGCAAATCCCCACCCAGACTTGCTGGGACCGCTACTCGTGCATTTAAATATTTACAAGATGGGCCTGCAGAAAACCTGGGGTTTGGAGCAGAGCAGCCAACGCTCACCTCAAAGCTGCCCTCAAAACACCCAGCTCAGGCTGCCCAGGTTCAGCCCCAGCTCTCTGCTTTTACTCGCAAAACCAGGCCAGTGTGAGGCCTGAGCCCACGGCAGACACAACCCAGCCCTGCTCAGTTTGGCCAGGCTGGAATCTGGGACCTCCCTTTGCCCTTGGCATGGCTCCCTCTTCCTTTCACCCTCCATGTCGTTCACATGCTGCTTACCCCATCTTTTACCTCATTAATGAAGACACTATAAAGGCTGGACGGAGCCCTGATCCTTGTGGCATGCCTTTGGAAAAATGCCTCCTTGAGCAGCTCCCATCACCTGCTCCATAGGAAGGACCTTGCCTGGAGGTGTGCAGAGCTCCTGGAGCAGTTCCTTTGTCCCTGGGGAGAACCCACCAACTGCACCAACAGTTTCTATAACAAATAAAAAAGGAAGCAGTAAGGAACATCACACTCTCACAGCATGGCTCTGTGTTGAGCAGCCGTGCTGGGCTTGGCTTTTTACAGTGTTTTATCCATCTTCTGGGCTCCCTTCCTGTCCTAAATGGATTTGGACACTGTTAACTTTTCTAAATCTTCTCTTACCTTGTTGGCCATGTTTCAGAAATAGGTGGCATAAGTCAATCAGAGAGGACCAGTTTAAAACATTGTAAGCTACTTCCCTCAAGTGGAGGGAATAAAAATCACTGAGCTGTGTGTCACAGGCTCTGTGTGTACCTCAGGTAGGCGGAAGATAATGGGAGATGGACACCTGCACAAGGTAGAACCTACCAACCTGTCTGAAAGGTGTCAGGAGAATAGAAACATTGCCAGTGATAGTGCAGAATAAACTTCCCCACTGCACAGACCTCAGGGCACCTTTGTGTCAGCACCCAAAGGGGTGGGTGCCTTGAGAGCCCAGCAAGTTCCCACATGGACAGCTCATCTACATCCATGCCCAGGTTCTGGGAACCTGCTGGAAGCAAGGTGAGATGAGTGACAAGGGCTCCTACGCAGCACTTCAGCACAAATGGAAGAGACTGCATAGAAGCAGCTTGAGGGGTGAAGGACCTGAGTCCTGTGAAACAAAGCTTTCCTGCCTCCCAGAGCTGGGGCTGAGAGGCAGGATGGGATGGAAGGAACCAGGCCCAGCTGCAGGGAGCTGGCAGAACTGGGTGGTGAGACCTGCACTCACCCCGAGGCTCTGTCTCATCTTGTGGTCGCTGTTTTCCTCAGAGAAGCCAATGAAACACAAACAAAGAATCCCCATTTCACCATAGTTCTACAGTTGTGGAGAGAAAGCAGCCCAGCTCCAGCCTCTTCCCTGCGCTCTGAGCAGGAGGACATTTCATCTCCTGCAAATGGAAAGAGATAACAGGAGTTTAGCATGAGGCAGGATTTGTCTCTGATCAGTCCGACAAAGGGACACACAACCCGTTTATTACTGGAAATTAATTGTGCCATCAAGGCAGACGCCTGCAATTACTTCTGTTAAATATTATCTTTAATTAACTGTAAAATATATAATTAATAAACTTGCCCCCTCATTTTTGTTAAGTTTCACTGCAAAGACCTTATTACTGAAATAAATCTTCCTAGCAGCGCATGTTGACAGAACAGAGGAAGGTGCACGCCTCTAGCACAGGATAATTTCCTCTTGGGAAGTGGAATTAGGAGGGAGGAATAATCACCTCTCTTCATGGCTAGGACTGCAGAGACACCCCACTCTGCCACCAGTTGTTTCAGCTCGTGCTGCTTGGAAGCAGGCACAGAGAATCTGCTTTGGCTGGCAGGGATGGCTTGCTCTGAAAGCTGTCGGGCAGATGCACGATCGTCTTTCAAGCCTGGAGAAACAAAAAATAAATGTCCTGTTTTTATTTACAGTCCATTAAAGAAGTTTTCTGACTGTAAAGCTGTGCAGAAAGACCTCGGTGGTTAGGCTGGTTCTTTTAGAAGCCCCATGTTGCTCCAGCTCTCAGTGCTCTGCTAGAGCTGCATGACTGATTTGCTTCCCACGTACATCAGAACTGTTTGGAGTCAGGGAGGTTTGGGGATGGCTCTTAAACCATCCCAATTAGAAACGCTTCAAAAACATTGCTGAAATTTGACTCCAAGCATAAAATTCCCCTTAGACTTTGTCTCCACTTGTGATCTTTACCTCAAGTTCGTTGATTGCCAGATCAACCAGGGGTAATTAAAATATTTCCAAAGGCTGCTCTGGGCAACACTTTTTGCCTTGCTGCAGGTGACAAATATTCGTGGTTTGCCTGAGGCTGATGTTCCCTCCTGCATGAGCTGAACATGCCAAACCCAGAGGAATGCCTGCTCCATCACCATCCTCCCTGTGTGGGGAAGGTGGCACAGGGACCCAGGGACCGCTGGCACAAGGGAGGAGTGTACGAGCACAGAGATCCAACTCCTGGGTATGGAGAGATATGAAGGGGCACACAGGAGGAGAAGGGTTGGATGGCTTTTAGGGAAACCCTACCATTTCCCTGCTTTTGGAGGTGCCTGCATGGCCCCCAGCAGACCCCACAGGTCACAGAGCCATTTGCCCACAGCCTGACAGTGTCAGTGCAGGTGAACTTCAGAAACAGAGCCACAGAACCACCAAGGCTGGGAGAGACCTCTGGGATCACCAAGTCCAACGGTCCACCCAGCACCACCACCCTGGTCACCATGAAGCCATGTCCTCAAGTGCCACATGCACATAGTTTTTGAACACTTCCAGGGATGGCGGCTCCACCGCTCTCCTGGACAGCCTGTTCCAATGCCTGGCCACCCCTTCTGTGGAGAAATTTTTCCTAATACCTGGTCTAAACCACCCCTGGCACAATTTTCCCTTCAAGGCCCTGGTTTGGTCCCATTTGGGACTATTTCATAGAATCACTGAGGTTGGAAAAGCCCTCCAAGACAATCAAGTCCCACCTGGGACTGATCCCCACCTTGTCCCCAGCCCAGAGCACTGAGTGCCACATCCAGTCATTCCTTGGACACTTCCAGGGATGAGGACTCCACCACTTCCCTGGGCAGCCCCTTCCAATGTCTGATCAACCTTTCCAAAAAGAAATTCCTTCTGATGTCGAACCTGAAGCTCCCCTGGCACAGCCTGAAGCCTTTTCCTCTCGTCCTTAGCAGAGAAGGAGAAGGGTTCTCACCTTAACCGCTGTACCGAGGTTTTGGCAATGAGATGAGCTTGGTGAGACAGAGGGTGTCAGTTCCTGGCCATCCACTACCCCTTTGTCACCCCATTTTGCAGCTGTGGGCAGACTAAAAAGGGCTCTGTGGGTTGTGAGTGCTTGAAATTCACAACCCCTGACACAGAGCAGGTCCTGTCTCAAAAACCCATACCAGAGACCCTCACCGTGCTACAGCCCTGATTCTAAAGAAAGGGCTCCATTCTCCACTTCATTTAACTACCACTTAAAAATGGTGTTGGACAAATGTTAAAACAGCCAGCCAATTTGATTACACAAAAATTTTAGAGTCAGCAAATTATCTAGTGAAATGATGCATATAGAAATGTTAATTCAACAGCAACCGAAACCTTCCACATCCCTTAACATCTAAAGACGATAATTCTACACAAAGAAAAGAGAGGGCTGAGCATAATGTCCTTGCTGTGAAATTACAGGCATGTTCTAGCTCTCACCTACACTGTACCCTATATGCAGTGTTATAAATAGCAGGGGCTGAGGGAGAGTTTAGGAGTGGGTTTGGGCTAGAAGCTCTGAAATCATATTATTTGCCCTGGGTTTGCTGGGGGAGAGGCTCCTGTATCAGCCCATTCCCACCATGTCCCTCTCTGCAGAATCCTTCTGTGTTACAGTGTAGTTTTCTTGTTCTATATAAAGCATGAGGGTATGTTCCCGTAACACACACACACTCCCACCCTCAGGAGTGAGGACCCTTCGTGCACACGCCCAGCTCTGCCCACTCCCAGGCATTTCATTCCTCAGGAGCCCCGCTGGGTCAGACGAGGAACGCTGGAGAGGGAGAATGGAAGAGTTAAGCAACTTAACTCTCTGGCTCTCGGGCCGCGGAAGGGGAGGGAGTGGGGAGGCAAAGCATCTGGCTTCCCTGCTTCCCTAACAGCCTGGCGGGAAGGCTGCTGTCAATTCCGCCTTCTGCCTTGTTGGAAGAAAGTAGAAGTGACAAGAGGCCCTCCAGGCAGGCAGCCAGGAACCAGAAATTCAATTGAGCTACCTCCTGAAACTGGACCTTTTTTTGGAGACCCTTTCCCTGAAATTGTTTTGACTTAAAAAAAAAAAGGACTGTCATCACGGTTCAGGGCCAATTCATCAGCCCTGCTCTCCTGGCTCTCCTTGCCTCCATGCAAGCAGATTTGCACAAAAGGATTTCCATTTTCTGGGCTGCTCTACAACCAGCCTCACCCACAATAAATACACAGACACATAAATATGCACACACACACACAAACACTGTTATTTATAGGTACAGGCTCTGCCACAGACAGACGCACGCCCGGGTGTGTTCCTTCGCTGTGTAACACGAGGGCTGCAAGTGCTACGGCAGCTGAATTTACTCCACACTCACAGCTTAGGAAGCAGAGTGTGGGCCATACGGTCTGTCCCAGGGGCTTAGACCAACTGGTTATTGGCTGGTGCTGTTGTTCCTCTAACAAGCCCCTGGATATATGGCAGGGGCTGCAGAGAAATGCAGCTGGAGGAGCCTCTCCCTGTCAGCAGCAATCTGTCACTGTGCGCTCGCACCCGCCCCGTGCAGCACAAAAGCTGCACGGCAGTGGCAGCACAAAGGTCGGGCTGCAGGTAGGCTGGGGGGGTTCTCCGTTTCTGGGAACGTGCAGCCAGCTTGAGGCACCGTCTGGATGCTGCAGCAGGAATTTCAGCCTCACAGATGCCTGGCTATAATTTAAAATGAGGCAGCATTTCCATTATAAACCCCATTTTTCCCCGTGGATTTATACCTCAGCTATTCAGCTCCACTTTGGGGTGGACCTTCTTCGCATTTTTCCTGCACAACATTTAAATCCAGCTCAGCCTCTGTTGGTTGTGAGATGAAGGAAATTACGTATGCACACAAACACACACGAGCACGCACAAAAAGCTTACACAAACATATGCCCGCAGAGAGATCTGTCACAAAAAACCAGACAAGCCAATGCAAATAAGCTCGATTTTAAGAGTGAATTAATTTGACTTGATTATTCTAAATTATTAACAAGTTCCAGCAACCTTAGAATGCAATAACCACAATCGAGCTTTCATCTAGGTTAAATGGAAACAGATAACTTACACTGATAGAGATGATATCAGTATAAATCTGTGACAGCAAAGTTGGAGGCACAAACCCGACCCACTCGGAGCCCCTCTCCTTGCAGCAGTGTGTTAACAACTCCTGGATGCTTCCCCTCCCCTGAAATATTCCAGTGCAATGAATCACCCCTGACAGAGCCAGAAGCCCTCTGTTTCCCGGACTGCCAGGTGAAACCTGACCTGCACAACAGTCCTGTCTGTTTATGACTTGCTCTGCCTCAGAAAGCCCATTTTGTTAGGGGTTTTTTTAACTCTCTATCGATTCTACTTTGATGTAGTCCAATAAAGCACATTGACAGAAACAATTTATGTTGGCCAGTGCCTCCAGTTCCAAGAAAGCCTCCCTGGCATACGAAGAGGGGTTAAGCACCTGCCAAGTACCATACAGGTTATCCAGTTATCCCAGATTACCAGGTTCATTCAATCCAAACCCAGGACTGAGATGAGGAATGACCTCCTGTTCCTCCCATTCCCAAGCAGAAATAGGTATGATTCTATGATCGCTTCCTCACACCACACAGAAACGTTAGGAAATGTGACAAGGATTTTCTCCGTCTTAAAAGGAAAAAGCTCTAAGTGGTCACTGGAAGGAGATGAGCATTTCCTCACCTCTGATAGCACAGCAACCAATCCTGGGGCACCAGAGCTGGCACTCGTACCAGCAGGGCTCAAGCACCTGGAACTTTTAAGATGCTCCTATTCACATTTCTGCACAGGTGTGCAAATGCAAATGGTTCCAGTGCCACAGAGATCCCGATTAGGCAGTTAGGAATACCATGGATTTATCCTGTCAGCTGGAGACGTTGCTGGTATCCACATGATGTGCTGTATTCCCCCTTCCTTTCCTGGTTTCACACCCACACCTTGCCCCTGAGGCTGGGGAAGCACTGACCAAGAGCATCACTCTGGGAAGACATTTAGTAGATGTTTAGGTGTCTCCTAAGTGCAACCTAATAGTCCATGGGGCAGTTTAAAGTGCCTGTTACATTTTTCATCTAAGTACAGCAAATCCCCTCACTAAGCACCGGCCCCGGTGGCCATAACTCCTGGAATGCTAACTGGGGAGCAGCAGCAGGTATTGGACAGGCCATGCATCAGGCAGAGCAGGGAGCAGCTGGAGAGAGACACTGTCCTTCCAGGGAGGAGATGCCACCTGTCAGCAGCACCCGCCGCTCCGGAGGCATCCGGCCATGCTGGATTCTCATTCATCCGAAGCTTCCCGCAGTCACCAAGCATGGGTAGGGTTTCACTCCTCACCAGCTGGAGCTCCAGGAAAGGGAAGTCTCTCTGCAGGGATGAAGACAGGGGAGAACAGAGAGGCTGCAGTCGTGACACAGCAGAGACGGCCATCAGGCACCTCCTGTGCCAACGGGAGCCTTGGGTGCTGAAAATGCAGCTCAGCACTTACCAAAGGAAAAGAACACAAAGAAAATGTGGCCTTTAAACCCACCTGGACCTGCTGCCTCTGTGCCAGGTTCCCAGGGAGCCCCTGCTGCAAGAAGGGGGACAGTGGGGGACAAGGCACATTAATTTGTCACAAAGTTTTGAGCACCTAACTGAGGGCTCTTCATTTATCAGAGGAAGAGCTGCAAAGCCTCCTGTGTCCTCACAGAGAGCCCTTCCCAGCACCAACAGGAGGTTTCCTCCCCCATCCATCCATCCATCCATCCATCCATCCATCCATCCATCCATCCATCCATCCATCCATCTCCCCGGAGCTCCATGGGCAGCTGGCAGTGGCCAGGGCTGAGGACGGATGGCTGAGTGTGGCAGCCAGGCTGGAGCACAGGCAGAACAGGGAGAGGAGCTGCAGCAGCCCCGGATGAGCCGTGATGGACATGGGGGTGCACACCGTGACCCCCAATGTGTGGCTGCCCCGGGATCCCCCACAGCTCCCATATGGCAGCTTCCGAGTGCTCGGGACCGCTGGGGCTGTCAGGACAAACATGCAGCGCTCACTGGCATCCCACCCAGGAGTTATGAAGCTGTCACTTGCTCAGGCTGTCCCCAGCCAGTGCCAGCAGGCCTCGGAGCACCACCTGATTGGCATTTTTGGATGCTGTTACTGAGAGGCAGTTTTGGAGCTTTGGGACCTGCCGAGGAGAATGAGGCCAAATTCCCAGCCTTTCTGCCTCCCCACTTCTGCCCTGATTTCTCTTTTCTGGAAAGTTTTCCCATGCTAAGTATAGTTCCTAACAGGTGCATGACCAGAGGGGACTGTCAGGGACGCAGCTGTCCCCACAGAGGCCTGGATCCGTCTCCATCTGTCTCACTGGAGCTGTCCGTGCTGCCTAGCCAAGCTCTTCGGACACAGGATGGGGGAGCATCAGGGATGCAGGGAGGAAATACACGTACACACACACACAGAGGGAGGAGGATTATTCCAGGGAATGCCACAAACAAAGCCTCTGACATCAAACTAATGCATCCTTTGAGACTTTAAAGGCCCCTTGGCACACACAGGCAGGCTGCCAGCTAACTCATCTCTCTTCCTTGCCATGCTACCAGCCTGGTGCCAAGGTCAAGCTTTAAAGGAGAGCTGGCTGCTCTGTAATCCCCTGTGCCTCATTTGGGGATGCCACAAGACTCGTAAGGATCGGTGACAGAAAATATTTGACTGGGGCTGAGGCCAGTGTGATGCCTGAAGTGGCTCCCTTGCCCAGCCAGCTGCCAGTCCTGGCTCCCATCCTGCCAGCCCCACATCAGCCCCTTCCAGCTGGGAACCAGGGCTGGGGCTGCAGGTGATGCAAGGCAGTGACACAGGGGGCCGGGATCCCTGTAACGTGCCCCAGAGTGGACAGTGGACATCAGGAGGCACCTCCACATGCACAGCAGTGACAAGGTGTCCCAAGTTTGTAGGGGACAGGTGCTGGGGTGACCCTCCTGGGCACTGAGTTGGCTCATTACTGTGTAGGGGATATAAAAATATGAGCAACAGGGGTAAGTGACAACCCTGCTCACAAACTAAAGGTTCTTCCTACCCCTAAGGTGCCCTGGAAGAATTCCAGGCTGATAGGACATGAGGAAATAAGCATTTTGCAACAGCCCACCACGTGTTGCAGCAGGAACAGCTGATCTGGTTCGCAAATCTGGGTCCTGGGACATGTGCTGTGCTAACAGGCTGGCTTGGCTTAACAGGAGGGTGATGAAAACCATCTGTGGGGAATAGGATGGCACCACTGGAAGAACAAAGGAAGAGGCTTCTGCAGCCACACTGGGCCCCCACCGAGCATGCTCCACACCGTGCTTCGGCCGCAGAGTCCCACGTCTGGACTTGGGGAACCCAAAGCCCAACTCCCTGATCAAGCTGCAGGAAACTGAGCCACAACCAGCCCTCAAAACTCTGCCTGGGGCTCAGTGAAGTGGTGGGAGGGGCTGGGTGAGAGGGATGTGTAAATCCTTGGCAGAGGGAAAATCCATTCTCTTCTTTACTTCTCTGTTCAAATGAATGTTAAAGTGAAACCACACTTCTGGTAGCAATCCAGTCCCACTCTCCCAGAGGAAGAGCCCTGTATCCCGGCATCTGGGGTGACTTTCCTTCACCCGTTCACAACAACTCTTTTCAGGCAGAAGTGCTGACTGAAGCTCTTTGGGTCTCTGAAGACCATTCCATCAGCCTGACGCTGCTGGGGCTGCCAGGCTGAGTTATCACAGGTCCTGCCCTCCCCTGCCATTAATACCTGCTCACCAAGGGAGCCTTGGCCAGCCCAGGCAGAGAAGGGCAACCCCAAGCTGCAGCAGTCTCCCACAGTAAAGAAAGAGGCATCAAAGGGAAAGGAGGAAAATAAATATACCCCAGGCATCTCTGGATAGTCTTAAAGGAGCTCAGACAGCCCTAGGAAGGGAATGAATTACTGGGAGTCGCGAACTTTCCAGCTCATGTTCCCCAAGGAGCTCCAGCCACACCTCATGCCCCTGAGCCTGGTGTCCCACAGTCTGGGGGTCTCCTTCTGTCCCAATCCAATCCTCTCCTCTCAGGCTGAGGGTCACATTCCTGTCCTGCTGTTACCTATGTGACTGTGCCAGGTAACACCTGTAAATCATCTTTATACCAAAGGCCAGAGTAAAGCAAGACAGAAGCAACATGCAGCACTTCAGCAGCACAGCTGGAACATCTGCAGCATTATGCAATCCCCTGCCTGGCCAGACATAAGACTGAGAAAGGGGTTTCTGCTGAAAAACCCAAGACATGGGTTCTCTTTGCTTTTGGCTTTAATACCAGACCCTGAGTGCCTTAGCCCCAAGACTCGTGCCAGCACCCCAGAAATGAGCACAGTCACCCCCTGAACACTCCAGAACTGAACAGGACCTGTGACCAACCACGGGAGCAGGGCTATGTCCCTGGCCAGGGACACGCAGCACCACAAACCCAACTCAGGGATCTGAGCAGCCTTGGCCAAACCTCCCGCCTGCACTTTACCATCCAAACAACAATCCGGGGGGGTCTGATGTGCTCCATGGATGGATGGGTTAGAGCTGATGAATTAAGAACCTGTAAAGATATTATCCAGGATCAGCCCTGGGAGCCCCAAAACACCCAGAGCCACAACTTTACTACAAAGCCTTCAGAAGCAGGGTGTTCTTCAGTCCCCAGCTCCTGGGGCCCTGTGTCTGCATGCAAAATTCCACTTTTGTTACTGCAAAAATGGCATTCTGGGCTCCCAAAGCTGAAGAATGCAGCTGAAGGATTAAACCCCTCCTCCCCAGACCTACGGTAAATAAAGAGAGTTAAAGCAGTTCTGCAAACTAGAAGGATTTGCAGCCAATTTTGTGACTGTATCAAGCAGTTCTGGCATTCTTTGTACTCAGGAGAAGCAGGGCAGAATAAAGGTGGCTTGACCAGAGGACTGGGATGGCTCCCTCCGATGTGGAGATTTCTGGAGGTGGAAGGGCTGGCAGAGAAGAGGCAGAGGGAGCAGGAGCAGACATTTGAGAGACATTTACAAATGGATTTCTGAGCCAACATTTCCCCTCAGTCGTGCCTGCACATCTCTGCAAACATACCTGGCCTCTGCACTGTGGGGTGAGGACAATTTAACCTGCAGTCTGAACAATGGGATTAAGCACTGGTTCAGCAGAAAAATGGTTGCAGATAGCTACGATTGCTATTGGAGAGTGATTGTTTCCCTGAGCCACACTGTGTAAGTGTCGGTGCCTTTGTGAGATTTAATGGTCCAATTATCCCAGGCGGTGTCACCTCCTCCCCGCTCTGCACGCCCAGACCTGCTCTCCTGCCTCCATTCCCCCCTCCTGTTCTGCCAGCAGGCAAACACACCTTCACTGCTCCTTCATGGGTAGTCCTCGACTTACCTTCTCCCATGCCCAGGGATGGGGGGCTGGGGATGCCAGACCAGTGGAAGAAGTGGTCTCTGGGATGGGTACCTCATCCTAAAGGTGGCTATTTGGGAGCTGGTCTTCTTCTATGGGTGAAAGTCTAAGTTTCTACTTAATTAACAAAGATCTAATGAAAAAAATCTCATTGAAGGCATGTCAAGCTCTCCTCCCAAACATCACAGGGAGCCACCATCCTGGTCTCCAGCAGCTCCAGCCTCTGTCACACAGCACCTGCTCAGCATCCCAGCAGCTCCATCTGGCACTCACAGCAAGAGACTTGGTTGGGATGTCCAAGGAAAGGAGGATTGAGAGGGCCCTGCCAGACTAAAAAGTGCTTCCATCACCCAAAGATTGAGGTTACACCCAGCCATAGATCAACCAGTCTCCTATTAGCCCCACAATCCCTCTCTAAAGACTATCCAGGAAACACTCCGTAGGCAAAGAAACCTGTCTTTGGTACATGGCTGCTTGTGGAGCAAGCCCTGAGCCAAAAAGCCCACAGAGCCATGGCAATGGGCAGTACTGCTCCTCCCACCATGGTGGGGTTGGGCCACAGGGAGAGTTCATCACACAATCCCACAACGGCTGGGTTGGAAGGGACCTTAGAGCTCATCCAGTTCCACCTCTGCCATGGGCAGGGACACCTTCCACTGTCCCAGTTTGCTCCAGGTCCCATCCAACCTGGCCTTGAACACTTTTAAACTAATTCCAGAAGAGGCAGGCACTGCCATGGGGAAGGGGCAAAGCTCCTCTTCTGCTCTCCTAAGAGCAGCCTGCAGCAGATCATCTAACACTATCAGCTCCTCACCAGGATATCAGAAAAGCGCTGTAACAACCAGAATTAGAGAGTTTCACCACAGGATTGGACATTTATGTGCACAAGAACAGCATCTGCAGGGACTCCAGCTCCAGACAACCAGAGCAGCTCCTGCCTCTTCTGCTCTGGGGTAGGAGCTGCTGCCAGCTGGGGTGAGAGGGGACTCTCCCCTCACAGGGTAGTATTGCACACTTATGGGCATTATGGGATTTTTATGCCTTCCTTTAAGGCATCCGGCTTGGCTTCTAGTGGAGACAGGATATAGGGCTGGAAGGACTCTTGGTCTGTTCAGCTCAAACAGTTTTTATGTCCTAATACAAAATTAATGGTTCTCTCACTGACACTCCATGAGGCAAAGCTGCCTGCTCCAGGCATTCCAGCTGCCAGAGCAAAAGTGGGGCTGAAAGCTCATTCATTCCCAATGCTCCTGGGTGGAATCCATCCCTCAACCCCCACCCAGGCTCACTGACTCACCTAGCCCAGTGCAGTCCCCCCAAACTCTCCAGAGCAACACCTTGATGCTGGACCCTGATGGGTGCAGTTTGGAGCTCCCATGCTCGAGGGACCCCACAGCCTCCTGCCTCCTGTGCCAGGGATACCAGATCCACAAATCCCTGCAGCACCAGCTGCAACGCAGGTGGGTTGCAGGCTTTAAGCCTGACTGTGCCACCTCTCCAGCAGCCTCTCCTGCTGACTGAAGGGCTGCCTGTCAGGTTAGGCAGGAACAGCTGTCTCAAAAACTGTATTTCAGGATTCACACAGAGGTTCCTTCTGATTGTATGGAACAACACCTCATTCATCATTCAGAGAGCCAGACAGAGCCACTCATCTTCACTCGATGACACCTTTTATCTACAAACACCTAGACTGACTCACAGCCAGCCTGTGAACCCATCAGGATCTTTTTACCACGCCAAGGGCATGTCTTCCTGGCTCACACCCAGGACACTGCTGGAGGCTGGAAGAACTGCTTTCTCCCATGAGGACTTTTTCAGGGTTTTTCTGAGCAGACGCTGTGCCCCCAGTGACTGGAGCAGGCTGTTTTTGTGGAGCTGATTATTTGGTATCCAAGTGGAAGCTGAGCTCTGCAATTGCAGTGTGTGGTGGCTTGTGGCTTGCCCTGAGGGAATCCATGGCACTGCTGGGAATTCCAACCCCAGAGTCCTGACTCAGGCGTTCTGGAAAACCACAGGGCCTGCTGCTTCCAGGCCCATCTTTGTGGTCCTGTGTCTCTGCTGGGGCCAGCTCAGGGATGGAAAAGGCAGGATTTGAGCTGCTGGACCCACAGCAAGGAGAGATGTGAGCAGCAGTCATCTCCCACAGTGCAGCTCCAGGAGCCTCTTCCCTTTGGCTTTGTGTCCCACTGTAAAACTGCAACAACTTCCACCATCCTCGTCTTCCTACTTCCACCCGATCCTCTCCAACACCTCTCCACCTCACTGAAGGCTGCCACGGAGCTCCTCCAAGCCAGTGCCATAAAGTGAGTAATTGGGCACTGTTACTCATGGGGGAGCTTTCACTCATGCAGCTTAATTCACTGGGAAAGAGAACTAAAATATTGGGCCCTGAAAATATTAGGACTCTGAAATAGGGAATTTCTCTTGGTGGCCTGTAGACCTCAGTGACAAACTGACCACACAGAACGATGAGGCAGAGGACCAGAGCCCCTGAGCCCATCCTGTGACACCAAACACTCCTGCTGTGCCCCGCTCTGATCATAGCACCATGCTGAACCCTTCCTTCACCCCCAGCTCTGTCTGTCTAGGGGAACAATGTCCTTATTCCTAGAGGGATGTTGACCAAATCATAAAGATGTAATGACATTGTCTGGGCTGACATGCTGATCAATGCCTTTCATGCAAAATTATGCTTTCTGCAACTAATAAATATTGATCCGTTTTGTTCCTGTGCAGCACTGCAATAAAGAGTGACTTAAACGTCTGCCAGCACTGAGTTTCCTCCATCGTTTTCCAGCCGCCAGCTCCCTGGCAGCATCCCTCTGCATTTCCTACTGACACTGGTGCCAGTGCCTGATCCCAAGGAGGGCACAGCACCTCCATGAACATCCACCTCCCTCTGTTTTTCTGTCCTGTGAATGGTACTTGTGTTACAGGGGTTCATGGGAAGTGGCAGAAAATGAATGGAATTGGAGGGAGTGCTGGAGAAGGGGAGCAGGGTCATGATCTGGGCACATTTGGGACAATAAACAGGAGGAGCCAGGCCAAGTGCAGAATAAATAGAAACATTTACAACTGCTTGGCAGGGGAATGTGTAAGTGTTAGTGGGCTTGGTTCAGACTCCTTAAATCAAAACTCTGGGCTCAGCAGCCAGCACCTGCTGACAAACTGTGCTGGACACAGGGGTCCATTCAGCCCTGAGGAAAGGCTGGGCTCCATGTGGCAGCAGTCCTGCTCTATTTGCTCCTCTTCTGGAGAGGGGTCAAGAAGGACCCTGCCCTTCACACCCACTTGGCTCCCTCAGCTCCACATCACAGTGCCTGGCAGCCGTGGCCCCGGCTGCTCCTGTCTGCACCCGGGGTCCCAGAGTGATGTGATGACACCCCTCGGGTTGGGCTCCGGGACCCTCTTTTCTCCAGGTCTCACTCCACTGCCTCTTGTCCTCCCACCTCCCTGCTCTCAACGGGAAGAAGAGCCTTTCCCTGTCTCCCAGGAGTGCAGAGAAGGGAGCTGCAATGGAGAGCATGAGGTGTGAACTCAGAGCCGGGGCTGCAAATGGATTGATGATGACAGGCAGAGGCCTGGCTTTAGTCACTGCTGCCTGGCAGCCAGGCACTGACTGGATCTGTGCACTACACATATTTTGGGAGCACACTGCCTTCCTTTGCTGAAAGGATTCAAACCCACCATGAACAGAATTCAGCTGCAACAGTGAACCACAAAGCAGGAAGGGCCAAAGGTCCACAGTGCCCTGTATAACCTCAGTGAAAGGTGTCCTGCTCCCTTTCCCTTCCCCATGCAGACAGCAGAGTGCTGAGAAGGCTTTTAAGGCAAAAAACCTACAGATAAATACATTGCCACTGGACTACAGAGCTTAAAATATGATGGCATCTCCCCCAGATTGTGAATGGGTTCCCTGAAGAGCTCCCTCAGTCCTGAGACCCTCCCTTCCCCATTTCCCTCCTGGGAGAATTGGAGAGGCAAAGGGCTGCTGTTCCAGCAGATTTGCAGGAGTGGGAGTTGAAGAATCAATGAAGCTCTGAAAGCCAGTGGTGAAAGTCATTCTGCACCCTCCTGACACCAGGAATAAATGATTCAGTGGGAAAGGAAAAAAAAAATACAACAACCCTCAAATGAGGCTGGAATTACCCTCTGGAGAGATATTTCATCTTGAAGAATTGTGTTTGCTGCAGTGTTCATCTCACTGAGCCACAGCAAGACTTTAATATCCAGCAAAAGGTCAAACCTAAACGGGAATTGCCAGAGCCTGCCGGAGCTCCTGCCTGCACATGTGCTCCAAACCCTCACACGAAGCAGCTACGCCCAAGCCGAGGCCCAAAACTGGGAATGGAGCTGAGCTGAACCACGTAAGGATATCTCCCTTCCTGACAGAATCCCAGACACAGCTCAGCCCTGCACTTACTGCCTTTGGACGAGTACAAAAGGAACAGACCTGCCTGCCTGGGTGTCTTGAGCAGGGGGAGTTTGAGGATAATGCTGGGAGCTTCCAGATATTTCCACCCAAGGGATCTAACTGACTGTAAAGGAAGGTGGGGTTTCAAGGCACCTGAGGGCTGCAGGGGCATCTGTCAGCTGTTCCTCAGCTGGAACATCAATGCTTGAGACACTGCCAGTGCCCTCCGAGTCCAGCATGGTCTGCAGGGCTGTGGGAGCTCTCTCCTCGTGCCCATCAGTTCCCCATGGATAGATAGTTCTTCCCACTTTTCCCACTTCTGCTCCGGTACTGCTGCTGTCTCCCTCCACCCACACATCTGCCCATCCTCTCCTTGGTGATTTGTACTCTTCTGCCTTCCCTAGGACTCAGCTCTGCCCTCTGGGAGTCTGGTGTTGCTATCCCAGGCTGTAGCAGAGTTCCAGGGATGAATTAGGCAGACAGGAGGTGAAGGCAGAGGTTCCCAGGCAGCTTCCTGTCTCCTCTACACCATGATGAAGGTGAGTGTCCAAGAGAGGAAAGGAGGGAACTGAGCCCTTCCTGTAACCTCCACCCTCCTCCCAAGTAGGCACTACGCCCATCAGTGAGCTGAGCTGAAAATCTGCTTGAGCTTTGAGATTTATAGCAAAACTGGTTCCATGCTACAGGCTAAATCCAGACCCTGCAAGGAAACAGACTTGGGAACTAGCAACAATCCTGACAGCCCTGAGCCTTCCACCAGCCACCTCAGTCATCCCACACAAGCTGGAGCCCTCCTGCTTTCCTGTTCAGGACCATATCAACCTCTACCAATGCATCTTCATCCTGCCCAGCAATTCCAGCTGTCCTTTCAGCCCTTCCTGATGAACAAGGTGCCATCCATGATGGGCAACACACTGGTTTCTGTGCCGGTGTGGATGACCATCCACTGGGGCTGAAGCTACCACTCTCACTTCCACTGGTGACTCAAGCCAGATTTCACTACGTACAGAGAGATTAAATTTCCCTAAGGTTAACATAAGATAATTTTTTGTTCAAATATTTACAGTTAGAGCTCACCAGAAAATCAACAGGATTCTGCTGGACAACACTCAACTATCCACATCCCCCAAAGGCAAACAGGGTTTTTAGGTGGTATTTAAAGCGTCCTGAGCCATCCAGAATGAAGTCCTCACAATTGTTCCTGGGCCAGGCTGGGTCTGTGCCATACATACCTCCCTTTGAGGGAAGCAGGAAAAACTTGCTGGCCTTTTCTTCCTAATAATGTGCCCACATGGACACAGCCAGAGCAGGTCAGCAGCCCCTCACGTGGTCACACAGACAGAGGAGGTGGAGACCATTCCGAACTGCATCCAGCAGCCACATACTTGGGAAGCCCAGGGTGTGGAAAATGGGGTCAGATGGCTTCTCCCCGTGTTTGGCTTTGTGGAGCTGTTTGTGTCTCCTGGATGCAAGACTTCCCTGGCAACAAACCGGAGCTGTCATTTGGAGATCTTGTCCTTTCTATGCAGGATGTTTAAATTCAAGCCTCAAACTTGTGGTTGGCAGGGACCAGGGGCAAACAAAGAGCCAAACAATCTGCTGTCAGCTCCTGACTGCCCGGCCTTCAGCAGTTTTCCCTTCTGTCCATGGGGAATGCTGGAGTACAGAGGCAGTGGCTCAAGGGCCTGTCACAGATTTAAGCTGCTCAGACTTACAAGACAAAATAAAAAAAAAACAGCAGACAGAAGTGTACTGAAACATTTGGCCTTTGCTCCCTCCTCTACAGAGTCTGTTGTTTCACGAGCAGAGGGAAGGCTGAACTCACCTACAGCTGCACTAAACATCTGGGGCTTGAGGAACATCCCCTGACTGCTTCTAAACCTTTGTTTGCTGCTCCCCCAACCCCTGACCCTCTTTTTGACATGTCAACCTCTACTTGAGGCTCCCCTCACCCCCTCCTGAGCCTTCTCCTGTCTGCTGTGTGCGCACCTGAGGTTTAATGGTTTTCTGTTTGGGAAGTTTTCTGGGAGGGAAGTTTGACAGAGCTGCTGTGGCAGGTACAGAAGCTCAGGTGGAAATTGCCCTCTCCCTCCTCTGCTCCTTTCCAAGGGTTAAGAACGAAGCTGAGCACAGGCTGGATCCCTGGATGAAGAGCCCTGAAGGGAGCACAGGCATCCTCAGATGTTACTCCCACCGAGTTCATTTAACAGCCTCCCTTCCCTAGATGGACAATCAGCTTTCCAAGGGAGCCAACGACTTTCTGAGGCTTTTCTAACAGGCAGTGCTTTTCTGGGATGAAGCTCCTGCCTTTGAAGATGTCTGATCTCTCCCAGTGCCCTGGGGCTTTCTGCTCACTCTGCTCTCCCACACAACCACGTCCTGCAAAGGGCATCCCATGCCAGCTTCCCTCTCTGCTGGATGCAGAAACATTTCCATGCAGCCACAGTGTTTGTGTATGGTGCCCTCAATCCACCAGGCTCACAAGGAGCGCAAGAGTGCACACATCTCCTTCCTCTTGGTTGTCACCACCATCCCCTCTGACTGGGCCAGCCCCAGCCCTACAGCTGGCAGGTCAGCCCTCCCTGTGCTGCTGAAAAAGGGAGCACAGAGGCGAGGGGAATGCAGACAATATCCTAAACAGATCTGCTGTTTACAAAGTCCCCTGTAAACTGTTTACATTGCTGGGGAGAAAGCATGGAGGAACAGCAGCTGGAGCGTGCTCTTCCCAGTGGGAAGAACTCCACTCCTGTTTGCTCCACTGCTGTGGGAGCGAGTGGAGCTGATGCACATCTGGAAAGGGTGCAAAGGCATGAGAGAAAAGAAGAGGCAGCAAAACCCCAGCACCACCCACTCCCCCGGCCTGCCAGGAGCTCTGGCTACCTCAGCACTGCCTCCCAGAGCACACTCTGAGGAAGGTGGCCTGTCCCTGGGGTGCAAGGGGACAGTGGACAGCCAACCTCAGGCTCCGAGCAGTGCCTGTGGTGGTGAGGCTGAGCTGTTCCCTGCTGCCAGAGGAAGCATCCTGAAGGAGCCAGCCCTGAAGCTCCCCTGGAACCACTTGGCTCTTGGGCTGTGTGAAGAGCCTTGTGACTCTCATCCCTCAGAAATGTGGTGTGTGGTGCCTCCGGCTCTGTTATATCCATGGTTAAACGTGGGGCCTCAGGAATACCAGCAAGAGCATTGCAAAGTGCTGGCATAAAATAAAAGCCTCAGTGTGCCTCTAATCTCCCTGTTTCCTGGCCATGGAAAGTTCTTTGAAGTGCCTGTGCTCACGGCAGTGCTGGAAGCCCCATGACCCAGCTGACCAGCACAACATGGGCTGGTGACACAGAGTGACTGAGCCCTGGGGGCTGCCACGGGGCAGGAAAGGCTCTGAGGGAAGACATGGAAGAGTTAAACCTCAACGCCTTGGATCAGTCCCCTTCACACTGGAAGGCTGGTTTTGTTACTTGAGCAGGACGTGAGAAAACACAGCCTGCACTCAAGGAAGGTGATAAGTGCTGTGAGCCCAGAAACAGCCCCAGAGGGGTACGTGGGAATGGGCAGCCAGCTGGAGCAGCAAGGACGGGGAAAACATCCTCCCTACACATGATATGGCAAACCCTGACCTGCTGGTTGGAAAGGAATACAGGTACAATAATTAAACAAACATAAAGTGGGCAAACTCCAGCTGCCCAGAGAAGCTGTGGCTGCCCCTGGATCCTTGGCAGTGTCCAAGGCCAGGTCGGATGGGGCTTGGAGCACCCTGGGCTAGTGGAGGGTGTCCCTGCCCGTGGCAGGGGCTGGAATGAGATGGGCTTTAAGGTCCCTTCCAACCAAAACCAGTCTCTGATTCTATGGATACAAGTACAATGATTTTTAAAATAAAGGAAGTGGTCAAACTCACCCATTTGGTGTGAAGGGCAGGCAGGGACACCGCAGTGCTCCGTCAGCAAGGGGTAAGGAATGTTCATCCACATTCACTCTCACACACAGAACAACTCCACTCTCAGCACTTCACCCTCCTCCCAGCTGGTCTTCCAGAGCCCAGCTGCGTCCCTTTCCTGAGCAGGAAGAGGATGGAGGGGTATCCCAGCAGAGCCAAACACCTCAGCCAGCAGGAATGTCAGTGGCATCTGCAGGACCTTTCAAGGACTGAGCTAAAAGAAAAACAACAGAGGGAAAAACATACCCAAACTTCATCAGGCCAAACCATCACAAAAGACCATCAAGCTCCTTTGCTGAAGTGAAAAAATTCAAATCCAAAAACATTTTTCAGAGCCAACCCCGAAGAAAATTTGCTTGGTTTTGGTTTCAGAAGCTTTTGTGCAGCTACAAAAACGTCAGCCAGCTACATTTCTGAATGAAATGGCTCCTCAAAATGAAACCTTGAGCAATTTTGTTTTAAGCTAAGGCAAAAAGGACTGGAGCTGTAATCCCACAGGAGTGCTGGGTGTGTTTCCTTGGCTCAAAATGACTTGCTGAGCTTGCCCTGAATTTTGCAGATATTTTTGCTTGACCCCACATGGCTCAGGCACAGTGACAAAGCACCTTCAGATTCCAGTCCTTGCAGAGGAGCAGTGACCTGCAGGGATATCCCAGCACTCCCTAAGCCTTGACAAACTTCCCTGTGGAGGTGGGCAGGCACTGTTTGGAATAGGTGTTAGGGCCTTTTGGTGAGTGAGAAGCATTTCCCACTTCTATTTTAATGGTTGGTTCTGAGGGTCACTTCTCTTCATACAATCAGCACAGCCGAGGGAAAAGATTCCTTCACGCAGCATCTCCAGTGAGCACCTTGCCCAAAAATCTTGCAGGCAAAGGCAGACAGACAGCACAGCAAATTCATCTGTCATAAATTCCCTCGTGCCTGCTGTGACAGGCTGGTCAGCACCTGTGTCCTGCTAATGGCAAAGGGATCATCTCTTCCCTTCTTCTTCCCAGGGGTTTTATTAGTACAAACCTTTAAAACACGGCCAAATGGACAGGAATTAACCCACACATTTTCTCAGCACAAAGCCCCAGACCCACATGTCGGGCACTGTCCCAAAATCATCTGCTGGAATGCTGTCCCAGACTTCTACCTAGAGCAGCCCTACACTCTCAGCCTCCTCCTGTGCCTTCCAGGGGCATCCCCATCCCTCCCTGTCGTTTTAGAGGATGGCTGGGATACGGTCTGTGCCTCTGGGAGCTGTGGGAAAGGAAAAAGCAGAGCTGGGAGGTGGCAGTGGTTTGGGGTGAGGATCCATGCTCCCCATGCCTGCCCAAGGTCAGGGAGGAGTGGGAGCTGCCCTCCACCCCTGCATCTCTTCACCCCTGTTTCTAGACAACCCTCCCCTCTGGGATGCCAAGGACCCTTCCATGCATGGAAGTATTCAGGAATTCTTGCAATTAGTTCCCCACCATCCCCACGACAGCTCTGCTGTGTGGAGGAGTGCCACAGACCAGCAATTAGGGGGCAAAGACAGACTGCCAAGGGAGGCACTGAGGTCACACCTGTGCTGCTCTGGAGCTGCGCTGGGACAAAGCCCTGACCAAGCTCCAGAGGGAACGGCAGCTCCTAAGTCAAACCCGAGTAATAAACTGGTCTTGTAGGGGGAAAGATTAATCATTATTGGCAGCCAAGAATGTGCAAGTCTAACAAAAGCTAAAGGTTTTTTTATTACAGTCCAACTGCAGCTGGGAAGACAATGTTAGCTAAGAATCATTAAATCTATTGCAAGAATAAATCTTCTTTGATCCAAACCATAAAATGGGAGTGAAATCCTCTTAAGCCAGCAGCAGCTCCTAATGGAACACACATTATTATTTTGGCAATCCAAAAATTAAAAAAAAAAGGGTTAGATTATTAAGTTAGTAGATTAGGCTCCCAAATGGTAAATATTTACTCAAGCAAAACTTGCCTAATTTAATACCTGCCTCAATTAATTTTTCAGTTTGGGATTATAACTGAAGGGAATAATGACATTTTCTGACTGTACAAACAGGGATTCGTGAACCCTGTTTGCCCAGAATTCAGGCTGGAGAAGAAGGACCTAGGAAAACTTTCCCTTGCTAACCCCCAGGTAGCATCAGTGCTGCTGCACATGCCAGTGATGAGCTGGCAGCTTCTGCAAGCTGGGAAGATGGAAGGTGAAGCCAAGGTCCCCTCTCACAGTTGGTCATTAAATTTCCTGAAACATCTGACCAGGAGGTCACTCCTGATATTATCAAATATTACAGAAAAATGGAAGTCACTTCTTACTGCAGTCTGATTTAGTCCCTGCTTTCAGGGCAAGCTGGGGGTACTCCTCCCTCAGTGCTTTTCCCTCTCTGTCAGACACAGGAGATGTGGGAAGGGAGTGGAACTCTGAGCTCCAGCATTCACACGGGCTCTGTAGACCCAGGTGGGAAAATTCACCAGCCCGATCCCTTCTCTGGGGCAGGTGGTGCAAGGAGAGTGTGTCCTGTGCCCAGGGAGCCTTTTCCATTCCAGACACTCCTCCTCTATGCTCTGGATGTCTTCCTCAGCTTCATGGGCTGTGCTCCCTTCCCGCTCTCCAGAGGGTATCCTTGGATGCTCAGACCTTCCAAGCCTCTAAAAAGTTACCTGATCTAGACACAGCCTCTGCACAGGGGAGCTTTGCATCAGCAAGTCAAGGAGGGGGTGGCACTGGATGGGCTCTAAGGTCCCTTCCAGTCCAAACCAGGCTGGGATTCTCTGGTTCTATGATTGTTACAGCTCATATCCGCAGAACACACTGCCGTGCTCAGTAACAGCCACCCACAACCACTTGCTATCCCCATCACTTGCACAACAGTTCTCCTACAAATGAGGATTCCTTCAGCGGTTCCACACCCCACTAGCAAGGGTGCTATCTCCCCATTAGCTCTGCTCTGGAAAGAACCACATGGCCATTGGCTTGCAGCTGGCAACCAGCTCTGATATCCTGCTCCTGGAAGCACACACTGCAATAAGGGGAAAGAAGGGAAACATTTGAGTACAAACCCTCCTGCCTGCAAGCATTTCTGATCCTGGCTTGACCAGCTCAAACTCAGCTCCAGGAGCATAAACTTCGGTGCATGCCTGAAGTCTTTTGGGAAGGAAGATGAGAAAGCACATGGGTTTATCTGATATAGACCTTGCTGGCAAATCAGAGCTCTGTTGCTTTTGTTTTCCAGACAGGAACCTTGCTGGCAAGTGCTGGTGAGTGCTGCAGGTTCATGCAGGCTCTCCACACAAATTCCTGGTGCGGGTCTGGTTGTGTGTTGTACACAAGGGTCAGTGGGGACAAAAATGAGAGAGAGAGAGAAATGGATTCAATAATGAAATCTTGAAGTGAAAATGTGGATGGTCAGATGACAGAGACAGAGAAGGTCAGGAGTACTTTAGACCCAAACAACTCTTAAATGCAGGTAAGAAACGGGACATCTGTGGCAACAGCAGAATCATCAGAAATAGCAGTTAATCCCAAATTGGAAGCAAGTAAAGTCCAGAGCTTGCCAGGGAACAACATGTCAGCAGGATTATGGGCAAACCTTACAGGGCAGCTGTGATTCTGAAGGCCTGAGAAGCAAATTGTGATCAAAGAGCCATGCAGGCACAAGAGGAAACAGCATGGAACCCAGAATCCTTCTCCTAAAGGCAGACGGAGGTGAGTGACAGCCCAGCAGATCCTTTCCAAATCACCTCCCGGCTCCCAGGAGCAATGGATGGGGGACTGCTCACGTGATGCTGACTGACATGCTGCGAGATTGTCTGTGGGAAAGGAATGAGAGGGGTAATTTTATTGTCATGTCCCGCAGGGGGGGTGTAAGGAAAATCACAGCATGAGAAAATGACAGTGTATCTGTCTGAGGTCATTTGCATGCCCAGATAATCTGTGGGAGGAGAGCCAGAGTTGCTGTGTTTGACAGAGGCAACGCTATGACAATGGGCCTGGGAATTGGGAGATTTGCAAGCCCTGAAACCAGCCTGGTGTTTGCTGCTCTCAGAAACCAAAATGACCAGACTTCATAATTTAGGCTTCCAATGATTCCACTTTCCTCCCTCATTATGGGCTGTACAGTGGTCTTATCCTGCTGATGGCACAGAGGGACAGTCCCACACTCAGAAGTGCACCCACATCCCCAGGACACACTTAGGGGACACAAAGAGACCACACACAGGCAAAGGAGCAAAAACATGAAGGCAGACATGGGTAGCAGGAGCTGTGGGGTAGCAGGAGCTGTGGGTAGCCAGTGCAGCCCAGTAAATTTCAGCAGGGATCTAGAAGAAGGAAAAAAGGCTTTGTCAGTGTTTACAGGTTGCTCCTCTGCTGCAGAGGGAGTAACCTGGGAGAAACACGTGGTGGCAGATGGGAACTGGCATGGCTGGCAGGACAACTCAGTATCTCTGCAGTGGAAAATCCAGCTGATGGTTGGATAGAGCAGGGCCAGGAGGACAGGCCGCCTGCAGACAGCACAGGCACTTCACAGGGAGTGTGAGGGAGAAGGTGACAGGTTGGGTGAGACTTGCTCACACAACCCTTTAACACTGCACTGCCAGAGGCTCCCAGGAAAATCCCGATGATAAGGTGTGTGGAATTCTGCACAGCACTGATAAGTGTGGCAGATATCTGATTGCTTCGAAAACCTGGGCATTCCAAAGGGATTTCAGCTGGGTGCACAGGGAGGACGAGTTGGATTTTAGAGATAACCTTTGGGCAGAACCATCCAGCTTTCAGCAGAGCCCAGATATGGGTATTTAGAGAAAGGTCAAGTCAAAGAGGATGGAGGGGGTGAGGGGATGGTGAGAAAGAGACATCAAGGAAGGAGCGGGGAAGAGCAAACATGAGGAGATTTAAAACCCCTGAGCTGAAGGCAGGAGGTAGGTGTCCAGGAAGGGCTGTCAGAAAGCAGACTGTGAATTAATTTGGACAGTGCAGGACGGTTTAGGAGGAGAGTGATCGCTCTGTGAGTCATCAGCAGGACGTTAAATATGCAAAATTTGTAAATAAGGTCACCCTGAGAGGGAATGCAGAGGAGGAAGAGAGGAGGGCTGGGCAAGTGGCCAAGGATGGAGCAGGTGAAGTAGCTGACAGTACCTGAGGATTGTCAGGCAGGGCAGGCACAGCCTCAGATACATCAAGGCAGGGGCAACCATGTCCTCCTCGGGCAGGGGGGAATAACAAACCTCCCCGTCCACCAACAGGCAGACTTGTCACTACTAAACCCAAAGAGAAGGCAAACGGCGATGTCAGCGTGCTAGTGGTAGCCATAGATTGGAAAAGACAGGCCCACAGCTGCAGCTGGCAGGGAATTGTGTGGGAAGCTGGGCCTACCCAGCATTATTCAGCTGCTTCCCAGGCGCTGGAAGAGCCAGACTCGTGTCTGTGATTGCAGGGGCAGGAGCAGTGGGATCCTGAAAGGCACAATTGACCCCAGGTTACAGAGCCAGCTGGGCAGACGCCAGGGCTGAGCTCACCCACTCACCTGGAGCTGGCTGGGAAGCAGAAGGCAGCACGAAGGGAATGCCAGGTTACCTTGTTGCTGGCAATGGCCTCTCATTTGTCAGCGAGGGACGAAGGCAATTTACACAGGGATGTGGGAGTGTTGCAGGTGTTAAGCAGTCACCCTGAGAGCTCAAGACAACAAAGAGATCCTGAAAAAAAGCAGATCCATTTCTAGCCACAGAGAGGCTCTTAGCAAGTCCAGCAAGCCCCAGGCTGAGCAAGGGGAAGGGGGCTGGGAACAGACCACTGGGACAATGGTCCAAGAACAAAAGGGCTGCATTAAAGGGCCGATTCTGGCAGTTAAGCCAGGTTTAAGCAATGTTGCTGCTGCCTAATCTGAGGCTAATAATGAGTCAGTCTTACAACCTGGAAATGCCTGGCCAAGCCAGTGGAGAAGAGAGGGTGAGGCACTTAAGTGGTCTAAACATTATGTTTCTGTCTGCATGTTCACGACAAAGGCAAACCACTTTCTGGTTTGAAGTACACAATGCCTGATGGAAGCAAGATATTACACAGACCTGATGTGGTGCTGTGATGGGGTGAGGAGCCTTAACATCTCTGTCTGGTACAAACCCCAGAGGCAAAGTTCAGTGAGCTGGTGCCAGGGTGAGTGGCAGAGGTTATCCAAAAGCCAGGCTCCATAAAACGCAGTTAGTCAGGACAAGGTGGCCTGGTCTCTGCAGGCTGCCTGCTTTCCTGTTTACCTGACCCAGCAGTCCAGAATTTCTTCTACACAGCTTCATTTATAAAAGAATCCAGTCTGCAAAGCACAGCTTAGCTCAAATTCTGACTACCAGACTTCATCAGATCACTGCAGGCTCCAAGACCACTGTCTCCACACAGTAATAGCCATTATCCCCAGGCTTTGTGTGTGTTTATGTTACCCTTCCATTTCCCCTTCAGATATGACATGGAATTCCTAGAAAATATGTTATAAACTCTTCTGCTCTGGAGTTCTGCCACCTCTGATTGCACTCATTTGAGCCAAGGATGTCGTTTCAAAGTAAATCAATAAACAAGGCTTAAAAGGGTCCTACAGACAGAGGCTGGGGGCAGCACCACAGCCCTAGCTCTCCCCAGTTATCGCTGCTGTGCTTCAACCTAACCAAGTAAATGGGTGAAATCCGAACAGGAAAACACTTCCCAAAG
Organism: Monarcha castaneiventris obscurior; assembly: GCA_026261815.1. Classification (NCBI taxonomy): domain Eukaryota; kingdom Metazoa; phylum Chordata; class Aves; order Passeriformes; family Monarchidae; genus Monarcha; species Monarcha castaneiventris. The sequence continues at coordinate 1,110,219 of JAMPIT010000141.1, read as the reverse complement.
CTCCCAGTGCTGCTTTACAGTATGGGAGTAGGGGCCAGGGCCTGCCTTGCATCTGGAATGGCACCTCCAGTGTTCAAAGTCCCTGGAGTCACCAAAGGAGCATGAGTGGGTGTGTCACAGCACAATCAGGGCTGGTGGGAGGGTCTCCCAGGGACCATCGGCAGGGATACCCCTCACTGCCAGCCTGTGGTACCCACAGGGGCTGCACCCAGGGTCTCCTGGTTGCTGCAGGTGGTCCTGGAGGTACCCAAGGAAACATCTCAACCTCAGTGAGGGACTGGAATGGCAAACTTGGAAAGCCTGGATTCAGAAAGGGGCCATGTACCTCCTACTCTTACTGAAGACATTTAGGGCCCCTCAGGCTTGCTGTCACATGGAGAGTAACACATCCAAGTAGAGCATAGCTAGATTTATTTGGGAATCCCATGTTTACCCCTAATCCTCCTTTACACTGCTTGTGGCTCCCCAGACTTCCCAGCACATCAACAGCCATACAGGCACAGGATCTGATCTTTGGGAGTCTCCCAAGAAGCTCTAACAAGGTTGTACCTCCTCAAGCAGCTCCTCCAAGGTGAATCATAATGGACCCCATGAGCACAGTATGGACTGCTCGCTAAGCACTTCCCTAGGGAAGAGCTGAGACGTGAGTTATTCATCACCAGGAGCTGTCCTGCTCTCCAGGATCAATCACACACGGGCAAGGGAACTACCAGAGAAACCTCCGACACAAAGCCTGCTTGGATGCACTCACAGCAGCAAATTAACTCCCCTGGTTGAATTAATTGGATTTTTTTTATCTTTCAAAATCTCCAAAGGCTGCATAGACACAAGGCTGACAATTCAGCCAGAGAGGAGGGCTGCTCTTGCACACAATGAGAATGAAGACCCCCTCACTCTGCCACCAACAACTGCTGGGTTTTTGCCTGGCTGCATCTTCAGCTGAGATCTCCATTACCTGTGTGCTGATGGTTGTGTTGGTGTGTCCACCTGGGCTTCCTCGGGCTGGCTCAGGACATCTGCTGTTCCCACTTCTGCTGCTTTTGCTCGCTGCAAAATAGAATGAATCATTCGGGGTAGAAGTGATCTCTTGTTTTGGTTGTCTTCATGGGCTGGTCTCTGTTCAGTGCTCTGCGCTCTGTTTCCAAATCCAGCACTGTGTGTGCAGAATCTGATTAGGGGACTTTACACCACCAGAACATACATCCAAAGCAGCAGTTACACACAGCTCTGGAAGAGCCTCCCACACAGCATTCTGGCACAGTGAAGCTCCTACTAGAGACACGTGGGACAAGCAGCCCACACGTCTCCTGCACAACCGAATTACTCAGCCCCGGAGTGCTGCTCGAAGCAACATTTTCTTGGGATTCAGGGAGTGATCCCACAGACTGCTGCTCTTTTTTGTGGGGTCTGTCCTCATTCACAGAGCTATTACTCATTGCCTGTAAGGCTGGATGCCACCAAGGAGCTCTGAGCTATGCCAGCCTGCAAAGAAGGTTCCTGTGAGCTGCACTGAGTGACACAACTGCCGGAGGCCATATCCATGACCATATCCATGACATTCCCGTGTGTCCGGATCCTCCCCTGCACAGCACCAGGCATCTGAACTGCACATACTGCTGTGATGCCTCGGTTTCTCTCTGTGCCTCCAGGCTTCCCTGCCCAGACAAACCCCAAATTCAAAAGGCCAAATTCTTCCCTGTGTCCATGCAAAACAGCCCCTTGTCTCCCCTGCAGAGCAAGGGGAACCCTCCCACCCTGCCCAGCACTGCAGAGCCCTGGTATGTGGCCCCAGTGCCACGCTTCCAACCCCAGAGCCCCTTTTCCTGCTGGGAACCATCCTCTGCTCTGGGGACCTGCAGCACTGAGCAGCTTTAGGGGTGCTTACTCATGGGGTAATTAATGAACACAAGTGATCACTTCTATTATCTGCAACTTGAAGGCAACTCTTATCAAGGCAGAGCTGGAGCTGTGCCCAGCCAGGGCACAGCCACACCTGGGGCTCAGGACCTTTGCTCGCTCACTCTCCCTGGCTGCTCAGGGAGTCAGGTGGTGCCGTTCCTAGAAGGTGAATAAATTATTACTGCAAATTACTCTGATGAAGTGGCTTTTATTAGAAAGCCAGACACAAAGGGAGCTTGCTGATTGGCTCCCAGTGATGTCATACCCAGCACAGCACTCAAAGGCAGAGATACAAATTTTCTCGTCTATAGTTTGCATATAATTTTCATTTTCTCCTGGCAATAAAGACACCAGCGGAGCCTTTCACTCGGGGAGGGTGGTGGGGGGTCTGTACTGCTCAAGTGGCTGATGAAAGAAAAGTGGCCTTTTGTTCCTCTGTCTTGCAGGGAACCTCAGGCTAACAGTTTGCACCCACAAAGGCACTGTGGTTTATTGCTCTATTACAAACCCATCACTCCATTTTCTTAGGTGGATAGCAGAGAAACTGGCATTTTTTTGGCTTCATTGTACCTAAAATCATTCTGATCACAGAGATTTTGCTATTTACAAGCTGAAGCTTAAAGTGCAGATAAAGCAACAGCTTTCTGATCCTCATCAGAAGGTGGGAACAGGGCATTGGGAAAAAACAGGCAGCAAAATCCCAACTAATTATTTATTTTCTAAGTTTCACATAGTGGTTGTTCCTCCCTGCAAAGCCACTGTGAGTTCTCAGTGGGGTCTGTCAGAGAGGCAGACTCAGCTCCCAGCACACCGTGTGCTCTCATCCTCTTCCCTAATTGAATGTCCTATCGAACTTACAGAATTTGCCTAGGAAACATTCAAGCTTTAATCATTTCTGGATGCAACAGGCTTGCTGGTGCAGCTCAAACAGCAGAGCCCTGTGTGGAGAGCAGGCATGGAAGTATCCCTTGCCTCACTGAACTGGAATGAACTCCCAAATTCAAGTGAATGCTGTGGTTTGCTCGGCAGCTCCCTCACGCAAGGCTGCCGCAGTTCTGGGCCCCTGCTGTCCCTGCTGACCCTGGACACAGGCAGAGAGAAAGGTTTTCCATACCTTCCTGCCTCCATTATGTACCATCGAGGTGTAAATTTTGCTGGGATGGCCAAGTGTAACATTTCCAGCCCAGAAAACAGGCTCCTGCTTGTTCTGTGCAAACACTGGGCTCTCCTCCAAGAGAGCCAGCACAAATCCCGAGCTGACCCACAGCGCCTGCCTATTCCCCTTTGATTATGGCTCCAAAGTCATTTGTCCTACAAGGGCAGAAAACAAAACACATCTATCATTTGGAAGATGTCCTGGAAACCCCCAGACAGTTGCACTGATGAAACTGGACACTGAGGGCTACTGAGAGCTCAAACGTAGTTAGATTTGCTGTTCCCAGTCCTGGGGTCACGACTCCCTGCAACATCATCAACTCCACTTTATTCCAGGTGGCTCAAAGTTGGAAATCATTCTCTCTTATCATCTGAAGATTTGCTGAGGTGCCTGCCCTTTGTGGATAACAGGAGCTGCCCCCAGGCTCCTGGATGTTGGATCTAAGGCTTTTGAAGTCCTGAGGGTGAAGGTGCGAGGAACAGGCATCAGGGAAGGAGAACGCCTGGCTGTGAATCAGAGTAAAAAGGAATGTGAAGGCTGCAATCCTAGGAGAGGATGCTGGCTGAGAGACACAGCCAGCATCAGCAAAAAGGGAATGGGCTCTCAGGTTTAAGACCTGGAACAGATTCAAATCACCCCTTTTAGGTCTGACCTCCTTGCCTGTCTGAGGGAGACAGCAGAGAGGGGAGGGAGCCATGAATCTTGGATCCAGTCCTGATGTGGCCTGGCCCTACATCCCTCTTTGCTTTTACCACTCTGTGTGTAGAACAGAGGGTTATTAAAAAGCACCAGAAGAATCTCAAGTAAAACAATTTTACTGTTTTTAAGAGCTTTGTTATAGCATCTCTGGAGCTCTGTTTTAGACCACCACAGACCACTGTCGGGAAGCTCTAAACAGCCTTTGGATATTGAATTACTGTTCAGAAACGTTTTAAATTCCAGAATCACAACCACTGTCCAAAAAAAGAAGCCTCTGTAGAACACAACACACTCACACAGCACAGACAACAAAACCATCGTGCTGGCCTAACTCAGCTTCCTTTCCCCACCCAGAGCAACAGCCTTGCCCCTGCCTCATTCCAGCGGTGTTATTCCCCTGGGAAGCAGCCGGGCTCTAGAGAACATGGTCCCACCTACTCATCACTCACCTCACAACGAGAGCCCTTCTATCACTTGGCTTTTAATGCAATTGGGGGTTGATATCTCAGTCAGCCCCTCCCTTCCACTTGAGGACAGCATTAGCATCAGTCTGGATTATAATACCCAGTTAACTGTTCTGGGGTGGTATGAATCAAAGTCCTGTAAGTGGGATTGTGTTTAATTAATTGTGGCTGACTGATGAAGGTATTGATCGTAGATTGAGAGGTTCAGGACTGGCCTGGGGATAATTATTGCAGGGCACACTGTATTAGGGTGGTATTTTTTTAATTTCTGGTGATGTAGGAGGGAAGCAGGGGGGAAATAAGTGAATAATTGCAGCTAATTAGAACTTGTGTGTGCATCCCAAATTAATTTGTTTGAATAATCAACCACCAACAGCAGTCTGATCCAAAAGGAAAAGGAAACAACTGTTGAGAAAGAGCTCAATTCCTCCCATAAATCGTGCAGTCCCATGTCTGGGATAAATGTTTTATGGAATTGAGGCCCTAAATACGGAAGGGGAATTGGGCAAGATTATTGAGTGGAAACACTGGCTTTTGCCTAAGATCTACGATAAATCAAAGGGGCTGGGTGAGGCTGTGGGATGGCAGGGTGTGTGGACAGCAGATGATGCTCTTGCCGTCGTTTCCATCCTATCCCTATCCATGTGCAACAGGCCCCCCCCCCCCGCCGGCCCCCACCCCCTTCCCGGGCGGGACACGGGAGGCGCGGGATGGCCACGGGGGGATCAGACACACAACTGCTGTCGCCGCGGGGACCATGAGAGGTGTCTCTGGCGAGGCGAGGGCAGATGGAGGCGAGGCTGCGGCAGCAATCTGTGTCCTGGTGCCCGGCCCCTCGCTCCGGTCCGCGGGATCCCCGTAATCCCCCCCGGCAGCCCTGCTGCTACAAACACTCTCATCACCATCGCAGCGGGGGCAGCTCAGCACAGACAGCGAATGATCTAGCGGGGGGTTAATAAAAGGACTGGCGCAGAACAAAAAGCCTGTCAGCCGCCACAAGATGTGCTCTCCACCCCTTGTGCCCCCCAGGAAATTAAAAATCGGAGCCTGTGGTGTGCAGTGTTCTCCGCGGGACTGGACGGGGCACTGGGATGCGGAAGGGCAGGGTTGGAAGGGGGATGTAGAGAGTTAAATGTTTGTCCCAGCTGTCGTTTCTGAGGCGATCTATCAAGTGCTGTTACTCTAAAGGACCAGACTACCTGGGCTTTCCAAACCTGAAGAGACCAAGGCACATTTCTGTGTGCTGCCGCCAGCAGCTCCTCCTGGAGAGAGTCCACTATATCCTGCCAGGCTGTTCTGCCTGACACCACCGAAGTCCATGTTTCCATGGAAATGGGAAGAGAACGGATGCCTGTGACACGACATACCTTTTCTGATGTAGATTTGGACCACTTCTAACATCCCTTTCTAGTGACGACCTTCAGGACTGGATATATTGCGGCCACAACCAAAACAGAACAAGAAGGGGGAAAAGAGATCTGATGGTATGAATCAAACCCCACCATCCTTTCTGGTGAGCAGCAGCTGAACTCAAAAGCGCATTAACCCATTAAAACGCCCTTCTAGGCAGAGAGATCCCTGCACTAAATACAATATAATTCACAAGCGGATAGTGAGGCCCTGTCCCTCCCCTCGCCGGGCTGGGTTGGGTGAAGTTTCCAGCAGCATTTCCCTGCCGAGGGCTGCGATCGCAGCGGCGCTCGGAGGTTCCCCGGCGGTTCCCCGTGCCCAGCCCGGGCTGCGCAGCGCGGGCCCGCAGCGCCCTCTCCCGCGGCACCGGGGCACCCCCGGCGCCGGCACCCGCAGCGTTCCGGGGCCCCCCCCCCCCCTGCCCTGCCCTGCCCTGCCCGGCGGGCCCGGCCCCCGGACAGGCACACGGGCGGTCTGGTATGGGCCACCGAGAGCTAACCCCGGCACGACCCAAACCAGCAGCGACTTCTCTGCGCCTTGAGGGATTCTAGTGAGCAGAGAGAGGCAGAAGTTTTTGCCTACCTACAGCTTTCCAGCAACGCTGGGCACTTCAGATAAAGGTGAGGAGGTTCACAGAGGCTTTGCTGATGGCCTGCGTTTGGCATCTGCCAGAGTGTGGAGTAAAGCCGTTATCCCTCTCTTGGACACGGTCTCTGCTCATCACGTGAGGTCTGGCTGCACCTTTGGCGTCGAGCAGCCAAAAACTCCCCGGTCTGTTCTCGTACCACCAGCACAGAGGTTTTGTACAGCCTCTCAGCAGCTGCCCCACGCTGCCCTGGGCACTGTGCTCCAGGCATCTCCATGCTCACGCTGCCGACCTCACCCCAGACCCGTCAGCACAGCACATTAGGAGGAGAAACACGAGATATTTGCAAAGCCAAAGGCAAAGCAATGACAAATTTTGTCTCTGTAGGGAGTTTGCTTGGGACTATTATAATTTTAAAGGGCAAGTTACTGCTCCTAGCACTGGGAGCCAAGGATTTGAATAAAGGAGCTTCATGAATACAGATACATTGCATAGAATAAATAAAGCTGATCCACAGTTGCCATTTTACTTTCCAAGTGGGTGAAAATGAGATGTCCCATCCCCAGGAGATCCAGAAAGGGCCTCAGCCCCTTCATAGGGGAGGGGAGGGAGGGGAGGGAGGGGAGGGGAGGGGAATGGGAGGGAGGGGAGGAGAGGAGAGGAGAGGAGAGGAGAGGAGAGGAGGAGAGGAGAGGAGAGGAGAGGGAGGAGAGGAGAGGAGAGGAGAGGAGAGGAGAGGAGAGGAGAGGAGAGGAGAGGAGAGGAGAGGAGAGGAGAGGAGAGGAGAGGAGAGGAGAGGAGAGGAGAGGAGAGGAAGGGAGGAGAGGAGAGGAGAGGAGAGGAGAGGAGTAGGAGAGGAGAGGAGAGGAGAGGAGAGGAGAGGAGAGGAGAGGAGAGGAGAGGAGAGGAGAGGAGAGGAGAGGAGAGGAGAGGAGAGGAGAGGAGAGGAGAGGGAGGAGAGGAGAGGAGAGGAGAGGGAGAGGAGAGGGAGGAAGAGGAGAGGAGAGGAGAGGAGAGGGAGAGGAGAGGAGAGGAGAGGAGAGGAGAGGAGAGGAGAGGAGAGGAGAGGAGAGGAGAGGAGAGGAGAGGAGAGGAGAGGAGAGGAAGAGGAGAGGAGAGAGAGGAGAGGAGAGGAGAGGAGAGGAGAGGAGAGGAGAGGAGAGGAGAGGAGAGGAGAGGAGAGGAGAGGAGAGGAGAGGAGAGGAGAGGAGAGGAGAGGAGAGGAGAGGAGAGGAGAGGAGAGGAGAGGAGAGGAGAGGAGAGGAGAGGAGAGGAGAGGAGATGCCAGGCCTGGCTGAGTGCTTCCACCCTGTCAGGAGAGCAATGTGCTGGAGAAGTCAGCCTTCCCCAGGGAGCACCACTCCCAGGAAGCAAAGGCTTCCTGGCTGCCATGAAAACTGGAAACACTCCTGCCCTTCCTCAGTGCAAGGGACTGCAGGATGCACCAGTGTCAGAGCCAGACCCAGCTACACCCACAGGACATTCAGCACCACACTGCAGTTCCTGGAATAAAGTCAGCAGAATAAATGACAAATGAAATAAAATGGGATTTCAATTGACCAGAACATTTCATTTGGCCCAAAAGCAAAGGGCTCCCTTTGAGCAAGAAGCAGCAGCACTGTGCCGTGTCCCAGCCCTGCTCTCCCCAGTGTGGGCACTCGCAGCATCTGGCCAGATGTGCCCTCAGGCCCTACCCTGGCTCATGCACCAGCACCTGCTGCTGGGAAGTGGGTTTTTGCAATATTCCTTCCTGCCACATCCATCTCAGACAGCAGAAATAAACATCATGTCTCTCACATCACGTTACATATCCTCACAGATCGGCCCAGCCAAGACACCAGCCTTGATTTTCCCTGACCCCAGTGGGTTTGGCACCAAAGGGATTTTCTCCAGGCTTGGGAAGGTTGTTCCTTCTTTTGGTGCAATTGTGAAAATTCCTGTACATGCTGTGTGGGAGGTCAGATGGGGTGAGTGCAAGCAGCCCTGTGGTGACAGGAGGGTGGCTCACATGGGGTTGCAACAGGGCTGGGACTCTGCTCCGTGCTCCATGGCAGGCAGCAGGTCTGTGTTCCTCCTGCTGCTGTTGAGCACATCCCTGCACGTATCCCTGTCCTCCAAGTCTCATTTGTCCTACACCTGCAGTCAGTGTGTGTATTTTTGGTCTCAGCGAAACATATGAGCAAGAACTTACCTCTCAGTGGATTCTGCTGGGTCCCACATGTCCACAAAGAGCAGTGTAACACTGGCAGGACCTCCTAGTGGTAGTTCCACGTGCTCTTTTGTGTGCTGGTGATAGAGGATTTGGTTTCTCTTAGCGCTTCTCTGCTTTGTCTTGGGTCTTCCACCACTGCTGGCTGTGGTAACATTGAGAGCACCAGCTTCAGGGTGTGCAGACACCAAAGTGAGGAAATGCCCCTTTTGGTGCTCTAGGTAAGGAACAGATCAAATCCAAAGCACACATGGGCAAGATCCCCATGCCCCTGACTCCATCACTGACCATATACACCCACCCTGGCATCAAACATTGTGCCAGGGTGCCACGTCCAGCTCTGGCAGCCCCGAAGATTCCCCTCTGTTCACTCTGTCTCCACTCTATTTGTGATCACCCCAGCTGCTGGACTGGCACCACGGCATTAACCTCAGGAGGGTGACAGTGACACTGTCCTGACAGAGCTCTCCTGGCTGAAGCCCCATCAGTGCTCACACCTCCTCACTCACTTTGACCTGGGCAGGCTCCAACCCCACCTCTCCCACTGCGCTGCCCACAGCTCCCTCCCGAGCTCGCACCGCCTGTTACTCCAGCAAAGAACTGAATCCCAGTAATGTGAGGACACTTGCAGAGCCCCAGCTTTGCAGAGACTGGAGTTTGTAGTTTATGCCTCCAAGGTGACATTGCAGATGAAAATCAAAATGCCAGAACTGACAAAAGGAATCTTTAAAAAGCGTTTTCTGCTTTTAGGCAGCTGAGGGATGAACAGATCTGGATTCGCTGAGCTTAGGTCAGTCTTGTCTGAGATACACAGATCCTTCTCCTTGCTTTGTCCTTCCAACTTTCCCAGAAACACCTCATCTGAGTCTCCCACTGTGCAACTCCCAGGCCAGTCTTTCCAGGGGCTGCAGTAGCTTATTTGTTTAAATCTCTGCAGGCACTAAGACTTCTCAGGAGCCCTCAGTCTTGACAGAGCAGCAAATATTCACAACTGTAAGTGTGTCTTGCACAATTTGTTCTCAGATTCCTGCTAACTGCACCCGAAGTTTGGCTGATGCCTTCTTTTTCTGCGTGTTCTTTTACACAAAATAAAGATCTTGTTTTGCCATTACCTTGTGGTATTTATGATGTGTGAGGCTGCTCAGGGTCCCAGCTCTGTAGCCTTGTGTCCTTTCCTTATCACACAAACACAAGCTGCAGCGTGTCACTTCAGCAGAATGTGCTGAAGGCATTTGGGGGGCACTCACAGTGGCATTTTCCAACTGCTCCTTGGGGATTTGATCTCTTCCTTCTTAGAAGACCTTCTGTCCTTGAAATACAGCTTGAACGTTTCACATGAGACCACAATTGCTAAACATTCCTGTGCTATTTAGAGACATCTTTGCTCTGCTGATAGCAGTGACATGCACAGGAAAGCCCCTGCTCTGCTGCCACTCCATTTACTGGCAACAGGTGACACAGTCACCTCTATCACTGAGGGATAAGACCTGCTGTGGGTGTGCCACGTGGATGTAAATGTCTCCCTAATGGTTGTCTCTTCGGTAGGGCAGACTGAAGGCTTGCAAATATTTGGAAGGAATCTGGCATTTTTAAATCCCAACAGCCTATGAACTGGCAGCACACACCTTTCCTGGGCCAAGTCCCAACCTCAGGAATCCAGCAGGTATCTGCTGTGTGCTATTACAAACTAGGATTTCATTTGAGGTTTCATACTCCCCCAGCTCTTGTTAGCAGACTGATGGCTTTGTGATTATGATTTTCCTCAGCTTCTGTCTTGAAGATGTTTCTGTGCCTGTCTGAGAATGTCACTGGGCACTGCACTGACTCCCACTCCTCCCTGCCTGCTGTGCTGCTGAGACACTGAATAACCCACGTGGAAAATCCTTCCCTTGGGGTGAAGGGCGGTGTCACTCCCCCCATTTCACAACAAGGTCAAGAGCAGAATCCCTGAAACCTAGGAAACTAACTAAAATCCCTGCTCAGAGGGATTCAAGTTCAGGTCCTGCTCATGGCATCTGCCGAACAGGCCATGCAGCACCAACCAGCCCTGCCTGGAGCAGGGCAGAACCTTGTCCTACCTCCCTTACCTGTTACCCAGGAGCAGCACAGGGCTCACAACTGTTACTCTCTGCCCTGCCAAGCAAAAATCGTTATTTCAGTCGGAACGTTGGAGGCTGATGGGAATTTGACAGTCCATAGCTAAGATGCCAGCTGGGAAGTGGGTGGAAATGAATCTTTTGTCAAATAGTTAAACTGCCTTTTCTCCAGATTAATTAATTCACAAAGAACGTATCCCTTCCTGGGTTTCACAGCTGAAAACAAAGCCAGTCTCGCCTCCCCTGCACTATCTGTCAGTCGTACTACGAAGTGCGGAAGCGCTCGCTCCATTGTTCCTCAGGTGATCAAATCCTGGGAAAAAAAGAAAATCCCTGCACTGGCTTCCAATTCACCTGAAGTTCTGAGCTGCCCCACATCCATTTTTCCACAGTTACACCCAAACAGCTGGTTCTGCCTTGAGCTGATCCACAGGGCCATGACCCCAGGCAGAAGCCCCAGCCCAGACTCAAATCACTCAAGGCGCTGCCCAGTTCTATTTTCAGCCCCAATTTCCCTCAGTTTGTATTAAATGCCAGGTGCCTGTTTGATAACTCCACCGCAGTGGCAACCCTCAGATCACATTTGGTTTCCCATGGACCAGATCCAAGGAGTGATGGATGGCTGGACTGGTGCCCAGCTGAAAGCTCAAGAGCCCAGCAGTGAGAAGCATCTCAGCATCTGTGTCTCGACAGAGACAGGATCAGGCTGCAAATGCAGCTGTCCACGGGCCCCTGCTCCTCATCTGGTAGCACAGTTCCTTGGATAATCTCAAAGCCTGCTCATCAGGTGCTCAGGGCATAGCTGTGCCCTTTCCCAGCCCCATGTCCTGTGCAGCTGCCCAGACCTGTCTTTCTCACCTTCAATTGCCAGCTAAGTGCTAAATCCACAGCAGACTCCAAAGATTATCAGCTCTTTTCCTGTAAGGGAGCTTTGTTTGGGAAAGGCTTCCTCACACACCTCCATATTTGGCACCTCAGCACTCCACTTGAAGTGAAAACCAAGCTCAGTAACACCTCTCCCCTCCAGAGCAGGACACAAGACAGTCACAGCATGTGCAGACTCCCACGGGCCGCTATCCTACCTCTGGAACAGTGAGATACCTGGGAAAGGGAGAGCCATCCCTCCCTGCTCACCCTCGAGATATGAAGGAATTCACAGTCCTCTACAGCAATGCTCTGGAGCTGAAGGGTTCCTTTTTAGTCAACTCTTCCCTGTACAGAAGCTGGTCCAGATCAACAGATTGTTCTTTCCTGGTTATTTTTTATACTATATAGTTTTTTTAGGTTAACGAGCAACTAAAACAGTCCTTGTAAGCATGAGTTTGGCTAAGGAGAATGTTCTGTCAGCGGCTGATTCCTCAGGAGAAGTAACTGAAAGCCTGTGGTTCCCTTTGGAGATGAATGACCTCCTCCAGACAGCAGATGGAGCAGTCACTCGCTGCTGAGGGCTTCTGCAGTGGGATGTTTCAGCTAGAGTAAAAGGAGAATGAATAAAGTGACAGTCAGTCTTGGCCTCTTCTGAGAAGAGAAATGTCACAGCAGTCCTTTCTGAAATCCAGAGAGCAGCAGAAGTAGGGAAGCATTGGTTTGCTTCCTTCTGCACTTTTGTGAAGATGATGGAGGAGGAGTCTTTCTCAGTATGTCCCCCATGGAGAGGCTTTCAGTGCCTTCTCCTCCTTAGCGTCGTGTCTTCCAGAGCACAAGGCCATGGTCCATGAGTGCCCAGCAGCCATTTCTACCGGAGATGTGCTGTGCTCTGAGGCAGGGAGATCAACCACCCCCTCACCCCAAATAGCCTGAGGACGCTGCAGGGAAGCAGCACTAGTAGCTGTGCAGCACTAACAAAGCACAGTCTGAGCTCACAGAATGGAGACAGAGTAAATCACTTGCACACTTGCAAAAGGCAGTCTCTGGAGCCTGAGCTGGTTGATCACCCAGCCATTTCCCTGGGAATCTACCTGGGTTTCCCTTTGATCTCTTTTGGTTAGTATTTGTCATGCGTGATGTCCAGCCTAGAGGCAAGACATCCTCACAAGACTTAGAAGTGCTACAGAACTACAAAGGAAAAAGGAATTTCATGCTCACGAAGCTTCAGCAATATCTATATATTCACATAAGAAAAAACAGACCTCAAATACTTATAAAAGGACGTATTGTGTTCTGGATTTCTGTGGTTTTCCAGTGTCTTACAGGCTCATTTCAAGATCACAAGATACTTTCTTTGAAATCTTATTCAAGCCCTTCCCCACACAACCAGTTTTAGCACCCCTTTGCTTCTCCACCTCCTCTTTATTTTATAAAACATATTCTGGGTGTTCTGACTGTGCATCACTTTTTTCAACCACATTTCTATGTCTCTGATTATTGTCTCTTTATGGAAGAGGTTAAAGACCTCTTTTACCAACTTAGACAAATCTGGTTCCATGTGCAGCCACAGTCACTACCTCTGGTCTCATTTAACACCAAGCACTCCATATCCTATGCTTCCTGCGTTCACACAGAAGGAAAATACCAGGGACACCTTTTTCACAGCAAATTCCGTGGACCAAACCTCTGTGGACAGATCTAGAGCTGACAGCTTTGCCAGGCACCGCTATTTATGAGCTGTATCTGTTAATGCACAACCCAGGGGGGTGTGTGAGCAGTTTACAGTATGAGCTATGAAATACACAAATAGGTTTGGCAGTCTCAGCAGTGACGTTCTCAAACGACTGCCTCTCAGAAGACCAATACACACATTCACTGCAAAGCCTGATTCAGGGCTTCAGCTGGCATGTTAAAATACACCCAGCTTACAGAAAGGCACATCCTATCCAGATCAGCTGCCCCCGAGAGTGCAGGACTGTGCACCTGACTGCACATTCGGCAGCTCCCAGAGCTGTAGCACAGCCTGGAAGGTGCTAAGGATCAGGACAGGGATCGGGAGGTGGAGCAGAGGTGGCCCTGGCGCTGCCCTGTGGGCAGTGATGTGATCTGTAAGGCAGGATGATCCCCGAGGATGACAGCTGATGTTACCTCACACTGTCCCCACCCTGAGCAATTCTCCCACACTGTTGTGGGTGACTGGAGTGGTAAAATGGCAGCTGAGCCAGTGGGAGAGAACCACTCCCCATGGACACACACCCCCGTGCCCATGACCCAGACTGGCTATTCCAGACATGCATGGGACACACTAAGGGAGAACAGGAACAGGTTATGTTCAGGCTCAGAGCTCCAGTGCATTTTTGCTGGTAAAACTGTGGGGCTCTCAGCCTGCTCTTTTCCCTCTCCCCTGCTCACGGAAACCTGACCTGAGTCTGTCCTGTCCCTTGCAAAGTGCCCTCAGAAGCCCCCACATACAGCTCTGCAAGCTGACAGACCCTACAGCATAGCAAACACTTGGCTTCTCTATTCTCACCTCTCTGGGCCTGCCTAAATCCTTCTTCCACAGTCCTCTGCCGCAGCAAGGACTTCAACTCCAGCCTTAAAGGCTGCAAATCAAAGGCTTCTCAAGGATCCAGCTTTTGGGAGTCTTCTGCAACAGTAACAGCGATGCCTTGAGTGGCTACCTAAAAACTTTGTTATGTCTAACCAGCATGAGAGAACAGTAGTTAAGAGGCCACATGAAACTTCGGAGTTACACGCTAGGCAGTATAGGATTTGAAAACTGAAGTTTCAAACCTAAGTTAAAAGCTAAGGTATCAACAGAAATAAAGGCTGCCCTGTGAGCATGTAATTTTGCTGGTGGGGTTGTACTACACTATTTTGTTAGTTTGAGGTAATGATGAGGTTTTAGCAAAGCCCTTTGTATCACAGGAATTAGGTCAGGTTCAGTAGGCACAGAACGTTTCAAGGCACATTCACTCCCAACAACACTGGCACTGCCGTTAGTGCTGAAATGATGTGAATATAAATTATAACAACTATAATATGGAATCCAAAGTATTTACAATGATATACAACCCACAGAACACTCACCAATGGGTATGCAAATTGGATGGATGGAAGGGACTGCAGAATATTTTGAATCTGGATTTCAGAGTTCCTTCTCAGAGATAAGACTGAGCATCTGTCATCCATCTTCTACCTTGCCAAGCTGAGAATACATGAAAACATTTCGAGCATTGCTCTGCTCACATACACCCATCCTTTCTTCTCGACAACCTCTCAACACACCTCTAACACATCTAATCACTCTCATGTTTACAGGGCCACACCCTACAGATAAACAGCTGCAGCTGGAGTCTCACAGGAACCAGACTGGAAATGCAGTCAAAACACCTTCCTACCAAAGTTTCTCACTTCCTGAGGATAATTTCTTAACCTGTCTTCTTTCCACAAATTTTAGTTGTTCCATCTCTATTGATCTGAACCATTTGCTCCAGAAACAAGCAGCTCTGCACTTTCTCACTCTCCTTCACCTGCAATTCCAGCCTTCATCATCTGCCTGTCCTGCCCAACTTTGTACTCTCAAAGCTCTGAGGAATAACTTCAGAGGGAGAGAATACATGAATAAATGAGGAAGTGGCAATGGCAATGCCTAGTAAAAAAGGGAACCTGATGGGCAGCCAATGAGCCCTGAGGGCCAGTCATGAATTCATGACAATTGCCACCACCTCTGCTTGCTCGGGGTGTTCACCAGCACAGGTGGTGGCTCACGCCTGCTCCAGTTCCTGTGGATTTTCTGGAAGCCAGGCTGGTCACCACAGGGTGTGAGCAACCAGCACTGCAAAATCCAGCAATTTGGCTCCAATTGAAAGAAATGCATAAATTTGGACATGGATGATGCCAGCTCCAGCCCTGAGGTCCCAGGCAAGATGGAAACAATTCTACCTCCCACTGCTGAGCTCTCAAAAACTGGGAGGTGGCAAGGTCTCCAAGAAAGGCAGATTCATAACCTGGGAGGGAGGGAGAGAGATTCTCTGTGCAGAAACACTTCTGCAACAGCAAATCTCTCCAACGTGGCTCAGATTCTGCAGAACATCCATACGACTGGCATCTGGCAGCTTCAGACTCTTCCCAGCTCTCATTCTGGGAACAGAGTTGCCAGAGAAGCTGATACTAATTATTTAAAAGTGGGACTTGCATATTTCCCGTGTGATTCTACTTCTGAAGCGCTGCACTACTGAGGAGAGGTTTGCAACTGCCAAGACATGAAAGAGTGTTTGTTATTAACACATCACAATATAATCAGGGGCTTAGCAGGGGGCTGGGCATGCACGTGATTCTTCCTCTGTTGCTGACAGTGTAGATGGAAGTCCCCTGGTATCCCATTAGGTGACAAGTGAGAATGAGTTCTGCAGCCAAAACTAGGCAATTTGGCACAATTTAGTAGAGAGATGGCATTTTCTGCTCCAAAAGGGCCCAGAATTGGAACAGCACGAGATGTTTCAGATTGAGATTGAGCTGTGCTGGCCAAGCTGAGTGGGTGTCTCACAGAGCAGAGCAGCAGTGGGTGCTGAAGTCCAGGACTGAGATCTGCTGGCAGAGCTCAGATGGGGAATGTTGCCCAGTTTCTGAGAACAACACAGAGTCTGTATTTTAATTAGAGCTCCTCTGCTCATCTGCATGGCTCAGCAGAAACTTTCTGAATTTTCCAGGCCTTTATTAGGATCCATCCAAAAAGCCTACCTTCAATTTTTTTCTTCTGCTGCCCCAGTGAAGCCACACCAGTAGCAACCACCCACCCCACGTGTTCTGCCGTTGGCCCCCGTGGAATGTCACAGGTAGGGCACTGATTCCATGTACATGGAGTGATGTGTGGCTCTGGAAAGAGTGCCCAGCTCGGATTACACGAGGCCTGTGAGCAAAGGCAGTGTGACAGTCAGCAAGGTACGATGACACACAGATGGGTGAGCTGGACACACAAAACCCAAGTAACTGACTCCAGGGTGCCTGGGGAAGGCAGAGACAAGGGACAATACCTTGGGAGCGCAGGAGAGGACAGGAGCTGAGAGGGCTGCAAGGATCTGACATCCACACCGTGCCCTGGGTCCTGCCCAGTGTTCATTAGCTCCAGCTAGAGGTTCCATCCCAGGTACTGCAGACACACATGACCGATCCTCACAACAATAAAGGAATTCATACTTTGGGAAGGCTCCTCCCCTCCGTGCATTGTGCACTGGCCTGGAGTTTAACTGGCCAAAGTAGGTCAAAGGGAATGAGCTCATTTGAATATGGAAATTCAACTTAATAAGGAGTAAAGACAATTGTTTCAAGCTTGTGAGTGCCAAGTAAGAAAAACAGGTTTCCAGAGCTCCTTTGGGAACTAGAAGCTTTGGTTTTCACCCTTCCCTGCTGTTTCCTCCCCTTGCCCACCCTTGTTCCCTTCCCTCTTGCCTCCTGCCTAATGAGGCTCTGGCAAACCCTCATTTCTCCAAACCAAGCCCATGGTCTGAAAAGCAAATTCAGTGAGGTCAAAAGCTCACACATACAGCTCTGTCAGCTTCGAGTGGCCTGAGAACAGGTGCCACATGTGCAACTCTCCGTAGCTAATCTTCAAACAAGGAAAAAACACATCCTTTGTCTGCTTCCTGCAGAAAAAGGGGGGTTTTTTCCACGTCTTCTCTTTTTTTCCCACCTTTTCTCTTTTTTTTTCCTATAGGGAACAAGTTCCACTTCCAATAACTGAACACTGATTAAAACCACTGTCCCTCTAACAGCCCCCCAAGTCACAAGCAGCTTATACCAAAAAACTGTCAAGAAAAAGATTTCTTATACAAGGACTTCATAACACCAGGGAAAAGAAACGAAGGGAAACTGTTGACATTAAATTTTAACTCTTCCCATTCCAAAAATCTCTTAACTCTTACCCCTCTCTTCCCATGCTTTTAATAAAAGTATCCCAGTCAAAGCTCATGGAGATCAGTTTCAGCTCTTTGAAATGACACACAGCAGCGATCCAGAAGCAATCAGCTTGCTATTTCCATAATTAAACAGGTATTTTAATTAATACTTTTTATTCAGTCTGAGTTAGCTCCTGTGAATCCAACAGCCCTGTGTCCCTCTCTGTTACCTCTAACTGGAATTCATGGGGTGACTCAAGGGCAGGCAATAAGGAGCTGGACTTCAGTTCTCAGCTGACAGTTTCACCTCTAATTTTGCTGTTTGAGGCAAATTTAGATCTCCATTGGCTTAAAAAATAAATGTTGACCAAGAAATGGGTGTTTAGCTCTTTAACTGAACAGGTTCTGTGAGGGAACTCATCTTTTTATAAACCTCTTATTTTTGTTGGCAGTGTAAAACGAATCTTACAATTATCTTTGCAGCCTTGTTCAAGTGCACTGACAGAACTGTCCATGGAGGCTGAACACTTACAAAGATCAAACTGAGGTGGTTCCTCCTCAGCAGCTTCGATTGTGTTGATGCGGAAACTGCACCTGTTGTAAAAAAAAACAACTTTAGTCTTCAGGGCAACAACTGCATCAGCATCAGGTGACAAACTAATCACCCCAAAGTGGAATAGTGCCTTAATTCCCCAAGGTATTGCTGTCAGATTGCTGTTCACAGCCACACCCTGACATGGGACTAATAATGGGGTCCCCCAAGAGTGACAGTGCTCTGAGTTGAGGCTGCCCTGTGGGCACATCTAATTATGATGTTCTTTGACAAGGCTATAAATACCCCTGGTCCCACAGGTGAAGCCCTCATTGCAGCAGGGTTTTTGGGCAGGTATTTACTCTGTTCTCTCTGCCTGCCTGGGCAGGAGGGCTGTTTGTAACCATGAGAGCCTCGCAGGCCTCTCCCCCAGGGAGTATGAAACCAGCGAGATTTCATAATCACAGACAGATCAAACATCAGCCAGAAAAGCACTGAAGGGGAAACGATTAAATTTGTTCCAATGAAAAAGCTACTGACAAAACCCAAAGACCACCTGAGCAAAGGAAAAGGGGGGTTACACATTAACAGTGCAACTCTGGTGGGCTGAACAGAGTCTGAGAGATGATCGCTCTGTGAAGGGGCACTACACCAGGAAGGTATTAGAGCATAAAGAACAATTTGAAGGATCTGCTGATGAACAGGGAAGGCAGAAAGGCCTCTAGCTTGTTTTCAGGATTCTGTTTTTAAAGATCATCACGTTTTCATAATGCTTTAGGCTCACAAACTCAGTCAGTGCCCACGGTCACCACCAGTTGTCAGGTGAGGAGGGTTTTTTCTCAATCTCTCCTTCACCAGCAATTCCAGCCTTCATCATCTGCCTGTCCTGCCCATCTTTGCACTCTCAAAGCTCTGAGGAATAACTTCGGAGGGAGAGAGAGAATACATGAATAAATGAGGAAGTGGCAATGGCAATGCCTAGTAAGAAAGGGAACCTGATGGGCAGCCAATGAGCCCTGAGGGCCAGTCATGAATTCATGACAATGGCTGCTGACTAAATACCATCCTAAAAAGAAAGAAATCAACAAAAAAGCCTTCCACTATTCTATCTCCTTTACTGCTTACTTTATCAGTCTGAGGAGATGACAATCACTCAAAACACAGAACTGAGTAAGAAAATTACCGGCTGCCTCAGCCAACGCGCTGTGGCACATAGTTGTCAAACTCTTGCAAATTTTGTCAGAAGTCTCTGAGTGAACGTTGCTGTGATTTCTAAAGAAGCCCGGAAAAACTCCCTTTCATCAAAAAGGGAAACCTCCCTTGCTCACTACAGCATCTCTGTGATGGCTGCACCAGGCAACAAAGGGCGCTCCCAGCCCAGCTCCCAGCACACTTGGCCTTAGGGCTATGGGCAGGTCTGATGAGGACCCCGCACCCTGGGAATGGCACGGAAGAGGGCGAGACCAGGAACTTTTCCACAAAAAGAGAAAGAATAACCAACCCTAGCAGGGTGGCTGGATTGCTGGATGTGAGCCTGTAGAGAAACTCTGGTGTGAGGCAGGGCAGAGGAGCTGTGGGACCTGCGCTGTTGGGGCAGAGTGGAAACACAACACAGACCCACAGGGGTGTTGGGAAACAAATAACGGCACCGTGAGGAGGAACCCCGGGGAGGGGATGGAGAAGCAGTACCACGTACATAGAAGGTGCAGGCACGATGCCCAGCCAGGCATCAGCTCAGCGCTACCCGGCACCAGAGTAGTGCTCACCGCGGGCTCCTCGCCCTGGCTCCCCGCTACCCGAGGGCCCGGCCCGTTCCCGAAGGCCTCGGCCCGGCGGTGCCGTGAGGGAACCGCTGCCCCGCCATCTCCCCTCACGACGCGCCGCCCCGCGCCGCCTACGGTATTCTCGTACCGAGTTACGCAAGTGGCGCAGCCGCACCGCCGGGCCGCACGCAGATTGCGCAGAAGGAGCGCCATTCTCGTACCGAGTTACGCAGGTGGCGCAGCGTCATGGCCCGGCCGCACGCAGGTTGCGCAGGGGAAGCGCTGTTCCCGTACCGAGTTACGCAGGTGGCGCAACCGCACGGCCGGACCGCGCGCAGGTTGCGCAGGAGGAGCGGCGCGCCGCGATTCCCGAAGCGGTTTACGCCGTCCGGCGGCCAGCGGGGGCGGGGCGCTACGGAGGCGGCGTAAGGAGGCCCCCGCCGGCGGCGCCCCGCCTCAGCCGCGGCGGCGGGGGAGGAGGAGGAGGAGCGGAGCGCGCCCGGCGCGATGTGGCAGCGGTCGGTGTGCGTGGGCCTGCTGGCCCTGGCCCTGGGCTACCTGTGCGTGCTGGGCCCCGAGCTGCCCCCCGCGGCCCTGCGGCAGCTCTCGGCCTCGCTGCTGGGGACGCTGCGCCGCGCCCGCTCGCTGGAGGCGCGCACGGTGGCGGCCTGGCAGGCGGCCATTGTCCGCCCCGCGCGCGGCTGGGCGCGCGTCGCCGTCGGGTAGGTGCGGGAGCGCGCGGGGAGCGCCCCTGGCGGCGGGGCGGGGAGCGCGCCTGGGCCGGGATGTGCATCCCGCTGTCCACGTGTGCGCGAATGGAATGTGCGGGTACGGATGTGCTGCGGGCCGGCGTGCCTCGCGATGTACCGGGGATGTATCTGCCCCGCCCAGGTGAGACCCCACCTGCAGAGCTGCCTCCAGCCATGGGGTCCCGATATCAGAAGGAGTGGAGTTGCTGGAGCAAGTCCAGAGGAGACCACGGAGATGCTCCAAGGGCTGGAGCCCCTCTGCTCTGGAGCCAGGCTGGGAGAGCTGGGGGTGCTCACCTGGAGAGGAGAAGGCTCCAGGGAGAGCTCAGGGCCTAAAGGGGCTCCAGGAGAGCTGGAGAGGGATGGAGGGACAGGACACAGGGAATGGCTTCCCACTGCCAGAGGGCAAGATTAGGTGAGATATTGGGAAGAAGTTCTTCCCTTTGAGGCTGGTGAAGCCCTGGCACAGGGTGCCCAGAGCAGCTGTGGCTGCCCTTGGATCCCTGGTGGTGTCCAAGGCCAGGCTAGACAGGGCTTGGAGCACCCTGGGCTAGTGGCAGGGGATGCAGCCAGATGATCTTGGAAGTCCCTTCCAACCCAAACCATTCCGTGATTCCATGAAAAGCACCGGATGTGAGTGCAGCACTTCCCGCAGCGCTGCTCGGTCCGAGCTGGACATCGGCCGAGGCAATCAATGATCCAGAACACTCTCGTGGTGGGGATTTAAGCTGGGCTTAGGCTCTGTTGGCAGCCCTCCTCCAGAGACATTATTCCCAGCTTGCTTGTCTGTAAAACAAATTTATGTACAGAGTCTGAGGGTTGGGGTCAGTTGGAGCTGCTGGTCTATCCAGCACAGGCTGGCAATAAATAGGTACCAGAGACAAGTTTATAAAGTGGAGAAGGGAGCAAAGCCTTCGCCTTTGCGAAGAGGTAACTGAGTCCAGGCAGAGCTGAAGAGAGGTATGGAGGGAAGGGAGAGGGAAGGCAATGGATGTTGAGCACAGGGAAATCCAACACCCTCTGTCTTTTTAAAGTGGGAAGAGAGCAAGGGGAAAGTTCAGGAATGTCACATTGATCTTAAATGCTGAGTTTAAGTCTGACCATTAATCCAGACGTTATATTTAGCACTTGACTCACTTTCTTTTAAATATATGGACATGGCAGGATTACTTGACTTTGACTGGAGGATTCAGCCTTTGGGTGTTGGAAGGAGTTACCCACTTCCATGGCTGTGTAACTCTGCGTTAGCAGAGGCATGTGACTTAGTTTCATCCCCTTGGATCTGTAATGATTCATTAAAACATAAAGTTGGGGCTAAAATGCTGCTTGAGCTTGTGGTTTCTTTTCTCTGCCATGCAAGGGAATTTCTCTGTCCTCGGTGTAGGAGGTGATGCATATCCAGAGGATTTCTGGGCTGGTTACCTCGTGGAGTGGAAAGCCTCGGGGTTTTTCGTGTCCTTCATTTCGTTTGATGCAGCTTTGGCATGTTGCAGCCCAAATCTGAGTCCTGAGAAGTCACTGCCAAGGGAATGCTGAGTGCTGAGCACTCCACACTGACAGGGAGCAGGATCTGGCCCTTGGAGTGTTGTGGGGGAAAATGGGGAGAAAGTCAGGGATCCTGCACTAGTTTCCTAGATGGTTTGGCTCCTTGTCAGGGAAATGTGGGGCAGAGGAGCAAAAATGGCACTTGACAGCAGCTCCAGAAGATGCTTAAATAATTGCTGGTGTCATCTCAGGAAGTATTTGCTGTATGTTAATATCTCTGAAACCACAGCGTGAGACAAGGGCAAGTGTTTATAAACTGTCTTTCTGGGGTTCTGGTTCCAGCTAGAAACTTTCCTGTCCTCTAGTCTGAATTAGACTGTGATTAAATCAGTGAGAAATGGGGACTGGAAGTTAGACTCCATAAAGCCTGGATCTGCTATAATGATTCTTATCCTTCCCTTATGATCACAGGATTTTTATCCTGTTCCCACTGCATGCTATTTCTGTACGTTTGGGATGGTCCTTCAGAAATTGCCATTTTCAAATATTTCAACTGACAAATTGCTCTCTTCTCATAAACAGAACCAGCCTGTGTGGGGAGTTTCTGTGTGGCTTTGGGTATTATTAGGAATACTTGAAACTCCAGAGGCTGATCTAGCTGACTTAAAGACTTTCAGTTTTGTTTTCAACAGTTTTGAATCCCAAAATACATACATTTTTAAAAGCTTCTAGGAATTTAAAATGGCACTGTTCCTGTGCCTGTTCTTTTTGAGCGAGCCCAAGGCAGGAAATGAAGTAGAACCTGTACTGTAACATACTCAACCACCTTTGGACGACGCAGCTTTCCTTGTTTTCATTCAGCAGGAAGTTAGAAATCCCTCTCTGAGCACAAAAAAAGCTAGTCAAATGGAGAAAGCTTTAGGAGAGAACTTCAGGAAATTCCTGTACCCTTTTTCCCTTTGGTTGGTTGTTCTCCCCCTGCACAGTCAGGGGTGTGACCTCACTGCACTCCCAGGTACCCCCAGGTCTGTCTGGTTTTCCCAGGACGTCTTTTCCTTCTCTCTCCCAGGGTCAATGCCTGCGTGGACGTGGTTCTGTCCGGGGTGAAGCTGCTGGAGGCGCTGGGCCTGGAGCCCGGTGAAGGGAAGAACCACGTGGTCCTGAACTCCAGGCAGGACCTGAGGGAGGCTTTCGCCCACTTCATGGAGAGAGGGGCGGCTGCCGAGCGCTTCTTCAGCGACGCCGAGGCGTTCCAGGCCATCGCACGGACAGCCTCGGAGCACCCTGCGGCACAGGTGAGTCTGCACCCGGAGCGCAGCCTCGGCGTTCCTCTTCCTTTCTTCCTTAGCACTGCTGCCTTTCGTTCTCCCTCTAAAGACAAAACCATTTAGGAAGAAACTTGTGGTGTAGCTTGAGTTATGTTAATGGTTTTCCGTGGGATTCTGCCCCTGCTGCAAATGGGTGGGGTTTAAATGGTCTCTCCCCTGCTGACGTTCCCAAACTGAAATGCCAAAGATGTCTTTTGGGAGCCAGATGGGGCTGAGGCTGGGGAAGAGCCTCCAACACCTTGGGATGAGGCTGGGAGTGAGGAATCACCTGATTTTTAGCTGTATGTATGCTTCCTGTGAGAGAAGTAAGGGATGGTTTGGGTTGGAAGGGTCCTTAGGGCCCATCCAGGGCCACCCCCTGCCATGGCAGGGACACCTTCCACTGTCCCAGGCTGCTCCAAGCCCCATCCAGCCTGGCCTTGGGCACTGCCAGGGATCCAGGGGCAGCCACAGCTGCTCTGGGCATCCTGTGCCAGGGCCTCACCACCCTCACTGCCAAGAATTCCTTCCCAATATCCCATCCATCCCTGCCCTCTGGCAATGGGAAGCCATTCCCCGTGTCGTGTCCCTCCATCCCTTGTTCCCAGTCCCTCTCCAGCACTCCTGGAGCCCCTTTAGGCACTAGCAGGGGCTCTGAGCTCTCCCTGGTGCCTTCTCTTCTCCAGGTGAACACCCTCAGCTCTCCCAGCCTGGCTCCAGAGCAGAGGGGCCCTTGGACCATCTCCATGGCCTCCTCTGAGCACCTGTGACCCTCAAGACAATCCATACTCACTGTTTTTCAAGCTCAAATCAGAGTTTTACTGGGAAGTTTGACCTTTATTACTGAAGAAACTTCCACAGTTTCTTTCACTTTGCGTGGGCACAGGCAGCAGGTTTCACCTCAACCTCAAACTGGAGGAAGAATTGCTGCAGTATTTAAATGATTCCTTGTCAGCCTTGCTAAAAACCCACAGGGCTTTAGCCACAGAGAGGGTGCTCAGGAGTAAGGGCTGTTTATGTGCTGAATGAGTTGGTTTTTACGGTGCTGTCAGTGTTATGAATGAATTGATTTTTACAGGGCTGTTACCTGAAGGTGAATATTTAGATTAAAAATAAAGAATGCTCAACTTACTGAGACCTCACAGAGAACTGTAAAATCTTTTTGCCTTCAGCCCCAATAACCTTTAGTAACTTGGGTACTGCTGAACCCTGTTCTAAAAAGCTAAAATCTCCAGCCTGTACTGAGGACTAAAATGTTTTTAAAGGTCCCAAATGAAGGGGATGCCCACACCCAGCTCTGTTTGTTTTACAGCTTTATGTGGGAGGAAATGCTGCTCTCATCGGGCAGAAGCTCGCGACAAATCCAGACCTGAAGGTACACACATTCCAAACATTTCATGCCATTTGCTTGTCTTCTTTAATTTGCTTGTCTCCTTTAATTTGCTTGTCTCACGTCACTTCCGTTTAGGTTTTGGGGATCTGGCAGTTATTTCTTGGGTTCTGCTGGTGGGACATATGGTTGGACTTCCAAGCAGATTTTTAAAAATTGAATTATTAGCTTTTTAAAATCAGTTGCCCAGGTGATGCTTAAATTTTTGCAAGGGACATTGCAAGAGAAATCTTGTTTGTTTTTCCTTGTTTTCTAGATCCTCCTTTGTGGCCCAGTTGGTCCCAAACTCCACGAACTGCTCGATGACAATGTGGTTGTGCCACCTGAATCCATGCAGGAAAGAGATGAATTCCATCTTATCTTGGAATATCAAGCAGGTACCTTGCCAAAGGCTGAGCATTCAGTGGAGCCCCTGAACAACACTAAGATTGGTGCACAGCCTGAGGGGTGTCATTCTGAAGCTCCATAAACACTAAAATGCTCCCTGAAAACACAGATTTAACCACGTGCCAATGAAACTCGGGGTAACCTTCATGTAATGGCTCAAACAATTCCATGGTTTTTCTTGCCGCTGATGGAGCCCATTGAATTTGTGATCTTGCCCAGGAATAAACCACTTCACATACACTTGGTCCTGTTTGCTCCACCCCAGGTGAGCAGTGGGGCCGAGTGAGGGCACCCGCTGCCAACCGCTTCATCTTCTCCCATGACCTGTCCAACGGTGCCCTGAACATGCTGGAAGTGTTTGTGTCCAGCCTGGATGAATTCCAGCCAGACCTGGTGGTGCTTTCAGGACTCCACATGATGGAAGGGCAGAGCAAGGAGATGCGACAGAGACGACTCATGGAGGTGAGATACTGAATCCCTGAATCTCCTTAATTTCCACTCCAAGATTTTTGTGGCAAGGCATTGTTTTCCCAGGTTTGAAGGAGCAGGAAGGCTGTGCCTTAGAGCTCCCACAGGTCTCAGTATTCAATGCCAAAAACAGAGTAGGAGTTGCAGGAATGGCTGAAGTCTAATCCTGTAACACTGGTTTTTCTTAGATTCAGTGACTTGTCCAGGGAAAAGAAGGGCTGGTTGCCTGGCTGGAGGATGTTGGTCTGGTTACTGGGCTTGTTCTAGCAGCTAAACCACACTGTTTCTATCCTGGATACTGAGGTGATCCAGGTTATAATCAACACCTGCATTCCTTAAGGAGCATCTATCTTCCACCACCTGTTCTACAGCTGAGGGCTCATCCTGATGCAAGGCACTGGCCTTTTTTGTGTTCTAGAATCAGCTTTTCTGCAGCTGCTTCAGGTTTGTCAGGTTTTTGGAATTAATCCATTAGAAAGGTGCTGAGCTGGGAGCAGATTAAGGTTAGGTGCAGTTTTCTTGCCCTGGGATTCTGCAAACTAGAAGTTGTTTTATTTCCTCTCCTTAGCAGTACATACACAGGTCAGCCATCCCATTGGAATTATTTTATATCCACACACAGGAAGATTAAAGGATGTGTATCTTGAGTCCAAACCCATTTTCTTCTTCTGTTCCTTAATAAATACATGTTCTAGGGTTGTGTTTTCCATTTTCCTGTAGGCTGTGGCCTCCATCTCTGATATCCCAACCGACATTCCCATACACCTGGAGCTGGCCAGTATGACTGATCAGGATTTTATGAGCAACATTATGCATCAGGTAAGGAAAATGAAAGGCTGTGCTCTTTTGATCGGGTTCAGTATCACAGTGCACACACTAGTGCATGAATACAGAAATCAAAACTCAACATTTGGACCATACATTCAAAGATAAATTGAGTATTGAATTTGAGCTGAATTTATAATGTTTCTTTGCAGAATTTCTTTTCCTGGTGGTTCCTTGTTTAGCGTGACACAGCTCTGATCTCAGTGTTATGTTTCCTGTGGAGTTGATGTCTTGTTACTCTTTACTGTCAAAGTATGCATCTGGAAAATTAATTGCACCAAATGGAATGTTTTCTTGGCTAAGTAATTCTTGCCAACTTGTGGAGGTGCAGCGACTGGGAAACTGGGTGCTGCTCCTGCTGAGCCAGCAACAGGGTGCTGCAAAATCCACAGCCTGGGGGGGAATCCCAGGTCTGACTCTGCCCCTGAAGGCAAACCCGCTGTTCCCTGTTTCTGTTAGCAGGTCTTTCCCCTGGTGAACTCCATCGGGCTGAACGAGCAGGAGCTGCTGTTCCTCACCCAGTCTGCCTCTGGTCCCCACGCCTCCTTGGCCTCCTGGAGCGGCATTCCCGACGTGGGGGTGGTCAGCGACATCCTCTTCTGGATCCTGAAGGAGCACGGCAAGACGGCAGAGCGCGCCTCGGACCTCACGCGGATCCACTTCCACACCCTGGCCTACCACATCCTGGTCACCGTGGACGGGCACTGGGGCAACCAGGCGGCAGCGGTGGCGGCCGGGGCCAGGGCCGCCGGCACCCAGGCCTGTGCCACCGACACCATCGACACCAGCAAGGTCTTCCTCAAAGCTCCTCTGGAGTTCGTCACCTCCCACACAGAGGCACCTTCCAAAATCTCCCTCAATCCAGACGAGCCCGTGGTGCACTGGCACAGGGAGGGCATCTCCTTCCACTTCACCCCCGTGCTGGTGTGCAAGGATCCTGTCCGGACCGTGGGACTCGGGGATGCCATTTCAGCCGAGGGACTGCTCTATTCTGAAGTGTATCCTCAGTAGGAAACCAGGACCCTCCTTCTTCTCCAACACTGCACGGTGTCTGAGACCCATGGATTGGGATTTGAAGCAGTGGTGGTATAGGAACAGAACCAGGGTGTGGTGTGTTTTCTGGGTATAACTGAAAAAGAGCCAAAGAATAATTCCAGGTATAAACTGTCGGCTACATTCCAGTCACTCGGCAGTGACTCGAGCGCTTCACGTGCAGGTGCAGATATTTTAGTATTTAATGTGAAAATTGGCTTTGTCTTAAGGGGGAGGGACACAAAGACCAAAATCCCTGGCTGGCAAAGTTTGCTATTCTTAGCTCAGAAAGGATCTTTTCTGGTAGTGCTGGAAAGTGCAGCAGCAGGAGAATTTCCTGCCCCTGGATCCCAGGGAGAGCACAGCAGTGCCCAGCCCTGCCTTGCCTCTGGTAAATTCAAAATAAAAGGCTTGTGGGTTATCTCCTCCCACATTGCAAACCTTGCTTGGGGTGAGGATGGAATTGCTGCCTGGTGCAATCTCTGTGTGCCCAGCCCCAGAGGGAGCTACAGTCCCAAAATGTGACACAGACTGAACCTGCTCCAGGCTGCACAGGTGATTCTGGATATCTGTGACTAAAGGTTGTTCAACTGAGCCCCAGCAGCCTGTGCTTAGTTTTTTGGGGGACTAGGAGTGAAGATAATCAGGGTTTCTGTTTGGGGGACAGCTCTGTTTCCCTGCCAGGGAATCCCCAAACCATTCCCTGTGTGTGCTGTATGCTAAATACTCTGCTAACAGTGGGTGTGTTACAGAAAAGCTCTTGAGTGCTGGAGACTCATTTTTGGTTGGTTGAGAATGGTTGTGCCAAATTCTTCGGTCTCCCTGGCCTCTGTTAGGAAAGGTTAATATGTTAGGGAAGGTCCCTCTGGAAGCTCAAAAGCTGCAATAGCGTTTTCCAGGTATGACTGAAGTGTGGAGGCCTTTTTAGGGTTTGCTGTTGGGGTTTTTTTGACTAGGTCACTGATAGTTTCTTTGCTCTGGCCTTTGAAATTAAAAAAGCAGAACCATGTGTCCTTGTTAAATACTTTGCTTCTATCTTTTTACCTCTTCACAGTCATGCACTAAGAATTGCAGAGCACTAGCATGGTTTTCTCTCTTTCCAGCATGGTTTTGTCTCTGGCCACTTCAGGAACCGGGAGTGTATGTGCACAGCTCTCAAGACACTTTTCAGTAGAAGTGGCTTAAGTGCAATCAGCATGTCTGGGCAAGGCTGTACCTCCCCAGAGCTTTGGGGGAGGTTGTTCCAGGTCAGTCTTCGCACCTGAATGGAGGGAGGAGAGTCTGTGTCACTCAGGGTGGAGTGATCTGTTGCAATAATGCTGTCAGGCTGCTGTCAGTGGTGTTCTCTGTGGGGAAAAGCCATCCTGACTGCTCTGCAAGGATGAAAACTGGCAGCTGTTGTACTTGCACTGACTCAGCACACAATGCTGTCTGTCATGTGTATTCAGCTTTCCCCTGAGCAAAGTCTTCTGCGTTGTATGGAGCAGAAGTACAGTCAGTGCTGTGTTTTCCTGCAGCTCATCCCACCCTGAGCTTCCCTTGAGTCTCAGCATTTTATCCAGGTGCAGGATCTTCTTAAGACTGGAAGCATTTCTACCCAGATTATTTTTTTATGATGATGGTGATTATTATTATTACTATTGTCATTGATATACTGTAGCACCAGACTCGGAGTTCTGGTTTAGTCTTCCTAAATTGAAAATAAATGAAAATAACCTCTCCTTTTGGCTGTCTTAAGAGGTCCAAGGCCATTAGCAAGGCTGTTTTGCAGCCTGGGATGGTGGCCTTTTGGCACTCCGCTCCTAGGGCCACCAAAGGCCATGGATCTGCCAGCTGGGAACTGATCCTTGGCTTACACTGGGTCCCACTTTCCTGATACTGGGCCAAGCTCTGTGGATTCTCAAGCTGGAAACAAAACAAAACTAAACACACTCAAGCTGTCACTAACAACGGCCCTGCTGCTGTATTTCACTTCTTTCTTCCCAAAACGCTTCCAGGGATGTGAGGCTGATGGGGCTGACGTTCCTTATGGCCACCTAAAACCACGTGATTGCACCTACAGACCTTCTCCCAGGGTCAGCTGTGCTTGCACTGAACAGGAACATAATGAGCCAAAATGAGCTTTTTTTAATCTAAGTAAATAACTACTGTAAACAATCATTAAAAAGGAGCTTACTGCTTAGAAATCATCTGGTCCAAAAATCTAAACTGATAATTACTGTTACCTCCTTCCTGCTGCTCCTCACAGGTAACATTTCTGCCATGGCACATTCTGGGTGTGCTGGGAATGCCTGGCACAGGCAGTCCCAGCTCAAATCCCAGCAGCTGGGGATGTCCAGGCTGCTGCTCTACCCAAATCTGCTTTATCAGGCACATAGAGCTCACCTGCCCACCAAGTCATTTCCCAAGGAGAATCCTTAACCACCCTGACCCATTCATCAGTTGTGCCAGTGGGATCCCTGATTAAGCTGTGGAACAATCTATATGGTAATAAATGTGGAATTGAATGGAGGGGCCCAGCAGCCTTTGCTTTGTTTCACATGCTGTGAACATGATGTGCTTAACTTCCTTCTGCCTTCCCAAATGAATGACAGGGAGGCAGAGCTCCTGAAGTCCTTCCCCTGCACCTGTAGTCTCACACCTCTGCACAGCTCCAGTAGCTCCAACAAAGAAAAGCTGCTTCAACAGCTGCAAAAATACCAAAGCTTCAAAACCAGGCTTGAGCTGACCCTGCTCCCTCTCATCCTCTGTCTCTACAAATCCTGTTTGTTCTCCTGTGTTACTGGTACCTTGAAATCCACAGTGATGGACGACTCAACAACCCTCAGCCAGCCTCACTCCCGCACCAGGGTTTGCACTGGAAATGTTTGTTCACACAGATTCTGCTGGAGATGCAGCAGCTGAGCTCAGCACTGTGACAGCTCTCCATGGTAAAACCTGTGCACGTCGGTATTTTCTCGTGTGTCCCTGCAGCCACCTTGGCTTGGGTTTATTTTATCTTATCCATGATGCAAAATGGGCATTCTTCCCATGTTTTCTGTGCATGCCACTCACTCAGGGTCAAGTGCTGTGTGATTTGGGAGGTGTGAATCACAGGCGCCTGGCAGAGTCTCAAAGGACACATTCCTTCTCCACTGTGCCCTTGGTGCTGTGCCATGGAAGAGCCAATCCCAAATCCAACTCTTGCCAGTTTAAAGGCTCTTTACCTTTGTTCCTCTCCAGGGGAGTTTCACAGCATTACTAAAGAATGACTTGATTTTCTTGTGTTTCCTGGTTATCTCCTGTTGGGCTGTGTGAGATCCAGTCAAGTTTGCCCTCCCTTCCCAAGTTCATTTTACAGAACTGGTGCTGAAATGTTCTTCCTCAGCCTTTGGCAAAGACATCATTAACTGCTTTGTGCTGGATGGTTTAGAGCTCAGCTCCACTCCTTAGCCACTGGAATCCAAAGCTTGGAGAGCAGCAGACCACTAAATCCATTCCAAAAGCCAATGGAAAACTGTCAGCAGTTGTGCTTGGCTCTTTTTTTTTCCTATTTATTCTGTAATGATACACTGAATTATCAGGATTTCTATGCCATGGGGTGACCTTTCCAGCCATGTCCTGAGCAAAGAGTTGAATAATGGGACACTTCTGTGACACGGTACAACAAAACTCAATTTCCAGTTATCCTAAAATGTTGGTTTGGAGGTTCTTTTGGAGCTTGCAGCTTAGGTGAAAGCTGAGGGTTGTGAGCGAGTGAACAGCTAAAGTGTCTCTGTGCCAGTACTGTCTGTGTGCTGTTCCAGAGCAGCACTGGCATGACTTGTGTCACACAATTGCTGCCTTGCTGTTTCTGGGCTAAGGAACCTCAGAGTTTTGGGGAGAACAGCAGAAAACCAGAGGAAAATACTGGGTCTGAGTAACCTCTGCAGTAAAACTTGGATCTCAGAGCCAGGAATGCTGCTTCTGCCTGTTGGAGATGTCAGATGAAGTTCTCTGTCACTCCAGAGCAGTTTCTCGTGTGGTATCTCAGGTGGATCCAGGCTGAATTCTCAGGGAGTCATTGATCCAGAGGGATCAGGGTGGGAGGATGTTCTCTCAGCAAAGGAAAGGTGCGGGTTGGAAATAGCACAGGGCCATTCCCTCCTGTGCCAGGAGCTCTGTTCCCAGCAGCCTGGGATCAGCCTGTGCTCAGCAGATCTCACAGCAGCTGAGGAACACAAATGCTGGCAGGAATTAATCCATCAAAATGCAAGGGGGAAGGGGGGGGCAATGGAAAAAACACCCTGAAAACCTCCCCTGTGAATTTCTCAGGAAAGCTGCCCCTCGGTGCAGACTGGGTAAAACTGTGTTCAGAGCTCACCTGAACTGGGTTCAGATCTTCCATTAAAAACACGGACTTTTTAGGGCAGTGTGGTTTGAGAGAGGGGTAAAGCTTTCCTTGTAGCAGAACTGGGTTTTCTCTTACAGAAAAGTCTTGGCAGATGGAGTACTTGTTATAACACGGGCCCTTTTTGAATGCATTTACATGTGGAGCTTATTATTTTAGTAAAGTTTTCCCCCATTCAGCACTGAGGCTTGTCTGTCTCTGCAGAAGAGGCTTTGCCAACTGAAACCCACTTCCCAACTGGGAAATCTAAATTCTGAACAGCTTTAAGGCCCCCACATCCACCTTGCTCCCCACCCACATACACAACTGAGCAAACAAGCACAGGAGCACAGCACGTACCCACTAATACTGCCTGTACCATAAATCAGCATCCAGTTGTCTCAGGGACCTCAACACCACAGTTTTTGGGCTGAACACACGTTGCTGGATGGACAGATCATTACTCTTGGCTGGAACAAGGTCTTGCTGCCCAGGCATTGATGTCTGAATGTCTCTTAGTTTGTTTCCTGTGCAGAAGCCAAGATGCAAAGTACCTTGTGAGCTCTGTGATTTACCCTGGTTCATCGCAGACCTTTCCCTAAAAAGGGGAAGAAAAGTCCTAAAGCAGATGGTTTCTGCTTCCCTAGAAATTATGCTCATGATTCTTTTCCGTTAAGGGGGGGAAAGAGGGGATTAGAATTATGGCTGATGCCAGAAACAGGTTTTGGAACATAAGGTGTGATTTCCAAAATCCCTAAATGCCTCAGTGCAGTCCTGCTGAAGAGTCCCTTGCTTAATTCCAGCTGAAAGAGCAGTCCAGCCTCATTACCATTAGCACAAAAATGCTCTCCAGAAAAATCCCAGGAATTTACTGCATGCAAATGCCACCATCACCATGCCCAGGGGAGGAGAGGGGACAGGACAAGGAATTGCAGTTCTATTTATTATCCAACTGGAATTACATATTTAAAAATGCTCCCTTAGACATGAAGCTCCCAGGAAGTAAGAAGGTGCTACTGCTTCATTTCATGGAAGAATTGGTTCCTTGCCACATAAGCTTTTCACAAAATTTGTATTTAAAATAAATCCCTTCACAGTACCTCCAAGTGCAGTATGTGCTCCCTGTGTGACATTTATCCTATCAAAGCATCCTAGGACAAAAATATGCCTTGAATTAAAGTTTTGGGGCTGAGGTGAAGAATTCCCAGCCCCTGTCCACCCCTGCTCTGCAATCCTCACCTCGTCTTCCCAGGTACTCTGTTAGGCTGCAGGAACTTTCAGTGTAAGAAGTTAAATGTGAATAAAAATCTCTGCACTGTACCTGACTGACACTGCTCCTTGTCTGGTTTGTTTCAATTTGCCAGTGCTCTCCCAAACAATTCTGTTTTCTTTAACTCCTGGTAGGAGGGAATCCTTACAGGAGTGCTGCTCTGGAGCTGACCTGACACAAAACCCAGCAGAAAGGGCAGCTGGAGGGAAAATTCCACATTCAAGATAAGCAGTCAGTTTGGGTTATCAGAACCCAGGGGAAGGTGAGGGATCCTACTCCTTCAGTGTTCTCCAGGGAGCAGGAGAGCAATTCAGCTCCTGGCTGGGCTCTAAAGATGCACTAATGTCGTTCTAGGTAAGAGCAGAAAGCACAAAGCACAACTGAAGGCTGCGATGTACCCAGAGCCCCGCTCATGCTGCCTGTACACTGAGACTGTTTCCATTACTAACCTTCCTCTTCTGGACTGGTAATTATGGAGGGATTCAGTCCAACAGTGCAGAACTAAAAGCAGGAAATACATTTCAAACAGCTGGGGAACTTCACCACCAAATACAGAGCCCTGAAGCTTCAGTTTACTGGTTCTTCATGCAAAATCAGCTGCTCACCGGTTCACCCACTGGAAGGGTTTGATCCTCCTCGAGGTGCAGGATCCTAAATCACTACTGCTGGCTTTGCTACATGTCCTTTTGGAGGACTCATACCCAACCTGTGGAGGGCTGGACCTTCCAGTCCTGTGGGGAGCTGTGACTGCACTAAGAGCAGCTACACAGCAACCTCTGGTCACTGGCACAACTCCTTGGGACAAGGCAGAGCCCACGAGCTAAAATCACTGACAGAACACAGCTGCATCCAGACTAACTGACAGTGGGGAGAAGCCACCATGGGGCAGGGCAGGGCAGCTCCCTTTTCCAATCCCAGGCAGCCCTGGAGAGGCTCCTGCACTGCCTGT
This sequence comes from Monarcha castaneiventris obscurior, assembly GCA_026261815.1. NCBI lineage: Eukaryota > Metazoa > Chordata > Aves > Passeriformes > Monarchidae > Monarcha > Monarcha castaneiventris. Next base: position 1,076,431 of record JAMPIT010000141.1, on the reverse strand, counting down.
GCTGCCCAGAGCCGCCCTACTCCGCTGCCTCCTGGCTCTGGGGCTTCTCCTTCCTCTGCTCCTCATCTCCTGGGGGAACCGAGTTCTCCTCGGGGCTCGTCTCCAAGTCCTGCTCCTGTTCCGGTTCCAGAGGCAGGGAGGGAGGCTTTTTTGGCAGAGCTGGTGTTGCAGCACCTGGGGAGAGAGCACAGTTAAAGTTACTCTAAGGCTACGTGTGTTGTCTGTTCTTTCTGCCCTTCCCAGCAGCAGAGGTGCAAAACAATCACAGCTTTTATTTACCCTCAGATTCCTTCTGCCTAACATTAGTTTATTGACACAGAGTTATCCAGACCTTACAGTGCCCAAAGTGCTGCTGAAAGGAAGCTCAGGTACAGCCTCTCAGCTGTCAGAGTTCAGTACAAATGGAGGAATTAACTCACGCTCTGGAAGGGAAAACATTTTCTAGAATCACAGAATCTCAGAATGGTTTGGGTTGGAGGAACCTTAAAACTCACCTCATTCCACCCCCTGCCATGGCAGGGACACCTTCCACTATCCCAGGCTGCTTCAAGCCCCGTCCAACCTGGCCTTGGGCACTGCCAGGGATCCAGGGGCAGCCACAGCTGCTCTGGGCACCCTGTGCCAGGGCCTGCCCACCCTCACAGGGAAGTGCCACTTCCACTGAAGCTGGTTTATGCTCAAGCTGGAGCCCCAACCAAAGCGTTGTTTTCAGTTCACAGCTTTAGCAAATGTGGGGAGACTTTCCAGGCAGTTAAAGTAGCTACTTACAGAATTAGATCACAACAGGACAAAAGTTGTCTCTACACTTAAATTTAGGGTGCCAACGGATATTCTGAACCAGCTCCCTTCTCTGATCTGGATAATAAAGTCCTTCAGGTACACCCTAAACCCTTGGTGAGTTTTATTTTTCAGATTTTCTGGCTAAGTCTTCCCTGCATGGAAAGTTTATTCCATGTGTGAGAAATGGAACAGGTCCTTAGGGATGCCAAAGAAAGAGGCCTGGATTACACAACCACTCTCCTGGTTCAGTCCACAGGCAACAAGACCAAGAATGACAGAAAATCACCACGATGAGCAACATCTCCAGTGCATTCCTCCTCGGAAGCTGAGGGGTGAGAGGAGGTCAGGCTTGGAATGGCTCAGGAGATGCTCCTACCCAGCCCCAGCACACACAGTCATGGGCTGAGCCTCCAAAAGCTCACACCACCTCCTGAGAACCCTCAGTCCCACTAAACCCAGCAACATCTGCAAGGCTGGACAGCTTCAGAGCAATCCAGCTGCAGCTATTGTTGTCAGAGAAATTATGAAAGTACTCTGGAAAATCGCCCGTCCTTTCCCTTCTCTGCAGCAGCCTGTCTGTGCACACCAGCTCCTGGGCCCTTCCAAAGAAAGGCAAGAGGTCTGGTTGCTGAAACTGCCTCCTTTCCACAGCAAGATCACAATCCAATGAAATCTTTGTGGCTCAGACAGGAAGGGAAACTTCCCCAGCCTCCCACATCCCTGCAAAAGCAGGAGAGTGAAATACACTACACAGAGCATCTTCCTGAACTCAGAAATCCGGGAAAGTTATCACCAAATATTGCCCTCACTGCTGTGTGAGCAAGTCAATCCCTTCCTGATCATGTGCTGTAACCCCTCCCAAGAGAGGAGAGATTTCTCTGCTTCCCTCCCACATCTCCACTTGAAAGAACAGCAGAGGAGACGTACCTGGGGGGAGCTGCATCGTTTTCCCATATCCTGCAGCAGAGGACATGGCTTGACCCAGGGCCTGGTTGGAGCCCAAAGGCTGCTGAGAGCTGGATTTCCCTGACACAGCAGCTTTCTGCTTGGATTTGGACTCTTTTGAAGGCTTGGTCCAGACAAGGCTCTCACCGACCTGCAGGGCAGCTCCCATCTTCTGGGCCATCTCCACCATCTTCTCGAGAAGCAAAAAGAGAAAAGCACAGTAAGCAGGGACACGTCAGACAACAATAAAGTCAACAACACCATCAAAAAAAAACTACAAGAAAAGAGCTGTGCAGAGCTGGCTGCAGCTTGGTGCTTGGGGGAAACATCTCTGCTAATTCAGTCCCTTAATTAAGAGGGAATCTTGTCTCGCTGTGTATTGATTGAAGAACTGGGCTTCAAAGAGCAGAAAGGAAGCGAGCAGCTCTCAGCAGGCGCCCGCTCTGCTCGGAAAATCTCATAAGCAGAATTTCTTCCTAATAATTGGACTCAAAAGTCAAACCTCCTTCTTGTTTGCTGCCAGCCCTGGGGTGGCATCTGAGCTCAGGCACAAACCTCGGGGTCGAAGTCAGGCATGCTGCTCTCCCTGGCCACAGTGACCTTCCTCTCCATCTCCTGGTACTGGCTCAGGGCCCCCTGCTTGTCGCCCTGGTTGTAGAGCAGGACAGCATAGTTCAGGTTGATGAGGGGGTTGCACCTGCAGCAGACACATGAGAGGCATCACATTCCCTGTAGGAACACTTACCCTGGCTGGAATAATGCTAAGATGTGCCCCAGCAGCAGAGCTGGACACACCTCACTGTCTGGCACTGACGGAGAGGCTACAGCCAAAGCCCTTTGGGAACATGGCTGAGACCCTCGTGCCTGATGACAGACCCAGTTCTGGGCTCTGCAAAGTCCCCCCGTGTCAGTGGCAACATAAATCCCTCCCCTGGCTGCCTCCCTCTCTGCAACAGCCAGTTCTGTGCACCTGGAGGCCATCCCAGGGCTCTCCTGGTGCCCCAGCCCCTTCCTCCGGGGACAGGCAGAGCAGTGACAGGGGCTTTGGTCATACTGAGACACGTGATCTTTGATTTACCTCGACTCTCCCAGCATTCCCAGTCTGCAGGAGAGCAGCTCACCATGGCACAGGCAGTGGAACAGAGCCCTGCTTTTGGGTTTTATTTTATAACCTGACACACCACAGAATGTGCTGTTTACATTTAATTTCCTCACCTCTTCTCTCTCCTTCCCCCAGCAAAACCACACACAACTGCAGGCACTGCTACAGGTGAACACAGGCACCTGCACGCTCCCGCCTCCCTTCCCAAAAGCAGATTTCACAAGGCAGCACTCTCCATACACTCTCATTTTCCAGACGATCCGCTTCCTTCACTGGGATACATTAACCCTGTCCATCTGGCCTGCCCAGGAGTGTCAGGGCGGGCGGAGGAGCTCTGCCTGCCCACAGCTCCCTGCGTGGGCCCCACAGGAGCATCCCTGCACACAGGCCAGGCAGGGATGCTCCGATGCTCCGTGGGTTCACAAGAAATGTGAGCGAGGGACTGGTGCCCTCTCCTGGAGCGTGGCTGGGATAACTGGAAGCACCCATGGCCAAGGCAGAGGGAGCATCCCCTGGAGCAATGCAGAAGGGAAGGACCCCGCTGGCACTGGGCAATAAATAAAGTGTAACCTGCAGGCCCTGACTCGCCAGTCCTGGTGACTCTCCATCCCAGGGCAAGGAAGGCAACTCTCAGAAGAAATCTGACTGCGTTTATAACCATGGCTTCTCCTTTAACTGGGAAACTGGAATGCTGAGCCCACCACAGAATAAACCCTCCTCCCTGTCTTTGCCAAAACACTGAGGAGATCAGACAGTCCTGGGAACAGCCAGTTTTAAAATTAATTGAACCTGGTGGAGCTATTTCACTGCCTTCAAGAGCTGAGAAGCAGTATGACAGCCAGAGAAAAATCAATAGCTGAATACCCACAGAAAGGACAGTCACAAGCCAGAACCGGGAGTGGAACACCTTTTTCTAAACAATTTTCCAAGCTATTTCCATTCCAGCCCCCAGCACGGCACCGAGGTCACTACAAAAGCATTCCTGGTGATGGAAACCAACCACCTTCATCCCAAACATCTCTGAACACACCAGCAAAGGAAACTTGTGGGGACACAGATTCAGCCACACCATAACTGGCTAAAATCCACAGCATGTCAGCTGAACCAGCCTCACAGCCTGCATGTTCCTCCCAGCAGGCCCTGGCACTTGGAATTCATTTTTGCTTTGAGGAGGGTTTATTTTCCTAGTCGGACTGTAGAGCTGGAGCATCGCCCAAGTGCCAAATACCTGGGCAAAGTTGTAGAGCTAATTGACTGCTCCTCCTCTTTGAGCAGAGGACACAAGCCCCTGACTAACGAGTCTGAGCTGCCTCTAAGGTCCTGTCCTGCCGTGCTAGGCACAGAAAACTGATTAGGAACAGAATCATGGAATGGTCTGGGTGGGAAAAGACCCTAAAGCCCATCCAGTGCCACCCCTGCCACAGGCAGGGACACCTTCCACTGTCCCAGGTTGCTCCAAGCCCCAATGTCCAGCCTGGCCTTGGGCACTGCCAGGGATCCAGGGGCAGCCAGAGCTGCTCTGGGCACCCTGTGCCAGGGCCTCACCACCCTCACAGGGAAGGATTTATCCCTGGTATCTCATCTATCACCACCTTGTGTGGCCCCTGCAGGTGAAAGTGCTTTTGGCACTGCTCTGTCACCTGCACACAGACTCTGGGCTCAGGAGGGCTGGTAGGTCTAAGTACGCAAATACTCACAGGAAACTGGGGACAGAAACAAAACTATTAACAAATCTGAGGTAATTTTGATTTTGTGCCTGAAATTATGACAATACTCTGAGGTTCAGCTTAACATTTCTGAAACCAGGTGTTCTGATTTTAAGACCCAGACTGCAAACACAGATGTTCGTAATGAAGGAGCTGCCCTTTTATTTGCTTTATACAAACTTCTCGCACATTCTCCCAGCTAAAATCTTCCCTCTGCCCAATTCAAAATAGACTCTACCCCAGGCATCTCACTGCTCTACAATGTGCTCAAACTTCAGGTTAAAAAATATATTTTCTTCTATTCAATCTGCTCCACTGTGTATAACTATTCACCAAAAGGAGGGCTGGCATCCAAAGTCACCACCACTGACTCACTAACCAAACAGCTAAACAAAAAACAGCTTTGGGTTGCTCTGAAATAAAATCCTCTCTCAGTTTTCAGAGCTAACTTGAATTTTAAAAAAAATGCTTTAACACTGTCATTTGCACAGAATTGAAGTGCTTCCCTACTGCAAATCATTTAGAGTCGAGGTACAGTGAGAGGCAAAGGAAATGAGGGGCAGGGAGGCAAAGCAAGACCAAACAAGTGACAGCTCTGACAAAAACTTACTTGTCCAAGGCCACAGCTTGTTCATAGGAACATTTGGCGTTCTCGATGTCTTCAAGGTTGGTCAGAGCAACTGCACCAAAGCAAAATGTACACAGAGGAAGAGAAGTTTCACAGGCAGCTCATTTTTAGGACAATTCTGAATGCCATAAAACAGGTGCCAGCAGGGTTGTCTGGACTGCTGCCAGGATTAACCCCACTGAAAGGAATGGTCTGGGTTGGAAGTGACCTTAAAGCCCATCCAGTCCCAACCCTGCTACGGACAGGGACACCTTCCACTAGCCCAGGTTGTTTCAAGCCCTGCCCAACCTGGCCTTGGACACTTCCAGGGATCCAGGAGCAGCCATAGCTGCTCTGGGCACCCTGTGCCAAGGCCTGGCCACCATCATAGGGAAGGATTTCTTCCCAATATCCCATCTAACCCTACAATGTCACTTCTGACACGTTCATCTCATTTCACCCCAAAAATATCCAGTGCTGGAAACCCACGCCCATTCCTTAGGCAACCCAACCCCAGCCTCACATGTGTCAAGCCATGTCCCACGTTGAATCTGGATCTGACTGCAATTTTCCCTTCTACTCCCCCAGAGAGAAGAGACTGGGCAACAGCTCCTTAGTAATGCCGTGTTCCTTTCGTGCACCCCGCAGCTCCTGTCTGTGCTGTGGCATTCCCAGGCAGGATGCACACGGAGCTGCCTGGAGCATCCCCTACCTGCCAGGAGCATGTAGAGCTCTGCCATCTTGGGCTGGAAGTTGATGGCAGCGCTGAGGAAGTGGAAGGCTGAGGCGTACTGCTGCATCGTCAGGTGCACCAAGCCCAGGTTGTACAGGATCTTCCAGTCAAAGGGAGCCAGGTAGTTTGCCCTCTTCAGGCAGCTGATAGCCTTGAACAAAAAGGGATAAATGTGCTAGAACAGCCTCCTCACGACAGGAATCTTGTGCTTGCATGGAATTTGATGCAGGTGGGAGAAAAATGGAAACTGGATTCTTACTGCCACGTATTTCTTCTTCCCAAAGAAGCACATGCCAATGTTGTTCCAGAGCGGGGGGCTCTCAGGAACACTGCTGGCCACCACCTTGTACTTGGAGAGGGCGACATCGAAATCCCCGTGGGCCTGCATCATGCTGCCAGCAGCCAGGGTGGCCTGGGGGCGAGACAACAGTGACCCACTCACAGCCCCGTTTGCTCAGACACAGCAAGAACACCAGAGGACAAAATTATTAAACTGAAACCATCTCAGAACAACCGTTTCACTTCCAAGGGCTGCCAAGACCAACAGTGGGAGCAGACAGGGACTCTGGAATCTCCCACCACAGAGCAGAACACAGGGTGAAGAACAAACCCGAGTCTGCTTCTTCCTGCACTATTTGCCCAGAGCAGCTGTGGCTGCCCCTGGATCCCTGGAAGTGTCCAAGGCCATGCTGAGGGGGCTTGGAGCACCCTGGGATAGTGGAAGGTGTCCCTGCCCATGGCAGGGGGTGGAACAGGATGGGCTTTTAGGTTCCTCTCAACTCAAACCATTCTGTGAGTCTGTGATTCCATAAATACTGCAACATGACATTGCAAATGTTTAGGGTATTTTTTGGGGTGACAGAAGTACTTCTTAGAGTCTGAGGCTCTGAAAAGATCTGTGCACTAATAGATTCTTTTTACAAACAAGCACAGATAGAAATAGTTCTAGTGCAAGTTAAGTGGGGAGTAAAATGTACTCAAGCAAGACATATGCAGCAAAGCTCTCCTAGTTCACACTGACTGGCTGATACTGCAAATTAATGGGAATATGCATGGGGGAAAAATGGAAGTGAGTACAACACACTATATTTAAACCACACTAGTTAAATCCTGTATAAGATTTCACAGTGACAAGTAAAATTCTTAAGTGTAAAGGTGTTTTCACAACAACTCGTGTTTGTCAACCACACACTTCAATGCTCTGCATTGTTAACAGGGAAAAAAAATGAGAGAAATGAATTAACAGCCCTAAAAATGGAAGCAGTTCCACAACAAGGAATGAAACCTAGATACCAAGCTCAGCTTTCCAGGCCAGAGCCAAGGAAATACACACAGCAGCTGGAAGCACAGGGTATCAGCAGATGGGAGAATAATAAAATGCAGTATCACTTGGATCACAAGGGACCTGGCACAGCTCTTCTGGGATTTTTAAAATCCAGAAGACCTTCCTTCCAAAGTAAATTCCACCTGGCTTTGGTGCAACTTCAGATTAAAAACCAAAGGGATCAATTTAACATCCCACATTGCTTCCTCCCCTTTCCCTGCCTCCACACACATCCAACTCCCTACCCAGGGAAACATCCCAGAAACTATTTCACCAAAGGCTTTCTGGGCAGGATCCTTTCCAGCCTCTCCAGGCCCCAGATGCAGATAGCAGAGCTCTGGCAGTGGGATTAGCTTTAGGAGGAGGCCCCTCATGGTTCAGCTGATTCATTTCCACTCCTCAACATACCTTGTAGTTGCCTGGGTCGTAGGTAAGAGCATTTCCAAGGTGTTCAAAAGCCTTCTGGTAATCCCCAGTCTGGGAAAAGAAGTACATAAGCATCAGAAATTCAGGAGTAAGTGAGTTATGGAGAATACAAGTTTTGTGGGCACCAGACTTTCTGGTTCAGTTCTATAGTGAGAAGAGTGAGTTTTACAGTGCTCCCATTACACACACATGTTCCTGTTTGGCAATTCACAGAACAGATTCTAAGAATTTATTTGACTTGGCTGGATTCACTGTTCTGACCTAACCAAAGGTTCCAGAGAGTTTGTACTCTGACTTTTTCACACACAAATGAGCTCTGGGTTTACAGGTCTCTGCTCCTTTCTTTATCCCAGAAAATAGGCTACAAACTGCTACTCTGCACATCCCCAACTCCCTCACTACAAATTCCTCACTCCCCAGGCCTCTCCTGTTCAGGTAACGAACACTTTCCTTGTCTTCTCATGGACTGCAGGTGTTAGTGGGCATCACTGTGGCCATGTATGAGCATGTGAGAGTTTGGAATTGCTTAAATCTTATGGATCAGAACCAGAGGAGCTATGAAGTCCCTTCCAAACCAAGCCATCCTGGGATTCTGTGGTTTCACCTGAATTCACCTAAAGCTCATCTCATTCCACCTCCTGCCACAGGCAGGGACACCTTCCACTATCCCAGGCTGCTCCAAGCCCCATCCAACCTGGCCTTGGACACTGCCAGGGATCCAGGGGCAGACACAGCTGCTCTGGGCGCTCTGTGCCAGGGCCTCCCCACCCTCCCAGGGAACAATTCCTTCCCAATATCCCATCCATCCCTGCCCTCTGGCAGTGGGAAGCCATTCCCTGTGTCCTGTCCCTCCAGCCCTCATCCCCAGTCCCTCTCCAGCTCTCCTGGAGCCCCTTTAGGCCCTGGCAGGGGCTCTGAGCTCTCCCTGGAGCCTTCTCCTCTCCAGGTGAGCACCCGCAGCTCTCCCAGCCTGGCTCCAGAGCAGAGGGGCTCCAGCCCTCGGAGCAGCTCCGTGGCCTCCTCCTCCTTTCAGGCACTACTGCCTATTCTTCTCTGTTTGTTCCCTCTTTGGGAAGATTACTTCTGGAATAATCCAGCCCTTCCCATCCATTTCACAGACACGAGGATAAGCACACCTTTGTTATTTAAATTCATTTTGATTTTCCTTTATGGTGCATTAACACTCACAATTTCATGGCTGCTTTTTCAGGAAAACTTGCAAGACTCCTGCTGCAGAAACAAGGTAATGACTAGCCATGTTTTGTTATACTTGGAGGATTTATAACAGAGTTAGGGTGGTTGCCAGACAGAATTCCTGCTCTGGCTCGGGTCCAGGGAATCAGCTTGCTTTTAGCAGCAATGAGAAGATACAGAAAAGCAAGTTCTGCCCTGTTAAATTCAGTCTGTAGAGAAACATGTGCAAGTCATGAGAAGGTGTACAGAAATTAACTCTGTAAAAAACCCAACACGGTTCTATTGATAATAATTAAGTTTTTGTAATAGTAGCTGCATTTAGTACCTGCAGGTACAGTAGGCCCAGGGCTGTGAGGAGGTCTGTGTTTTCTGGAGAGAACCTGGAACACAAAAGCCAAAGGGCTGGGTTTGCTTTTCAGCCCTTCCAGAACAGGGTAAACATAGAACACAGAATTCTGATGCTACATTACTGTGGTATCACTCCAGGAAATTAAACTGTTATTATTATAAACAAATTTTAGAACAACTGCCATAATGGGGACTTCCTTTGAATAACACCACACCTCAACTTCCCAAATATCTTCTGGGTATCAGTGGAAAGGCACAAAGGTTCTGTGAAATAGATCTGGATGCATAATAAGATAATGTGGTTTTGTTAAGCTTCAAAGTGAGTCTGAATCAGTGACCCGGAAATACAAAATGGGATTTTCCATCATCTCTCATAAACCACCCTGTAAATCCATCCCTCCTAAGCCTCTTGGGCCACGTAGGACAGGCAATCCTCAGCATTTCTGATGGACCCTACACACTCCTCATCAGAATTTTAATTCACCTTATAAAAAGATCACAAATAAATAGGATGGAAACCACAACAAAAAAGGACAAAGCAGAGAGAGACACTATTTGTGGTCTCACTCACCTCAAGAGGAGTCAGTTTTTAATTCCCTGCTATTAAGACTTAAAAAAATCTGATGTGCACACTTACACTGGCACCTCTAAACCTCAACCAGAACAAAGCCCCCTGTGCCTGGTGGACTATAAAAATGGAAAAACAGACTATCCTGGAACTGGAAAGAAAAATGTAACAGGCAAATGAGAGCAAAAAAAAAACCCCAGGAATAAACAGGAATGAAGAAGAAAGGAGGGCAGGGGAGCACAAGGATAAGAATATAAACCTGGTAAGATGCTTAGCAAGGATTATTTACGTAATAGACATTCTAGATTAGTCCAAATGTCTGCCCAACCCCACCCACTGTCAGACAGCAGCCAAGGGCAGACATGTAAGGAGACACTACATGGGTACTCCAGTGGCTCCCAACACACTCCTGATTTTCTTTCTAGTGCTGGCCTCCATGGCAAAGGTACATTTGAAAGCACTGGTAATGCTTGGGAATGCCCTAAAACAAGGACAGGTGGGCACTGAGCAGCACTGAAGGGGTGGGAGAAACCAGCACATCTCCCTCAGCCACAAACTGCTCTGAAGGAAAGCAGAAAGTGACAGCCAGCCAGCGACTGTGGATGGACAGTCAGGGTTACATCATTCTGGGAGATCAACCTTTGGGATGGATGAAGTCAGTTTTGGATCACTTTGCTCTCAGGCATCTTTGTCCACTTTTAGATGGAAAGTGTTATTCCATTTTTTTTTCTGGCAGCCCTTCCAACAGCTCCCTTCTTCCCTGCCACACTGTCAGCAGGAGCAGAGACAGCTCAAGTGCTTAGAAGTGCCAGCTTTGCTCAGAGCCTCCGTAATTACCATTAGCTTTTTGATCATGGCCTCAATTCAGATCTGGGACACCAATCAATTTTCTCCTGGCATAGGATGGGAATGGGCAGATGGAAAAAAGGGATATTTCTTACTCTACAGCTTTCTTATATATTTCAATGGCTTTATCCATCTCCCCCTCCAAGAGGTGGATTTTGCCCAGCATCATGTAGGTCAGATCGTGCCTGTTGAGCTCCAGGGCATTGTTGAGCTGGTCTCGTGCCTAAAAACACAACCACAGAGAATAAAAAACCAATAAATGATTACACAGCCCTCCGCAAAGCAACAGCCCATGAGTAATCCCCAACAGCCAGGGAAGGAGGACAGCCAGCAAACACGCCCTGAACCTGCAGAACACAAACCCCAGCTCAGCTAATCCTTGGAACAAGCTCTGCACCGGCAGCCACCTGCTTTTAGGGGCAGCAAAAGGCAACACCTTCAAGCCAAGCAAGAGGCAATGGCCTCCCAAGGAGGAGACAAGCACGGGCCTGTTCCTGGATTTGACTTTGTTTGGCTTGAGAGACACTCTAGATTTGTTGAGTGCACTGATGCTTTACAGCTTTTTCTTCCTTCAAATGCTTATTCCAGCAGTGAGCAAGTGAAAATCTCAGTGGAGGTGTGAGCAGGTCCCAGTTTGGAAGGTGTCAGTGCAGACAACAAACCCCAAGTGTGAACACACACTCCAGAGGTTGTTTTTTTAAGGGATGGTTCGAACACGGAGCACAGCTGGGGTTTGCTGCAAGGGCCACAACACCCCACCAGCAAGAGCAACACGGAGGAGCTGGGCCAAATTTGGAACAAAAAGGGTCTAAATGCTGTTTTTTCCCTTACAAAGTAGCTGGATCAGAGACAGCTCAGCGCTCACCACCAGCATTCAGTGGATGGTTAAGTGAGGAACTGGGAATGGCGTGCTCAGACCTGGGAATAAAACTGCATTTCAACCTCCAAAACTCCTTCACTAATCCCAGATTTAGTTCAAAAGGAGCTTCAGACACAGGAGCAAAACCTTCCCATGGAGGAAAAAAGGACCTGCTGCACCTCCAGCAAACAATCCCGTAACTTCTTCCCTCTGAATCCTGCCAGACTCAAGGAGCTGAGGCTTCCTTCAGGAACTCTCTGCATGGGGTGCAGCAGTTTGTGCTGGGGAAATGGTTTGGGGTTTTACCACCACCCTGCTCTTGCTTCAAGAGGACGGACCTGGATTGCTGCTCCTACAAAGCCAGCAGTGTTCCTGGGTCTGGCTTTAAAGGGCTCGGAGACAGAAGCAGCTCTTGTTGGAGCACAGCCCATTTTCTGTCTAGTTTGAGGTTTCTCAAGCATTCCCTTTACAACCAGAAACATTCTCTGAAAAATGTTAAATTTCAGAAAAAGCCTCTGGCCCTGCCACAGGCTGATTTCCCTTTATCCAACCTCACTGACTTGCAGCTGACTCAAAGTAATTCAACACACAAATGGAAACAGAGACAGCTCACGAACCTTTGCTCCCAGAAACAAACACTGAAGCAAAAAACTTCCTTGATACCTCTTGCTGCAAATTACCCATTTCAAGCTACCAAAGACAGTGAAATTTCTGGGATGCTTCCTGCTTCCCACTGGCATTACCTTGTTGAAGTGTTTCAGGTACATGTAGCACACACCCAGGTTGTGGCTGATCTCCTGCATGGGAAAAAAACAAAAAACAAAAAAAAAAAAAAAAAACCAACCAAAAAAACCCAAAACAAAACAAAACAAAAAAAAAACCAAGAAAAAACCAAATGAGCACAAGATATGAAATATAAAATCTGACAACACTGACCCAGAGCAGGAGAGCCCTGTGCCTGCCCACACCCTTCTTGCTTTGTAGAGCAAATAAACCTATAAATTCCAGTTACTTCAGGCACCTACAGAGCTTAAGTGGGGTTGTACACAAAACATTACAGGCCACTGAGACAAAAACCAAAGAAATGATACATCTCTTTCAAGAGAGATCAGACATTTCTCTTCAGAGAACAAGGAGCACAGACTGGTTTCTTCACCATGGTGTCAGTCTCTAAAACCAGGGAAGCTGCCCTCATGGGTGACTCAGTCTGGCTGTACATCAGTAGGATATGCACAGTGTCCAACCCAGCTGGACAAAACTGGAAGATGTGCCTAATTTTCCAAAACACAACTTGAGCACTGGAATATCTGATATCCCTCTGGCATCCTAAACAGCTCTGCATAGGGAGGAAGATCCCTTAGGGATCTTAAACACTCTGGCGATGGTGTAAGGATCGTCCGTGCCCCTAATTTCTCACCCACAGTTTAACACACAAGGCACCTTCCCCACCCCAGCACATTCCTGAAAAGCAAGGTCGTCCCATTCCTTATTTTATTCTGGTGAGCATTTCACTCATTCACCAGCTTAGACAGCCTTGACCTTTCACAGGAAACTCTCTTATTTCCCCATTAACCTGTTTTCCTCCACGCAGCCTCTGCTGCTGTGCAGAACTGAATCAGTGACTCCGGGTTGCTGCGGATTGCAGAACGAGGGAAGAGCACAGCCTGGCTCTGCTTCCAGTGCTGAGCCAGGAATGGGGAATAACTAACCAAAATACCCACTGGCATCTGCCTGCCAGGCTGTAAATAGGGTTACAGGCATGCCAAGCACTGGGAATGCAGGTGGGGAAAAGACTCGTGATACAAAAAGTTTCTGAGTTGTCTGGCACAGGGTAAGTTGAATAACACCAGTGTTATCCTTGTATCCTGAATTTTAGATGTACTGAGAAACAAAGGAATGAGCTCATATTGCAAAGCTACTTTAGAAACACTTCTGCAGGCAGAACAGGCAGCTGCAGAAGGCTGCAAGGCACGGTCTCTCCCTCACCCACCGTCACACCTTTCCCTTTACAATGCTCTTTCTCTCTTTTTGTCTTTTTATACACAAGAGCTAATTTAATCACTGCTCCCGTATTTTCAGTGGTGTGTTGCATTACGAAAGCTTTCCCAATTACTCAAGAAAGTTTTAATAACCGAGGTTTCCAAGCTCTCCCCATACTTCCCTTAAAGTACAGATGTGGTTATGTTAAAACTGATCCTTTGCAAAGCTCAAATACATTGCTCAATTCTCTGTGCCCCAAGCCAACGTGTGGGATTTGGCTCCTATGATCCAAACTGGGCTCAGACCACAGGCAGTGTGAGCTCACCTTGGCTTGAGACAAGTCTGCAGCTATTACAAGGATCTGCAACTCCCTGAACACTCACCCAGTCCTTCTCATCGAGTTTTGCTGCTTCATTGTACACTTCGATGGCTGCCTTGTGCTTCCCCAGGAGAAACCTGCAAAAGGATTGCAATGCTTATGTTTTTCCTGTGTTCAGACCCTGCTGTGCAGCCACTATCACCTTTGCCCGTGAGAAATGATCCTATCTGCTGCTTCTCCAGACATCTGCAGGAGAAGTTTACAATCTCAGCACTGCTCCCTCTCAGGACCAAGGTCACCCATCCTGGCACTACTGGGGATGTAAGGAATGAATGCCCAGGCTCTTGCAGCCTGCTTTTGTCTCCAAGGAAAGAGACAGGTGCCCTAACACAACATCCAGAGACAGAAAAGGGTCTGTAGGGCAAGTCTGCCCAGCTCAGGTCAGCACCTGTAGCTCTGGACCTTGAAACCAGTATCACCTTTCTGCTTGAAGCCTGAAGAAAAAGAAAACACAACAGCAGCCAGGCAGATAACAGAGATTCTGCTTAAAGAACAACCCATGCTTCTGGAAGCCTAGCCAAGTGTTGATAAGGAGGAAACATGTCTGGAATTAAGCAGCCTAAGAGAAAAACAAAGCATGGAAGGTCCTGGGTGCCACATCCAAGAGAAACAACAAATAAAACACCACTCACAGGGATCGTGCCACCTGCTTGAGGTTGTCAGCGCTTCGAGGGTTCAGAATGGAACATGTCTGGAAAAGTTCAAGAGATTCTTGAATTTTCCCCTCCAAGCGAAATATCAAAGCTGTAAGACAACATACAGCAGGCAAATTAATCCATTCTCAGCAGGAAAAACGTGCCTCTGATAGCTGGGAAAGAAGGGGGAGTACACATATATCACACCAACGTTCCTCTGCTGCTTCCCCCTCCTGCAGCACTCGCAGCTTGTGTCTGCTGGCAGGACTCTGTGTGCCTGGAGAAATTCGGGGGTCAGAATAAACCTTTAAGCTTTAAACCTTGGGCAGTTCCTTGTACAGATGCAGTCTGGATTTCTCCCCTCCCAAGCCTCTCCAGGCTGCAGTATGTCCCTGCCAGCAAATCTCCACTGTCTGCCACCATGGCACTTGGAACTGGAATGCCACATTTTGAAGGACATATTTTAGGGGCCAGAGGGCAGGGCAGGAAGAGGAATACCAACCCTGGAGCAAGGAGTGAGACAACAGCCACCTGGGGTGGGTAACAAACAGAAAACATGCATCTGTAACACAACCAAACACACACCAATGCACTGAAGGCCAAGAGCCCATAATCCAAGGAGGAACTGGTGACAAATACAGAGAAAACAGGACATTTAATCTGCTCATTTCACGTGGAAATCCCAAACTTCAAAACTAAATGGAGCGAGCAGGGGGAAAAAACCGTATTTTTTACATAACATTTGTACATTTCCCTCATCTATTCCCTGTATTGCTCTCTGTATCTCAAATCAGCGGTGACCTGCTTTGGCAAAAAGAAGATTTTTGGACATACCTTGTACGTAGACAGCGTATTCACAGAGCCCTTGGGACTCCTGGAGCTGCTCTTTGATGACAGCCTGGAAGGATGAAATTGTAAACTCACATCATTTTAATAAAGCTGATTCCAGAGATTTGGTTCCAGTCACAAAAACCACAACCCCACCTGTAACAAGGGCACTGGCTCATGACTGGGACAACCACATAGTGCACAGGACAGAGCTCTGTCCAGGAACACTGCAGCACTTTAGTATTCCTCTGTTCATTCCTATTCCCACAGGTAATTAGATACTACCTGGGGAAAATGCCACGAGGCATCTCTGAAAGCATCCTCTGCTGATAAGGGTATCTACTCTAGGCCCTTTGTGAAGAAATAAATTGAACTGGAGCAACTGCAGCTGAGTCAATGAAAGCCAGAAGAACAAATGAGGAGTGCACGGGGAAACAACCTGATGAAAATGTAAATTCTTGCTGGCTGCATCCATGCAGCTCCCAGTTTGGGGTGGGGTGGGGTGGGTGCAGCTCAGATATATTCCATAGTCACAACTGGTCCCACCTTTGGGAGGATGAACACCCGGAATAGGAACCAAGAGCAAAATTTGTGCTCTGAGACTCCTCTTTTGTGCAGAAGTGGAAGAGATACAGGGGGTAAGAATAATTTCTGGGTGAGCAGTGACCTGGTGTTCATCTGGAATTCCAGATGTGTATGGTCAGTACCAGCATTCCCTGCCTCTGAGAGGAACAGAAGTGAAGGACCTGAAAACTGAGCCTCAAATACAGCACACGGGAGGAAAACTATTATTGATAAAGTTATTCTTGAGAAGGTATTAACTGAGAAGTTGTTATTGAGAAGAAGGAAAGCTCTAATTGACAATCCTCACTCATAAAGAGAGAAAGGAAAAGGAAGAACAGGACTCCTGCTGCTCTTTCCTCACCTGTACCTGCTAATATATATAGATAACTCTTTACAAAGTGCATTATTATAAACCATTCAACTCAGAAATAACCAACATCTCCTCAGTTCAGACACACTGTATTGTACCATCTATGTAAGCCCAGATTCTCAGAGCAAGAGAGGGCAATAGAGAGCTATCTTTTAGAGAAATCCGATTAATTCTATAAACCCTAGAAAGTCCCACAGCAAAAGGCCCTCAGCTGAGGAATATGATCTGTAATCCCAGATTTCCCCCACCAAGTTTTTTTAAGGTGTTGATGACAGAATTTAGACACAACTGGCAGGAGACCAGCCAGTCTCTGTGTCATCCCAGGGGATGCTGCAGCTGCAGACTCTCGGGGATGTCTGCCTGGCACCTTGCTGGAGTGGCACTGAAAGGGTCAAAATCACTTTAATGCCTTCACTTTAGGGAGTTGATGTCAGTAAATAAGCAGTTTTTTAATGGCCTTTTAGTTCATTGAAAACTGTGGGAGATTTTAAAACCGTTAGAGAGGGAGCATTTCAAAGCACTGAGTGGGAAAGACCAAAATTAATTAACACCACAGGTCACTTGTTTCTTAGTGAGACTAAACTAATGGATTTTAACAATGCCCAAACTGTCCTGGAATCTCCCACTTTTACTGCAGAAACACTGTTTTGTGAGCTCTGAGGAAAAGCAAAGCTGGCCTGCCAAGCAGAATAGTATTTATTAGCTGTCTTCTCTCGATTTTTCTCTGCTATTTCCTTGCTTCCATGACTGATGAAGACATGGAGACGTCAGTGTTGCCCCTTACATCATCTTGTTATTTTCTCTGGTTTCCTGAGCTGCACGTATTTTTCTTTTCCGTACTCTGTGATTCCGCATCCCACCACAGAAACAATGAACACACGGATTCACACCAAAACACTCCAGTCAGACAACAAAAAAGGGAAACAATTTTCTGTTTTGAGGGCTAGTCCAACTTGTGTTTCTATCTGTGCAAACCAAGACCTGAGGGGAAGTCACTGTACTGATAATATAACCCCCTGGCTCTGTTAATTAAGAGCTAAATTAATTTGCTCCAGCCTGCCCATTTCCTAAGCACCCCCAGGACCTGTCCAGCAGAGGCAAGTCCTGACTAACCTGGCATTTCAGAAGCCAAAAAGTCTTTTCAGATCTTTGTTGCACATGCCAGAATCAGAAAGGCAACTCTTGTCCCATCCTCTTGCCCCTGGGTGCATCATCTTCTCGTATTCATTTTATCAGGAAAACACACTGTTAAATAATAATTTGCCATTTCCTTAGTCCACTTACCATTATAATCCCAAACAAACAACCAGTTCCAAACTACTCACCAAGCCAAAGATGAATTAAAGCATGCCATGGATCATGTGTAAAATGAAAGAATTTTGCTCAAGAGTAACCAGGACATTTTTTATTTACACTTGGTAGTAATGTTTCCCTCAGCTGAAGGGTTTTCATAGTGTCTCTGTAGTGCCATTGAGAACTGTGTTACTACCAGTTTGGAAAACCCTATCCATCACTTGGAACAACAGAGGTTTGCAGTTCTTCCCACTTTTCCCCTCCCAGTGATAACCTGAGCTCACAGACTGCTCCAGAGAGCTGCACCCTCGGATCCTGAAGGTAGCCAAGGATTGGAGAACACTGAAGTTATTTTGCTTGTGTCTTCTCTTGGTCCCTTTATTCCAAAAGAAGTCAGGAAAGAGGGTGGTTTGGAAACTGTCAAGAAAACTGTTTTTTCATTACATCAGTAAAATAATTCCCAGGTTCTGGAGGCAGCTCTTACCTTACACTCCTCGTAGTCTCTGCGGACGTAAAGCAGATAAATCAACCAGTTCTTCCTCTCCAGGATTGGCAGCTCCGGTGCTGTACATGGAAAATATTCACAGAACACAGGGAATCAGACTGAGCAGCAGAGAACCTGGGAGAGATATTCCCCACCACCCCAACTGCCAGCACAAGGCAAGTAATTAAAGAACTGAAATTGCAATTAATGATTTGACTTGAAGGCTGGAGTGTGGACTTCTAACCAGGGTCTGGTTTTATTCTGCTTCTCAAACTGGTGAATGAAACACCGTGTTCAGGATAGACACTAAATAAAAGCTCTAAGCAGAAACCTTCCACCTGGTCTACTGGAAGGTGTCCCTGCCCACAGCAGGGGGGTTGGAACAAGATGGGTTTTAAGGTCTCTTCCAACTCAAACCAGTCTGGGATTCTAAAAGACTTGAGGCATCGGCTCCTTCTGGAGCGGCTCCTGGAGTAAACAGCTCCACACACATTTTAATTCAACACCAACACTGGCTGCAGGAATTGGATTTTTTCAAATGCACAAGAAGCAGCTTGGAGGAAATGAGTTGGATTCACATTTTGAAAGTAGGGCAGAAGAATCAGAGGTCTTTAAGATAAATTTCTGGGAGTGAATGAGCAGGAAACAGGCGATACACACAAAAGGAGATTGGGGAGATGGGGTCTGAAGGTGTGAATAATTTAAAGAGGTCAAACGTAGTTCTTTGAAACTGTGAAGGGACTATGAAACATCACAGGTCTGAGAGTGTGAAGCTACTGCAGAAAAACACTTGATGCAGTGGAGAAGGACGCCTTGTGCTCCAGCATTTCAGTGGTGCGGAGCTCACAGCAGTAATTATGGCAAATCACGGATGGATGTTGCTTAGCGATATCCACGTCGGGTTTACAAGTTGAACACGCTGCTGTGCATTTCATTAAGGCTGGGAATGTATTGCCTGGGACTGGAGTCTCCATGCCGAGGGGTAACCATAGCAACTGGCCCAAAAGCTCCGTGTTTGCAAGTCAATATTGTGACACGCGTGCAGAGGCAGAGCAGGCGAGGGCTGGGGCAGAGCTGGGGGACGCGGCACAGGGACCTTCTCCAGCCCTTCGGGGCACGGCACACGGGCTCCGCCCTGAGCAGGAGGGGACTCTGGGGAGCCCGTGGTCCCCTCTGCCATCAGGTGAGGAAGAAGAAACCCTGCAGGGGGAAGGGCTGGATCACGTCGGGAGGCAGGTGCCAAGAGCAATTATCTTTTGGAATGGCTGAGCTTTAATCGCCTCTGGAGCACACCAGGTTCTCCCCCACAACCCACATCAAGTCCAGTTTCACTCAGAGCTCCTAAAACCAACATCCTTCAGCTGCTGAATTTGGAAAACATTTCACAAAGCCATTCTCATTTTCTTGGTTTTTCTTTCTTAAATTCCAGAATATCCACCTAGATTTATATTAGAGCTGAGAATTAGGTGTGCACACCAGCAATTTAAGGTCAAATACATTCTAAAGAAGGTTCAACTACCTTAAAACAAATAGAAAGCTTGCAGTCCAAACAAAAAAGTAATCCAAACAAACAAAAGAGCAATCCAAACAAAGAAGTTATCCAAACAAAAGAGTAATGCAAAAAGGCTAAGCTTACAGAAATGCACAGATCAGGGATCCAGATGTTCCCAAATTCTGCTCTGCTGTGGAGTACTTGGATCTTTGTAAGTAAGGCATTTTAATAAGTGTGTTCCCAGATCAGATTAATTTATTTCTCATGGCTTTATGTTTTCCATTTGTCCTTCTTAGAGTGAAAGGATGAAGGAAAGAGTCAAGAGGCTGCCTAAATAGCCACAAATGGATTGAAAACCCACTGTTTCACATCTGAAGCCCATTCAGGGGCTACCTAATTCAGTGACACTCTGTAATTACTCCCCTGTGTAAGTTATTACGGGTGCCAGGGTATGACAGAAACATGGCACTTGGGGGTGCTGGCAATGCACTGCCCCTGGATCCCTGGAAGTGTCCAAGGCCAGGCTGGACAGGGCTTGGAGCACCCTGGTCCAGTGGAAGGTGTCCCTGCCCATGGCAGGGAGTGGGATGAGATGGGCTTTAAGGTCCCTTCCCACCCAAACCAGTCTGGGATTCTATAAAAGCAGCTGGACTTGTGTGCCTTTCCTGCCTGGCATCTCCTGGTGCCACTATCTGATATAAAACACCAAACCTGACACACCTGGGCACTTCCCACCTTCTTTTGTAAGAGTGGATTTAAGGACAGACACTGCAAACGCTTTGTACCCATCAACATTCCACTAACAGTCAGAACTGAAGTATCCTTCACCATTTTGTGCCAACTAATACAGCCTCAAATTAGAAAATCCTGCAGCTGTCTGAAATAGGGAATAATCAAAAGCTCTCCAGACACACCCCACCAGGTCTCCAACCATCTGTTCATGCCTTACTGGAAGGTTAAAAAGCAAAAGTACCATTTAAGGTTAAAATATACACCAGTGTTGTGGGCTAAGATAAGAGGCCAGTAAACCAGAGAGGGGATAAAGGATTGGTTGTTTAATTCCTGAAGGAAAGAGCATTTTCACACTTATGAGACAAGAAGGATGTTATACTCCACTCCCACGCCGTGGAAACGCCTGCTGGGAACAGGGATGGGAAGGAAGAAATGCTGAACGTCAGAGTGAGGGCTGAGCAGAGCATCAGGCTGCAAAGGAAAAGGGGAAAATCCAAGGAGTTGCCTAGAAGTGCTGGGATGGAGAGAAAACAGAAAAATCCACAGCCACTGCGAGCCCCAGGAGTGAGCACCGCTCACATCTGCAGAGATAAACCAGCTCTGCTTCCCCCAGTGATACACGGAGTGAAGGATAACTGTGTGGGACTGGGAAAACACAGGGAGATTTTATGCTCCTAAATCTCATTTGAAAATAGCAACAAGGCTCACTGAGGAGACATGACTCGCTTTTTTTCTTCTTTCTCCCTAAGACAAGCAAATTGAAAGCAGGCAAACAATTCTGATGTTTTTCAAAATCTATGTCTAAATTCATGATTAAATTTGACACAGGAACATATCTGATTCCCCCCAAAGGATTATTACCAGGCTCTATGCTCCATTCAGATGAAGAAAGAATTAATGGAAATTATTTATACACCTCTCCAGAGCCACAACCATCTTAATCTGCATTTCTGCTTTCCCACAAAGTAGTGGATACCTGCTCCTGGTGCATTTATCTCCCTCACATTTGCTCCCCCAGCCTGCTGATAAGGGCTGTCACAGTGCCACGGGTCACTGCATTCTCCTGAAGAAAATGAAAATAAAAATCCCTGGCCATTTGGGTTTCTAGCTCCAGAGAAAGGGAATAAAACACTTTCTTCAACATATGGACCTTCAGGAGTTTCTCCCATGTCACTGCTATATGAAGACACACTTTTCTTTGTCGCTTCTAGCAATAATCCAGGCACAGGTTGGAAAAGAGTAGTTTAGATGCTTCTAGCAGTGAAGAAACAAAAAGCCATTATTTTCTGTAAATCAATCTGCCCAAGGGCCAGTCCAGGAAACACAGTTATCAAAAAACTTGGTATCTACAGCAAAAAAGAGTTTATAACTTGCATAATTGTCTTCTGGCCTCACTTTTGTGGGACTACAAAAGTCCTGCGCCAGGGAGTCAGGCACCAAATATATGATTAAATGCCTTTGAAGTGTGTTTTGATTGAATTCAAAAGGGAATCCATCTGATTCCCTACCTCCTCTCTGGCCAGTGATTGATTGCACGAGCCACTTCCAGCAATGTGATTTTTCTTTCTGACAATGCTCCTTTAAGGAAGCCACTGGAGCAGAAACCCTGACAGAATCAGAGTAAGATCATCAGGTTTGTATCTACGCTGCTCTATCATCACTCGTCCCTTTATTCATCCTCTTATAGATTTTCTCAAAGGACTGAAAAAAATAATAATGAGTTATTCCCTTTTGTGTAAACCTCCCTAGGAAATTATTTTGTGCTTGCATCTTCATATTGGGTAATTGTATCTTAGAGATGAACTATCAAACAGTGGGTTTAGATTTAATAACAGGGCTTTAAATTGCTGAAAAAAGAAGAGGGGGAAAAAGCTTCAGAAGCTCTTACGAGATTTCGTGGGGGAAATGATTGCTAAAGCACCAGCAGTAAGAAGTGGCTCAAGAACATGCTTCAGTTATCTCAGAGGAAAAAAACAGTTCAGAGCCCAGCCCTCCTTCCAATCCAGATTATTGGAAAGGGTCCAAGCCCCAGTTCACCCCTTCCAACTCTCAACCCACCCTGCGGCAACCTGGGCAAGAGCAGCAAAAGGGCAAAAGACTCAAGAAGACACAAAGAACTTGTTATTGCCCAAAATCCACAATAACCTAAAGCACACATAACATACAGCACAAGGAGAGGGCAGAAAAGCTTTGGAAAGGCAAATAAATAGAAGTCTTTTTAATTTTTTTTTCTGCAGTAGCTTCATGAGCCACAGTCTGGATCCATCGTGGTAGGTACCACATACGTTGGACAGGTTTTCCAAAAGGACTCAGCTATCCCTTTCCAAATTCTAATTCAGAATTCCATGTTGCAAAACAGCAGCATCCAAGCACAGAGATATTTTCAAAACTAACAAACACACAGGCAGTGCCTCAAGTCTCTATTTGTGACATTTTGATATTGAGGCAGCAAAAGCCTAAAAAAATTTCATAAAGTGAATCTTAAAATCACAAGATGGTTTGGGTTGGAAGAACGTTAAAGATAATCAAGTCCTACCCCCTGCCATGGGCAGGGACACCTTCCACTGGACCAGGGTGCTCCAAGTCGTGTCCAACCTGGCCTTGGGCACTGCCAAGGATCCAGGGGCAGCCACAGCTCCTCTGGGCACCCTGTGCCAGGGCCTCCCCACCCTCACAGCCAGAAACTCCTTCCCAATATCCCATCTAACCCTGCCCTCTGGCAGTTTAAAACCACTGCACCTTGCTCTGAAGAAATCAAAGCAAGAAGCTGGGCTGGGGCAAAGCCAGAGGGATGGAGGTTATCTGCTCCCATCATCAGGCAAGGCTTGCTTGGACACACAGCAGCACTGGATTGGATTGGAATGAATTGGATTGGAGATTCAATCCTCACTTCCAAGTAATTCCGGTCATTGCCTTAACAGCAGACTCCCTGTGGCATAAAGCCACTTCACTTGTCCCTGCAGGAGAGCATCTCCATGTGAGAGGCAACACAGGGAGTTCTCTGCGGAGCACCGCCCGCCCCATCCCGCGCTCCCAGCCCAGCCTCCTGCAGGCGAGTGCTGACATTATTGCCAGGGTTGCCATTATTTCCACTCCCAGAGCTAGGGAAGGTTCAGGCATAGCCGCGGTTACAGCCCAAACGCAGCTCCGTGCTCTCATATCCATGTTAAATAAACATGGATAGGGAGGATGAGCCCATCTGTGCCTGTCTCCTTTCTGCCTTGAGCTTCACAAGCTGCCAGAGCCAGGAATTCCACTACCGTTTGTAAATCCAGTGTCAGGGAGGGAATGGGCATCTTCTGGGCAAAAATAACATTAAAATAATAGGGCACACACTCAAACAGCTTCTACAGAACAGCACAGCCCTGCAGGGAACTGGATTTTCCAAAACAAGGTACGATAATGGATAGAAAGCATTTGTAAGCTCTAACATCAATCTTTTTATCAAGATTTAAAACTAACAGACTGCCTTGGTGTGAGAGGAGCATCCTACAAATTTCTAGCAGAGCCAAATTTAACAAGAAATCCTCTTCCTTCCTCAGACTCTTTTACTGAGACTGTGGCAGTATAAATACATTAAAGCTTTGAAAGGAAACTAGCACAGGAACATTGCTCTTCCTACGCCCAGATCCATCCTCGGAGTTTGAAAATGGAGCCGTTAATGTATTCAAAACTCAGTAATAATGAAAAATAATCCCAAAACCCAGCACTCGGTAAAGGCTCTACGAGCTGTATTTCACTCCCCATGTGTGAGTGAATATATGTGAGAATAGAGGTGTTTGTGTGCACAAATCCCTCTAAAATGGATATAAACAACAACAAAAAAAGGAGCAGCTTTCTGCTGCAGCCGTTCCCTGTTTAATCCCTTTTCCCTCTGTTTTCCCGTTTGCAAATTGTAGCTAGAACACCTTTAAATCAAGCCCTAAAGCCGTGTGGTTGCTCGTTATTTACAGTCAGCTGGGGTTAATAAAACTCATCACACACAGCTCGGCGCTGGCGAGGAGCCGTAACTCATCCCCAGAGCTGCCTCCCGTGGTTTAATGGCTCCACGAGGTGCAGGGAAAGGTGGAAGGAGGCTGGAAAACAGCGGTTTAAACAACAACAACAACAAAAAAAAGCAACATTTCTGACTCTCCACCTCCCCCTGCAGGAAAATTAGCCAAGGATAGATGAAAGAGTTCAAAATTGTATCTTAAATCTGATTTATACTCTAGGGCATGGGGAAATAAAGGCATTTTCTCTTGCTACTTTGCACTGCATAAATCTCACAGAGTTGCTTGCTCAGATTTCTGTTTTTTCTGATTTAAGACATTTACAGTTCTGAGTTACTCCAAAGAAAGATGGTTTCATTTATGAGACAAATACACAGATTATTCAATTCATTTGCCTTATAAATAGAATTAATTTATTCAATTATTTGTCTTCTACTGTGTGCTGCTCAAGTTCAACCTTAAGGTGAAGTGGGCTGATCTGTAAATAAACACACACTTGTGATCCCCCTGGACCTCCCAGTGCCAGTGAGGTTCCCAGGGGCAGAACCAGTTTGGTTACTGGGGAATCTCTGTTAGTGGTGAGATACCACTGTGCAGTCCTGAATCCATCGGGGGGTATGAGATTCACACACATTAACACAAGTAAATGATCCTGATCATAATTCCATAAAGAGTTTAATCTGGGCCTGATAATGCTCAATTCAAGTCTAAAATCTGATTCAAACAAATAACACTGGAGAGAAATTTAATAACAAATGCCTTTAGAAAGAAATTTGTAAAAGGATGGTCTTTCTGAAAAATAAGAACTGAAAGTCTATTTGCTCTGCACAAGCCCATTTTGACCATTGGCACTGACTGCTGAGCAGAGATGTGCTCAGAACAGAGGAAAACCAAAAAATAGGGAAAAAACCCCAAAACCCAGGCTACTTTACATGTTAGTTCTTAAGTCCCTGAGGATGCACACACCACACTTGGAGATACTCAAGGATCCAAGCCCTGGCATGACATCCCAACTCTTATCTTCTCTGCTTAAACCATGTCCTGCTTGATGCCTTGTGCTCTTGTAGGCAAAGTGGAGTCTAAGCTCTCTCCGGGTGTCTGTGTGTCAGCGCTGTTCCCAGATTTGGGAAGCAGAGCACATCACTGCAAAGGCTTGGCAGTAAAATGCCTTATAAACAGCACAGGTGGTCCGAGACACTCACTGCTGGCTCCTCACTGTCTCCTCCCACAGCAATGCTGGGATAGGAGATATTTCCCTCACGAAGTGGCTGCAGGCATTCCCAAAATAACCAGCTTCTCATTAATTCCAGCATCAGGAGCACAGTAGTTTGGGGATTTCCAGTCTAATCCTTCCTTTGGCTTTAATTCCTATGCTTAGTCTTTTTCTGTCTACAGCGTGAGGTATTTCACACGGAAATTGAAATGAAAGTCGTTATAAGGCATTTGTAAGAAAAACTTCTCCTTTAGAAAGCGAAATAAAATTCCAACAGGGAGAGGACCATAATCCAGCCATGACAGTCTTTGAAACTTCCCACTCCATAAGGAATAGCACCTAAAACCTGTCCTCGCTTCATCCACTGCCAAAGAATGTTATATTGGGGGAATATTATAAGAAATATATATATATACAAAAAAAGATAGAAGCTGGTCTTGCAAACATTTCAATACTCCCTACTACAAGACCTTATAGTTTGAGTTCTTCCAGCCTCATTGCCTCAAGATGAAGTTTTCCAGGTGGGAAATCCCAGTCTATCCCAGGATGAACATTTGCTTGTGCACTTTCACTCTTCCCTACTGCACAAATGTGTTAATGATACAGTCGTTAATTACAGTCACAGAAGCACACCCTGCCTCCTTCTAATTATGAGTATAAAAATGAATCGCAGTGAGGCAGGGAACGAAATTGTTGAGAATTATGAATAAACCAGTGACTAAATCCCAGGACTTGCAGCGTGTGTAACGCAGCTGGAAGCATCGGCAGCGAGCGGGACAGGCCCTGGAAGGAGTGAATGGAGATGGTTTTTATTCAGAAAGCCTTTAGTGAGCTGCTCCTTGCTCAGCAAGTCCCATCATTCCTGTGCCACAGATGCTGTTGGAGAGCTGGGCTAAATCCAACAGGTGACTATGTCATTAAATACTCAGATGCTCAAATTCCAGCTGCACAGACAATGGGAATTCTGACTCTTGAGTGAGCTGCATCTCCTTCAAGTGTCTGAAAATGAAGATATGAGTGACTTGCCTTGGGCTGTCTCTAAGGGAAAGGAGAGAAACAGGCATCCTTAGGTAGGGATTCATCCCAGCACAGGTGGCTGGGAGAGGTCAGGGAATGGCACAGATGCCCTTTCCACTGACTAAACATGGAGCACGGGTGATCTGCTGAGACTTGTTCTGCATCAGAGAGATCTCAATGCAGAAAGATGGATCCCACCCTTCCTAAATTTGTCACTTACTATTTTTACAGAATTATTTTTAAATTCCCATCAGGACATGCCATTTTATCTGTATGCAGCACGCCAGCAAACTGGAGCTGAAGGCTTTAAAATCAAAAGAAACTTGCGGGGCACCAAGGACTTTCAAAGAAGCTTCAAAAAATGAATTTACCTGTTTTAAAAGCTGGCACTAAAATGTTCCCTGCTGTGCTGCCTGCAAAGGATTCCCTGCTCCCGTCAGCACAGCTATTAATGTACACACACAAGAGGGCAGAGCTGTGCTAGCACATTCCAATTTAAATATTCCCAGCTCTTTGCAGTGCAGGGATTACTGGGCTGTTATTTTGGGGAGAAGAGGATGAAGCGAAGGATATTATAGAATTTAATTACCCAGAAATGATAATCCATTTTTTAATCTCACTACTCAAAACTAGCAGCTGCATCAGATCCTGAGCATCACACAAAGCACTCACTGCTCCCCACTTATCAGCAAGATGGAAATACCCAAGTCTCTTACATAAAACAATGATGTAATTACCAATTAATCTATCTTATTTAGGAACCAATTTCTTCCCACAAGGTTGGGGGTTTAAATGGACTAAAAGATCTTGTCTTGCACATGGCCAAATGGAAACGAATGGGTATGGACAGATAAGGGCTGGATTGGCTCCCCCCGACCACGACATTCCCACTAAGGCCTTTTCTTTCTGACACACTTAGAAGTATTAATTAATTTAACTCAAGGGGGTTGTTTTTATCTGGATTTCTCAGGCAGCTTCACTCTTACAAGTTCAAAGGCAGCTTTGAAGCCAGCTCAAAGAATGGATTTATATTGATTTAAGAAAATGTATCAGAAATTCAGAAATGATCAGCACAGCAAGTGCATGGAACCAACTCCTCGGGGTAGAGTTCCTGCTCTTCAGATTAAGTACTCACAGAATCCCTTAAAACATCTGCAGGAGCAGGAGGGATCCCCACTGGTTCATCTGGGCAAGCAGGAGCCACCCACAGAGAGACAGGACAGCTCATCAAAAGCCACTTATCTATTTCTGCATAATCTGAGCATTATTTATTATCTAAGAGCCACATTTTGAGATTGTTTATTGTCACTGGCACTTCCTAACCAGAGTCACCACCCAACAGGCCAAGCAATGCATTGCAATATATCCATTTATATGAGACTTTTCATTTCATGTCTCCAAATGTTTTGTTAACCGGAAGCCTGCAGCATCCAAAACCTGTCACTGGACATTAGGCCAAGCTTGTGGTTGATAAATGGAAAGCAACAAAAGCCAAAGCACTTTGCCAAAGGTCACAGTTAATTCCTTGCTTCAAACCCTAGAAAAAACATACCTACAAAGGATCCAAAAAATACCCCAATGCCCAGCCCTGGGAGAACACTTGATCCCTGCTAATACTTTCACAGGGTTTTCATTTTGAAAATTATCTACCTGACCCTTCCTGTAGTAAGTGTAGAGGAGGTTGATGACAATTCAGAATTCTCATTCTTGACAGATTAATGGATTTTTAGGACAAGTTCTTCCCAGTGATTCAAGTGAAATCCATTTTGCTTCAGTGAGTTTATTATACCACGTACATATTTAGGATTCTACCTTGTCATTAAAACACCATCAGTGCATCTCAGAAAGTCTGAGGTCTCGTATTCATGTGGAAATCCAAATGCATTTAAAATTGTCCCATTAACCTCTGAACTGTTATTAGACAAGCACGAGCTCAGAACTTACTTTCTAAACATTTTTTCCACAATAAAGAGAAATAAATTCAAGTTATGCTCCATAAAAATCAACAATACAAGCTGGCAAAAGCACTTCTCCACTCCAGTGCTATCAGATTCTATAAAATGACTTGATTTGCCTGTGTGGGAAAAAGAAAGTGGGAAGATGGGAGACAGCCTATCTGAATTCCGAACCAGTAAAGCATTTAGGAAAATATCTGATTAATTTAGAATGCAGGAGGGGATTAAAACCCCACCTCAGCAGGCTGACATTAACTCCTTATCACTTCAAGGAACTGAGCTCCCTTTATTCCACCCTCGGTTGCTTGGGGATCAGCACACGGAGGGTTATGGATCTTGATGGAGCAACAAAGGGAATTGATTTTCGGAGCAGCTCTCCCCACAGGGGGTAAAGGACAATGTAATGAATGGTTTTGCTACTCCTGTGTCAGCTGCTGAGGAACAATTGTCACCAAGCGTGGCCACAGGATCCTCGGAGGGAGTCGCCTCCACCCATGCTGTTAATTCAGATCACTGGATGGGGAGATTTCAAACCCGATGCCACCAGCACCATCTGCTCCAGAACCTTTAGACCTGCTTCACCCTTGTAGAACACTTATCCTCCTCCCTGAGGGCTGGCCTGCCTACAAGCCAGACTTGCCCAAATCCCAACTTTCGGGCTTTCGCAGCCCAGCAGCCACATGATGGATCAGCCACTTCACAAGCAAATTCTGCCTCCCAGCTCAGTGTTATCGTTTTAAGAGCCATAAAATCAGGCTGCTAAACACTGCTTGTAGGTTTCCACTTTTTCTTGGCTCATGGGCAGGATCATAGGAGGAAAGCAAGGAATGGTGAGGGGAAGCTACTCAATTCAGGTTCAAAATAGCCAATGTATTCACACCTGCATTGCTGAAAACGTGGTCTTCTGGTTAAAGCTACAAACCTCACGTGGATTTTGTAATTCCAATGATTTTTGGCAAATATGAGACTCTATTCTCAGAAACACACATTTAATACCTCGCTCCTGCCCAGTACAAACACAGACAAGCTGTTACAGGCTGAATGTGATGGTTAAAATAGGGCCTCAGCAATGACTTGGTCCCACTCTGCTACATCTGTGTGCAACCGCATCATCCATTATTGCTCTCTTTGGGCACGGATTTTGCCCACACCAAACTGTTCATATGGTCTCTGCATTTCACAGACCTGTTTGTGCTAATGTTGAGTTCAGGATCTCTCTTGCCTGAGAAAACACTGATTCCAAAGCTTGATCCTGCTTGAAAATACAATGCAAATATAAAAAAGCAATTTGCTGCAACAGAAAGTGGCCATTCAGTGTTTAAAATGTCAGTTTAAAATAAGTTTAGCAGCACTCCTCTGTTCAAACAGCACTGATGTAGCCTGGCTCCTAAAGTTCATCGTAATTCTCCTCAGCCAAACTAAAATGGGATGCGATAATTAATTAAGATGTTCTACAAATATTCTATTAAAAAAACCCCAGCTGTCATGGGAAAAAAAATGCTGCTCTTTCCTGCCAAATTCCACAAAAACATATCCAACATCCCTTCATTCTTCCTCCTCCTCTTTTCCATGCCCCTAGTCCCCCACCCACACACAGAGGACACAGTTACATCACTCCAAGTACAAATCTTTTTGCTGCCCTCATTTCCCAGAGATTAACGATCAGGCAGCTCAAATCAGCTTTCCCCGCTGCACTGAAGTCAAATATTAAATGGCAAAGCCCAAAGGCTTCCAAGGCATTTCAGTAAGAACGACCCGAGGTGTGCCAGGCACTGGAGATGCCTCAATTTACCTTAAGGGACAGAAAAGAGAATTACAAAAGTCACAGGCTAGAGGATATTTTTTTAATCATCATAGTTTACTTGGAGTCAAGGGTTGTGTCAGTATAAAAGGGAGATCCAGAACCACAAATAAATGGGACTTGCACAACGAGGCAGAGCAGAGTGGGGTTATGGAGGATGAGGAGATGGGAGTCATAACCTTTATGGGAAAGGATGGAGATGAACCATCTCACGAGGGAGCCCACCAGTGCCTCCACGGAAGTCACACTAATTGCTTCAAAGTAACCAGTTTAGAGTAATGTTAGAGCAGTCCTCGCTCTGAAAGAGTTAAGGATCAAGGTAACAGCAAATTTGGGACTTATTTTTACTTGCAAGCAGGCCTGAAGCAGTAGCAATCTTCTCCTCAGCTCTGGGCAAGCTACCAAAGAGGCCTGGGCTTGTGCTGAGACCTCAAGCCCCGTCTCCAGGACAGCCACACTCTGCTCAAGGGCTGGAATTCTAGCAGGAATTGGGACTATGCGAGGTTGACCTGAGCAGAGTGGCAAAAGTGGCTCCAAAAGCAGAGTGGCTCTTCCAGCTTCCCAAGGCCAAGGCCTACATGTGTGACAAAGAACACTACCCAGTTAGGCAGTCCCCAGTTGCCAGTCCTGCTCCTTTTTACTGCCAGCATTATCCCAAGGCTGTCTCTATCCCAAGGGATACTCTGACAGGCACATCAGGGCAGAAAACAACCAAAGGGCTGTGTTCACCAGCTGAGCTTCCCTGAATGCAAAGACAAGGGAAAAGGAGGACTGCTTCTGGCACTAGGAGTAAACACTCTTAATTATAATCGGAATTGATGGGGCCCTCTGCACACTTGAGAAAGGAGAGTCAATTAAAAACCATCCCAAAAGCTCAGCTCAGGTAGGCACAAAAGCTCTGCAGTGACCAGATCTGTGCTGGAAGGGGAGCAGTGTCACAGAGAAGGAAACACTCATCGCATGTTTGAGAAAAGTCCTGCCTCAAGAAGGAGGGAAGGGGGCAAAGGAGAGGCTGAAGAATTTACCAGATCCCTCAAAAAACAGCAGGATTTGGTAAAACATTTTGAACCAACAACAGAATTCATACCTGTTCCAGTTCAGATTCAACCAAGACTTCAAAGAACAATTTGCACTGAGTGAATTAACACATGTTCAGTATTAAAAGAAACAACAAGCAAAAGCAAAGAAACAATAATTAAATTCAGTCACAACCTGCCTGATTTGATGCCACTTTTACTTCAAAAATTGGAACATATCACATAAAATACACCCACAAGACATGATGTTTGCTTCCCAAGATTATTTCCAGAGCAAGACATCATTCTGAAGAACCCAAAACAAACCCCTGTTTATTATTTGAGAGGATAAACAAGGATCAAACTCATTAACAGCCCCACAAGTAAGTACACAATAAAATAAACAGTCTCACAGATTATAAGCAAACATGATACAGGCTGGGGCTACGATAAGTCAGCCAGGAACAGCACTGAGCTCACAGAGACCCTGGAAAAATACTGGTACTCAGCAAACTACAGTCTAGACAGTCTCCTCTTTTCCCAGAGGACATTTATTTCCTCCTAGACAGCTGCACACACTATAGAAGAAACCTTAAAACCAACCTGCCCAAGAAACACAATCTTATCTTCAAACAAACCTTTTTTAGGACGGGGTTTTGTTGGTTCTGCAGCCGCTGGCAATGAAGAAACCTGAAAAGACAGAAACCAGGAGTAGTAAATATACCAGGCAAGGTTTCTTGAAGCTCTGTTCCAGAAAATAATCAGAAAGGACAACTGGCAAATCCCAAAGGAGGGCATAAAAATAGCAGCATTGCTGCTGGACAAACTCTGCCCTGCCAAGCAAGGCAGAGATTTCTGTTCCACAGCTCGATTAAATAAACACCCTCATTGTACAGCACATCCCTGCTCGTGGGGTCACTTCTCATCACCAGCATCCTGGGAAGTGATCTTTACCTTGCAAAAAAACAATACTGGAGCATTTAAGAAGCTAACCAGAGATGACAGAGAAAATAAGTGAAAAACGTTTATTATAAAATATTTATGAAGTTAGTTAGGGCACAGCTGTTCCCAGGGAACCATCTGAGTGGGCAGGATGTGAGCATAGGGATGTCCCACCATGTGGAGAGCAGGGAACCTCCCCCTGCAAAAACACTGTCCAGAGCTCCCAGTCCACGGAAAATAAATTAATTTTATATTATTTTCTTACTTTGCATCAACCATCAAACCTTCACGGAAGACAAACAGGTCTACACAGGGAAGTATTTTTATTTTTCACTTTGCTTTTTGAGAAGACACAACTCAGGATTTTAAACCTGTGTCACCTCCCCTCTCCTTAAAAAAATAATTTTAAAAATCAGAAATTCAGTCAAGCTTTGTTCATTGCAACGTTTTGGGGACATTTTCTAGTTGCTAGTTTCTAGTTTCTTTCTTTTTTTTCTGGAGATGAGGCAGATCAGAGATGCTGA
Organism: Monarcha castaneiventris obscurior; assembly: GCA_026261815.1. Taxonomy (NCBI): domain Eukaryota; kingdom Metazoa; phylum Chordata; class Aves; order Passeriformes; family Monarchidae; genus Monarcha; species Monarcha castaneiventris. The sequence goes on along the minus strand of JAMPIT010000141.1, from coordinate 1,043,776 downwards.
GACATGAAAAATAACCCAAGAAAGCTTTTCCTTTTTTTCTTAATTTTTACTGTTTACTTTTTTGTTTCTTAACAGTTTCTAAACTTATTATTGACTTTTCTGATTCTGTTTGTGAAAACCTGAGTTGCTATTTTCACAGAATTACCCAACTCTGAGCACGCCATCTTCAACAGGAATAAGCAGCACAAACACCTCATTTTTTTAATGTATTGCAATCTTTTTTAATCTGCACACACATCATTACAATCCTGAGTCCTCTCACTCCGCTCTGTTAAGACTTTCCTGGAGTTTCTCCTATTTCCTCCTCACCTGAGTAACTTTCTACTTATCCTTTTGTCCAGATCATTTCTAAGTACACTGAACAACCCAGGCCTGGTACTGATCCCTGCAGGGCTTCACAGCAACCACCCTCCACCACATAAAACGTATGGAATTATGGAATCGGTTGAGTTGGAAGTGACCTTAAAGCTCATCCAGAGCCACCCCCTGCCATGGGCAGGGACACCTTCCACTGTCCCAGGCTGCTCCAAGCCCCAATGTCCAGCCTGGCCTTGGACACTGCCAGGGATCCAGGGGCAGCCAGAGCTGCTCTGGGCACCCTGTGCCAGGGCCTCCCCACCCTCACAGCCAGGAATTCCTTCCCAATATCCCATCTAACTCTGCTGTCTGGCAATGGGAAGCCATTCCCTGTGCCCTGTGCCTCCATCCCTTGTCCCCAGTCCCTCTCCAGCTCTCCTGGAGCCCCTTCAGGCGCTGGCAGGGGCTCTGAGCTCTCCCTGAACCTCCTTTTCTCCAGGCTGCACACCCTCCACTCCCTCAGCCACTCCTTGTGCTGGAGTCCCTTCTCCATCGCCATTACTCTTCCCCTGCTCCAGCACCTAATAATCGATTATTAATGTTAATTACTTTAGCAAAGGCTGAATTTCCCCTCACGTTTTCTATACCAAGTGTGCAGATTAAAAACTCGGTCTTCAAAAGAACTTTCCGCCTCCACCACCTCTCACTCCCCTTCCCCTCCGCTCATCTCCCCTCCCGTCCCTCCGGTCCCTCTCGGTCCCCTCAGCCCGGGCAGCTCTCGCCCCTCACCGTAGCGTCCTGCGGCTCCGCCATGGCCGCAGCGGGCCGGGGTTGCCATGGCGACCGCCCGCCACTTCCGGCGCGGCCATGGCGCGCGGGGCACGGCGGGAAGGTGGCGGTGGTGACAGGAGGATCCCGGTCTCCCCCACCGGCCCCCGTTTAATGTGGAAAAACACCCGAATAACCACAGAAATAATAAAATGTCCGGGTTTTGGAAGGTTTTATTGGGGACTCAGCGGTGTAGAGGAAAGCGCTGAGCGGCCGTAGCCCCGCTCCCTCCCCGCCCCACAGTAGCAGCAGGGAGGGAGATTGGAATGGCAGATTTTGTTTATGCTCCTTTGTATTTCCACAGTGTCTGTGGGGATGGTGTCCAGCCAGCCAGGTAATTCACCTGCCAGCGTCTGAAACCCGGAGGAGAGGAAGAGCAGCAGGTTCTCCCACAGAACAGGGCTTTATCATTGTCTTTAGGTTTGCCAGCAGCCACCGGGATGGAGGACGCCACAGAGCGCGGTTCCTTTGGGGTGGCGTGCCCACATCCATGGCATATTCCTTCTGGGGAACACGGAGTGAAAACCGAACGCCTCTGTACTTGCACCTCCCCAGCCCACCTTGCTCCAGCTTTCACGTGTTTCAACGCACGGACGGAGAATTCCCAACGGGAATGGCAGGGACGGATACGGGCAGGGCCGCTCCCACGCAGCCCTGCACCATCCCACCCCTCCAGCAGCACCAGGAAAAGCACCGGGAAAGCGGCTGCACGCCCTCACGTTTGATTTCCAGGGCAAATAAAGGGAAAAGCAGGCAGAGGAATAAAAACACATCCCTGGAACGTCGGTAGGAGCGGTGAGGGAGCCGAAGTGACTCCACTGCCAGCTGGAAACCAGCATCCCGCGTTGCAGCCCTGCCTGGGATCTGCCTTTTTTTTTTTTAATTTGATCCCTTCACAACTTCCATCCCCTGGAAGCTGGCAGAGCGGCAGGAGGCTCGGAGAACACTTGCCTGGCGAAAAATACCACAGAAGGAATTCCTATACAGGAGTAAATTTAATAAAACCACCACCAATTGTTTACTTTAACATAGCTCTTGTTACAGAAATCATAAAAATGGACTCAGTAGCTAAACTCATTAGTTCTTTCCCCTTTTAATTGAAAAATACTCCGCTGATTTCAGCTTCTACTGCACTAGATGGAGTGTTAAATAGTTGCCAGGACAGGACGCCCAGTGATTGAGCCCAAAACAAACACAAAGACAATTCCATCAGCTTTCCTTTTCAATGTTACGACTCGTTATAATGAAGTGAAAATTAAAACAGCAAGAAAGGGTCCATTTGACAGATGAAAGGGGGAGGGAGAGAAGATCCACAGCCGAAATCTCACCGGAAGTCTTTGGAGAAGTGGTGCAGAACACCCCTCCTTGTCCTGCCTCGGGATCCAACACAAACCTCTAAACACACACACAGAGACACACACAGACACACACGCCTCCTCTGGGGTCAGAGCACGTGTCCTGCGTGCACGGCTGGGAACAGAGAGCTGCATTTAGGCAGGTAAAGATCTGGGGCCGAAAATAAACCGAGAAAAAGCAAGGCATCCTGAACCAGAGCTCCAGGAGCTGCGAAGGGCCGCGTCCGTCGCCAGCAATGGATACACACACACACACACACACACACACACACACCTGGGGGAGGCCCTGGACAGAAAGGAACTGCAGGAAGAGGAGAAACCCAACTGCTCTGGAAAAAGCCTTCCAAAAAGAAAAAAAATAAAATATATATATAGATATATTCACTACACCAGCACACGCTTCCCCCACCCCAGCCCAGGGAAAAAAAACAAAACCAAACAAAAGAATCAAACTGAAAGAAAATGCACAGCAAATAGACATAATCTTGAAGATTTTTAAAGAATAAATATTTTTTTGTAATTAAACATTATGCAAACACGTGCCACGCTTGCTCTTTGTCCATGCATATGCGCTATATACAACTTTGAAAAATACTGTGTTGTCCTCTTTTTGTTTTAAAAGTCATATACAAAGGTTGGGTTTTTTTTTTTCCTTGCTGTGTACCCCCCTCCTTCCCTCCCCAAAAATCCTCTTTACAACAAGCCAATCCACATTCATCCGTGTACTTGGGTGGCAGAGAGGAGGAGGGGGGCGGGAGAGCCACCCCCCTTACCAAAGTCCATCAAAATGGCTGGTTTGGACATGAAAAGCAGTGTCAAGAAACTGGTTTAAGTTTCATCTGTACTACACACAGGAAAAGAAAGAGAGGAAAGAAAAAGGAGTCGGCTTGGAGGATGAAGCTACGTTACAAGTTAAAGTTGGAGGGTTTTTTAGTGCGTCTGTCACACTCTTGGCCGCCTAGAATACTGTTGTACAATGGTTTATCTACCTTTTTTTTTTTATTACAATATAATTTACTTAATTTTTCTGTTAACAAAACAGAATCCCGGTACTACAGACCAGCGGTGTAAGAGGCGGAGCAGCGCCCTGGGTGGGTTTTATTGGAATTGCATGAGCACTCTAGGATGGGAAAGGGTTCAGAGTTCATTGCTGCGGGAACGGGCTCAGTCCTCAATGTACTCCCACAGGTCCTTCTCGTAGCCTTCATGCACGTGCTGCAACAAAACCCTCCGCCGGCTCTCGCAGTATCTGCAGGGGACAGGGACAGCATGGAAAAGGCATGTCAGGAATCACAGAGCATCCCTGGCACCAAGTTATCCAAACCCACTGCACGCCTCGCTTCCAGAAGAGTAGATCCCCCGAGAAGGGACTTTGTATTTAAAACCCCATTAACAGCGCTAATTAAGACTTTGGTTGCTCCAGTCACTCAGCTCCAGGTCCCTGACTGGAAAACCAGTGTGCAAATTGGGAAATTTTCAGGCAAAAGTATCCCCAGAGCCCCTACAGCTAAGAAACCTTCAGGAATAACTGGAAGAGGAGGAAGCAGCTGTGGTTTGAAAAAGCCTGAGCACAGGTTGGTGGCAACTCACGGAATGGGATGAGTTCCCCTCAAACGTGGGCTGGTGCCTGCTCTGAGCCCCATCAGGACAACAAAAATCCATGAGTTAGATGGGAAAAAGTAGCTGGAAGGGTTCAAGGCCAGGTGGGATGGGGCCACCTGGTCTAGTGGATAGTGTCCCTGCCCATGGCAGGAAGTAGAACAAGACTTACTTTAAGATCCCTTCCAACCCAAACTAGTCCATGATGAAAACCTCAGGAGTACTGACACAGTTTTATTTCCCAGTGGAGATGGAAGCAGTCCAAAGGGTTACTGGTCCGGCTGGAGAGCAGGTTTCACCTCACATCCCAGTAAGTGGCTCTCAGAGGGACACTACGCCCTTGGAGTATTCCCAGCTACACTGACTGAAAACTGCTGCACATAAAACTGATCCCAGAGTCCAGCCCAGTCCTCCCAGGATCACTGATCCTGAGGAAAAGGGCTATCACAGAACACAGCAAAAGATGCCATGGTCATGTTGGGTGTGTTAGAAGATAAAAAGCACAGAAACATTTAAAGAATTCAGGTTCCAAGAGAAAACTCCAAATAAGCATCTGAGAGGCTCTGGCTGCTGGGAACCCAACTTGCTCGGCAGTGGTCAGACATCCCTCAGGAGGAATCTCCCAGCAGGAAGCCATTCCTGACCACAACGCACACTAACACCTGGCAGGAATTCCTCACCTACCACTCAGGACCTGATCAGAGCGACTGATTTATCCACCAGAGCAGCTGTGGCTCCCCTCACTGCTGGCAGCTGGTGCGAGAGAAACCCCCGTACACAGAGTCCCATTGATTTTTGAGGAGCATGTGATGGCAAACACGTGGTCTCTGCTTTCACAACTTTAGTTATTTTTCTGCTGTTTGGCAGGGGGGGCTTAATCCTGTTTTCTAGAAATGTCTTTGCAAGCAAAGAGATCCTAACAGCTGAAACCAAACCAGCCTGGAGCACAGCTCCTGCAGCTTCCCAGAGCTCTTTAAACCCACCTTGATGACATCCTGCTCCCAAGTCTTGCATCAAAGGGCAGCATGCAGGACATGATTAAGACATGACTGAACTGGCTAATTAGGGACCTGCACGGGCAGATGGAATTCTTTCTTCCCAGCAGTGTGAAGGCAGGTTTGGGATACTGTTCCCAAGCAATTCAGGCTATATTAGGTTTTAATTTCATCCCTACAAAAGCATCCAGGTTCAGAGGATTGAGGTAAACAAGCAGCTTCATCTGAAATACCAAATTAATGGTGGCCTTAAAGGGTAAATTATAAAATGTCTTCAAAAAGAAGGTCAGGGAAGTCTTGTCCAGCCCCAACTGTGCTGCCAAAGTTGGGCAGGATGAGCCACAGGCACACCAGAGCTTAACAACTCCTGCCACGCCCCACGGTCCATTGAGTCCTACAGCTCACCCTCCTTCGGGTATTTTCTTCCCCCTAAGCCAGGCATAACAAATTCAGTGATTTTGGCAAAATGCCTCAGAAATGCAAGCCCTAATCCTGTGACTCATCCGTGTTTTCAGCTTTGTACTTTTCCACTGTGCAGAAATGATTCCCCTGGGACTGAACAAAGCAGTGGCATCTGTGTCACCTGGACCCCAGTCCCCTGCTCCCCTTCCCAGCTGGGCAGGCTGCTCTCTCCCTCTTCCTTAGGGACAGCTTTTCTACACCCACGTTTTGCACAAATGGACCCAGCAGACAATTAAAAGAGCCGATTGCTCTCTGCTGGCAGCTCATCCTAGGCCAAAGCTGGCAGCTTGGAACAACAAAGTCACTCCTTGTTCTTTGGCCCTCGCTCTGCAGATCCCATCCTGGTGCTGGCCATTCCCACACACTCCTTCTGTGCAGGAACAGCAGTGTATTGAGAGCCATGGCTTCTGGACACAGGATTTTTTCCATTCCGGGGCTGGATCTTCCAGCTCCTGCTCTGCAGAGCAGATGGAAGGCAGAGCTGGGAGCCTCTCCCCGCAGGCTGTCACCTCCCCCGGGAGCTGGTCCCAGCAGGGACACAAAAATACACTGCCAGCATCTGCATGAGGGCTTCTCCAGGAAAATCTGAGGCTGGCGAGGGACAGCGCTGCTGCTCTTGGATATCCAGGGACTGGCTGATCACAATGGGTGGCACAAAGCCAAGAGCAAACAGCTTCCCAGGGATGTGGCTCTGGAGAAACTGTATCTTGGCAAGTGCTCAGGTCACTACCTGACACGGGGCATGGCAACACTCGGGCAGCTTTGAGAGGAAGGAGTATTCCAACACAAACCTGTACTTATCCTGTACTTTCTGCTTTATGTCTTGCAGCGAATCTTGGGATATATCTCGCTCCAGGTACCCAGAAAGCACCTCTGTAGCATTCTCTAAGTCTGCTTGGTTATTCTGTAAAGACAAAATAAAAAGAGTGTTTGAAGTGGGGTAAAGGAAAGGGGGAGATTTATTTCAGCACAGTTGAAATCAGTACCAAAATAAAAAAGGAGGATTAGATATCACAGAATCCCAGACCGACTTTGGGTGGGAAGGGACATTAAAACTCATACAGTTCCACACCCTGCCACGGGCCACCTTCCACTAGACCAGGTTGCTCCAAGCCCCATCCAGCATGGCCTTGAACACTTCCAGGGATGGGACAGCCACAGCTTTGTGATTCTGTGACTCCTCAAAAAGCAGACAATCCTACACAATGCCCAGAGAGCCTCTAACTTTTGCACGACAGACTATCAAACCAGACAAACTTGGGTAAAAGTGGGGACAAGAGGCCTCCAAGCATTAAATCTTATGTCCTCAGCTTTGCAATCTGAATTCCTGACAACCCGTTTTCTCCTACCTCAAAGATAATGGACTGATTATTCTTTTTGAGGTAGAAGGCAAAGACGTAAGTGTACATGAGTGTGGCACGACACTGGCAGAGGACGTCGACTGCTTTCTTCAGGAACTGCACCTCGATCCACGACATGTTGTGCTGCTGCATCTCCTCCATCTTCTGCTTCACCTGAGCGTAGAGCTTGTGCTCGAAGCGCAGGCTCTGCATGTGGTTCATGTAGCGGTTGCAGTAGAACAGGTACCTCTGCAGGGCTGCTCGGGATCGCTGTGTTAATTCCCATTAGAGAGAAAGAGAACAAATTGTTAAAACAGAGCAATGGCTGCAAGAGAAGTAAACCCTTCACAAGGCTCTTCCTGACCCAGAGAAGGAGCTTCCTTTCCAAAGGAGCCTCCTCTCCTGTCACGTTGGGCAGACGGCTCCACACGGCCCCGCTAACCCCGGGAAGCGCCCCGGGCACTTCCCAGCACAGCTCTGACGTCATCCTCACTCCCAACCTTGGAAGCAATTACAATCACGCTGCTCAAGCCTCATCACTTTTGTATTTCAGCCTCTTGACTCAAGGTACAGCACTCAAATGCTTCCAGTGTCATGACAAAAGTGAAAAGATGATGTTTTGTTGGTTGGTCTTTTTTTTTTTGCTAATAAGGAATTCTAATTACTGTGCTCGTGCTAAGAGGGCAATCTCAGGTCGATTAAAGAGCAGGGGAAAGGCACCGTGTGCTAAATAGTGCAAGAGAACCAAGATGACTCAATACACAGTCATTAATCTTATTTTCTTCACACTGACAGACCAGCTGTAAAAAAATAACACCACGGGCATGGTTCAACTTGCGTGTTGTGGATGTACAAAGGTAGCACGTACTCGGCAAAGCCATCCCTATCTTAAAAGTCAAAAGACTTAACTGTCCCTTGGATTTGTGCCCAAATCCGTGAATTCCTTCAGAGCAGATGTGTAGGTTTACAGAAAGCACACCACAGGGCTGGTGATCTCCCTCATCACCAAAGGTTATGGACTCACCTCCTGTGCATCCCTTGCTGCCTTTGCATCATCCTCATTGTAGCGATTACAGTTGTACCTGTAACAGGGACACCGATTCCACAGATTTCAGTCCAAATCCGTGCCGTTTGCACCACGACCTCCTCGCCTTCCAGCAAGGCATGCTCCCGAACTCACCAGGCAGATCCGTGGGGCTCCCAGGGGCCCAGACACACCCAGCAGAACTCCGCCTTGCAGTTCTGGTTCCGACAGACCATGTGGTTGCAGCCCCCGTCCTTCTCGATGGTGACGTGGCATTTCGGGCATTCCTGTCCACAGGACAGAGAGCACCGTTAGCAGGGCAAGCACGGAACCCCAACAGCCTGGGGAACTTGGAAGGGTTCCCACGGCAGTCAGACAGAGCACGTCAAGTGAAATACACGATTTAATTCTTCCCTTTGGACATCGAGATCCTCTTCAGAGTCAGGCCTTAAAATACTTCCAAACCAGGAGCAGTTAGATAGAGAAAACTTAAGGAATAACACATTTTATCTATGCTGCTCTCACACAGGGACACTGGGTGAGTCACTTCATGACCTTCCCCAAAATCCCAGCAGAGGGGTGGTCTGTAAGAGCCTGGGAAGCATCTGGCTTTCCTCACCACCAAGTGTCTGGTCCACTCTCGGACTGAGACCGAGCCGGAATCACGCTGTTACCAATCCAAGACACCTGGAGCTGTAACACGCCATCCAGAAAGAAGCTGAAAACATGCAGCAAGACTCTAGTGCGCTTCAAAGAAGCTGCTGTCAGCTAAAAAGACACTTCTCTTCCTGAGGTGTTTCCACGTTTCCCATCAGGTCCCTTTTTTTCCTTCATGTGACACCTCACTGAAGACTTTTCCATAAAAGCTCACATGGGGTTTTCCCTTTCAGGAGTAAGGCTTTTGACAAATGTGAGTATCTCAAAGGGCAGCTCTGCACAGGGAAATAGCTGGGGAATATAACGCCAATATCACGGTCTCCATGAGCTTAGAAATCAACAAATCAACAAAGCAGCAAGTACAGATAAATGAAACCAAAGCCATTTTAGGCTGAATCAGCTCCTCATCCAGCTCATCCCACAACCACACCAGCCTTCTGCACAAGCCAGTTTTTATATACAAGACAGTAACAAACATATCCAAACCAGTGATACACACACCTGTAAAATCAGCCGCAGCTTTTGGGTCAGAAGTGTGTGACATCCCCTCCCCAGTCTGAAGCATGTCTTTACTAACCAAATCAAGCAGTTCCCACCCTGGCATTCATATAAACTCTCAGTAAAGGAAGAAACCAACATGTACAATCACTCCATAACTGCTACTTGTACACAGGACACAATCCAACAGGTTCTTGTACACCCATTCTGAGTGTCCCAACTATTACTGCATTTTATATGAGTTTGCCAGTTTGTATTAGCAGGGACAGAAGAATTTGTACATCAAACCAATGGGATAAAGCAGCAACCAAGCACAGAAGAGGAATTTTCCAGACCTGCCTTCTTCTCAGTCACCTGTGTTTGTCCTTCAAACTCAGTAACGGTACTACAAGCAGAGTAAGTGAAACACAGTAGCTCCTGTGCTGGTCCCCCTCAGGGGCACAACACCAAGATGTCCCCTAGGACTGTCCACAGGATGGATACTCAGCCAGGGAAGCTTGTTCCCAGTTAGTCTGTGCAGTTCTGTGAACTTCGGAGTCAAAAATGGTCTCTCCTTCAAGCAGAGCACTCAGTGCAGCATCTATTTCCCTCTTCCAGGCAGCCCTCCTCCCTCTTCCAAACCTGCACCAACAAGTCAAGACTCAAATTTAGGTTTATGCCAGCAATGTCCTTCCCAACTGTGCAGATGCCTGCTCAGTCTGCTCACCAGCCAGCGTAGCTGTAAGCACAGACAGTGACCCTGTCCCAGTCACACCATGGTGACCTCAGGGCACACAGCCAGAGTGGTTTTTCAGAGGAGGTTGCAGAGCTGTGCAGTTCTTCCAGACACATCTCCTCCCATCAGATGCCAACATCACCCGTGGGAGACGCAGCCGATCCACGCGGCTGCAGTGATCCCTCCTGCTGAGCAAAATCCTACAGCTGCAAGAGAGGGAGATCAGTTCCCAGGCGACTTGCCAAGCTGGAGAGGTGCCACGGGCACATCCGCACCACAGGGATGTGGGGCCATCTCACCCCCAGCGAGACTCCATCAGGAGCATGGAAATTCTGCCCTCCTGTCTTTGCGGTGGGACCAAGCTCTCCAGTGTGTCCACAGTGCTCAGGGCTTCAAGCTTTGGGATGCAAACTAGGACAAAAAGACCCTTCCAGGGCCTGAAGGGGCTCCAGGAGAGCTGGAGAGGGACTGGGGACAAGGGCAAATGGCTTCCCACTGCCAGAGGGCAGGGTTAGATGGGATATTGGGAAGGAATCCTTCCCTGTGAGGATGGAGAGGCCCTGGCACAGATTGTCCAGAGAAGCTGCGGCTGCCCCTGGATCCCTGGCAGAGTCCAAGGCCAGTGCTGGATGAGGCTTGGAGCAGCCTGGGACAGCAGAAGCTGTCCCTGTCCATGCCAGGGGTGGAACTTGATTATCTTTAAGGTCCTTCCAACGAAACCATTCCATGATTCTACAATCTCATTACAGCCCTTTTCTCACAGGGAATGCCATCCTTTCCAAGCCTTTATGCTCCTATCTAGCAGAGCACAAGGAAGAGGTGACACATTATCTGTGCAGATCCCTGAAGCTGTGTAAAAGTGTAAAGTTGAATATTATTAAAAATTAAAGCCATGAAAAGTACATACTAAAGAAATGCTGCACACCAGCAGAAAAAAGTAGTAACTACTCAAGTCACCAACACAACAAGTGGGAGGGATTTATAGATTAAGGAGGATAGGGAAGGAAGATCTCCCTGAGAATTACGGCTACGCAACAACCCAACAGACAGCAAACCAAGTTACTAAACCTGCAGGTTATTGTGCACGTTATCAGCCACAGCACAATGCAGAAGTGACCTCATTAACATTGTTCCACTCCAAACAATTCCGTGTTGGGCTTGGAAACAAAAGCCTGGGCAAACCTGGCAAAGGAGAACAATCCTGATTTTGTTGTAAAAGTCCATGCATACATAAAGCACCATAAACCTCAGCTGCTCTTTTATGAACAGGAAGCTAAATAGAAACATGCTTCTTATTTCAGGGCAGGTGAAAGAGATTAGTTCTTTCTAGAGCTCCCAGAGGAACTGGTGGACGTCAGCCTCCCACAGTCACATTCACAGCAATGCCTTCACCTCTAACCCATCCTATAAAAAGGATCCTCAAAAACCACAGGGATTTCCTACTGAATTTCAACAAAACCCAAAAACTTAATTATGGCTAGCACAAAACAGTACACTGTTCCAACACCTGGAGTCACAGAGCAAAGCTTTTTTAAACGTATTTTAGACACCAGTTCAGCTGAAGGAAGGAGATGGCACTTGGACACCTTTGGAAAAACACTGATCAAGGCTCTGGTACAGTGGGAAATGAAGGAGAACAGTTTGGTGCTGGTGCCCAGGAGGATCCTGTGTCCTGCCAGAAATTCCATGCATTAGAACAAATGCAGGATCTCCAGAAAGTACAGAGGGAGCACTTGTTCAGCCATTAAAAAGTGACCAGAAAAGGGAGAGATGTGGGCTCATACCATTTTACCTCGTGCAGGGGAGAAAAACAGCCCATGGGGGTTTTTTTTGAGAAGAAAATGTGCCTGGTTTATCCATCAGCCCCTTCAAGCTCTGTCTGGCCTGGGAAGGAAGGATGGGGATACACCAGGAGCCAAAAGAAGCAAGGCTGGGGTTTTTTTAGCATCAGATGAACAACTTTCATAAACACCAATTTCAGTCTCACAATAAAAAGCAGTGCCTTGTGCGAAGGCCGGCACCATTGTCGGCTTTATTCCTCTCCCTTTGGTATTCCAGGAGGCAGAGATTAATATCGCTGACACTCAGGTTCCAAACAGGTTTCCCCTCCTCCTTTTAGGCCACTTTCAAATAGTCTTGATATACCTTAAGAGGCAAAAATAAGTGTACAAATCTGAGTTTTCTCTATTTTTTGCTCCTTTGAATGTCCATTTAACAAAAGTAATGGATCTCAGTGGTTTCTTTATTCCCAAATACCCGAAACCTGCTAGTTTAACTCAAGAAAGGAACTACTGAAGCGCCAAGTTTGTCAAGCAAACTGAAAAAGGAAGAAAAGTGCAAATCCTTGGACTATTCAACCCCGTTCCTCAAGAAGACTGAGAATTACAGGCTTGATAAAGAACTTGTATTGCCTTATCTCAACTTCAAATTAATCAAGTTAAGCTGAACTCATGTGAAAGTAGCTCATTTTAAGAAAAGAGCCATCTACTCCAGCACACTCTGCTGCAAGCGCTGAATCTTTTGTAGAGTAGAAGGAATTTAGGTCTCCTAAGTGCAAGTAAATGAATGCAAAAGAATAAAAAAATCATATCAGAAACCACAGAACTCACTACTGAAATCTCCTTGTTTTTCATTCAGACCACTCTACATAATTCATCAAAAAATGCATCGCATCATTCCAGTTTGGGAACAGAACCCAATTCAGCTGGGTTTCACTTTTTTATTCTCTCACACAATTGCCTAATTTTCCTTTCCAATTCCATCTCCCAGGACAAGCCAGAACAAATGTATCTCACATTCTCCCGTTGCAAAGGATTATCCAAATTTCAAGCCCACATTCCAGAGGATTGGTATTTTGCTCTTACACCTTCATCTTGGTATGACAGGCAGTCTCCTTCCCTGAGAGGAGCCCGCACGGGACAGGACTCATGTCTAGATGGCTCCAGAAAGTGCTTTCCAAAAGCCAGAAACAGCAACAGAGCCCGTAGTCACAACTGAATTCCTCGGAGAGCTGTTCCCACTGAAATTGGGGATTTTTGCATCTGATGGTACCCGATTCCTTTCTAGGTTCTTCAAAATGAAATTCAACACAGAATTTAGGTTGTGAAGCCAACAGTGCAGGCACAAGTTGTGCCTTGCCAAACACGGCTGCCCTGCTTTCCTGCTAGGAACAGTAGAAAGGAGGGATGGATACACACTCCAACTGCACAATTCCCATCCCAGTCCATTGCTACAGCGCCACATCCAGACAGCACTTGGGTTTCTCCACGCCTCTGGTCAGGGACCAGCAGGAACCTGAGGCAGGAGGAAGGTGGCTGCAGCCCCACTATCCCAGGCTGACCGGGCTCTCCAGAGGCTGTAAAGCTCCCAGGGCACACATCCCAGCGGCCAAAGCTGGAGATTCCCACCTTCCCCAAGGCAGAGATCAGCATGAGGGTGGGTTACTCTCCCAGCCAACTTTCCCCTCTATTGAATCCAGAGTCAGCTCAGAGAGAAGAATGCCATATTGTCATTCAGCTAATTCAATGGATATGATGCCTTAGGTTTTAACTTTTATATTTTCCAATTCTGTACTGCTTAGAGTGTAACTCTGAAGTTCCTTGTAGCCTGTAATTTCTGCTCTCTCGTGCTGGGCAGACACAACAAAGCCTCTCCAGGCTTTGCCTTCAAGGACAGCCAGGCTGTTCTAGGCCCAAAATGTGTAAACCAAAGATTCTAAGGGGGAAGGGGGAGCAAGCTGAGGGGAATTACATCATTAAACTGGGGCTTCAATTGGAGAATTAACCCTGATATGCAAATGAACCAAATCTATAAAAGTGTGAAGAATTCGTGATCTGTCATCCATCTTGGGGTCCATTTCTTGGAAGCAGCCTCTGGGTCCCCCAGAGTGTACCTTGAAGGCCCTTCAAATAAATACCTATCTTTATTCCCTTACTCTTGCCTGGTCTCTGTTTCTAGGTGGCTGGAAAAGGCATCAGATATGGATGCCGCATGACTCCAGGACAGTTGGCTTGCTCAAATGTCTGGAGCGATTACCCTGATGCCAATACTTCTCCCTGTTGCAGCCTGGGCTCCTAAGTATTCCCACGTAGGAGTGTCTGGGACAGTATTAGACGTAGTAGCTTAGACAGTGATGCCCAAGGACAGCTCTGCTGCTCACACCAGACCACAGGTACCAACGGAGATGCAGGGCTGGTGCCAGATGCCACCCTCCAGATGGGTGCTCCCCACCCTCAAAAATCTTATTCCCAAGGCAAGGGCAGGTACAAGACGCAGAACCCCAAGATCAGCCTCCTGAGGGCTTTAACAGGCAAAACAGGGCTGTGGCTGTTCCAGTGTCCCAAATATGTGATACCCGAGGCTAGCAGTGCTTACACTCTGCCTTTTCCAAGCTATTGGCTGCTCTTCCTCAGGTTCAATAGGAGAAATCCCTGAAGACCCAGCAAACTCCAAACAAACCTGGTTCAGTCCCCGAGCCACACTGGAACACACTGAGACAAAGCCAAACTCCCTTTGGTGACACCGTGAGCTCCAAGCAGGACCCACACAGCCCCACTCCAGCCTGATCTGAGCTGCACAGTGGGTGTTTCTCTGCCACCATAACACAACATTCCAGCTCGATGAAAACCAGGCAGCCAGCCCCGGAAAGCAGCAAGGCTGCTGCAAACAATGCCATTAACCACTTACACAACAGAACCAAGAAAACAAAGAAGCCATTTCCTCACACCCTCCCCACCTTCCTCCTTCAGCTGGGAGCTCCAGGCCTGCTCCTCACCCCGCACGGGATCTGCTGCTTTTGTGTCCTTGCCACCATGACAACCTTGGTTTTCATTTGTCCCAAAGTGATCCAATGCTAAAGTTTCAGGCAAAGTTGGGCTAAGTAGAAGGAAGACCTTTACATAATGAAATCTCAAACAGCTGTTCTGCCAGTCTCCACCTGGAATGCTGCCCAGCGGAAATGAAGGCTTCTCTGGAGGCCAATCCCAGGGATTTGAAGGCAGATGTAAATGATCCCAGCCAAACTGAGCCACGGGTGGTGGTAACATGTTCCACACACGGAATGGGGCATGGATTTGCTCAGGGAAGCCACCGGTGCCAGACAGGAGCCCAAAGACTTAAATCTTGAGCTTCCTTTGGGACTCCAATTAACTGCTTTTTTCCAAGCACTTTCATTCACTGAACTTGAAACTCACCTTATTCCAGGCATTAACACCTGTTTGCTCTTCAAACAAGAGCACTTCAGTATACTTTGGATTTTAAGGCTTGCCTTTAAAATGGAACAGAAAAAACAATCCTAGTGCAAGGAATTAAGATCGATGTCCTTTTCACCTGACAAATCTATATAAAATCTCTATATAAAATATGAAAAACCTCTCACCTTTGTGTTGGCTGCAATCCAATTGGAGGTTTCACTGTCATCATCACACTTCTTAATCCATTTCTTTAACCACTGTCAGAAAAATGATGGAAGAAGAGTGTTAAATCTAACTGGAGGAACTGCAAGTGTTCCCAAGACACCTGCTCACATTAAGGAAAGGTACACCCAACCACATGGGAATAGGGGGGTGCTGGTGCTGGAAAACTGTGCAAACGGCCACTAATTTAGTGGCAGACAGTTCCTGCAGCTCCATCCTGATCCAGCAAGCACAAGCACCCAGCACAAACACTCCTGCAACGCGTTTACAGCTCTTAAGCTTAACTCAAACTTCAAGTTGGACCCTTAAATAATAAGGACATTTCGGCTTTGAGGCGACTAATTGTGGCCTTCCAGTACCTGAAAGGAGCCTACAAGAAAGATGGAGAGAGACTGTATACAAGGGCCTGGAGTGACAGGACAAGGGGGAATGGCTTCCCACTACAAGAGGGCAGGGATAGAGGGGATATTGGGAAGGAAGTGTTTCCTGGGAGGGTGGGGAGGCCCTAGAACAGGTTGCCCAGAGAAGCTGTGCATGCCCCATCCCTGGAAGTGTTCAAGGATGGGGCTCGGAGCAACCTGGTCTAGTGGAAGGTATCCCTGCCCATTGCAGGGTGTGGGACTAGATAATCTTTAGGGCCCCTTCCAACCCAAACCAGCAAAACCAAATTAGTTCCTTCAGTACAATGGATCATGCCTGACAAAGCACCATACACCTACAGGAACACCTTGTACAGGAATGCTCCTTGTCCAAAAGGCACCTTCACTCCTCTGCAGGGGGTCACAGGTCTCACAACCTCCTCTTCCAGACAATTCCCACCTGGATGAGGCACTGCTCCCTCACAAGGTCCAACTGTGAGGCAGCCAGTAAAGGCACCCAGTAGGATTTCACTGCTGGTTCTCACGCTATGATTTAAACAGATGAGCTACTCTGCTCCCTGGTGGGAACAACAATGCAGCTCAGTGATCCCTGGGGGTCCCTTCCAGCTCAGGATAGTCTATGATTCTAAGGACAGCCACAAAAACTTGGGCTGCAGTGCTAAGTCTTGCACATAAATTGATTTTAAACTTTTTCAAAACACAGATTTGGGAAAGAACCTTGACGCACTCACCTTGCATTTAACAGGATCATGCCAGTTTTCACCGCAGTTAAAGCTGTAAGGGAAAGAAAGGGAAAATAAGCAAACAGGGAAGATGATTGTACTTGTAATTAAAACAGGGGAAGTTTTCTTCTGGGTTGTTCAAAGCCAGTCCTAAGGAAACTCAACACAACTCCCCTTCTAGCCTGAAATCCCTCAAGGGCCACTTCAAAAAATGACAGAACAAGGGGGAATGGCTTCCCACTGCCAGAGGCCAGGGTTAGATGGGATTATTAGGGAGAAATTCTTTACTGTGAGAGTTGTGAGACACTGAAACTGGTTCCTAGAGAAGCCACCCAATCCCTGGAAGTGTCCAAGGCCAGGCTGGATAGGGCTTGGAGCAGCCTGGGATAGTGGAAGGTGTCCCAGCTCATGGCAGAGGGTGGAACTCGATCGCCTTTAAGGTCCCTCCCAAGCCAAAGCAGTCTGGACTCCATGAACACACACCAACACTTCAGGGCAGTGCGTACAAAGCAGTATCAGCATCTTTTCCCTCATGGCTCTTACCAGAACTGACGCCCACATTTGCAGCGCACGGGTTTAGCATCTGGGTATTGGACTTTAACGACGTGGTGGCAGTCAGGGGCAGGACACCACTTTAACAGTCGATTACACTGCGAAACCAAGCACAAATCCCACATCACACAGGAAGGATGTGCTCAAGGACAGCTCCTGCCCTGCATCCCTTTGCCGTGGCTGCAAACAGCTAAGAAATTAAAACCAAACCCACTGCACCCATCACTTCTGGCAAGGACTGAAAGCTTGATCCCCTAACAACTTCCTCCCTGGGCTCTACAGGACAGCCGAACCCACGCAACTGGGAAACTGGGACAGTGCAAACACCTTGCAAAGCACCTTTCTCCAAGTTTATTTTGAGGCTTCAAATCTATTAGTATTTTGCTAAAGCACTTCTGCAGTTTTACTCCAACTCACAAAATGTTTAAGGCATGTTGTTGCTTACAGCATTTCCTTGGATCTCAAGTATCGCAGGTAACATTCAAGAGTTATAAATATTATATAACTATTATATAACTGTTATAACTATGTAATTCTGCTCCTCAGAACCTAGATATTAAGCAACAGCTCTTGCATTCTCTTTAGGTCTTTTGTCCTGAAGTTTTTCTAATATTTCCTACAACTGTCCGTGTAAGGCAAAGGACTATAAAACCACCCCTGCATTCACACTTGATTAGAGACTATGCAAAAAAACCCTGCTCTGCAGTTCTAAACAAGCCTCCAGTCTCTGGCTGGGTACATGTGTGAGACAAAAACAACCGACAAACCATTAAAAAGTTCACATAAAAACTCACCTCTACAAAACTATTGGTTATTAAATGCTGGTACTTTAATTTAACCTTGGAATCTGTGATCAGACGCCTGTGGGAAGGGAAGAAACAAAAATTGTAGCAGAAATCTCATTTATCCCATACACAGCCAGCAAGTTAGGACAAAGAGGTTTGATTCGTCCTTCTACACTTGCAGGTACTTTTTGTACTCCCCTGTTCTATATTTATTTGTTAGATCATTTATTATTATGAAAACTACATTCATTGTATTCAATATATAAATACATATATAAATATATTAGCTTCAGAAACAGAAAGCTCACACAGTTCAAAAGAACCAAACCTCTTGATGTAAGGATTTTTATTTAAAAACACTTTCCTGAAGAGCCCAAGAAACAAAGTAAGTAATTTAATCAGTTCATTTACATAAAACATGCACATTTTGTGGCAAATCCCTTTAAAAAGCTCCAGAACAACCCTTGTGTGGTTAATAACTTTGGGAAGCCTAATGTTAGCTGGGTTTCAGTGGAATGCTACAGCTTCAGCTTAAAAATTAATGGTGTTTTAATCTATTTACCATAAAAACAAAGCTGATTTGAACTCAACATCACTAGGGATGTACAAAATATGGACTTTAAATTAATTCCAGTCTGCGTGGAACTGGGAGAGCAGACGAAAACTGATGGGAGCCCTTGACAAGCATGGTGACCACTTTTCTCTGGGGCACACCATCCCAGCTGGCATTTGCAGACTGTCCAGCCCAAACACATCCAAAATAACTTAATTATGGATTGCTGAGCACTTCTAAAAACATCTTTTAGCTATAACTGAAGTCTCCTCCCAATATATCTAAATATAAAGCTGGACTAACACACCCTTTGTAGTATACCTGGTTTAAATCCTACTGCAGAATACAGCTTTATACAGGCCATATGATGGATAAGAACTGGAATTAATGGATTTTCCTTTCCAGCTGCAGCTGAAACTAAGTGTCCTCCTGCATGTTATCCTTACAACACTCCCTGAGGAGCGGCGTGTGCCCATGGGATGAGCACAAATCCCAGCCCTGGGCAGCTGGGGAGCTCCTCACTCAAGCACATGCTGGTTATTACATAAATCACAGCACGTGGCAGCTCAATTCCCAGGGCTAAAATAAAACAAATCAGCTGACAAAGCATCTCTCCTGCAATTCTGGAGTCGAACTTACTGAAGAATGAGAAAACAATTTGAATTTAGTATGAATTATAAATTTCATTTTTCTTACCCCATACCTGGGCTTCAAGACATACCAAGTATCACTTTAAAAATGTATTGAACAATATATCAGGTACTGAAATTTAAATTAACAGTCATGCCATGACTAACCCAAGCACATAATCCACTGGTTTTTGCTTATCAAAATGCTTTGATTGCCCCAATCAACATCACCAGGTCAAGACCTTCAAGAATTTAGCTTTAAATTTTATTGTCTTTGGCAAACCATAAATGAAACTAGACAAATCAAGAGATGAAACCCATGCCCAGAGCCCATAAATCGTATTAATTCTGTGTTCATATCACTTGGAAACTGAGAGCTGGAGACTGCAAACAGGAAAAGACCTAAAAAGTAGTAATTAAGGACACAGAAGTGGGTGCAGGCTCCAGTTGAGATAATTTACATTTTTGCTATATATACTGACATATCCTAAGATCACCACAGTTGTCCATCTTGGCTTTTAAAAGAAAGAGTTTTTCAAAAAATGCACCTTCCTCCCCACAAATGCAGGTAAGAACAGGGAAAGGTGGATTTTTACCTCTAGAAACAGTTTCTGGTTTTACTCAGCCAAAGGGGACCTGATTGCTTTAGCACCCAGCTGCCACTGCCCTATCCCAGGCCTCACCCCTGCCCTCTCCAGCCAAGTGGAATCCCAACAGCACTGCCCTCCTCTTATTCCATCCTTTCCTTGCTGCTGCTGCCACTGCAGCCTCCAATGGATTCAGCTACTCAATTTCACATGCACTGTTTCAACAGCTCATTCCAACTGTTGCAATCAAGAAAACACTCAAAAAAGTCCTGCTGAGAGCATTCCACTTCACAAATTGAAGTTTAACCTCTGGTAAACAAAAATCTCAATCAAGTTACTCAAGACACGCCAACTTCAGCTCAGTTTCCACCCACTGGGTTCTACAAACCACCCCTCAACAGGGCAGGAAAGCACTTCAGCTACTTCCACTTCCATCCAGCCTACACTCCGTGAGTAACCAAGAACCAAACTTAGGAAAATCACTACTCTGAAAGCAACTGATAATAAAAAACAGCAAATTAGTATCAATGAGTGAGTCAGGCTTCAGGAAGGAAAGAATAAGGTAACAGAATAAGCCTCTATTGAGATGCTTTTTAGCAAGAAGAATTAAAATGAATTTGAACAAAGTTCAGGATTATGAAGGATATTGCTCATGCAACAACCTCCGCCAGTATAAGAAAGAAGGAAGCTCATGGAATTCACTGCTCCACCACAAACTAACAGTCATTCTACAGCTGGACAACTTAACTCCAAGGACACAGGCTGACACACCAGCTTAATCAAGTCTTGTGTTTGAGGGTCAACTGCTTCCTATCAGAGGGCAAAAAACACACCCTGAATCAGCCCTTAGGATTCCTGCCCTCTGACTCACCTATTAACCACAGCTATAGAGCTTGGGGAACCAGTGGGTTGACCTGGGTAGAAGTCTTAAATTCCTACATAAATCAAAGGAAACAAAATGCACAAAGCAGTAAAACAGGGTTTGGAAACCCTGGTCTCACACTGACCAAACTGGTCAGGGACTCCTTCCTCCCCGTGCTGTCACATGGAGTTGTCACACCTAAACAGGAAGTTAAGAGACATTCTGGTATCAAAACAGTTCAAGACAGGCTTCTCTGCTGCCTACAAGCCTCTGTGCAGTTTGTTATAAGCATTTGAATAGCACATGAGTAACACAATGGAAAGAGAGAGCAAAGCCAAGAGCATTACTTACATAACTGTATTGTCGTCCACTAAGATATCACAACCATGGGCAGGGCATGAAATGGTCTGAAAAACACAAAAAGGTCATAGGAGGAACAGTGGTTATCCTGGTTTTGCATCACAAAGAATTCCAAGGCAACAGACTTCATTACAATCCACAGCCGAAGGAGTGCCTTGCCTCTCCCACCACATCCCAGGTGTGCCACTGGTTCCTCCCTCCCCAGCCCAGATACCTGCACCAACTCCACAGAATTCCCTCCAGATTCACCTGTAGCAGAGCCTGCAGTCCCCAAACCTTTGGGGTTTGGGTTTTCATCGTTGATCTTTTGAGAGTTTTTAAACTTCAGCAGGAGAGACTCTCCCCCCTCTCTTCAATACACAGAATTTCCAGAAATAAGCTGTGAGGTGAGTTGAGATTTTACCTGTCCCATGCCTTCCTCCATTATTTTGGTAGTTAAATATTCACTCCAGCACTGCATACAGAACTTGTGTCCACACTCTAGGCCAGTGAAGTACTGCAATGACAAAGAACACAAGACATTGCCTCATTTTATCACTGGATTCACTCCATAATTTCATCCTTCTTGGCGCTGTGCAGTTCATCCATCCCATCCCTCACTCCCCACACCAAACTTGAGACACTGCTACTCGTTTTGCATTATCACCCCTACAGACCGTTGCCAAAGCAGCCTTAGTCACTCTTCCAAAGCCAGACTTTAATCCCCAACCCCAGCAGCAAGGAAAGGTGTGGCCTGTGTTTCCATCCTGGCCCATTTAAACTTATCCTTGTTTTAGGAGTGTATATGGAGCACAGCACGGCTCTCTCCCATTTTACTTTGGAAATCAGTCAAATAAATGCAACACCAAACAGGTCACAGTGATAAGGATAGAGAGTCTTCATTCCTCCTATTTTTTCCCCTTGGCACATGTGGGTGCTGCCCAAAAGTCCCAGACCTCCTCGGGGAACCTCCCCCTGAAAACCCAGATGCTCATCAAATGAGGACACTAAAGATCCTGATTGGCGTAGGTGTAAATTGCTAAAAAAAATTCAATAATGATCAGCTGTCACAGACAGCAGCAGGGACAATTCCATCCTTGTCTGCATCATCTGCACAGAGCTGTCAAGATATCATCTGGGACTGAGTGGTTACACAAGGAGTGGAGAAGCAAACACTGCTGAGGAAAGACTGAAATTAAAGTACTTTTCTCTGGTCAGCTTAAAGGTATTTTATACCCATCATCAGGACCAAGGAAAACTGTCCTTAAAACACTTCACTTGTACCACTACAGAGGTAATATTTGCTGGCTCAGCTTTGCAAACTGACTTCGCAGCCAGTGAGATAAAACCAGAACTCCACCCTCAGATACCAGCAAACTATGAAACTCCACAGGGGAAAGAACCCAGAATCCTCTGTGGAACAGCCCAAAACAACAGCAGGATGGTGGTAATTGAGGAAAGGAGAATCCACTCGAGGACAATGTTCTTCCCAAACCGCCTCCTCAGCCATGATCCCACAGTGGTGTAGCAGCTGTGCTGTGCTGTCTCTGGATGCTCTGGCATGGGATTGCCCAAGGAAGGTGCCTGTCAGCACCCTCTTCCCCCAGGCTGGCAGACTGCGACTACACTGCTCTGACACTCCTGCCACCAGCACAGGCTCACCCTGTGAGCACCAACATGGGTGAATCTGACCTAAGCATCTGACTCAGTTCCAGGTGAAAACAGAAACATCCACCCCAAAAAAACCAACACAGAGATCAGAGAGAAGGCTGACACCTATGTGGTGCCAGGTACACTGGCTCCAAGAGTGAAAAAAGACACCTTCCAATTTCCGAACTCTTACTGAGCCAGATAACAAGGTATCTGATGCTCCACAGATGCTGCTGTGGCCAAGTGACATCTTCTGGAGATGCAGAGTTAAGAGTAAAATCGCTTTAACATCCATAACTTTTGGGATGGCACAGCACAAAACCATCCCGAAGACACACTGACTTTTCCCTGAATTTTGGCTTCTCCACATGTGATGGGAAGCAAGCACAGACAAGGGAATCACCCCTTACCAAACCCAAATACTCCTGCAGCAGGCACACACGAGGAACCAGCACAGAATACATCTTCCTGTAAGACCTGTTTTGGTTTTTTCAGGCAGGGGAAAGGTTTGCTAAATGCCCACAGAAAGGCAGCCACCACCACGCTTCCTCCCAGCCTGCAAGGAATGCGGAGAATCTCTCAGCTCTTTTCTTTACTTTGAGGGAGTTCCCAATTATTTTTGGCTCAGCTGACAGCAGATGTCAAGGGAGCAAGTAAAAAGGCCAACATAAAACCACCAAGGATGGGGGGAGCAGTGACTCCTTAGGCAGCTCATTAGCCCAGGGGACAGTTCTTCTGTCACCACATCTGTGCTCAACATCTACAGTCCGGACAGAGCAGGATGTTCCCAAAAACACCCCCAGCCCACTCTCCAAGGAACTTGAGGGTGAGAGGCAAGAGAGAAGGAAGGCAAAGCCATGACCCTCCCAGTTCCTGTCTTACCAATAAAGGTGGTAAGACCAAAAATAGTTACTGCTGGGACCTGACACTGCTTGACAGGGACACAGAGTGGGTGAAACATCTCCCATAAGACCTCAGACTTGCTGGGTGAGAGCTTCAAATGCCTCGTTTGGCAGGTGCTTCCCAAAACCTCAAACCACAGTTCTTCGGAGGTGACTGAAGAACTACAGAGACTTTGTAGACAGAAGAGAGGGAATACTCAAGACTAACATTCCTGCAACAACTGTACACTGGAAAACTTCTTAACACCCCCAAGCTCTCAGCTTTCCATAGGCTAAAAGGGGCTTCTCAGGGCAAAATCCCCCAGCTTTCAAGTGGAAAAAAAAATTAGCTGATCATTGCAAGAGGGTTTTCAAAGCTGAGATTTTAGGTTGGGCACTGAACATGAAAATAATCCTAGAATTTATAATTCACATAGACTAAAACAGCTTCAAAACAGATTTCAATCACCTTAGACACAGACATCACAGCCTTCTACAGAAGAAATAATAAATACTGGTTTTCCTGTAGGCTCCAGCTTTTTTGAAGGGCAAGGAAACAGAGGTTCCCCTCTGATGTCTTAACACCAACAACAGAGACAGCCCTGCTCACCTGCAACATCTCTCTGCTCCAGCTAAAAATCTGCTCTTCTAGCAACTGGGCCACTGCTATTTGAGCTACAAAATCAAGAAGTATTAGTGTGTTTTGTGCTGTTCTTTCCAGTTTCAAAACTCTGGACAATGCTGTGGTGTGATTTTGGGGGTTGTCCTGTGCAGGGCCTCAATGATCCTCGTGGGCCTATTCCAGCTCAAGGTATTCCATGATTCTATGGTTCTGCTTCCCAGGCAGCACAGTACCCCCAGGCAGAGGACAGGCCTGTCACTTGTGAGTTTTACCCCCATCCAGCACAGCAACTACATTAAAAAGGAGAGAACAGTGTACTAGGATATATTGCCTTTCTTTTTCAAAGCACCTCATCATACAAAGCAGGAATTTGCCTTTCCAGCTACTCTCCAAGAAGGAAGTCAGGGCACACAAGGCTGAAGAGGAGACACGTGAAGCCTTGTGGTTCCTGGCTCAAGAGGAACAGGAACCTTAACGCTGAGAATGGGAGGACTGAAGTTGGGCTTTGCTCAGCTCTGCCCACCCCAGAGGAGGAAGATTCAGAGCAAGGAAGATGCTGCAACCAGGGAACTTCACCCCAGGCTACTCCCGAACCCCAAAGCTCATCATGTTTCCTCACTGAAATCACACTCAGAGCAAGAGCAAAGCCTTATGTCAGGGCAGCTTTGCTTGGAAAGGCACAGCACATGTTTTAGGGTGTTCTGGAGGGGCAGCTCCCCCACGAAGTGCAGGTTCCAATAAAAGAAGAATTCCTTACTATCAGCACTTTGCCTTTTGATGAACTCTCCTGTTTGAGCTTTTCCACTCATCTCCTTTTCTGCCAGACCTCCCAACAGTATGTCCTGCCCGTGGGAGCCCCAGCAGAACCTGGAGCAGTGTATGGGAATGCTTCAGTTTGGTCAACAGCCACAAAAAAGCAGCACTATCACCCAGGACATTGATGCAGAGCCCCAGCAAGTACTGCGTAACACACCCTCATGTCTGACCAAGAGGGTATTGTCCAAACATGATAAAGATCTAAAGATATCCACATTTTACTTCTACTCACTTTTATTCCAGACTTCCTAGTTTGACTATTTTGTAGCATTATTTACTGCTTTTAAAAGCTGTTTCCGGCCTTGCCTTTCTATTTAAGTAAATTCCTTTGCCCATCATGCTTTTCACAGATTTTTGATTTCATATATCATTTATCTGTACATCTCAGTTGGTATCTGACCTTTGCAAACATCACCTGCTTGCTTCTTCCTGAACTTTACTACACCGCAGCCCAGGCCCCAGCACTCTCAGAGTTGTTTTGCAGGAAAATGTGAAGTTTCAGGTAGGAAATGTGGGGAGTTGCTGGTCAGGTAGCACCGAGGCCACCGGATACTCACCGAGTTTGGGTAGTTCAGATAGCAGATCTGACAGGACATGTCCTGGGCTGATGACCTGGTGTTCATCTGGCGTGTTCGAGATTTTTTACTTGGATTAATTACATGACACTCCGCAAACAGCTTCTCCAAGTTGCCATCGAAGTACCTGCACAACACAGGAGAGAATGAAAAATTAACCACCTTCTAAATAATTTTTCCATTCTATTTGGCAGTTAAGTGTACAAAGATGCTTTTAATATTTCAAAACGCACACACACACACACATTACTTCCAACAAACTCTTCCCTAACACAATACAGAGGTGGATATTAGACAGCTACATAATTTCAGAGACTCTCACTTGAAATTCAGGTATCTTCAATTCTTCAGCTGCATTTCAAGTAATTCAAGATTCTCCCCAATGACTGCTTTGCATTAGAATTCCAGGACAGGAAACTAGAGCAAGAACACCTGAGTTCACAGTCCAGGCATTGGAGCACATTCCTAAAGCACAGGTTTGATGCCTCCAAGCTCAATTCTTTTCAATTGAAGCCTTCCATTTTTCCTACTGTTCTGATCAGTAGCCATTCCAGCAGCTTTTCTTTTCAGTCAACCTGAGGTAATTTAACAACCTCCTAAAAAATACAGTTCCAGGTTTACAATGCTTCCAAAGATTAGGTACCTATTGGAAAGAAGGATGCAAAATTGCTTGGGGGGGAGGAAAAAAGATCACTTTCTTTCTATTTCCTATTCCCTTAAGGAAAACAATACTGGTTTGCTTTCAAAGCCTATAAAAAGCTCTTCCTTGGAGAGGAGGACCAAACTGGAGAGAATCATTAACAGGAAGCTCAGCCTCTTCCCAGAATCCTTTACACACCTTTCTCCAGCCTGCAGCAACTGCAAAGAACCAACTAAATCAGACAATTAACCAGCCCCATCATCTGAACACATCCCCCAGCCAAACCCACCAAGTCGTTTCCCTGCTCCCTTACAGCTCTACCTACCAACGAGGCTTGATTTATAATTTTAAAAATATCAAATTTCCTGCTGTTTCATACGTTTCTCAGCGCAGTTCACGTATTTTACATCCTAAATTTCAAGACACTGAATCTGGAAGGAAGTGGTGAATTCTGGCATCATAGCATCCACGAGGCTTTGCCACTGCTCTTCAGTGTTAGCTCAGGATTTAACTCAACCAAGTTCTTTCGTTTGCTTAGAGCATTATATTTATAAATTCATATGTTATATTTAAATACATAAAATTATATCTTTAGAAAATTTTAGCAAGTGAATTCAGTGCACTCCCATTATAGGCAGTACTTGTTTATTAAGAATCATGGATAAATATTAAGTCCACAGAAGTTTTCCAGCCTTCCAACTGCTCCTAGAGGCAGCAGGAGCAGCCCAGGACATGCTCTGAACAGAGCAGACACACAGCCGGGTTTGAAGTTTGCAAGGAAAATAGTTTTGTATACAAATGATGTGATGCAATTTGAACCCTGGTCCTCATGGCCAGCTAAATGCTTATGGAAATACTGGAGGTTTTTGTAGTGGTGGGCTGGTTTTAAGGGTGAATATCCACGTCAGGAACTTGACTTTTTTCACCAGGAATTACCTATCCCCTTTAAATACCTATGGATAGTATTCCTGCTTCTCCATGCTGTTCTCTTTTCATGCATTTTCTTTCTAAGTAATTTCCACATTTGTTTTCATGAATGTCTCTCAGACTCAAACTCATGCTGCCACTGAGCCATAAGAACTCCAGAAAATGCAGAGGAAAACGTGGATCTCCTTGAAAACACGCAGTTCCAATGGATACTCCAAAGTCCAACAGCTCTCTCACTGCTCCACCACTCCTTATGCAAACATGCCAAGGGTTCAGTCAGAAGACTCTTACAGTTCCTTCAATGGTTAGGAACAACTCCAGTGACCATTCCTTTTTCCCACTTGTTCCAGCATCACCACAGCACATCCATGTAGGCAGATCTCCCTTTACCCTTCCCATGTTCTTTGGTCAAAGGATTCCCAGGCAGCAGCACAGTAGGTGAGCTTCCCTCCCACAATAGGTGAGCTCCATGTGACATTCGCCAACTTCCCTGGCCATCAAACCTTCTCCATCACCAATTTCAATTTCCATTCATCCTCCTTGAATCTGAGAAGCCAAAACACACACAATCCCAGTCCAGATCTGACCCTGATCTCATACAATTTCACCAGAGTTCTCCTGCATATCTCACCTAATGCATTGCAAAAGATGGCTACATTTCTCCAGAGCTCCTCCATGTCAGTATCCCTCCTCACTTCCTTCACAACTCCAAGAATTCTGATTTTTCCTCAAATACACTCTATTAAAGGGTTGGTTCTTGGTACCTCCATCCTTATTTTCATCCTAGGGAGGAGCACAGCACCTTAAACAGCCCTTGAAATCCTCTGCCCTCCTTTCCCTTCACAATGCAGATATTGCATAATTACAGCACTTCTGGCACATGAGAATTTCTTCTATTAATTCTTCAAAGTTCATTTGCTTCACCACAAAGTTGGGCAGTTTTCTGCTATTTTAAAATGAATGGACAAACCAATGCTTGTCCATTATTTTCAAGTGTTTCTACTTACCAAGACCAAACCTGTAACAGTACCAAGTTTTTTTGGCAGAGGGATCAAGCTGTCAGCTCCTTTATCTCCTCAAAATTCCCTCCTGCTGTTTGTAGCTGCCTAATCGCCATTTTCCAGACATAATCAAATCCTACCCATGGGAGCATCAAAGATAAAAAGCCTTTTCACCGAAAAAAATTGCTTCCAGTACACACTTTGGGATATTTACTTCCATGGAAGAGCATTTGTAAGTATCAGTGCAGCAATATACTCGCAGTAAAAGATATCTCCACATCAAAACTCCTGCCATGCACCATTTTTCACCTGCTCAACCTCTGCTGAAGAGTGTAAAGCATTCATCTATTCCAAGGAAAGCAGACAGCCAGGTCCTGCAGAAGAGGCAATCTGGGCATTCCTGACATCCCTCCTCCGCTCAGAGGAACAGGGACATGTGGCCACCAAGATAAGCAGCTACAAGGGACTGCTGTATCTCTGGCTGTGCCTCCAGGGATTAAATTGGGCCTTGGGACATGCTGATACACTTTTCTCTTAACAAAATAATCAGGAGAAGGCACATAAAGCAGGAGAGCTGCATTTTAACCTCTTCATCACACAGAGGTTCCTCCCCAAACTCCCCAAGGGAGAGGACAACATCAGCCATAGTAAAATTGCAAGGTGATCAAGATAAAGTTCAAGCTAAAGCACTTTCCTCACTTGTTTCTGAGGTGATGTGGTCATTCTGCACCTGCTGCTCTCCTGTCCCTATGAATGAAGCTTACAAAACACAGCAAAATAATATCTGACATCTTTATTCTCCTAAACGTGCAGCATATCAGAGAACTAATATTTCCTCCACTCCCCACTTCCATCCTACAAACAAATCCACCCCAAACCCCCAATTTTGCTTTTGCACACAAACAATTAAGTGTTTCACCAGTGGGAGAGGGCAGTTTCTCAATTGTGGCTGTTATTACTTTACTGTAAGAAGAATAAATACCTGCAGCACATCTGCCCTCTCAACACCACCGTGCAATTACTCCATGACAAAGCTGGCACAGACAATAACAAGCTGCTCATTAAAAACAGGCACAGCAAGGCTAAAAAAAGTGGGAAAACAGAGAAATTTTCATGTCACAAGCTCAGACCTCCCCACTTATCAAAAAAAGAGAAGCCACTTGGTTAAAGTGCTTTCCTCCAGGCCAGGTCTGATAATGCTGCTGGGAGGTCGTGCTGACTCACCATGAGCTAAGGGAAACCAGGCACTGATTAGGAACTGCAAACATACACCATAAAACAACAGGAACTTTCAAGCAAAATGTGTATTTTGGGGGTTTTTCCCCCTTAATCCTCACCTATCAGCACAGCAATGACCAAACCCTCTTGAACATGAAGAGCCTGCTCTCAGCCTCCTTTCCAGCTTCCAACTCCTGCTTTAACACAGCTGAGCACTCCAAAGGGTTTCACGGAATTTATTTGTTGCAGAAGTGACAGAAGGCAGCACCAGGCACTTGAGAGATGATGCTTTGGTCTCTCTATCCTGGAGAGTTTTCAGATCAGCATCTAATACACCAGGACATCGATAAGCACCAAAACTGGGACCAGCGTGCAACAGGCCTGCCTAAGCAAGTTATGTATTCTATTACTCACAGAGGTAATCCTGCTGAGGTAAGTATTTTAATGAATATGTTTACCTGTGGATTTGTAAATATAACATGTACTTAAACTGCAAAAGCCTTAACAATAATACCTCACATTGACCTGACCTGGCTAGCACCTCCCTTAGGGAAAAAAAAAAAAACAAAAAACAAAAACAAAACCACAGCCCAATTTTTATTTCTAAATTGATGGCAGCCCTAAACAAGCTTTCAATGACAAGGGACAAAGAACGTACAAAGGGATGGCTTTTCAGTGCACTTGTGTAGAGGTATCTCACAGGGAGACAGAGGCAGCCAAGGAGAGTGAACTTTACCCTGACCAAGAGAACCAGCCCAAGAAACCCAAATACCAAGTGAACAGACATGTTGCAGAGCAGGAATTAAATCAGAATGCTTAACAGCTGTAGTCAGAGTTAAATAGTGGCTACATTTGTAACACAAAGCTTTCAGACTTCCAACATTAACCAAAAGAGGTCAATCTCAGGAAAATAAGAGCTAGAAAGCTGCAAAAAAATACAATCACTTCAGAAAAAAAATCTAGGTTAAACAAAACATAAGAGATACCTGAGCACCATCACTAACCAAAAATATTACACAGAGGGGGATAAAGATGTCCTAAATCCATTAACCAAGGATAGCAGAAATATTTGTACTCCAAAATAATTACTAGCAGTGTGAAAACCTTGGATTTTCTTTCCCCGGGTGACAGAGTACCAAACTACAGGGGCTCAACCCAGGCTCAGTGAAGGGACATTTATCAATTCACAGGAGCACCAACAACTGCTCCTGGTTTACCATGCACATCCCATCTTCCCACACCCTGATCGTCCAGCAAAGGAAATGGTAATTAAGAGAACGTCAAACTAATGATCCCACCAGGCCCTCCACACCCACCCACTGGTCACTTCACACCTTTAAGACCAGCAGAGGCCACAACAACCAGCAAGTCCCTGTACAGCCATTACTGCTCCTTTTGGCCAAGATTAATTCTTCTCCCAGCGTCTAAACTAAATTAAATTCTCCAGCTCCCTCAACTCTCTTCAACACCAACATCAGGATTGGAATGAACCAAATGCAGCTGGATTTGGTCTCCACTGTACAACAACAAACTGAAAAGTACCTTTACCAAGCAACATTCCAAGAGCTGGGAATCAAAGATGGGATATAACTATAAAATGCTCTGCTCTGAGCGGGAGGGAGAGGCAAAATTCAAGCCATTACGTACACACACTGAAGGAAACCTGGAGCTGCAGGCATGAAGACAAGGCAGGACCATTATCAGTCAGGAACAATTTAGCCTTGGCCAGACCAGCGAATAAACATGTCAGGAATACACATGCCAGCATGACAGGCAAGAGCAGCTAAACCCAAATCCAAAACAGTTGCTAGATAACAAGAACCTGTTCCTGCTTGCTTTTTTTCAAAGCCTGTCCAAATGCTGTGCCTGGACGTGTTCAAACTGGAAACTCCTCTTTCCAATGGGCAACTTAACTTCCACAGCTTCTAACAGGCATCAATAATATTAAAACAAGGAGTCATGAGTCACCCTTAGCTGGGAAAGGGGGAACATTCAGAGCTTACACAAAAGATTCTCCTGCCACACACTAGGCATTCATCCATCCTCAATTAATCCAGGAACAAACGTTTTTTCCAGTTCTCGGGCACAAGGTGGTTGCATGCTGAGGCGGCTGCTTACCTCTCCATCAGCTTCTCCTTATCCCAGTTGAAATGGCTAAGCAGTATTCGAGTGATAGTCGCTGGATTCTGGAGAAAGAAGAGAAAAGCAATCAATAATTGAGTAACCAAACCGGAGTGAGAACAAGCAGAGCTTTGAATAGGCAAAGGGAAAATCAGGGTGTCTGATAACATCATCTGTTCAGACAATACATGTTTACTGGCAAGGACTGGGAAATAGTTGGACTTGACGGACAAATTTAAAAGGGAAAAAAAACCCCAACTCTCTATATCCAAGCGTCTATATAAAATGAGGATTTGGTTGAAGACGGAAGGACCAGATTAATTACAGCTACCACAATGCCAACCACATCCAGCATGCCCGCACAATGCAATTCCAGGATGTCTGTAAAATGCAGGAAGGGCTGATTTCCACCCATCATACCCATTTTTGCCACAACCTCCACACCACCTGCAGGGCAAGAATATTCCAGCCCTGACCATCAAAACACTTGGACTGAAAACTCTCCTAGAACACAGCTGGCTGCCAATATAAGATGACTAAGTCCTTGGGAGACCCCAGATGTTACCGAAGCACCACGACATCCAGAAAACACTCAAAGAGCCGTACAACTAAGGAAAGAAATACAGCCTAGAAAGGTCAGAAAGAAAATGGAACATAAGAGCTGATTTTCACTTGTGCACACGTTTTTCTCCCAGTTAAATCTGTATCATCAGCCAAGAGTTTGGTTATATGAGAAACACACCAGACCATATGGCTTCTGTTACACCCCAGAACCACGTTTTAGCTCCCCAAATCCACTCTGTGGGCTCAGTTTTAGGACCATTTACATGCAAAGGAGACAAGAGCAGCGCCCTGAGAGTGCTATGTGTACTTTGCCATTTGACACCAAAATGGAAGTTTGCCTCAGGGCCAATGTTCAATGGACGCTCTGAAGCTGTTGAAAAGTAGGACATAAACCAGCAATGTGATTTCCTGAGCCCTGGAGCTACAGCCACAACTTGATGCTGCCAAAACCCAACACTGTCACCCACAGCAGCGATCCCACCCCATCCCTGCATGTCCTGCCCTCACCAGTCCATACCACTACAGCCATTTCATGCTGCAAATACTGCCTCAGAAACTTATCTTCTCTTTTCCTTTAGGTTGTTTTTTTCATGGAATCAGTTCTCCGATCCATTTGATTGTCTGACCACACAAACAGCTGCATTAGCACAAGGGGAAAGCAGGACAGCCTCTTTCACCACCAACACCAACAAAACCTTCACTGAAATAAAGCCCTCGGGTGACAGTGTAATAAGCAGAAAGAACCAGTCTTGTGGTTTATAGTATAAAAAGTGACACTGCGCTCCTTCTCCAGCGTGTTCTGACTCTTATTAATGCCAGCACAGATTGTTTAAGGCCAAACCAAGAATTTTTTTCCAGCTTAAAAAGCTCATGTGAACCAAAGCAGCTTTAGAAAGGTTAGACCAGAACCCTGATCGAGACCCTGTGGAGCCCCACAAACAGCTGGGACAGCAGATCTACACAGTATGGAGCAGAAGATACCAGAAATGGGTGTTGCCTAACACTGCAAGGTGACAATGTGGTTCTGGTCCATGCCTGAACCAGTCTCCCTGGTGACAGGGATCCAAGCTCTTCCCTGCAGCAACACAGGTGCCTGGCTGACAGCCACGTGTCACCAGCTCTCTGACAGCATCCCTCCCTCGTCCAGCCCTGCAGAGGGGAGCCAACAGCTCAACTCGAAATTTCAAGTCAGTCCTGCCAACAAGAAGCTCTATGGGAATTTAAGGGTCTCCTTCACCAAAAGGCTCCTCCAGCAGCCTCTTTCGGGGTTTAGTTTCTGACCTTTCCAGGTTATTTTGTATTTGGGTCTCCACAACATCCTTTTCTGTAACTCTGTCTGTACTATGTAGCAGTACCTAAAGGAGTTCTTAAAAGCTCACTTAGACACAATTCCTAGAGCAATTTAATCAAAGATGAAAATATACCTCAGTAAATAAACCAATCTTATCTCTAGATTATCTCTGTTATGATACCAGCCCCTGTAATTCTCCAGTTATGAGTTTCAGACAGCAAAGCACACAGCTCTTCACCACAAGGAGTCTTCACTCAGCCCAGAGATCCGCCAGATGTAGAGAAAAACACAGTTTTCTTCATTTCTCAAGCAAAGGCATTGAGAGAGCTTTAATTAAAATCAGCCTGAAGTCTTGTCCTACCTTCTGCCACAGCAGCCCACTTGGCCACTTATTAAGGCTTCTGGGAATACCTATTAATCGCTTAATAGGCTAAGAGGCAGTGGAGGTAGTGGTCTCTGGCTGACTTTTTAAAAAGACAGAAGGTTTCCCCTGCACTGAAGGAGAAGTTATGGTACATGGATAAGAAACTCGAGCGATCTGCAGTGATTATTAAGTAGAACAAGGCTGATCCAGCAAATACTACTCCCCAAAGGACATATGGTTGAAAAGGACAAGAGGGTTTCATCTGTGGCTTCTCCATTTTCCCAACACACAGGCACTGCAGTTTTCCAAAAGTTTCCCTAGGTCAGAGCCCCCAGGTATCCCAGCACTGCGAGGTCAGGGTACACAACTGGATGTTATTTAGGATTATACTGTTGACTCAGTGTACTATCACCTTCTCCTGCCTTGCTGGGCTCCAGCTTCCTCCAGCACTGTTCGGCTGAACATGTAAAAAAGAAAGAAAACGCCAGCAGCATGACAAGCTCCCACCAGAAATAGCTGGGCTGCCTGCTTTCACTGCCTGCCACATCCCAGATGTAGCATTCATCCTGGCTGTTTCCCGGACACAGAAGGCAAGGATTAACACAGCCCTGCCCTTGCTCATCCCTGGACAGGGATACGATCTGAGCTGGCAGTGCACGGAGAACACAGACGACTGGGAGGGAGGCAGCTAAGGGGCGAACCAGAGTTAAATACAAATGCCTGAAGTTCTGGCATGAAGGATTGACTGTTCCAATCTAAGACCAGGCACACCATCATGGAACAGCTGTTCCATGGGAATAGCTCACATGCACACACTTCCCTCACAATTATTCCGGAGCGGTGCTGGAGGAGTCAACCACAGCACCCACCCCAGCAAGAGCTGTGTCCTGTACCTTGGGCACACAGGGTTACAACACCACCGAAATAACGTGGTATTTCAACATCAGTTCTACTCCAGCCTTTACCAATCCTCAGCCATTGCTTTGGACACTCATGCTGCAAAAATTAATGGAATATCTGAAACTGGGTTGCACAGCACTGGCAAGTTACGGGCTCTGTTCTGCCTCCTCGTTTGGCACACAGGATTATTTCCTACGACTGACACCATGCAGATTAGTTATGAACAAGCTCCGCTGCCGCTCAGACGGGATTACTCCCGAGGCTGCAAGAGCGCGCTCCTACTAAGGCTATTTTCTGTTTACAAAGACAAATTTTCCTACGGAAAGCAGCCAGGGATGGACAGTGAGCAAAGGAACAGCCAACGTTCTCCTCCAAACGTGGTCTGATGAAAGCTGAAACAGCAGATCTCATTTACAGCAGCCTCCTATTAAATTTTACATGTCGGAGCCGAGGCAGATTGCCTGGAGCCGAGGGCAGCGAGCCTGTTGATATCCAGATAGGAACAAACCCGAGGAAAGCAGCCATTTTGTTCAAATTCTCCGAGCACTTCAATAGATTACCTAACAAAACATTCCGAACAAAGCTCTGCCCAGAGAGAAACACCCTCAGTCCTTCAGCAAGGATATTTTTTTTTTGTTTTGTTTTGGGCTAACAAAGCAACAAGTTCCACATATGCTTCAAACAAATTCTACTCCACCACAGCTTTTCACTGGAGGTATTTACATTTACTGTCCTTATCTATGTTGCCATGCTCCAGCACAGCAATGCAAGCAGGAGATACAGCAATAGGAAGTCCTACAAAGGTCTGGACTTCACCAAAGAAGCATTATTAATTCAAATAAAACTCCTTAATTTAATAAAATTTAATTCAACTGGAAGCTTCATCAGTGATAAGAGTTAGAATTCTTTCTGCTGTCAAAATAAGAAAGCATGAATCGGAAGGAAGAATCTGGATGCACTTAAATGCATAAATGAATTATAAATTAAATATTATTAGAACATTAGCTCGAATCAGAATTTCCAAGCAGCACAATTTGCTGAGTGACAGTTGGGAGCACTTGATCCATTCATGTTTCCATCCATCAAGATGAGCTGCATGGTTAATTCCTGATGTTATTACCAAGAAGAACACATTTTACAGTTCAGCTTCTCCTCACATGCTGGGAGTCAGTTCCTGGTTCAGTTTCAGCATTTACTGCAAATAAAAATCATTTACGAACAACTTAAGCTCAGTTCTCCAGCAAAATCCTTTCCCACCTCCTGGAGACACAATATTGATAAATTCTGTTTCTTTCCATGCCATGGCTGGTTTTGTTTTCTACCCATGGCAGCTTCTGCATTCTAACAGTTTTCATCCCAACTGCAGCATCTCCATCCCAGTAACGGAGGCTTTTACAGCAGTAAGGGTTTGATGCTGCTTCCAGTTGGGTTTTCTATACAACTGCTTTGCACTTGTGAATCCAAGCAGATGCTCCAGAAACCCTGGCTTTGCCCAAGCCTCAGAACTCTGTACAGGGTTCAGACCTCAGCAATGTCCACTGCTGTATTCCGTGGGGACACAAGACTGGGTTTACATTCCCCAGCAGAAGGAAACCAACGGTTTCACATCAGCCAACAAGACTGAAGGTTTGGCTTGGTGGAGGAGCAAAGAGCCATCACAAGCTAATGCTGGTCTGAAGCCAAGCAGCACAAACATCTGCTCCAGTGAAGTGGCACCTGGGGACAGGCGTCACACCACCACTGTAAATATTTAACCAGCCAAACCCCCAGGGTTTGCAACAGTAGAGCACCGAATGGAAATGCCCAGCATCTCCAAGGCTTGTCACGTGCACGCCGTGCCATGAGAGAAGCGCTGATAAATAACCCACAGGTCACGTTTTACAGCAACAGGGAGAGGAGGAGCAACCCCATCAGGAGAGACTGTGACCAACATGACACACCAGGTACCAAAGAGTTGCTTCATCACGTAACAACCAAGGGGCACCAGCCCAAAATTCTGCAATAACCTGGTATCTGCTCCACCTGAACCTTCTGCTCTTCACCAGCACCTCTCCCAGCCCTACACAGATAATCTCAGATATAAAGATACAGTTAGAAAGTGTCTTAAATCAGCTTTTAACCAGCTAAAACATATCACAGTTTGCTACAACTGCACTGTTTGCACTGCTCTGCAAGTGCACCAAGTGACCTTCATTTGTGGAGATCCATTCACATCCATTCTTCCAAGAGACAATTACAGGAAATCTTACAAGCACAAAACCTCATTTCTAGCAGCTTAATAAAATTCCCAGGAAGCCAGCACAGAAGATGAAATCCAAGTGTTGCGTACTTCCAGGACATGATCTCAAACTTGCTAGTTTTTAACCACCACCAACAGAGCACTCCAAGAAGCTGCTGGAAAACTTCCGTGTAATCTAATATTCCCTGGCTCAATTACAGCCAGAACATGAGAGGGCTGCTGCGAGAACAGCAGCTAAATGGATCAATCTGCCAACCCGTTCATGCTCTCTCCCTCTGCCATCCCCTGGGGTCTGGGAGAGAATCACACCACAGGACATTTCTGCCATTGCCATCTCAGGGTTCACAGGGACAGCACATCATGCTGGTGGATCTCAGATACTTCTCATCTTCCTGTTAGAGATAATAACAACATTGCTCACTCTCTGTACCCCACTGAGGGGATGCTCTTTGTATCTTGCATACTACTGAAAACATATTAGAAGATTGAGTTAGAACTCTAAACCACCTGAAAATGTACCCCAGTTTCCTGCCATTTCTGAACAACTCCACAAGAAGCCAGGCTACTCCCTGTGACTGTTGTCATCTGCTGTCCTCCATCTGGCATTTGCCATCTCACTGTAACTCCCCATTAACACATACAGAGCATTTGACTTCGATACTGATCATCTCCTTAGCTCCCTGCATCTTTCTTCATCTCATTAACTTCCCTTCACACATCATCTCCTAATTCTGAAAATTAAGTTTTACACAGTTACTGAATTAGTACCATTACGTGATGGCACCAAATGGCAGCTCAATCTGATGATCTCAGTTTGTAGTAACTTACCTGCACTTTACTGACTGTTTCCAGCTCTGATGAACATATGTTCTTCTAGCACAGGAAGATAATAAAAAGCAACTTTGGCGAAAACTCTATTACTTCAGTTAATTGGTTTAAGAGACAGAAATGAAGCAGTCAGCTGCTTTACATTTTCTCAGAGCCTTTTGGAAAGCTTTCAGGTTAATAATTAGGAGCTGCTGCAACGAAGAGCCATTGTCTAACAGAGCTTTTAAAATCAGAAAAAAAAAAACACTAAAGCAATAATTCCAGGGTGAATTAGCAGATTTGGAAATGCAAAAACTGAATTCACACTGTAATACTTCTAAATAAAAGAAGACAGCATGGATTTGCCCTGCTGCTCTCAGAAGACTGCAGAAGCTCCACCACCAACCCAACACAAATTAAAAACTACCAGGGAAGGCCTCTTCCAGCATTTCAGCTATGTTCGCTTCCACAGCGGGAGAGCTAGGGTTTGATGACAGGACACAGAGATGTTAACCCTTATTTTATACATTTCAACACTTTGGTTTCTACATCATTTTTCTATAGTTCTGGAGTATAAAGTCCATCCTTTAAAGAGGTAGGACTCACAGGTCCTGAGCTGATATTTTACTGCCCACAACAGCAGTTATCACCCAAAGGATTTCTCTCTTCCTGGTGTCTCCCAGCACAAGAAATCCCAACATATGAACAGAAGCTCAGCAAAGCTGGGTAGGCAACATGAGCCCCAGCTGTGGTTTCTGGAGTCTCCACTGAGCGACTGCAGCTGCCATGCTGAGCACTGGAGTGGGAGCACATGGGTGCCGGAGTACGCTGCACAACGGCTTTATTCAACCTAGTGCCTCCCACTCAAGGATTTGCAAAGACTTGCCTTAAAAGAGTAGGAGAAGGTGATGGCATCATTTCCATATAATTCTTCCAGTTTACTATTTCAGCAGCTCCGTACTATCTCCCCTCCCGCTGTGGAGGAAGCAAACAGCCCCCAGCGCTGCAGCCAGGCTGGGCACAAGGTGAGAGCAAAAACCCCGCAAGTTTTGGCTACCATGGATGTAAAAGGCCTGTGGGTTCATCCAGGTAAACTCCAAGTCCCTGGTAATCACCAATTTCCCCCTCAAGTCAAACATTCAGTCAACATCCAGTGCCACAGAGTTGCTCTGATAGGATGAGAGTCCACGAAATAGAAATGGATATTCAGGAAATCAATAATGGACCTGTGTGTCCCCATCACAAATGACACACGGTCACCTTCCCTGCTTGTCAATAGAACACCACTCCCACAACCAATGTCCACAACACATATCTAAGCCCCCTTCCCTCTTGGTACCACTGCTCTTCCAGACCTCCAGGATCCACTTTTCGTCTTCTATCCAACATGACCCCAATCCTATTGAAATTCTCACCCCACCACACTTCAGTTTGGACCCACCACACAGTTACTGCACTGATCTCATACATGGATCACAAATGTACCCAGCACCATCGGACAGAAAAAGTTGAGTTTTCCCCAGATCACAAGCATTCCTAAGGCAGAAAGAACATCATTAGGTATTTTCAGTTCTATATAGTCTCTGGAAGACTACACACGGAGGCAGTTTCAATTCTTATCTCAGACCAATATAGCAATGCCTAGCTTGAATAAAATACACTGTGTTGCTTCAAGAGGAAAGCAAAAGCATGTTTTGCCATAGAAAGAAACGATACTGAATGAAGGAAGTAACCAGCAAAAAGTACCAAAACACCATGGCCTGGCCCAAGAGCACAGGTCAGAAATTTCTCCCCCTGCACAAGATTCCAGAGAGGCCGAGGAAGACTCTAGACACCCAGAACAGCTTAGCTGTGCACCAGCTCTATTTTTGCCAATGAGATGAAGTGACAGCTACTTGGATTATGATTTTAATCTGAAATAGGGCAGTAACTGGGCAAGACCAGACCAGCTCAGAAAATATTTATTCAACAGCAGCACAAGCTCACACAAGCACTGGCTCCTGGACTTGCCACCAGCCAGTCAGTGATGGGAACACAAGTGACCAAACACAGGAACTGACTGGGTGAAGGGGGTTGCTGGTTTATTTTAACACAGACAGGATCACTGTGTCACCAGACAGCTGAGCTGGCACGACCTGAACGACAGGGACTTGCTTCCAAGAAATCTGTTTTTCTCAGTCTGCCAAGAGACATGTGTCAGGCATGTTAAAGCTGGATCTTCCCATATCAACAGACCCCCAAATCTTTTTGTCCCAAAGACAGTAAAGCATATTGGGACATACTTTGATGCCAGGTACAGCCAAAGGTCCCACTTTTTTTCTCCATTATCCCACCAGCTACAAAGAGCAGGCCCTCACCCTCTTCACCCGTGTCTGGGGGCTGTATTCACCTGGGCTACCAAATATCAGATTTTGATAGTAAACTGTGGGAATGCTGCCAATAACTACTACCAAGTGCCCTCAAAGTAACCACGTGAGCCTGACAGAAATACACTTTGTTTTTAAGGTTTTTCATTAGTCAATGTTGGAAAGACTGGAAGCGGCATATGTCAGGTCAGCTACCCATCAAGCCGATAAAAAGAAACAACCCAAAGCACCACATTTGGGTTTCATGGGAATGCTGTCTTCAGTGACTCAACTCCTGAATGAACTGTGTATTTCTGGGAAAGCAGAGGTCTGCTGATGTGAGCTCCAGAAACTATCCTGTTTGCAGGCAGAAATGGATGTTAAAGGAATAAAGCTGAAAGATGAACTGTACATCTGCTTTCTTCCTTTAAATCATTTTGTACCAGTCTTCTGGAGTCTCAAAAAAGCTCTCCCTGCTCTTTTCCCCCACTCCAATACGTACTGGTACATTGACTCGGCTCTTCCACCGCATTGTGCACTGCCAGGGTCTGGCCCAGAGCCAGAGGCACCCAAATCCCACCCGCATCCTGGGATTTATAAATCTGTACGAGACTGGCTCTGTTCCTCCACACCAGGAAGGAAAACTGCTGGCTCTGCTGGCTCCTGCTTCCAGCAGCTTATGCAGCATAAGGAACAGGCACCTCAGCTCTGGCCAGTGAATGATTTCCCAGTTAACAGTACCCAGCACTCCATGGATTTTGCACACCTTTAGGACAACAGAACTTTGCTTTTGCTGCTTTAAGCACATTCAAAGGCACCACCCAGTCCAGTGCAGTGTTAGGAGGCTGCTATGAGCAGATAAGTGGATCAGAAGCAACTTGAAGAAATAATGGTACCATGGCATACTTGAAATGTGTAGAAGAAAACAGACAAACTCTGGGAGGATAAAGCTATTTTTCTAATACTCAGCATCACAGTTATACTGGGAAAGGTAAATTCCCAATAACCCATGCATTTTTTTCCCCAGACTGTTTCCACAGCAGGTCTGTCTGCAGGCTCAAACGTGTGCCTTGAAAACAACTAATTGATTTTCTGGGTTAACTTTTATAAGGTCTCAGCAAAGGGCTCTCAAATTGTCCTTCCAGATGATGATTTAACAGTGTCCCCTCTTTAGACAGTGTGCAAGCAGAGGATCAGCCCCCAAGTATGTTCGGCATGAAGGTGTCTCTCAAACACTGCTGGTTAAGTCTCAGGTTTTGGGTGATCTGCCTCCCACCTGCTTTTGTTACTGGGCACTGCTGGAGAACATCTCTCACAGGGTGCTTGGGCACAAAGACAAACTCTGTATCACCTCAAGACAAGCAGTGTTGATTCCTGAAAATCACAGGATAACCTGACTGTGAACACAGCTTTATCCCCAGAAATTAGAGTCCTCAGACTCACAGGTACTTGGGGGAAATAACTCACTTCACAAAAATCTCACAGTAACATGCCTGTGCAGCCTGTCCTGAATCCTGACTTCCAGTTCAGAACATTATAATTAACATTTTCCAACAAATATACAGACAGGAAGAAGAAAATGGTAAGGGATGATAACTGCTTTCATGAGCACAATGAGGTGGCACCCACAAACCCCTGCAAGTTAAAGATCTACCATGGTAAGTAAACAAAAGCCATCCCAATGAGTAACTTCTCTCATGGCAATGGCCAGGTTACTTCAAAAATATTTGGATACATAGTCACTGGTGGCATGCAAGTGTTAACCCCTTCAGCGACAGCGTGACTGATGAGAGACATGGGCTTGGCACGAGAACTTTTAGCCAGGGGTGATTTACATGAGTATTTTTGGAGAAAAAAAAAATCATTAACATTCTTCTATCTTCTCTGTCTTCTCCAGGCCCCAGTGCAGTGAGCACTTGGTACTTTTCTTCAATTCTCTGTCCCTCATTGCTTCTGATTTTGTCCCTCCTTCAAAGGAACACTTATGATCCATTCCCTCTTCACTTGGGCAAAGAGGAAGTTTTCCCATCTCAGTGAAGCATCACCACACTCCACAGCATTTTAGGAAAGAAAAAAACACATTCCTTAGGGTGATTTCATCTCTCCATCACAGGCAAAATATGTTTTAAAAACCCAACGTCACCCTGACAAAGAGGCAGGAAATCCATTCTGGTGATGCCTATGCCTTAGTCTACAACTCTCAGTCAAGAAAAAAAAATAATTTAGCCATCTTAAGAAACTCTTTAGGCCCAGGAAACCACTGCCAATGCAGCAGTGGCTTGGGGATGTAATCTTTGGCAGCATCTTGATGCTGGCAGCAGCCCCAGTGCAGATGTGGTTATGGCTTGTACCGCTTCCCTGCAAAAAGCAGCTTTACCTGCAAAAGCACTTTGTTCTGCTGGCACAACCTGCATCTGCACTTGGAAAACCTGCCAGCATCCTTTTCCCAACAAGCCTCTTCTAGCTCAGATCATTTTTTAATGATGACTTCGCAGTTTATTTACCACGCTCTGCTCATTTATTCTTACTTAGTTTTACAGCCAACAAAACACAGCCCTGGCAACACGTTATTTTATAAGCTGGGATTTCCGCTACAAGAAGTAATTTTGCCTGTTTACACCCCAAAACTTTTTCCTCCAAGGGCTCTGCAGAAGCCACCTCTGAAGAAGGATATTCTGGAGGCATAAGGAGTTTAGCAACCGCTTGTTCGCTCTTGTTCCCAACAAGATATACCTCAAAGTCTAACTGCAGTCTCTAATTGCTGCAGGTATTTTTAACCAGCTACCTGAGCTCCCTCGAGTTAAGAGAAAATAGTCTGGTGGGATCTGATACAGAAATAGCAGAACACAAGTCATTCAGCAATGGGGGAGAACGGGAAACCTCCAGTGTTTTCACCATTTTTCTCATTTAAGGGCTTTGAAGACTTGCCTCTACACAGACTTGCACTCATTTAATCAGAAGTGTTTCTACATCTGTTGAGTCAAACCAGCAAGTACATGCATATCCCCTATCTTTATTCTCTATTGGTACGGAATAGCAAACAAACCTGGATGTGTAATTTTGTATTTGATGGACTGTGCACTAGCTGACAAGGATCTCTCTTGTTCCTCTCCCATTAAAATATTACCATCATCAAGACACTGGGCTTCCGCAAGAGGAAAAACCCACCTAATCAGCCCTGCCTTGCAACTGCTGTGCAGGGCAGCAAGAGGAATAATTACACTAATGACTGGTGAATAATTGAGTGCACAGAATAGGCTGGCACCCAGCATCCTCCAAATCCCAGCGCTGCATGCAGAGACACCCTGGCAAGGGACAGCGGGGAATTACACCACTGCACACGAGAGTGACACCGATCCCAAACACTCTCCCTCCAGAGAGTGTCACTATCCATCATTCCTAAAGAGAACTCCAAGTCCTTGCACTGTTCCCCTCCTAGAAGTTATCATCCCAGCCAGAAATGGTTTTGTGTACATTTTCAAGCATCAATTTCAGCTCTATTAACAACACAAATAAGGATATTTCAAGCATGTCATATAACAACATAAAATAAAGAGACTGGTTATTACAGAACTAACTAACACATATCCAAAATGTGTATAAATCAAAGAGTATCACCTCAATTTGCTCAGGTGGCCTTTCAGTCATTGCAGAAGTATTACAAACTATTAAAACAAAGACATCTGACACATTATTTCATCAGATCTTCATAGTGTACAGAAATTGTTAATTTCTTTAATTGAATTTTTATTTTGTGTTACAGTTATTTTCCTCTATGCATACTAGGTGAGATTTTACTCCAAGGACCTTCCACTTTACACTGTTGCTCCAAGAAGAGAAATTATGCTGCTAACTAGGAGTCGGAATGTTGCTCTTCCTTCCTTTTTATTAAAAAGTTGCTGTTCAGCCCAGTTTTAATGCACATTGGTCAATAAAGCTCTGTTACTTCCAAGCTCCTGCTCTGGAATCCAATCTCCAGATATGGCTCTCCCACACTCTTCTTTCCACACCATTCCTTTCACTCCCTATTTCTCAGATCCGAGATGACTAGGATGAGGATTACTAGGAGTTCACTTAGTCTTAAGTTTTTCTTCCCACACAGGAAAGCTCATTGCAAGGGAGACTGTTTATTCATGTGAGTACTCCTGGTTTCCTCTAATCCCTCTCCACATTTCTACCTGCCAGACAAAGGAATGCTGATTGCATTCGTGTTTCGTTGCACAAGAACACACCAAGCCCACTGTTACCAGCTGCAGAGGGGATCAAAATTTTGAAAAACTCTCCAGAGCTCTTTCCCAAGTTAAATATGCACCTCTAACTAGATGTGCACACAAAACATGCCACAGAAATGCTGAGGTGTGGATGACATCCATTTGTTTTGCTGACAGAGCTAACAATTCAAACACCATCACTTCTGGCAACTGGAGCAAAGGAGCTACTCATGGGGTCAGAGGGCTGAGCAAGAAGAGCAGAGAAAAGACACTTAACTGGAGAGTTCCCTGATCCCCTGCATTCCATGGCCCTGTAAACAGCTTTATTCAGGCAGTCAGGGAATGGGAACTGCCCAAGAGCAATGTCCACACAATCATGGCTCTGTTGTGGGTGCACATGTCTGTATATCCCAAAAAGCACCACTGGAGATGAGTGTCAGACACTCAAACATCAGAATGGTTCGAGTGTGTTGGCGTTTCAAGCCAACCAGGCCCATCCCAAGTGCCCCAACTAAGAAAACCAAAGGCAAATCCCAAAGTGACCCAGAGCAAAGCACTGCACTGTCACTACAGCACCAGGTCCACACACACATCAGAGCAGCACAGGACAGTAAAAACAGCCATGTCCTGCTGGATTTTTACACAAGGGTGTTTGCTGGTCAAATACTAGCTCCTTCATCTGTGTCTCTGGAAGAGTTTTGCTGAAGAAAATAGCAAAAAAACATCCTTTGCAGGGCAGCACCTGACATGCTCCTTCAGAGGCTGACCCAGACACTGATACCAGACAGGAACCGGGAACCTTCAGAACCACTTCAAATTTTCATTTCTTTACCTTGGAAGAAAGTCTCTTCAGGCTTTCTCCTTAATA
The DNA here is from genome assembly GCA_026261815.1 of Monarcha castaneiventris obscurior. Classification (NCBI taxonomy): domain Eukaryota; kingdom Metazoa; phylum Chordata; class Aves; order Passeriformes; family Monarchidae; genus Monarcha; species Monarcha castaneiventris. The sequence continues at coordinate 999,143 of JAMPIT010000141.1, read as the reverse complement.
GGAACAGCAAATATTAGTTTAAAAAGAAAATCTTTGAACTAGCACCCGAAGAAGTCAGTTATTTTGCCGTTTGACTACTACTTTCAGATGCAATTATAGATTCTTCTGGTTCTACTAAATTTTTACTGCATGATCTCCACTTTGAGAGGACTTTGACTGTGCCCATGTAGAATCCTTTTGAGCAGGAACTCCTACTCTATCCTGATTATCTGCTGGGAAACAGAGTTTAGAGTCTGCATCCCTCATCTGGTTTTTTACTATTACTGTAACAATCACAGACAATTTTTCTGAAGGCCTGCAAAGGAAATAAGCAAACATCCAAGCTTTTAATTTCAAACATTGGGATTATCTCCCTCCAGCTCCCAAATTCCTCAAATCACAAAGCAACGAGAGCTTCATCTGCTGTGAATTAAAATGCACATGAAAAGGCCTATTTGTGGTGTCACAGTACATGGAGAGTCCCTCCCTTCAGACCAGGAAGCCTTTCACACCTTCATGTTTCAGACACAAGAACTCCCCCACAAGACCTAATTTTGAAGCAAATGGCCAAGACATGATCCTTGCACTACTTGTCCCTGGAAACAAGAGGTGCCACATGGTGCTCTAGGATATAAGTTTTTAACCAAGGAAGACACAAAACCAGGTATGTTTTAGAAAGACTGGGAAGAAGGGTCTTAATGTGCCAACATCAGTAACTGGGCACCAATGGAAACCACCAGAAGACCAAGAAGCCCCGTTTTAGGTAGGTTGTACACTCAATTACTACCAGATTAGAGCCAAGAGCCACCTGCTCACAGGGCTCTCAGTTACTGCCCTGTCCCCAGCAGCTGTATTTGGCTCCTCTCCCAAATACATCCGCAGAGGACCACAACCTTTTGCCATCACACAGACGTGCTGGAGCCTGGCAACAAGGACAGGCGCCGTAACACGGCCATGGAGAAGGTGTGTGCTCCTCTCCAGCTGTCTGGGCTCCATGCTTCTCCACAGGGAGGACACCAAGGGGGGACATGTGTCCCTACAAGGGCAATTCTTTGTTTCTCCTTTTTACTAGGCAGTGGCAATGCTTAGCAGCTTTGTGCTCCACCAGCTCCCAAAAGCTGCCCAAAACTCAAGGCAAGACGGCTGGCAATGCCAAAATGCACCACAACCATCCAAGACACTTTCCACAAGGGCTTACTCACTTCTTCCAAGCGACTCTGATGCTGTCGAAAGCTATCTACGTCAGGTTTTGGATCTGAAAGAACTCCCAACATGTGGAAAAAGTTCTCAGTCTCTAAAAACAAGGAAAAGACTCAATGCCAACGGTTCTGTTTGAGTGCTGTATATGTAGTGCGGTTCAAACCCTCACCACAGTGAGCTGCTCCGAGTACCAGAAATAACAACCCAGCATTGCTATACCACGTAAACAAGGGATGGCTCCTGCAAGAGCCTCTGCACTTACACAGGCACTCCAAATTCAGGAAAGACACAGACTTACGAAGTATAAACTCAGTTACACCTGAAACAACTACTGAGGGAAGCCTTGGGAGGCAGTTTTCAAAGCATTTATTTAAACAGTGTTTCCACCACAGCTCAAGAGCGAGGTAAGGAATTCTATACAGGCCAAGCTTAGGGCTTCCAACAGTCCCAACACCAAACACCTGGGATGGTGAAGATACTTAAATATTATCAGCATTTCCATTATCAAATTACTAATGATTTTTCTCCAGCTGACTGCCTCGTCCCCTCAGAGCCTCCTGCACCAACATGCCACACAAAGCCAGCAGCCCTCTTTCAAACCTCAGGCATCTGTATTCCGGGCTATGCTCAAATGCACCATTTGGCATTACTGAGCAACTACGAACCCTCCCAAGGTGTTTTACAACAAACGAGGCTGCAATTTCCTTGCAGTTGCTGCAGCTACTAAATGACTTGAGAAAATTCAGCAGCATTATGTGCTTGTGTGCACCCAAAAGCCTCCAAACATCCTTTGTGGCTGTCAGGGATCCAGCGTAGCCAGCCACGAAGAGAAAACATCACTTAACAATACTCAGATCTCAATAATTCCAGAAGTACCAGAAATCTGGAGGACCCTGAACAGGCGAGTTCAGGACTGAGCTATGTGGAAAGGACTTCCAGCCTTCACAGCTACTGACAAATTCCAGACACTTTTCCCAGTTAACCAGCTTCCCTAAGCAGACGAATGAGTTGCTACCTTCTCCAGAAAAAAAAAAGGCTCCTACAAAGAAATTCTGGATGAAAACCTTGATTTGCTGTTAAAACAAACACAGTGTGGAGATCTCAACCATCACTTCCTTCAACTATCACACCTGACACTAACAGCAGAATCACATTCTTGTTTGTCTCATTCATGGAGCAAACGGGAAGATAAATTAGTTTCAAAACAGAAAACTGAAAACTATTCAACAGGTGCCAAAGACACAGGACTGCCCTACATTTCCAAAGGGCACTGGAGCTTCGGGGTTTATTTGCAATTAGGGACTTGAACTGGTCCAAGGTTAAAACTAAGGGGTCAGAGCTTGGGAAAGTACAGAAGGGGAAGCCGTGTTTTCATTTTCAGTGATGCTTCAACACCCAGAAATAGCTGCTGTTTCGCATCAACTGCAGTCTCAACTCTGACTTCTCCGTGGCAAAGTTTCCAATTTATGGCAGAAACAACCCTTCTACTTAGCATAGCAGGAATGGTCCTGCTCACTGAAATTAAACCCACAGGGAACAGCAACAACTGTATTTACTATTTAGTTTTAGCTTTCCGGAAACAAACCTGTAAAAGTAGCCAAAAAACAATGAGTGTTTTCAGTTTCACTTTGAAAACATCCCAATACACGCCAGTCCCCCTCTGCACCCCAAGGACCCTGAGAAAAAGGCTGCCTTGCTGTGATTTTGGGAAAATTATGTTGAGACAAAAGCAACCAGCGTCAAATGTTCTCACACGTGGCCAACCATGAGATTTGCATTTGGCCTAACAGAAACATAAAGCACAAAGCAAATGGGTCATATTTAAGTACAAAGTTGAAATTCCTCTGGAGACTTAACGAGTCTTTTCTACCTGGTAATGCTGAAATTTAAAGTAATATTTTAAAAAATTCTATTATACTCAGAATTACATGTCTTGGCAGTCAGGAACAGACACCATGTCATTTCCAAAAGTTTTGGAGTGATTGCTTATACAAGATTCCAGGAATGCTTTGTCACAATGAAGTTTATTCCATTCCTTGGAAATATTAAATGCATTCCTACTATAATGAAACACCTTATAAACACCACATGACAGAAACATGGGGTTTAACAAAGCATTTCCTCCCAGCATCATAACATTTAGGTCCGACATGAATTTTATTATCAAATAAGTAACCACACAAGGAGGTCTGCAAATGCACCTCTCGCTGCGAGCGGACCCGGATGGAAGCAGCACCAGCCTCGAGTGCTTCCTCCCACAGACTCCCACCTAATGCTTGTCAGGCAGCTCCAAGCACTCGGAATTTCCAATATGTCATCTGTAACATTAAATACAGTTTTAAGCATGACCCTGAGCAACAAGCAGCAATTCCTGTTGCTCACTGGCAAGTCATCCCTATTTTGGAAAATATCTTTGGAAGGTACTGCCCACAGTATGCTGAATTACACCAGAACTGGGAAGATTTCCTAAGTTCCGCCTGGAAATTGGGATGTTTTGTCCAAGCAAGTGAAGCCACTGTTTAACAAGACCCCTCCTGTAACAATGGGTTTGCACTTGCCGTGACAGAGCTCTACTTAACCAGGGCTGTAGAACTCCAGGGGCCTTTGGGAAAAGCCATTCCTCAACAAACATGGGTTTTTAACTTGGGGCCTGGGGTTTGGGCTTATTTTAATGGCAAAGCTTCTACCAGCAAGGACCTAACCTTGCTTCCAAAGAAGGCATCTAGCTTCATCATGTAAATAAGAAACCTCTACTTGCTGCAAATGCTCTGATGTTATACCTGACCTGGTCTGCTCTAAAAAAATCTAATTTAAAGCCTTTAATCAAAAGGAAAGGTATTTTTGAGCTAGACTAAGTTTTGTTAGATCCAGCAATGCCACATCCTTCCAGAGAAAGCTCAGGTTTGAAGCTCAACATGCTCACAATCGCACAGCAGGCCAGGCACAAAACCCAGCCACATCCAGGATCCTGATCCCTGCTGCAGGATGGGGAAAGAAAACAGGAGGCTCAGCTCCTTTTTCTGCCACCTCAGAGCTTCACCCCAGTATTTTCAACACCTCACCATTACAAAGTCTAGAAAGAATGAATATGGCCAGTGACATCACAACAATGTCATTGGAATGCTCCAGAAAAAGGCAGGCAAAATGAGGGAATTAATTCAACCTGGAAGTACTGGAATTGCACAAGGTTGCAACAAGGCACAGGAGAACAAGCCAGGCTACAGAGACACATCATGTGCTCTACTCAGAGCAGAAATAAATATGCCATTCTAAACATTTTTCAAGTTTATTTTCAGAAAAAATCTAGAGCAAAAACGGAAATAGCAATCTGATATTAAAAAAAAAAAAAAAGAAGTGGCAGTGGATTATTTGGGCAAAAGTCCAGAAAGGAAGACTATGGGGAAGACATTCAATTGTGGGAAAATACTTTTGGGAGGAGGAAGCCTTTTGTTACACAGCACCTCTATGTCTAGGTTTTTACAGTCCTTTGCTAAGTTATTCTGCCAGGGGCTGGAAAACCACCAGAAATCCGCCTGTTTACTTAGACAACTAAAATTCCAAACACCACGGCAAACTGCTCTCTGCTCCGCCTAATCACAGGGAAAGGATGGGAGGAATACTCTGAGGTTTACAAGTCTCAGCCAACCAACAGCACAAGGTTAAGGGGTTATTCATATCCCTATATTTGCATTCAGAGAGCAAGGGGAATTCTTGTCATGCGACACATGGAGACAAATCAGATTATGAGCATAAGTGCCAAATACTGTGCAAAAACCACTATTAAACACCTGAAATCCTGCTTATGCTCAGACAAGAAATAGCAAGTATAAAATATTCTGAGTATTTGAGACATTCTGAAACCTGCCTGGTTCACTGTAGGTTCAGTGGTCTTAGGGCAGCCAAGTGATAGCAGAGTTTGGCACTGAGCAGATGTCTCCAAGAACCCATTCCACGCTATGGGGTGAACCATAGGCTCTGTGAGCAGCAACTTAGCCACAGGTTAGCTCCTACTTCTGCAAAGTCTCCATCAGATAAATCCCTGCCCAGAAAAGTTCATGTTTTTTCTTACACAGCTTGTATTTGGAAATGACCAAATGGATGGGAGAATAAATTTAATTTAGTCACTTCAACTATAGCCCTGTCAGCTAATAACTGCTTGAACTGAGTGTTTTAATACAGAGTTACACCTACCATGGCTCAGATACCACCTTCCATCTTCCTTTCACTACAGCTGCAAAACAAAATGCCATTTATACCTTGCATTTGATCACCAAAAAAATCACTCATTAGAGAGCACAAGACCTACAGCTGAAGTCTTCAGGCTGTACATTACATCCTCCCTTGAACAAGTAAGTTCAAAGCACTCAAAAATGTAACCGCAACCATCATTACTTGCTACCAAGAACCCATGGCAGACACGCAGGGACCAAAGCCATTCAGTACTTGACTGGAACAAGTGAATCACAGCTCAGCAACTGAGGATCCGCTGCAGGATCCCGAGCCAATGTGACTCCAGAAAAGGTTTACTGAACCAGAAAAGCAGCAGCAGCAACCCTGGTTGGGCGCCAAACACAAGGAAATAAACAGAACAGAGTGCTGGAAGATTTCACCAGCAGCCACAGGAGTGAGGATGAGCAAATCCTGAAGATCAGCCGAAGTCGGGCCACTTACCCCAGAACAGCCCAGAAATCTGATGGCAGGAAGCTGGCATTTAACAGCCATCCACGGCAACTGAGTGTTTTCCTACCCTCTTCTGATGCATTCCAGGGCCTAAGCTGGTTTTGGGTCCCAAGTTTACCCATTACATTCTGAACAGACTGGCTTTGTGCACCCTGCTCTGCTAAACCAGGAGGAACTACTGCAAACCCCAGGCAGCAACTGGAGCACGAGAGCAGGAGGGTCTGGGGGGGGTAGTTCTGCAGAGCCCACAGGAGGGTCTGGGGGGTGGTTCTGCAGAGCCCAGCACAGGGTCAGGCCTCCCACTGCCACCCCGGGGACAGAGGCAGAACAAGGGGTTCATCACCTAAATCCATTTCTCTGCACTAGTTCTGCAACTCACAGGTCAAGCACACAAGTCAAACAGCTTCAAGGGCAGTGTAAGAGTGGGGCAAATCCACTCAGACCACCAACTGGGACCTTCTCTAAAAAATTAGTTCACAAAGGACATGCTGGTGAGTTCACCAGTCGGGTCTGGAGAACGCAGGAGCAGGAACACTCTCAACTCCTCACTGGTAGCAACTTTTCCACCACTTGTCTTATGCAAAGACATGGAATATGTCAGAATCTGTTCAATACAAACAGTATAGGCCATGACTTCTGCAATCCTAATCATTAAACACAGACTCACCATTTTAATGGCTATTTGAAAGAGTAAAAACCTGAAGTTCCCAACTGTTTGCATGTCTGCCTGCCAATTGTTTCCCTCCCTATATCAGGATCAATAACTGGGAGCAAAGAAACATCCCTGTTTAACCATGAGATCTTCTTTAGCTGCACGGTAATCAGCTAATCCGGGCAGACTCCTTTATTCAGCTTTACATGGGCAATGCTATCATTAAAGTTATAAACTTTAATTTGACTCAAGGAATGCCATTTACTAACTTAGCATGCAAATACTTTTACAGCTGTTTGCATCAAACTCCATATAAACTACAGGGGATTTATAGCACATAAAGCAATATTTTAAAGCTGCTGTCACAGCCACTGCAGAGCACAGGACAGCTGGAGAAAAAACATACACTGAGGCATCTCGTGTTTAAAGAGATTTACCAACACACACAACCAGCAAAACAACTGTTTTCTGAGCACTGGATCCCTCAATATTTAGTATCCACAGACTTCTCACACTATGCCTGTTGGCATACTGTAAAAGGGTAGCAGTTCCCATTTACTCTGAATAATGGTAAGCAAACGGGAACTAAAGAAAACCCATCACCTGAAGAAAAGTGAACTGCATCAGAAACTTGATGGTCAGCTGGAGCCAAACCCTGCCACGAACATTTAGAAAGGGATGCTAAATCCTTTCAGTGGCTTGAATTTTTCCCCCAAAAGCTCAGGAGCCAAGAGATAAGATTTAGATACTTCCATCTAAAGCGGATAAATGTTATTTCAAAATCTATTTTGGTTTTAAACAGGCGCGCTTAAAAACTGAGGGTAAAAGAAGTTACGGTTGTGAAGGGATTCCCGGTCCGTGCTGGAAATAAACACAAGGTTCAACCTCTGTGTGTGGCGGGGGGAAGGGAAGGGAGACGGCAACAAAACCAGAGCGGTGCCTCTGCTGGAATGCCAGGGCTTGCCATGGACTCCGCGGGTTACCGAAGGACCTGGAGGAGGTACACCCCGCCAAACACCATGAGGACGGAGGAGAATAAAGGAAAAAACATAGATTACGGCCTCCAGCTCGCAACCACACAAAGAGAGAAGAGCCCTTTCGGTGCCAAAGGCCTCATTCCCGACGCTTCCACGGCAGGAAGCGAGATCCTGGCGGGGCCCGAGGGGCCTCCCGGGAGAACGGGGTGACGAGGAGCCCCCTCCACCCTCACGGTGTACAGAGAAGAGCCCCCCCTCCCCCCCTCCAGCGTCGGGGGATACCGAATTGAACCCCCAACAGCCCCGGGAGGTACCGAGAAGCCCCCTCCAGCCCCGGGAAGTACCGACAGGTGTGTGTGAGGCCCTGGCCCGCGGACGGGCCGGGTCCGGTGCCCCTCAGGAGGCCGCTGGCCCGTCCCGCCACCCTCCACGCCCCTTCCCCGGTGTGTCCCCCCCAGTCCCGGTACCGGGGGCCGCACCTGGATGACCTCGTTGACCTCGCGGATGCACTCCACCATGTGCTGCAGGATCTGCTCGGCCGTCAGCACCTCGTAGCGATAATCCTCCTCCTGCTCGGGGCCGCCGCCGGGGCCCGGCCCGCCGCCCAGGCCGCCGCCGCCGCCGCCGCCGCCGGGGCCCAGCCCGCCCGTCTCGCTGCCCAACAGCCCGTCGCGCTCCCCGCCGACGCGCAGCCCGGGCTCCACCAGCTCCACTTCGCCCAGGTCCAGGTTATCGTCGGGCTCGTCTTCCTCCTCGTCCTCCTCGTCCTCCTCCGCGCCGCTGTCCTCGCTGCACTCCTCGTCCTCGTCGAACTCGTAGTTGTACCCCTCGTCCGAGTCCATGGCGAGGCGCTGAGGGAGCGGCGGCGGCTCCCGCGGCCTCCCCGCGCCCGGCCCCGCCGCCGCCGCCGTTGGCCCCGGCCCGGCCCGGCCCCGCCGCGCCTCAACCGCCGCCAACAAAGGGCCGCGGCCGCCGCGCTCCGTCACCGCGCGCCCCGCGCGTCACCGCCGCCCGCCCGCGCCTGCGCGCCCGCCACCATCTCACCCCGCCCGCCGCCGCCTCCATCTTGGGTGCGCGACACGCCCCCGCCCAGCCCCCGCCCGCCTCACGCCGACGCCGCCATATTGAGTGTGGCGCGGCGCCAGGCTGGGTGCGGCGGGAAACCATCGCGGAATCACCGTACCACTGGGGTAGAAAAGAGCTCCGAGACCATCGAGTCCAACCTGAGACCCAACACCATCCTGTCAGCCAGACCAGAGCACTGAGTGCCACGTCCAGTCCTTCCTTGGACACCTCCACGGATGGGGACTCCACCATTTCCCTGGGCAGCCCCTTCCAATGCCTGACAACCCTTTCCATGAAGAAATTCCTCCTGATGTCCAACCTGAGCCTTCCCCTAGCACAGCTTGAGGACGTTTCCTCTTGTCCTGTTGTTTGTGCCCTGAGAGCAGAGCCCGACACCGCCCCCCCGCCCCCCCCCGGCTGCCCCCTTCTGTCAGGGAGTTGTGCAGAGCCACAAGGTCCCCCCTGAGCCTCCTTTTCTCCAGGCTGAGCCCCTTTCCCAGTTCCCTCAGCCGCTCCTCGTGCTACACAATATTAAGTGGTTGGAATGGACCTTAAAGCTCATCTCATTCCAGCCCCTGCCATGGGCAGGGACACCTTGCACTGTTCCAGGTTGCTCCAAGCCCCGTCCAACCTGGCCTTGGACACTGCCAGGGATCCAGGGACAGCCATGGCTTCTCTGGACACCCTGTGCCAGGGCCTCATGACCCTCACAGGGAGGAATTTCTTTCCAATATGTAACCTAAATTTTCCCTTTTTCAGTTTGTACCCATTACTCTGTCCTATCCCTACGGTTCCTGAGGAAGCTGGGTGCAGGGGAGCTTACCAACTTCTCCTCCTGCCCACCCAGTGACGGGACATGAGGTGGAGCTGGGGCATGGAGCCTTCCTGAAGTGTTCTGTGGGGCCAAGTGTGGAGAAGAATTGCAGTGCCACCATTAAATTGAGTGGTGTGGGGTCTGTGGCAAGCAACTTGTAAGGGCAATGTGATGTGAATGTGAGGGAAAGGTATAGGAAAACAGGTTGCTCTGCCTCAAAATCAGAATAAAATTGCACTGAGACCCTCCAGGCAGAAATTCCCAAATATTCCGTGGGATAAATGTGAGCCCTCTGTCTCTGGGGGGACCCTGACTGTGCCAGGTGGCATCTCCAAGCTCCAGCGTTGCCTTCTGGTCCGTGAAGATGGTACTACGTGGGTTTTCACTGATACCAGGCTTGATTCCCTTTTTTCTCTGTTAATTTGGCATTTTGCAGGGGGAAGAACCCATGAGTGGTTTCATCCCCAGACCAGGGATAGAATTTTTTACCTCCTGGTGTTGACAAGTGTTCTAGGCAGGTCAGGAATGCTGTTCCCAGGTGGGCTCATCCCTGCCAGAGCCTCTCACCCGGACACTGAGCTGCCAGCAAAGGGCAGGATGGACACCGAGGTGTTGCAAGGGCTGAGCACCCTTTGCCTCAGCTTTCCCTGCCTCCAGCATCAGCTGCACACAGCCTGATACGGGGGAGGCTCACTGGGCTCATTGTCTGCAGCCGTTCGGGGAGCTCACGGAACTCCGGTTGGCTTGGAAACAAGGCTGCAGTCTGGCCCAGAGGAGAACCAGCTGCTCCCCCCCTCCACCACTGCTCACCGTGGATGTTAGAGCCCGGCTCAGCCCCGGGAGGGCTCCAAGGCCACCTTCTCCCACTGGTGCTCACCTTTCACTTCCTCATGCCCTGGGGAATCGTTTCTTCCCGGGGTGAAGTGGGGCCGTGCAGATGTGGTGACATTATTCACCCACTCTGCCCAGATGAAGATGAGACTCATCAGGGCAGTATGTGGTGTAGGTGTGACAAGTTTCATCAGCTCTGTGGGACAGGAGTAATCAGTTGCAGCAGGATCCTGCTTCTGTCTCATACAAATCCCTTGTGAAACAGGAAGAAAATTAGAAACCACATCCAAAAGGGGGTTTATTTCCTGCTGGAACACAGAAAGCATAATGATGGCCACAGCGACAGGGGTTTACACATGCACGTGCCTTCAGGGATCCAGGGAGATTAAGTGTCCAGTGGCCTGGCAGATGTCTCTAGAACCCTCGCTGGGTACCCAGCTGCATCTTCAGACACACAAGCAGCTCCCTGAGCTCTGCTCTGCCTGGGTCAGGAGCACACAGGGGGTGTGGACTGGGCACGCACATTGCCTCATGCGACGCTACCTAGTCAATAAAGCCAGTTCTCTAATTACCCTACTTACGTGGAATTGCAAAGGCCGGAGCTTTAATCATCCTGCCCTACATAAATCTAAGTAGCCCTGACTTGGTACAGCTCCAGATGCATCATCTGGACATCTGCCAGGCTGGTCCCACCTCACACATCAAGCCATGGGGGCTCAGGTGGTTGCTCCAGGTCCTCACCCCATGCTTTATCCCCAAGGGGGACTGTGTGTCACCCCCTGGGACTCTGAGCTAGTCCTGCCCAGCTGCTGACATGCCCAGCTACTGGCCAACAATGACAAGGCACAAGCCATTTTGGGGCTGCTCATCTGCCCACAGGACCCCAAGAAAGGCACTGACCAAACAGTGAGGTTTTGGTTTTTTGAATTTTGGCAGCTCTGGACACAAAAACCTTTGGCTGAGGTGACCTTCCCCTCAGGGACAGACTCCGGAGCGTGTTTGGGAAGCAGCTGTTCCTGGGAGCAGGGCCTGGCCATCTCCAGGTGCTCCGAGAACCTCCCCACAGCCCTGTCCTGGCCCTGGCCAAGGCTGCAGAGTTCAGCCCAGAGCCTTGCATGGAGCCCAGAGAGAGGAGGTTCTCTGGAGCCAGGCTGGGAGAGCTGAGGGTGCTCACCTGCAGAAGAGAAGGCTCCAGGGAGACCTCAGAGCCCCTGCCAGGGGCTCCAGGAGATCTGGAGAGGGACTGGGGACAAGGGATGGAAGGACAGGGCTTCCCACTGCCAGAGGGCAGGGTTAGATGGGATATTGGGAAGAAATCCCTCCCTGTGAGGGTGAGGAGACCCTGCCACAGGTTGCCCAGAGAAGCCGTGGCTGCCCCTAGATCTCTGGAAGTGTCCAAGGCCAGGTTGGAAGGGGCTTGGAGCAACCTGGGCTAGTGGAAGGTGTCCCTGTCCATGGCAGGGGGTGGAACAAGATGATCTTTAGAGGTAGGGACCTACCTTCCTACCCAAACCATACTATGATTCTATGATGTTTCTATGATCCCAGTAATAAGTATTTATAAACAGTGATGGGATCTTCCCAATGACATCCCACAGATACAGGAAACCAGTTCGCCTTCTACAGTCCCAGCCTTATCTTTCCCAACTGCAAGACAGGGATCAGCACTTTGCAGCTGGTTACTCCAGCAACAGTTCCACTAATACATCTCAAAAATACTCTTTGGAATGAAATTTTAGCCACGCCTTTTGCAAAAGGTTTTTCTTTGTTTTGAAGTTCCCAACCAATAGTCACGTACAAAGCCCTGGTCAACCACCATCTTCTTGTAGGTGGTTGGCAAAAGGTACCTGAGAAAAGCAGGGCTGCTGCCTTCAGCTCATTCTGAGGGGATCTGCGCTGCCTCTGGGGATTTTAGGACTCCAGCTACTGAGGAAAGCCAAAAACTGCTCTTCTGCCCACTCTGAAAAATGATTTAGATCTCCATAGACACCTGGTGCTTTTTCACTTTATTCTTGCAAGAGCTTAATTACCCAAGTGATTCTGGTAGCTGTTAACACTGAAGCTGACAAGAATAAAATATTGCCTTGCAATCACCTTGCTCCCCAAAGTTAAGCACATGCTTACAGGATTTATGGGAGCATCGCCTCTGGGCACAGGGAGTTTGTCATGGCGCATCCACAGGCTCTGATTGATTCCAGCTCAGCCCCACAGCCGTGACTGGGAGCAGCCAGGGACAGCAGCCACATGTACTCAGCCTCCGCAAGAACTTGCAGCATCTCCTCGTGACAAGCCCTGATTCGTGATACCAAAATGCTGTGAAAGTGCTGGTGTCCCACACCACAATCCGCCTGCAGATTTGGGGTGAAACTCCCATCCCACCCAGCCTCCTTCCTGATCCCGCATTCCTTGAGGCAGGCAGGATCTCTGGAAAAAACCTTTCTTCTCCATCACCAGAGACGCACAGAGTTCCCACGCTGGGAGAAAGGAAATCCAGAAGACTTCTCAATGCCTAGGGTTTGATTCCGGGTGTCTGCACACTCCTTAACAACCTCAACCATAAGCATGGGCTGAGCAGCCCCTCGGATCACCACCCCAAAGCTGTGAGAGCTGGAGATAACCCAGAACAAAAAAGGCTCTGTGATAACATCAACAGTGGAAACACCACCAGGCTGAGCTCAAGTCAGGACCCCAAATCCTCCACACTGATTAACACATCTCACTTCAAACTTTTTCCTTTAAACTCCACTCTCAAGCTCGTAACTGTTGAAATATTTCTCCTCGCTGCTGCCTGCTCACTCCAAGCCTCCCAGGCCTCACTCCCCTCACATGCGCTCTCTCAGTGGAAGAGGTCCCTTCTGTTAAACCCCATTTTGCTGAGAAATTAATTTACCACGTGCACCTGCTAAACCATTTGATGGCAGCATTGATAAGTGGTGGTCTAGGTGGGCAGGTAGGGATATGGAAATGAGTTATCCTGTGCTTTGAAAAGCATTTGGATGCATCCTTGTGGCTCCAAGAGCATCCTGCCATACACCAGCCTGCTTTGGGCCCCCAAAATATTGACGGTCTTCATGGGCTGAGTTGCTAGAGCTGGTGAAAATACCCTGGATGTGGATTTAGGAGCATCTCATGTTTAGGATCTTCATTATGCACATGCTTAAATGTCTCTGGGGGCTCCTGCTGGGTGTTTAAATGTGAACACTTCTCTGCTTCATGACAAGCAACATCATCCCTGAAATACAAAGATGTGCAACAGGAGGGTCCATACCTGAAAAGACCTGGCACATGCTGACCACACTCCCTCCAGACCACCACCACAAGCAAGGACACTTCAACCCTGCAACCCTTGTGGTTGCAGTCCACATCCCATCATTATTTTACCAATAATTAAAGGGGGGTAAACAAGCAAATGGAGACAGTAGATTTACCCAGAAAGGCTCTGAGATGCCAAAATTCAAGTTAGAGGTCTACAGGTATTTGCAGGAGATTATCTGTGTTTTCCAAAGCCCTCTTCCAGCCACACCACTAGCAGGTCCCTTGAGCTGGGAGTTGCTTCATTAAGGAGCAATTTTCTTAGACAGTGCTGGCTCAAAGAGCAAAGCAAATAGAAAACTCATGCCCTGTGAAGGTGTTCGTGAATTACTCCCTCCATTCCCACTTCACTGGCTCAGATGCTTCTCACCAGTGGAAGAATCTGTGTGCAAAGCACCCTCCTGGTTAAATGCAGAAGCAGCCAACATTATAGGGAGTTAGGCAGCATAATAAATGGATTTGTATCTTTTAAAAATACTGTGGTACAACTGCACAGCCCAAAAGCCACCTTCATGCCCCGAAGGCAAACAAACCAGAAAGACTCAAGTGTGATACCAGCCAGGTTTTATAACAATTTATATCACAATAATTAATTTGGATTGCTACCAAATTCATTGTTAGTAGCAAGCAGGTAATCCAGCAGTGTCCTGGGGCAGCAGTTTTCTGCAGTCCTCCAGCAAGTCCCAGCTTTTGCATCAGAGAGATGACAAGAGGGATTTGCAGGTACCCCCACCACGGGTCTCAGCCTCTGCAAGAACTTGCAGAATCTCCTCGTGACAGGTACAGCCCTGCCTCGGGTTCACACCCTGCGTGTTCCTTGCCGAACTAACTTGGAAAAGGCCTCCCAGATGGATATATCACCCTGGAGATACGCTCCGAGCCCACGAGCTGGTCTACTGGGCTACTGAAGAGCATCAGCAGCTTCTGGCTGCTGGTGCTCCGTGCCCGCTGCAGGACAGGACATCCAGCTTTTTTCAGCCAAGCTCCACAGTTAAACACACGCTTAAATAGTTTTCTTATGTAAAGAAACATTCACAAATCAGACTGTTAGTCTGGATTAATGCCGGCCAGCTACAGATGAACTTCAATGAGTCATCCCCCAGAGACATCAGGTCCCCTAAAATAGCATCAGCAACTGAATCTGTAGAAAGACTGGAATATTTGGACTGAAAGCTCTGATCACAATGCTTTACATAAGCTGGCAAACATGCCACCCTCCCCAGGCTGAAATGAGAATTCGCCTCAAGCCAGGGCATTCCCACAGTTCTGTCTCATGCGCTGGGAAGTGCAGTCCTGACATTGTCTGATGCAAGACAGCAACAAACTGGCTTGTTTGGGGTGGTTTTCCTTCCACTGAAATTTTAATACAGTGAAACTACTTGAGGACAAGCCCAGAGATAGTGAAATCAACCAAATACAGTCAGAAAATGGTGGCAACAGCTGGTGCTCCAGAAGTTTGCACAGGGAAAAGCAACAAACCCAGCTCAAGACTACACAGGCTTTATGTAGACTGGCAGCAGGAAACTTGAACACAAGGAATGACAGGGGCCACTTTCCCAGAGGTCTGACACAGGCTGGAATACAGGTGTTCCTGCTGTGTGATGAGGACAAAGATAGAGAAGGGCCACAAAATTCTGGAAGAATAGTGAGGAAGCAGACTGGTATGTGCCATTGCATTGAATTTGGGTCCTGCCACCTCTGTAGGGAAAACAAGGGAGGATTTTCAGGAGCCTGAGGGAACCAACAGGTTTTAATTGCTCCAGTCAGCCTCTCCTGAGATCTCCACCCATCAACTCCATAAGCTCCATTCAATCTAAGGTCCAGGTAACCAATTCTTCCTGATCTCTCCTGTGAATGTACCTGCTCCTAGGTATTCCTACATGGATGTTGGACTTCACTTGGTGCCTTTAATTCTCTGGGTGATACCTGGGCTGTTGGTCCACCCCTATGCTCTGTTAGCCTGTTTGTGGAGGTACACCCACCTGGTAATGTTGTGCCTGTCCTTGGCTCCTGGCTCACCTTCCCATTAGGTGGACTTTGCCATTCTGCAGGGCTGGGAAAGAAGGATGCAGTGCTGTGTAGATGCTGAGCTCATGGCAACACCATCTGCCTCTCTTTGACCCCATTCCTGATGGAGCCCAGCTCCTCTGTCCCTAGGTGGCCCTTAGTCCCCTCCCTGCCTTCCCCCCGTAAGCCCCCTATTAATTTTCACTAACCTCATTAAATTCCCACAATCCCATTTAGACCCAAACCTAACTGTGATCTCCTCCTGGTGCCCAGCCTCCCCACAACGTTTTCACCTCCAAAAGCTTCACTGGAACCTCACAGCCTCCTTCAACGTTGGAGAACACCTCCCTCCATCTCTCCCCAGCCCCACTGAAACCTTTCCATGTCCTCCCAGCTCTTTTCCTTTCACCATCAGTCCCTAGCTTTGTGCTGGTGCTATTCTAACCTTTGACAACAAGTCTCTTGAGGTTTTTTTCTACAAAATGCTTTTTTCCTGTTGGTCCTGTTCTCTCTACACTGCTCCTATGAGGGACAATCCCTTACATTCCCCACCAGACCTTTCCATGGTTATGTCCTGCTCACACGGGGTGGGTTTTCCTCATGTGTGATGGGGCCATCTCCCTTGTCATGCTTTCTCCTGTACCATTTGTTTAATTTCCTGCTTGCTCCCATGTCTCTGTCTTGTCTCCCAGTACACCTGATACCTTGGAATTTTCTGGGACAACAGGTTTTTAACAATTTGATGGAGTGGGTTCCCTTTGTAAGTTTGTGCTGGCAATTAGATGGGTAAGACCTGGGCTTAAGGCCTTTATTTGAGGTGGGGAATTGCTAAGGAAAGCAGAGCTGGAGGGAGGAAGCAAAATTAGAGTTCATCTGAGGTTAAGGCTTTCCTTGGAAAAGCCAAGCACTGCATGGAAAGCATCCCTGCAACAGTTCATTGTGAGGATCCACCATGGGACAAAGCCCCCTTTTTTTGTACAACCCAATCAATATTTCACTGGCCATATATAAAATATCCTTGGAAACCTGTGCAAGGGGTGATTTATATACAGTATTGCTCATAAAAATACACAGCACCAACAGAAGATGCCCAAACACAAGGTGGATCTAAACCATGGGCAAGGGGTGCTGGTTTCAAACTGAGAGCGGGTCTAGTTAGGTTAGATATCAGGAAGAATTTATTTACAATGAGGGTGGGGAGGCCCTGGCACAGGCTGCCCAGAGAAGCTGTGGCTGCTCCTGGGTCCCTGGAAGTGCCCAAGGCCAGGTTGGACACGGGCCTTGGAGCAACGTGGGCTAGTGGAAGGTGTCCCTGTTAATGGCAGAGGGTGGAATTAAATGGTCTTTAAGAGCTCTTCCAATTCAAAACACTTCATGATTCCACGAAAGCAGGCAGCACGGGTGAAATATGTGTTTTAAACCATTAATCTCCTCAAACCCCGAGACAGGCTGCTGAGGCTCCCTGACATGCAGGAAGCATGGACGGGCTGGCGGGGCTGTAAAGCCCGAAGGATGGGGCAGAAATGACCCTCGCTGGGGAACCGGAGGACTTTAGGAGCTTTATTTGAGCAGAACGACACGACTGTGGACTACTGGGGGAGGCTGTGGGGCGAAGGGGCAGCGCGGGGGAGGCTGTGGGGGCGGGCCCGAGCTGCCATTTCGCGGCCGCCCGGCCCCCCGCTGTCGGGCGGTGCCGCCTCCCTCAGGCTCGGGCGCGACATGGCGGCGGCGCGGGCGCTGCAGCTGTCGCTGCTCCGGCTGCTGCTGCTCCCGCCGCTGCTGCTGGCGCTGCTGCCGGGCCCGGCGGGGGCCGTGTGGCCGCAGCCCCAGGCCCAGAGCTCCCCGCCCGGCGGTGGCCGCTGCCCGGTGCCGGCCCGCCGGTTCCGCTTCGCCGCGGCGGGCGGCTCGGCCGTGGGGCCGGGCTGCGCCGTGCTGGACGCCGCCTTCCAGCGGTACCGGCCGCTGCTCTTCGGCCGTCCCACCGGTGAGGGCCGCGGCGGGCGCTAACCCTTCCCTCCGTGGCTTTGAGCTTAACATCCCCCCCCGACACCCTCACTAATTTTGGGGTCAAACCACGGGGTTTGGTGGCCGTCTGCCTCCCCCCAGTTCGTTGGGGGCAGATGGGGTGGGAGGTGTGGCTCGAATGGAGTCTGGAGGCAAGGGCAGCGATGTGTTGGGATTTGGAGGGCAATGCTTATGGCTTGTATAGAATAAATCTAACCGAGTTTGGCACAGCACTAGTCGTCTTCCTGCCAGGATTTAGGCTCTTGCTATCAAGGGTTTCCTCCATCTCATTTTTTACTTCCTCCGGATAGTGTTACAGCTGCCCACTGCTTCATTTCGCTTCCTTCTCTTGTGGCTGCAGGGAGAGCCGCTGCCGGTCTCACAACTGTTCCTGCTCCAGGGTTACTGCTAAGTCTTGGCTGTTCCCATTCCTAGCAGCTCTCGGTGTCCCGTGCGAGGTCTCACCTTGAGGAAAGACTTGCTGCTTCCTGCGTGTTCTTCCGAGTATGTACTTGTGCCACGGGGCACTTCTGCCAAAGGAGCTGCTAAAAGTCCCAAGGCAGCGTGGCTTTTCCACCAGAGAGGGATTAGCTCCTGGATTCATCCTGAAATTATAGGGTAATATGAGGAAAGGCAAAAGCATTGAGAGTCGGGATTTGCTTTGGGACGGGTTCTAAAGGCTTCTTGAACCCAGACTTCTTCATGATAGCACCCTTTGCTTGTCTGGTATGAGCTGCAGGAAATCTCTTGGCTGTGGAGCTGACGTGCAGAGATGCTCAGTGGCTGCGTGGGTCTGCTGCAGCCTGAAGTGCTATATCCAGGACATATGAAGCACTTCATTCATCAAAAAGAGCTAGTAACTCTGCTCCCGAGTGTTTTAAATGTCAGTGTGAACTCTCTTGCTGCTGATCAAAGTGGAGAAGGGTGGCGGCGTTGGAAGCCACTTGATTTTGTCTTGAGTACATCATACTTTGAAAAAGGCAGGTTTGAAACCGATAACCCTTTGGCTTATTTTATTTCTTCAACTCTTGTGAGTAGCAGTAGAAATAAATTTTGATTTGGGAGCCAAGAAAACTCCTCTTGGTTCTCTTTCGCTGCTAGGAGCTAAAAACAGCTGATCTAATTATTCACGCTCTCCTGTTCCACTCAGAGGGGAAATGTGACCATCAAATCACTTGGAGCAACGTTGTGATCACAAGATCCAGCTCACACTCATCATTTTCCATATGCCCTGCTTTATGATGCTCAAACTACACAAATTATTTTAAGGCCTTTTTTATCCTCTTTGCCTTCACTTTGTTTTGGTCTTTTTTTTTCCGTATGGGTGGTTAGTACGAATAGGCAGTGGAAACCCTGGATGAAAGGAAATAATTTCTATTAATAGAGGAAATAAATGGCAGAAACCATTTTATGGCTGTGCTGCCTTGCGGGTGTGGTGGCGGTGGTGCCTGTCTGCACCTTTGGCCTAGGAGGCCGTGTTTGGGTTGGGAAGCATCTCCCTGGGCAGGTTCAAACGCGGTACGTGGTGGTGGGACCAATTCCGTCGAGACTCCTCAGCAGGATGAGTGTTCCATGTGTCCCCAGGCCTGAGAGCGGCTGTTCCCGGTGAACTGCTGCCTTCCCAAGCGGAGGGAGCAGGTCTTGCTGTGCTGCTTGCACATCTGCGAGGTTGCCTTGGCTACCAGCTTGTCTGCAACCAAGAGGAAAGCTCAAAACAGGGCTGGCTTCAAGCTGTTTTCCTTCTCTCCACAGAGGTTTCGTCATCCCTTCATGGAGAAATCGGGGGATTCTGGCTTCTGTAAGCTGTGGAGCAGGGGCTCTCTGCATTTCTCTGTAATGCTGGCAGTACCACAGTCTGTCTGGAAACTTCTTGGTGCTCTTGGCTCATTCAAGCCCAAGCTCTTTCTTTTCAGTGACCACATTGAGCATTGGCTGTTCTTGGGAATGCTCCGGGGGGTGTAAGCATGGACTTTGGCTGGGATGAGCAGAGTCCCACCCTGCTACCCTATACTCCTCCTGGCAGCTGACTGCTGTGAGTAGTCCCTTGCATCCCAGCGGAGGTTGAATATCCCTTTGGAGTGGAGGAGTGACTCAAGTGGGGATTCAGGCCTGTGCATCCTTGGGAGTGCTCTTCAGTTAGGGAAGTGTGCCCAGAGCTCCTACCTGAGGTCTAAATGTGACTGGGTTCATTTCTCTGGGTGCTGCACCTGGGACCTGCTCTGTGGAAGGTGAAGTCGGTTGGGAGCTGTTCTGAGCTGGATGAGACCTTTTGATCACCTCTAACTCAGCCTGGTTTAGCAGGTTCATTCTCCACCCGTTTTTACAGGTTTTCTTTGCCCTTTCTAAGAAGTGTGGGTAGGGAGGAGCTCTTAGGCTTGTACTTTTTTCCAGCTCTGGGAGAGCTTAGAAACAAGAAGCTCTTCACCCTCATGGAGCAGCTTTGACTAGTCATGGCTGTAGCTTAAGAGCTGGGGCTGGTGTCCAGGAAGCCTCAGGGGCTGCTGCTAGTCCATGTTCTGATGTCTCTCCTCTCATGTGTGCTCCTTTTAAGCTTTCCTGGGGACTTCCTCACAGGTTGGGATCAGCTCATGTTCTCCTGGTTGGCTGTGTTGAAATTAGCCCCTGCTGAACATCCTGGTGTCTGTTTTGGGATGCAGGAAGGGGTGCCTGTTTCTGCCTCCATCCCTAACTGGGCTGGGAGGATGGTGGTGGGGTTGGAAGCAGGGAAAAGAGCTGGGATGGGGTTGATGTGCATGATCTGTGTCCTTTGCAGAGAATGAGCCGTCCTGGGAAACACCCTGCTCCGAGCTTCTCGTCTATGTTTCCACTCCAGGCTGCGATGGATTTCCCAGCCTGGACTCCAAGGAGAGCTGTAAGTGTTGGAGTTGGGAGCGGGAGGGAATGTGGCTGTTTCTGTGCCTGTCACTGGGAAGTAGCACTGTGTGGTTACCCTTGGTTTTGAGGAGGTTGCCAATCCCCTGTTACTGAGACACTGGGGCAGCGCAGTAGGGATGTACCTGAGGGTGCTGATGAAGCAGTGGGGAGAGGTTTAAAACAGCAGAGCTGCCCAAAATTCAGTTCTTTGGGGTCTCGGGGTGCAGTTCAGTACCTGAGTCCTGCCCAGTGTTGTCGTGGCCATGTGGGACAGCCCCCTCATGCTGTGTTTCAGATAAACTGTCTGTCTCCAAAGGCTCCATGCTGCTGTCTGCAGAGACCGTCTGGGGAGCTCTCCGAGGTGAGCTGCGCTTCCCGCAGGGCATTCCCGCTCTCCCTGCCTCGGGCCTGTGGGGATGTCTCACAGTGCCTGTCTCTTTCCATAGACTTCTTTCTTTGTTATTTGAGCTCTGCTGCTTTGGGGGTGTCTGTGCTGAGAAAGGGGCTGTGTGTTTTCCTGCAGGCCTGGAAACATTCAGCCAGCTCATTGGGAGAGATGAGAATGGCACGGTGAGTCCTGGCCTCATCTCCTGGGGGCAGGCAGCTCTCCATAATGCCCCTGCCTCCATGGGGACAGGCTGAGGGTTGCTGGGATGCTTGGAATGAGTGGGCACAGCCTTGCCAACGGCAAGTGGAGATTCATGGATCCAGCCCTGCCTTTTGAGTCGGTAAAGAAGTGCTGTAGCTCTTTCTGGCCGGTTTGCACTCTAGGCAGTGAGGGCACTGCTGTCCTGCCAGCCCTGGGGACAGTGGTGACCCTCAATGTCTCTTGCTAATGGCCATTTTCCCAACATCCTGCTCATGTCTTCCTCGTGTCTTCTCTGTGCAGTACTACATCAATGAGACAGAAATCGTGGACTTTCCCCGCTTCCCTCACCGGGGACTGTTGCTCGACACCTCTCGTCACTACCTGCCTCTGAGAGCCATTCTGGAAACTCTGGTAGGGCACCCGTGCTGGAAGATGAGGTTTAATTGGGTGTCCCTTCCCCTGTGACAACTGAGCTCCCTTGTTTGGGTGATTTCTCAGCTGCCTTTGTTAAAACCCTGAGGTATCTTGGATTCCTGCAGTCCAGGTTACTCTCCAAGGCTGAGTTGTTTCTAAGGCAGGGGAATACATTGGTAAAGGTGGGTGGTGGTTCTGTGTTCATCCCAAGCAGAATTAAGCTTGCAGGTCTCCACCAGGGCTCAGTTACAGGGGGAACAAGGATTTTACTGAGCAGAAGTATTCCTGGCCCTATGCAGCTTTTTCTGTTTAGAGGGAGGTGTCTGAATCCCTCTTGGATCTTGGGGAGCATTTAGAGACTCTGCCTTGTCCTTCTGGAGCAGGAGGACTTTGTCCCCTATCAGTGGCAAGCTGGATGACCTTTCAGAAGGGATGGGGCACGTTCATCTTTGTCCCTGTTCCTTCGCAGGACGTCATGGCTTACAACAAGTTCAATGTGTTTCACTGGCACATTGTGGATGACCCATCTTTCCCCTATGAGAGCTCCACGTTCCCGGAGCTCAGCAAGCAGGTAATGCTCCTTGATCACCATGTAGTGCCCAGCTCAGGTGAGCAGATCCCTGCCTCTGCTCCTGAGCAAGGCACTGGGCTTTCCCGTGTTCCCAGGGAGCCTTCAATGCCATGACCCACGTGTACACAGCCAGCGATGTGCGCACTGTGATCGAGTACGCCCGCCTGCGCGGCATCAGAGTCATCGCTGAGTTCGACACCCCTGGCCACACCCTCTCCTGGGGGCCCGGTGAGGAGCAGACCCTGCCTGCTGCTGCTGCTCTGAGGAGAGTTGGAGTTGTCCCAGGGGCAGGAATGGGAGCTGCAATCTGGACCCTAAAAGCTGGGTGTGGGCAGCAGTGTCCCACAGGCTGGCTTTGAGGAGGAGCAAACTATTGTTTGGGGGATGTGGGGTCCAATGGTCCAACTTCTAGAGCAAAATCCAAAGGGAAACATTTCCATCTTTTCTTGGGTCCAAGCTGGGTGATTTTGTGGGAACATCTGCTCTTCCAAAACTAATATTATGGCTATTGCAAGGATCTTGTGTTTAACTCTGGGTACAGCTGGCCAAGCTTTCTTGCTCTGCTCACCTGCGTCCCAATCCTGACACACTGCTCTCTGCTCCAAGAACTGCATCTCCTCTTCCATGTCTGGAAGTGCAAGAAACTCCAGGAAAAGATTCCATTGTCTTTTTCTTCCCTTCCCCTGCCTCCAAATGCCAAGGCCCATGTTAGAATTCACCATATGTGTGGTCACAACTGGAACTGTGTCCCTCCTTCCCTGTCCCCTGACGAGCCCTGTGTTGTGCTGAGGGGCATTGTAGAGCATGACGTGGTCACACTTTGCCCCTTCCTCACCATCCTGCATTTGTTCTCATCAGGTGCTCCAGGCCTTCTGACTCCCTGCTATGTGGGCAAGGCTCCTTCTGGAGTCTATGGGCCCATCAACCCCATCGTTAACACTACCTACCAGTTTGTGACCAGTTTGTTCCAGGAGGTCAGCACTGTGTTCCCAGACTTCTTTCTCCACCTTGGTGGCGATGAGGTGGATTTCACATGCTGGTGAGTCTGAGATCAGTCTGGATGGGGACTGGGGGAAAGTATTTGGCATTGGGGTCCCAGCCCATCGCTTCTTGGCCATGATCTTTGGTGTCCTGCTCTCCCAGGCCAGGGGTAGTGCTGATGCTTGGGATTTTTGGTATTTCTGTGCTCATGGTGATGCTGGATGTAGGGAGCTGCTCATGCTGGTCCAGCCACAGCTCTGGAATGCCTGGGCAAGACTTGGACTGATGTGGGAGGGACTTGACCATGCCTTGGCCTTACTCCAGAGCTCAGGTTGCAATGGTTTTGTTCCTTCTCTTTGGTGCACAGGAAATCCAATCCAGAAATCAGTGCTTTCATGAAGGAGATGGGCTTTGGTGAAGATTACAAAAAATTAGAGTCTTTCTACATCCAGAGGTAAGGACGGAGTATCCAGGGCCTGCAGCTGCACTGTGTGACTGGCACAAATGTCTTCTGTCTTGGGGACACCAGATCTCCTTTTCAGGAGCATCCCCACTGGTCATGTGTCCCTGACCCCAAAAGGGAGCATTTTAGTGGGAGATCAGCCCCAAAAAAGCCTGGGGCTGAGGAGAAAGAAGCACCATAAGGGGCTGTGCTCTCTCCCTTCTCCTTCAGAAGCACCGCTACATCCTGCTGAGGATGTTGGGAATATCTGTGCTGCTCCTTTGGCTGTATGTAACCACCAAAGAGGGGATCAGTGGGATCACCCAAAACTCGGTACTTTTCCCACTCCAGGCTTCTGCACATCGTCTCTTCCCTTGGCAAGGGTTATATTGTGTGGCAGGAGGTGTTTGACAACGACGTGAAGGTGAGAGCTGCGTGTGCTGGGGTGAACGGTGCCAGCAGCCCAGCCTGACACACTGGTGTGCTCTGGAGGGCTGTACTGGGGTGAACAGTGCCAGCAGCCCAGCCTGACACACTGGTGTGCTCTGGAGGGGCCATGCTGGTGCTGATGGGAGTTATTCTGTAATTGGACTGGCATTGATCTCTAGGTGGTGCTGCCTGTGAGCTGCCCTCATGGTGGCCTTGTCACACTTCTGCCAATGCTTTGCTCCCTCCAGGTTCTCATATATTCACCTGCACGATGCAGGTTTTAACCCTGCCCGGGACACTCTGCAAATGGCTTTATCTCTGCTTCTGTTGCTCCTGCAAACCGGATGGGAAGTGGCTCAAAAATCGAGCCCAAGTCTGCCTCAGCTTCCTTTAGGGAGTGTGGAGGGGTCAGGGCACTCTGCTCAGGGGACCAGGTGATGCTTCTGTCACTGCACCGATCCCCTACACCATGTTCACCTGTGCTCCTCAGCTGAGGCCCGACACCATCATCCACGTGTGGAAGGAGGACTTCATGCAGTACATGGACGAGATGGCCAATGTCACCAGGGCTGGGTACCGGGCTCTGCTCTCTGCACCCTGGTACCTCAACCGCATCTCCTACGGGCAGGACTGGATAGCAGCCTATAAGGTGGAGCCCTTGAACTTTGCAGGTGTGTTCCTTGTGTCCCCTTCCTGCATGGCAGCTGGCTTGGCACTCAGACATAGCGCCTGAACTGGCTGTCTTGCTGTCCCCTCCACAGGCAGCCCTGAGCAGAAGGCCCTGGTGATGGGTGGCGAGGCCTGCATGTGGGGTGAATATGTGGATGTCACCAACCTGACCCCCAGGCTCTGGTAAGAGAGGCCACAGGGAGGTCACTTGGGTCATGTGGGACCAGGCTTGTGTCCCTTTTCTTTGCCACCGAGCATTATGTGCTGAACTCGTGGATTTGGTCTGCACATGATGCCTGTCCCTATCCCCTCTGTGCTGGTAACAGCTTCACTGAGGCTGAAATGAGGATTTGCAAGGTTGTAACAACCTGCTGCTGCAACTAGGTTGTGTTTAACACCTGTCTGTCCTGTCACCCTGGTCTGCTGCTGGTGGGCATGTGTCCAGGAACGGATCTGGGGATACTCTGAAGCCTTTGTGTGTGGAATGAGTCAGGGCAGGGGAGAAGAAGCTTTTGAGCTCCCCCTGTCCTGACTGCCTGTCCCTCATCCTCAAGGCCAAGAGCTGGGGCCGTAGCTGAAAGACTCTGGAGCAATGAGACCGTCAGGGATGTGCAAGATGCGTACGCCCGGCTGGCGGAGTTCCGCTGCACCTTGCTCAGGTAACTGTCCTGGGACAACTCCCCCTGGCACAGCTGCTCTGGGCTCAACCCTGGGAGGGCAGCGAGGGAGAAGGGCTTGCCCTGCTGCAAAATGACCCTTGTTCCTCTGGAAAGCCCTGGTTTTCCTGGTGCCTGTGCGTGGGCAGAGCTTGCTTTGTGCAGTGCTGGAAGAGCTCTCCTGCTGCTGGCGTGGGCTCGTGGCTCTGGCGAGGAGAGGGCTTTGTGTTGAGGAAGGAGGGGACTTGTCAGCTCTTGCCACTCCTCCTGCAGCACCAGCTTCCCCAGGCAGCTTGTCCTCACCCTGTGCTCCCACACATGAGCAAAATACTGAGTTTATATGCACAGGATGAAAACCACTCCCTCCCTGTCACACCTGGAATGGGGCACCCATGGCCACCCTGTGCCACTGGAACCCCTCAAACCCGGTGGTGGCTCTGCCTGTGCCCTCTCTCTGATGTCATCCTTCTGTTCCCTTCCCAGGCGTGGTGTCCAAGCGCAGCCTCTCTACATCGGATACTGTGACCATGAATTCGGCGGGGTTTGAAGGGAGAGCCCTGCTGCCCTCAGTCTCTGTGCGTGAAGGAGGAATGTTCCCCCCTTCAAAAGGGCAGAGAGACCCCTTCCCACCTACCTTCTGCTCTGGCTTCATTGCAATGAACATTTTTTTGCCTCGGCATGCACTCTTTGCCTCTTTTTCTATTTTTATTTCTTTATATCTATAAATAAATGACCCCAAAGAGGAAAAAGGTGCCTATTCCTGCTCAGCTGGGGCTTCGGAGACCGTGCAAGGGTTAGCAGGAGATGGGTAGGGCTTGCTCCAGAGATGCTGGTGGAGAAGCATCATCCTGGTGGCTCTGGAGCTTGCAGGGTGCCTGCTCAGCTGGTTAAACGGTGCTTAGCCTCTGCTGCTGTTGCAGGGTTTGCTTCTGCAGTCATGTTGTGCTGTGGGGTCCTGTCCTTGTCCCTCCTCTCTCCTCTGATGGCCAGGCCTGCAAGCCACCACCCGTGCTGCCCTAAACCCTGGCTGCTGCCACCTCCTCTGGCTTCTCAGCAGATGAGACCCTGGAGCCTCTTTGAGGAGCCCTTGCAAATCTGCTGAGTGGTGCATGGATATTATGGAGTCTCTGCTCAGCTCTTCAGGCTGTCACCTCTCCCTGGGATTTGGACAACTGACCCATCCTCCTGCTCCGTTATTCTCAGGATGAGGAGCTCAGCTCCAGGTCTCCTCCATCCAGAGGGGTTGGTTTCAATGGTGTTTTCCTTGCAGAAGAAACCAGTGGTGCTGCTGTCCCACAGAACTGGGACAGGTGTGATTGTTGTCCTTCAATGGTTGGGAAAAACAGGGAATCTCTCAGGGAGAAATCCTGGCTGGTTGGGACTGTTGTATGTGTGTCTTGGTCTTGAGTGAGAGAGATGTGCTGTTATGGCTGGAAACCTTTTATGATTGAACTTAAAAATAGTGAATTAACAGTTATTACTGCCTCCTGTTTTTAAAAGTCGGATTTTTCCTTTTTTATTTTCCCCAGTGTGCTGTAAAGTGCTACCTTGGCCAGGTGCTTTTGTCACTGCAGGGAGCTGCTGCCAGCAAGGCTGGGGCAAGAGAGACCCTGGCCCTGGGAAGGGTGCTCTGCTCGCAAGCATGATGCTCTGTTCCCACAGATGATGCTCTGCAGGAGAGACTGTTCACCACCCTGTCCCAGCTCCCTGCCCTCATTCCACCTGCCCTTCTGCCTCGCTGGGCTCCCTTTCCCCCATAGCCAGGTGTGAGACCCCCCCAGGGCTTGGGATGTCCATGGAGGACACCCCAACACAGCACCTTCCACTGAAGCCTGGTATTGTGGTCCAGGTTAAACATCACCCATGATCTCATTTTCCAGGGTGTCTGCACCAGCATCTTCCCAAAACCACCATGATGGAGGTAGCTCAATGACGTTTCCACCCTTGCAAGGGCCGGGATCCCGGGAGCACCCCGCTTTCCCCGCCGCGGCTTTGTTGGGTGGCCTGTTCCTTCCAGAACATCTATTTTGGTCGTGTAAAACTTGCTGGGGAGCAGGGAACAGGGAACAGGCAGCGTGTGAATCACTCGGGGCCAACGGGTTTAAAAATAAACCCAAGCGGCGGCGAGGAGCAGCCGCCAAGCCCCCGGATTCCGGCAGGATTGTGCTCCACACGTCCCAAACCCACCCGTGGGCCCTGGCACCAGCCAGGGGAGTTTATTGGGACACGCTTGCACTGGTGGGCACGTGTGTGCATTGTGTGTGTGTGTGCTTGTAAACACGTGTGTGCATCGGGTGTGTGCTTGTAAGCGTGTGTGCATCGGGTGTGTGGAATGTGCGTGTGCTTGTAAATACTTTTGTGTATTGTGTGTGCTTGTAAACACGTGTGCTTGTAAACACGTGTGCTTGTAAATGTGTGTGCATCGGGTGTGTGCTTGTAAACGTGTGTGCAATGCCTGTGTGCTTGTACAGACTTGTGGGTATCATGTATGTGCTTGTAAACACGTGTGCATTGTGTGCAGTGCGTGTGTGCTTGTGAGCACACGCACGCGCTCGCACACGTGTGGTTAGGGGTCCGCACTCGTGCACACCCATGCACACGGGTTGTTGAACACACGTGCATTTGGGCAGATGCTTGCACACGTGCATTAAGGGCCCTTGCACGTGTGCACTCGCACACATGCACAAGTGCACTTGCTCACTCATGCATGTGGGTCCTTGCACATGTACACTCATGCACAAACTTGCACACATGTGCATATAGGTCCTTGCATCCACACACTTGTGCACATGCCTGCACACATGTCCATATGGATCCTTGCACAATTGAACACACGTGCATGCGTGTCCTTACACTCCTGCACGTACTTGCACACACGTGTACACACACACTTGCACTCGTGCTAAGGAGTCCTTGCACACATGTGCCTATGGGTCCTTGCAAGCCTGCATATTCCTTTAACACACTTGCACACACGTGCACACTCGCACACACGTGCAAATGCCCCCACATTCATTTCCCAGTCATTTCCCAGACTCACACACAGGTCTGAAGCCTCATGTGCTGTGTATGTCCTTGCACATACTTACCCACACGTGTGCACTCTTGCAGCACCTGTATGTGCTTACACACGCTTGAACACACATGCACGTTTGTGTAGACTTGCACACGCTTGCACACATGCTCACACACACATGCACAGAGCTGCACACACTCACAGCCCTCCCCACACTCACACGGCCCTGCACGCACAAGGCAGTGTGCCGGGGAAGCCAGGCCTCCCCCCACCTGCCTGCTGCTTTGGGACTAATTAATTAATTAACGACAACACCAGCTATTGAAGCTGCTCGGTCTAATTACAGATCTTTTGGGGTGACGCGGGGTGCAGGAGGGAGGTGCTCCCCTCCTCCCCCTTCTGGGGCAGCCCCAAGGGGGCAACAGGGGCAGCACGGGGTCCACGGAGGTGAAAAACTCAACAAAGTGCCCAAACTGACCGTTTTTGAGCCTCTTCTGTGTATTTAAACCCTGCTCTGAGGTGGGGAACAGAGAGGGGTTAAGTCTGGAGGCTACTAAAGGGCTGTAGGGGGAAGGTGCGAGGCTGCTCAGCCCCTTGGCCAGCCCTGACTGGAATTGGGGGAATGATGGGGGACAAAAGGGGGATGGAGGGGGGTGAAGGAGGGAAGGCAGGATGGAGGTGGTGAGGGATGATGGGGGGATGGGGAGACAGGGGAAAGGGAGTGACATAGGAGGTGATGGGGGTGATGGGGGGATGAGGGGAAAGGGGGTACACGGGGGGTGATGAGGGGGATGGGAGGTGGCGGGGCATGACGGGGGGTGATGGAGGTCATAGAAGTGATGGGAGGGATGGGGAGGGGGACCGGGGGTGATGGGGAGGACGGGGGTGATGGGGGGCGATGGGAGTTGATGGGCATGATGGAAATGATGGGAGGTGATGGGGGCTGAGGAGGATGATGGTCGTCATGGGGGTAACGATGGTGATAGGGGTAATGGGGATGATAGGGGTGGTGGGGATCTCGGGGGGTGATGGGGGGTGACACGGTGGTGGTGGTGGGGGGATGATGGTAATGCCGGGGGCTGATGGAGGGTGATGGGGATGGCGGGGTTGATGGGGTGACGGGGATGATGGGGGTGATGGGGGCCGAGTGGGGAGAGCGGGGGGCGATGGACGCGGGGGGTGACGGCGCGGGGGGGTTCGGGCTCAGCCCGGCAGGGGGCAGCAGTGGGCGGAGCCCCCCGCCCCTCTTTCCGCCCCCCGGTTCTGATTGGCCACCGCCCCCTCATTATGCTAATATGGCGCTCCTGGGCGGGGCCGTCCGGCTGACGTCACGGGCCCGCTGGCGGGCGCGGGCCGAGCCGAGCCGAGCCGAGAGGTGCCGAGCGGGGCGGTGCCGAGCGGTGCCGAGGCGAGCCGAGCGGTGCCGAGCGGTGCCGAGCGGTGCCGAGCGGTGCCGAGCGGTGCCGAGCGGTGCCGAGCGGTGCCGAGCGGTGCCGAGGTGCCGGTCGGGCGGGGCGGGGCGCGGAACGGGCCATGGCGGCGGCGGCGGCGGGCGAGGCGGCGGGGGCGGCGTTCAGCACCGCGAACAGCGGCCGGGTGAACGGGCTGAGCCGCCCGCCCGGCGCCATCGCCATGAAGGACCACGACGCCATCAAGCTGTTCGTGGGGCAGATTCCGCGCAACCTGGAGGAGAGCGACCTCAAGCCGCTCTTCGAGGAGTTCGGCCGCATCTACGAGCTCACCGTGCTCAAGGATCGCTTCACCGGCATGCACAAAGGTGCGGGGGCGACGGGCCGAGGGACCCCCCCCGGGTGGGACGCCATGACAAGGGACACCCATGTGTGGGGCTGTCCTGAGGTGAGGTGGGACACCCTGGGGTGGGGCTGACCCTCAGTACCCTCAGTGAGGTACCGCTCTGGTGGGATGCCCTGAGGTGGGGGAGACCCCTCAGTGAGGTACTGCTCTGGTGGGATGCCCTGAGGTGGGGGACACCCCTCAGTGAGGTACTGCTCTGGTGGGATGCCCTGAGGTGGGGGAGACCCCTCAGTGAGGTACTGCTCTGGTGGGATGCCCTGAGGTGGGGGAGACCCCTCAGTGAGGTACTGCTCTGGTGGGACAGCTTGAGGTGGGGGGGACCCTCAGCGAGGTGCCACTCAGGTGGGACAGCCTAAGGTGGAGTACCCTGAGATGGGGGCCCCCTCAGGTGGGACACCACTGAGATGTGGCACCTAAGTATTGGGCCACCCATGAGGCGAGACAACATGAGGTGCAGGGAACCTCTCAGGTGAGGGGTCCTGTCCCTCAGGCAGGATACCCCTGAGGTGAAGTACCCCTCAGGTGGAACAGCCTGAGATGGAGTATCCTGACAAAGGAATACCCCCCAGGTGGGATGCCCTGAGGTGGGATGCTCTGAGGGTGCGGACCCCTCAGTTGTGGTACCCCTGTGGTGGGATAACTGAGATGGAGCACCCTGGTGTATATGGGGACCCCTGGGGTGAAGACACCCCTGAAGTGGGACACCCTGAGGCAAAGGCACCCAAGTGTGAGGCACCCCTGATTTGGGACAGCTTGAGGTAGGAAATCCTTGAGGTGAAGGCACCTCTGAAAGGAGGTTCCCCATCAGATGGGACAACCTGAGGTTTGGTACATAAGTGTGGGGAACCACTGAGGTGGGATGCCCTGAGATGAGGGTACCCCTCATATGGGACATCCTGAGATGGAGCATCCCAAGATAGGGGTACCTCTAAGCTGGGACATCCCTGAGGTGGAGGCACCCATGAGGGGGGATAACCTGAGGGGGAGCACCCTGAGATACAAATGGGATGCTTTGAGAGGGGGCACCATGATCTGGAAGTACCCCTGAGGGGGGACAAACTGGTATGGGACACCTCTGAGATGGGGGTACCTGTGAGGTGACGTACCCCTGAAATGGAGGTAACCCTGAGGTGGGGCACCCAAATATGGGGCACCCATCTGTTGAGTTACACCTGAGGTGGAGGTACCCTTGATCTGCAGGCTACCCATAAGTACAGGGTACCTGAAGGAGGGGAAACCACTGGGGTAAAGGTACTCCTGAGTTGGAGGCAACCTTGAGGTAGAGCACCCTGGGAACACCCCAGTATGGAGCATTCAGATATATGGCCCCTCCTAAGATTGGGGTACCCCTGAGGAAGAGGGGGGCACCCACCTGGGGTCAGGGTGCTGCTGTCTGGCTTGGAGGCACCTCTGCAATCAGAGCACCCCAGGGCAGGGAGCACTCCAATGGATTTTAGGACACCTGCCTGGCTTGGGGGCAGCTGTCTGGCATCAGCACACCCCCATGAGTTTTGTGCATCCCTGGAATTGGAGCACCCACTGTGGATGGGGACACCCCGTGTCTGCACTGTGTCCCAGGTGCTGTGGCACTGTGACACGGCATGCAGAGCACTGGCACTCGGAGCAGTGACGCACCGAGGGGGTCACGTAGGCATGGCCGAAGTCTCCACGGAACCCCCCACCCAAGGGCCGGGGTGTGCAGCACTAGGGCACGGTCAAGGCACCCCAGGCGTCACCCAAACAGGAGCCGCAAGCTGTCACCGAACCCCCATGCCACGGGCAGCACCTGCTTCACTGGCACTTCCCTGGGAAGCCAAAACTTGGAGATTGTGGATGCTGCCTCGCTGATGCCCTTCGGCCATGGGGCAGCTGCCTAGATTGTCATTCTTGGCACTGTGGCCTCCAGCATTTCTCCAGGTGTCTCTGAAGCTGCTTGTGTGCCTGGATCAATGGGATTTGCACCCTTCCAGGCCCCCTTGGCGCTTCCTCCAGTGCGGGCTTCAACGTCTGCGGCCCAGCCGTGTGATTTAATTGTGGACACTCCTCTAATTTGAACGGCATCCTCCCTCCCGGCGAGCCTCCAGAGCAGAACCGCTCCTGCGCCAGCCCTCCGAACTTCTCCAGAGTGCCCAGGCACCGTTTACATTGTCGCCTGCAGGAAAAACAGGGGAAAAAAAAGAGAGAAAGAAGAGCAGAGAGCAGGAAGCCAACATGATTACAGATGGTAAACACTGGAAATGGCACCAGGACTGAGGCAAGCTGCTGTGCTGATCTCCCTTTCCCACCCGCAGCGGGAGACTATTGATCCAGGGTGATCTCTTCTTGGTCACTGTGAGGGCAGACGTCCCCAACACCCCAAGGCGGGTGAGGGACCCCATCCTGCAGCACCCCCCACCCTGCCGCCATGCTTCCTCTCCTCCCAGGCACGCTGATTGTACTTATTAAGAGTTATTAATACTTAATCAGCTGGCGGATTTAATTGTGCCAATATTAAAAATGCATCAATGTCAATTTTATTCATTAAATATTTACTTTGTTGAAGGGAAACTGTTTTGCTGCTGTTTTAATATCACTTTCAGATGCTTTTGGATGTGACCCCAGCAAATTGGGGGGAGCCCTCAGGGAGGGAGCGGCGCAGTGGCGGCACAGGGACCAGGAATGCTCCAGGAGAGACGGAGGGAAGAGGACCGGACCCAGTCCCCAGGGCTCGCTCGTTGCTGCCAGCTCTGTGCAAGCGAGTGGCTCGGCAGCGTGAGTCAGCGTGGGAAAACCTCACCCCAGGCGTATTCCCGATTTCCAAAGCGCCATGATGTCGAAGGAGCCAGAGCGCCTTCGCCACATGAATCTCATCCCAAGGAGGATGCTCAGGGCTGGGAGAAGCGTGGTGGCAAGACAGTGTGCACGGCCTCAATGCCTGGAGATCTGCTTCTTGGAGGGCTCTGGCTGTGACTTTCCCCAGGGCTGGGGCCAGAGCGCTGCGGCCCGTGTGCTGCCTGCTCCTCCCTGGCTCCTTCCTTCATCCCGCTGCTCCATCTCCTACCCTGTTCTGGGGGTGAGCTCTGACTCTGCGTGTGCCCATCTTGGTGTAGAGTACCAGGGTACCAGGATGCTGGATACTGGATGCCATGGTGCCAGGGTGTCAGTGTGACAGGATGGTGGATGCCACGGTGCTGAGCTGCTGGATGCCACAGTGTCAGGGTGCTGGATGCCACCATGCCAGGGTGCCAGATCCCAGGTTGTAGACTGCCAGGGTGCCAGGATGTCAGGGTGCTGGGATGCTGGATGCCGTGGTGCTGCAGTGCTGAATGCCACCATGCCAGGTTGCTGGGGTGCTGGATGCCACCGTGCCAGGGTGCCAGAGTGCTGGGATGCTGGATGCCACAGTACCAGGGTGCTGGGATGCTAGGTATCACTGTGCTGGATGCCAGGACGCTGAAACACCACAGTGCCATGTCAGCTGTGCCATCGGCTCCCTGCATGCCCAGGGCTCTGTGGTGATACCAGTCTTCCTGTCTTCACAGGCTGTGCCTTCCTCACCTACTGCGCCCGTGACTCCGCACTGAAGGCACAGAGTGCCCTGCACGAGCAGAAGACGCTGCCAGGGGTAAGTGACACCAGGGGGTCGGGGTGAATTGGGGCAGGGGCTGGTGACACCTCCCTGAAGCACAGGAGAATTAAGCGACGCTGAGGTGGTCAAGTTGAGCTGGAGCAGCGCCTGGTGACACCTCCCGAAGGCATGGGAGCCTTAAGTGGCACTGGGGGATCGGGGTGAGCCAGGGTGGGGGCCGGTGACACCTCCCCGAGGCGCGGGAGCCGCTTCCAGCGGCCGCAAACCGAGGCATTGATTTTCCAGCCGCCCGCGTGCTGTTGCACTTTCTGTGGGCTCCGACCTCCCGAGCTTAACAAAGTGAAAATAAATATTTAATTATTCGCCTAAATAAAAATCAATAGGCCCGCGGGTTGGCTGGGGAAAGAGCCGAGGCCCATGAATATCAATCCCTGCTGCGTGTGTGTGGAGCTGACAGAGGGGGATGAGGTTTGCGGGGATGTGACTTCCTGAGCCGCGCTCTCACCGGCGGGGCCATGCGTCAGTAGGTTCAAGAGTTAACAGCCCGCCTGGGCAGCCTAAAGGAGGGGGTTCTCATCAGGCACACACGTGTGTGTACGGCTGCTGCCATGGCCGCTTGCTGGGGGTGGGGTGTGTGTGTGTGTGAGCACGTGTGTGCACGTGGGCGTGCGGGCACACACCTCGCAGGGGCTCGGGGCTGTGTCCGCCCCTCTGTGTCAGTGTGCGCATGGCGGCGCGGGGAGCTGTGTGCCTGTGCTCACACCCCTGTGCCCACGCAGCCACACCGTGCTCACACCTGCGTGTGCTCACACCTGCGTGTGCTCGCACCAATCTGTGCCTGAGCACACCCTGTGAAGGGGCTCACACCTGCGTGTGCTCAGCTGTCTGTGTCTCAGCACCCCTTCTGTGCTTGCACACACCCCTGTGTGTGCACTTGTGTACGCTTGGGTGCACACCTGTGTGTGCCTGTGAACACACCTCTGTGGCTGTGCCCTCCTCTCTGCTTCTGCACATAAGCACACCCATGTGCGCTTATGTACAACCCCTCTGCCTGTGCACACCGTCGTGCATCCCTCCTGTACCTGCTCACCCCTGCACCTGTACTCACACACCTATATCCGTGCTCACACACCCTGTACCTGCTCATACCGCCTGTACCCGTGCTCACCCGCTGTACGTGTATTCACACACCTGTACCTGTGCTCACACCCGTACCTGCTCACGCACATTCACCTGTGCTCACACCTGTCCTTGCTCATTCCCTGCCCCTGTGCTCGCACCCCTGCCCCCGCTGACCCCCTGTACCTGCGCCCCCTTCCCCGGCCGGGCCCCGCCCCCGGCGTGTCGGGGGCGTGTTCAGGGCCGGTGGGCGTGTCCCCAGCGAGGCCCCGCCCCCCGCCCGGCCCGGCCCGGCTCGGCTCGGCGGGGCTGCGGCCGCCCCGCCCTGTGCCCCGCCCCCCGCGCGCCGCTGCGCGAGCCCAGCCGAACCCAGCCGAGCCGAGCCGAACCCAGCCGAGCCGAGCCGAACCCAGCTGAGCCGAGCCCGGCCTTGCCGAGCCGAGCCGAGATAAGCCGAGCCCGGCCGAGCTGCCTCGGGTGGAGCCGAGCGCAGCCGAACCGCCTCGGTGGAGCCGGCGGTCCGGCCGGTCCGGCCATGCAGCTGCCGCAGGTGCCGGCGCCCGGGCCGCGGCCGCCCGTGCTGTGGGTGCCCGCCGGGTCCAAGATCCTCTGCATCGAGGTAGGGCCCCGCCTTTGTCTGCCGCCTCCTCCGCCCGGCCCGGCACAGCACGGCCCGGCACCGCCCGGCAGCCTCCGCCCGCGCCGGGGTGGGGGAGGCTGCACCGGGGGGGTCTGCAGGAGGGATGTGGGTGATGGCGAAGGGGTGTATCTGCTCCCGCGGATGCTGTGTGGGAGTGGGGCTGATGGCGAGGGTGTGGATCCTTGCTCCCGGGGATAGGCATGGAAGGGTGCTGACGGGGGGGTGATGGTGAGCAGGGCGTATCTGCACACTGGGATGAGGATGGAGGGATGTTGGTGACGGGGTGCATCTGCTCCCAGGGATGGGCTGGGGATACAGCAGTGTTTGTGATCAGGGTGCATTTGCACACAGGGATGGTGGGTGTGAGTGTGGGTGTTGGTGATGGAGTATATCGCAACCCAGGGATAGGGATGGGGATGGGAATGAGGATGGAGCAGTGTTGGTGAGGGGGTGTATCTGCTCCCAGGCATAGGCTGGCGATGGAGCAGTGTTGGTGATCAGGGTGTATTTGCACACAGGGATGGGGATGGGGAGGTGTTGATGAGCAGGGTGAATGTGCACACAGGGTTGGGGTGTGTGAGTGGGCATGTTGCAGGGTGTATCTGCACCCGGGGATGAGGATGGAGGAGTGGTGGTGACAGGGTGTATCTGCACAGGGGAGTGGGGTTGGAGGGGTGTTGGTAAGGGGATGTATCTGCACCCACAGATGGGATGTGTGGGTGTGAGTGTTGCTGAGCAGGGTGTACCTGCACCCAGGGATGGAGTGCATGTGTTGGCAGGGTGGTTGTTGGTGATGAGGGTGTATTTGCACTCAGGGATGGTGTGTGTGTGTGTGTGTGTGTGTGTTGCCGAGAGGGTGTATCTGCACCCAGGAAAGGGGAGGGTGTCGGCAGAGGGGTGTTGGTGATGTATCTGCACCCAGAGGGGCTTTGTGTGGTGTGGGTGTCAGTGAGGACGGTGTTCTGGCACCCAGGAATGGGGTGTTTGCTGTGTGGGGGTGTGTTTGCAGGCAGGGATGGAGGATGATGGTGAGGAGGTGTATCTGCCCCCAGGGATGGGTTTAGTGTGTGTGTTGGCTGGAGGGTGTATTTTTCCACCGCAGGTTTGTGTGTGTGTGGTGCAGGTGTGCAAGGGGCAGCGCTCAGGGGGTGTTGCACCCGCAGGCAGTGTGGAGAGGGGTGTGTACATAGGCAGGGGTATGGCTTTGCCCCCCTGGGTGTGTGTGGGTGGGTGTTGGTGGGTGTGAAAGTGCATGGGTGTCTGTGTGTGGGGAGAGGAGCTGGGGGTGTCTTTGCCCCCAGTGATAGTGACAGGGTGTGGGTGCACATGGCTGGGGTGTCTTTGCCCCCAATGATGGTGACAGGGTGTGGGTGCACATGGCTGGGGGAGTGGCAGCAGTGGGGGTGTGTGGGCACACTGCATGTGACAAGGAGTGCCGGTGTGCTCAGGTGTTGCGCTGGGCTCAGGTGTGCGTGGTGGCCGTGGGGATGGGATGTGGGTGCTGCTGGGGGTGCCGTGAACCTGCCCAAGGTGTCCGTGTGTCCACAAAGGGCTGCCGGGGGTCCCACTGTTGGTCCTGCTGCCACAACAGGGAAACTGAGGCAAGGGGCGTTGTGTCCCGGTGCCGGCTGTGCATCCCAGGGTGCGTGCCCGCGGTTGTGTGGGATCCATGGCAGCAGGGAGGGTTCTGCGGGTATTGTGTGGGCGTGCGGACCAGGGTTGTCCAGGTGCCCGCGGGGCTGGGTGTGGTGGCGCGTGGCCGCACATGGATGCACAGCGCTGCGTGGGCACAGGTGTGTGGCTCCAGATGTGTACGGCTGTGCCAGGGGGACTGGGGGTGGGTGTGCTTGGAGGGTGCTCGGGGTCTGTGGTTGTGCTCAGAGGTGTGTGGGCATGTGCAGGGTGTGCCAGAGTGGTCATACACATGCAGTGTTGTGCGGTGGTGTGGCTGTCCCCAGCGTGCGGTCAGCTGTGTGCCCTCTCTGTGGGTCGCCCCCAGGGCTCTAGCAAGGTGTTCCCGTGATGAGTGATTGCCGGTACCCCGGTTCCTGTCTCCCTGCACTGGGTGCACAGGGGCCTGGGAACAGGGGTGACATGGACACCAGGCTCCCACGGGCACTTGCTGCTCCAGCGTCACCCACCACCTCCATCTCATTTGGATGCATGGTGGCCTGCTGGATCCTCTGGCTGTTGGTTGTGAGAACGAGGAGGAGAGTGATGCCAAGGAAAGAACAAAGGCCAGAAGTGACCCTGTCCCACTGGGCACATCCTCCAGCAGTGATTCACTATGGGCTGGGTCTCTCTGGTAGCCAGGCTCTTGAGGGGCTCTGAATTTGGGTGGGGGACAGTGCTTGAGCAGTTAGGAGGTGGTTTAGCAACCGCTGGTGGCCCCCTGCACTGTGGAACACCAGTGATTTGGCAATGGGGTAGCTGGGGCTTTGTGGTCTGCTGGTGATGGTGGGTGCTGGAACACCCTAAGCAGGGTGTCACTATGTCCTTGGGGTGTGGGAGGTGGCTGGGAGTTGGGGATGGATGGATGGATGGATGAGTGGATGGATGGATGCTGTGGGAGTGGAAAGGTGGGTGGTGGTGAGATGGGAGATGGATGGGCAGGTAGTACAGGGATGGATTGGTGTTGGGGATATGGATGGGTGCTGTGGATATGGATGGGTGTTGGTGGGTGGATGGAGGGTGTTGGCAATATAGATAGATGCTATGGGAAGGGATGGGTGTACAGGTATGGATGTTGGGGATATGGATGGGTGCTATGGGGATGGATGGATATTTGGGGGTGGATGGATGGGTGTTGGCGATATAGATGGATGCTATGGGAATGAATGGGTGTTATGAGGATGGGTTTTGGGAGGATGAGTGTTATGAGGATGGGTGTTGAGGATATGGATGGGTTCTATGGGGTTGGATGGATGCTATGGGAATGGGTGTTGGAGTACAGCTGGATGAATCCTGGGAGAAGATGGGTGTATGGGTGATTGTGTGGGTGTACAGGATGGATGAATGGATGGGTGTTGCAGGGTGGGCAGGTGGGTGTCAGGAGCAGGGGGAAATGCCTGGGTGGCTGTTTAGTATGGGAGGATGGATAGAGGGCTGTGGTTGGTGGCTGTGTGGACGTGGTGCAGGGGTGCTGTGGGGACAACCAGGAGGTGTGGGTGCCACAGGGGGGGTCACTTAGCACCCTGTGGTGGGCACGTGGCGATGCCAAGGGTGCCCAAACCCCCTTCTGGGAGTGTCTAGAGGCCAGGGCGATTTCTCCCCGGTGCAGTGTGGCAGCCCTGGGGTAGGTTAGCTGGTCCCTGAGGCCTGACATTTATAAACATCAGCCGCTCCCGGGGAATCAATACAGTTTAATAACCGGCGAGCGGAGATGGGAGACACATCAAAATGACACTCTGCGGCTCCGTAAATGTTATTCTAAATCATCCTCACTGGGTTTATTACATTAAGCATACAGCAGCAGGCATGGGAAATTTATTCCATCAAAAGCCATCGCGCTGGTAAATGAGGCTGGCGGGTCAGTGGAGGGGGGCAGCCCCTCCCAAAATGGGGTTCCCTTCTCCCAGCCGTGGCAGGGATGCAAGGGACAGCGGGATGCTGGGTTTAGGGTCTCGGTGCTGTCACAGCCTCCTGAGTTCAGGGTGAGCCAAATCCTGCCCCAGCAAAAGGTGGATATTTGGGGGACTGGTGACATGATGGGTGACACTGTGAGGTGTCCCTCGGTGCCACCCTGTGCCACCCCATAACTCCTGGGGACTCAGTCCCTTCCCTGGACCATCCCCAGCTCTGCACTGACATTTCTCTCCATGTTTCCCAGGAGACGAGGCGGTTGCTGTGGAAACCTCCCTCCTCTTCTCTCTTACCCATCCTCTTCCTCACCCTGATGTGGGGGGAACTGGCTCTGCCCCCACCCAGCCCCAAAATTTAGGGACCCCCTCCAGGGGTGTGACGGGGGGCACCTGGCATGGGGGTGCACACGCACGTGGGGGGTGACTGTCCCCGTGTGTGCTCAAGGCGTGTTCGTGTGCGCACCCCCGCGCCGTCATGTGTGACATCTCGCCGTTGCCGTGGCGACCCCATCGAGCACATGGCTCAGGCTCTGCAACATCGCGGGGGAAGCACGCTTGTTGCCATGGAAACGGCCATAATTGTAGCATTTTTCTGCTAAAAGAGGGGAAAAAGGAGGAGGGGAGAGGAGGAGAAATGGCTCCATGGGGCAGCGGGCCAGGGGTGTGCCTGCCAGCCCGCCATGTCCTGCTGCACACGGGTGTCAGGCTTGTGGGTGCACACGGCGGTGACAAGGAGGAGGCCAAATTTGGGTGAGGTTTGGGAAAAGGAGGGCAGTGGTGCCAGAGGGGCTGGGGCCAGCGGGGTGCTGCTGCTGCCTCTGCAGTCCTTTGCAGTCGAGGAAAGCGGGCAGATGGCCAAGCCTGGCACTGGCGGCCCCGCGGGCGCCTGCAGCACCGGGTGCCCATCGTCAGGGCTGGAGCATTGCCCTCCGCACATGGCATCCCCAGGTCACTGTGGCCACGAGCCTCGGATCTGTTCTTGCAGGTCCCTCCCCTTTTCCCCGGCTCCCAGTGCCAGTTGTTGGCCAAATCCTGCTGATCCCCATGGAAAGGATCCAGGGGGCACCACACTGACCACCCGCTCTCGCTTGTGTTGCAGATGAACCGCCCCATCCAGGTGAAGCCGGCTGACAGCGAGGGCCGAGGAGGTAGGTCCCCAATTCCCCAGCTGCCTGGCATGGGCAGAGGGGCACAGGGTCACCCAGGGGGTGATGGGGGACATGGCAGCATCGCCGGGGTTGCTGTGGGAAGGTTGGTTTGCAGAGAAATCCGGGAAAGGAGCTGCCTTTGCTGGTGGCATCCAAACCTGAGTGCAGAGCAAATGCCATGTTCTCTCTCCCTGTCTGGTCAGCTGGGGCGAACATCCTGACGTTATCCTGGGAATGTCCTGACATTCCAAGGAGCATCCCAGCATCCTGGGGGGCAGAGCACCAGCCAGCTGCTCTCCCTCACCACCTTCATTTACCAAGCAACCCAATTCCCTGTCCAGAGCTGCCTGTGGGGACCCCAGGGCAGGAGTTGGCTGCACGTGGCCCAAGCCCCTCTCAAACTACCACCCTCAAAAATTCTTTGTGAGCATCTGCTACTCTTGGGGCTGTGGCATTGCCAGGCTGAGGTGATTATTTGGGCAAAATTGCAGGAGTTGGATCAAAATCCCACACCTGTTGTGTTACTGGGCAAGTAGGCACTATCAGACATGCAGGATGCTCTCGTGGGGCTGCCTGCCCTTGGCAGGATGGCCAGAGTAGATCCTCCCTCCCATCCAAACCCTGTTATTAAACACACCGGGAGCTGGTCCCAGCATGTCCCGGAGGGATCGGGCAAATAAATTACCCACTTACTGAGCGTAATTGGTGAAGGATTAAAAATCAATGGGTGAGCTGGGGCTCCTGGCTCCAGCCCCCTCACCCAGGAGGCAACGCTGGGCTGCCCAGCCCACTCCCCCTGGGAGATGGTTTATGTTTAACTAGACAACGCATGAGCCCTATTCCCTTAACTAATTTTCCTGGTACCTTAACGGACGAAGCATTCATCGTCTCCTGCCATTATTTATTTATTTCCCCGGCAACACTCTTGACAGGGCACCTTATTTTCTTTGTCAAATGCCATTAGCGTGCGGCGGGAGCGCACGGCCGCACAAGACAGATGCTGGTAATAATCATGAGATTCTCATTATTTACTATCCCTTCTCTTGTGTTTGGGTTATTGATGTCCCCTGGGCATGGCCGGAGGTTGCGGGTTGTTCTGTGTGTCGATCATACGAGGGTGGTCACCTCTGGTTTGTGGGCTCTCTTTGTTCCCACTGCATCCTGCCCCAGTGCTGGGGGAGCCAAACCCCCCATCCCTGGGAAAAGCCCGAGCTCCACTCCCAAAAGCAATGGCTCTTCCAGGATTCACCCCTCAGCAATTTCCCCACAGAAGAGGTTTTCCCACCCCGAGTGTTCTGTAGGATGGAGATGATAAGCCTGGCACCTTCTCCTTGGGATCGGTGTCGCTCCCTCTCTCTTGTGAGGGAGATGAGGGGTTGGGATGGTGAGTGACCTCCCCCTCTCTGATGGGCTTGGTTTTGTTTTTAGAAGACAGGAAGCTCTTTGTGGGCATGCTGGGGAAGCAGCAGAGCGAGGATGACGTCCGCCGCCTCTTTGAGCCCTTCGGCCAGATTGAGGAGTGCACCATCCTCCGAGGGCCTGATGGAGCCAGCAAAGGTGGGCTTTGGGGCACCGGGTGGCCACCCTATGGACCTGCAATGGCCAAATCCAACCTGTCCCATATTCTCTCTGTTCCTTTAGGTTGTGCCTTTGTGAAATACGGCAGCCACGCCGAGGCACAGGCTGCCATCAACAGCCTGCATGGCAGCCAAACCATGCCGGTAAGTGCCAGGCTCGCACCCTGCCCCAGCTGACCCCATGCTGCCTGCTTAATCCAATCACCTACTAATTTGATCCTCAGTCTAATTGGATCAAAATCCTACCGACTGGCAATTTGTTGGCCACATCACCCCAGTTTCCTCCTTGCCAGGGTGCTGAGACCCAGAGATGGGAGCGTGGGGCTAATTCTCTCCATGCCAGAGAAAGGGGCGGTTTAATTAACACTGAAGGTCAGAATTGTGAACAAGGAAGGGGAAAGGAAGCAGAGGTCAGGGAGCTGCCACCGGGGAGGAAAGCTGGCTATAATTAAACCTCACATTGATCGTTGGTTGGTGCTGCCAAGCTGGGCAGTGTCTCCAGGGCTGAGGATGCTGTGGACGCTGTGAGCCAGCACCCACAGCGGGTACACAGTTTAGGGGCTTTGCTGTGGTCCCACCATCAGCCCCATCTTCTCCCCACCTCAGGGCGCCTCATCCAGCCTGGTGGTGAAGTTTGCAGACACAGATAAGGAGAGGACCCTGCGGCGGATGCATCAGATGGCGGGGCAGCTGGGCATTTTCAACCCCATGACCATCCAGTTTGGTGCCTACGGGGCCTACACGCAAGCGGTAGGAACTGGTGCAGAGAGGAGGCTTTGGGGGAGCCCCGTGGGTGGAGGGGGTGGTTTGGTCCAGTGCCAGGGGGTGTGGATGCCTGGCAGGGCTGGTGTATCCCTGCTTAGAGCCACACACAGGGCTTTTCCCCCACAGCTGAGAGTGGCTGTAGGGTGCAGTAGTCCTGTATTTAGCGTCACCAAGACCTCCTCCTGTCCTCAGGTCTGGCAGCGGGTGGCATTTATCCCTCTGAATCCATCTAAAGCAGAGATGGTGATTTACCCTCCCCTCTCCCTCCTTCTCTCTGCCTCTCGCTCTCTGTCCCCTTTCCCCCTTTCTTTCCCAAAGATCATGCAGCAGCAGGCAGCCCTGATGGCGGCCGCGCAGGGCACCTGCCTCAACCCCATGGCTGCCATCGCTGCTGCCCAGATGCAACAAATGGCCGCCTTCAATGTCAGCGGGCTGGTGGCTGCTCCCCTCACCCCCTCTTCAGGTAGGACCCCCGCGTTTGCCACTTGGCACCCTCGGGGGGCACTCTCGGGGTGATGCCGGTGCTGACACCGTGCTCCCGCAGGTACAAGCACCCCTCCGGGGATCAGCACGGCGCCGGTGCCCAGCATCGCCACGCCCATCGGGGTGAACGGCTTCAGCCCGCTGCCGCCCCAGACCAACGGGCAGCCCGCCTCCGAGACCATCTACACCAACGGCATCCACCCCTACCCAGGTACACCACTCCCGCCCAGCCCCCGGGGCTGGGGCTGTGTGCTTGGCTCATGCGGGGTGCTCCAGGGGTGCTCCCCATCCCAGGAACACGCTGGATGAACCAGCCGCGTGCTCCCGTGGCATCACTGCAGGGAGGAGGGAATTCAGGCAGGGAGCAGCTCTGCCCCTCCATGGCGGCGCGTGGCCAGGAGCCCTTTCCTGCGGGAGCTGTGCATGCATCTCTGGCTTACTCTGTCTTCCTTCTCCTTTCTCTTCTCTTCCCAGCTCAAAGCCCCACGGTGGCAGACCCCCTCCAGCAGGCCTACGCCGGCATGCAGCACTATGCAGGTCTCAAACTTCGCTTCCCACTCCTTCCCTCTCTCCCCTCTTTGCTCCTCACCCTTATTTTTGGGAGGTGAACATCACCCTGGGGTCGAACATTGGATTGGGACAGCATATTTGGGCGCGGATTGATAAGGGGAGCACCAGGTGCTGTGCCCTGTCAGGAGCTCCAGGGTGGCAATGCCAATGAAAGTGTCATCCCTTCATCCCACTGGCTCCTGTCATGGCCCCCCATGCAAATTTTGGATGGTGCAAAGTGAATTTTAATACCATGGGGCTGAGAGAACTCTGTGAGGGAGCCCTGGCAGTGGTATCAAG
Organism: Monarcha castaneiventris obscurior; assembly: GCA_026261815.1. Classification (NCBI taxonomy): domain Eukaryota; kingdom Metazoa; phylum Chordata; class Aves; order Passeriformes; family Monarchidae; genus Monarcha; species Monarcha castaneiventris. The sequence continues at coordinate 955,436 of JAMPIT010000141.1, read as the reverse complement.
GAGAGGGGGTGAGTTTTGGGAGGTGACAGAGGGCCAGCTCCACACCAAGACACCAGAAGTCTTTGGATGTTCATGACATGACCAAACCTGATGGCCAAGGACATGGGCCATGGAGGGAAGGGAGTCAGAGTTTCCCATGGAAGTACATCAAGCCCAGCAGCCGTTTAATTAGGAGCATTGACAGCAACATCCAGATTCGCAACAGAAAATCAAGTTTTGGACCCCGAATTTTTGGGAGTTTTCAGCCAAAAGTACCATCTTTCCTCAGCCTTGAGGCCGTATTACTGCTATCACCAGGATCCCTCCTAGGAGAGCTATTCCCACGTTCCTGGTGTGCCGGGAGGAGTGGGAAAGGCAGAGCCAGCAGCCATGGGGCAGAAGAGGCCCCTCCATCGCAGATGGCAGCTGGGGACATGCCTGTCCCAGCCCTTTCCATGGCTGGGGTGGGTGCTGTGGCCTCAGCTTCTTGTTTCTCTCTTCCAGCAGCATATCCCACTGCCTACGCTCCCATCAGCCAAGCCTTTCCCCAGCAAGCGCCCCTCATCCCGCAGCAGCAGCGAGAAGGTGAGGGGTGGGGGTCACCCCACGGGGGGGCCAGTGGCTCCTCGGTGTCCCCCGGGGTGACCCCACCTCGTGGCTGACGTGTCCTGTCCTTTGTGTGTCACCCAGGTCCCGAGGGCTGTAACCTGTTTATTTATCACCTGCCCCAGGAGTTCGGGGATGCGGAGCTCACGCAGATGTTTCTGCCTTTCGGCAACGTCATCTCTGCCAAAGTCTTTGTGGACCGTGCCACCAACCAGAGTAAATGCTTTGGTAAGTCCTGGGGTGTGGCTCTCCCTGGTGTCCCAGCTCAGGGCTCCAGCTCCTCCCAGTCCTCAGCTCAAGGGGCCATCCTTAACATTGCAGTTTGGAGCTCTGGCTCTTCCTCAACATCCCAAACTCAGGTGTCTGGCTCTCTTCAGCATCCCAGTTTAAGGATCTGACTCTCCTCGACATCCCAGCTCTCACCAGTCTCCAGCTCCAGAGTCCCATTCTCCCTGGTCTCCAGCCTGGAGATCCAGCTCTCCTACTATCCCAGCTCAGGGGATCTGTCTCTCCCCAAATCCCAGCTCAAGGGCTTGGCTCTCCCCAGTGTTCCCAGCTCAGGGGTCTGGCTCTTCCCAACAACCCAGCTCAGAGCATCTCCATCTTGGGGGTCCATCTCTCCCTGAAGTCCCTGCTTGGGAGTCTGTCTCTCCAACATCTCATCTTGGGGATCTGGCTTTCCCTGGTCTCCAGCTCAGATGTCCATATCTCCCTGCTGTCCCCGGCTTGGGGGTCCTGTTCTTCCCAGTGTCCCCAGCTCAGGGATCTGTATCTCCCTCTCACAGACCTCGGTGTCCCCACAGACCCTGTTAGCTTGGTGTCCCCACAGACTCTTTCCTTGTGGTGTCTTTGGAGGCCCTATCACCTCAGGGTCTCTGCAGACCTGGCTTCCAGATGTCCCATGAGCCCACACATCTCATCCTGGTGTCCACACAGACCCCATCACCCTGGTATCTCCACATACCTGCAGACCTTGGTGTCCCCACAGATCCCATCCACCTCAGTCCCTGCAGCCCCTATCACTTTAACAGACCCTCTCACCCCAGTGACCCCACAAATTCCATCCCATAGTGTCCCTGCAGACCACTCCAGTGTCCTGTGGACCCTCTTATGCTGCTGTCCTCACAGCTCTGTCACCTCAATGTCCCTGCAAACCTCAGTGTCCCTGCAGGTGCCATCACCTGTCACCCAGTCCCCCGCAATCTGGGGCTGTAATGCTACCCCAGGACCCCCCTCCTAGCACTCCCAGACCAGGAGCATCCCACAGGATTTCAGTGCCTGGGTTGAGGCAAGGCAGCGGCCTGCGCCGTGTGCGGTGACAACCCCCTGTGTCCCCTCGCCGCCAGGTTTCGTCAGTTTTGACAATCCGACGAGCGCTCAGGCGGCCATTCAGGCCATGAATGGCTTCCAGATTGGCATGAAGAGGCTAAAAGTGCAGCTAAAGCGGCCGAAAGACGCCAACAGACCCTACTGACCCCAGCTCAGCCTGCGGAGAGGTGAGGGGGCCTGGCTCTTAGGACGTGGTGGTCGTGGAGCATCCCCATGCTACGTCCCTGAGTGTGTGCAGGGACCTCTGCCTGGCACCACCCACCCAGTGGACCTGGGTCCCTCCCTCTGTCCTTCCCTCCTTCCATCCCCCAGGAGCAGGCTGATGGCTCTTTCCTTCTGTTTCAGGTTGGACGTCCCGCGGTGTCTGACGACTTTCCCCTTCCCCAAGTGCAGTATCCAAACCCGTAACTCTCTTTCTTTGCAACACATCTTGGAGGAGGAGGAGGGGGACGAGGAGGTGAAGGAGAAAATGGCGAAGAAGAGAGTGTTTTGGTCGTAGCTTTTCCTTTTTGAATTTTTTCCCAAACTGGTCTTGTTTGTTGTTTAACGGGAATGAGAGGAAGACAAGGAAGGAGGGGAGCGATGCGGCGCCGGGGCTGCAATTCGCCGCCGGCCGCTCGCCAGGACTCACCGGATCCCTCGCCGGGAGCAAGGCTGATGGCTCCGGGCAGCCGGGCCACGATCTACCTTTGTTTTTTGGGGTTTTTTTTTAAAGCACTCATTTGCTGCTACCGATTTCCCAGGAGAAACGAGGAAAAGAGGCTCCAAATGGATTCTTAAACCAAAGCCGGTGGGACGGGACCAGCCTCGGGCGCTTCACCTGGAGGATGCTTGTTTGGAAAATAAAGAAAAATGGCAAGATTTTCCTTTTTCCCTGCATTGGGGAAAAAAAAGAAGGATCAAAGTATGTTGGACTTATAGAAGATATATATAAATAAGTATATATATATATATATCCCATGGAGCAGGGTGGCGGGACACACGCTTCCCCTGCTTGTCACTGGCACAGGGACATAGGATTACTTGTTTCAGAGTCATATCATTCCTTAGAGTTTAGGGACCAAAGGACTATTGCTTTTTTTAAATATATCTATAAATAAATTAATTTAAAAAAAAAAAAACAAAAAAACAAAACACACAAAAAAACGTCGGGAAAGGAGGAGAAAATCCAACAAAAATTAAGAAGGTTGAGTAAAACCCTCGGGCATTCAGAGCCACGAGCGTTTCCTACAGGGCTCGGATTTGGGGGGTTCAAGGGCTCGGTTCCAGGGGCCAATTCATGGCTGGGGACTGGGGGGATACAGAGGGGATTTTGCTGGGGGGCTGCAGTGGCTCCCCCAGCTCCATGGCCCAGGGGCATTCGGAACCCCTTGGTCGCCTCTGGCAGAGGGTGGAGTGATGTGGTTCTTTGCATTTTGGGTTGGTTTGGGGGGATTTTTGGGTTGGGGTTTTTTTTTCAGCCAAAAAAACTTAAAAAGAAAAATGTGAGGTTTCGGCCGAAATGAAGCGAAGCGAAATAAACTTATTTTGTCAAAATCGTCACCTTGGTTGGTTCTTTGGAGCAATCACTGCTGCGTCCACCACCCAAACACAACACCAGGGCCCCCTTTATGGCCACCTCGGCTCCAGCTGGGCCGGAGCATTGGCCAGGAATTGGTGAAGCTGGGAGAGGACCATAGGCTTCTCTTTTTATTTGCTTTTTCCCAGGAATTGCTATTTTTTGGGGGAATTCTCCCTGGCTGCAGAGGGAATCAGGACAGGACACAGCTCTGTGGTTTCACTGATCTTTCCCAGTGACAGAGGAGCTTCAGGGGGATGTGGCTGTGTCCCACGGGCTGTCCCTTCCTGCCTGTGGGTACAGCCAAGTGACTGCCGTGATCCCGGGAAAGTGACTTATTTTTTATTTGTGGAGGGGAAAAACCCCAAATCCCACCAATTTAAGCAAAACCCCCCAAGGGGTGTGGGTGGCAGGGCCAGGGGTGAGGGAATGGCCACCAGCCCAGGTTTGGGTGGCCCTTGGGAACATGGAGCAGCCAGCGTGGGATGAGTGGGGACGGACAGATGTTGGGATCCATCCAGGGGGGACAGAGGGCAGGGACATGACAGAAGTGACCCTGAGTGCACCCATTGGTGCCCAGGAGCCCCTGGCCTGCAGGGACCCACAGTACGCAGCCCCCTCTGCCCGTGCTGAGCCCTCGCAGCCTCCAGGCTGTCTCTGCTGGGTTTCCATGCAGGTTTGGGTGTAGCAGAATGCAGCTGCGCTGGCACTGCCTCTGTGTTTGTGGAGTTACTGGGATTGGCTTGGGCTGGCATAAATGCCATCCCTGGGAGGTTCCTTCTGAGTCTCTGCTGCAGCACCGGTGCCTGGAGGGGGCCCCTCCGTGGGGTCCCATGTCCCCATCCCTGAGGCACAATCTCTCCGTTATGTTCCACCTCCACAGCACCCTCCCTTTGCCATGGTGTGATGAGGGAGTGGTTCCCTCCCAAAGCTGCATCAATTCCCTATGACACTTCCCCACCACCCCATCCCTTCCCCGCAATCCTATCCCTTCCCCATGAACCTATCTTTTCTGCATGATCCCTCCTTCCTCTCAATCCCATCCCTTCCCCAAGATACCATCCCTTCTGTTTCCCGTCCCTTCTCCACAATCCTATCCCTTTCTCGTGATCCATCCCTTCCCTGTGCCCCCATCCCTTCCCCAGGTTCCAATGCCTTCCCTGTGGTCCTATTCTTCCCTCACACTCCCACCACTTCCCTGAATCCCATTCCTTCCCAATGACCCCATCCCATCCCTTTCCCGTGATCCCATCCCACCCCTTTCCTGTGTCCCATCCTTTCCTCACAAGCACATTCCCTGTGCCCCCATCCCTTCCCCAGCATCCCCTTCCCATACCCCACACTTTAATCCCAGTTAAATCCACTAACACTGATTCCTTTTCTCTTTTTTTTTTTCCTATGTTTTTGGGTTTGTTCTGGTTGGGTTTTTTTTTGCTTCAGTTTCTCATCATCGATAAAAACGCCGTCGCTGCCAACGCCAGGAGGGGCGGCCCCCGGTCACGCCGGACCCGCGGCTCCTTCTCCACGCTGCCACAGGGTCGGGGACAGTGGGAAGGGAACAGGGAGGGGATGAGGGACCGCTGAACCCGCCTGGTGCTCACAGGGTGCCCAACGCCTATGTACAGGTGGAGCCCCCAGTGTTGCCCCGGCTCTGCCCTGCCCGGGGGGCTCAAAACCCACTCGGCCCCTGCCCAGCCTTGCCCGGGGGCTCACTCGGTGCCCGGGGGGTCCTGGGGTCCCACTGCCACTGCTGCCACTCAGTTTGTGTACACCTGAGTCCCAATCACACGCATGATCTCCTTCTGGATTTTGGGGTCCTGAGTATTGATATTGGCATCTCCCACTTGGCCGTCTTCATACCTGGAAGGGGAGAAGGGGGTGAGGAGGGTCCCATGGGGGCCCCGCAGGAGCCGCAGGGTGGGTGCAGCCGGACTCACACAAAGAAGAAGCGTGTGCAGACGTGGTCCGAGACGGGGCAGACCCAGATGTTGCCATGTTTCTGCAGGTCCTTGGAGGTGATCACTGCCGGGGAAGGGGCTGTTGGACATGGGGTGGGGGATAGAGGGCCCATCTGGGGACAGCCCATTGTGGGGACCCTCCATCCCTCCACCCACCCACCCACCCAGTGACCCCATGGCTGCTGCCTGTCCCTCCCCACTATGTCCCCATGTCCCCACACCTTCGCAAAGCGCGATGCAGTTCAGGTTGCGGCTCTGGAGGAAGCGGGACTGGATGGAGCGGGTCTGTGGGAAGAGCAGCCAGTGTTACCACCCTGTCCCCAGCACCAACGGGTGCCATGTCCCCGTTCCCATCCTGCCCTGGCCCATCACCTGGGGGATGGTGTTCATCCGGTTGTACCGCTGCACCAGCTCATCCTTCGATGGCATCCGGTGCTGGCCTTTCCCCATTCCTGTGGAAGAAGCAAGGCAGTGGCTGTCACTCCCTCAGGGAATACCCTGGGGTGATGCGGGGACACATGCCACAGACAGGGACGGCCACCCTCAGTGCTCCCACCCTGCATCTGAGCCCTGGGAACCCCCCAAAAGTGTGCACAACAGCTTTTGAAGCCTAGGAAATGTTAGTAGTTTGATTCTTTGGCGTGTGGGAAAGCCCCAGTGTGGCTGGGAAGAGGCTGGTGTGGAAGGGATGGATATGGGATGCTGCCACTCATGCGCGGCTTCTCCAGCTGACACGATGCCGAACCTCCTCAGGCCGGTGCAGGGAGTGGGAATGGGAGCACAGGCAGGACCAGGCAGCGCAGGCAGCCTCTTACCTGAGTATCCAAAGGAAATACTGGAGATGGGGCTCAGATAGATGCCCTTGCCATAGGCTGCTCCATGCAGCTTGCAGGAAAATACCAGGGTGAGCGTGGTGGGATCCCCCTGACAGCTTGGGCACGGTGGCAGTAGAGGAAGCCTGGCACTTCCCAATGTCTGCCCCCTCCCTGTCTTCCTGCCCCCTCCCTGCCTGCCTGCTGCCTCAGGGTGAGCTGGGCACAGGCAGCAGAGTGGTACCTGCAGTTTGGTGTAGGAGGCGTTGACCAGCCCATTGCGGAGGATGGAATGCCAGTTCTCAATGTGAGAGCCACTGGAAAGAGCCAGCCCCACGTCAGCCCCCTGTCCACCACCATAGTGCCCACCCGGGGGGCTCCCACCATCCCCCCACCTTGGCAACTCACTGGAAAGCAAAGGTGCTGCCGTAGAGTTTCTTGGCTGTGCGGAACCGGGCTTCCTTGGCCGGGGGGCTGCTGAGCAGGAGGAACTGGTGGGAGGTGTGCATGAACTTCAGCTGCTACCAGGAGAACAGCAAGAGCAACGGCAGTGCCGGCAGGAGAGAGGACAGACAGACAGAAAGACAGAGAGAGATCATGCACGGCCGCCCGGCCCCGGGTCCGGCCCAGCCCAGCTTTGGCCACTCCAAGTTTGCCAGCAGCGTCCTTGTCATCCTTGTCTTGTTCCTGTCCCACAGCCCACGTCAAACATCCCCCTTCCCATATCCCGTGTCCTGCCTCCCACATCTTCCAGGCTCAAACCCCACCCAGAGGGATCTGCCCTACATCCCAGACCCTTCCATCACCCATCCCATATCCTTGCATGCCTCATCCTGCATCCCACAGCCCATAGCCTACATCCCATCTCCGGTACCCTCCATCCCACCTCCTATATCCCACATCCCATATTCCAAACCCTCCATCCCACACCCCATCTGGAGCCTGGCCTGGCCCCTTACCCTGCTGAGAGGCAGCTTGACAATGTGGGATCTGTTGCTGGAGATTATCCTTGGGAAGAGGAGGAAGAAAAGGAGGAGAGTCAGAAAGGGTGGTCCCAATCTGCCCCGAGACTGTTGGATGCTCATGGCCCCCCAGGACAAAGGAGATGAGAGGGTTGTTCCACGGATGCTTGGCTGCCCCCCACCCCATCCCATGTCCTGGGGAATGTGGGGCAGTGGGAGGGACAAGGGGCAGTGGGAGAGGGCCGCAGCACCCTTGGCCTTACCACTGCAGGAGGGGATGCGCCAGGGGGTCCAGCTTGTCCATCTGCTTCTTGATCTCCAGGTAGGACCCCTGGCAGAGGCAAGAGGGGTTGGAGGTGGGTCCCCCAGCACCCACCCAGCCACAGGCAGATGGAGATCAGCACCAAAATGCCACTCCCAGCTTGGATCCCACACGGGGGAGGTCACACGAGGCCATGGGGGTGTGGGGCCACGCCACGTACCTGGGTCATCTCCCGGATGGACATCACACTGTCCAGGGCCTTCTGCAGCCGCTCGTAGTTCTTCTTCTGCACATGGGGCAAGAGAGGGGTGGCCATCAGAGGGGTCCTTGGGGCTCCCCATAACTCCCTGGTGTGATGCACTTACCTTGGGGTTGAAGGCCAGCGTTTTGGGGTCATTGGGGTCCACCACGGAGGGGTAAGGCTCGAAGATGATGCTCTTGCGAGGGGACTCAAGGGCAGCGCGGCACATGGCCACCAGCAGGTCCACCACCTTGGGGCAGAGCAGGGACTGAAGGGGCAACCCCCCATGGGGCTGGTGGGGTCACCACCGCGCCCAGCCCTACCTCAGCACCGGTGGCCACCTCCTCGGCCGCGCCAGACATGACGCCCAGGGTGTAGAAGGAGAAGACGCAGAGCTCCCGGGTGCACACGGCCGGCTGTGGAGGGGACAGGAGTGTGGTGAGGGTCAGGGATGGTGACACGGGGGCACAGCCCGCACCCAACGTGGCCCTGCCACCCCACCTTGAGCATGGAGCCGTTCTGGAAGACGTGCTGCTCGTCACACACCACGCAGTACTCATTGAGCGTCGGGATCCGCTGCTCCGCGTACTTCATGATCTGAGGGGCAGGACAGAGGGAGTCAGGCCCTGCCGCGGACACGGAGCTTGGGGGGATGCTCCAGGCGGTGGGATAGGGATGAGTGGGATGTGGACAGCAAGGATACTCTGGGCATCAGGATGAGCAGGACATGGTGTAGTGGGGAGAATGCTCCACATAGTAGGATGTGGGTAAGTGGGATGTGGAGCAGTGGGGAGGAGGCTCTGGGCAGCAGGATGCGGATGAGCGGGATGCAGGACTCTCACCTGGACGAGGAAGCCGTACTCCAGAGTGGGGATGTTCTTGCAGTGGCCGCCGACCTGTGACGGAGCCGGAGCGGAGCCAGCTGCGTTATCCTCTTTCCCACACACAGCCCCAGCTCTGCATGGCATGGGCAGCCCCAGGTCCCCCCGGCACAGCGGGACCCCTGACATCCCAACTTCCCCCAGCACAAGATCCCCAGCACAAGATCCCAAGATCCCAACTCCCCCTGGCACAGCAGCACCCCCAGCATGCCAAAACCCTGGCACAGCGGAACCCCCAACATCCCAAAACCCCCTGGCACAGCAGGACCCCCAGCATGCCAAACCCCTCCCAACACAGCAGGACCCCCAACATCCTAACGGCCCCAGCACAGTGGGACCTTTGACATGCCAACCCCCTGGAATAGTGGGACCCCCAACATTCCAAACCCCTCCCAGCACAGCAGGACCCCCAACACGCCAACATCCCCTGGCACAGCAGGGATGCGGCACCAAGAGTGGGGTAAGATCCCATTGGACCCCATAGCTAGGCCCCAGCTCCCCAAGAGCACCCAAGAGTGGGGACAAGAAACCCCACAGGGGCTCCTCCCATCCCATGGCACCCTGTGGCACCCCACAACAAATGATCTGACCCCAGAGGAGCCCCTGGGAAGAGGAAGAAGAGGAAAGCAAACCCCAAGGCGGGGTGGCACCCACCAGGATGTTGAAGGGGGCAACACCTGCCTGGGTGCTGGCGGGTGGGTACCCGAAAACTTCCACCTTGGGATTCTTCACCATGCAGGACACGGAGCGGTTCATCAGGCGGTTCACGCGAGGCTCAGGGATGCCCAGTTTGCCCTTCAGCACTGAATCCTGGATAACAGGGAAGCTGGGAGACCTGCGGGCACAGAATCCCCCTGAGCACCTGTTTGTCACCATTCCCTGCTCCTTCATCACCCAGTGCCGGATTCACCCGTTGGCTACTTGTTGGAAGCAACCGCCACCTCCTTGGGATCTGGCAGGGAGCAGCAACATCCAAGCGGGGAAACTGAGGCACAGCGCCGGGCCTCACCCAGGATGAGGGGATGGAGGGCTGGTCCCCTGGGGACAGCGTCGGGACCTTACTTGGGGATGGGCGAGAAGATGCTGAGGCCGGCGCGGAACTTCTTGATGGTGCCGCTCGTCTTGAACCAACTGTGCCGCTTCTCCTGCTGGGTCTTGAGGAAATCGTTGCTGAGGTGTTTCCATTGCTGGGATGTGAACATGCCCAGGATCCTGGCAGATGGGGGGGACAGCACCCATGGGTGCTTGGTGGTCTGTGACACTCCCAGCCCCTCCTCCTCCCCACACACAGATGGTGGTGAGCCCGTCACAGGGCCGTGTAGTGGATAAAAGGTGGTGGCACAGGGACATGTGGCACATGGCCGGTCTTGGGGCAGAACAGTGACTCTGTGTGCCACCCCACCCACCACCCTCGGGTGCCCACCACGTTTCCGCTCTTACTTCTTCAGCTGCAGACCCAGCCCGAAGCCCTCCTTGTTGGATGGCTGGAAAACCTCGATGGATGGTTCTGCGGGGAGACAGGAGGACGAGCCGTTGGGGCCACCACTGTGCCTGTCCCGAGAGCACAGGGACACCACATCCCGCCCATCCCCACTCACCGGGGCCATCGAGGTACTGGGAGAGGGAGAAGCGCAGGCGGAGGACGATGGGCTCCGTCCGCAGCACCTTCCACGCCGTTGCCACCTCCTCCTGCCGAGGGAGAGCCGCGTTTTGGCACAGCCACGGGACCTCCACCTGGGCAGGGGAAACTGGGGACCCCCCGGGGCACACGTGCCCACCCTCCCCATGCCAGCGCTGCCGGGGGCACCCCGGGGACTCACATCGAGGAAGCTGATGTTCACGTGGAGGTCAATGTCCACATCATCGATGGTCCCGTACTCCCTGTGAAGACACGTGGTGCTGTGGCACGGGGGGCTGGCACAGTGCTGAACAGTGGCCCGGTGCCCATCGGGCCAGGGTGGGCAGGCTCATGGGACAGTGACACTGGCATATGTGGCTCCCCACGTATCAAGCGTGAGCACAGGGAGAGTGCCCAGAATGTGGATGGGAACCTGGGAATGGCACAGCCAGGTGCTCAGGGGACGGCATGGCCAGGTGTCCTAGGGGTGCCACGGCTGAGTACCCTGGCAATGGCACAGCTGGATGCCTGGAGATGAGCCAGGTGCCTTGGTAATGCCACAGTCAGGTGCCCTGAGGATGGTACAGCTGGTTACACAGGGGTGCCACTACCGGCTGCTCCACGATGGCACGGTCAGGTGCCTGGGAATGGCATGCCCAGGTGTGCTGGATGCCTGAGGATGGCACAGCCGGGTACCTCAGGGATGGTACTGTCAGGTGTCTGGTGATGCCATGGCCAGGTGACCCAGTGATGCCACAGCTGAGTGCCCGGGACACAGCACAGTCGGGTGTCCAGGGATGGCACAGCTGGGTGTCTGAAGATGGCACAGGCCAGTGCCTGGGGCTGCCACAGCTGGATGCTCCAGGAATGCCGTGTCTGGGTGCCGAAGGACAGCACAGCCAAGCGCCCAGGGGATACTGTGGCCAGTGTCCTGGGGAGGGTATGTCTGAGGGATGGCTCAGCCAGGTGCCTGGGGATGCCATGGCTAGGTGTCCCAGAGATGAAACGGCTGGATGCCTGGGCATGGCACAGTTGGGTACCCAGGGGCAGCACCGCTGGATGCCTGGGGATAGCGCAGCTGGGCTCCTGGTGTGGCCCAGCTGTGCACCCGGGGATGACACTGCCCGGGGCAGAGGGCAGCAGATGGACCCACCTGACGGCCACGGCATTCTCGCTGTAGATCTCCTTCACCGCCTCGATGTCGGCGTCCAGCTGCGGGTGCCGGTACAGGTCGGCGGCGCAGGTCCCCTGCGGCACAGCGCCCACGGCACCGTCACACCCGGAGCCTCCCGCAGCCTTCGGCAGCCCCAGGCCTGGGATCAGGCTCAAGTTTGGGGTTCCCCAGCTCCCCGTGGCACCCATGGGACCCAGCACCCACCTGGACGCCATAGAGGAACTCCTCGGACTCATTGTCCCCGTCGGAGTCATCGTCCGTCCAGTACTGGCCCTTGAGGTCCTGGGGGCAGAGGGTTGGGAGGCAGCAGGGATGGGGGAGAGGGTTGGGAAGTGGATTGGGGGAACACATTAACAGGGAGTGAATCAGGGGGGAGCAAACTGGGTGAGCTGGTTCTGGGGAGAGGGTTGGGGGCAGTGGATTGAGGAAATGATTTGGGGAAGTAGTTTGTGGGTAGCAGTAGGATAGAGAGAACAATATGGGTTGGGGGCAGTGTTTGGGGGCAGCAGGACAGGGATGTGGGATGTGGGCAGCAAGATCGGGGGAGCAGGATGGGAGGAATAATTTGGGGGGCAGTGGGAGGAGGAGCAGGTTGGGAGAGGGAGCATGGGGGGAGCAGATTGGAGGGGAGCAGGGTGGGGACAGTGGGATGGAGATAGTGGGATGGGAGTGTAGGATGGGGGAACAGGATAGGGACAGCAGGACTGGGGAGTGAGGTGGGGGAGCGTGATGGGGGATCAAGATGGAGACAGCAGGATGGACCAGCAGGATGGGGACACTGGCATGGGGGAGCAGGATGAGAACAACAGGATGGGGAAGCAAGATGGGAACAGAGGGATGGAGGACCAACGTGGGGGAACAGGGATAGGACCAGCAGGATTGGGAAGCAGGATGCGAACAGCAGGATGCAGGACCAGGATGGGAACAGCGGGATGGAGGGCCAGGATTGGAGGACCAGGACGGGGACTGCGCACGGAGCTGCCGGCGGGGGGGGGTCCGGCCGATCGCGACGGGGGGGTCCCTCCTCTTCCAGCCCCATCCCGGCCCCGAGCCGGGGGACCCCGGGACACGGGGGGACACCGAGGGCCGCTGCCCCTCCCCCGCCCCGCGGCCCCGCAGGCCCGTCCCGCCCCCTTGGCCGGGCGCGCTCCCCCCGCGGCCGTGGCCGTGTCCCCGCGTCCCCTCCCGCGTCCCGGCCCCTCACCATGTCAGCGCGGGCCGGCCGGCGCGGGCACGGCCGCCATGCTGCCGGGGGCCGCGCCTGACGTCAGAGCCGCCGCACGCGTCACCAGCGGCGCCGCCATGACGTCACCGGCGGGGACCCCCGGAAGCCTCGGGGGCGGGGCAGCGCCATGGCGGGGTCCCCGCGGTCCCCAGCGTTGGGTCCCCTGTCCCAGCCTGGGGTCTCTGCAGTCCCCAGCACAGGGTGCCCCATGAGGTGGCCATGTTGGGTCTCCCCCACAAGGTCCCCATAGTCCATCCCAGGTCCCGTGTCCCCAGCACAGGGTGACCATTTTGGGTGCCCTCCGTGGCTGTCACGGTGTCCCCACGGTCCAGCCCAGTGACCCCAGTGCCCTCAGTACAGGGCCCACAGCATCCCCAGTGTCCCCAGTACCGGGTGACTATTTTGGGTGCCCTCCATGGCTGTCACGGTGTCCCCAGAGCCCAGCACAGGGTTCCCGATGTCCCCAGTACACAGTCCACAGTGTCCCCAGTACCGGGCCCCCAGCGCCCCCAGAAAAGGATGACCATTTTTGGTCCCCTCCATGGACCACAGGGTCTCCAATGTACCCAGTGCAGGATCCCTCTGTGGTCCCAGCTTACAGTGACCATTTTGGGTCCCCAGATGGCTGTCACAGTGTCCCTACAGTCCAGCACAGGGTCTGTGTGACAGGTCCCTGTGTCAATGGCACGGAGCTACTGTCATGGGTCACCGGCAAAAGGTCCCCATGGTTCTGGGACCGTGTCCCCAATATCTCTGGCATGAGGACCCCACTATTCCCAGCCAAGGGCCTTCATGGATCTGGTATATGGTCTCCATGCTGGGTCCCCACAGAGCTGGGACAGTGGCCCCAGCGGACCCAGCACAGTGTCCCCTGTGTAGCCTGGTCTCTCCTTGACCCCAGCACAGTGTCCTCAGCGTCCCCAGCACCATGTCCCCAACATCTCCAGCCTTGTGTCCCCAGTGTCCCCAGCATGGTGTCCTCGTGGCCCCACTACAGAGCACCCACATTGGTTCCCAGTGTCCCCAGTGGAGGGTCTCAGGACCCTCCAAAGCACCCCAAAACACCCAGAACCGCTGCCCCCCAGAGTGAGGGACCCCTGAGGTGTGAGCTGGGGGCTTGATGTGAGTTGGGGGGTGTCAGTGTGATCTGGGGGGCGCGGTGTGAGTTGGGCGGGGTCAGTATGAATTGGAGAGCTCGGTGTGAGTTGGGGGCCGCGGCCCCTTTAAGAGCCTCGCGCCGGGCCGCGGTCCCTTTAAGGCGGCGACCACTCCCCGTCCGCGCGCGCGGCTGCTGCGCCGCCTCCTCATTGGCCGGCCGGGCGCGTGCTGCGACTCAGCGCCTCCCCCTCCGTGCTTTGTGCGTCCGCCCGTGAAAGTAGCCCCGGCGCCCCGCCCTTGTGGCCCCCGGCGGAGCGGGCGGCGGAGGGATCCGCGGGAGGCGGTGCTGCGGCCGGCCGGGATCACCTTGGCGGGGCGGGGGGGGCGGCGCGCAGAGCGGCGGCGGCGCTCGGAGGGATCGGACGTGCCAGGGGCGTGACTGAGCGGCGGCAGGTAACGGCGGCCTGAGGGGCGGCGAGCGGCGGGGCCGGCCACGCTGGCACCGCCGTTATCCCCAGGTTTCCGCCGCTGGGAGGGGGTCCCCCCCCAGGCGGCGGCTGAGGGGAGGGGGCGCGCGCCCTATGAGACGGTTGAGGAGGGGGCGCGCGGGGGGCTCGCGGCGCCGAGCACGTGGCTGCCGGTGGCCCCGGCCCCGCGTCCCCTCCTCTACTTCCTCGAGCATCCCCCCGGGACCTCGCAGCGGGGAACGCCCGCTCCGAGCATCCTTTCCGATCCCGCACCGGGGAGCGTCCGCTCCGAGCATCCCTTCCGATCCCGCACCGGAGAACGCCCGCTCCGAGCATCGCCCCACGGCCCATTCCGGGAAACGGCCGCTCCGGGCACGGGGAGGCGGCGGGGGTCCGGTCTGTGGTGCGGGGGTCCGGGTGAATGGAGGGGGACACGCAGGAGCGGGGAGTGCCGCTTGTGCCGCGCGGCCGTGCCGTTAAACGCAGCGCGGGGCCCGCTGCGGCTGCCGCCCGGTTCCTGCTGGCCGGGCAGTGCCGGAGGAGCTGCTGGGAGGCTGAGTCAGAGGCAGACGGAGTGAGGCGCTCGGCCGCCCCCCCGCCCTGTGCCTCCACTCGTGTAAGAACCGGCAGTTCCCCGAAGGGCATCAGCTCAAATCAGCGTCCGGCTCACTGCACCCACCACTGATGCTGCAGCCTCTTCCCGGCGCCCCCCAGGAAGAGAGGGCCCCTTCTGAATTAATCTTCTCCCGTAATTGTGTCTACTTAAACACGTTCAATTGGTTTGGACAATCTCTTGAACTGTGAAAACCTTTGAAACGTGTTTAAACCCCCTTTACAGAGCTACCAGGGCATGAATAGCGCTTTTGTCGGCGGACAATGGCAACCTCCGAGTGTCTCCTCAGACTACTAAAAGTAAACGGCAATCTCTAAAAACCTGCTTTGTTCTGATAAAGCAACTCGATATCGGTGAGGCCCAGGTTAAGAAAAAGAAAAATCAGTGTTTTATAGAGGTTTTTGTCATGTTAAAGTGTTAACTTTCCTGCTGCTGCTCATCGTGACTTGCCTTGGCTCAAAGGTGCGATGACAAAGAGGTTTTTGGTTTCTCAGACACATCCATGGACTTGTACAATTAGGAGTGCTTAATTAAAAAAAGTTTAAAAACCCCCAGAAAATCAACAAAACTGCGAGGAGTATAATTTCATGCCCGGCATCCCGTTTATAGAGCAGAATTCTGGCTAATATAATAGATACCTATGGGTTAATGGGCCGGGCTGGTGCCAGCGGGTTTACAGCCCATCAGCGGATTAAGCAGAAGGTTTTTGTGCGAGGCAGGAAGCACTGCTGCGAGCCACGTGCTTGAACCGGGGAGTTCTGCCTGTGAAACCCTTCCGAGAAACTTCGCTTTCACTAGATAAAGAGCTGGGGGAGCCTACCGCAGCCTGCATTTTTTGATTACCTACTCCTTTATCCGTCTGAAGCTATTATTAAAACCTTCATTTATTGCTGTTAGCCGGAGCGATCCACCGCCGGCCTTAATTCCCTTTCCACCCAACAAGTTGATAATTTAATTTGGTGGGAACAAGACGTTTCCCAGGCCGGCTGGAGCACGTGCTGGTCCTTTATCTCCCGCCTGGCCCTTGTTCTCCCGGGGGAAGATGGAGCCGCAGCGGGTGGTGATGAATGGCACGTAGGGAATGGGGCTGCAGTACCGGGGCGCTGCCACGTGCAGCCGTCTCCATCCTGGAGTGGGGATGCAACACAGTGGTCTACACTTCTGCCTAGTTAAATGTAAAAAGAAAGCCCCCAGGCTTTCTTTTATCGTGTAAAGCAGGTTTTTACAGCTTGCCTGAAGGCAGCCAGGTGCTTTTTGCCGGGCCGAAAGGCTCCTTGTCCTCTGCAAGGTTAAGCCTGTAGGTGTGTCCTACAAATACCCTCGAGATAAGTCTTTCTCGTCACCAAACATCCGATGCTGGTCACCTCCTCTTTATTTTTTTAGTTAAGCCTTCCAGGGAGGGCAGCTCAGCAAAGGCACGGCTGAACCAGCAGCACACGGGGAAGGTGCCGGAGCCAGCCTGACCTTCCTGTTCCCCATTGCCAAAAAGCTGGAGAGGCATCTCCGTTGTGGGTCTCTCCTCTCGTGGATCCTCAGCTCAATGCCGGGGAGAGCATCGGCCAGCCGGGAGCAGGTGGTGGCTCCTGGGTTCCATCCAGGCTCGCAGAAAAGGGGTGGAATTTTGGGGTGGCCATTTTGTCCTTACGTAACGGCGAGCCACCACCTCCGGCACCGACTGCCTGGCAGGAATGTGCTGTCCTCCCTCACTGGGAGAGGGGATGCCAGGCCAGGGTAAAAACCTGCTTCTCTGCAGAGCTGCATTTCTCTGTTGTTGAGTGCCTTTAGCTTCTGGAATGAGCAAAGCTGATGTTTTTCTAGGGTTTTTTTTTTGGGAATCTGAAGGCCTGCCTGGTTTCATAACCCTGCCCTGAGCACTAACTGAAACCATTTCTGCCTCTGGGCAGGGACACTGGGCATGAGCAGCCTTGTGAGGCTGACCAGTAAATCCCGAATCATCACCCCCTGGGAGCCTCCTGGCTGGAATTCCTGCAGGCAGTGACACAGCTCTGCCGCCGTGGCCTGGGGACAGCCCCCGCTGCAGTTTCCACTTCCCTTTGTCACCGATAACAGCAAAGACTTAGCCCTGGGTGGGGATTGCCTGGGTGGGGATTGCTGCTCCCTCTCTTTTCTCCATCCCCAAGGGGCATATCTGGAGAAACTCTGATTTTAGGCTTTCTCGTCTGACTTATGGAAAGAGCTGGCTGGAATTAGTCACCTGGCTACAGTAAAACCAGTCCCGACCTCAGATGGCTCAGTCTGAAATACTCAGGAGCTAGGAAGATACCAGACATCATTGGGGCACCCTGCCTGAAGCATGGGCAGGCCAAGTAACAAATTTGGTAATCTAATCATTACTCCTTGAGGAATTAATTCAGGTTTATTCAGCGCTGGAAACATTCAGGCACTGTAGGGTATTGCTCATCCCCGCTTCCTCACTCTGCCCAGACTGAGTGCTCCGTGTTTTCTGGAGTCCTTGAAGTCCTTGCTCCTCTGTTTGATTTTAAAAAAAGCAGAGTAGTGGGAAATGCCAGACATTCCTGTTATAAATATCAGACTGGTCATTCCAGTAGAATTCAATCAATGCCTTGTAAATGCGCGGTGATGGAAGGCAGGAGGGAGTATTAAAAAGAGACTCTTGGTGGTCGTGGACACGGTGCTGTAGACAGATGGGTGTTTGGGAGACTTTCTGGGTCCTGCGTTTCTGCTCTCGCCCCTGGACAAGGTCACTGTGTCTGCGGTTAATTTTTCTGAGCCCTCTGAACTGCTGGAAAATCTTGTGAAGGGGATTCTGGCTGGGAAGTGAACTTTTCCTTTCTCTATAAAGACTTCAAGGGTGTTAAAATTATATTTGCAAATGACTTGAGTGGGTGGGGGATTTCCATGAGGCAGGGAGAATTCACCTGACTATTTTTTATAAGCTTCCAAGTCATGCTCTGGCTGCAGTTTCCGTGTTGGGATACAGTTATTCCGTATTCCTCTTGTTCCTAGAAGCTGTGCAAACCCGATTCCCTGCGCGTGGAGGTGATTTCCCAGCAAAGGCTTGTTTTTTTTGGCATCTAAGGAAGCTGACGCTGCTCTGCAGGTGTCGGAGGGTGCAGCAGCAAGTGTTAGAGGGCTGAAACACAATGTTTTAGGACTGACCAGAGGGTTTTCCTGTAATAATGAGACTTTGTTTGGCTTTTTATGTGGGCAGACTTTCTTGTAGTGACTCCGGTGAATCAGCAGCTTCTAGCAGGGCTGAGGGAAAAGAGGCTTTGCCAGGTCAAATTATGGTTTTTGCTGGCCTGGCTGCTCTGTGGCGCATGGCAGCGCGGCGAGGGTGAGTCAGGGCTGCCTGCGCGAGGATCTGCACGTACGTGAGGAAGGGCTGCGGAGCAGGGGAGGAGCATCAGGCCGGCTGCTGCGGCACTGGGACAGCACCGGGCAGGCTGGCAGGATATGGCCTGCCCTTCACTGGACTCAGTCCTGCCAGCTCTGGCAGAGTTTTTGGGTCTATTGGTGCCTCTGTGTCAAAGCTGGATGTGCTGAGCTGGCTGGTGTGTGCCCCTCACACCATTCCGTGGTTTATTGGTGGGCTTTGTCTGCCTGGGGTGGGCAGAACAAAGCCCAGCTGTATTCCTGCTCTGTCCCAGCTTTAAATTGAGCCCCGGCTCATGTTTCCATAAGCACATTTTGGGGATGAAGGCAGCTCATGCTGCTTTGAATATCGCCCTTGTGCCCAGGGCATGGAGTTCGAAGTCAGACCAATCTTTAAAGGCAAAATGAATGCTCTGCCCATGCCAATAGCCACCATCTTGCATCACTCTTTTACAGGAGGCTTTTGTAATGCTGGGATTCTAGCCTGGGCAGGTCCAAGAGACAAAAAGCTTCTAGCTGCCACTGCTGCTTGAGAACAAAATTATTGCAATTAGAAATGCCTGGGGCACCAGCACTGCTGTGAAATTAATGTCCTCCCATCCCTGTGGACTGTTAAGCATCAGCTTCCTCTTGGGATTACAGGCTGGTCCTGCTGTTGTGGGGACTCTCTAGTCCGGAGGAGGCAAACAGCCTGAATTCAGGGAGTTTTTTTTAATCCAAACGTTGAAAAATACAACCAACTTTAAACCTCGTGATAGATTTCTGCTGCTGTGTGTGAAGGGGAGTGCAGGGGGCAGGGGAGACCCCTGCAGCATCTTCAGTCAGAGAGGGACTTTGAGTGTATCTCAAATCTTCAATCTTTTGTGTGTTGTATGCCAAGGTGTTGTGTTTAATCAACTCAAGTCTGATTGCTTGTCCAGGCTTAAAGGATGGGGTTTAGGCTTAGGCGGACTTTGCTGTGATTAGGGGCTCCTGGGCAGACGGTTGCCCGTGTCCGGGCGTGCCGCAGTCACGCCAGTGCCGAGCTGCCCCGGTCCCAAGTGGGATGGGAAGTGCAGTTGAGGCCTCTAGGAGAAATGAGCGGAGAGCTGGGAGGGAGGAGGCAGAACCTCTGCCTGCGCACTCAAGTGCTTGAATTTTGTTGCGTTGTGTAGCTCCAAGGGAAGACTGGCAATGAAGAGAAGCTATGAAGGGAACATCTGCATAGAAGGCAGGTGAGCTTTGGGTGGTCCATGTGGGGGATGACATGGAAATAGAAATGTTTTGCCTGTTAAGACTCTCAAGTAGGAACATAAAGATAGTTTGATCCAGTAGCAGCTTTCTTGTTACCTCCATATTCATCACATGGGTGTGTTGGTGTCTCTGCTTGATGGGCAAGCTGGGGTGGGTGATTCCCAAACCTGGCACTGCTTTCTTCCCTTCCAGACACAGGAATCGAGTGACCATGTCGAAGCACCACGATGCAGGGACCGCTTTCATCCAGACCCAGCAGCTGCATGCTGCCATGGCAGACACCTTCCTGGAGCACATGTGCCGCCTGGACATCGATTCGGAGCCAACCATCGCCAGAAACACCGGCATCATCTGCACCATTGGTAGGCCATTCCTCGATAGGAAAACTGCAGCTAGGAGCCCACACCTTGGTGAAACTTGTTAGGGAAATTGTGAGGGATCTGGCTTTCATCCCTTGCCAGGGCTGAACTTGTGTGGTGAAGGAACATGACTTTCCCATGTTTGCCTAACCTGTGTTACTGCTGGGAGTGAATCCAGTATCCAGGGAAATGAGAATCGCTTTGGTTCTGCTGCACTCTGTGGGCTAGTTAAAACAATATTTGCTGCTGCAGCGCTGAGCAATACTGTATCCATTTACCTTTTCTCTTCCACATGAAACAGCCTGGTCTGTGGTGGCTACCTCATTATTTTTCCAAAGTTAATGTTCAAACTGTTTCTTCCTCCTAGGCCCAGCCTCCCGCTCTGTGGAGAAGCTGAAGGAAATGATTAAATCTGGAATGAACGTTGCCCGACTCAACTTCTCTCACGGCACCCATGAGGTAAGGGTGGGGTCTGAGCTGCTACAGCCCCTGTGTGTGTGTCTGCTGATCCTGTCCTTCAGGGAGAAGGGAAATGCAGCTCCATCCAGACCATCCTTGGTTTGAGTAGGTCAAATAGCTGCTTTTGGGCAAAGCATGCTGGTTGTACGTACCGAGCCTGCGTCATTGTTGATAACATTGAAGTGTATTTTCTGAGCCATTTTGAAAGCAGTTCAGTTCCACACCCTGCCCTGTAGTGGGTAGCCAGGTAACTGGTATTTGACACTGTGTGCCAACTGCTTGCTGAGAAATCCTTCAGTTCTTCCTCACATCCTGCTGTTCCCAGAGCTGCTGCTTCCCAGTGAGCAGCAGAAGCTGAGAAGACCTGTCCCTGTTTTGCACCTCTGCAGGAGGTCACACTATCAGTTCATCTCACTTCTTGTTCCATTGCTGGGGGTTTCGCAAGCAGGTGATCAATGAATAACCCTAATCAAAAGGCATCTGTTATTAGTGATTTGATGTAATTACTGTGCCCAGTGGGAAGAATGGGCTCCTGGGTTTTCTGGCTAACTGGCTGCTATGGGTGCATTCCTGGCACTCTGGAAGGTCTTACCGTAGAGCTTGGGACATGGTGTGGTGAGCTTAAAAGAATAAGGTCAAAAGAAATCAACACTTCATGACAGTCAAGCCCTTACTGCTATAAATAGCTGAGATCCTCAGTGATACTGGAGGAGCTGAGGATCCCGTTCTAGGTTGCCTGAAATGCCAGCCTGAGCCTTTCTGCTGAGGTGTTTTTCTTTGGTTTTTTTTTTTTTTAAATCCTGGCTGCTTTCCAGCTTTCAAAATGTCACCCAGTAGCAGCTGTAGGTGGCTTTACTTAGTGACCCATGAGCCTCGTGGTGTGTAACAGCTTGGCCTCTCACCCTCGTGGCCTTTAATGGGCACAGGGCAGTGTCAGGATCAAAAGGGCTGATGCTTTACTGTGGGCAACCATCAGACCTTGACTAACCACCCTGGGATTGTGTCAGTGCATGCCTTGCAGTTGAGAAATCAGCCTGGAGAAAGGGTAGTGTGGAGTAACTGTGCCTCCCAGGAGTCAAGTCCTGCGGCCATGTGGCTCTTGGGCTGGGTGACACATCAGGGAGTAGGTGGCCAGGCTGAAGCTGGGAATTCTCACACCGTTATTGCCCAGTTGCTGCGGTCTGTGAACTCAGCTGAGGTTGAGGACAGGGAGTGTGGCTTTCTGCTTTGTGTGAGGCCTAATTGCACATCGCACACTGATGAGGCCCGCTGCAGGCTCTGGTCTGGCTGTTGCCTGCAGAGTGTGACTGTCAGCCATAGCCAGTCCTAAGTTTGTGTCCCATCCTGGCTCCTCCAAAATGCTCCAGCTCCCAGTGAAGCCCCAAAGAATTTCCGTCTGTCACAAGTGTTTCAGTTCTCATGTCCACCCCAAAGCATTTAATGGGGCTTGAGCTTTAACAGAGGTGCTTTGGCACCTGCCTGGCTCCCTTTTACATGGAATAAAAATGGCTTTTACTCCAGCTCTGCCTGCATGCCCGTTCTGCATATGTAACTCTTCAGGAAGTCAGGCTCCCTAGGAGCCAGTTAGTCCTTGGTAGGAAACTAAAATGGAAAAATCCCAGATGATTGGGTTCAGATAAGTGTAGTAGCACCACTGGGGCATGTTTTCTGTGCTGCATCCACCCCAGCTGCAGTGCCTGGAAGGGTCTGGGCCGTCTCAGTCCCAGCTTGCTCACTCAGTCAATAAACTGACTCATTTTCCTGCTCTAAAGAGTAATCATCTGCTGGATATCTCTGGCCAAGGGCACACATGTGAACTTCAGCATGGCTTTTTCCAGCCTCACCTTCCTGGTGCTGGCTCATCATCCCCGGGACACCCAAGTCGGTGTGCAGGGCTCGTGCTAAGGTGGGTGAGTGGCATGGGGAGCCAGGTGTTCCAGGTGAGTCAGGTCAAACTCCGTCAGTCTGTGTGGCACAGAGGGGAAAGGGTATGTCTTATCTACTAAAGTCTGTCAAGTGTTACACAACCCTTACTAGTTGTAAGTAGTTAAGGTTATCTCTTAATGTTGTTTAAACAAGTAAAGTAAACTGATTTGCTGGCCATCTGTAGCATATTTGAGGGAGCTGGGATGGGTTTTCTCACAAAACTATCTTGAAATTGGCAGCATTTAGCAAAAAGCTCTCACAAACAAGGTGTGGAAGCCAGGCGTGTGGTGCGGGAGTACTGAACTCCTGTCTGTGATTGCTTTGGCTCTGGAAATAAACTGTAAATATTTACATGAATAACATTCTTCTAGCAAATCCTTTATCTCTGGGAATTTAAGCCAAAGAGTGAAAAGCCTGTCCACCTGCAGGACTGATACTGGGTCAGGCTGGAAGTGTGTGTGGGAGCTGGCAGTGGAGAGGCATCTTCGCTTGCTCTTATGGAAAGAGTGGCACAGCCATGTGTGGCACTGACATTCTTCTGCCATCAGGTGTCTTTCAGTGCACACAATTATCCAGCTGCTGGTGCTGTGAATAATCTGCTGTGTTGAATAGGCAGGTGTTCAGTAAAGCTTTTGGAAAAGTTATTCCTGAAGGCCTGTTGATTTGTGAACTGCTTTCAATTGGCAAATGTGTGTCCTCATGGAAAAATCACTTCAGCCAGGCATTGGGACTGTGTCCTTGAGTTGTCCTTCTGGAATTAGAGCTGAGGGCACAGCCAGATAACTTCCAGGCTCCACCTTCATGGCAGGAAGGCCTTTGTATCCTTGCGCTCTGCTATACTGGAAGATTTGTGTGAGTTAAATTTTGAAGGTAGAACTGAAGCTGAGAGCAGAGCTGTCAGCTTGGGCAGCCTCTGGGGTGCACAGGGATCTTTTCTGTAAGCAGCAGAGTAGAACCAGCTTTAACATTTCCATCTGTTTCCTTTTGCCAGTATCACGAGGGCACAATCAAGAATGTGCGAGAAGCCACAGAGAGCTTTGCCTCTGATCCCATCACCTACAGACCGGTGGCTATTGCACTGGACACCAAGGGACCTGAAATCCGAACTGGACTCATTAAGGGAGTAAGTTGCTTTTTTTTATCCCACTTTTTTCACCACGTAGCCTCGATATGATGTTAAACCTCTGGCCTTTTCCAAACAAAAAATATCCTAAGAAATGAGGTAACAAACCACCTCCCAAAAGTTTGGACAAACTGCTGTGGGCTGGGAGGTGGTGATGTGCTGGTTTTTACTGGTTTTGTTGTCACACAGAGTGGCACAGCAGAAGTGGAGCTGAAGAAGGGTGCACAGCTCAAAGTGACCCTGGACGATGCCTTCATGGAGAGCTGCGATGAGAACACGCTCTGGGTGGACTACAAGAATCTCACCAAGGTTGTAGAAGTTGGCAGCAAAATCTACGTGGATGATGGTCTGATTTCTTTGCTGGTTAAGGAGAAAGGTGGGTAACAGCCATTCCAGCTCTGCCTGTTTGGTTTTTCCTTAGGACATATTTGTGCTTTCCCTCCAGTAAGTGTTTCTTAGCTTGCAGTTGTGTGTTAAAGAAAGGAGAACATGGTTCTTGATGTTATAGTGTGACTTTGAGCTAAATTTCTCTATCTCAGTTGTAGGAACTTTCCAGAAACTAACTTCAGCTGAGTTTCACTGGGCAGGCATCTAAACCCCATGCTGAAGGGGGTATGTGTGGTAGGGCCGTACCACTGTTCATGATCAGCCAGGCTAATTCATGCTCTTAATGCAGGACTTAACTAGTTTTACAGCACAGACCCTGGGTTTTGTAGTTAGAGACAGAACTAGTTTTAACTGGTATTGTAGAGGCAAGGCTACTTCCATGACATTCCCTTTATAGTGCTGCCTAAACTGCTCTAGCCTCAAGCCTCTAATCAATGAGCATGTAGGGAGTGGGAGGTGAGGCTTTGGAGTGCTCTGTTTTGCGTTGAAGAGTTTTGTGTGCGGAACAAGCTTTTCTTGGGGGAGGCAGTCCCAACCTCCTGCAGGCAACAGCTGGTATCTTGTCCCGGAACAGCCTAGAAGTTGTTTTAGACCAATCTATTGTGTTCCCAAGGGTAAACTGCAAGCTCGTGTGGTACAGAAATGCTCTGAAGAGATGGGATGTGCTTTTTATCGCGTGTGCTGCTGTTGGCAGTGCAGTTCCCAGGCAGGGAGGTGGTGTGGGAGCTGGTGGCGGGAGCTATCCCGTAAACACTGACCATGGGAACACGTGTTTCAGGGAAGGACTATGTCATGACGGAGATTGAGAACGGCGGCATGCTCGGCAGCAAGAAGGGTGTGAACCTGCCCGGCGCCGCCGTTGACCTGCCCGCCGTCTCTGAAAAGGACATTCAGGACCTAAAATTTGGTGTGGAGCAGAATGTGGATATGGTGTTCGCTTCCTTCATCCGCAAGGCTTCTGATGTCCACGCTGTCAGGAAGGTGCTGGGGGAAAAGGGAAAGAACATCAAGATCATCAGCAAGATCGAGAACCATGAGGGTGTGCGCAGGTGAGCTTTGTGCAGGGGACGCTTTGGGTTTGTCACACTGAAATAAAGCAACTCGCACTCCCTTTTTATGGCTTCAGACAGCTTTGTGTAGCGCTGGATATGTGCTGTGCCTTGCTCCTCGTTTTCTTCCTCCTTCCTTGGCATTGCAGGATCCCAAGCAGCCCATGTGTGCTCCTTTCAGAGGAGGGCAGACAGATGGGAAGGTGCTTTGCAGAACAAATGGGATAACACAGCTCTTCTCTGGCTGTCAGGTTTGATGAGATCATGGAGGCCAGCGATGGCATTATGGTGGCTCGTGGTGACCTGGGAATCGAGATCCCGGCTGAAAAAGTCTTCCTCGCCCAGAAGATGATGATTGGGCGCTGCAACAGGGCTGGCAAACCCATCATCTGTGCCACTCAGGTACTGCAAGCGCACCATTGGCTCCTCACTGCCAGAGTCTGGCCGGAAGGCGATTTTGGGGGCTGCCATGGCTTGATGGTGTTGGTTCAAGAGTGAGAGGCAGGGAGGTTTTGCTCATAGCTGAAAAGCTCATATTTAGGCATCTCTGTGTTAGGGATCTTTTCCAGTTAGGTTATAGGACCTCTTGCCAAAGGTTATAGACCGCAAAACATCACGTGGTGATGAGCTTTTGGGGCTGACTTTGCAACTTCATGGGAGAAATGGCACATGCTTTTCCTTGGCATCTTGTGGCGGCACATCTGTGCCTGACAGGGAAAGTTTGCTGGGGTTCCCAGGTATCTTAGGAAATGCACCCACACTGCAGCTTCAGAAGGACCTGAGTAAAGGATCCATCTTCTTTTCCTGGGAGTTGTAGGGATCGTGTGCATTGTCCTCGGGCACTGGGAGGACTGGTTTCCTGGCTGTCCTTGCTCTGCACACAGACTGTGGAAGTGAAAACTGTCCTTAGACAGGAGTCATTGAACAAGGTTCTGGATTTACAATGGCATATGCTCCTTCCTGTATTGCTACAGAAATGCAACTGGAACACAGCCTCAGGCAATGTCCCATGGGTGAAGCAAGTGGTGAGCTCCAGCTGGGGGGAACCTGAGCACCTGACGAAGACAGGAGAGCTGGCCAGACTTGGGGGTGCAGAAAGGGATTAGGAAGTACTAAAGCTGTCCTGTTTTCCACTCTTAAGTGGGGATGCTTAGGAAGCTGGTGGAGTTAACTGTTCTGAGTTTACTACCCTGTACATTTTGTCCAAAGCATTTGAAATCTTGAGTTGGATGAAGGTGACCTCATTGATGCAGACCCTGCCCTTCATGATTTTTAGATGATAAAGTCCCCAAATTTGAGAACGTATGACTGGCTTTGAGCTTTCCATAAATGTCTAAAGCCACACTGCTCTAAAGAGCACTGAGTTCCTTAGGCGCCAAGCCTTGTGCTGAGAAGTTGAATTGGAAGGTTGGAGTATTGTGTCTGGGATGTTGTGTGGCTTAAATCTCCCTGGAAAAGGAGTAAATGTGGAATGGGTATAAAATAAAATGGGTTGTTTTCCTCACTGGTGGAGGCTTTAAATCAAAGCTGGTTTAGGGACCAGACCCCCTCTCTGTTCCATACCCACAGAGAACTCTTGGAGGCCTTAGGTTGCATCCCACTTTCTGCCCGAGCCATAAGGAGTATTGAAGTGCAGCTGCTTCCTCTGGCAGTGTGTTGATCCCCGTGGGTTTGTTCTCTCCCAGATGCTGGAAAGCATGATCAAGAAGCCTCGCCCGACACGTGCCGAGGGCAGCGACGTCGCCAACGCCGTCCTGGACGGAGCGGACTGCATCATGCTGTCCGGGGAAACAGCCAAGGGAGACTATCCCCTGGAGGCTGTGCGCATGCAGCACGCTGTGAGTACTGCCCTGCCCTGCCCTGCCCTGCCCTGCCAGGGACAGGAACAGGAACAGCACCTTGCCGTCAGCCACCTGAGCTGGCCACTCAAAGGCCTAAACGGACCCGGCTGCCCAAAGTAGCCGTTCCTTTACTCACGCTCTGCTGTGGGTGAATTTTTTGAGCAAGCAAGGTCCTGGGGGCCTGGCATCTCACTTAGTGTGCTCCAAACTTGCCAAGCAGAGCTGAGAGCTGCTCTGCAATGCTGAGATATAAAACTTCCCATTTCTTTTTGCTGTTATCTCGATAGAGATTTAGTCCAATGTCCCGTTGCAGTAGCCTTAAACTTCTGCAAGGTCAAGGAGCTGCTTAAGCAGTTCATCTATAGATAATGAAAGATTTTGGCTGAGTCCTGCATGGGAGGGGGTGGGGAGGTTCCTGAGGGTGATTTACAGCACTGTTGCATTCAGCACCTGCTGTGTGCTGGGGGTTGGGGGGGTTTGTTGCATGAGTACTGACAGCACCATATTTTTACATGCCTGAACTGCCAGAAACCTCTGCTCTGCTTCAAGTTCGTGTTTCATCTGATAAAAGCCTGATGTCAAGTACCTATGAGCATTGCTGCTCCCCAGTTACTGGTGCTGTGAATCACAGCAGTGGTAACTCACAAGTTCTAACTCTCACCAGTTTTATTTGTAATTCAGGTTCTATAGATTAATCAGCTCAGCCAGTGTTGGTTTGCAGTGTGTTACCTAAATATCTTTTACCTCAATATGGAGTGGTGTTTTTTGCATGAGGCAAATGCAAAATATGACTTATGATCCCTGGACAGTGGTGCTCCTTTACAGGCCGAATGCTAACAGTGCACCTTAAAGCTTCTGCCTCCTTTTCCAACCCCTAAATTACAATGATTGACTTCCTGCCAAGACTTGGGAACTTGCTGCAGCAAAGTTACGCCTGGGTTTCCATCCTGGCATTAATTCTTTGTCCTGGGCAGGTTGTGTTGTACCTGTAGCTTGATTTGAGGATCTGTTGCATGTGCTTCCCTCTTTCTATGGACCGGGGCATATGGTGGTGTTCATTCCACCAGGGCCCCTGGGAAAACACTGAAGGCTTTAACACTCGGCAGAAATTGAAATACAGATTGACTAAATGTAAGATGTTCCAGGCAGCAAGGTGCCAACTCTTATGGTAGGAGCACATGCCACTACAGTGAGGATCTTTCCTCTGAGCTAATTCACTTGTTGTTAGTTTACCCCAGCAACAAGGCCCTGAGTAACCACGGTCTGGAGATCTGCAGCATGGCTGGAGCGGGTCAATGTTTCCATCTGAAGTGGGCACTAACAAACTTCCAAATACTGAGCAGGCTGATTGCTGCAGGTGGGAGTAGGCTTCCTTCCCATTCCACTCCAGGATCCACACTTCAGAGCCCAGCCTGGCCATGCTATGCTGCCTGATGGGACCAAGGTTTAAACAGCCTCTCCATTTTCCTTTCTCCCATCTCCCTGGTATCTCTCTCCCCGGTCACCAACTGGAAACCCTCTATAGCCATTCCTGTCTGAGCAGATCAGCTGTGGGGTGAAGTTAAGGATTGCTGTGCCCCTCTGCAGCCACTGTCAAAGCAGACACCTGTATTCCCATGTTCATTACACCTGGGCAGTGCAGACTTCCCTCTAATATCAGGTTTGCTCTCTGCGTTACATGGAGCTGCTGCCTTTGTACCAGGAGTTGAAAATAAACTGCCTGGCTTCCAGCTCCTGCATTTGGAGTAAGTGTTGTGATGCAAATACTCCCATTTTATCTAAATCCAGCAGTAACAAAATGCTTTAGGACAAATTGGCACTGGCCTGCTGTTCCGGCCTGCCGCCTGTGTCCTGTTATTTTTAGACATAAGATACTTAACTACTTTGGCTTAAACTGATAACTGTGGAAGGGATAATTCCCAGCATCGCATAAAATAATTCATTAACACTAGAGTAGCAAAGTTCTGATTTTTCTAAATCCAGAGCTTTCACAGTAATGGCACATCAGTCTCTAATTTAACATGAACTTGTCATGCTTTGTGTAGTGGCTGTACACTTTGTGGAATAACTGGATGAAGTTGTCCTTGAGAAGATCATGAACCTTTGCATGCTTTTCTAGTCTCTGCAAGCCTTCCTTATCAGGTTGTCAGGCCTTCCGAGATGATTAAACATGATGATTCCCAGGATTCTGGGATGAACATGTTGCTGAACCTGTTGCCAATGCTCAGCCAGAACACAAAACCCTTAGTTGTGCTGCTGTCCCTCTCATCTGTCTGTATCTGGCACTGCACAAACACCCCAATATCCACACAGTGACAACCCCATAAGGAAGACTTGTTCCTGTTTATTTCCCTATTATCAAAGGGAAGTTGGTATTCCACTTGGATGTGAAGCTTTATTGACTCTCAAGTTAAACTAAATCTTTATTGGCTCCCAAGGTAAGCCAAATCTTCACTGATTCTGAAGTTAAACTAAGTCTTCATTGACCCTGAAGTTAAACTAAATCTTTACAGGACTGAGAGAACAGTCTCTCACCTTCAGGGATGGCATTCAAAGTGTGTTGCTTGCATGTTGGCTCCATGAAAACTGTTCCAGCAGCACTCTGTGCTGTTGGGAGCCTAGGAAAGGAAGCCAGAGGTTGCCTCTTAGAGAATGGCAAGTGAGGACCATGGGCAGGCAGGTAGGTGGCACAAGAGTCTCTCAAGGAGGTCATAAGCAGACATGATAAAGCATGCTCTGGCTCCGAGCTGACTTGTTCTGGTCCTTGAAAAGTAATTTGTGTTTGCCTGCTCTGCTGGAACTCCCAAATACAACAAAAATGCCGTGTTTGGAATCCCTGCCCAGTGACTGGGACCTGCCAGTTCTGTGGTATGGTGAATCTTAGACTGGGTTGCATTTAGCAAAGTCAAAACCTGAGAGCCAAAAAGCTTCACAGCTTCATCTTAATATCCTCTTGCATGTGTTACTATGACAATTAAGCAAGTTAACGTGATCTCATGTTCCTCTGGTATATCTTTCCTTCTTTTCTTTCCTCTGTTCTCCTCCTTCCCTCCCACTCGGGCCTGCAGATCGCCCGCGAGGCTGAGGCCGCAATGTTTCATCGTCAGCTGTTTGAAGAAATTTTACGCCTCAATGTTAACAACAGGGACCCTGCCGATGCCATGGCGGCGGGTGCGGTGGAGGCCTCTTTTAAGTGCTTAGCTGCAGCCCTGCTAGTCCTGACTGAGTCCGGCAGGTAGGGCTTAGAGAGGGGGCTTGGGCCAGCCCTTTCCGTGGCAAAAACACGCTCCACCCTAACACTGCAGTCTTTGGCCAGCAGCTTGCTGCCCGTGCCAACCTTGCATAACCGCTGCCATGTGAGCTGACCCTGTGCCAGGGAGGGACCCCAGCAGGCAGGAGCAGAGCGAGAGTGCCTGGCAGTTGGCATGAGTGTCCCGAGTGTGGGCTTGGCAGGGCGAGGTGCCACCATTCCGAAAAGAACTCTTGGGAATCGAGTGGTTCCCCTGCAGGGATGTGCCATTGGGGTGAGCTTAACCTGGGCTCACTGACGAATGACAGTGTCAAAGGCTGGCAGTACCGATGTGGCACCCTGTGCTGGAGCACCTCGCCCTGCCCCGTGCCCGAGCGCCTGCTGTGAGTGTTGTCTCCGAACGTGTGTTGCTCTTGTAGATTGCCCGGGAGGCCGAAGCCGCCATCTTTCACAGGCAGTTGTTTGAGGAACTGCGTCGTCTGACCCCCCTCAACTGCGACCCCACCGAGGCTGCTGCAGTTGGCGCTGTGGAAGCGTCCTTCAAGTGCTGCAGTGGGGCCATTATTGTCCTCACCAAGTCTGGAAGGTAGGAGGGGACAGGTGCCCCCAGGTCAAGCCTGCTGTGTGACAGGGTGGGGGAAGGAGGATCCCAAAAACTTGGCTCTGAGAGACCGGTGGAGTCAGGTTCTGGCAGTGCCTGCAGTGCTGGTTCCTCGGGAGATGAACACTCATCCCTACGCTCTTGAGTCCTCGGCCTGCCTCTGCCAGCGTGGCACCAGCTCCGAGCCCAGTCTCCCCTCACTGCTGCAAGTGGCAGCGGCGCCAGCTGGAAGAGCCAAGGGAAATTAAGTGTTGCAGCTTCAATTCAAACTTCTTGGCAAGAAATTCATCGACCTAACAGTGAGGCAGAAGTTCAGTGGATGCAGAATCTATTTTTTTTTTTTTTTTTATCAAGGCTTTGGCCTCTTGTAGCAGCATCCAAATTATCAGTCCCTTGCTGGACTTTGCAGTCATGAGCCCTGCTTGCCTGAGCCCAAGGGGTGAAGAGGGACTGTGCAGCCTGGGATTGGTAGGCAGGGAAATGGAAAGCGTTGAAAATTTCCTCTTCTAGGATTCCTTGGGCCTGCCTGCAGGTAATCTCTGCACAGGCAGGCATCTGGCAGGCACCAGCTGAGCTCAGTGGCTGCAGGTGAGATGCGCTGGAACAATGTAGTTTGGGATTTCTGTCCAGCAACAGTGACAGCTGCCAAGCAGAAACTTGTTCTTCCAGTTGCGGAAAGGGAACTGGAGCCTCATGGATCAGTTCTTCCATCTAGAGGAACTGGGCTGCCTGCTCCCAAAGCACGTCCGACCATAAGTCTTCAGACTGCTTTCTGGAAGGAAATCAGGATTTCTCACACTGGATTCACACCAGAACAGTAGTGCAGCAGCAGAGATGTATGTGCTGGGCATCACCTGCCTGAAGATCTGGACCATCGGTGAAACCTCCACCGAAACGTACAGCTTAAAATGATTTTGAGCAGCCACTTTCTGCAGAGATGAGGAGGGAGCTATAAGCACCGAGTTCTGGATACCCTCGTGCTTCTAATGTTTCTTTGTCAAATGTTCTAACCTTACACTTGACCTTTTTAAAGAGATTTGAACTCTGATATTTGAGTATTTTTAGCTGTGGATTTGGTTAACTCTTGTGGGTACCTGGATCTCTCGGGATGTGGCTGGACAGTGTGGGAAGGATTGTCTGAGAGCTGGCACGTGTGGTTGGGTGCTTGGAGCAGTCTGCTGGCCCCTGCTTTAAGCAGCAAACTTTGCATCTGAGTGTTGCTGAGCTTGGCTCTGCTAAACGAGGCTACAAAAGCAAGTGGAGACACCGGTATGTCCATTGGAAAGATGGAGCTGCAGATGCCACAGCCTTGCAGTTTGAATCTGTCTGTTTGCAGATGCTCTCCCTCAGCAGTGCCCAGGGAAAGGGAAGCTGTAGACTAGCCTCCTCCCAGGCTGTGTTGCTATTTTAAGGCATTTAAAAGCATTTTAAGGACTCTGTGCCCAACTTCCCAGTATTAATTTTGGCCTCTGTTGCATTCGCTTCCCATTGGGTGCAGGAGCAGAGCTCTGTGTCGAGGAACTGGCCTGTTTGCCGGCTTCAGCAGGTGGCTGGGAGGCAGATGGCTTCCTCCTTGGCATGCTTTGGGCAGCGCTGCTGGCACCGGCTCTTTCGACCCTGTAAACCGGGAGCTCCTCTAAACAGGGAACTTTCAGGGACCCCTGTTGAGATGCCAAGGCCTGCTTGCAGAGGCTGGAATAAATGGCATCTCGCCACCCTAACATAGCAACAGAGACAAGTAAAGGCTTGTTCGGGGACCAAAACACCCTGATGGCACTTGCTAAACTGGGAGGTGAGGAGATTGTCACCACCAGTGGGGACAGCCAGTGGTGATCTGCCCTGTTGCCTAAGTGGGAATCCAGCAGAGCATCAAGCTGGTTGGTGAGTGGTGCTTGTGGAGACTGGTCATGTCCCTCCAGGGGTTTTGGGAAGCCCTCGTGGCTGACAGACAGCCCTTGGCGCTGCTGTGCTCCCATGGGCTGTTCCCAGGTGTCCTGTCCGGAGGCTGTGCCGGCTGTGTGGAGCCCCACCGTGGCTGTTTTCCCCGCAGGTCGGCGCACCTGGTGTCGCGGTACCGCCCGCGGGCCCCCATCATCGCCATCACCCGCAATGAGCAGACGGCGCGCCAGGCCCACCTGTACCGCGGCATCTTCCCCGTGCTCTGCAAAGACCCCGCCCAGGACGCCTGGGCTGAGGACGTGGACCTGCGTGTCACCCTGGGCATGAATGTCGGTGAGTGGCACTGCTCCCCCTGCCCCGGGATGTGGCTCTAGTGGGACGTGGTGGCCCTGAGCACCCGGGGGGTACTTTATGGAGACTGATGGGCAGAGAGGAACTGGCTGCCTGTGTGGTAACCGGATCCGGACAGGAAACAGGTGGTGGTTGCATGAGCATAACCACATCCAGTTGGGAAATGGGGTGGTGGCTTTGGCACAGCTGCCTTTAAAGAAGTTGCAACTGAAGACTAGGTCGGGTTTATGCTGGTGAGGGATGGAACTATGACACTCACCACTCCTGAGGGGCAAGGGAAGCCTGGAGTGGGGTTGACTCTGTGCTGTGGAATTTCAAGCTGTGTTGCAGAGAACCCCAAAGCAGAGACAAAGGGTCTCAGATGGGTGGGCAGCAGGAAGGTGGGGTTTTGATACCCTCCTGGAGCCCTGACTGCCATGGCACAGGCAGCCTTGGTGACTTGGGGAGCAGGTGACGAGCACTGTTGCCGCATGGCAAGGGGACAGGGTGGGACTGGGCTCTGACGCCTCCCTCTTCTCTTGCAGGCAAAGCTCGTGGGTTCTTCAAGAGCGGCGACCTGGTGATCGTGCTGACAGGCTGGCGCCCCGGCTCCGGCTACACCAACACCATGCGTGTGGTGCCCGTACCCTGAGCGCCCACTGGGCCTTCCTTCCCCTGCCCCACTCCTCTCCCACCACCCCACTCCCCTCCCACCGCCCGCTCTCCCCTTGCATTAGACCAGCCATCGCTTGCGCTGTTCTCCTTGTCCCTAGAGTGGATGTAGGTTGCTAAACACCACCCAGTGCAGCAGCAGCAGGGGCAAGAGACCTTAAATCACTAAAAAAAATATACTTGAAGTGTTTAGTTTTTTAAAAAACCTCTCCCTGTAGTTAAAGTCCTGCCTTGATGTGTGTTGGAGTCGGTGTAGGAGGTTCCCGTGTGCTGCTGGGACTCCTCTTTCCTGGTAACTGTCCTCAGGGTGTGAAATGTCCCTTTCCCTGGCCCTGGTGTGGGTTTTTGGGGATGGGGAAGAGGCAGTGTGTGGTCAACGGTTCTGCTGGACCCCTCCTCGCTCGAGGCAAGCTGCTACTCCTCCCTCCTGTATGGCCACACGCCTCCCCAGACCCAATCCAAGGCAGATCCAGCCTTCCTCAGCTGGCTGTTTCTGGGATGGGGGCAGGAGAAGGGTGTTGGCTCCACGCAAAGAGGTTCCTGTGCTCCCCTCGCAGCGTTGTCTCCTGTGTTAGTCGTGTCCCCCCACCGCCCCAGAGCCTCCCCCTCACCCAGCACTCCAATGGGCCCTGGGGTGGGAGAGCACAACTGTCCATCAATAAAGAGAAGCTGAAGCACCTGCCGGGCTGAGCTGTTCCTTGGGGAGGGGTGGTGAGGGGTGTGCAGGAGTAGGGGAAGATCTGGTGCAGAGGGGGGCTGCAAGGGTTGGCAAGTGCTTAGGGTTTGGGGTGGGGCTCTGGTGAAGGGGTCTGTAGGCCTTGGGATGTCTGGTGTGGGATCTGCAGGGGTTGGGGGGATCTGCAGTTTGAGGGGGTGCCAGTGGAAGAGTTTGCTAGGGTTGGGGTGCTTGCAGGGGCCTCTGGTGGAGGGTCTCTACCGCGGTTAGGGGTCCAAGAGAGGGATCTGCAGGGCTGGAGGCATCTGTTGGAGTTGGGAGGGGGCCAAAGGGCAAGGCTGTAGGCCTGGGGCCTCTGCAGGGGTTGTTGTGGAGGGGGATCTGTGGGAGTCGGGGTTGCCATGCCTGGGGGAGAGAGAGAGAGCCAGGAGGGGCCCTGGGCCCTGGATGTCCCAGGCCGGTTTTCCACGGGAGCACAGGGGTCCCTCCCCGCGGGGCCTGAGCCCCGCCCGTGTGTGGGGGTGCCCCGGAGCTGCTCCCGCCGCGCGGCCCCTTTAAGAAGCTGTTCCGCGGCCCCTTTAAGGGCCGGGACCCCGCCACGCTCCGGCCCCTCACAGTGGTGGGCGGGGCCTGCGGGGGCGGGAGCTGGTACTTAGTGATGGCGGGGGCGGGGCTGGGAGGCGGGCGGCCAATGGGCGGGCGGAAGGGGGCGGTGCTCGGCTGTGCGCGGCCAATGGGCGGGCCGAAGGGGGCGGAGCTCAGCGACGAGCGGCCAATGGGCGGGCGCCGTGGCGGCGCGAGGAGGCTGGGGCGCGCGGGGCATGACGGCGGCGCGCGGGGCCGCGCGCAGGTACCGGGGGGGCCTCGGGGGCCTCCGGGACTTGGGGGGGACCGGGACTGAGGTGGGGCTGGGACCGGGGAGGGGTCCGGGGCCGGAGGGTGCCGGGGCCGCGTCCCTCCCGCCGCCGCCGCGGAGCCGGTGCTGCCCCTCGGCCTGTCCCGGCCGGCGGCGCCCCGCTGAGGGGAGTGCGGAAACACCGACAGCCCCTCGCCCCTTCCCTGAAGAGACGGACCGGACCGGGCCAGGCGGGGCCGGGGGCGAGTTCCGCCGCTGCCCGCGAGGACCCGCCGGTTTCGCCTGAGGGGCTCCGAGCGCGGGCGGGGATGCGACCGGCGCCGGGGCTGCCCCGGGCGCGGCCCCGGCGGTGGCCGAGACCCCCCGTCCCACCGTGCCCCGCACAGCCCCGCAGGCCCGGGGTCACCTCCCTCCGTGCTCCCTGCGTGCCGCGGGGCGCTCGGAGCTGCTGCCGGTGAGTCCCCGCGCCGCGGGCGCTGTGGATATCCCGGGACCGGGGTCTCGGCTTTGTCCCGTCCGTGAGCCCCCGGTTCCCGGGGCGGAGAACATCGGGGACATCGCGGGAGGGACACACGGGGCTCCCTCCGGCCTTGACGTCGCGC
Organism: Monarcha castaneiventris obscurior; assembly: GCA_026261815.1. Lineage (NCBI taxonomy): Eukaryota > Metazoa > Chordata > Aves > Passeriformes > Monarchidae > Monarcha > Monarcha castaneiventris. The sequence goes on along the minus strand of JAMPIT010000141.1, from coordinate 920,033 downwards.
CTCATTGTCTCCTGCCAGCGCCGCTCGGCTCCGGCCGTTCCCCTCCAGCATCCCGGGGTGGCTCCGCTCCAGCTCCGACACGCGGGACTGAAATGACCTTGGACGCCGGGACCAAGGGCAGCTCGCCGGATCCCGCCCGGGCTCGCTCGGGCCGCGGCCGCCCGCCCGCCGGTGCCTCCCTCCGCCTCTGAGCCTCCTGGGGGTTTTTGGGAGGCGGGATCCCTGCCTGGCTCGCTCCGACCTCCGCCGCGCGCTTCCCCGGCAGCGGGGAAGGGATCCAACGAAAATCGCTCGCCGACGGAGGGGCTCGCGCCGGACCTTTACCAGGCTGGATCCCAGCGCCGCGTAAGGGAAGGGAGACGGCGATCCCGTGGGAGGGAGAAGCACCGGGGTTCGCCTGGCAAAGCCTGGGGCTTCGGGGAGCCGGTGTGGGTGGAGAGGGGGTGTCAGGAGTGGGCAGAGGGGCACCAGGTCGCTGGATTGTTTTTGCTTTGCTGGGAGCTTCTCCACCCACCCTCTCTGCCTTCTCTCAGGAGCTCTGAACTCCAACTGTTTTTGTTCCACTTGTATTTTGGGACACTTGGGATGGTGACTTTACCTCAGGAGCAGCTTCCTGCTGAACAAATTCCTTGAGGGGGGGTGACAGTATGAGCGGCTAGAAAGTGTTTTCTTCACTGTGCTGTCACTGGCAGCATCTCTTGGAAGGGAAACCTCCCTGTGCCTGGAGCCCAGCCTTATCGTGTGCTTCCAAACCGTGGATGTGTATCCCTGATGCATCTGGGAGCCAGGATGGAACAAGATCTGGACAGAGGAGACAAAGCAGCTCCTGTGATGTCTCTGCTGGGGCTGAGGATGCTCCTCACAGCCCCCAGACTCTCCCTGGAGCATCCCACTGCCAGTGCTGTGTCCAGGATCATCTTTCCCAGGAGTTATCCCTGATGGTGGCTATGATAGGGAGAGATAACAAGGATGCAGCACTTCCAAGTGCTCTCCAGCCTGTGTTTTTTCTCATTTTAGGGTATTTCCGTGTGTTCGGTGACTTTGGGGGGGTTCTGATGCCTTTGCCTCTCCCCAGTCCCTGTGTGGTGCCCCTCGGTGTCAGCCCCGGTTAGGGATAAATCGGCTCACCCGGATTAAGCAGTGCAAGCACTTGGGGATTTAAGGGATGACGTGCGGGAAGCCGAAGCATGCTGAGCTCTGGACAAGGAGGCTCCAGATCAGGTCAGAGCCCCTTTTCCAGCGCGGGAGAAGGGCAGATGGAGGCTTTGGTGCCTCCATGGTAGGAGTTTCAGCTTCAGGGCAGCATGGCATCCCCTGGCAGAGGGTGCCTGAGGAATCAGGCAGGGAAAACACCTTTTGGTGCCATGCCAAGGGATGTTATTTTGATGCTTCTTGTCAGTAAGGTCTCCTTTCCCTTCCTGACACATCCTTTGACCTGAGCTCCTAAAAACCTGCAACCTCGGTGTCTCCATCCCATCCCTGCAGTGCTCGGACTCCAGGGCTGTGCAGGCAGGTCTTTGCCAACACTGGCTGTGGGGATCCAGGAGCTATTTCCCAGCCAGTTTCCAACCACATGGCACCAGTGACTTCTGTTTGGTTCTCCTGTGCCCCCATGTATGTGTTGCCTGTTGTGGGAGCACTCCCCATGCCTCCAGCCGGGATTCAGCTGGGCTCCATTGCCTCCAGACAGCGTTTTGGTCAGGGCTCTGAGGCTATGGGGATGTGGGAGCTCATGTGGCTTCAGCCCTCAGCCCATTTGGGCACAGCTTTTGGGATCCAGCACCCCTATCCTGGCTCTCCCCGAGTCAGGGGGGATTATTTCCATGGGTTTTCCTTCAGATGAGCCCCCCGGAACAGGAGCAGGATGTGTCTAGACATCAGTACAGGGAAGTACAGGCGGCGAAGGAGCTGCTCTCTGAGTATGGGAGGTTTGGTATGGCTCCTCGGCCTGGGCTCTGCTGCACTGCCGCGGCACCGTCCCCGCGGGCACTGGGATGCACTCCAGCTCCGTGCTCGTCCCGCCTGCTGGCGCTCATCCTGTCCTGCCAGCGCCCCACCTGCTCCGGCATCACCCCCTGCCTGGTGAGCCAAGTGCTTTCCCTGGAATAATTTCCTCTCCGTGGGTCTGTGACTGTTTGCTGGCTCTGCCGTGCCGCCGGTCCCCTGGGATCATGCTCTGCTTAGCTGCTGGTGCCGTGGCAATCTCCAGTGGTGGTTTGCCGAGGGTGGAAGTGTCACCTTTGTGGCCTGCCAAGTGATAACCTGCCCACAGCGCTGGGCCCATGTTTACTTTGCCTGCCGTGGCTGATAAGCACCTCTGATAACATTCTCTATGGTAAATAAGCGGCTCTAATGTGCCTGGCTGTGACTCTGCCCTGGGAAGATGGTGTTTTGCTGACCAAGAGGAGCAGACCCTGGCTGAAATCCATCCCCCCGAGGAGTTTCATAGACCTGTGGTTTTTGCCATCCCAGCCTCCAGCCCTTAAGGAGAGGCTCTGCTTTGGAGGGTGTTATCCCAGGGAGCCGCAGCAATTTGGCTGCTCCATTGTAAGCGCTGGGGAGTCCCTGGCAGAAAAATGGCTTTTTTTTTTTTTTCTCTCCACGTGACTTGAGAAATAGCAGAAATATTCTCACTGTCCTTGAGCGAGAGATTCTGACATCTCTGTGCGGGCTGAGATAGAAGGGAACAGATTCACAGCTCCAGACCCCTCTTCCCCTCTCCCTAGGGGGCTGATGGGTGTCTCCTTGCAGTGCCACGCCGATGCACGAGAAGGCAGCTCCCCTGAAGAGCCCCGAGCCCAGGCACGGCCGTGAGAAGCTGGAGGTGTCTCACAAGCAGAAGAGTTTGGATTCCCTTGACGGCAGGTGAGGAGCAGCATCCTGCGGTCTGTCTGCAGTTGAGTGTTCTCTCTTTTCCTTCCTGCTGTGGCATTCCTGCTGCCTTCGAGCCCCAAATACTGCCTGCCAACTGGGGCAGGGCACAGGAAGGCCCCAGCTTTGTTTTCTCCCTGAAATGTTACGGGTATAATAGTAGGGAAGTGAGAGGGGTTTGGGGAAGGGGACGGTATTCCCACTGCTGAGGTTGTTGGGAGGATATTGCTCTCTTCATGGTTTGTCCCTTCATCTGTCCATGGGCTGGATGTGGATGGATGTCCCTGTGCATAGCCAAAGCTGTGTCCACCCTCCTGCTCAGGCACATTCTCAAATTCCTGTGTCTGCTTTCCCTCAGGAATCCTTGCCCCAGCCAAGGCTGCACATTTCCAGCTCCTAACCTGTCCTAAGCTGCTGCTGGGTCAGCTCTGGGCTCCTTCCCCAGGAGCTGGGGTGTGTGTGGGGTACCTTGGTCCTGGTGCCTCCACAGGCTCCCATCAGAGATCAGCCCTCAACAGCCAGTACTGAGCCTCAGCAATGCCCGACGTCACGATAAATCGTGGAGACATGAAAATGTGGCTTCCTGGGGACTCTCCTCAGTCCTTTACATTTTTCCATGTCTCATATTGCAGCACACGTGTTTTAGGGAGCGGGTGAAAGATCTATGGCTCTTTGCTTACCTGGTGATTATAATTTTCCCTTCCAGCCTCCGCTTGAACGAAGCCCTCAAGGATGAGGACATCAAGAAATGCCACCGGGAAGTGGTAAGCCTTTGGCTTTGGGAATGACCAGGCTGGCATGTTGTAGCCTGTTGCCCCAGGAGGAGCCCACCTGGGGTCTCAGGTGTGGGCTGAGGGAGCTGGAGGCAGCTCCTGGTGTGGGGCAGAGCCTCCTGCATTTAATTTCAGGGGACCTGGTGATGGTTTTGTGTGGCCTGTGCTCTGCCTTCGAGGATTTTCCATCCAGAGCAAAGGAGAAAGTGGCAATGTTGACTGAGAGCAGTTAAATTTCTGTCCATTTGAACCTTTTTGGTTGTTCAGATCATGCCTGAACTGGATGTTTTTGGTCCATCTACAGACAAGAGATGCTCTGGAAGAGGAAGGAGTGACAGGAAGTGGCATTTTGCCTTTCCCCATGAAGAAAATGGAGAGAAAAGCATTTTTCCAGTTCCTCAGAGGCATCTGGGAGGGTGACAGGGTCAGCAGTGGATTTGTGCTGGGACCAGGAGGTGTTTCTTGGTGGAATTGCCCTCCGTGTTCTCCTGGAACGCTCCCACTGGCACCCCTACCATCCCAGCATCCCTCTGGGAGGTGTCTGAGCCAACTCCAGGTGCTGCTGAGCCTTGATCCTCTTAGGGCCCAGCTCATCTGGTGACAAGGTGCGCAGAGCAAAGGTGACCTTGTCCCCGTGAGCAGAAGGGCTCTGCCTGCGCCACAAACCAGCCTTGCTGTGCCAGCCTTCTCTGCATCCTGGCAAAGCAGCTTCTCCCTTGGAATTCGGGGGGCAGCTGTCACTGCCGCGGGACAGCCATATCCCTGGGGAGCATCCCGAGGGCAGGGGGCACGAAGCTGCCTTACGGGACCAGTTGAGCGGATTTATGGAAGGCGTTGAAGTGCTTCGGAGCTTTGCCTTCGCCACAGGAGCACTTCAGGGCCGACCTGCCGAGCCTCCCGCCGCGGCTGCTGGCAGGCTTTGAAGCGGCGCTGGGAATATAAATAGCTGGATGGCGCGGCGCGATGGGCGCAAAGCAAGTGCTGTCACCGTGTCCCGGATAAGGGAAGGGGAGGAGGAGGAGAGAAACCGCTGGGCAAAATAAACTGCCTGCGGATGAGCCCGGCAGAAAACCGGCTCCTCGCTGACGCTCAGCAGCCTCCGTAGATATTAAGGGAAATGTTAATCTGGGAGGATGGCACAGGCTTCACCGGGTCCTGGATCATCCAACCTTCCTCTAATCCGTCGGGGCTCCCGTCCCCAGCCTGGTGGGACCCCCCTGCGCCGGTCCCGGGTGCGGGCAGAGGGAGGTTTTCTTGCAGCAGAGGGATTTTTGGGTCGCCTTATCGGCAAGGTCACCAGATAACTTTGCTCTGCTTTGCTTTCAGGCCGCTAGCAAGTACAACTCTCAGTACCACAAGCTGTTCAAGGACATCCCGACGGAGGAGAGCGTGCTGAAAGGTGGGTGGCAGGGTGAGGGATGGGCACGGAGGCGGCAGGGTCCGGCACAGGGATTGCCATGGCTCTCTCTCTGCCTCGCAGTTTGCTCCTGCGCGCTCCAGAGAGACATCCTCATCCAGGGAAGGCTTTACATCTCCCCCAACTGGCTCTGCTTCTACGCAAACCTTTTTGGGAAGGACATTAAGGTAATGTGGGCACTAGCTCACCCTGGTCCCTCAGGGCTTGTAACCACAGCTTATGCCCTCCTGCACCCAAATCCGCCAACAGAAGCCTCCAGTGGGAAGGGGAGCATGGCCATGCCACCCCCTCTGATGGCCTGCGGCATCGGCCTGGAGAAACCAAATATTGGTTTGGTTTAAAATTCCCTGATGCAAACCTCCTTCCAGCCACAACGGCACTTGAAGGAAGATCAAAGGTTTTGGGGGGGGCAAGATTTGAATCTCTCTTGGCTTTTCTTCTTGATTTACAGTCTGATGTTTCCGCATTAGTCTTGTGGCTGACGGGGATCTTGGGGAGAGACTACTTCCTTTAAAACTGGGCTGAAGGACTGAATTATTTATATGTGATGCTTTAAACAAATACCTGAAGGAGGCTCGAGGTTTCAGCAAAAATCCTGCCAAAAATAACATCCTGCCTTATTTTTTGCCCTCCCCGGGCTTGCAGGGGGGGCTGTCCTGGTGGGTCTTAGGGAGGCTGGCTGGATGATGCATGTGCCATGTCCATTCCCGTGTTCCTGCCCCGCAGGTTGTGATCCCAGTAGTATCTGTACAGCTGATAAAGAAGCACAAGACAGCTCGGCTGCTGCCCAACGGGCTGGCCATCACCACCACTGCCAGCAGAAAGGTAACACCAGCACCCAGCAGATGCCCAGCTCCGAGCTGGATGTGGTTTGAGAGCAGGGAATGAAGCGATTCCCATCCCTGGTTGGGAAGTGAGCACTGTTCTCTGTGCTGGCTGCCAGCCAGGGCAAACACCACAGCTTTGCTTTTGTTCCTGAGTTTCACTTTGTTCCTGGATGAAGCAAAGCCCAAGTGAAACTCGGCCGAGCCTGACAAATCCCTGCCAGGCTCACGTAAAACCTTTAAACTCCTTAAACACAAGCAGGGAAAGGGTTTGGGCTGGCATTCATCCAGAGCTGGTGGAAAACTTGGATATGGGGCTGCACTTCCAGCTTTTTTTTTGGATGTTGTTGGCTGCAGTGAGCTGATGTAGTGTGTCCAAGTCCTCGCTTGCCTGGGTGCTGCTGCCAGCACTGTGTGTTGCCTGTCCCTGCCAGGGAGGGGGTTGTTCCTGCAGAATTTTGGGAGGCAGTTATTCCTGCGGAATTTTGGGAGGTGGGTTTTATCAGGGAGTGGCACAGGGCAGGATTTGGGCATTCAAAGCCACGTGTGGCTGCCCTGCACATCACCCGGGGGCTCTGTGTGAGGCATGGTGAGTGTGGCCCTGTGTCCCTTCCAGCTCTGGGGATGTTTTCCACAGGTCTTGGCCCCATTTGCGGCCATGTCTCTCTGGGTTGAGCATGGGAAAGCCATAGGAACAGCAATTGAGCGAGACTGGCCCCAAAAAAATCTGGTCCAAGTTTTAGCAGGCTGCAAAAATAACAGCAGGGAAACTCCGCAGGGAAATGCCTGCGGGGAAGACGTGGCTCCCGAAAACAGGGAGATTCAAGGGCAGGACGTCTCTGCCTGTCCCTCCCTGTGGAGAACTGGACTCGGGATGGGGGGAATCTCTCCCAACAGCTCATCTCTTTCTCTCACAGTACATCTTCGTGTCCCTCATCTCTCGTGACAGCGTCTATGATGTCCTGAGGAGAGTCTGCACCCACCTGCAGGTACCCCCACTCTGTGTCCCATCGTGTGTCCATGGCCCTGGGGCTCTGCACCTGGCTTCGGGCTGAGCACAGCTCTTCATCACTGCCTCCAAAGGCCTCTGGACTTTGGACTGCTCCCAAAGGCCTCTCCAATCCCCAGCATCCTCACTCCGCAGCAAGGGATGGGAAGAGGGGCAGGAGCCATGCCTTGGGCAAGTCCTGTCCCCGTGGGCTTTTCTGGGTCATGGATGAGGCAGAGCCCTGAGTTTCTGCTCTCTCTCAGGGCGTGGGTATGAATTATTTATAATCTGGTGGTAATACTAGTTCTGCCACTCTGCACATCTATGCCTTTTGCCCAGATCTAAAGTTTTAAGGGGAGGAAAAATGGTACAAAGTTAAAAAAGAATTTAAATTAAGTGGGGGAAGACATCCATCAGCCCTCGAGCTGGAGAGGAGGACTGTGGGGACCTCTTCTCCCTGCCTTTGAAGCACGTGGGAAGCTGTGCAGGAGCCCTGCCCTGCCCTGCCCTGCCCTGCCCTGCCCTGCCCTGCCCTGCCCTGCCCTGCCCTGCCCGGGAGGGTGTGTGCCAGCTGTGCCAGGGCAGCGACTTGGGTAATTCAGTGCCATTGCCAAACTGGATAATTTATTCTTTGAAATGTGCTGGGCTCTGCCCAGATACTTCCTTTTTTTTTACCCCCTGATGTTTTATCCTGTCCAAGGAAGCCCTTGGCTCAACCACGGCCCCATCGGGTTTTTGGTGATGGGAAGCAGTGATGCAGTGCCCTTTCCTCATCCCCAAAATCCCCGTGATTATAAGTTATAGCAGCTGCTCTTCCCAGTCTCAGCAGAAAAGCCCAAATTCCATGTTGTGGCTGAGGCTGAGGCAGGGAGAGGTGGCACTGCAATGCCTGATCTTTCCCCCCCCTTCCAGGTTTCCAGTAAGAAGAGTTTGAGTCTGAAGGAGCTGTCGGAGGAGCCGGACTCCGTGTCACTGGTGAGGGTCAGGGCAGCTCGAGGAGAGGAGGGGAGGGGAGGGGAGGGGAGGGGAGGGGAGGGGAGGGGAGACCCTTGACCTCATGCTGTGGGTGGAGAGGGCCTGCCTGGCCCCCTTGGTGGGTTTGACACTGTCTGGTGGCTGCTCAGAGAGTCGGGAGAGAGTCGGTTCTCCTGTCGGTGTGCAAAGGTTGTGCAAGGATGTGCCTGCCACCATCATAGCTCGTCCTCTGGGACCCTCATCCCCAGATTTGGCAGGAGCAGATGGGTCAAGAGGTCCCGGCTGAGCACAGCCAGTGGCTCTGTTCACAGATGGAAAAACTTCAGAGTGATGTGGAAAATGCTGCCACTCTCCTCCCCGACGGCTGATGCTGTTCACAGCTGGGAATATGGATAACAGGCTGGGAATGGGGTTGAGTTATCCAAAAATCTGTGGGATGAGTAGGATGGCTGGAGAGGGAAACACCTGCCGAACCATGGCGTGATCCAGGGAGCACAGGGGGCCACGTCCTGCACCTTTGGAGAAGGGTGTCTTCCATGGCTGGTGGTCCTGGGCCTCAGGCTGGGTGCAGGACAGTTGGGGTGCACCACAGGGTGAGAGGTGGGATATCACCCATTGTCTGGTGACATCCCAGGGGTTAAAGATTCATTTCAAGGGCTGAATCGGGAGTGATTTGGGCTGACCTACTGCTTTGGTGAGATGCAGCCCTTTGGCAGCTCCAGCCCTGGGAACTCTGTTGGGGGAGCTCCTCTCTGTGCCAGCTGCCACCCTGCTTGATTTGCTGCCTTTTTGGGGCATGCTGGAGAATTCCAGGTGATTGCCCTGAGCTTCAAGGGGTGGAGGAGGCAGCAGTTGGTATTTGGGGCAGGTGTGGAGTGCGTGGGCAGGTCCTTCTGTGGCAGTGGGAACCTGCATTCCCATGGAGCCATCATGGAAGACCAGCTCTCCCTCAGGATGACGTTTTGAATGTGCTGGTGCTCCGTGGAGATGTTGTAAGGTTTGAGTTTGAATCTGGCCCCACCATATCCTTGGCACTGCTGGTTTCATTCATGGCTCACCAGGACTGTTCCCACAGGAGGTGATTGTCCCCGAGGGCAAGTGGAGGAAGGTGTCACCTACCTCACTGTCACTGTCACTGCCAGATGCCAATTACCAGTGCATCCATCGGACCTCTGTCAGCAGCCTGAGTGCCAAGGAGAGCTCCTTCACCTCTGAGGAACCGCTGGTTTCGGGTGAGGGACATGGGTTTGTGCCCTGCTCCACATGGTACCGGGTGATAACCTCCATAAAAGGTACCGGGTGATAACCTCCATAAAAGTGTGTTTATCCATCCTCTGCTCTTGTGCAGGGGAATTCTGCCTAGCAGATTAGGCTGGGAGTTAGCAATGGAGTCCTGGAGATGGGCTGGGGTCTCCTGGCTGCAGGGTCTGAGCCCATAAGGGAGGAATATTTGATGTTACGCACTTACTGGAGGAGCAGGAGCATCAGCCAAGTGTGGCTGTGCCGCTGACCCTGGGTTTGCTTTTCAGAAAGTGCAATAAACACTGAGGAGGAGCTGGAGGTGGAGCAGAGCTGTGTGGCAGAGCTGAGACCCTCTGACTACCAGCTCCTGAAGATCTTCATCGTGCTGTAAGTATGCCAAGGGCACGGGGAAGCTGGGGGGGACACTGGGAATGTCAGTCTCGGTCTCAACTGAGCATTTGGCTTGTTCCTCTGCTCCCAGCATCTGCCTCCTGGTCGTGTCCTCCTCGTACCTGGCGTTCCGCATCTTCCGTCTGGAGCAGCAGCTCTGTTCTCTGAACCGGGATTACCTCTCGCGCGGGCACAGGAGGTGAGGGACCCTCATGGACATTTTGGGACTCACAGGTCATGGTATGAGTGGAGGACTTGAGGGAATGTGGGTGCAAAAAGGAATGGCTCCGCTCTGTGATGTGTCTAAGGAAGGCTTTGTCCCTTCTCATGGGCCTGCTGTTGGGCTGGCCAGTGACAGAACCCACAGTGTCATCTCCACACCGGAGGTGATCCCATCAGCTGCTGGTTTGAGTGACTGGGAAGCTCTGCTTGGGAGATTCTGGAACTTGGGAAGAGGTTTTGTCATTGGTTTGGGGCTGCACTTGTAGGAAGCACCAGGACATCTCGTTGGAGCTGGGCTGTGCCCAGGGTTTGAGGCCATGGGCATCAGCATGGGATGGACAGGAGTGGATCTCCTTGGGCTGAGGTCATCAGAAGGCATCGGGATGGGATACAGAGCCTCTGCAGTCACTCATTCCATCTTACCCCACTCCCTGCTTGCAGGTGACCGTTCCCCTGGCACTGGCTGAGGATGGACACTGAGGTGGTGACACCCTGCCCACGGATCCCGGTGCCATGTCCTTCCGACCGTGGCTGTTACACGTGGCCCAGCTTTCCCTTGGCTGGTAAAATGGGACCAAGTATTTTCTCTCTTTCTTCGGGCACTCGCTCCTGGTGGGATTTTCCAACCAGGTTCTGGCCACCAGTGCCAACTCTCCATCCCACTGGAAGCCTGTTTTCTCCCTGGGACACTGCTGTGCTGTAGCACCGGATGATGGCTCGGGGCTGCCGAGTGCTTGGACCTTCCCTTAGGACTTGCTGCTAAAATGGACGCTGGTTTTTATTTCAGGCTTGTTTTTTTCTTGTTAAAAGATGACCTTGAGCTTACCAGAAACCCCCAAAAATGTGGATGAGTTGCCACTGCTGCTCTGGGAGAACCCACCTGTTTGTTCCTGTCTCAGTATCTGTGGGAATGTGCCTGGAGGAATGGCCCCAAACACAGGGATCTGTGGGGATGGGGAGAAGGGGCCCACTAGCCTTGTGGGATGTCATCTATCCCACACCCAAGGGTGGGGGTACAATCCAGGGCCCCCCAGCCCTTCTCTCCTGGAGCACCTGGCTCAGAGGGGGTGTGGGGGTGTGGGGGGGTGTGTGTGTTTGTGTGTGTGTGTGTGTGTGTCCCTTGCAAAGCACTTTAGGGTCCCCCAGACCAGGTGTCCTCGCTGGGGTCCACACCTGGCCCCGGTGGACTTGGTTAGTCCCGCTCGCGCCGTTAAGACGTCGGAAAGGAGCCCATGGCTGGCACTGCGGAATGTCCCGGAGCGGAGCGTCTGTGCCCTGGTTCGTGTTAACCTTGTCACTGCATGGAGCCGAGTGCTGCAGGATTTGTCCCACTGGGCTTGTCCCACAGCCCCCCTGGGAGTGCACCGGGGTGGCAGGTGATACCTGTGTGATTCCTTTGGGTTTTCTTTCCTGTTTTTTTGGGAGCTACAAGTGCTGACGGGGCCAAATCCCTGCACCCTGGGGAAGAGCTCACTGCTCACTCCGGGCTTGGAATGGCTTTTAAATGAAATGAAAATAAAAGCAGGATTTTCTAGCACATCGCTGTCTCTCACCGGCATCCTCCACAGCGGTGCCAGGCTGTGAGCCCCGACACCAGACACCCCAAAATCTGTTCTGTTCCAGTGCCCCTTCAGGACGTGGGTGACATGGGGACAGCCCATCCTCTAGTGGTGACAAGGGGACAGGGATGCTCCCGACGGAGGGACCAAGGAGGTTATTGCACTAGATGGCAGCAGAGACTGCGGGATGTGACGCGCCGGTGGCAGGGCCACTCTGGGGACAGCGGGGAGGGAGCTCAGTTGCAGCCCCACCCTGCTGCGGTGGGCAGGGTGAGCCTTCATCTTTCTCCTCCTCCTCCCTGCACATCCACAACCCAGTTCCACTCCTTTCCTTGGCCTGGCCCATGCAGCAAAATGCATGAAAATGGCCCACCTTGAAAACCACGGTGGCACTGGCTAAGTCGGGTCAGGGGTGGTGTGACCCATTTTGGGGGGGATTTAGCACCCAGGGGTGCCCGGGGGGGATGGTCTGGTTTCTTCAAAGCCCCGGTGTTACGGGGCTGTCAGAGCCTTTGATTCCGTGCGTGACCTGGAGGAAGGATGAAAGGCGCCGTCCCATCCCTGCCAGGGACTCACCCAGCTCGTTTACCCGGTGGAAATGGATTTGGGGTTGTTTTTCCAGCAGACACGTTGGTGTTCAGTGGGTCCAACCTCAAAGTCGGGCTCTTGGCCACAAAAAAGAGGTTTTGAGGACTGGGGCGGGGGGTTTGGACTGATGTGCCCAGCCTGGTGGTTGTTGGGTGCTCCAACAGCAGGTGCGTGGGGTCCCTGTGCTGAGCCCGAACCAGGAATGTGGTCTCCCCTCAGAACTCTGGTTAAAGCCAGTGGTGGGACAAGCCATGGGTGCAGTGATGTGGAGAAGGTTTGGAGGAGCCCTGGGATGAGCCCCCAGTGTGCTTTGGGGGGGTCCCTGCTGCTGGAATGTGATTCAAGGCTCTGGTTTTATGCCCGCCCTGTTCAGTGCATGTTGGCTCTCCCAGTGACGCCCTGCTTGAGCCTATTTGCTTTTCTTTGTGTAAAGAAATGCCACGTAAAAGCCTTGGGTGCAGGGAACGTCCCTGGACGCTCACCTTGCTGGCCTGGAAACAGGGATGAGGAGCACATGGTGGTACTGGATGAGCACAGCCCCTGCCCTCAAATCCCCCTGCTGTTCCCCATGCCACACCCACCGTCCTGTCTTCCTCCCTCCCCAGCCCAAGCCAACCTCTAAAAATAGGACTGGGAGATTAAATCAGACAAGGCACTGTCAGATAGATGAGTCAAAGCCATCATGCTGTGACGGCACTCTGTGGGGCAGCAGGAGCCACAGCATGAGCAGGGACACCAAGGATGGGATGACACCGGGAAGCGCACGGTTTGGTCTGAGTTTTATTTGGGATTTGGGAGTGGCAGTGACGTTGCTCTGGCAAAGCCCCTCAGAGTCCAAAGTGAATCCCCTTCAGCGAGTGGCTCAATCCTATTCCAGCTCCAGATGAGCAGGTTTTCCAGGGAGGGCTGGTGCTGGAGGCTGCTCTCCTGTCCAGGCAGTGTTAGGAGGGAGGGGAATGACCCCAACCCTTTTCAGGCCCCAGTGCTACCATAAGGGTGTTTTGGGGCAGCCTGGGCTGGTTTCTTGCCTTTCACTGGGAGCAAGGGAAGGTGAGGCCCTCCATCCCCTCAGTGCTGTGCTGCTATACACGCTGGTGGTGAAGAGCTCCAGGTTAGAAACAATCCTTCCCCAAGGGTTGTATCTAACCCGGATTTCCCTGCTCAGGTTGGGGTGTGGCTGCTCTGCTAGACACCACCTGAGCAACCTGCTCCTTGCTTCTCACCAGGTGAGAGATTATTCCTTATCCTGCAACGACATCTCAGTTTAATTTTTATTTTCCACACTGCTAAGCCTGTCTTTAAGGAGAGGATCCACTCTGGGATCCCAGCCATCATCCAGCATGGGAGGGGAAGTCTTTCAGTTTTCTGAAGTGCATTAAGGACTTCAAGGAGCCCGCAGTTATCTTTGGCTTTTATACCTCAAACTCTGTCCTTTTGTACTCCCTGGTGTGGTTTTTTTTTCTCTCCAGTAACAGAACTGGTTTTGTATTAGCAGCGACTGCTGTGTGCAGCAATGCTAACAAGGGTTGGGGAGCGCTGACGAACCCTCCCCACACAGAGACAACCTAAAATCCTAATGAAAAACCCCAAACTTCAAAGAGTGAGTGTCGCTTTTTACCTCAATTAAGTATCCTTTCCTAGGATTGGCTTTCTCAGCTTCCTATTAATCTTCCAGCAGTTCAGAGTCGGGTTTTAATTTGCAGTAAGAACAAGCAGGGGCAGGGGACCAAAAAATGCCATCGCTGTGTGGCCTAGGAGCACCTGGCTGATGAACACTGTCTGGTTTTGCCCTGTTCTTAAATTAATGGTAGCATTTCCTTTGGAGTCTCATCTTTTTGCAGTGATATCTCAATGTCAGGTTTTCAGGAGTACAAAATCCTGGCTGCTAAATCCCAGATTGCTCCAATACCATTAGCAGGAGGCACAAAGTAGAACTGTCCATGATAAAGCACTCGGGGGCTTCGGTTTAAAGGGCATCTGCTAAACCTGGCTTGGAAGGACAATGCCTGGAGCCAACTAAAGCCACCTAATGAGGGTGTGTTGCCTGCTGGGCACAGGTGGAGAAGTCTCTTTAGCAACCTGTTTTGCCACAGCCATTACTGTAAAAATGTACCATGGAGAGGGTTTCTTTGAAAGCAAAGTGACTCTTGTCATTAGAAGTTGAAAGGCCGGTGATTTCCAGAGGAGAATAAGGCTTTTCCTGGAGGGAATGGGGTGTTTGGGGGGTGTAGCCATGCTAGAGGGGTTACATTCTTTTTCTTTGGGACAATCCTGTGCATGGGCATCTCCCTCAGGCACTGGGGGTGCTGCCTCTTGGACTGGGAAGGCAGTTTTTGCAAGGCTGGAGGTGCATTCCCATCACTTCTGTGCGAGTTTTGTGATGAGAGCTTTCCACTCCGACCTCTTCTGCGTGATGTAGGAGGGGGTGAGGAGCTGCAGCAGAGGCTCCATCCGGCCCTGGAAGTACCCGTGGCACAGAGCCTCGGCGTTGCAGATCACATACATCCCACAGTCGTAGCTGTTCTGCTGTGCCGGTGTCTTCTCTTCCACAAAGGTGGCTTTGCCCCCTCTTTTTCCCAGAAAGGCCTCCAGCTTCCCTGCTACTTGCTTGGCGTGGACAGAGTTGCATTTACTGTGGGAATCGTAATGGGCGAAGCACTTCTTGTCCCTGAAATAAACCAGTAAGCTCCAGTGGGTGCCCCCAGCAGCCTGGCTGGAGTTGTCATTGATAGGCAGGAACACCAGCTCCTTGCGGAGAAGGTCCAGCGGCTGGAGGAATATGGCTATTTCTTCCTGACTAAGGGCACACTTGATGAACTGAGCCACCTCGGGGCTGATGAAACACACGCGGTGGCTGAACTCCTGGAACTGCTGGTTGGCGAAGTACTCGAAGGCGAAGCCGATGATGTGGTCATTGAGCCAGTTTGGGGGCTCCAGCAGGGCCACGTCCGACCGCCTCAGCAGGCTGTCCATGTAGCTGAGAACCACGGGATCCATCCTGCGCCGCTCTGGGGAACCGCCACAGCTGCAACAGAGAAAGGGAATGTGGGTTAGGAATTGATCATACCTGGGATGTGATACAGCCCAACAAACACCCTTGAGCTCCTTCTCAGCAGCAGTGAGCCAGAGCCCAGGATGCCCAGATGGATATGAGCCGAAGGAGAACACACAGTGTCAGGCTGAGCAGCAACCTACCTGTGGCTCCAGTGAGACCAACCTTCCATCCTGAGGATCTCAACCTCACAGCAAAGGACTTTCAGAGCAGTTCCTGCACAGAAACCAGGAGTGATCCAGGAAAAGTCAGGTGGTGTTTGGGTGTCTCAGTGTTTTATCTGTGCAGTGACAATCACTGGAGTTCTTTGCATTGCTGGTATTCCCTAAATAAAAACCTTTTTGGGCTGTCTGACAGACATATGGTCCCCTTCTCTGAGCACAGAGTGCCCCAGCTCCGAGCCAGAGGCATGACCTGTTCCAGGAGAACCTGCTGGGCTGCCAGCACAGGAGGCACAGCCATGAGTAAGGAGTAACAAAGCAAGACGAGATCATAAACAAACCAGTTCCCAACCGTGGGAATCTTTAGGACAACTCTCTACATAGCCAGAGTAGGATTTAGGAGATTTTCCATAGGGAAATTTGATTTAAAGCCTCTATATCCACCCTGGTTTTCCTTTAGCTCTGACACCCCACAGCCCTTCCAGGCTCCTCAGTGCTGTGATGCAACCTCAGCCTCCAGCTCCTTTCTTACCCAGACAGGGCTGGAAATGCCACAACTTGGGACAGGGGTGACATGGAGCTGGTTTGGTCTCACCCTTCCCTCCTCTATCCCAAAGGCAGCACAAAAACATCTTCAGATTTCTGAAAGCCTCGTGTGAAAGCTCATAACGATAAGATCACTTTAATATGATTCACTATAAATAAGTCACTAATTTTGCATCGTGATAAGGGGGAAAGAAGCAAACGGAGTGTTCTGTTAGGAAGACGTAGATTCACGCTTCTTATTGTGACATGAATCATGAGGAATAACCCTTCCTGGCCTGGGATGCATAAATTAAGGGATTTATCTCTCAAAAATCTTGGCAAGGTCCCCTGGCACGTGACAGGCAAGGAACGGAATGGATGAGCCATGGCCCATGTGTAACACGTGGGAAGGAAGGGCCAAGGTGAGTGCTTGGGGCATGAAACAGCCAGCGAGCGTTTGTGTGTGGCTGGTGCATCCCGGAGATGCCGAGCAGCAGGAGTCACCAGAGGAAGGGAGCAGCCCTTGTTTACGCTGAGCCAAACACAATGGTATTTGGACACGTTTCCGACCTTAACAAGCTCCAACTATTTCCAAGCTCATGGTGCAAACCCTCATAGTATAAAAACAAGAAATCCAAACGGAATCCCAGTAACTCCTCAGCCTGCCCAAATATAGCCTGGTTTAAAGATCTGGATGTCCTCCAAACATCCTGTTTGGGGGTTTAACACAGGCACTGCTGAAATACTTCTTGTATGTCCCCATAAAATGCCCCAAATTTTCCTTTACATTGTGTTCTTTCTGCTTCATCTTCTCCTGGACATGGAGAAGTCCAGCCAATAGCTTTCCACTCTAGTCCAAATGGGATTAAGGGCAGGGGAAGCGTGTGTCCTGTGCTCTGTTAATCTTCCACTCTGCAGAAACATCACCGGGTTTTTTTTTTTTCTGTCAGGACATTTGGCAGGTTCCTCCAGTCCGGAAGGAAAATGGTTCTAGCAAGTGCTCAATTGCCACTAGCTACTACTTCTAATTTTATTGCCATCTGGTATTTGTGAAACTGCCTGTGAGTTCTGCGGGATGACTCACCACATGCAGCTCCAAGGAAAACCCTTGGGAGGCTCCCTCAGAGCCAGGTCAGGTAAGCAGCAAGGACCAAAACAATGCGGTGGGGCTGTGAAAAGCCACTGGTGAGGTGGCTTTGTTTGGGAGAACCTCTCATTAGAGCTAAAGATGGATCTGCAGAGGGGCCAGGACACGCATCAGAGCCTCTGAGGAGCGTTGAAATCCCGATGTGGACTGGGAGCAGCCCTGCTCAGCAACAGCCAGGACTGTATTCCTGAAGGCTCAGGCACACTCTGTTCAGTTTTCATAAAAATAGGAATAAATATTGGCACAGGCCTGGAACATTTGCTGGAGGTTGCCAACAAGTGTCTTGCTGGTTCATTTTATTTGCATATTAATAGTTGGAATTTGTGCAAACTCCCTGGAATCCTCAGCTCCTCCAAGGGATTTCAGCTGCCCCATTTCCAGTGCTGAGACAAGGAAAGCGGGGAGAAAGAAAGGAGTATTTCAATACAAACACCATCCTTTCATTTATAGATTTGAAAACAGTGCTGTGTTGCATCAATAGGGCAAGAGGTCGAGTTTCCCTCACTGAAGTCATAATAATTTCACACATTAGCTGCTGACATTAGTGCGAGTTCAATCCGTAAAAGGATGGGGCTCCTTCGTGTCTGGACACAAAGCAAAGCCTCTGTTTTCCACCACTTGACCAAAAACCACCCCAAACCTGTCATTTTCACACCATTGCAGACACCAACCCTCTGCAGGTAATTGCTGAAGGCACTTGAGAGCCAAGGAATGAGACTCCTCAGTAACTGAGTGTAAAAAGGCAGTGACAGAGCAAATGGAGTGTGAACTAAGGATAGATCTGATTCCAAAAGTCTATTTTAATAAATTAAAGGTGTTAAGAACCTCCAGAGTGAATAGTTTAAGGTGACATGTCACTAGAATCCTGTTCTTAATTTAAAGAACATGGAGGTAAATAGGAAAATGGTCACCTGGGAGGCAAAAAATCCAAACTTTATCAGGGAATAGGAGGAGGGACAGAGAAGGTTTTGTTTTTTAAAGATCAAGAGTAAAAGACCCTATGGTTTAGCCCCCAGACTATTCACTTTTCCTGGAAATATGGAAGCAAGATGGAACTTGATCAGACAAGGAACATTAATTTCTATTTACCAGCAGGAGCCGGGCTGGGTGACACCTGAATCTCTGGACTTCAATGTTTTCTGACAGTGCCAGAGGAGAAACTCAAGGAAAATTAAACAACTCAACCAGAACGGAAGGGTAGTTGTCCCTTTTGTTAAATATAAATAATCTCTCTGTAGCTGTAGGTTATAATTCCTGTATGATACACAAACATTCCACTTCTGCAGCTTCAAGAGGCCATGAGTGCTGAAATCAGAGGAAAATACTCCAAGCTCTGTACTCACTATGCCTAAACTTCCCCGTTCTGGACAAATTCCCCAAATCAGAGACTCTGCAACCAAACGCAGAACCTCTCTTGGTGCCACAGCATCTCCCACGGCACGAAACCAAGAGCCACAGGAACAACATCCAATGTATTTTGCTCCCCAGGATGGAACAAAACCTGGAGTTTAACAGGAAAAACCCCTCAGCGACCAGAACGCCTGAGGATGAGCGATGGCACCGGGAATGTCCCAGAGGTACCGGTGGGGTTGGTACCGATGGGATCGCAGCTCAGATCCTTAACCCGAACGCCGATGCACTCACCTCTCACCTCCCGCAGAAAGGGTCTAATCCAGGGAGCAGCAGGAAGCACGGGGAGGGAATATAACTTGCCTGAAAGACCTGTAGGTCACAGGAATTTGGTCAGGAGTGGGAATTCGGTCAGAGGAAGCGATTCGGGGTGTCCCACGCCCCACGGGAGGAGGAGCGACGTGCTGACCCCGAGGCCGACCCCGAGCGTCTCCCGGCGCTCAGGTGCCGTGACCGGAGCACGCCAGCAGCGCCGGGCAGGCTCCGCTCATCCCAGCGCCGCTTCTCTGGGAACAAACGGGAATTACGGGGCCAGGAGAGGGTGCACCCGGGCCGTGCGCAGGGTCGGGGCCTAGCTGGGGCCTAGCTGGGGTGGGAGCAGGGACCACCCACAGCACCGTAAAACACCTCCACTCCTCCTTTACCCATTTTCCCCTTTTTTCCCCTTAAAACGTGGGCTGAAGCTTCCGGGCCCGGGGCCGACCAGCACCGACCCCCGAGGGCTGCGGCCGGCGCGAACCCCGGGCACGGCGCCCAGCGCCGGGGCCTCACCGGCACCGTGTCCCGCCGCGTCCCGTCCCGCGTGCCCCCGGCCCTCACCCGCCGCCTCATCGCCCGCCGCCGCCGCCGCCGCCCGGTTGCCGCGCGCTGCCGTAAAGCGGCTGTGGCCGCGTCGTAACGACAGAGGGCGAGCTCAGGGGGCGTGTCCGTGGGCGTGGCCGCGGCCGGGCGGGGCGGTGCGCGCGCCTCCCGCCCCCTCCCTCCGTCCGTCCCTGCCTCCGCCGGGCGGGCGCGTGAGGGCGGCGCGCGCGCGCGGGCAGTCGGGCAGCGCCCGGGCGGCGGCGGAGGCGGCGGGAGCGCCCGTCCGCACCGCACCTCCCGGGACCCCTCTCAGCACCGATCCCCCGGAGCTCCGGACTTCCTTTAGCGCCGATCCCCCTCAGCACCAACCCCCGGGACCCCCCTCAGCACCGAGCCTTGGGACACTCCTCAGCACCGAGCCTCCTCAGCACAGACCCCCGGGACCTCTTTTCAGAACCGACCTCTCTCAGCCAGCGACCCTCGGGACCCCCCTCAGCGGCGGCGGCGGCGGCTGCGGCTGCGGGCGAGGGATGCGCCGCGCCCCGACACCCAGGTGAGCGGTGGCGGCGGCAGCGGGGAGCGGAGCGGGGCGGGGGCCTCCGGTGCGCGCGTGAGGTGGGAGCGGCGGGGCGGGGGTCGTGGGGCAAACCCTGCCGGAGCATCGCGGGGCCGGCGGGAGCCTTTGTTCGGCGGAGGAGGGCCAGTCTCCCCGGCGTTGTGGGGTCTCCCCGGTGTCGCGGAGTTACCCCGGTGGTGTGGGATCCTCCCCGCCTGAGCCGCCCCCGGTGGGTGCGCGGTGCGGGGCGGCCCCGCGCCCCCCCTCATGCGCGGGGTTTCACCGCCCTGTGCCGCTCACCCCCATCGCTGGTGGATTGGACATGCAGAACATGGGAAAACCAGCCTGGGGGGACGAGATTTACCTCAGTGGCGTCCCCAGTGGGGCCGTGGGCTGTCTCCCTAAGTGTGGCAGTAGCCCTGAGGCCACGGCGATGGGCATCGCGACGGGAGCAGGTTCCGATCGCCCGCCGTCGCCCCGTGGCTCCGGCAGCCCGGTGCGCCACACATAGCCATTCCCGAGTACCCATCAGCCATTCCCACCCGTCGGAATGAGGTATACCTGGTTTTGCTTAGCACAGTGTTGGACTTCACAGCAGTTTCCACCCTGGCACGCCAGACCTCTGTGGGAGCACTGCTCCTCCGAAGGTTAAAACAGTCGATATTTCTTTCTGGAATTTTCCTAAATGTAGCCAAAACGGCCTTTGCTTTATCCCAAAAAAATAAACCCTCTCCGACGTGACCTGCGCTAGGACCTGCTGTGAGTTCGGAACCGGGCGTTTTGCCGCCCTTCTGCTTCTCGATCGGCTTCCTCCTCCTCCATTTACGTTTTGCTATCCCCAAATCAAGCCGAGGTTGATAAAGTGGGGAGCGTGAGCTCAGCAGAAATCATGGCTTTGCCATCCCTCGCTGCAGCGCGGTCCCTGCCCATCGGCGGATCAAAAAAATAATCACGTAGCGGCAGAGGAAGGAGATTTGCTGCTACGGGAGGAAAACCGGCGCGGTGTCTCGCTCAGTCGATAACCAAGCGCTGTAATAAATCGCTCTGTAAATAGATTGCTAGGTGGAGGATTGGGTTTCTGGCCGGCTCAAGTGCTTTCCTGACTCTTTTCCCATGGGACTGCTAGGAAATGACAGGGGAGCGTTGTGTTCCCGTGGAGAGGTGCGTGGATGCTGCGGTGGACTGCGAATCCTTAAGCACGACCTTACAAATCTGAGCTTATCCATAAACTCCGGCTGGGTCAGAGCCTGCATTATCCCTGAAGAGCATCATCTTTTCAGCCCCTCGCCCTGCAGTCACACGATTTCCCCTATGTCCTTGAGTAAACTCACCCATTTCAATGGCTTTTCTCATTTTTATGTTTTATTTAATTAAAACGAGAGGGTTTTCTATGCCCTTTTCCCTCACAAAGGCTCTTCCAGCTGTTGCCCTCCTTCCTGGCTGTGATTTTTGGTCCCCAAGACCATTTTGCAAGCTGTCAGTCAGGCTGCTGATGGCAGGGAGGGTAACTCAGCAGCCCTGACACCCAGCTAATAAGCTTTTGTAAGCTTTTGTTTCCTGGGCTATCGATGATGATGCAACTTCGTTTTTTTTTTTTTTTTTTTTTTAATTGCAATCGATGCATAAATCAGCGTGGCTTTAGAGATTTTTCCTCTGTGTTGGAAGGCCTGGTGTCCATCAGCAGCACTTGGAAAAAGCTTTATTTGAATTCATAATGTATTTTAAATGTAGATCTCTTTTGTGAAGTTACTTGTTCTGTGCATCCATTGTTCCTGTTATGATTTATAAACTCCACATTTTAACTTTTTTTTTTCCTTCTTATTTTGGGTGGGGCAGCTGCATTTTAAGATTCAAGGTATCAAATGCCTGAGATGACGTCTGCTGTTACAGCATCTTTCACAAACACTGGTACTAAACCACTCAGACAGTTAAACCTTTGGGATCCTTCGCTAGGCAAATCTGAATGCTTTATGCCTAAATTACTTTTATCTGCGATGTTTATGATGAGTTTTGTGAGCATTGATCAGGTTTGCAGGAAAACCCCTGAGAATGTGAAGTGCCCGAGGTTGGGCACTTGGGAAACATGAAACTCAGGTTACCTGTGCAACCTTAATTTAGCTCGTGTCAAGGTATGGCTGGTCTTGAAATCCTCATCCCCTGCTTGGTTTCTGGGAAAACAGTATTGTGCTCCAGATGGAAGAACGGATCAGATCGCTCCTTCACATGCCTGCAAGTCAACAGGGGGAGTACTGGGAGCACAGGGACAGGGTCCCTCCACTGGTTTTGCAGCTTGGCACCACCGAGCTGGCAAGGAAGACCAGGGTTCACCATCATGGCCTTGGGACCACACATGTCCTGTAGTCCTGGACCTTAAATACCTCGAGTCTGGGAAAACCTGGAGCAAACTTCCAGTGTCTGAAGAGGGTACAAGGAAGCTGGAGAGGGACTCTTCATCAGGAACTGTAGTGCCAGGACCAGGGGGAATGGCTTCCCACTGCCAGAGAGCAGGGTTAGATGGGATATTGGGAAGAAATGGTTGGCTGAGAGGCTGGGGAGGCCCTGGCACAGGTTGCCCAGAGAAGCTGTGGCTGCCCCATCCCTGGAAGTGTTCCAGGCCAGGTTGGACAGGGCTTGGAGCAACCTGGGCTAGTGGAAGGTGTCCTTGCCCATGGCAGGGGTGGAACAAGATCAGCTTTTAAGGTTCTTTCTAGCCCAAACCAGTCTGAGATTCTGTCATTCAAGCATGACCAGAGAGTTTCTGAAGTCATTTAGAGTGGTTGGTTTTGGTGAGCGTAGTGTGGCCATTTTCTGCCCAGTTCTAGTTCTTGCTCTAAACCGTGCAACTTTTGAACTCAATTCCTTTAAAAATACATTTATGAGGGAGCAAACAAGGTCGTTGAACCACTGGAAGCATCTTAGCCGGTCAAACTTGATTTCAGAAATTCCTGCATCCCCTTGGTTTGTAAATAAAAGGAAATTTGCGTTCCCACTTGCACGCGAAACACGGGGGTTGAAGGCATGTTTGTTGTGTCATTGATGAAGCTCCCAGCCTGGTCCTGGACTCTGGCTCCCTGGGACAGGCTGGGTACAGGTTTCAGCTTTGGAACATGGTGATTTTTTTGTGTTGAAGTTTAAAAGAGCATCTGAATTTCTCAGGCTTTGTCCTGTGTGCCAGTGTTTGCTTCACTTCCTCTCGAGTGAACGGGATTTCTCCCCTCTCGACAAAGTAAACATGAGCATAAATATTTAAAGGATCACAGCTCAAGTTTGCAAATTGGAGACTTTCTCTAGCATTCCTTTGGACAGAAACAGTAGCGTCGGAGATTTGGGATGTGTCTGGGTGCTTCCCTGTTCTGGGGGGAAGCTTGGTAATTCTTTGGGCTTCATGCTGCAAAAATACTCTGCCATGTTTTCAGGTTAGATGGCTGGGATTATCACAAGGCTTGGGTTTCTTATGGAATTTTAAGGACAAAATGCTGCTGATGGGATGTCTATGGATCACTGGAATTGAGATTGTTTTCGTGGAATTTTATTTTTCTTTTACATAGGCCAAATTTCCCCATAGATTTTGGGTATATATGTGAAGACACAGTTTTTCAGAGTTGAGACTATAGAAACCAAACATGTGAAACTCTTGCCAGATAATGTATAAAAACAGGAAATAGGAATAGTCTTTGTTTTCTTTGAGTGACTCTTTAATATTAAATCTTGTGCTGTGTTTGACAGGTCGAACACCATGGTGACATGTACATCTCATTCCTGAGATTGTATCTATGTCTTAACCTCTGTGCCTTGGAATTAAACTTTTAAAAGTGGAACTCAGCAAACCAGTTGACCTCAGAAAATATGAAAATTCAGGAGGGGAGGCTATTGAACAGGGTTTTTTAGAGTTGAATTTATTTTTGTGTCTGTTTTTAAACTGTTGTTAAGGGTTGCAGTTTTGTTAGACCTTGTGTTAGCATTGTTCTGTCTGTGAGGAGGAATCGGTGGATCACTTTTTCACAGGTACCTGTGGAAAAATGTTATAGGTGAGGTGAGAGTTCCATGTCTTTGCCACAAATGCTTTTTATTCCTAACAAAACCCCCACGATCTTAATGCTACCTCTGATGGAGGAATGTAGGCTCACCTGGCTCAGAAGGGAACTCAAGAGGTCGCTTGGTCCAAAATCCTGCTGCCAGCAGGATCGTCTGCAAAGTCACACTGGGTTCCTCGTGGCTTTAGGTGTCTCATGTTGGTCATCTTCCACCTGTGGTTTGTGGGCTGCAGGAGGAGAAGGGAAAGGAAGTCGTTTGACCTGCACTGAGTGGGACATGTCCAAGGAGAAGGAGATTATCTGTGATCCACCGCTTGCAGAGCGCAGCCTTCCACTTGCAGCCTGTTAAACTGCTGCTTCCCACTGCCTTTCCATGAGTCCATTGAGCTGGTCTAGTCACAGGCTCCAGTTGAAAGAGGATCTGGCCTGGCTGAAGTTAATCTTGGGAGGGGAGCAGGGATAGTCTGGGTCCATTTGCTGATAATCAGCATGAAGATGGCAAGTGGCTCCACAGTGTTTTGGTGGAAACTCCTCAGAGTTTTTCTAGGCAACATGAAATAAATACCTGTGATTTAAGGATTGTTGTTAGTCGTCTGATTACTTTCTGCTGTTAAGTCTTGCATTGCAGTTTCTCATTAGGCACGGATGGGCATCCCTTTGGAGAGGGATGAGGCATCTCTTTGTGTAGGGTTCTCATACGCCTTTGGCTGTTCACACTGTGCCAAACCATGGTGAGACAAAGCCATGGGTCATAGTTTTGGGCTCCGTTGGTAATTTTTGTCAGCCCTTCTTTAGAGTTTTGCTAAGAGCCTCATGAAGAGACAGAGCGAGGTCTTCAGCCAGGTGGATTTTTTGCCAAGGGAGATGGGGCTCAGGAATGGAAAGGCCGTGGTGCACTGAGGGTGCTCGGGGTAGGACAGCAGTGAGGCTGGGTCGATGCCATCATGGAAAACAAAGAAGATAGAAGCTACAGGAGCTGGTGAGGCACCCAATTATCCTGAGCAGGTATACAGTGTGTCCAGTTTTGGGTATAGATACTTGTGCTGTCTCTGCATTAAGCACCCAGATAGAAGCTTGAAGTTTGCTAGACCCTTTGAGATCTGTCTCTCCATCCTCCCAAGGATTATTGATATTCCTTAGTTGGATCCTCTCTTTGTTGATGTGAGATCATCACGTGGGGAGCTCAGCCAGCTGTGTCTCATCCAAGCTCTCGTCTCACACACCTACAGAGTTATGTTGCTTTTTTTGCAGCTACATGCCTGACTTAAACAAGATGCAAGCATAGCTCTGCTGTGGTCTCCTGTCATCTCTCTGTTGGGTTCGAGTGTGCCTTTAAAGATCTCTCTCAGGTCATGGAGGAAGTTTATGAAATCCCTGTTCGTGTTAAGGCCCCTAGGGAGAGGCTGGCTCTGTGTGTAGGTGATCCCCTTTGAGAGGAGGGCTGGACTGGACCCTTTCAACCCTGGTAGTTTTGGTGGTTCTAACTGTCTGCTCAGCCTCTCTTGGAAAAATCATCTTGGTTTCCGTCCCTGTGACTCGTAGGAGTTACTGCAAATCCCTGTTAGGAGCAGTGGGGAGCGGAGCGGGGGACTGTCCCGCTTGGATGCTGCATGAAGTAGCAAAGGAAAAATATAGTTAAAAATAAACAAATGCCTTGGTTACCCCCTTTAAATGTAAAAATAGCCAAAATATGTGGGTTTCAGTATAATTTTTGAGTCTTATTTGCTGGTCTCTTCACCTTGAATCACTTCTGGCATCCCCCAGATGACCCTGAATCCTAGAGTTATTCTTCGGATGCCCATTCCAGGTCTTGGCTTTTATCCATCATGCACAGATAATCTGACAGCCTCTGTGCTGTTATTTAATCAAAATTCTTTGGACTGTCTTCTATTTCTTGCAAAGCATGACCTTTAAAAAGGTAGAGGATCCTGGATATGCTGTATCATGGCTGAGCATTGATGGAAGAGGAGTGTTTAATCCAGACAGATCCATCTTTGAAAAACCTGAGCTTTAAAACCAGCCCAGACTACAAATGTTCTTGATAGACTGCCAAGAATTCTTTTATTGTATTCAGAATCTACATGGTTGGTTTTGAGGGATGAACTTAAAACAAGTTAACTGAAAATATTTACTTTAGTAGACTTCCGTAACTCTACTGTCTTTTCATACTTCACGTAAATACATAGACCAAAATAAAAATTCTCTTAAATGTTGCCATTTAAACTTTTATGTCACTTGTCTATGAACTGCTAGGTTGGTGGTTTGTGCTTGTTGGGTGCACAGGACAGCCTCCCTGGGGAGGAATTAGTAAATGATTTAATTGTTAAGGAATGTGGTCCCATTAGGGAAAAAAAAAAAAAAAAAACGACCACAGTGGATCGTTAGAAACTTTGTGCTTGATGAAAACAGTGCTGAGCAAGTGGTAATGATTTCTTGAAATAAATGGGTGTTTTGGAAGAGGGAGGTTATGTGGGTAAATACCCGTTCTGGGAGTTTCTTCAAGTGCAGGAGAGCTGGTCTCTGCTCCTTAATTCACCAATTGCTTCGTAAACAGGGCATCAGTATGTGGAATTTGTTGCTGCTGGTGGTGGAAAGGATGGCTGAACCACTCCAGCTCAACAAAGGGATTTGGAGAGATGTTTAAAAGCAGAGCCACTGTTTCTTCTGCTTCTTTTCATCTGAAAATAAAGATCCAGCCCTGCTGCCAAGGGATGCGGCGGCCCAGGCGCCTCCCTTGGGATTCAGGCCCCGCGTTTGTGGAGCGCAGCGAAACGTCTGGCTGAGCAACAAGGGCACACTCTGGGTTTCCTGCTTCCCGGTCAGACCGTGGCACAAATAACCTGCACAGGCAGGCGCCGGCGTTCCCTGTCAGGAGAGCTGGGGCAGCCATCGGCACGGATAATCTTATCCGGAGGCGCTTCACCGTGCCTGGCAGGTAGGCAAGGAGATAGGAGGACAATGCAGAGCAGAGGTCAGGTTTGAGGTGCCTGCAGCAGATAACGAGGAATCTTAAGAGTTTTCCTCAGCTATGAAGAGAATGAACTTTACCAAAAGCAACTGAGGAGTCTGCAGGGAGGATTGGATAAACCCACAAATCCTTTTGCTGCTCGCTGCTTAACCTCGCTCGACTCCAGGGGTTGCCAAGTGCACCTTGACTTGTCAGAGCACTTGTTTCAAAGTGTAGTTCCCTTCTCCAAATGCATCTCTGATCTCACTGCAATCCACAGGGATTTGATTAAGGAATTTATTAGCATTGATAAACATTAGCAGCAATATTTCTTCTTCTTCTATCTTTAAGGAATAACTTGCCAAGAAAGATGACTTGGCTGCTGTTGCCTGTTCCTTGCCCCACCAATTTTGTGGAAAAGACATGGACTCATGTGCATCGTTCCAGGCTCCAGTGTCTTTGTAATTCCAGGTGGGAGCTGCTGCCTTCCAATGTTTTGCTTCTGAGTTCAGCTGTCCTGTGCCATGTTTCTTCATTTATGTGATTGAAATACTCCTTTAGAACCATTGCCATTCATCTGGGGTGAACAATACAATAAATAGGAGAAAAATATATTTAAAAAAAAGCACTTTCAGCATATGGAGTAAGGAGAAAAAATGAGCACAAAGGACCATGTCTGAGGGACTGAGAATTCATTCTCCCACCTAAAAGTCTTTGCTGAAACAAGGGAAAAAAAATCCCTGGCTGAGTATTTTCCTGTTCTCGCAGAGGGAAGGTGTGAATCTCACCCAGCGTTTGCTGGCTGAGTTTTAGCAACATCAGAGGTTTCCTCCCCTGTTTTTTCTCTGCAGCTCAGCTGCTTGAAGGCTGCTTTCATTTTTGTTTTGTTGGGGAAAATGTGAAACCTGAGGAGCAAAAGCTAAATGAGATGTTTTATGCAGTTGTTGCAGTCTAAGGCCCTGCGTGAAACTCTTTCAGTTGCACACAAAACTCGTTTGAAAACTCAGTCTGAAAGTAGCTCAGTCTGATACTCGTGGTTCAGACTGTGTAGTGGGGACATTGTGATCTTCTGTCTTGTGTTGAGTCTATTTTATTAAAAGTGGAATCCTCGAGAGAATATCTCAGAAAAATAGTTGGAAATTAAAACCTGTAGGCATAGATTTACAATGGTTTGGGTGCATTTTTTCTCTGTATTTTGAAGGTCTTTTCCCTACCCTGGACTATCCTCTGTACTGAGAAAGGTGTTGGGGTTTTTTTCTCTTCTTGTGGGACTGGATCAACTTTCTTTTCTGTTTTGGGAGCATTAATCTACATACTTTCCTTTCAGGTATGCTCTTCAGGGGCTGCGAGAGGACAGGTATTCAAAAAACTTGAACAATTTTCCTTAGGTGAAGGATCATTACAGGTTCAGGTGCTGCCGTTATTAGCGAGACTCCCGCCAGCTGCAGTTTAATTTTCTAAATGTCTAAACATGGAAATTCCAGATTGTTACACAAGTATGTGTGTTGATGTGCTTTGGGAGGCTGGAATTCTGGACTGCTGGGATAATTCTTAGCTAATGTCATTGATGGATTTGAAGAGAATGTCAGTCTGGGAAATTAATCACCAAAATCATAAAAAAATTCAACCTGTTTGGTTTCTAATGTAATGCAGCTCCATATAATGTGGAGTGCAAAATGATTGTAAAGCTGCAAAGTCAAGTGGGAAAAATGAGTGGAAAATACTGAGTTAGGGACCTGGTACACACCAGGAGACCTTGAGGTACTTCTCCTGGTGGGCATCTTCTTCCAGAGCAGCCCACTGAGATGGGTGTCCTTGGAACCTTGGGGATGGGAGAAGCAACAGTGGATGGAAGACAACAAAGCTCAAAACTAACCGGAGAAATTCCTCTGGTTTAGTTTTGGATTGTGCTAGCTAGAGTATCATCCTTTAGGGAAGAGTGAGACAGAAGGTGCTGTGGTGGCACTGAGGACCTGGGTTAGGCCATATTAGACCTGAGATCTTCTCATGTGTTTTTGCCAGAGTTGCTGGGATCTTCTGCTTCATCCTGCACTTCCTGGTGCTCAGCAGCCCTGAAATCTGGACCTGAACTGGGTTTTGGGAGTTGTTTTGGCTTTAGGGGGTTTTTTTCTGCTGTTGTGGTGGGTTTTTTTGTTTGCTTTCTTTTTTTCCCCTAAATGCCTAAAAACACCCCCAGCTCCAGTCACCTGGTAGGAATCACCACCTATGGTAGAGGCGGGTAGGGAAGTAAAATCTCTGTGGTGGCATTTGCTCACTGATAAGAGTATTTTTTAATGCATTTCCTTTCCTCATTCTCAACATGCCATTTAATTCCTCAAGAAACAAGGTGTGGGGCTTTCTGGTGCCTTAGTGGAGATTGGAATCCTCTGTGTTTGGTGCATGTACTGAGATCCACAGGGAAGTCTAGGGTGGGTGAATTTGGGGTGGGCAGCTGTGCAACTCTACGTTATTTTGAGGAAAACAAGTATTTTGCTCATGTTACAAAGTACTGCTGAGGGATTCCGGTGAACTTTTGGGTTCTGCTTCACTCACCATAATGTGCTGAAAAATTATCAATACACATTTGCTCTTGTTTTTTTTTTTTTTCAGTTTTTAAACCTTTTGTTGTCCTGAAGCTGTTGATTTTTGGGCAAAAACAATACAAGGCAGTTGCTGTGGTCTGCAGGGTGGGGCTCAGAAAGGTCTTGTTGCTGATTCCCTTTGCTGGGAAGGGCTAATTATAGAGACAAACTGGGGAAGGAAGAGAACGGGGTCAATTAGAGCATCCAGCACAGTTTCCTTTAAATTAGAGGTTGGGCTGGAGAGATAAAAAAACCCAAACCCCAATGTTAAAGAGGCACAGAGTGAGACTTGAAATGCTCTGGTTCACAGTGAGCTCGGCAGCTACAGCAGACATCCTGCAGTTTCAATTTTAAGAAAAGAACATGTTGAATTAAGAGTTTTATTGCCAGAATTGCCAAATCGAGCTGAAAAGACAGAGGAGATGTTGCTACTGCTTTTATTCTTTAATATGCTTTTGGCTTGCAGTAGGTTGAGATAGTGAATGAAGCAAAGAAATACCTTGTCCCCCATAGTTGAGTAAAATGGATTTTGTGGGAAAAAGGAATTAATTTTAAGTCTTTAATGCTCAGAATGTTATATTTTCATAAAAAAACTACCTGCATCTTTGTGCACGTAACATGGATCGGTTTTGTACGTGTTTTATCCCCTGTTGGAGAGGCCACTAGGGCTAGACTTCTTTTTCTTGGAGCTGTCTTGTGGGCTTGAAAGTTATTTCCCTGGATTTATGTATAAGCTAACTTGGATTAGAGAAGACAGTATTTGAAGATACACTGCAGACATGGTACGAGCTCTGGGCTCAGAGCTCTGCAGGTGTGGAAAGCAATAAACCCCAATGCCAACTGGAATTCGTGCAAGTTGGTGAAAAACCAGAATAACTTTTATGGTGCTCTTCCCAAATGATCCTCTCAGTCCCTTAACACCCTCCTGGCTCAGTTTTTATGACAAAGCCATGGTTGGCAGACCCTCCCTGTGTCTGCCGGGTATTTTTGCTTCCCCTTTGCCGGACCGCCTGCCTGGCAGCGTGCAATTACCCGGAATTGCTGTGCACAAAGGGAGATGGCAGAGCAGGGAGAAAAATCCCATAGTTTCATCTGAACGTTTCAATCCAGATTGGCAAGTTCCTTCTGCCGGTGGCGTGACTCATCCCAGGCTTCCTCACTGGAGGCCACTTCTGGCAGGCCATCAAAGGAGCAGCCCGCACTTCCAGACCGGAGCTGAACCAGGACCTTCCTGGAGCAAGGGCTGTTTTTCTGGTCCTGGGATCTCTCAAAGTACAGAAGGTGGTGAGATGCTCCCAAATTTCAAGGGAATTGGTGATAAATTTGATGACTTCATCCTGAGGGTGAGAAGGGTTTCATGTTGCAGCTTTGAGCAAGGCACGTGCCTGTCCAGAGGGTCCTGCCCTACTGGGGATGGACTGGGAAAGGCCCTTTGAGGTCAATGACACAACCAGCAGAACAGTTTGTTTGCCGCTGGTTTCTTGGGTAGAGCTGAT
This sequence comes from Monarcha castaneiventris obscurior, assembly GCA_026261815.1. Taxonomy (NCBI): domain Eukaryota; kingdom Metazoa; phylum Chordata; class Aves; order Passeriformes; family Monarchidae; genus Monarcha; species Monarcha castaneiventris. Next base: position 889,473 of record JAMPIT010000141.1, on the reverse strand, counting down.
GTGCAGGGGTTTAGTATGGCAATTAGGAAATTCTTCAGCTGGGAAGGAAATTTTTAGTTTCATTTTTCCTGAGGGCATAGGTAGAGGTGCTCCTTGCTCACGGCTATAGTGCAGCAGAGACTCCTGCCTTCCTCTCCTTCGTTCTCCTGGTAAAACTGACAATGTAAATGCTTCTCCCTTGGTTTTGGTTCAACCAACTTAGCTCTAAATCTTTGAAAGACTAATTTTTTTTTTTTCATTTGGAGCAAAGAGTATGAGGAGCTCCACCAGGAGCTTAGGATTGTGCCACCAGGACCTAGGAGAGCCTGCAGAATGTCATTGGTTGTTTGATGTGAGAACATCCTCATGAGCTGTACCCTTATTTTTAGGGATTTTTTTCCAATTGAAGCACATTGTCAAATGTTTTGTAGGTTCTAATATTATTTTATAAATTATTTACAGTGTTAAATAGTATTTTTGGGCTTTTTCTACCTTTTCATTGTATCGCCATGTGGCCAAATTACCGTCCCAGGTCTCTTGTGAAGTTGTGAACACTTTTATTGTTTGAGATGGATCTGTAGGGTCTGTCAAGGAGAGATGTAGGTCTTGGCACACATACAGCCTTGGCTGTGGGATAATCCTCATTGTAGGTGTCATGTAAGGGAAAGAAAAGCTGCAGAGAATATGAAAGGGATGTATAAATATTTAGAGGCTGTTTCTTTCAAATACGTGGCAGAAGAGTCTTGGAATATCATGGAAAGTGGTGGTTTTCCTATTTTTTTTCATTCCTGAATGGGTTGGAACTAGAGATGAACATCCTGAGCTGGCAGAGGACTCAACCTCTTGATAGTAATCTAGAGTTCCACATGAGGAAGAGCCTCAAAGTACAGGTTAAAAATGCAAAGTTAATGCAGTGAGGATCTATTGGGACACAAGAGAAAAGCAACAAAGTCATATGAAACAATGACTTTTGCTGCAATGTCCTGGCAGGCCTGGGCAGGGCAAGATTGCCTTTCTCAGATCAGAGGGAAGCTGCTCTCCTGGCTGGGATAAGGGCTTGGAAAAGGGAGCTTTAATTCTTTTTTTTTTTTTTTTTGGATGGATTTATCCCCCTCAGTTTTTAATTTATACAGTAACATTCTAAATACCAGATTGCTCTGATTCCTCTTTTGCTTCTGTTTCACGTATACGTTCCTGTCCTTGTGGTTATTTCATGTGTGTGACAGCATCTGCATTACATGGGTGGGGTTATGGTTTGTATATCACCTCCTTGTCCTGCATCTATCTCCTGCAATCCCTGGAGTTCTGGAGGGCTGCTACAATACTTATATTTCAGCAATTTTTCTCATTTTTTCATCTGCTGTCTGCGTGTCAGTCTGTGGTTTCCCTCCTTTGCGTTGTGCAACACTTTGGCACAATTTAGGACATTTTAAAACCAAGCTCCCTACTTTGTTTGGTAAAGTCATCAAATTGACATTTTTATTTCAGATTGCTTCCCGCAGAGCCCTGAGTTGATTTTTTGCCTGTGTCTGATCAGTCAGCACAACTGTTGAGCACGTGAAGCTTCACTGATTGCCGAGTTCTGTTTTGCTGCTCGGTTTTTGAGTTAGTCCTTTAGCTGAAAGCATTTAAATGCAAAGTATTGCAATTTGTGATGCGCTCGGTGGATCTCAACACTGAGTTGGGTTTATTTCTAATTAAGATTTTAGATGGTCACCTGTACGTGGTTTTATGTGAAAACTGCCTAGAGAAAGCCACTGTCTGGGTATGATGTGTGCTGAAGGAGGTAATTCTTTGTTAGGTCTCTGATTTTTAAGAGTCTCATTTAATTTGGCATGGGTTCAGGTGTCTGAACATGCTCAGTGCTGCTGCTGCTGTGTTTTTTTTTCCTCCTCAGCCTAGTCAAGATGTTAGACCCAGCTTAAATTTTCTCAGTTTCCTATGATTCTCGGTTAACTCTCTTTTCAGGAAATCAGTGGCTTCCTGCAGGCTATTTGTAGTTGCTGCTGGCTGACTAAAGTGAGGTGATGTCTACGCAGTGAAATATGATGAAACCCTTGGAAAGATTTGCTTGGAGCTACCAGGATGACGTTTTTTTGTTTTTTTAATGCATTGTCGAGGTGAAAGCCCATGGCCGCGGCACTTCATTAATCTTATTTACTGGTGTTTGAAGAATATCTGATGTTATTGTCCGTTCCTTCATACGGGAAATCTAATCTCCTCTTGAATTAGCCTTTGTAATAAGGCTCCTGTTTGATAAGCAAGTAGACAAATATTGGGGCCTTGCCACCGAGGGCTTTATCCTTCCCTGAGATAAAGCGGTTGTGCTCGAACGTAGGTTATTTATGCATGGAAAACAGACTTATCAGCATTCCTGAATTGCCCCTGTTGCAGAGACCGGGCACTCCTGCCCCTAAACAAAGCTGCATTTAGCTCAATGGCTTCTTCCCTAGCCCAGGAATAAAATATTTTCCTGTTTCCCCACGTGGTCGGTATTTCTGGCGCTGCCTCTGGCGTGCATGCAGAAAATGCGTAAAGAATCCGGTGTCTGTGGGCAGATCCCACGTCAGGCCAGGCCTTCCAGCCCCGTGGCTGAAATAAGTGCAGCCTGTTCCCTCAGTGCCTACATGATCTGACGACCTGGCAAGGAGGAGGAGGGGGATGGCAAGGGTCAGAAGCAAATTGTTGCCCTTGCAAATAAAACCTCTTGTCCATCCTGCAATCCTGGAGGGAATCCTGGAGGTCCAGCACTTTCTGCCTTGGAACGGAATGAGTGAGCTGAGCTGCCCCAAGCCTCAAAGCTTCAGTGACACGTGGGGTTGGTGTTGGAAGGTGTCTGGTGTTGGAAAGAGGGAGGATAAAAATTATTTTAAGTTGGGTACTTCTGAAGTGTCCTTATGACTTTCCAGAGTGTTGGTTGTTATGATGTGGATTTTTTGGCTTTCTGGGTGAAAAAAGTGGAGGGGAAACTGCTCCCAGAGGTGGCCTTGCAGCTGATGGTAGGGAGCACTACAATAGAGATGGCAGTAGAGTTAATAGATGGAGGAGGTTTCTCCCTGTCCTTTTCCAAAATTCCTGTTGAAGCATTGTGTTATGGGGGAATTCTTGCAAAATAATACCAGGACATGCCTTGGAGAGCTCCCCTTTGTTCACCTCTTACAATGCCAGCCCATGACATGGCCATGCTCAAGATGAATCTGAAAAAAACCCTTTGAAGTTCTTCATCATATTACTGGAGATGAAGTATCTATTCTCACTTCATTCTATTTCTGTGTAAACTTGTTAACTGACCTTCTCTGCTTTATATTTCTCCTAATTCATATTTTCAATGCCTTAATGGGCCATTTGGTGGCTTCAGTGCTCATCTGATTGAATCATTCTTTGTGTTGGTTTATAACGGTGCTTCCGTTTGCTCTGGTTGCAGTGTGGAGTGAAACCTCGGGGACATAACGGGGTGTTGAGAGACAGGGAAGGGGGATGTAGGAGGCTGTAGTTGCACAAAATCAGTGCTGATCAGCATTTGCAGTCAAGTGGGACATAAAAAGTAGTCATCAACTTGTGTAATTTTGGTGGAGACAATTCAAAATTCAATTTGAACAGATCATAAAGTATCCATATGTTAATTTTGAAAGCTTCTGTGTGTCTGGGTCTTGCTTGGTTTTTCCTCTCATTTGTGCTCCTGGGAATGCTTGCCAGCAGAACTCATGGGACTTAAACTTCCCAACATCTGATTGGTCTTGGTCCAGTATTCGTCTGCCTGGGCTGTTCACCTTAAACCTGAACTGGTGAGCACAGTCCTTAGGCATGGAGAATATGAATGCTCTCCTTTGGAAATTTCCCCAAATCTTGATGTCGAATGCTTTGTAGGTGTCTCAGCCTGACAGGATTTCTGGTGGTTGGTATGATGGGCCTCCCCTTGACTCATTTGGACAAGTTAACCACTTTTCTACCAGCCTGATCCAAAGTCAGAGTCCCACCATTGTCACGTTCAGCCAGAGTTTTGGCCAGCTGCTCATGCTCTTGGCACATGAAGTGTAAAAAATACTTGCCATCCCTAGAAAGGTTTTGAGTTGGCTGGTTGTCTCCATGGTAAGCCCACCTCAGTTTTGGCTTTCCTCATTCCCAAACACAGAAAGCAGTGACCAGATGATTGTAGGGAAGGAGTGTTGGAGGATGTGACCTCCTCTGCAGGGATGTGCCGTCCCTGTTACTTTTTTTGGCTCAATCCAGTGCTTCTCATTTTCTTCTGAGAAACCAGCTGGTTTAACTTGCTGTAGCGACACCACCCAAAAAAACCCCAAACCCGGCAGTAAAGGACAACCTGAAAGGAGATGTCATGGAGGGCTGTGGCAAGGACCTGCTGGGATGCAGTTAATTTATTTATAAAATCAAATTAAAAGCACATTTGCAACAGCTGCTCATCAGAGGAGCTGTTTTGATTTATGTTCTTGCATCTTTTGCTTCTGAGATGAGACCCAGTGTGGCTGAATGATGAGGTTCAGGAGAATATGAGCCAAACAGATGCACTTCAGAAAATGAAACTTCAGTCTTGGATTTACTTAGCTCATTTCCTGGTGTCATTACCTTATCGAAATGATGAATGTGCCTAGTTGTGGAATCCTACACTGAATACATTTTGAAACCTTTTTTTTTCATGCTCTCTTCTGTGGACCTCATCACGCAGCCAAGTTAATCCATTTCAGGCAGTTTCATTTCCATACCATATGTTGTTCAAGGCGTTCTGGAGGGATAATTATGTGGACATAATTTGCTTTCCTGTGTGATGCCAAGATGTGCTCTGCTTTTCAGGTACAGGGGGAGGCACGTGTCCTCCAAGAAGCTCTGAGGTGACTTGGGAAGTCGTTGAAATCTTGATGACTTTCTGAAGGTTCCGTCTCCTGTTGTCTTTTAGAGGAGTCAGGAAGGACGAATGCGGGGACAAGGCGATCATGTACTCACTTTGGAATGTTTATTAGACTTACTTCAGCCCCCATCCTGCTAGTGGGATGTTTTCCTTAGAGAGCAACCATCATTTCCATAACGTTAATTGTTGGGAAAGGTAGGAATGTAAATATTGTGGTGAATTTAAGGGATTGAGGATCTTACCTGCTCAAATCCCCCTAGCTAAGTGTTAATGTAAATTCTAAAACTGAATTATGTACTCGGGGAAAGCCCAATCCCTTTCTGGGTTTTTTCCTACCTAACAAATTTTTCCTATCTAACAAATCGTGAAGAACAAACTCAGATGCAATTGTGAATGGCTGCCAAGGCTTCACTAATTTACCCAAATTACTGGAGCAATGCACTGAAGTTGACAAATTTAGCAGCATCTGGGTGTTACTAAAAAAGTTGAAACCTTCATTCTTTAAACAAATCTGTTTTACAACTGTCTTTGAGCAAAGTTTGTTTCAATGGGTTTGTGTTAGAGGTGAACAGGTTGTCCTTGGACTACAGATGTGACTAAAATTTGGAGGAAAAAATACTCTGTTGGATTATTTAGTAGTTTAGGCTAGGAAATCTCTTCCTTGCGCACACTTCCACAGAGGTTGAGGTTTTTTTCACTAAAATTTGGTTTTTTTACTGATGAATGGAGCCAGAATGAAAGCAAACCAGAATGCCAGTATATTTCTTAACTTGACAAAACAGTGCAGTGAGAACACTTATTTCCCACATAGGACTTATTTTTACTCCTTTTGTAGAAATTCATGTCCTTTAATACAAATTGTGAATTCATGGTCTTAGTAGAGAAGAAATTCTTTGAAAATATGGCTGCTGATAATTGGCATTATAAAAGAGATAGAACAATTAAAAAGGGATGGTGTGTAATGGATGGTGTCCCTGCCCATGATGGGGTTGGAACAAGATGATCTCTAAGGTCCCTTCCAACCCAAACAATTCTGGGATTCTCTAATCACTGGGAGCAGCTTTATTCCATCAAATCCGTTGCTGTATTTTGCACTATTGAGGCTGAAACCTCTACCTAGTTGATTTCAGGACTGTGGCTGGGATATAAATGATACAGGGATAAAAGTGATAAGGGAGACTTGCAAGGAGGGATGTCAATGGTTAGATGATAATCAGCGAACCCCTTCAGTGGTAGCAGTTTGGAATATGGAGATGCAGGATGTACTTTCCTCATGGCAACATGAGAACCTGGGGTGACTTTTGATGGGGGAATCCCAAACCAGCAAGTTACGGAATGTGAGGACAAGGAACTTGTCTTTTACTCTTCATTAAAATAAATAAAATTTTAAAAATCCCCAAACCTCTTATTTCAGAGAAACATGTTTTAATATGGGCAACAACCAAAAGCCCTCATCCATTAAAAAATTACTTTTCAAACCTGATCATCCTTTAAAGGTCAGGGTTAAGGATGTTTGTTTAAGTCAAATTGCTGATGAGTTTTACCACAGACTTCATTGGAAAGGCTCAAGGAAAGTGGAAAATCCCTGAGGCTCAGGTGTAAAGTCAGCAAGGACAAGCAGGAGCAGAACAAATTGGTTCCTCTGTGTCTGTCAGACCCCAAACACTGACGGCACAAACATGTTCATGCCCTTAAACGTCTGGGAGGATTTGCATTGCTTTCTGCCTGCAGCCAGGGTATAGACAAGGATAAGAATCCTAGGCTGGTTTTCTGCAGAAAGGGTCTTTTGACTGAGGATGAAAGATAGGATAGGGTGAAAAACAAGTTTTCTGTCCTGAAAAGTCAGTTAAATCTCAGGTTTCTGGTCTGAATTGTGGTCTGTAATTCCTGTGCTCACAATATAAGTGGACTTGGTATAATGGGGACAGAATTGTATGAGGAGGTACATGAGGATGGGCCTGTTGTGAGCAGAAGGAACTTTTCATATCATTTTATGTCTCAAAGAACCCCCAAACTAGTACAGACACTGTGAAAATATCAGGGATGGTAAAGAAATCAGGTCTGTTTTGGTCCTGTCTGAGCAACGAGCAATAACCTGGCATTCATCCAACAAACCAAGACAAGTCCTCCAAACCTTTCTGCTGAGATCCCTGTGTCATAAATCCCTTTTTAGGGCACTTCGAATTTTTCCTTAGTGTATTTTGAAGTTTACAGGGGTGACACACCTGCACATTCTTCCCACCGTGCTCAAGCCGGCAGCTAATCCCGGGAGCTCTGGGCACGTCAGACCCACGCTGTGTCTTCCCGTGGCTGATGAGGGCTGAGAGGTGGCATCTGCTCTGGACACTCCAATGGCTGTGGGGCGAAGAGAGAGGGGGTGGACTGTTGGATGTTATGGCCCCGGGCACCTGCCTGTTGTGGCAGCGCTGCTGTCCTAATGTTTCTAATTCTGCTGGTGAAATGGAGTGGAAGCAATTCCAAAACCCAATAGGTTGAATATTCTGGGTGGGTTTTTTTATTATTTTATTGCTGAATCTCTTTTTCATCTGCCACCCCTCCCTGTTCCATAATGACCTTACTTTGCCTCCAGTGAGAAAATTGAACTAATTTTGTTGACTTGTCTTTTTAAATACTCATTATTGGATTTGCCCGACCTCCTTTTTTTCTGCTGTGGAGAGTTGTGCTGGCCTTGTGCCAGTGGAATAATTTGTTGTAATCTGAAAGCGTTTGGTTGAAAGGATTTACTGTCCTCCTCCCCAAACTTCTGCTTTACATAAAACGATTCCCGGGGAGCTTTGAGGTGTGTTGGTAGTTGGGGAGATGAATGTTTTGAAATAAATCCTTTGAGTATGAAAAAGATGAGACACATGCACAGGACTGGAAATACTTTGCCTGGAATATTTGCAATGTGGTGAATATGAATTAAAGATGTAATAGCTTGAGAAAAGTAAATTGTGTAATATTTTTAAGCAGGATTTTGGAAGGTGCTTGTGAACTTCAGGGAGAGGTTTGTGATATAACATCATATTTTAGTGTGGCATAAAGTATGGGTTCTCTTTTATGATTGATGTTGGATTTTCCTAAATGTATTGGAGAAATCCATCTATATATATATATCTAAGTACATCTAAGTGGAGATGTACTTGTGGAAAACCACTGAGATCTGGATATCTGGAGGGCCTGCCATTCCCATCTCAGTTGTCCTTCATGTAAATAAAAGGTGGAAATGAAGGCAGTTGTGTCACCTGAGCCTGTTCCACCAAGATCAGCATCACGTTTCAGTTTCTCCAGATAACGCACAGCTGACCTTGGCTGTGTCCTGTCCCTTCCCAAGGGTGGCGATGCCAGGTTTAGGAATAGTTTCAAGCTTGTGGAAGCTAAATGGTTGCTCATAATAATTTTTAAAGAGCTTCAAGAAACTTAAAGATTATGTTTATAACCAATTCTTCACTGTGAGTTTGCTCAATGCAGAATTGTCTTTTTCTGTACTGATGGCACAGAAAGTATCTAAAATATACTTAATATTTTTTATTAAGGAAGAGGCTTAAAACCCAAGTGTGCTGCAGTTTTTAGAGGGATCTTTGTCTCTCACCTCCTGTGTCAGGTGTAATCGATGGTTTTCTGAACTAAGATAGGGACCTCTCTGTGTGTTTTGTGGGAAGGAGGTGCCTCTGCTTTCGCTTGAAAATGGAAGAGAAAAATTGGGATGGACGGGTTGGCACATGGTGGAAAGTAAAAAGTGAGAGGGCCGAATGACTTTCTCTGGGAATAAGGCAGCAACCAAAGCTTATTCTCCTTCAATAATTATAGAATCACCTCAGACATGCTCAAAGCCAAGGTATCCCATGGGAGGCTTTAGATTTAGAGCAGGTTTTGTAGGAAATGAGCACAGGAGTCGGAAAGGAGATGTTTTCACGTTGCACTGGGCACCCCGTTTTGGGATAAGAGCGATTATCCGCCGCCTGCAATTAGGGCAAATCCGTCACCGGAGCCTCTTTGGGAGCAGCCGGTGGAAAATGCAGGAACAGATGTTGGAGAAGCACTCTGACAGACCTGGCTTAGAGGAGCTTCTCTTTCTCCCCGAGATGGTTCAGCTTGGGATGGGGAATTATCTTGGAGATGTTTAATACTGGGCTGCTGCAGTCTGTCATCTAATTTCTTCAGCTGTCTGAGGATGCCTGACCTCTCTCCGTGCTCTATGCTCTGGGACCGTTTGTTTTCCCTTTGTTTTAATCTTCCCTTTTTGAGGATGGATCAGGTCAGAATTTCTTGTTCATAGCACTGCTCAATCCTAATGAAAAATCATGCCTGCCAATGGAAAAAAATTAAAAATCTCACCCCCTGCATCATACTATGGATGGAAAAGTAGTCCTAAAGACAAGGGAGGACACATGAGAAAAAGCAAATCCACTGTGCTCATTTGAATATGCTCAGGTTTAACTTGTGCTCACTGAAGCATTGAAATCATTCCACTGCCAGTCCGGTGAATATTTCGATTTTTGCTGCTTGATCTCCCAAGAAACCAGATCTTCAGCTTCCAGATGAGATGGGTTGGGTTTTTTTTTCCAGAGAATATAATGAGATACAGACTGTTATCTCAATTGACTTAATTGCTACCTTATTTGATAAATACAGTGATTTATAAAATAATTTTGTTTTCCAGAATGTGTTTTTGAATTTTATTTTCTCCACAGCCACATTTGTCTGCTCCCCAAGTTTGTGTCGAGCTGTAGCTTGGCTGGGAGAGGTGGAAGCTCTTACCCAAGTGCAGAATGAAATCCTGGTCACAGCTGTGATGTTGTTCCAGCTTTTGCCTCACACTGGGGAGATTGAAATGAAATGCAGAGTCTGTGTATGTCTTTGTTCCTCAGTGTCATCTTAGTCCTTGTTTGTAGGTTTTGTCTGTCCTTATTTGGGTTGGGTGGCTGTAGGGATGTACCTGTTTCCCAGGTTTGGAAATCAGGGATGCTTTCCTCCTAATCCTATCAGTGATGTACAATTAGTATGAGGTGTGGGAACCCCCATAAACAACAATATTTAAATAACCCAGAGGCACCAAAAAATACATGTTTATTACAGCAAAATGCTGAGTCAGACCATCTGCTGTAGATGCTCAATAATTTACTGCTTGTTTAATTTTAAAAAGGTGAGTTATGACATTCCTAATGGATTTATTGATTCCCTGATGCTGGTCATCAAACATCTCTGAATTTCTGCAGCCTTCAGTCAGTGTATCTGATCCATCAGGAAAAGCAATAACCTGAGGACCTTAAGGAGGAGCTGAATTTTGCTTGTCCAGATCTTCAAGTTCTGCTCAGGTGAGACCTCATATGTAGAGCTGCCTCCAACATCAGAAGGACATGGAGCTGCTGGAGCAAGTCCAGAGGTGTCTGTGGAGATGCTCCCAGGGCTGGAGCCCCTCTGCTCTGGAGCCAGGCTGGGAGAGCTGGGGGTGCTCACCTGGAGAAGAGAAGGCTCCAGGGAGAGCTCAGAGCCCCTTCCAGGGCCTAAAGGGGCTCCAGGAGTAGGACTTGGGACAAGGGAAATATTTCAATTAAATACTTCATTAGCTCCTGCTTTTTTTGGTTTGTTTTTTTGCTTCTCAGTCTGATATCAATGTTTTCGAAGAACTACAAAGCCTGTGTTTCAGGTAGCTGCCAAGAACTATTTTTAGTGGAGCTGTCAGCTCTAAATCAAGGGATTTTTCAGTACATCTTGCATTGTGAGAAGGCTTTTGTTTTTGGTTTCATGTCCTGATGCTTTCAGAACACTCTTCCTCAAGTTTAAAAGCTGCTCTTGTGTTGTGGCATTTGCCTGACAGTTTAATTTTCAGATAGAATATATTGGTTTGTGGTTCATTTAAATCCAACATCCTATTCCTTCTGTTGCTTGTAAATTATCATCATCTGTGGGCTGCGTATTTTTTATAAATATGACCTTTAGAAGAAAAATGGTACTTTTTTTTTCTGTGAACTAGTTGCTGAAAGTCTTGTTTAAAGTATGACTGATCTTTTTTGGTGTTTGTTTTGGTTTTGGGGGTTCTTTGGTTTTTTTTTTCCCTTGTAAGGTAACTGAACAAGATCTAGCAGTCTAGTTTTAATATTCTTTTCCCTTTGACCTTTGACAGCACAATTCTGAGTGCTCTGAGATCTATTCCTTGTGCTGTATGGGCTGTGCAGAGAATCTATAGGTTGCTACCAGCCTTAAATCAGTCTCTGGATAATAGAATCCTGCTCCTGCATGGACAGAAGGATGGGGCAGAAGGATGCTTTCGTGTTGGTGCTACGGGATTTCAGTAGTTCTGCATTGAAAAGAAACACTGATTTTGGAGTATTTTGAGCTGCTTGGTTTAAAGGAGTGGAAGGTACCTGTGTGGTCTGGCTACAGAGGTCAAATCCCTAAAATGGATCAATTATTTATAAGTTACTTATATTATTTTGCTAAAATCTGTAGGTTATTAAATATCACTAAGCTGTTTGAGACACTGAATGTGGAGAGGAGGAAGATAACAAATGGCATCACCTCTTACTTAACATGGAACTAAATCCAGTCAGGAGCAGTCTCTTGATTTCCTGATGAGGCTGCAGCTCCTGCTGCTGAGGGCTGACCTTCATTGAGTGCAGAGAAGATGATTCTCTGTGGGGAAATGATTTCATCGCCCATGGAAAACGGGAAGGAGGTGCAAGGACGAGAGGCAGCTAAAGGGTGAAGTTAGTTGAAGGCTGCCTTCGTTTCAGGAGGGTTTAAAAGAATGAGGATGGGCTGGAGGGGAAGGTTTGGTTACTTTGTTTGGAAAATCAGACTTGTAGCAGAAGAAACCAGCAGCTGCAGGGACACATGGCACTGTAAGGTTATGGACTCCCAAAAATAACTTGATTCCTATTCAAATGCTTGAGAAAAGCTGGATCATAGTTGCTTAGAAGTAGGAGATGGAGCTGAAGGATTGGACAATCAGCCTTCTAAACTCTCGTTTATTAACAGGTGTGTTCTACCTAAAATGGGAAAAATTGGGATTTGGCTGCTGCTCAGCCAGAGTTAATTTTTATTGTTCATTTTGATCTTGAGCAGTAAATGTCCTATCAGGAGGAAAGTTGGAATCATCTTGGCAGAAGAGAAAGCTCATAGGTTTGTGTTGGTGGATTGCAGGTAATAATTCTTGTGAAATGCAATAAAATTGTGCAGGGAACACTGGAAAATTTTATTTGAAATGGACTGTTTGCCAAAAAGAGTTTTTTGTGAGAAGGCTTTAAAACCATCCCTTCCTCGCTGTCGGTCGTGGTCCACAATCCTCAATAAAATGAGGAAAGGGAGAACATCAGTAACCGCATTATTGCATCTTCTCCTGGTGCTATTGCACTTAAATTTGACTTTGCTCCTAAGCTGAATTATCTTCTTCGTAATAACTTCAAAGCTACTAAGACTACAGGAAAAACATCTGAAATTATTATTATTTTACCCAGTATTCAAAAATAATGTAGTGACATTCAGTTATGTAAATTGTCCCTAATTTTATATTTTTAGGGAAATACAGCACAGGTATTGTCACTTCCATCGTGATTTAATGATTATTTTCCTGTGTCCGTGAGCTCCACAATAAGCAAGTCTGAGAGGTGTCGGTGTTTGTCTTGGCTTGTGCTGGAAGTGGGCTGAGTTTCCCAAGGACAGAGAATGTTAAGGAAGGATCTATGTTGAGGATCTATGGGAGGACATGATTTTTTAACCCAACAAAATCCATTGGCATGGATCTATATATTGATATTATCAGTATATTGATATATCGAGTTGATATAGATCAATATATATTTATAGGTAATTATTCAAAATACTCTGCCATTACATCATACAGGTGAGAAATAAATAATTTCTTGGTGATAACATATACATTTTTTTTTTAATTAGATGTCCTTTATTTCTGTTATCTTTGGAAACTTCCTAACGCTGCGATTCAGTGGCATTTAGGTGCCAGCACAATGTATTTGTGCAATCCTTGGTGCTTCTGGAAATGCTTCTGCCTTTTGCTCAGCTGTTAGTTTGAGTGTGGTGCTTATTGGAGCTGGAGTGGTCCTGGAGTGCCTCCACATCCTTCAGCGAGCTTCCTTTTCAGCATGACAGTTCTCAGGCTGGTCCCAGCACCTGCAGTGCTGCATTAGGAGGAGAACAATCCCTTGATTTCCCCAGGTTTTGTTCTCTGAAGCTCTTGAGCTCCTCTAGGATAGAAGCACCTTGTCCTTAACACTGGTGTAATTCCTGAGCTCTCAAAAGGTATTTTCTGCAGCTATTTTGGGGCTGGAAGACGCTCCTTGGGTAAATTCCTTTAGTCCTTGGCAGTGTTGCTCTGCTCTTACACTTCATATCCTTCATTTTTAACAGCTTCAGAAATGTTTTTATTGTAAGTGCTGCTGGTTTTCAGGCTCTATATGTGAATTTTTAGCTGCAAACTAAAATATAAATAGCTGGGCACATGCTTGTAGAGCTAAAAGGGAGATCCTGATTCCATTTACAGTTTCTGCAGCCATCTCCATGCTCTGCTCTGCGCCTGCATCAGTGTGGGATTTGACAGTGATCTGTGTTTTTGGGATAACAACTCCAGATTTGTTTCCAGTTGGATTTCCAGAGGCTGAACTGCTCTGTGTCCACCCATGAGGAGCAAATCCAACCAGTCAGGTCGGAAAATCTGATATTTTGGCTGTTCGTGTGAACAGAATTGCTGTGTTGGTGAGGGATGCTCTGTCTGGTAATGATGCTGGAGCCTGGAGTTAATCCAGGAAAACCTGAAGGAGCTATAAATGTAATTCTATCAGTTTTATAAATGACTGATTTGTTGTGGTGTTTGGAACAGGGTTGTCCCACCTCTGGCCACTGACTACTTCATTAGTCATTAGAAGCAGCAAAACAACATGTAGCAAGGATTTGTTCCCCTGGAGGACTCAAAACACTTGGGATACACCAGGCTCTTCCTTAGTTTCTGCCTTTTTGTTAATCCCTGCCTTTCACTGACAATTCTCATTAGTCATATAGGGAATGTAGGAGCAGCAAATGAAGTGAAACAGGTGCCACCATTGCAGCCAGAGAGAGGAACCAGCAATTCCTTTTGTTTCTTTAAATTTTACAGCTTATATTACTAATTTGTTGGTTTCTGGCAAAAAAAGCCAAGGGAGCAGCTGGAGGATCCCATTCTCTGTGTAGGGGCATGTTTGGGGGGAACAGAAGTGCTTCCAGAAGTCAAGATTCAGTGACTCAAATCCAAAGCTCAAGAAAGAGGAACAATCCAGGGCAGGATTTCTTTGCACCTTTTTTTTGGGTTTCCCAGCATGACGCAGAGATGCTGTGACGGAAGCGAAGATGGAAGTCACTTCTCCCATGCAGCTGCCTCAGTCAAGACCTCACCAAGCCTTCTTGTAGTTCCTTTATTTAATTTTCATTTCTTTGGCACTTGTCTGTGCCTTTGGCAGCATCTCCAGCCGGTGAGGCAGTAATCATGCAGGCAGGAGCTTCGTTCACTGCATAGCCCAGATTAATTCCTTGGATGCTGATTCATTGCCTGCACAGAAAGTGCTTTGACCTCAAGGGAAATTGTAAGTGATTGTGTTGTTATTCACGTCCTAATTCAGTTCCTCCTCCGTCAGAAACGTTTGCAACATTTTAGGAGTAACTAATTTCACAACAGCTTTTCTTGTAATTTTTTTTTAGTTGTGTTTTTTTTTCTTTCCATTTTCATTTTGTCTCAGCTAAAAGATATGGTAGGAGCTGAGAGATTTCCACAGGAGATGCATCAGCAAGAATGTGACGGATAGCAGCATCCTCACCTACCTCCCAGTTTTTAGAAGAAGAGGAACCATTGAGTGGTTGTCTTACCATAGGGGAATACCAAAACCTCAAGGCAAGGTGATTCCAGGCTCTGGAAGGGATTATCGTCCACTGAGGTGCTTTATGTATCCATGGACTTCATAATACCAGTGTCTGATTAAAGTATGGGGGAACCAAGCCCATCTCTGAAAGAGAGGGGGAAACACCTCCAGTGCCCAGCAAGGAGCTCCCAGGTGCCAAACTGAAACTCGTATCATCCTCCACTCTAGAAGCGAACAGACAAAGAGGTGACAGAGTTGCTTGAAGTGCTGAAAAAACTGAAAGACACAGGGAAAAACCAGCCCGATACTACTTGTCTCAAATTTTTCAGGCCATGGAAGAAGCTGTTGAGCTCAGGAACAACTTAGAGAACACCTGCAACCTATTTTAGTTCCAGGGTGGGCAACTGTAGGTCTTTGGGAATGATTTACATAGGGTGAGCTGTGTCACTGCTTCTTTTATGTTCTGGGAATCCCCCTCAGAGGCTGAGTAGGCATCTCTGGCTGCACAGGCGTCTTTACTTCCAAAGTATTCCCTTCTGCTTGAGGCAGGATGGGTGACACTGACCAAGGGTTTACACTTCTTTTATTATGGCTCTTGATAATAACTGTCAAACCCCAGTGTACGCATCTGACTTGACTGGGGACATCGAGAAGATTTAACTCAAAATCACTTGGGTTTGCAGGAGGTGAAAGGACACCAAATTTTTAGGTTCCCCCACATTTGCCTTGAACACTGAGCAAGACAAAGCAGGTTTAGCAAAGGAGAAGAATTTCTTTCTTTCAAAGGAATTGGGACCAAATGGAAAATTTTAAGGGGAGAGGAAAGAAGCCCCTGAAGCAGTCAGATGTGTCGTTGGGATGTTGCTGCTATCACCTGCGTGTCCTCGCTGTTGGTGCCTGTGGGGCTTTGTTTTGGCTCAGTGCTGGGTCCAGCAGGGTCCTGTGTTGCTGCAGAGCCTCTGGGAATGTGTCTCCACTTCTGCTTTCATTTTCTGTTCTAATTTAAGTCGTCTCACTGCTTTGGCATCTTACTTAGGTGCCTCAGTCCAATTAAACTGCTCTGAAATTCAGCCAAAAGACCTTTCTTCTTTATGTAGACAATCCTGGAGTGCTAATGGGTATTTTTTCCCCCCATCCAAGCTTATAATCCCTTAACAAGTAAATTTGAATTGCGATTACAAATCAAGTTGAAGACATCCTTGCTCATTGCAGGAGGGTTTGACTAGATGACCTTTACAGGTCTCTTCAAAACAAACCATTTCAAGATCTCTGTAATGCTTCCAAATCTCACTTTTCCTGTTATTTTCATTCTTTTAGATAAAAATAATTTTAGAGAAATTTTACACCTCGCACCTTCCCCACACCAATACCCGGGTGCATAAATCTGTGTTTTAGGTACCACCACCTCCTGCACTTGCACACAGGATTCTTTGAGAGGGGCCCACGTAGGTGATTAAGTGACAATAATAATGTTTCTCTCCCATCAGCAAACAGTGGGAAGAGAAAAACAGTGAGCATAGAAAAGGAAGATGATAAAAGGAGAGGGTTAAGTGTTACGCAGATTCTGAAAGGAACTGACATGTGAAACGGTGCAGTGATAACCAAGATGTTGAGCTTCCACCTGAGTGTTCCTCCTGTGTGTAGCTGTCACAAATGTGTCAGTCTGGCATCAGTTTTGATGTCACCAAGGCATTATTTTGGGTAACAGCAGCACGAGGCTGTTGGCTGCTGCAGGAGAAACATCCGGAGAGCTCTTCTGCCCATAGATTCGGATTAAGCAGTGAAGTCTGTTTAGATTGGCAGCTTCTATATCAGATTTTATAAGTTTATCTATACCAGGAATTACTGCCCTGCACGGTGTGTGTTGGGACGTGCCGGTGGATGGATAAATCCAGGCTGTCCTGAGAACCGAACCCTGAGGGTTGAGAATGGGGAGAAAGTTTCCCTGTTTCTGTAGTCCCTTGCCCTAGGGGATGTTATAATAAACCCAGTGAACTTTGCTTCCAGAATTGCCCCTTTAGCAGCCTCAGCGCTGACACTGATCCCTTTTTTTTCCAAATCGTTCACTATTTGGCAAGCTCTGCCCATGATTTCAGGCTTTAGCTGTCACAGATTATTTATGCCGGGTTCGGATGCTTCCAGTGGACAGTTTGTTTTGGATTTTTGCCACGTGTTGCTAATGCTGTCCCTGAAAATGAACATACTGAGGCCTGTCTTTCTGAATGGATATTAAACTGTGGTCAAATAGCAAAAGATCACATAGAATGTAAAAATCAACCAGTATTTACATGTTTAGTGTCGGTAAAAGCCTAATTGGCAAAGTTTTGGTCTTTTCCTGTCAACCTGCTAATAATCAGATTATTATTGTCAGTTTTATCAGGATCCTCTGGGCCTTCCCCATGGAAATAGTAATTTATTTTGTTATGTAGGAGAACCCAAGTAATAATATTAATTTATAACTGTTTGGAGGTCGTGCTTTTTTATGTTGGAAATAAACTATGTTAGTGTAGTAAAATTGAGCAAAATCAGCATTCAGGGTTACTTTGAGAAGAATCTTCATTAAAGCATAGAAAATGGAAAAGGATATAGAAAATATTAGGCTGAAAGTATATGGTCAGAGGGCTGGAGCCCTTCTGCTCTGGAGCCAGGATGGGAGAGCTGGGGGTGTTCACCTGGAGAAGCAAAGGCTCCAGGGAGAGCTCAGAGCCCCTGCCAGGGCCTAAAGGGGCTCCAGGAGAGCTGGAGAGGGACTGGGGACAAGGCATGGAGGGACAGGACACAGGGAATGACTTCCCACTGCCAGAGGGCAGGGATGGATGGGATATTGGGAAGGAATTCTTGGCAGTGAGGGTGGTGAGACCCTGGCACAGGGTGCCCAGAGCAGCTGTGGCTGCCCCTGGATCCCTGGAAGTGTCGAAGGCCGGGTTGGATGGGGCTTGGAGCACCCTGGGCTAGTGGAAAGTGTCACTGCCATGGCAGGGAGTGGAATGAGATGGGCTCTAAAACCTCTTCCAACTCACACCATTCCATAATTTTATATTGACTTAAAAGACCTTAAATATTTCCTTTCATAGGCGTGCAGAGTCCATGAATTTTTGGCCAGAGTGTTCCCAGGAGTTTGCAGTGGGCAGAATGTATAAATGACTGAAGCGTAGCATCATTTTTGTACGTTCACCTGTAAATGTAAGCATGCAGCAACTCGAAAGGCCTTTAATTAAAATAGTGCATAGAACAAATATTAATGGGTGGCAAAATACAAACTTTGTGTCATTCTTTCCATGTTCCCATTTTATTTTTTATGTCTGAACGCAAAAATATTAATAATTTTTCAAGTCATGTAATAGCTAATACAACAGCCTGCTGGAATTAGGAGAGCCTTTCTCCCTGACATATGCTAATTACCTCGGGATGGATATTTCATTGCATTATTTTCTCCAAAGCACTTCGGAAAAGCCGACTGCATGCATGAGGCGTGTTGGATGTTGAGCAGGGCCAAGCTCATGTGTGGCAGGGCACGAGAGACCACAACCAATTAACTTCATTAGTGTTGCTTTGACCTCCAACAACACTCTGAGCCATGTTTGGGGTTGTTACCAGTAAACCCTGTGGCACCCCTGGGATTTACAAGGCTCGAATTAACACCCCTTTGCTTTCTGATCTCGGAAGCTTCTGGTATTTGAGTGGTTTTGTGGGGGGGATTTGGCTCTTCTGCATACCCAGAGCTGCTGAGGCTTTTAGCATCTCTGTGGGGTTCACGCTTGGCTTGCGATCCTGCTGGATTCAAGTTGTTTGGATACAGAAGGCACAGATGTTTGTTGTTACACCAATTCCATGCAGAATGAACATCTCTAGAGATGTTTGGGTGGGTGGGGTGGAGTGGCCTGATGCTTTATAGCGTATTTATTGAGTGTGCAGGAGGGAGGAGGCAAGCTTAGTTTGCTCAAGGTAACCAACGTAAAGTCCTGTTTGCACTTCTCACATGAGTCAGCAATCTTGAATACGCTCTGATAACATCAATAAAAATAGCCAGCCCTCTTGGCCTGAGCTTTGAAGTAAAATCTGGGTGATGAATTATTGAGCTTAAGTATGGTGGGGGGTTTGTTCCCCCCTTCTTGATGAAAAGCTGATGCTGGAGTTGCAGAGCTACACAAAGCAAGCCCAACCCAGCACTTCCCTGACATCATCCCTGTTGCATCTGTGCCTGTAGTAAAGGCATAGGAAAGCAGCTGGAACACTTCCCGGCGTATAATGTATGTCCTGCTACCAAGCAATGCGCCGCGAATCCCTGCCAGATGTATTTCACTGGGACATATTAATTTCTGTGCTTTGAAGTGCGCGTGGCTGGGGATAATATACTTAATGAAATATTGGAGCGAGAAACAATACAGCATAAAATAGCGCTGTTCATCTGAGGGCCTCAGAAATGAAACAATTCTCCAAATCCTAGCCTTGGAGGGGATGTAGATGATGAGGGTGGCTGTACTTGGACTGAAGGTTCTGGGTCTGGGAACATGGCGGAGACTGCAAGGACAGGGTGACCAGTGAAATGCTTTCTCTGAATACTCCTTCCAGCATCAAATATCTGAAGTTCCCTAAACCTGTTGTGGGTTTTGACTTCGCGTTTTTTGACCCGTCTTGAGCATTTTGTTGATGCCATGAGGGAACTGTTATAGTTGTGAGGTCTTACTCCAGTGGGGCAGTGCTCAACGGAAAGCTCAATGTTACACGTAACCTTAGGATGTGCATCCTGTAAACGTTAATCTGTATAAAGTGTCACTGCCGTTTGATGGCCGAGATCCTGGTTCTGAGGGTGCTGCTTTTCTGCCTAGTTCCCTTTTGTCTTTCTATTGGGATAACTCCTAACATCTTCCAGGGCAGTTTGGCGTTTGTTAGAACTGGTGGAGAACCAGGGCCCTTTAACTCTGCATTTGCTTTAATTTGGGGCTGCTGGTGGTGTGTTACCTTCTTGTAGTGGTGAAGTTTGAGAAATCAGCTGCATTTCATGTTTCAGTGCCAGAGATACGTGTTTGTTTGTTTTTAAGCAGTACAAGAGAAATAAAAAGTGTGATGTACCAGGGAGCTGGTTGCAATAACTCATATCCAGTGTGAGATATGGACATCTCTGAAAAAGAGTGACTTGGCGGGGACAAAGGTGCTGCTGATTAAATCTTCATGGGTTCAGAATCTCCTGGACAGAAAGGAAAGGAGTTTATCTACTCTTCACTGGCATAGGACCATGGAAAAATGTATCTGGGGTGAGGGCCAGGTGTGCAGAGAAAGGTGATGGTCATTTTGGTTTAGCAGCTAAAATTTGTGGGTGTTGAGTACCACACACCCATGAGATTGATTCAGGAGGTTGTCTGGTGTGTTGCTCACAAAATTTTCAATGAAAATCTAGGGGTCTTTCTGATACCTCAGACTGGGGGCAAAATTAACAAAAGCTTGAGGTGCTGTGGGAGTTACATCTGAGTACGGGGAGCCTGTGTTATGTGCGTAGTGTTATCTGCTACAGCTTTGGGGTATTTGGAGGATAACACCTAACCTGGTTTTATTCTGGTTTTTTTCAGCCTTGCTGACATGATGACTTGACAAGATACAGCACGGTCCTGACTATGCAGTGCAGGGACTGATGGGAAAGGATCCAATATGAGTGTGAATGATGTTGGAGGCAGGCGACGCTTTGAGGATAGTGAGTACACGCTGCACATCTACCCTGGGAGCATCGCAGAGGGGACAATCTACTGCCCCATCACCGCCAGGAAAACATCCACAGCTGCCGAGGTGATCGATTCGCTCATCAACAAACTCCAGCTCGAGAAAACAAAATGTTACGTGTTGGCCGAAGTGAAGGAGTTTGGAGGGGAGGAATGGATCCTCAACCCCACAGACTGCCCTGTGCAGCGCATGATGCTGTGGCCGCGCATGGCGCTGGAGAACCGCATCAGCGGCGAGGATTATCGCTTCCTGCTGCGGGAGAAGAACCTGGATGGCTCCATCCACTACGGAAGCCTCCAGTCCTGGCTGCGGGTGACGGAGGAGCGGCGCAGGATGGTGGAGCGGGGATTCCTCCCCCAGCCCCCACAGAAGGACTACGATGACTTGTGTGGTCTGCCAGACCTGAACGAGAAAACGCTCCTGGAAAATCTCAGAAACCGCTTTAAGCAGGAAAAAATCTACACCTACGTCGGCAGCATCCTCATTGTTATTAATCCCTTCAAGTTCCTACCTATTTATAACCCCAAGTATGTCAAGATGTACGATAACCATCAGCTGGGGAAGCTGGAGCCCCACATTTACGCTGTGGCAGACGTGGCTTACCATGCTATGCTCCAGAGGAAGAAAAACCAGTGCATCGTGATTTCAGGAGAGAGCGGCTCGGGAAAGACACAGAGCACCAACTTTCTGATTCATCACCTCACCGCCCTCAGCCAGAAGGGATTTGCCAGCGGAGTAGAACAGATTATTCTTGGAGCTGGCCCAGTGCTTGAGGTAAGATGGAAGCGATAGTAGTGTGGAAATGTTTTAACAGTGAAAAAAACCAAACCTGAGTAGTTGGGGTTTTATTATGACACTACTCTGGGGTTATCTGCTAAATACTGATAATAAAGTGACAGCAGCATTAGCAATGAGAGAAGGTTGTGTTTCCACCTATAGAATCCTACCTGTTTCCAAAAAAAGAGGATAAAAATAAAAGTACAGCAAATGGCTTGCTGCCAAATTTGTTAATGCTTTGTTTTCGCTCAAGTGTTTCTTAATGCTGGTTTATCTCTCTGGTTTCTCAGTGGGAAGATGGAAATGAGAATTATCAGTAGCCATTTTCTAGTACATTGAGAAGAGAATTCATTGCACACAGTGTATTGAAAATGTTGTATTTATGGGGTGTCTGTGCACTCAGCTTCTTTGAGCTGGGGAAGAAATCAAAGGTAACTTTCATGGTCAAAATTGGGTTTTCTAACCATGACTGCTTGATTTAGCCACCTTTTGCATACTTTATGAGGACTCTTCCTGCATATTAGAGATTAGATGAACTGGGCCATCAATTTTCATGTATGAAACTTTGAAGTGAGATACCAGCTTCATTAATTAATTTGTCTTGAGTTTGCCCCATAGTCTTTGAGATGGTTTTCCTTGGAATTGCCAGCTTTGCTGGTTAGAAATTGTTTGGTTAAAGCCCATCTGCACAGGGTTAAAGCCCTCCCCTCCCCTCCCCTCCCCTCCCCTCCCATCCCCCTCCCCTCCCCTCCCCTCCCCTTCCCCTCCCCTCCCCTCCCCTCCCCTCCCCTCCCCTCCCCTCCCCTTGTATTCTTGATGATCTGTTTTCTATTTTGAAAGGGATGTTTTGACAGCTGTAGACAAAGGTACCTACTCTCTGTGCCTCTATTCCATTAACGAGTCTGAGGACTTGGGTCAGCCTTGGCTACCAGCAGAAAACTGGGAATCAGAGGAAAGACTAGTGCTTGAACAAAGGATGAGCAAATAGCTTCATTTTACAAAGCCAAAAGGTTTTTATTTGTGTTTTCACATCAGGTGGAATGGGCTGAGCTAATTTAGTCTGGAGTTAGCCAATGATTTTTTGACTTTGGGATGGGCTTTGCCCTGAGAAGCAGCAAAGCTGTGGGACAAACTGAAGGTAAAGAAATTAAAAGGTCTTTTTATTTGGGACCGTGTACAGGAAACTGTTAATTTTCTTAAAGCACATGGGCAAGTGGACTCCCTGTCCTTACACTCACCACTGTTTCTCCTGTTGTTATCCAAGAGATTATGGACCTGTTTCTTATTAAGGTTGAGAAGACAACAGACCAGGCTCCCGTAGTCTGCAATTAATGGTGGTTACTGCAGTGACCCACGTTGGTGACCACATTAATTTCAGAAAACCGGTATGAAAACTCTTGCATTCCACCTCCAATCCTGTTATTCCACCTGCAGTCCTGTTATTTATTTGAAACACCTCCATGCTGTTTAGTTTTTGATATGTTGCTTAATGTGTCATGTTGGACCAAGATCATTTTATAGTTCTTTTTAGCAGTGTCAGAGGGAATATCTCTGTCTAGGTTAGATTTGCAGAGGTGGAGAAGAGAGATCTCCATGAAAGGGAAGGTAGAAGGAAGTTTGGGGAATTGTTTTGTTCCTTAGATTCTACTTTTCTCAGGAATAGGTTCTCTACTTACTTGGCTCTTGAATGGAGAGAGGCAGCACAAATGGTTTACTGGGAATCCTGACCTGGTGGTGGCCACTAACTTCTTCTGGGGACCATTCACAGAATGGTTTGGGTTGGGAGGGACCATCCCATTCCACCCTGGCCATGGGCAGGGACACCTTCTTCTATCCCAGGTTGCTCCAAGCCCCAATGTCCAACCTGGCCTGGAACACTTCCAGGGATGAGATAGCCACAGTTTCTCTGGGCACCCTGTGCCAGGGGCTCACCACCCTCACAGGGAACAATTCCTTCCTAATTTTCAATCTTTTTTTCCTTCAAAAAACACCTTTGTAGTTTCTCTCCTTAGTTCCCTTTCCACTAGATGAGGTTGCTCAAAGCCCCAGTGTCCTGGTGAGTTGTGTGTTGGGATGAGGTGAAGGGCAGGGATGCACTCCAGCCTTTTGTTTTCCTTTCGCAAGATCTGCAGCTGTTTTTGAGGGGAAAAAAATCCTGAATCATATCTGTTACCTTTTTTTTGCTGTTGGAACAGAAGTTTGCATTCCTTTTCTCTGGCAGCTGGATGGCTGCTGTTGTGCTTTGTCTGCTTCCAGGCCTCTTGGAGAAAGTGGGGGTAATCCAGAATTTCTTCTGCTCTGCCAGCACCGGTCTCAAATAGTCACAAATCAGGCAGCCTGAAAGATAAAGTGGCCATATTTCTGCTTTTCCTTCTCTTCCTAGAATTTCCCAAGAAAGGGATCTTCAGAGCAGAGCTTTGGGTTGCATTACCCTGCAGGTTAACCTTTTGGGTTTTGAATAAACTCTGGAAGTTCAGATGCCAAATTTTTGGGGGTTTTTTTTCTTCTTTTCCTTTGTTCTTCTTCTCTCTTCCAGACACCTTCTGCAATCCCTTTGCTTTCCTTCTGCATATTCAAGATCAGATTGTGTTCAGCTCAGGTTTGTCTTTCAGAGGCAGCGACACAGCTCTTTGTGCATCACCTTCTGACTTAGGGAACAGAGCAACCAACAGCTCACTTGGACCCGTTGATCTCTTCTTGAAAAGTGTCTCTGGTAGGCCAAGTGCATGGAACCTCCTGTTCCTGGGAATGCCTTTGCTGTCATGCTCGCACGGCAGGAGAGGAAGCAGAGCAAAATTAAGATTCTATTTTTTTTTTTCTGCAGCTTCTCTGTTTTCCTAATTTACCTTTCTTGAACAGCTTCAGGCTATTGTTTGGGATTTTTTTTTTTGTTGCATGAGATTCCTGAGTCTTGTCCAAATTGGACTTCTGGGGACGGCTGTCAAGACAAGCTGTTACTGCCCTCTAAACACAGTTGCTGCCCTCATCCACTAGTTGCACATAGTTTGAGACATGTACTGAGACCAGGTGTGTCCTTTTAAAGTGTATTTGATGTAAATCCTATGGATTTTCTTTTTCCTCCACTGGGATTCAATAGGAAAATTTTGCTGTAGTGGTGCTCCTTGGAATGGTTGCAGTATGCTTCTTTTGGTGATAAATGATATTTTAAAATATTTGCATATTCATATATTATTTGTTGTAAATGATATTCCATAATACCATACTAATTTTTCCAATAACAAGATTCCAATTGTTTTAAAACCAGGTGATTTTCTTTGTATTTTTTCTCTATTTCCCCCCATTTTCTTATAGAGCCCATTTTTCCCAGAGCTGAGCTTATGTAAATTTTGCACTCTGGCTCTTTAGTTTCAAGACTGAGCCTCTCAAAATCCATAATATTGTGTAGTTAATTGAGGAAGAGTTCCACGTGCTGCAGTTCCATTCTGCTTCTGATTGACTCCATGGACTTGAGGTAAAAACTTTGCTCAGCTTGATGCTCCATCAGGAGCCCAGAGTGCCATACCTCAACAAGACATTGAGGGGCTGGAGCATGTGTGGAGAAGGGGCTGGGGCACCAGGAGCAGCTGAGGGAGCTGGGAAAGGGGCTCAGCCTGGAGAAAAGGAGGCTCGGGGGGACCTTGTGGCTCTGCACAAGTCCCTGACAGGAGGGGGCAGCTGGGGGGGGACGGGCTCTGCTCCCAGGGAACAGGGACAGGAGGAGAGGGAACGGCCTCAGCCTGGGCCAGGGGAAGTTTAGGTTGGAAAAATTTCTTCGCACTGGAAAAGATGTGGCTGCCCCATCCTTGGAAGCGTTCAAGGTTAGGTTGGAGAGGTTGCACAACCAGATCTAGTGGAAGGTGTTCCTGCCCAGGGCAGTGGCTTGGATTAGGCGCCCTTTGAAGTTCCCTTCCCATCCAAATCATGCCATGATTCAGTTCGTGCTCTACCTGGAGAACTGTGCTTTGTCCCTGCAGGGATATTTTATCCCACATCTAGGGAACTTGTTGATGTGAACTTGGAACGGTGTTTTAAAACCCTCTTTTCTCTTTAATTAGATTAGCTAGAAACATCCAGATGAACTTCATGTTGGAATCCCAGCTTGTTTTCATAGACTGTAACCCTTGGAGGTGGGATGTGGGTGGGATCATCACCCTGTGCCGGTGCATGGTGCAGCCTGTAAGCATCCTCCTCCATTCTCCTGAACCACACTTCAGCCTTCTGGGAAGCTCTGAATGCTAGTTAATTTATTACATCTTGCTAATTTCTTTTTCAGTTCTCCATAAAACTGCAAAAGTAGGAAATTCTTCCCTGGCTCAGGTATGCCCAAAGGTCCTGAGACAGGTATTGGATGAGCCTTTGTCTAAAGGAGTCTGCACCAGATGATTTTATCATCGGTCCCTTTCTCAGCATCTCGTTTGTCACAGGAGTACAGCCACGGCAGCTACACACAGCAGATGTGTTGTCTGAGCAGCTGTTTATTTGCCTTTTCAAACATCCCAGTGGGGATCTCTCAGTTGCTTTAAAAAAAAAAAGAGCCAAGAGCTGTGTTCCTGGAAGAGGCCTCGGAGCACAGGCAGTGGCCAAGAGGAGCTGCTGCTGCCCTTCACAGCTGATGTGCATCTGCAGCATCTCTGCCAGGAAAAAAAAAGGAATTGATTGCTTGAATTGCTTTGGAAAGAAATGCAGAGATCTTTCTGTAGAGATGGCCCCACTATTTGCATCCCCAGTGGTGGTGGTTTGCACAGGAACCTTAGGAACACCAGCTGGAGTTGCTTTTTGGTTTCTGGAGCAATACTGCACAATGTGTGTATTTTGCTTGTGTGGGGAAGTCAGAGTTGCCACCTGAAGGTCTGGGGAAGCTGAAAGCCTTTATTTTTTCTTTTTAATCCTGATGATGGGGTTGTTAGAGGAAAATGCAGGCAGCATCTAGAAGATGTTGAACGTTATCTTCCAGGACTATGGGCTAATGCCCAGCGTCCTCCCAGCTGAATTCAGCCCTGGCAGCAGCAGCTGGAGCTGTGGCCCTGCAAGGTGTGAGCAGAATGACTCCACACTGCCAGAATTGCAGTGGATGCTGCTGAATGTTTCCAGAGCCAAACAAAGAGCCATTGAGTTGAGTTAAAAAAATCAATTAACTAGAATGATCAGGCGTGTCCTGGACTTCCAGTAGGTTTGGGTAGTGTTGGACAACACAGAGGGGCCAAAGCTCCCTGTGCATGCAGCCTCCACTGCTTCTCCTGCGTGTGCCAGACCTGGAGTTATCCCAGGTAGGACCCAGCTCCACTGGCAGATCTCACCCTCTTAACTCCTGTACTGTGGAGCCAGGAAAAGGGGATACTCAATTCATATAGGAACTAGGGTGCCATTATTTGCTGGTGAGAAACGACATTTGCAAAGAGACCATATTCATAATTTTACCTGGAACAGTGCTAATTGGATGTAAACTTGGACTATATTCCCTTTTTTTCCCTATTCCTGCTTGAAACAGTATTAATGGGGGATAAAATTTAAGTATATTTACATTTTTACCCCCTGCTTGGAACAGTATTAATGGGAAGTAACCAAATTCCATTAAAATAGACTTTACAAAAGAAATAGATTCTCTGATCACAATGTTCACAATGTGCAGTTTCCAGTACACTGATTTTTAAGTAATTGGGTTGTATTTTGTGGCTCTATAAGTTTTATATCCAAAAAAACGGATTTATATGAAGGGGAGAGGAAAGATTTATTTGTGTGCTCATTACTCACTTTTGATAATTTTTAACCTATGATATGTGCAATTATCACCACTCTGCCATCTCAGTTTGGGGTAGGTGTGAACGCAGCAGCCAGGATTTTTCCCTTTGCATTCTTGCCTCCCCAGTGCCTGGAAAGGTTAGAGAAGGAGCAGCACAGAGAGATTATCCAGCTGATGCCTAATGTGGGAAGAATTCGTGCAGGCCTGACACAAAGGACTCCCACAGCAAGGCTCAGGCACCAACTGCTTTTCACCAGCGCTTGCAAAATGCTGGGATTCTTCAGCTGGGGAGGTTTTACAGTTTCAGGCTCTGTATCAAATAGCGTCTTGTTCATCCCCTTTTCTGACGCTGAATTATTCAATATTTTCACTGTAGAGCCTTCCTGCCATATCCAGATGGGCTGTATCAGTGCCTGGGTCTAATATTGTTATTATTTTTCAGTACTTGCTATCTTCAGCAAATATTTCATTACTCCAAAGTGCAGATTATTGCACTTGAATGACAAAAATTGGTGTTTCTGCCCTGAGAGGACAGCGGGGAGATGGATTTGTTATTAAAGAAGGTTTCTGTGAAGCTGCTTTTCTTCCACCCTTAAGAATTACAAGCTATTTTGTTTCCAGGAGGGAAATGCCAAATAAACCCTGCCCTTGCTGGGTGGAGTGCTCACCTTGCAAGATATCCTGACTTTATGGACCCCTAGATAGCCAGAGTTTATGGACCCCTAAGTATCAGGATCTCTGGCTATCCAGATTCTATAAATATTTATGTATCTAGACAATATAACCCTGAGTCTGACCCTGGCAGGGACCACATTCATGCAAACCCAGATGATGTTCAGCATTATATGGTATTAGAGAACAATTTACTTTCTTAATACCATTTCTAAAATATCTTTCTCTGACTTATTCCACCAGTGTGTCTGTTATTTGGGTTTGTATTCAGCTTTTTTGGTAAACCTTGAATATCAAGGTGCACATTTAAGAAAATGTGAAGGAAGGGCCCATTTTCTGACACCTTATTTTCCCCTTTTTCTCTCTTTTTATCAAATGCTGTAACTATAATGTATCACTTTGATAAATAATGTTTGTGATCAAAGATCATGTTGCTACTGTTCAGTAAGGCTTCCATGAAGACTTAAGAACCAAGACAAGGACTTCTTATCCCTAATGTGCATAGTTAATACAGCACCGTGTTTTTCTAGTCACGGAGTGAGAAGTTAATGCCTTAGTAGGGATTTTGTTTCTTTCCCCCCTCCCCCCTTCTCCCAGTCAAAATACAGATTTTTTTGGTTTTCAGGAGCATTTACTGAGACCCTTTTGACTTCTCTCATGGCTGGGGAGCCTGTATTGGATTCGACACGCTGGGCTGGGTGCTGGGTGGGTGCCAGGTGGGTGCTGTGCTGCAGCCCTTGGTGGGAAACAGAAGAACCTGGGAACAAGGAGCCTTTGTAGGACAGGGACTACACCCAGCTCCAGAGGCAGCAGTTGGCAAATTTGGGCTTTTTTTTAACAGTTTCTGCCGTCCCCGTGCCTTTTCCAGGCCCAGAATGTGAGTGCTGTCCCTTGAACACCTCTGGGAGAGCATTTGGGTGTGCTGCCCCAGGAACAAATCCCTCTCCTGACTGCTCGATGATGAAGTGTCCTACAGAGCTCAGAAATTGTATCCCAGGGAAGCAGATACAGTTTCCTGACTCTGTCCTCCAAGGGAGAGAGGTTTTCCCTTCTTATTTATAGAGCAGGAATTGCTATTTGTACCAAGAAATTGTTATTGTCACTTATTTTATACAGTGGGGAGACAGAGAAAGTGTGGTTAGTTCTGTAAGGGAACCACAGTGGTCACCTGGTCCCACCTGCCTGCTCCGGCAGGGCCATCCCAGAGCACAAGGCACAGCATTGTGTCCAGACAGCTCTGGAATATCTCCAGTGAGGGAGACTCCACACCCTCTCTGGACAATCTGTTCCAGTGCTCAATCACTGCACAGTGAAAAAGTTCTTCCTCATGTTCAGGTGGAACTTCCTGGGATCAGGCCCTGCCTGTTGCTGTGGTGCCATTGCTGGGGCCCAGAGCAGAGCCTGGGCCCTGCCCTGAGCCCTCCCTGCAGCCAGGGACAGCCAGGGCTGAGGGCCTCTCTCAGCTGGGGGCTCCTCTTGAGGCTGAGCAGCCCCAGCTCCCTCAGCCTTTCCTGGGCACGGAGATGCTCCAGGCCCTTCCTCATCTCGGCAGCCTCTGCTGGACCTGCTTCGCTCTGCACAACTCCTGACAGGAGGGTGGAGCTGGGTGGGTGTTGGGCTGTGCTCCCAGGGAAACCAGGGACAGGATGAGAGAAAACTGCCTTAAGCTGCCTCAGGGGAGGTTCAGGTTGGACATCAGGAAGAATTTCTTCACCGAAGGGGTGATTAGGCATTGGAATGGGCTGCCCAGGGAGGGGGTGGAGTCCCCATCCCTGAAGGTGTTTAAGGAATGATGAAACATGGCACTCAGCGCTCTGGTCTGGTTGACAAGGTGGTGATCGGTCACAGGTTGGTTTTGATGATCTCAGAGGTCTTTTCCAACCTCAATGATTCCATGGTTCTGTGATAATTACAGCTCTGCAGCGATGCACTGTGTACATCTTCTTTGCCCGTGTGATTTCTGTGGAAACAGAGAAGTCAGTGCGTTCACTGAGGAGTGCGACGATGGTCATCATTTAGGGTCGTGTCACTGAAAGTGCCTCAGCCCAGGAATTTCTGGGATGGGCGTTGTTGTCCACCTCTTCTACAGCATGTGGATTGCAATTTATTGTTTCAACATCTGCTGGATATGAAGAAGTTTAGCCTCCTGATTTGCCCTAATGGCTTTGGCAAATCCAAGAGGAATCAGTTAAAAGAAGTAAGGCACTTCAGGGAGGCAGAGTCAGGGAGCTGCTCCGATTCGTTCGCCGTTTACAGTTAAATATTATGTAGAGGTTAAGTTAAAGCTCAGTGGAGGGCGGTGGAACAATCCTCTCCCAATCCCATGTTGCACAAGTCTCGCAGGAGCTCATGGCAGCAATTCAGGGTAGGCAAATAAAATCATTGTTTGCCATGTTTGCAGAAGGGATCTGCCTTAACGGCAGCAGCAGATTGCAGCTCCCTTCTATTCCATTAATTAAGATGGATGAGGGATAAACATCATGCCAGACAGTTGAGCCTTTTGCTTTGTCACCATGATTGGGGATTTAGACTTCTCTGGCAGAGGCTGCGATAGGAAAGATGAAAGGACAAGCAGAATCTGAAGAGTTTAAAACAGTGGAGAGCTTTTGCAGATCATTTATTTTAACATATAAGATATAAAAACCAAGTTATGTCCGTGTTGCATCAGGGAGTTAACAAAGCTTTCTCTCCCTGGGCGGTTGGTGTTCCACCATCGCTCCCTGCTCCGTGCAGCCTTGCGCTGAAGGGAAGCACCTCCTGTTTTGTAGCAAAGAGCCTTGGAGAGCGAGGTCGTCCTCCTGTCCCACAAGGATCTCTGCACTGCAACAGACGGAGGCTTCACCTCACTCTCATCCCAGCCCTGGGAGGACATGAGGCAGGACAAGATGAGATTTGCCTGCTAGTCCCACCACTTGCAGGCAACTGTAGCTCAGGGGTCTCCTAAATTGGCATAATCTTCATCTGATAAGTTGGAATGGGTGTTTTGGGGGTCAGCTTGACTACCTACAGCCATAAGGAAAGTCTGAATAGAGAAAAAGATGTCACAATATTGATTAAGAGTCAAAATAATTAAAAATTTAGCACAGCACATGACGAATCAGGATTGTTGGCTGTTATGAAAAACATTTTTTATATATATATATACATAAATATATCTCTTTATATATACATATATATATACAGAACATATATATGTATATATATTTTAAAAAAGGAAAAATGGAAAAGTTGAGCAATTTCTGCCCATAATGTAATTTTAAAAGTCTCGGGGTTTTTTTTTGCCAAGATTGTCCAGATCCACACTATTATCATTTGAAAGGAGGAAACGATCAAAAGAACGTGATTCCTGTGCAGTGACTTTGGGGGAGAGACCAAAGATTTACTGATTGTCACAAAACAGGCAGATTTACGTAAAGTTTTTAGTTGGGAGAAAAATCTTGGCCAATAATCTCTGTGAAGGATACCAAAGGAGAATGAAAGCATCTGGGTAAAAATGCTCACATCCAACACAAGGATAAAATGTTTATACTTAATTTGCTTTATCATCGAGGAAATCAAAATATTTTTTTGAGAAACAACAGGTTTGGGGAGCAGAGTTTTGGTGTGGTGGGATGGGTGGGAGCTGTCTCCTAAATATTTGTTGCTTGAGTGCTTTCCAAAGCAGAGCAGATCCAGATTGCAACAAAGCATCTGATGTGCTTGGAGAAGAAACAGAAACTAAATAAATGAAGAAACAAAAGAAAAAGAGACAAAGCAGATTTTATAACACAAAATGCTTTTTTGAAGAATTAGTGCTTTTTCAGGATTCCAAATAGTCTACATACAGGCTGGTAGGTGTAAGGAGTAGTCCTGAGTCTCTCCTGTGGGAAATTGTGGGGTTCAGTTGAGAGTTTTCTTCTTCTGTCTACAAATTGAGTTATCCTTCAGTTAAGGAGATTCGGAAAATAGTCCTGAAGAGCAGAAAATTCAATATTTTTTTGTTGTTCAGCAAATACAGGTAGAGTGGTTTCCATCTGATGGAGATGGGGAAGATTTGGTGTTGTCTCCTTTAAACAACCTTCTCTACAAGGCTCATATCCACTTCTTCATTGAAAGGGAACTTTGCAAACTTTGGAAATACACTTTCCTGGTTTAATTTAAGGCTCTGAAAAATGCGGAGTTGGAAGCATTGGAGTTTGTCTTTATCTCCAAGGCTACGGCCACGGAGCTGGCGATGCTCAGAGGAATGTGCTTGAGTTATTAGGCTGAACTCTGCATTTCTGGGCCAGAGTGTTCCTGGTATTTGGAGGCCTCTGGGATAGAGGTAACCTTGCCAGCAGGTCATAAATTTGAGCCAGGCTTTTTCACCTTAGTCAGGAAATTCATGCTGGAGCTTTCCTTAAGCCAGGATTCGCAGTGATTCAATCCCAGCCTGCTGCCAAACACGACCTGGGAGTTGTTTTCTGGCGTTTCGTTGCTGTCTCTTTGTTTTGTCCGTCGCGTTCCGAATCGCTCGATTTCCCCTGCTCCGCGCTTTTTCCCGGAGCCGTTAATCGGGAGTGGATGAACGCACACAATCAGCCTGCAAAAGCCTCGCTGCTCATTGTGGGCGGTGGCCAGCACCAGGATGTGCTATCCAGGGAAAAATGATAATGAGCAGTTCATTTTAGTTTCTCCAAATAAGAGCGAGAGGAAAACCTGCCATGGGATTTTGGAAGTTTTGGGACACTTCATACACAAACAGGTAGAAATCTGCATTGCAGGTGTCATATCAAAATCAAATCAATAACTAACAACAGCAATAACTCATGCAATAGTATATGTTAGTATCTCCTGTAGTAATAATAATAAAATATGCTAGTATCTCCTCTAATACTAATATATGTAATATAATATTAATTAAATGAATACACACACAAGTCTGCATTGCAGGTGTCAGAGAAGTTCAAAATAACATCTGTATAATATTTGTTATATTAATATATGTAATGTAATAATAGTATAATAATATATACACACAAAGAAAAATCTGCTTTGCAGGTGATACAAAGAAGTCCAGATTTACGTATGTTAATATGTCCTGTAATAGTCTATGTAATAGCAATATATCTATATGCATATATACAAAATCAGATCTGCCTTACTGGTGTCATAGATGTTCATAATTACATATAATACATTATTATTACTATTATTACATCTCAGGTATACAGAATCCCCAAACAATTACTCAGGTAAAACCCCTGCTGCCTTCTCTGGGTCATGGCTTAATGTGAATGCAAAAAGCTTTATTTTAACTTCATTCTCAAGCTATAACACAAGTAAACCCTTTATGCTATGGAAAAGCAGAGCTGTGATGGACAGTTAAAATATTTTGGAGAGTATTTAGCAATGGAAATTTGTCCAATATGTTAATTATTGCATCTGTTAATGAAAGGGGAGGTGTGTTTGTTGCACGTTGGGTGCGACTGGAGATGCTGCTCCAGTATGTGGCTGCATCTCTGGGAGGTGAAATTCATACAAATTAAGCCAGTTTTAAAGGAATTTCAGCGAATTCCTTGGAAGAGCAGCTGCTCTACACTGGGATGCTGATGATGTGTAATTCCCAGCAGTGCTGTCAGTGTTGCTGGGTGGTGTTTGAGCACCAGGCTCATTTCCCCCCTTCCTTCTCTTTTTTCTCCTGCAAATTAAAGGACGGAAAGACCTGGCTCCCACATCCTGTCCAGATAGCCACTGATGTTTGCTTGAAATCAGAATATTCTGTTGCTAGACGTGTTACATTAACATTAAATGGTTAAAAAATAATATTGTGGAGAGAGAAAGCCCTTCAAAGTCCTTTCTGGCTTGGGAAATACGTCTGAAAATTCAGCACAAGGTCATCTGCCATTTCCATTGCTGGTGCATATAGCCGGTCAGTCTAAATTCACCCATAATTTACTAATGCTCCCCATTTTTGCATCATATAGCTGCTAAAAATGATAAATAACGCAGCTCCTGCTCCTCCACTTGTGCTGCAAATCAGGGAATGGGGATGCCCCTTCAATTTTGTGCAGTGAAACTTCCTAAATTGCCTTGTGTCCATGCACACAAACTCCTTGCCTTCTTGAATATTCTCAGTGTAACAAGTGGGCATCCAAGAGCTGTTAAACCTGGATTAATCCTGGTCTTGGGCTGCTCCAGGAGGGATTACCAAGCCTAATGTTGGCATTAAGGCTGGGAGATGGGAGTGAGGCTTTCCAAAGTGCTTACGCAGCACAAAGAAGCTCTGCCGGCGCCTTTCGGCTCGCGTGCGGCCCTGGGCTGCGAGGGACAACCCGGGGCTTTCTAGAGTTACATCACAATTATAATATTTGTAATCACAGAGATGCAATAGAAATAACCTCCTGGCAGAAGGGAAATATGTGGGTAATGAATGGGTGCGACCTGCCTCTTGCCGTCCTGGCTTTTCATGCTGGCTCGCACAGCCCTTCCCGCTCTGCAACATCTGTTTTTCATCTGCTGCAGGAAAGCCAGATAATTTCAATGAAACTGGGAGAAAACATAATGTTAAAAAAAAAAAGACAACGTATTAATGTTAGCCTGGTTTTCAGCTGACGTTAATTAGATTTATCAGCAGGGTTTATCGACAGAGTGGACACTCACTTGGATACTTGAGTGAATCCATCATACAACGGGCAATGCGATTAACGGGGGCCAAGTGCCACGTTTTTCCTTGGAAGAGATTGAAATGATTGATAATGTGAATTGAGATTACTCCGATTTTTGGTGCATCCCCCAGGTGACGTGTCAGCAGAGTGCTGGGGTACAGAGAGGATTTTACTGATGGGAACAGCCTTGGTTCAGTGGGACTGGCCATGATTGCTCCAGGATTAAGGATGTGGGAATACCTGCATCACGTTAGCCTACAACAAAAACGCATTCCGTAAATTGTCGAATATTAGATATATTGAAAGAAAATAAATATACAGTAGGTGTACAAGATACTTTAATAAAAATATAACATATGAGATATAAAAATATAAAATAGGTATAATATATACATGAGATGTAGAAATATGAAATAAAAATGCATTATTTTCTTTCTATCTGTCCCTTTAAATCAGAATAAGGTTGTCTTTTAGGTCCATTTCCAAGTTTAGACCAGCATGGGTCAGCGTCTGCTTAATCCCCATCGCATTAGAGCCCCCCTGGACTAAGCTTTTTGCCTGCACTTTATTGATCGCTGGGCTTTTAAAGACGTCCATGAGCTCTCAGCAAATGGAGTGTTTGGCCTGCTCCGCGCAGACTCACCCTGTTGGGTGGGGGGTACTCGAGGAATAGGCAGGCTTATTTTTCCATGTAGGCTGCAGAACTCTTGTGGGTTGTTAGATTGTCTCCCCTCAGTGGGTTTTTGGATGTGAAAAAGCTTCATTAAGATACAATTATGAGTAAGCAAAATATTTCTGGTTTTCCATGTTAATCGTGTCTGTTCGGCAAGAGAAATGAAGCTGCGAGAAGCTTTTAGAATAAGGAGGACATCTCACCTCCTGGCTTAAGGGACAAGGATCTGTGAGAGCAAATACTGAAGGAGCCATAAGTCTATATTTTGATTTAATGGTTGTAATTTTTAAATTGCTTTATAGTTATTGTGTCATAAGATCTTAACCACTAATTTTTCCAAAGAGTTTAATTAAATTTCAAGCTTTCAACTGGAAATTTGAAATAGAAAATAGGTTTGAGCTTACTACTAAGTTTCTTGCTTTGAGAAAAGTCACTGCATTTAGTACAACCATGGAATGGGCTGGGCTGGAAGGACTTTCATTTATTTGACTTGATTTAAGCCACAGTTAATTCAACTTTACCCCTGATTGCCAGATCCACACATCAATTTCTTATGAGCCAAATTTCTCTGGACAAGGATGTAGCTGGAGCAGGGAACTTGCAATTGCTCCGAGTGTTTTCAGGAAAAATCATGGCCTTTTATTTTTTTCTCCCATCCCTTTCCTTGCCCTGGAATCCACTCAGTTTAATTTTGTGCATCTTGCTGGGGCTGATGCCAGGGATGGGGTTAAGGTGATGCAGAAGGTGAACAGTTCAGTGAGTGAGGATTTAAATGTGTGGTTAATTCAACATGGATATTTCCCTCCCTCATTCTACCTCTTACATGAGCTGTCTTTGATGCATTTGTTTCCTAAAGTGGCAGTGGAAGGATTGCAAATGCAGTAGCAACCCCCAAACCGTATGTTTGTAGGCTGGATCAGGATCTTGATACAGTTGGGAATAGGGTCCCCCATGTATTTGTGCCATATGTCCCAGGGAACAGCAGAGTACAGGTGGGAACCTCTGAAGGTGATGTTGACTCTCAGCATCACTTATCATCAGACTTAGATTTTAGAGCTCCTTAGCACCAATTCCCTCCTTTTTTCCCCTTTTTTTTTGGTCCAGTCCCTGATACTGTGGGATTATTTTTCCATGCCTTGTTTCAACTCCCTCCTGGGTTTTAATTATTACAGTGACTTTAGCCTGGGCAGCTGGTGAATTATCAGTAGCTCCCCTATCCTGGATGCCATCCGAGGGGGGAGACGGGCAAGAAAGAGCAGTAAAAAGGAGGGATGGCCAGGGAAAGGCCTCGCTATCAGATGCCGGAGGCCGGGTGAGCGAAGCCTTCCTGCTGAAATCCGGCCAGCACGAGGTAGGACAATCGTGCTGCTGTTCTCCTTGGGACTTATAAACAAGAGGATGAGGCTCAGCAAGAGAAAGAAAGGTTTCTTTCTGTGGTTTTCTTTTCTGTCAGTGTTTTAGTTTCCTTTTCCACACTCCTCCTGAACTGCAGGCAAATTTATTTAGAGAAGAAACGCTGTTTTCACATGAGTTTTATTTTGTAATGTAGTATTTTACTTGCTGATTAAGGTCAGTAAAGAAATACATTTAATATTCTCTTGAAAGATGCAAACAAATCCCTCCTTAGTTAGCACTGATCGTGTTTTTGTTGGGGTTTATAAAGCTGCTTTGAGTGAGCCAGCAGGAGCAGCATCCCCATCTTCCCCAGCCACGATAAACAGATGCAATCCAGTGATTCCTGCTACATCCTGCCTGCATTTTTAATGCAAAAAAGAAAGAATAATAAACAGGTTGGAATAATAGTAAATTCACATCATCCCAAATGCAGCCCAAGTGGTTGAGCTCCTTGCTTTAATCCCACATTCAGGGTGATGTGTATGTTGTTATTTA
Organism: Monarcha castaneiventris obscurior; assembly: GCA_026261815.1. Taxonomy (NCBI): domain Eukaryota; kingdom Metazoa; phylum Chordata; class Aves; order Passeriformes; family Monarchidae; genus Monarcha; species Monarcha castaneiventris. Next base: position 852,689 of record JAMPIT010000141.1, on the reverse strand, counting down.
AGGGAGGGGTCTTTCCAAATCCCTCTGGGAGATACTTGATTTTGACCACTTGAGTCATCATGTCCTTGTTGTTTTCATCTTCTTGAGAACTGGGTGGTGTATGAGGAGGTCGTTGCCTCTCAGCAGTGACTTTATAGCTCTGTGTATGGAATAAAGGTTTTGGAAGTGGATAATAGGTGCTGGAAAAAATGAGATCTGGATCTAAGACACCCTCCAGTCTGTTTTTCATGGGCAGGTCTGCTTCCTCTGCATACACTCGACTGAGCTTGACTAAAATCCTGTAATCCATCACCTCTATTGTTCTGCCATATGAAGGGACATCCAGGACATCAAAACATTGGGTTTGGATGTGTTCTTCTGGTTTTTATTGAGATCACAAAATTATGTCTTGGATCAGTCATCGTGATCCAAGGCATTCACCCTCTGGAGACGCTCTATCATGTACGGGTGGGAGCTGGGCTTGTGCCTCTGGGCATCGTTCTGCCCTTGGCCCTGCAGGGAGCGATGCTCCAGCATGCCAGCCTTGCTCCTGGAGCGAGTGCCAGAGTGCCAACAGCTCCTTTCCTTGCAAATAAACGCTGGTTCTCCGTTCATTTTTACAAACCAAGTGTAGTTAGAAACAGCCCACTCTTCTTTCTGCTGTGCTGCTGCGTTTTAAGTCACCAATCGCTTTCAAATAATAGATGGAAATGTGGTTTTATTTGGGTTATAAATTATGTATTGCTGCTCAGCACAGTGAGTGCTTGTTTTTCCTCTGCTTTTTCATATCCCTGGGCTCCTCTGGTTAAGGATCCTTTTCTCCCATTAAGTTCAACCAATGAATCTCTTGCTAAATTGAGAAAAAATACTCTGAATTTGTACTTGAGCTTTGCAGTTTGTCTCAGCCTGGCAGAAGACGTGTACTCAAATCCTGGTTGAGTTTTCCAGCTATTCCAGTCAGGATGGTTAAAGATACTCTTACATCTGTGTACAAAATTTCTCATCTTTCTGTGTCCTATCACAACTACTTTGATACCAACATCAGGTTGTGATTTTAGTTTATTCACTATGTATTTAATTACAGAAGGTTTACTAGAAGGCTTAAACACACTGTAGTGATTCTTCAAAGGTTGAACGAAGAAATGCTGGTCTGAATTTTACTGTTGTAAAGGCTGCAAATTTCTACAAGGGGAGTTGTAAACCTTTTGTTTAATTACACCATGATGATGGAGAGGAACTGAGTATCGTCAGAGTTGGGAACAGTTGAGGGGGGTTTATCAGGCTGTTTGGTGAGAAGGAAACAGAAAAGGTGTTAAAAGAAATGAGATGTCCAATACCTGTGTACTGGAAACAAGCGCTTCAGGAAATCAGAGGAGAGGGAAGTTAATGAGCGTGTGCTCTAATGAAGCCTTGCGTATTCACATGAAATTAATTGGATAACGAAGTCTGGTTTGCTGTTTGCTCCGGCAAGCAATGCCCCTGTGGATTTTCCAAGTGTATCTGCTGTGCTTCTCTTGCTGGCAGCTTCGTGGGAAACACTCGTGCACAGCTCCCACCACAGCAGGTCACCGGCCCTTCACCCAACCCACCTTCCTTTGGAATATTTGTACTTCCGATGCATTATTGCACACACACATTATCCTCTGTTCTTCTGGAGGGCAGGAAGGTTTGAAAAGCTGGTGTTCCCCAAAATATTATGCACAAATACTAAGAAGATGGCAAAATTAAATGCTATTAAATGCCTTTGGAGACTTAAATTGTTCTAAGACATTCTCAGTGACATGGCATCCTCCTCCCACTTCCCTTCCCTGCCTTCCTCACATCTGGAAAGATCTCAGCAGCTTGTAGAGGGAGATTCCAGAAGGAGCTTCAGTGGCACTTGGATGCTGGTGTAAAAATTGGGACTGTATTCCTTCCTCTGGTTTGCTCCATTTTGGGTCAAATCAATGCAAAATGGGTGGTTTGGGCTGGCTCTTTGCCCCTGGAAGTCTTGCAGCAAGATTGGATGTATGTGGCTGCTGTAAAAATGAATACTTGAAGTGTTGTTAAAAGTCCTGACCCTCCATGGAATATACAACCTCAAATTACATTTCTTTATCCATATATGAAAACATGGAATTGAAGGAAGGTGCTTTTGAGCCCCCACTTCATGATCTCTCCTCCTTGGCTGAGGTGGATGATGAAGAGCTGCTCCTCATCTTGGTGCAGAGAGATGGAGCAGTGAGGGCTCTGCATCCTTGGCATGCTGGCTGCTCATCTGCCGTGGCACATCAGGCCTGGGCTCGGTTTGATTCCTGCCCTTTCAAAGAAGGAAGAGGAAAACACGCTCCCAACAGCCATCCCAACTGCTTGGCATTTTGCAGAGCCAGGCTAGGAAGAGTTTGACAGCAGAAAAACATCCTTGTTGGTTTTGAAACGTTTTATGTGATGTGGAAAGTTGGAGTATAAAATCTCACCACATTTCCCTTAATTTCATTAATTCAGGGCTTTCTTTTTTTTGGTTGGGTTTTCTTGTCCTCTAAACCCCAAAGTGCTGTTCTCAGAAATACTGGCCTTGGCAGTGTTGAGGAACATTGCACAAAACTAAATAGGTGGTTTTGGCAGGATAACCTTGGAAGTGAAAACTCCTTCCCTGCCTGGAGACCTCTCCTGTGTCAAACGGAATTGCAGCACTGTGCCCATCTCGTGCCACGGGGCATCGGCTGCTCCGCGCTCGCCTCGCAGCTGTTCCTCCTCTGCAGGGAACGGATGGAGTGGTGTCAGATTTATCCCCAGCTCAGGAACCTGGTTCAGGTCATAGGAAACCTCTCCATGGTGGCCTCAAGGAAATCCCCAATTAATTCCTGTGGGAAGATGGCAGGCGGTACCTGTTGAATTGTCCTGTTCTGCTTTACCTAACAGCTGAAAATAGACGCCCTCTCCTAACAAAATATTGATAGGAGCACACTGATTGTTGAGACTTCTCTTCTGCTCCCTAAAAACAACCAGTGCCAGCTGTAGTTTTTCCTGGTGCTTATCGAATATTCTGGTCCCTGATAAGACAATTATTTTTCAGTGCTTCCCATCAATCCAATGAGATAATAATTTTTTCAGTGCTATGCCTCAGTCTGACTCCTGCAGGTGTTGTGATCCATCCCAACACTTACTGATACGTATTTTTAAGATCTTATTTCACAGTTTGAACTGTGGAAATAAGGGAAAAGGTGTTTTTATGGATCAGTCAGACATCCGAACCTGCCTATGGCTACTGAAACATTACAAAAGCTGGCCCGGCAGCACTGCTGTGGTGGCAGCCACTCATCCAAGCTGCATACGAGGCACCGAAATTTGATGCTGCTGCTCAATGGCACTTGAAATTTTGGAATTGCGTCAAGAAGAGTTGTAGATTATTTATATAATCCCACAGAAAAGCAGGGAAGGGCTGGAGACGTGGATTCACATTTAACCTTCTCCTTGCTCAAGAGATTTTTTACATGACAGAAAACAAATGTGGTTGTTATTGTGTTGATTTAATGGCAGAGCTCTGATTTGGTTGCTGTTTGTTTGTTGGAGGGGAGGGTGTGGATGATTTTTTGTTGGTGAGAAGCAGAAAGTGGCTGAGGTCTGAGAGGAAGGACAGCAGGGGCGGGAGCCAAGCCGAGGCTCGGATTACACTGGTATGTTTTGGTTGCTGCCTAACGTGTTTTTGTTTTTCTTCATTACACATATTTCTCTTGGGAAGAGCAGGAAAAACTGTGTGTGTCAAATATACATCAGGGCTCTGTGCCTCTGCCTAAGAGGTTCCAGATGGGGAGCGTTACGATAGGGACACTTTCTCCTGCCTTTCGCTTTGCGGCATTAATTTTGGTGACAAACTGCAGGAAAACATGTATCAAGCCCAGAGTGTGCAGTGAGTGCTTCTTCATCTTTTTTCTTTTGAGCATTTTTTGGGCTATCCAAGTATGCAATAGGAAGTTGAAACTTCATTTCCAAACATTTATGGCCTCATGTCAAATCATTATATTCAAAAACAAGGGAAAAAGCTAGAGTTTTGAAGGGACTTTGAGAAGCTTTTTCCAGGGGCTGGAGAGTGTCCGAGGCTTGTCCACCAGACCACCTCCCTCTCCCTAAATTTGAGGCTGATGCCTGGGAAGGAGGGAATGGAAGCTGCTGGAAATGCCTCTGCAAGGGATGAGTCTCTTGCTGACGGGCGATGTTTCGTTTCAGTGCTGGGCAGGGTCTGTGGCTCCACCTGGGTTGGCATTGTGTCTTCTTCAAGACGATCTCCCAGGACTTCGATGGATTGTTTCCAGACCTGCTGTCAGGCTGAGGGTCCACAGCTCCTCCACCTGAAGCCAGCAGTGTGGCAGTGGGAGCCACAGCCGGGCTCAGGCAATGCCGACCTGTTCCTAAAATCAGTGAGCCACAGCTTCAGCAAGTGCCTCTGAGTGCTATGAGAGCTGCCAGCAGGTGACAACAGCGACAAGAGCTTGGCAAAACATCGTCCTACAGCGTTCTCAGGATGTAGTTTCCTGTGTAGATGTTTTTGCATAATGAAATTATGTCTTAAAAAGTAGCGCTTGGTTTGTGTATTGTGTCATTTGAAACATCAGTGTTTCCACGACAACAGGCCAAAAAGAGCCAAACTGTGTTACTTTGGGAAGGATGTGAAGCCATGGGTGAGGGGAGGCTTTCTACAGCTGGATGTAATGCTCCATGCGCTGGAAACTGGGAGATGCTTTGGAGACAGGAATTCTGCAGAGTACTGAAATATGTGGGTGATGGACTGTCTGAAAATGGAAAAGTCATTATTTGCTTCATCAGGGGGCTTCAGGGCACATGAGACATGAGTGGTCAAGAGCTCTGGAGACTCAAAAGCCTCAACCTTGAGAAGACAAATGCAAATGTAGTGCTGAGAATGTTGTTACCCATTCAGCCCAAAGGATGTATTTACAGCGTGGTTTGGGTTGGAAGGACCTTAAAGCCCCTCTTGTTCCAGCCCTGGCCATGGGCAGGGACACCTTCCACTAGCCCAGGTTGCTCCAAGCCCCGTCCAGCCTGGCCTTGGACACTGCCAGGGATCCAGGGGCAGCCACGGCTTCTCTGGGCACCCTGTGCCAGGGCCTCCCCACCCTTGCAGAGAATTCCTTCCCAATATCCCATCTAACCCTGCCCTCTGGCAGTGGGAAGCCATTCCCTGTGTCCTGTCCCTCCACCCTTTGTCCCAAGTCCCTCTCCAACTCTCCTTGAGCCCCTTTAGGCTCTGGAAGGGACTCTGAGGTCTCCCTGGAGCCTTCTCCTCTCCAGGTGAGCACCCCCAGCTCTCCCAGCCTGGCTCCAGAGCAGAGGGGCTCCAGCCCTTGGAGCAGCTCCGGGGCCTCCTCTGGACTCTCTCCAGCAGCTCCAGGTGCTTCTGTGCTGGGCCCCAGGGCTGGGGCAGCTCTGCAGGTGGGGCCTCACCTGAGTGGGGCAGAGGGGCAGAATCCTCTCCTCCCCTGCTGCCCATGCTGTGGGTTCAGCCCAGGCAAGGGGGGATTTGGGGCTGCTGGGGCAGGTCTGTCTTCTCCTCCAACATCCCAAAGTTCTCCCTGGGGCGGCTCTCACTCCATTATTTCCAGTATGACTTTATGTAAAGTAAAGGAAGCCAGCAGTGCTCCTGGCACTGTGTGAGGCTGTTTCTAGCAATGGCAGACAAGTTTTATTTGCAGCAGCTGCAGTTTGTGCTGCATCGCTGCACTGCATCCAGTTCTGCATAAGGGGATTATGACAGGTAGGAGGAAACCATGATATGGCTTGATGTTTCAATACATCATATAACCTGTTCTATAGATTATACCATTGCTTGAAATATATACATTAACAGGTTTTTATCTGTCATCGTTCTATCTGTGCTGCTTTGTTCCCACTGCAGTGCTTGTTTACTGTACTTGTACTGCTGACTAGGGGAGTGTAAAACCTCCTCCTTTAGGCATGATTTGTTTCCAACTGGTCACTTTATTGCTATTGCTGTTTTATTGTGATTACTTTATATCTTTATCCTATGAAAAAATAATTTGAAGCACCAGTTAAGGAGATTTTGCTCAGTCCTGGCACCTGTTGGACACTTGGCTGCCTGCATTTGACGGAGTAAAGTTTGTTCTTTGGCTGCAGAATATGAATGTTGGGAGTTGGAGAGACACTGTAATAACACCAAGCTTCCCAACTTCATTTTGGGATGCTTCTGTAAATCCAAAGCTCAACCCGAGATGAAGATTTTTTTCCACCCTAACGTTTGCTGGCCAATGTGTGCGAGTTTGCTGGAAAACATCAGCCTTTGGCTGTTCTTCCCATGGTTGTCCACCCTGCTCCCAAAAACATGAATGTCTGAGCAGAGGAGCAGGAATGTCGGCCAGACCGTAAGGATTTGGCAGCCTCTGCCTCCAGGATCCGCCGTACGGGCGTTTGCTGGTGACTGCCAGCTCAGCTGGGGCTTTTTTCCCCATTACTGCAGTTGCGTAGGCAAACTGTCCCTGTTCGGGAAGAGGACTTAGGTCGGAGGCTTTGGTTGGGTTTTGGGGTTTTGTTTTCTTGCATTGTGGTTTTGTGGCAATTCCTTTTCTACAAGAGCATCACTTGAAAGGAAGAAGCTGCCGTGGTCTGATCCTGTGCTTAGATACAGGGAAAGGAGGAATATTCTGCCAACACTGAAGTGTTTGCCAGGAACGCAGACACTGAATCCGATTTCTTACATAGCTGATAGAGCCCCTGCATCAGCAGAGCTTTGTATCTCCCAAACAAGGGTGTGTTGTAGTGACGCTTACAGTGTTTATCTCCGGTATTTTGCTCCATAATGGTGCTCTGGATATTTCCATTACACTGGCACTTCAACTAAATAGATTCCTAAACCTTCTCCAAGTTGCCGCTCTCCCATTCAAAGTTCTTCTTTTCCGTATTTGTATTGCACAGTGCAAACTCGATGTGCACAAAGACACGTGCTCATAACTGAGCCTGTATTTTAACACAAGTTGTTGCCAAAATTTTGTTGTTTGATTTCTCCAGGCACAGAGCTCCTCTGTGGTGACCAGGGACAGGACCTGAGGTAATGGCTGGAGCTGTGTCAGGGAGGGTTAGCTTGGATCTCAGGGAAAAGTTCTTCCCTCAGAGGGTGGTTGGGCACTGAGCAGGCTCTCCAGGGAGTGGTCACAGCCCCGAGGCTGCCAGAGCTCCAGGAGCGTTTGGACAACGCTCTCAGGGACATGGGATTATTGGGGTGTCCTGTGTAGGGCCAGGAGTTGAACTCAATGGTCCCTCTGGGTCCCTTCCAGCTCAGGGTCCTCCATGATTCTGTTGTTCTCCATTCCTGGATGTTGACATGATTCCCTAGAGAGGGAAGGTGCTGTCCTTGAATAATCTCAGTTTTCAGCCTGGGTAGGGTCAGTGCGAGTGTCTTACCAAGACAAGACATTTTTATTTGGCATAAACTGTCTGTAATGAGAAAAAAAAGATTGAAAAAGATGTTTTACAGTTTGTATCATGAGAGTCGTATTTTGCACATCAGTTTAATTACAAGAGGGTTTGTCTGTTAATGGGTAGAACTCACTTGGCTGCTGTTCAGTAATTGTAATTATGGAATGAAGGATTTGCTGTGCTTTTTATTGGAAGAATCCCACCGAGTTTAATTCCATGTAGTGGTGGCTGCGCTGTCATTGACAGTGAAGTGTCAGTGAAGGGATGAAGAGCATTTTAAACTTCATAAACACAACAAATGGTGCGTTTGGTTGGTGTGGGGAGGCCCCTTAAATAAGGTCTTGGCCCTTTGGGCAGTCTTTGCAAGCCTGTCCATATGGACTTGTTCTCCATGTGCTCCAGAGGGGCAGGAGGGAGAGGAAGGGTCTCATCAGGACTTCCCAGGTGTCTTTATCCTCTGGAATTTCCTCACCTGAAGTATTTGTAGGTAATGTATTTGAAAGGTTCTTTTGTGGGTAGCAAAGAGCAGGGACAGGACAGGGGTGCACCTTTTGGTTGCTGCACCTGCTTAAAAATTGAGTATTGATTTTATGGGAAGAAACAGGAAACTCCATGGTTTTGAGAAGCTCATAAGCTAAAAATCAGGCAGTGGGAGCTACCACAGGAAGCAAACACCACCAAGGAGAAGTTCTGCTGTGTTTGCTGTCAAAGACTGGTGTAGGATTAGATCCTGTTCACGGCCATAGCCCGGACAAGCTTTCTCTAAAATACTGGAGACAAATATCACCAGTTTTTGAACAAAAAAAGTATTTTGTCATTATAGACCTTGAATTTAAGTTGCTTTGTCATGTTGTGGTTAGAGGGTTCAGAGGAGGTCACAGAGATGTTCCAGGGCTGGAACCCCTCTGCTCTGGAGCCAGGCTGGGAGAGCTGGGGGTGTTCACCTGGAGAAGAGAAGGCTCCAGGGAGACCTCAGAGTCCCTTCCAGGGCCTAAAGGGGCTCCAGGAGATCTGGAGAGGGACTTGGGACAAGTGCCTGGAGGGACAGGACAAGGGGGGAATGGTTTAAAACTAAAAAGGAGAGATTTAGAATGGATGTTAGGAAGAAGTTCTTCCCTGTGAGGGTGGTGAGGCCCTGGCACAGGGTGCCCAGAGCAGCTGTGGCTGCCCCTGGATCCCTGGAAGTGTCCAAGGCCAGGTTGGATGGAGCTTGGAGCACCCTGGTCCAGTGGAAGGTGTCCCTGCCCATTGCAGGGGGTGGCTCTGGATGATGTTCCAGGTGCTTTCCAACCCCAGCCATTCTGTGGTTGTGTGATTCTGTGAAATGGAAAACTTGGGTTTGCTCTGCAAGGCGCTGCAATGGCCCCTTGAAGAAAAGAACAGTGAGATAGGAACGTTTGCAGGTCTTTAAAGGTCAGTGTGTGGCAGTTCAGGGCTGCAGGGCAGGCTTGGGCCCTGCTCAGGCATCGCAGAACGAACACTATAAATAATCTGTGGTTTGTGCTTTTGACCACAAAAGCTCCTCTGGCTTCATCCGGCAACGTGGGACACGGAGCCACAACCAAGAGAGCGAAACCCCGAGGTGTCGGTGCGTCAAGTCGTGTTTAGCTGCTGTAAATTAGATTTTCAGTATTACTGTTGAACCATGGCTTGAGGGGTTCCCATAAAAGCTATTTTTCTTTGCAGGAATTCAAGTTGCAGCTCATACCTTTTGACTTTGGTGCTTCCTTAGGGTTTGTGGTCTCTCTGCCTCAAGGTGGCTCCTCATGGAAACCAAAAGTTGTAGAGATCCATCAAAGTGGGGTTGTTTTAGCAGAGCAATTTGGGCTGGAAGATTTTATCATGAGGTGGGAGCTGCAGGTTTAAAAGCTCTTCCATGGGCAGGAGCAATAATGGGAAGGGATTTAGCGCGGCTCTAACTTAAGTAGTGTAAATGCAGTTTATGTTCTGACCGTAATTCAATGTATTTCTGTTAAAAAGCAGTACAACAGGGCAAGAAGAGTGCTGAGAGCTTGGTTGCAGGTGGAATGAAAACCAGGGAAAATGATCTTTATCATCCTGCTGTTTATGTTTCAGGAGGAGGAAGGAATTTGCAAATGCCGTGGACACATAAAAAAGACATTAAATTTCAAAAATTCTGATATGCTATTTTTCTTCCCTGTGTGTTTTTTTCATTTGGAGGATTGCTTTATGGATTTCTTTTTTTCACACATAATATATAGAATATTGGGATAAACAGCCCTCGGATCTGTAAATCAGTCACAGGGAATGTTCGAAACCACCACTCTCTGTGGATGCACACACTGGCTTTCTCCAACAGAAAGCTGTAGGTGAAGCGTGGGAATACACATCTGATGTGCATCATGGAATTATGGGGGGGTTAAAGTGGGAAAAGGCCTTTAAGATCTTCAATACAACCATCACCCAGCACCACCACCATGTTTGTCACCAAACCATGTCCTCAAGTCTTTTTTTGAACACTTCCAGGGATGGGGACTCTGCCACATCCCTGGGCAGCCCGTCCCAATGCTTGACAACCCTTTATGTGGAAAATGTTTCCCTGATATCCAACCTAAACTTCCCCTGGCACAACTTGAGGCCATTTCCTCTTGTCCTGTCGCTGTGCCCTGGGAGCAGAGCCCGACACCGCCCCCCCCCCTCCTGTCAGGGAGTTGTGCAGAGCCACAAGGTCCCCCCTGAGCCTCCTTTTCTCCAGGCTGAGCCCCTTTCCCAGCTCCCTCAGCTGCTCCTGGTGCTCCAGCCCCTTCTGTATTTATGTTATTTGGTGGGAAAAAGGTTTTAGCAAAGCCATTCCCAGTGTGCTCACACAGTTACGAGTCATTCATACTTTATGAAAACATTTGATTAATGATCTCCAAATTTCACAGTAAATCAGGGAATATGAGTCTTCCAGCACTGTCTTCTCTGATATTAACCTACTTCTTCTCCCTGGCATTAATGAGCTTGACGGAATCTTTCTCCCAGTCCCTTCCATGCCCCTTCATGGAATATAACTATTAATGTAAGTGTTCCACAATGGAGATTTAAGCAGTTGTCTTGCTTTTCTCCTGGTATATTAATGGTATGGCTTTCTAAAAAATTCAATTCACATTTCAGATTAATGGGGAACCATTTAAAAACTCTTTGTCTATTAATATATTTCTTATTCTACACTGCAAAGAGAAGATGATGTTTTTATTTTTCTCTCTAAGGGTGAGGGCTAAAGGCTCCTCTGAGGGCTGGGAACCTAAAATATGCTGCCAAAGGCCTGTATTTCCACCTGTTCTTTCACTACAGAAGGTGTTATTCCATAGGGGGATGCAGCTCTTATTCTATAGGAGAATACTGCTGTTATTCTGCAGAGGAATAACATTCCATTTGGATTATCTATAGAACAGCTTTTTATTGCCAGATAAGAAAAGTCACCACAGTGTTTTCCCAGATGCAGAGGTTTGGAAAATAACCTTTTTTCAGGGAAGACATTAAAATAATCCTTATTCTGACTGTAATCTGGAATTAATCCAGATTGCATCAATTTTGAGGTGAGAACGAGGAGGCTGCAAGCCTCTGGGATCAGGAGGAACGTGGAGCATTTAGCCAGGAAACTGTTAATCCCTTTTTCCCCTCATCCTGATAGGCATCTCTTTGTGCAGGAGGGCTGGAGGAAGAGGAATGGAGCTGCTTGCTCCTGCCTTCTCCAAACTGCTGGATCTCCCTCCAGGTCCAGAGGGATGCCTGGCTCCTACAGAGGAACGTATTGAATTTTGTTTCCTTCCAAATGTTGAGCCCTGGCCAGTAAAAGCTTTTGGTCTCCCCAAGAATCCTCGGAATGCTGTTATGGAGTTTTGTGCGTTGAGCTGCTCAGCAGCCTCGAATCAATGAGTCAGTAAAGGGCAATCATATGAACAGAAGATAATTTGTTTTAGAAAGTTGTAACTCTTTTTCTGAGGCTGAACTATTATATTCTGCCCCACTTGCAGGGGACGGGGTGTCCTGCTCGGTTCTGTATGGATTAGACACGTATAAATTGAATTAATAGCACTTTTTTATGGCCCAACAGTCCTGCTAAAGAAACCCTGTGAGTAAAGCAAACAAAAATGTATTAAGTTGTCTCAACTCAAACACCAGACGTTTCTCCAGCTACTTGTTGGCCTGTTCCCAGCGTGCTGGGCCTGGAGAGTCACCCGAAGTTTGCACAAGAAGGGATCCAAAGACCTTTCTTGTTTATATCAGCATGAAGGAAAAATGCATGAAAGAGGGACATTATGGGCTGTGATTTCTGGAGGCATTTGGGTTATAATCACATATATCATGTGGTCTGGCACATTCATCCCCAAAAAAGCTCATAAAAACAGAGGAATCTCGCTGTTCCCCACTCCTATATTTGAAGTGTTTTCTCTTAAATTTCCTTGCTACAAAGTAAGAAAGATTGATTCCTGAGCAAGGCTCTTCCCAAAGAAACCCTAATAAATAGACCTTGTTTGTCTCTGTCAGCAGTTACTTAGGATATAAACACAGGTAATCGAACTAGAAAATCGTCTTAATATTGTTCTTTGCTTAAATTCTTTATTAGATTTTATGAAAATTTATTGTATGAGATGATATAAAGCTGTGCTGCCTCCTGTTTGGTCTGTTCAGGTTCATTGTGCTGCTTCTCTAACAAACAATGTTAATTAGGGGTATAGAAAATTTCTCTCATTGCCTTAAGATGTTTTCTTAGAATATGAGTGATCCTCTAGCAGAGAAATGCTCGTAACCTAATTATTACAATTTAAAACTAATACCTAAATATAAGGTGATGCATTTGCATGTCTTGAATATTCTGCTTGAAAGCTTCTTGATGTGTCTCTGCTCACTGAAATACCTGGAGGTAAATCCTTTGGAAATCATAAACAACATCCTGTCTTTTAATACTAAAATTCCTGGTTTGGGGAGAGGATGCCTGGATTTTCATCTCCAGGAGAGGTTTGGGGCTTCAGGGGAGGCAGGGGCACCTTCAATGTCCTCTGGAGGGTGGGTTGAGGGGGGATACTGGGTACAGGGAGGATTTTTGGGATGAATAAGCAAGAAAAAAGTGTAAACAGCCTGAAAAGATGTGAATTCTCTCCAGGGTTCCTGAGCTGCAGCTCCAGAATCATCCCTCCAGAATAACCTGTTTGCTCGGCAGGTTTCAGCTCTCCCAGAACCTGCTTTAGTCAACTAAAGCAGATTCATATGCAATAGTTTGAATTTAAACAAATCCCTATATTCAGATAGGGGGAAAATCACATTGTTATTCCATGGCAAAACTCCATTGGTCCTTAAATCGTTAAATCTGAGCAGATTGGGAAATAAATCAGCTTGGGAAGGGAACCAGATCATTCACAGACAGGATGTGTCCAATAGCCTTCTTCCAAGGTCTCATTTCATTTGGCCTTTATATTCTGCTTTTAGTTGGGAAGTTAAATCCACAAAGGTCATTTGAAAAGCTTCAGATTATAGATAGAAAGCCCTTTTAATCTTTTCTAATAAATAGCTGAGCAGGGAATAAATCTTTTGGGAGCTGAGCTCTGATGTTAAGCCTCAGCACAAAATATCCATACATGAGTAACACTTGGAAATTATCTCAGAAATTATAATCACCTTAAATAAATTTGACTTAGAAGAAAAGGTGTGTGATTACGAAAAGTGGTTTAATAAATGAAGCATTAATTGGACATGGTGGCTTGGCAGATTCTGTCACCGCGGTCCGGATGATTATTAAAGTGATTTAGGCACAACTGAAAACAGCAGTTTCAGTTCAGAGATTTCTTTTAAATGGCAGTAAATTACTCTCTCCAGTCAGTGCTTTGGTAAGGCAGGGTCAGAATAAAAGCTTTGCATAATAAAGACTTAAAAGCATTTTGATTTTGGAAAAGCAAGAGCAGCAAATGGAAACGAGGGTGTCTGAAATGCTGAAAATATTCCGGGTTATGCCAGTGCTGTGTATGACATTGTCTAACATCTGAGTAGCCTTCAAAGCATTTTCCCCCTAATTCCACATATAATTAAAAACGGGCTCATTAAAATGTAGGGTCCTGTTGGAGCAGTGTACTTGTGTATTTATTTAAATTAATAAAGCACAGCTTTAATGCAGACTGTAATAACTACAAACACTAAATCTCTTCTGTGCAGCTCACACTTTATTTTTAACCAGTGTTCAGCTTCTCTTCATGAACACCAGCTTGCAAAGGAACATGGTCCCCAGCAGCTCGTTGGATTATTTTGTGAACCACTCAACGAACTTTCCCCATCCCCTTTTTTTGAAGTGAAATGATAGGAAAAACCCTCAGGTGCAGTTGTGAGTGACGCCCATGGAAATCAGGCAAGGCGGTGGCTTTTCCAGCATAACGATGGCATCTCCTTCTTTTCACAGGCATTTGGAAACGCAAAAACAGCCCATAACAACAACTCCAGTCGCTTTGGCAAATTCATCCAAGTGAATTACCAGGAGACGGGCACCGTGCGAGGGTAAGTGGGAGCAGGGGAGGGAGCTGGGTGTACCCAAACCTAAACAGGCTGCAGAAGGGGGTTAATCGCTCTGGCCAGTGTCTTTCCCAAAATGCGATAGGAAAAGAAAAATAAGTAGTTTTTTTTTTTTTAAGGTTTTTTTTAAGGTTTTTTTTTAGGTTTTTTTAAAATCTGCTGGTATGGAAATATTGGTGCATCCAAGGTGGATGCCGAGGTGTGGATGCACCCGAGCTGGCTTCAAGCCAGTTGAGCTCTCCTTAATCCTGATGTCAAATTTATAATGAACCTGAAAAGCAACTTCTCCTCCCAAGACAGGAGTTAAGGCAGGAAAGGGGAACATTTTAGCTGTGATGGGGTGGGGGCTGGAGCAGTAGATGTGGAGCAAAAGGTTTGGCTCAGGCTCAAAGCCAAGGGGAGGATTCCATCTCTGGCTGGGAGTTCTGGAGGCCACTGAGCTGCACTCTTCTTGCTCACTGTCTGATTCCCCCCAGGCTCTCCCTTCAAGTGTCTCCTTAACCCAGCCCTTGACCAGTGAAGGTCTCTTTTTCCTCCCAGGCCATTGCAAGGAGATCCTTGTCTCCACCATGGTTTTCCTCAGTTTATTTCAGCATTGGAAATTTGAGAGCAGCCCTGAGGAGAAGAATTTTTTGGGTGGAGGTTGATGAGAAGCTCATGGCCATGTGCACTGGGAACCCAGAAACCCCCCATGGCCTGGGCTGATCCCTCAGCATGGGCATCAGGAAAGGGGGGGAATTCTGCCGCCTGCCCCGCTCAGGTGAGACCCCACCTGCAGCTGCCCCACCCCTGCAGCCCGGCACAGGAAGGACGTGGAGCTGCTGGAGCGAGTCCAGAGGAGGCCATGGAGATGCTCCGAGGGCTGGAGCCCCTCTGCTTTGGAGCCAGGCTGGGAGAGCTGGGGGTGCTCACCTGGAGAAGAGAAGGCTCCAGGGAGAGCTCAGAGCCCCTGCCAGGGCCTTAAGGGGCTCCAGGAGAGCTGGAGAGGGACTGGGACAAGGGGTGGAGGGACAGGAAACAGGGAATGGCTTCCCACTGCTAGAGGGCAGGGTTAGATGGGATATTGGGAAGGAATTGTTCCCTGGGAGGCTGGAGAGGCCCTGGCACAGGGTGCCCAGAGCAGCTGTGGCTGCCCCTGGATCCCTGGAAGTGTCGAAGGCCAGGTTGGATGGGGCTTGGAGCACCCTGGGCTAGTGGACGATGTCCCTGCCAGTGGCATGGGCTGGAGCTACCTAAACCCAGCTTTCTCTCTGGCTTTAGATAATTTCCAGGGCATCAGATCATCACCAAGGAGCTGTAAATGAGCAGGGCTTCATTAACTCCCCTTTTTGTCCAGGTTAACTGAGTCAGTTGGAAAATGAGTAGAAGCAGCATTCCAGGGGCTGTATAATTTCTGCAGCTGGCTAAGAGAGCTCTTGCTGGGACTTTGTTGTTATTTTAGAGAATTGCTTTTAATTTTTTTTTTTTTGCTTTCTTGTTTTCCAGCAGAACAGTATCACACAAAGAGCTGCCATTAATTTTTCAGTGAGCTCGGGTACTCCGCGTCCCTTCCCGCTGGTTTTGCATCCTACGTAAAACCTGATGTTCTTTTTTTTCCCTTATTTAATACTGGTGCACAGTTCTCTTAAAAGGATAAACCTCATTTTTTAAATACTCCTGGGTAACAAGAATCCAACAAATGCCTTAACTATGTATTATCTTGGCATGATGTGTCAGTGCTGTGGTTGTGGCCCCTATTTTTACTTGGCAGAGATGTGAAAATAACATTATATTCATATATTGTAGTTCATGAAATAGGAGGAATTTTCTTTGCTTTTTAAAAAATGAGCTTTCTTGGTCTTTAGTTACACAGTGTGATGTGACTACTCTGCTATGAGCTTGCACTGCTCCCCCAGTGAAAATAAAAGATGTTTAAAGAAAAATATAAGCATTTTAAAGCCAAAAAGCATATGTGGCATACGAGCCCGCATTTATTTTCCAGCGAAAGAAGATTTTTGTAAAAACTTAGCCTAGATTTTTTTAGCACAACCCAAATCAATTATCGATCAATGTGTTCTGCATATCAGTAGCTTTGGTAATGGAACTGTAATTTGCAGCCCCGAATCAGAGTTTTCCTCTCTTCAGAGGTTGAAAATAGCAGTTGGATATTTACTTACAAGACCTCTGAGTATAATCACCCAAAACTTGAAGAGATGGAACAGGCAGGAGGCTGAGCAGGACCCAACCCAACCCAACCCCGTGAGATGAAGTCTTGGAAGGTCTCACAGGCTGATGGAACAGGAGCAGTGCTGCAGTTCAGGGCATTCCCAGGGAGCCTCCTGAATTTCGGATGTCCTGGTCCATGGTCAGCCAGGCCTGGAGGAACCTGCTCAGTCCCCATGGGATGATCAGAAGCCTTGACACCTGACACGCTCCATGGAATGGCAGAGGAGCCGGATAGGAGAGGTTTTAGAGCCCGATGGGAGAGGTTTAAATCAAAGCCCTGTGAAATACAGGCTCTCTGTGATTACATCAGTGTTTTACACAAGATCATCCCCTCAGAGCTTCTTTTCTTTGCGCTCTTAAAGGTAGAACTGACATAGTTGACAATGGTAAAGAAAAACAAATTTGAAGACATCAACTTTTTAAGACCTAAGTTGGTTTTCCTATTCACTGTCTTGTTACAAGAGGGGACAGATGTTGTTCTTGGGACAAGAACATTCATTTTGACCTTTGCACTAAGCAGGGAGCATTTTACCGAAACAGCACTGTAGCTGCATCTATTAAAAAAAATTATAAATTAAATATAAAATAAAATTTAAAAAATAGAAACTTTCTAAAATAAATCTTAAAAAGTGAAACTAAAATTTAAAAATAAATAAATAAATAAAATTCCCCTGATTTAAATAGTGTCTGGGACCAGATGACCTCCAGAAGACCTTTCCAATTGAAATTACTGCCTAAGAATGATTTTTGGGGTGGTTTATAATAAGAGCAGAAATGACAGGGGTGGGGATGAATGATGAAGGCCAAGGGCGTGGACAGCAGTGTCTGAGCCATTATCCAGTGGGATCCCATTAGTGGGATCTGGGATGCTCTCATTCTTGTGTTCCCCGACCCTGCAGTGAATTCATGGCTTGGGAAGGAAAAACTGGGTTCAGGTTAGAAAGGGATCATAAAAACCCCATCAACCTGTCAGTGAATAACGGAATATCCTTAGACCGTTTCCAGCTTCCTCCCAGGGAATAACAGGAATACAGCTTTGCTGTCTGTCTTCCTTTACTCCTCCTGTCCAGCAAGATCATGGGGAGTTGGATTTGCCACTTCCAGTAGCCTCTCCCAAGAGTTGCCTTAAGAATTTTCACAAAACTCTGCAGCATGTCCAAATGATTTATATTTTATTTTTCATGGAAGCAAGGGAGAAAGTTGTGCTGGAGGTAATAATTAGATCTGGCTTTCCCATCTATGGTGGAGGAGCGAATGTGGAAGCACCTCCTTGTCCGACCATGCCCAAAGTTAGTTGGGTTTCCCGATTCCTACGTAGCTCTGACTGTTGGTGCCATGTCACCGGGCTTCTGTCACTGGAAAAGCACAACTCCTTCATCCAAACTGCTGCTTAGAGCTTTGGCTTCTAAATCCCTGTCATTACTGGTTAGGTTTGTTGGAAGAAAAAAACCTGTGGGAGCTTTGTTTAACTCGACAAACTTGAAAAAAGTATTTAATATGTAGATTGAGCGTGTTTGTTGTGGAGGCTCTTAGGAGAAAATGTAAACTGCAGTGAGGAGCTTTTGCAATTGTTTATTTTTTTTGACTGGAGCCACAAGTTAATAACCCAAATTTTTGGTGAGAGGTGGCTCTTCTGGAGGAGGGAATGGGGATTTGGGGACCGATTCTGCAGCTAAATGGCATCTTGCACACTTCTGCACGCAGATGTATTTCCATGTGCACAGCTCCAGGGCTGCAGGCAATGAGATTTTGCTGGCTTGGGATGAAATAGGGATTCAGGCTCCTTCCTTGCCTGTCAACATTTCTCCTGTCCATAGGCTGACGCATCTGAGATCATGTTTTTCAGATCCAAGTTAGTGTTGGCTTGGTATCAAACCAAAAAAACCTCAGAAGCCAAACATAATATTGGGCTTGTTCTGCCGAGGAAGAAATTTATATAACTAAGTGAAACAAGGCTGAAACTTCTTTGTGTGGGTACCAAGGCTGAAGCCCCTGGTAAAGCTGCCTTCATTGGAGCTGGGTATCAGGTCAATGAATGATGCTTTGATTTTTTTCCTTGCAGAGCTTATGTTGAAAAATACCTCCTGGAGAAGTCCCGACTGGTCTATCAGGAGCACAACGAGCGGTGGGTGCCTCTGTCTTGCCCAAGGCTTGGGTTTAACTCCTGTACATGGCACAGATAACTTAAATCCCTGGTGGAGCTGGCACAGGGGATCAGGATTTTCATGCTCCTAATCCTGTGCTGCAAAGATTAATGATGCATTTTATGTTTGAATATTTTGTTGTTTAGGGAGAAATGTGCTCATGAAGGGTATAAACTCCATTATTTTACCAACAGTCTTTGACTTACCATGGAATCATAGAATGGGTTGGGTTGGAAGGGACCCTTAAAGACCATCTTGTTCCAACCCTTGCCATGAGCAGGGGACCTTCCACTACAATATTGTCACATTCATTTAATTTTCATTGTCTTTATGGGATATGGATTATTATGTACCACTTCATTCTTGTGCAAATTGGGAACTACTTAATGTGTCATTTTAGGAGAGACACGTGGTATTTTCATTCTTCTTTGCAGTTCAATGAAGCCTTCAGAGGGGCCTCCAGAAAGAGCCAAAATTATATAGAGAATGAACTTATGTGTTCTTTCCTAATTGCAGCATTTGCTGCATATTCCTCTCCTCTCTCAGTAATTATTCCACTTTTAAATAATTTTACTGCCTTTAGTTGTCTTTCAACTCTTGGCACTTCTGGCTGTGTTTCCCTTTGGAGACGGATGTGTGAGTTTTCTGGAATGCTCCAGGGCTGTTCCTGGAGTTACAGAACATCTACAGCCTTGACAAGCGTCCTCTTGGGTGTTGCAAGATGATTAAACTGGGATCCTCTTGGAAAACATCCAATATAAAAGCAGAGTTTTAATATTAGAGAGAAATGGTGTTAATCTGTGTTACAGTCGTCTGGAAGCAGAAGAGATGAGTGTCCCTTGGGTTGGGTTTATCATTAGTGATATTCATGTATTTTGAATATTTGAGTTTTTGAATACTTGAAGACTTTTCAGTCGTGTCTCATGGAACTGCAACTGCAAAGTCGTTGCCTTTTTAAAGGTAATAAGGTATTAAAAATTATAGTTTCTGCATTGCAAGGAAATATGTTGTGATTCTAGTAAAGGAGGTGCAGCCAGGGGGAGGGTCAGTCTCTGCTCCCAGGGAACAAGGGACAGGACAAGGGGACACGGCCTCAAGCTGTGCCAGGGGAGGCTCAGGTTGGACATCAGGAGGAGTTTCTTCCTGGACGGGGTGGTCAGAAATTGGAAGGGGCTGCCCAGGGATGTTTGGAGTCCCCATCCCTGGAGGTGTTCCAGGAATTCCTGGGTGTGGCACTCAGTGCTCTGGGTTGGGGACAAGGTGGGGTTTGGGTGCAGGTTGGACTCGATGGCCTGGGAGGTCTTTTCCCACCTAAATGATTGTGGGATTCTGTGAAATATGTAGGCATTGCACATGCTTCTGAAGGAAAACCTGATCATCTCAGCTAGAAATTCTTCAAGTAGATTCTAGGGCAGTGGCTGTCCTTGGATGGAGAAGAGGGATCTCATTCTCCATGGCATAATTGAATCTGTTCCATCCCTGCACAGCAGGTACGAACCAGCTCTAAACGGTGTCAGGCCTGAGCCTGGGAGCTGGAAAATCAGGTTGGGAGGTTTCCATGTGCCTCTGCTCAGTGTTGCTGCTCATTTTCAAGTCTAACAGCTTTTGTTTTTCATTTGTCACCAGGAACTACCATGTATTTTATTACCTCCTGGCAGGAGCAAGTGAGGAGGAGAGATCAGCATTTCACCTGAAGCAGCCGGAGGAATATCATTACCTCAACCAGGTGGGAATACTATACGGGAATACAATCCATAGTCTTGCCTTCTGCTGATACTTAATGCTAATAAAGATGAGGTGTGGAGTAGTAAAAGTGGGGGTTTATAAAGGTGTGGAATAGTAAAAATGGGTTTTAATGGTTTATAGGAAGTATTCCGTCATTGGAATAATTCTGCATTAGCAATCTGAACACCTGGTGGTGTTTCAGGGAAAAATAATCAGTGTTTTCTGTACCTGGGATATGTTAAATATTTTGAGTTTTTGATTGCTGGAGGGAGAAACAGTCAGAATTTCTCTGCTCTCTGTGTGAATGTCATTTACTCATTAACATCTGTCTCCTGAGCAGGAGAAAAGGAGAAAATGGGGCATACTGGGCTAGAACATCTTGCATGAAGAAGTCCTAATTCTGTAGCTTCTGGCTGGCTTTTAACACGACCCTTTCTAATATAACTAAAACCACAGCAACCATTGAAAACCTGGGAATTAATGATGGATGAGGTGTTACGAACAGCCAAATAAATTCAGTTTATATGATGATAATTTTAAAACAAACTGATTTACTTCAGGTAGTTAAGCAGTTATCCAGTGACTCTTGCGAATAGGGACTTCAAAAAGACCAAAAATAGGAGGAATATGTGGAAGAGGAGTTAAATTACGTGTTGATTTTAACTAATTGCAATTTTCATGGTGCTGAAACGTGAGGAGCCGTAAAGAGTTATTTAGCCCCTAAACTGGAGAGAAACTTGGACCCACAGCCCAACCCAAATAGCCTTTAGTTCTTTTTAGAAATGTACCTTCACTCAGGAATAGCTCTCAATTACCAGGGACTTTTTAAGGATGTTTTTAAAGCTGGCAATCAACACCAAAATCCATTGTGTATTATTGGCTCCCACCCACCCATCTCAGGACTGGGAAATATTCCCAAGTGAGGAACACGCCGAGGGCTGGAGGCTCTTTGCTGGAGTCTCTGCGCCTCAGGCAGTCGGGGAGCATGGTGTGATCTCCAGCACCATCTGTGCCGCAGTTTTGCAGCGGGAAGGCGCCAAGATGAAATGTGTTGTCAGATTCCAAGGTTTTGTTGGGCCATCGGGTCGCTTTCTGTTAGTTGAAAATATTGCTTTTAATTACAGGTCTTTTTTTTACATAGCAGTTTAAGAGCATTTTATTGAAAGGAAAATTAGAAATCTAACGGCACGTAGTGTGGGGAACCAGTAGGAATGTTAAAATTTAGGGTGAAATGTTTATTTTAATCTAAATTAAAGTGGTGTGAGGCAAGTAAGCTGGAGAAGGCTGCTGAGATCAGTCCAGTGGATCAGAGAAACAGACTCTGGACTTCTCTGAACACGGTGTATGGACAGTAGTGGGAGTTTGTGGGAGGTTTTTTAATAATGTTTTAAAAACTAGGATTAGAGTTAACACTGACAGCTATGGGAAAACAGCACCTTTAGATGTGGTCAGGGCATGGTTTCACGTGAAGACCATCTGACAGTACAGAAGCAACTTTTCCCTGCCCTGTAGGAGAAAGGAAAAGGAAAGTAAGGAGAAAAGGAAAAAAGACGTAGTGGAGAAATGGAATAAGAAACTTGGGAGACATTTAAGGGAAAAATTGTAAAATGACCCTTGAACATTTGCAGTCTCTTCTTAAGTGTGTCCTGGGGAAGACCCTGCCTTTTTAAAAGGAAAAAGAACCAGCTCAGAAATGAACCAAAGTGTTTTACTGAAAATTAAATATTCATATAGAGAAGCCATAAAATATTGAACCAGGCCCCTGAAGTGAAGGAGTGACTCAGTCCTGAGTCAGGCTTTACTTTCCTCCTCCCAGGTTCCTCGGCTCTTGTTGTGTTACACAAAACAAATGGGGAGTTTGCTTTGCAGATGAGAAATAATCTGTTCAGATACTTCACCAAAATCTGCTCTATAAATGCAGGGAGAAGTTTGAAAATAAAGATTTCCATTTATTTTAAAATGCAAATTTACTCAAAGTGTCCCCTGAGTATGGGGAACTTTTCCATCTCTCTCCCAATGGCAGGTGCACCCACCCCTGCACACCCAGCAGCTCGCTGAATATTTTCTGTGCTGGTTGTTAACTTTTACCCATTTTGAAATCAGTCATTTGCAGGTTTAGATCCTTATTTTCAGCTCCTCAGGAACTCCAGTGCCATCTCTCTCCCTCTTGGGGCTGGTCACCGACACATGCTTTGACTTCTCTCAACTCCATCTCTGTCTGATTGGAAAAAGACAGAAATTCCTAAAAAGCTTTGGAGTGTTGCTTGGAAGAATCTCACTTTTGCTGCACTTCTGTGTGTCTGGAGCAGAGGTTGAGAGTAGAAACAAACCAAATCTGCTCTTCAGTGGGATTTTGGCATCAGTGGCTCTTCAGCTCCAGGTGAACCAAGGGTTTCCCCAACTCTGGAGAAGTAGAAAAGGTTTTAGTATCCATTAGGATTATTGATGAGAGGGCCTCGCTGATACACTGTGAGCAGGAAGCAGCACCAGGAATGCAAAAGCATCATAAAACTTCCCTTAAAACAAATAAAACTAGGGAATGACTCTGCAGAATAACAGCAATCATTTTCCTGGTTAGGGAGCAGGTCGTGGGGGTGATTTGGGGTGGGAATACCACTTAACCCGCTCTGCCTTGCTTTCAGATGACAAAGAAACCCCTCAGACAGAGCTGGGATGATTATTGCTATGACTCGGAGCCGGTCAGTACAAGAACCTGCCTCTTCCATGTTGCTGGTGCAGGGCTGCTCTCACCTGAGTGTTTTAGGGACACCAAGACAGCCAAATGAAATGAAGTTTGACCCATTAACCACCCTTTGCCCTGCCGTGCTGTTGCTTGTGACAGTACAGATGTTTTTTCCCTGCCCTTTTTTGGTTCCTTCCATCTGGAAAGCTTCGTCAGCAGTTGGAGATGGTCAGCTCTCTACAGTCATCTCAGTTTTAGAAAACTAAGGGGGTTTTCATTCCTTCCTGATGGAATACATGATGATTTATGGAAATTGTGATGTGACAGTGATGTGAGAACTGAAATTCCATTCCAATACAACAGCAAATCAGTGTCTTGAAGTCCCAAGAGATGCATCAGTTCATGCTGGTTGTAGTGATGTATCTGCTCTCCAGCTTCCAGGAAAAAACAGACAAATCCAAAAACATCCCCCCAGCCATCTGTGAGAAAATCAAATCCTGATATTGTTCAGAGTGCAGAAACAATTCCTTCTCCTAAAATACTTCTGTTGACATGATCATCCTTTCCAAATGGATCGCCCCAAAAAAGGGAATGGTGAAGCTTCTCTCCGTTCCCCGGCTCCTCCTGTGTCACCGACATGCTCTGGGTGTCTGTGTGTCCCGTGGTGCTCCCCGTGGGTGTGTCCTGCATGTGGAAGCATGTTTGGCATCTGCTGCATGTCCTTCCTGCTAGTTCTCCCATGTGCTTGATGGTTGCCAAAGTCTTGCTGATGCATCTGGAAGAGTAAGAGGTGATCTGGGATGGAGCTGGGATTCACTCGGGCTAAACAAGTGTCTTAACAGCAACATTTCCCTGTGCAAATCCTTGGGAGGGGAGGAAGGAATTTCCCTCACAAGGTTAAAAATACTGAATATTGGATTGGCATCCTTAATCTATCAGCATCCTTAGGGGTCCTGCAGGAGCAGGGAGTGATGAGCAGATGCTGTTCTAGACCTTAATACCCTTTGTAAGTTGGAAAGCCCTTAGTTGCTTTAGGAATGGGTTGGGACAATTTGCTGAAGGAATTAAAATTAAAACAACCCTGAAATTTGGTGCCTTCTCCTGGTGTGACCAAGAACACCCTGCCAGCCTGGGGGCTGCCATGTCCGTGTCCTTATTCTGCACAACAAAACCACGTGTCATTACCATTTGGCTGTTTATTTGCTGATTTATTTAGGATAATTTTGTTGGGAATAATTTTCTGTGATATTCCTGGTGAATCACATCTTGGCTTCAGGTGATGATTCACTCCTAAGCCTACCCTGGGCTTCTCCCCATATGCATGGACTCAACCTGCTGCAGACATCAAGTTTATAAAGAAACTCTGTTTTATCCTCTTTAAATTTTCCATGGAAATCCATGGATCGCTTCGATGTGACTGTAGGAAGCAGGGGGCTCACTTTTGCTGGGAAACTAATTGCTCTGGCAGGATATTAGCGGCAAGTTAGGTCTGTGGGGATGGACTTTGTGATGCTTGTCTGCTCTAATATCAAGGACACTCCTCTATTTTATAATTATCCTCCATTTATCATCCATTAGGAAGCAGTCCCGTGCTGGAACACTGCAGAGAGCATCCGCTTTTAAGCAGAGATTTTGCTAAAAGCCTTTCCATGTGGATTAATGAGTCGGGCAATTGTTATGTAAATCGTTAATTAAATTGCCTTCGGCATAGATTGTGCTACTTCGGAGTTGTCCGGGGTATTTTGCTGTTGACTCGTGACTTAATTTTGGAGGAATGATGCCAGAAAATGAAAATGTCTCCTGGAATGTGGAGTGCCACTAAAAGCACCACTTGGTGTCTTTAAAAAAAGCTTTAAACCAGCCTAATTTGCAGGATTTGTGGGTGTATTGTTGTCCTGCCAAGTCCACGTCCTGCCGGAACAAGGGTGGGAGGTTCTGCTGAGTTCTCAGTGTAAGTGCAGTGCCGAGGAAGCCAAGGTTGGAGTTTAGGAGGGGCAAGGTCTTATCCCAAGGTGTAAATAATCAGTGCTGGTGCCTGTGGTGTCCCTGCTCGTGGTGGCGATGTCGTTGCTGTGTTCCTCTGGACAGCTCTGGGTCAGGGTTGTTTCCAGTCACCTCCTACTGGAAGGTGAAAATGCCCTTTTCTAAGGACTGTTTCCTAAAACAGGCTAGTATTTCCTCCTGGAATTTCAATCCCCGCCTTCATCGATGTTGTGCGTCGTTTAAATGGTTTTACTGTTCAACAGCTCCAAATTCACTTTGCCCATGGAGCATTAACTTGTCCCTGAGGACAACTGATAAAAAATTTCGATTTTCTTGTTCAATTGCACTTCTCTGGCTTTTAGTGCAGTTGTGTGGGAGTCTCCTATGTTTTCAATAAATATTTTAAATATGTAAACAATATAATAAATAATAATATTGACATTTAAATACATCAGTAATATAAACAAGTATCTTAAATAAGGATTTTCCACTCTAATGGTAACTATGGCTCTAATGATGCTTTGGAGTGGGATGAAGAACTTCATTGCTGTGGTTGTGAGGCTTTAAATGCTCTAAAACACAAAGCTGATGCTATAAAATAACTTCGTTCTGTGTATTCGGTATTTATGATTAATTTTCTGTACTATCAATGAGTACAAGTGGCTTTTCATTGATTTACATAACCCTGTTTAATCCAGACTTTCCTAATAACTTGTGCAAAATTTTTTGCACATTTGCTTGTGTGATAAATACGATTTACAGGAAATGATCAAAATAAACTATGTGCATTCAGCTGCTTAATTAGTTCCAACTGCAGGTACAATTTTTATTTGTATTCTTTTAATAGATTTTTTATAGAATTTTATAGAATTTTTATTTATGTTTACTTACACTTGGATTAACTTGTTGAAAGTCTCTAATTACTTGTAGAAAGTCTCAATTCAAGTGTTAATAAAATATTCTGAGGTTTAAAATGACACAATATTGTATGATACACTATAAACTAATTTTGATTCATAGATGAGCAATTTTTATAGGCAGCAGTGGGTAAAATATTAAATATAGGTTACGAAGGCAGAGAGAAGAATAAATAATCCATGGGAGGCCTACAGTGAACCAAAGCAGAAGGAATTTGGCATTAGTGGTCTATATATTCATTTAAAGAGCATTTCTGTGTCCTAAATGTTGGTGCAGGACAACTTCGGTTGGGTCTGGAATGTCAGTGGATTTTTCTGAAAATGTCAGTGACTGATATCAAGGGAAAACTAAACTGTTCAGGCATGTGAGCCTCCAAGAAGTATAAAATACCCTGGATTTCAAATTCTCACAATTTTGAAATAACTTCTTGGTAGTTCAAATAAACTTACTGAAGAATGTATTTAAAGCTTTGCCTTTCCCACACAGGATTTAATGCACTGATCATTTACATGAAGTTGTCTGAATTCTATTTAAAAACCGAATTTTCCTTTTTAGTTAAAGGACTGAATGTGGAATAAACTGCCTGTAATTGTGGAACAGATTTCATCTTGTTATTTCCCATCCTTTTTGTGTGTGAGTTGTCCCACCCTGACCAGCTCTCACCATACTGTTGGAATGGGGTGATCCACCTCTTTCCTTAGAGGTTAAACCTGGGAAACAAGGATGTATCTCCAGAAGATATTAGCCAAAAATGTTATTTTTCCAGTGCCAGGTTGGAAATGTTGCTGATAAAGGACCTGGAGATCACTCAGTGATATTTACGGGGCAGTGACTTGGCCATCTGGGCCTGATCTGGTGTTAATTTGTGTCGGTGCTTCCTGTGTGTTTGATCCAACAGGATTGTTTCTCTGTGGAAGGGGAGGACCTGAAGCACGACTTTGAGCGGCTGCAGCTCGCCATGGAGATGGTGGGGTTTCTGCCCAAGACACGCAGACAGTGAGTTTATTTTCCATTTTAATATCTTGGACATTGTCCTGGTTAATGTCACCTCCATTGGCAGGGCGTTGTCCAGAGCGGCTGTGGCTGCGGCTGCCCCATCTCTGGAGGTTTCCCAGGCCAGGCTGGACAGGGCTTGGAGCAATCTGGTCTAGTGGAAGGTGTCCCTGCTCATGGCAGGATGGAGCCAGATGAGTTTAAGGTCTCTTCCAACCCAAACCATTCCGTGATTCCATGATCATTGCTGTATTTAACAATTCTCTTCATGCAAATGGAGCGTTGGCAGAAGCTGACATCTTGAAGTATTTCTCAAGTGTTCGTGAATAATCACGCCTCATTCTGCATGTCATGAATCCAGAGCCTGGTTTAATCAGAAATCCTCATTATCCCTCATCAGACTTAACCCTTTGCATGCAATTCTGGGTCTGTCAGCTCGTTTCCAACTGCCCTTTTTCACTAATTCACTGGACGTGCTGGTTTGAAAACTGGACTTTAGCTGGGTTGCAGTACCACTGACACCATGGAATTAGAAGGTTCATAAAGGGTCATCTCCAACCAAAACCACAAAATAATCCCTCCTGAGTTGATTTTTGGCTTGAAAGGCTTGAGTAGGTTGGGAAGAACTTGACATAAAAAATTACCTCAAAGGCATTTTCATCCAACTGAGAATTTTTGGAAGCTCATCCTTTATCCCTCACTTGTAGCAAATCAATTATGAAATTAAAACTGCTTTTTCTCTATCTTTCCCACACACATGGATAAACCCAAGGATCCAAACTTGTGCGAATATGTTCTGTGTCAGAGGCTGCTTTATCAGGTTTCAGGATGAGGTTTGTCTAAAGCCTGTGAGGGGTTTAATTGCCCAAGCAAAGCAATCAGGAAGTGTCAGGACTGAGCAGAATCGGGTGATGCGGTAAATTCGCACTTCTAATTTACTGTGCAATGATTTTTCTTGGCACACAAGTTGCTCCTGGTGAATTTTGCTTGTCAAAAATAAAGTGGATTCTTCATTACACGAGCAGATTTATTTTGCTTGGCATTGTACAACTGCAGCACAAATAAGGAATCACCTTCAGCTGAGATATAGGAAGGATGTTTTAAATACTACTATACTTTTAAAAGTTATTTCTTTATAGCAAAACATGGAGTTTCACCTTTGTGGAAACGGAGAAGAGAAATTTTTATAATTCCATCCTGAAATTCACAACAAGGAGTCAGTATCCCTGTTTTGGAGATGAGGGAGGATTTGGAGAGGTGAAGGTGCATTGTCCAGACAAGCTGGTGGCATAGCTAGGAATCACCTTTGGGTTTATTCATTTTTAGCTCCTAAGAGAGTGTAGAAATAGGGACAAACAGGGTTTATATCTGAAGTCAACCATGGCTCAGGATTTGGGCTTGATGAACCTTGTGGGTCCCTTCCAACTCACGATATTCTCTGCGTGTCTGATCCTATTTTTTTAATGACCAAATTCCCTCCAAAAGAGCAAAATTGGTTGGATGAATTTACTTAAAGTGTAACATCTTTTATTTGTCTCAGTTGCTTTTATATTATCAAAGCGTTTATGCTGTTTTGTACAGTCTTTTGTGTGATTCTTGGCTGGGACCAGATCCAAAAAGGTGACAAAAACACGTGTGCCAGGGGACTAAGAGGGCCTGCATGGCCGAGCCCACTCTCCCCCTTAATTTAGACAACTGCTTGATAAATATTTAATCTGGATATCAAGATTACTGGAGGATTTCTATTTGTCTTACAACATGGGCTGTCATTTCATAACTGTGGGCTTGATGTGTTAAAGAATTTTCAAGGAAACCGCACAGATGCACGTTTGGTACTTGACTAACTGAAAATCTTTTTGACATGAGGCAAAGTGGATGCTATGGACTGAAAATTAGAGGGATGAGCCAAAGAGGGAGATGGCCCTTGGGAGTGAAATTTGCTTCTTCGTTCACTTCATGAAAAACCAACCGAGTGAAAATGAATTCTCTCTGTTTAGGATTTTCTCTCTGCTGTCAGCAATCCTGCACCTGGGGAACATCCGGTACAAAAAGAAGACCTACCGGGATGACTCCATCGATATCTGCAACCCTGAAATACTTCCTGTCGTGTCGGAGCTGCTGGAGGTAAGGCTCTGCTTTCCCTCCTGAAGCTTTCACAGCAAACAAGCCACCTCTGGTTTAGGACACAAAACATGCGCAATTTATTTCCAGTGTCACCAAAGACTGAGTTCTTGTGTGTTTCCATTCCTATGGGCTGTTCATGTTTGCCAAGGAAAAGGTACAGGAACTTTTTTTATGAGGTTTTTCATGTAGGGCTTTTGCGCCTTCGGGTTCATTGACTGAAAATCCTCTTTCTGTAATTAAATGTGAAAGGTTGCAGAACAGGTCTAGTTGCAAAGCAGCCCTGCTGCCCAACATGGCAATGTCTTCAACTGGCAGCCTTTAGCTCCCTCACCCTCACCTGGTGCTCCTCAAATCTGTTCCAAAGTCTGTCTGAGGAACTCAAGCAGTTGTACGACCACAGCCCCGTATTGTGGTTCTGTGCTGGCTGTAGGAGGTGCTGAGCTCCCTCACTGTGTTTTTTGTCTGTTACTACCTGCCAGCATCCACAAGGGTTGGTTTTGTGATGCTGGAAGCCCATCTCATCCCTCTAGTCCCTGTTTATGGGCCTGTTATGGAGTTCTTTGGTGCATCTGTTGGTTATCTGCTGTGTAGGACCTTACACCTTGGTCTCTGTGAGCCACTGCTGTGCTGGTGTCCCTTGGGAAGGGTTTGTAGGTCTCAGCCCAGCTGGCCCAGGCCATGTCCAGCTCTGTAAATCAGTGCAAAAGCAGTGCAATAAATTCTTAGGAGATCTGCTCTGTCAGCCCAAGCAGGTTGTGAAGATGTGGCACTTCTTTTCTTGAGAAAAGTATTGAATGAGCCAACTTGTCCTACTGGCCTTCAGCCTTGAAGAGCTGAGCTCAAATACCTCCCATGGATTGAGGTGGCCAGAAGCTCCCTTTGCTGTCTCACTTCACTCGAAATGCTCTAAACCTCTTGCAACTGAAATGTTTTTCTTGTAGTTGGTTATAGGAACAATTATCTTTACCCTCTTGTACTCCCTGGATGATCTGGAAGGTGAATTGGTGCTGATTTTGTGGTAGAATCAGAAGGTGACCTGTCCTTTTGTGTACACATGGTCCTCTTCCCATTCATTCCATTAAATAACAGCTGTGTTATCTCCCTACCTAAAGAACTTGGAAATTGGCTCTCAGGGACTTCCACAGCACTTCATTAATGCTTTGAATTTAGGAAGGGGAAAGCTTCTGTAAAATATGGTCTGAGCAGCTGGATACTCTTTGCATCTTGGCCTTGGAGATTGCAGAAATAAACAGAAGGAAAATATGAGTTGGGAGGAGAATGTTGTTGATTTTACCCTGTTAAATGTGGCCAAGTCAGTTAAGTAACTTTTTTAAAAAAGCTTTGAGTAAGAGAGCAACTTAGAAATCTGAAAAAGTTCCAGGCTTTGGGTCTTTGCCTTTGCAAACAAACCCTTCTGCAACATCTGCACGTGGGGGGTTGCAGGGTGGTTTTTACGCATGCTTATGTGAAATGAGGCATTGGCTGAGCTGTGTCAATCCAACGGTGCCTCAATGCCGTGGGCTGCAACAGCACCCCCAGGCAGTGTCAACAAGATGTAAAAATAAATAAGTATATTTATTTTTCACCATTTGGAAAAAAACCCCAAACCACTAGGATCTGATGTAGCTGAGCAAAGTGATGGATTTCTGTTCATCTTGGTAATTCTTTTGCAAGTTAAATGACCATCTAGAACATAAAATGCTTGTTAGTTA
The DNA here is from genome assembly GCA_026261815.1 of Monarcha castaneiventris obscurior. Taxonomy (NCBI): domain Eukaryota; kingdom Metazoa; phylum Chordata; class Aves; order Passeriformes; family Monarchidae; genus Monarcha; species Monarcha castaneiventris. The sequence goes on along the minus strand of JAMPIT010000141.1, from coordinate 822,294 downwards.
GATCAGGACAATTCATCCTGCACTGAGGCAGGATCTGATGAAATACATCACTGGGTTTGGGTAAGTGGTGGTGTTTGTCCCTTAAGTTGCATTTAGGTGATAATTGATCCATGGAACTGGAAATATTTGCTGCCTCCAGGTGTAAACCTTTCAACAGACCCATGGAAATCAGCTGAAATAAAGCCAATTGTCTCATTTTCAGACTTGATTTCCCTTTCTGAAATGCCACGTTTCTCTTTGCAGACCTCAACAGATGCTGCTGCTTACTCAGGTTTGACCCAAAGGGAGGACCAAAGGGTTGAAACATCATTACAAAGAGCAGCCACCACTCTTTATTCATTAGTTGGCTCCTTACAACTCTCCACATTAAGTGTAATGAATTCTACTCAGCCAGAGACCTAAAATGCTGGTTAAAACATTTAACACTTTGTATTTTGTCTCATTTGGGTAATTTTTTTTTGTGGTCACTGAACAGTTTTGCTTTTCCCATTGTTTCTAAAATTATGAATTGGCTTGAAAAAGTTGATAATCCCCTCTCCAGATCTTGGCATTAGACACTAATAACTGAAAAATCATCTCAGAATAAAAGTAATGTTAGTTGACAAAGAGTTGAACTTCCTTTCCTGTGATCACCAACTGCTTGGTGGGACCTTCCTGAGCACAGCAAAGGGATGGAAGAAACTGTGGTCTGATACTTCCTTGTCTTGGGGGAACTTTTTGGTTGATTTTTGTACTCAAATGACTCATTGGATTTGTTCAGTCAAGGATTTGGCATGGAAAAGAGAAGGAAAAAAATCCAGCTGGAGCTGGGTTGGCCATCTCTGAGAGCAGCCGAGATGGGATGCAGAGGTGCTCCAGCACAGCTCCGGTGGCGCTGTAGCATCCAAGGGCAGGAGGGGAGCCACCAGCCTGGCTGAAATTAAAAACTTAGGCAAAATTAAGGTCTTCTCCCACTGCAAAGGAAAATGTGGCCCAAATTCTTGTGAGCTGGTTGGTTTGTGTTGGAACCTCAAAGGACAACTGGGGGAGTTTGCCTGCTGAACCAGTTAATGCAACACCCCTGCAAAGCTATCCTCCCTCTGTGTAATGAGATTTGTGTCCCTATGAAATGAAGCTAATGCAGAGATTCTTTGAAGGAATCTGGGAGGAGATGATGATCTGCAATGGATTTGCTTTTTCTTAGATACCAACAACCCCATCCAATATGGTTTTGCTTTATTAAACCATCCAGAGCAGCATTTGTTGAAACAGCAAACTGCAATATAGGATTTTGGCCAGACTCTGCAGATCATTGTTTCATTTACAGTAAAACCCTGATTCCATTTTTTTTTTCAGGAATAGACATAGTGTGTGGATTATGTGATGCTTTTGGCAGGTTTTTCAGGGCCTTTGTTTAAACTCTGCTGAAATGCTGTGCCGGGGAGTGATGTCAAGGCTGCCTGATGGATCAAGCAGACGTGGAGTCCTGTGCAAGCACTGCATATATCCCGGGGCCTGGGCAGAAATCATAGAGGGTTGTGTAAAACTGGGTGAAACCTTTGTGTTTCTGGGGAAAAAGCTTGGAAAAGCTCATTTGTGGGGTTATTAACAAAAATAATATATTAGAGATTATCTAGTTGACCTTAAAAGAGACTTTTTCTTTCCTGTTGGAAGAGCAGGAACATTTTCATTGTGTGTATTTACTAATATGGGAAATTATTTCCATGGATGGAACATTGAGGAAGGAGATAAATTCTGGCTTTGCTCAGTGGAGCAGTTTTGTACTCAGTTTTTAGGTTTAGGTAAGCAGCCTCAATGCAAATAAAGGTAAATAAAAGTTATCGAGTGCCCTACATTAGTTTTGCCAGATCTCCCAGAGCACAATTGTGTTTGGAGCTAAAGTTGGCCTCTATGAGAGATTTATATGCTCAAGTTCTTCTTCCACTAAAAAATGGCCTTCAGCTTCCCAGAGGGATCCCACAGGCACTGGGGCTCCTCCTGTGATAAATGTCTTGGAAATTAACTGGGGAGGGGGTGAGGATTATGAAGCAGACAGTGCTCACTTCCAGCTTTTTCTTCTGGATCTGTTTTCCGGATGATGTTTTGTAGAATCACAGGATGATTGGGTTTGGAAGTGACCTCCAAAGTTCATCTGGTCCAACACTGTCCCCTGCAATGAGCAGGGACATCTTCATCAGATGCGAAGTTTTGAGCCAGAACTAGAGTCAGAAAACTTCAGAGAATCACAGAATATGCTGAGTTGGAAGGGATCCACAAGTACCATTGAGTGCAACTCCAGGGCTTCACAGACACAGGCCCTGCACAGACACCCCTATAATCCCACCCTGTCCCTGGGAGCATTGTCCAAACACTGCTGGAGCTCTGGCAGCCTTGGGGCTGTGACCATTCCCTGGAGAGCCTGGGCAGTGCCCAGCACCCTCTGGGAGAAGAGCCTTTTCCCAATATCCAGCCTCAACTGCCCTAACACAGTTCCAGCCGTTCCCTCACATCCTTTCTAACTCTCTGGTTATTTGAAAGAAAGTCTGAGGAAAAGGTTCAGCTCTTTTCCAAGAAGAGCTGATAGAAATCTGAATTTATTTTCTGTTACTCCACATGAGGCATCACTTTAGAGTGAGCGCTCAGTGCCGTAATCCCTTTCTAAAATATGGGAGGAGAGACAAAACCTGACGTTTTCTTGCTCTCCAGTTGGAAATGGTTCATTTTCCTTCAGCTGCTCTAACATAATACCCCAGTATTACTGGAGGAGCAGTCTCTGCCTGCCTTGGCTCCAGTCCAGCCCTTTCTGGCTCCCTGCTCCCGCCGTGCTCTGCTGACATTCCCAGCCGTGGCACTGCTGGTCACCCTTCACTGGCTTGTGGAGCTCGAGGCCTCCAGCCTTCTCTGGGCCCACCTGTGGCAATGAAGTCTTAAATCTGCGTTTTGTCCCTGTAATTAGGATCTAAACTCCTTTGGGCCGTGTTTAAGAGGGGGAGCAGGCCATGCCCTTTAGCACAAGGAAGCAAAAATCCATGAAATGTGACCTAAGAGTGAAACGCCCAGGGCACAAAGTAAAGGAGTAAGTGGTGTTCTCCTCTTTGCTGCTCTGCACCAATGGGTGTCCCTGTTTTAGTGTTTCATACTTACTGGAGGAGGAAGTGTAGGATGTGGGGAAGCTGCAAGTATCTCCATGTCCTTAGTCATCAGCACATGCTGAGTTTATCTTTAGAAAGCTCCACTGGCTCCTCCCTGACATCAGGAGTCAGCTACCTTCATGCTGTGACCTTGACTGAAAATTAGGATGATTTGGCTGCACCCGTGGCGTTCATCAGAGGCGATGAAGGAATCAAGATCAAGCTCCACTGGGTGGTAATTGCAGGCGAAGGCCTGGGGAGATGCAGGGATTGAATTCCCATCCTTGCCAAGAGTGTTTTTGTGCAAGAAGATGGTTTGATGGAATCTCCCTGGGTCAGGAGATGAAGGATGTACATCCACAGGTTCCCTCCATCCAGAGAGCAGGGGGAGAAGGAACCAGAGTGACCATGAGATAGGGATGACAAGGGATGGCGTGGGTAGTTGTTTAAATTGCTTAAAATCCCTGTGTTTGCTGACAAATCTGGGACTTGGAAGCGTTTATGTTGTTGAGGAATATTTCTTTGGACTGTTTTGATTAGGAAACATCTGACACCCCTCTGCCTTGTTGCCATGGATAATTAAAAAAAGCCGGCATGCCGGCTGCGGGTTTGCAGCATCCCTGAAGTGGGACAATGGATGGTGTGAAACTCACTTTTGTTCCAAGTTATGCAGCTGAGGGAGAGCAGCCGATGGTCCCGCAGTCGAGAGCTGCTGGAAAAGTGTCCACAGAGCTGAAAATTACAAAATCACATATTTTGGTGAATGTAGAGGAATAGAAACCAAATGTGAAATCTTGCTGTAGATCTCTGGATGAACCAGAAGATTATTCTTTTCCCTGCTTGATTTTGAAAGGTAAAATTGGATTGTAGGAACTGGGGGCTCCTGAGTAGTGCTGATCACTAAAGAAATGAACCTTGAAGTATCATTTCCAATGACAGAGACCTTGCTGGAAGGTGACAGCATATACAGGTGACTTGATGGGTTCTGATTTCCACAGCAAGAAGTTCTTGTCGCAGGAAAAACGCCCTGGATTTTATCAGGGAGACTCCCACGGTAGTAGCTTTGGCAGAAAGAGATTTTTGTACAGAAGGGCATCATCATTGCAATGGTTTGTGAGATTTCTGACCTTCCACTGGTTTGTTTGCATTTCCTCTTCATACTAATTCCTGGATTAAACCATTGAGTCAGAGTGCGTACAATCATAGAATAGTTTTGGTTGGAAAAGACCTCTTAAGATCATTGAGTCTGATTGTTAGACCACTGCGTTTCCCATTTTCCTTGTCAAATTATATGGTTTCCCTGTGATAAAAATGTGGCCTGGGATGGCTTCAGGAATGTGGATTTTGCTCTTCATCAGAGATGCTCAGACGAGGTCTGGTGTCTGCATGGAGTCCTTTGGGTTAAGGATAAGCAGTTTGTAGGGACTGCAGCTTCTCTGTATCAATCCACATCCATTAATTCTGGGCTCCATGATTTTCACCCAGACTCTTGGTGTCTTTTTTGACTTGGAAATTTAGTGAAGATCAGTCAATGACTCAAAGTCTTTAGGTCTGTCTCATGTATTCTGGGAGAGAGGGCACCTTCTGAATTCCTCCAGGGCACCTCAAAGTAAAAGGGTCTTGAAACTGATTGGAAAAGTGGCTTTTTTCCAACAGTTGCAGGTACCACTTAATTTGTTGGCACTGTTTTCCTCTTTGCTGAAGTGTCTGTGTTTACACAACTGATTTTTGTTCTGCAAACCTGCGAGGGCTGATTAGAGACTGTCACCCTGCCAGGAACTGGGGCTTTAGGGAGTAAACATCAAGTGCCAATAGCAGAGTAAATATCAGGTGCTTTTCCAAGGGTTTCTTCCTCCTTCTGACTCTTCCCCACCCTGAAAAGCACCAAAAAACCCTCCTTCACTTGGATAGCTCTGAAACTGATGACACTGCTTGCCTTATTCTAGAGTAATTTGTATGATTTCATCTTGACAGCACTAGAAAGTTGATTTATTTTGCCAAGAAAAAGTGCGGGAGGGAGGAGCCTCACTGGGAATAAGGAAACCAATGGGAAATTGTTAAAACCTGGATGCCTGAATGCAGAAAATCAGGTTTCTTTGAATACCCTGGTGTTGGGTTTCTGATGCTGGATTTATGTGCTGAGTTGGCTCCTCCCAATGGCATGTTTTTACCCATTGAACTTAACTCTGCAAGGGCTCGCAAAAGTGGTTTAATTATTTTTTTTAAATTAAATTTTGAAATTTGAATGTGTTTACACTGAATTTTAATTTTTTTTATGTTTAAATGTTAGCATTTTTTAAAACTGGATTTAAAATAAAAAAATATTTCTAGACTAATCATTAACATCAGTACTTTTGTTTTAGGTGAAAGAAGAGATGCTGTTTGAGGCCCTGGTGACCAGAAAGACAGTGACAGTGGGAGAGAAGCTGATCTTACCATACAAATTGGCAGAGGTCAGTACATGATGTTTGTTATTAAAAGGCAGCTCTTGGAATGGTTTTCAGTACTTTGAGATGCACGCTCAGAGTTTCTTTCAGTTTTTATTTATTTATGTCAAAATAATGTAGGAGAAGCTAATGGGTGTCCTAATCTAGAAAATGATTGACTTTTCTTCTAGGCCATTCCTGGAAGGCAGGTTTGTGCTTTATTCTGATGGTTTGTAAGTGCTTTAATGACTTGTGGTTGTGTGAGAGCTGTCCAAAGCTGAGCTGTGTGTGCGAGGTACAGGTGTTCATCTCCAGATGTCATTCCTTAAGCTGGAGCACCAATTCATCCACAGCAGAGTGCTGACCCAAGACTCCAGCAGATTTTTACTGGCTTCCTGAGTACCTGTGTTAGTGGTGGTTCTTGTATGGCAGGAGCTGCAGATCTCCACAGGAGATTCCCATTAGCTTTTCGTCAGACCCCTCACAACCTGGGCCCTGGTGTGATGCTTTGGAGCAGCCGCAACTCCATCAGCTGCCCTCAGACCCCTGTGTAGTTATATGGGATCTAAATGGGATTTTCAGGAATTCTGAATTCTGTTCTGTGTCTGGTAAAGAAAAACAATTTTTTTCCTCGTATATTCTTCAAAATACATCAGTTCAGTTCTGCTGAACTACTTGTTTTGGCTGTTTCTGCCTGTAATCTTATTGTATCCCCCAGCACTGAGCATCCCACCACACTTGGTCCCTCCATCTCCTCTTGTTGTAGGGTTTTGTGAGAATTTACAGCATCTTGAGTAGTATCTCAAGAGCAGCCTGTTGTGTCACAAATAAGTAAACACATTGTGTTGTCACTGGGGTCAGCTGGAGATATTTTGGCTCCTTTTTCCAGGGGGAAAAAAAAAGGATCTGTTCTCCCACTCTGAGGGTGTGTTTAAGCTCAGAAACTGTTACTGAGCTTTCATCTTTAGAAGTGAAGTGTTGTCGTTGTGAAGGTGGAATGTCCCCTAGCAAAGGGCACACAAGAGCTCTCACTGTGTCTTTGTGATGGGCATTTAATCAATGTGGTGTTTCTACTTTTTTCCTGCATCTTGGGCACAGACTTCAAAGATATGGCTAGGAAAGTTCAGAACTGAGCTATAACCACCCTTCTGCTGGAGGGTCCTTAGAATCATGGTATCATAGTGTGGTCTGGGTTGGAAGGGACCCTAAAGATGATCTTGTTCCAAGCTCCTGCCGTGGGCAGGGACACCTGCCACTGGACTAGGGTGCTCCAAGCCCTATCCAACCTGGCCTTGGACACAGCCAGAGATGGGGCAGCCACGGTTTCTTTGGGCAACCTGTGCCAGGGCCTCCCCACCCTCCCAGCCAACAATTTCTTCCCAATAGCCCATCTAATCCTACTCTCTGTGAGTTTGAAGCCATTCCCTCTTGTTCAAAGTCCCTCCAGGCCCTTGTCCCCAGTCCCTCTCCAGCAGCCTTGGAGCCCCTTTAGGCACTGGAGCCTTCTCTTCTCCAGGCTGAACAATCCCAGTTCTCTCAGTCTTTCCTCACACATGAGCTGCTCCATTCCTCTGGTCACCGTGGTGCCTGCTCTGGACTCACTCCAGCAGCTCCACGTCCTTCCTGTGCTGGCCCCCAGGGCTGGGGCAGCTCTGCAGGTGGGGTCTCACTTGAACATGGCAGAGGGGCAGGACCCCCCTCCCTTGACCTGCTGCCCAACACCTGTAGTGTACTGACACAGCTGGGAATGGTCTTACCTTGATGCTCTTTTTGTTGAAATGGAAGAAACCTCTTTAGACCTAGAGTGGCTCAGCATGAGTTCCTCAAGTGCTTTCCAAAATGTTTTTGGTGATATGGCTGCTCCCAAATCTCAGGTGTCTCCTTAGAAAGGTTTGTCACCAATATCAGTAGAAGAAAGGCAAGATCAGGGTGTGGTGGCTGTGGGGGAAGACAGAGGAGCACAAGGCTCCTTTGGGAATGGCTGATGTGATCTCTGTGACAAAATCATTTTGGAAGAAGCCATGAATTGTGTTAAGACGAGCACCTCCCAATGAGCTTTTTGTTCACCTCCTTACATCTCAGCATCCTGACCACCAAATTTTATCCAGCAGTGACCTCGCTCTGGGAGCAGGTTCACTGCTCACAGAGCAGAATTTGAGATGCTCCAACTGGAACCTCGCCATGGTAAGAGGCGTTCTCCTGGTCTTCCTCTGGTTCAGGGAGCAGGAGGAGTGACTTAAATTCAGATCTGTCTGAATCAGGAAGGAAGAATGGGATTCATTTGACATTTTGGGGCTTCACAAAGACTACCGATGTCTGATAATCCCCACTCATGACTCACTGGACTCTTGGGAACCAGTGGGCTGGTTATTCCTGTGTATTTAACAAAGGAGCATTGTAGTTGGCTCCAGCGGATGGAGCCATTGAGGGTTTGAGGATTTGCAGACCTGGCTCTCCCACCATGACCTCTGTAGCTCATGGGCAGCTGCCTTTCCTGATGGATACAGCAGCTACTTTATTCTTCAGATGCCTGAGGGTTTTTTCATAGCTTGGTACACTGAAAGTTTCAGTGGAGTTTGTGTGGAAAAGACTCTGCTCCCATGGCTCTCAATAAGGGGATTGGATAATGTCATTTTGGCATGTCCTTGCTTCTTTACACCATCAAGAAGAGCAGGTCAGATCTACCAATCTTCAGGTTGCAAGAGAGGTGGTAGATGCCACATTCCTGGAAATGTCCAAGGCCAGGTTGGACGGGGCTTGGAGCAGCCTGGTCTAGTGGAAGGTATCCTTGCCCATGGCAGGGGATGGATCAAGATGAGCTTTAAGGTCCCTTCCAGCCCAAACCAGTTGGGGATTCCACATAAAAAGCTTTGAGATCTTAAGTTTGGGATGGGTTTTGAACTTTGCTGAGCTTCCCTCATGCATCTGCTCCATTCTGCAATGTTTCATTTTCTGTGCTCAGCACAGGGGCTGACGTTTGCTGATCCCTTTCATCAGTGTTGGAGTATGTGGAGATGACAGCTCCACGCAGAAATGCTTTTCATGGAAAGTGAGTGTGATCATTCTGTGATCCCAGCCTGGCTCCTGAGAGATCTCTGCCCTCAGGGTCCTGCTGTGACAACTGTCACCCCCCTTAACAATCTTGAATGGGCGGAGTTGGCCCGAAGGGATCCTTCCCTTTGGTGTTTTGGAGGCATCAGGGCTGAGATTGGAGACTGATTGTCCAAGCCAAGCCTTTTCTCTTCCCCTTTCCCGAGCTGCAGCCCTGAAGCTCACGTAGAGTCTGCCTTTGTTGGATTTGCAGTGATGTCACATTCCTGGCTGTCTGTGCGCTGCTGCCTTCTTGTTGTGCGCTGATTGGAAACACAGTCCTGTGGTTTGGGGCTTTATTTTTTAGAAACAGTGGTTTGAACGCTTGGCAACTCGCTTGAAACGTTCTCCTTCAGTTGTGAATTGATACCAGACTGACTCTTCCTGATTGTGTTCATCCTTACAGTAATTTGGGTAAACTACATTTTTTATTCTGGCATGTTTTGGGTAGAAGCTGCTGCAAAGTGGGGACAACTTGTGGATGGACATCATGGAATCACAGATGGGTTTGAGTTAGGAGGGACCTTAAAGCTCATCTCATTCCACCCCCTGCCATGGGCAGGGACACCTTCCACTAGCCCAGGGTGCTCCAAGCCCATCCAACCTGGCCTTGGACACTGCCAGGGATGGGACAGTCACAGCTGCTCTGGGCATCCTGTGCCAGGGCCTCTCCAGCTTCACAGGGAAGGATGCTTTCCCAATATCCCATCCATCCCTGCCCTCTGGCAGTGGGAAGCCATTCCCTGTGTCCTGTCCCTCCATGCCTTGTCCCCAGTCCCTCTCCAGCTCTCCTGGTGCCCCTTTAGGCCCTGGCAGGGGCTCTGAGGTCTCCCTGGAGCCCAGCAGCTGGAAGCCTGCAGTGTTGAAGAAGCTGCAACTGGCAACCACCTCCTCTCTGTTTGTTCATTTTGTACTTCCTCTCTTAGGACTTCTCTTGATGGCTTTGCCCCCGGAGCTGAGTTGGGTGTTGCCCTCAGGAATAATGTGCCATTCTAAAGTTAGGCAGAAATACTGATTTTGTCAACTCTGTGTTTCTTTTAATAAAGTCAAGACTTTTTGATTCTTGCCCACAAGTAATTATTCTGCTGGATGATATTGGAGGATCCAAGGATTGGATTCCAGTGTCTAAAGGGGGCCTACAAGAAAGCTCCAGAGTGACTTTTTATAAGGGCCTGGAGTAACAGGACACAGGGAATGGCTTCCCACTGCCAGAGGGCAGAGTTAGATGGGATATTGGGAAGGAATTCCTGGCTGTAAGGGTGGTAAAGCCCTGGCACAGGGTGCCCAGAGAAGCTGTGGCTGCCCCATCCCTGGCAGTGCCCAAGGCCAAGTTGGATGGGCCTTGGAGCACCCTGGGCTAGTGGAAGGTATAGCAGGAGGCTGAATGGGATGGGCTTTAAGATCCCTCCCAACTCAAACTAGTCTGTGGGTCTTTGATCTAAATCAGGTAATAGGTTAAATGTAACACTGAAGTCCAGTGAGGAGGTAGGATTCCAGCAATTAAATTGGTGCCTCCTGTGTGCCGGCAGTTGCTGGTGCCATCGCCTTCAGCTGAGCAAGTTCTTCCCAGAACAGAGGAGATTTCATTTTTCTTTATTTTACCCAGGAGCGTTCAGGGTGTGTGGCAGCAGCACCTGCTCAAGCAGGGCCATAGGTAGGAGCAAATAAATAGTTGTGAACCAAACTCCAGGGTGGGATCTGTTGATTGGTGTGTAATCATTGCCTGTCCTTGGGATGTTACAGAGATTATTGTATGAGCCTGTGGTTCTTCAGGAAGACCCTACAAAGCATAATGTGCTATCAGCTTTTCTCATCGTTCAGTACCTCACAGTTTATTGTGAAGAGGTTGTGTCTGACTGTGGTATTAACATTCGAGTACATCCCCGTGTCACTGGAGCTGCAGCTCTTCCTGAAATTAAGGACAGGGCAGTCAAGGAGAGATCTGGTCTTGCAGGGAAACTGCTTTGTTTTGCCTCTCGTGGCTGTGGCACTGATGGCAAACATGGGCTTGATTTGAGACCGTGCAGGGGAGCTGCCATCCTCTCTGGCTGCACCTCCAATGCCTCTGGAAATCAATGACACCACATCCATAAATGATTCTTACATTCATCTCTGGCAGCTGCCTCTTATCTCCTGAGCCACACTGGATCATCTGCCACGGAGCTGCCTCCTGGGACCATCCATTTTTCCTTTCATAGCACTGGATGGTGTTTTAATGCAGTGTTTGAAACTACTGCGCAGTTCGGGCGGGTGCAAAGGTTTAGAAGCTTTAGGCCATAGATGAACTTAGGAAAAAAGCTGCACAGACGTGAAAGGCTGGATTTGTGTGCTGAGGTCTTGGGCTGTTGTCCAAAACAGCTGCCAAAGACTTTATCAGGAGCGAGAGGGTGCATTAATGGAGCCAGCAGCACTTCATGGGTTTGCAGAGAAATCACAGTGCGGTGTTTGGTAACACCAAGCTGGAGAATTCCACTTCATTTAGCAATAGGAAGGACCCTTGGAAAAGGCTATGGGAGCAATAGAGCCAACAGTGGTGGTAGGGGTGATTGGACTATTTTGATTCAGATCTGTCTTAAACATTGGGCATCTCTGCAGCCACAGCCATCTTCTCCTTGATAACGTAAAATACAGTAGGCACATAGCTGAAACAGGGAAAAATGGGATTTTAATGGCAGCAAAGTAACATGCTGTGGGTTGCTATTGTCCTTCCCAAAGTGCCCCTCAACTCCAGGCTCTGGGGTATTTTTTCATATATTATTATATAATATATGAAATATATTTTATATATATTATAAATATATTATATGAAATAATTTTTGCAGTTACACTGAGGTAGGAGAGTTTCACAAGCCACAGTTCAGGTATTTAAAAAAAACAGATGCACTAAATATCAAGTGACTTAACTGGTGTTTGGTAGGAAACATGCAGGAACGGAGCACTTCAGTCCCATCTTTGTGGAGAGCTTGAGGGTTGTTAAAAATCTTTCTCTTGATCCTGTTTGTAATCTGAGTATCATTTTGATCCATGCGAGGAATTGCCCTCCTGGGCCACATCTGTCTTCCTGCTTCTATCTAAATTATCCAAGGAATTCAGGTTTTTTCCATCTCCATTCACTGCAGGGCTCCAAGGCCATTAGAGTATGCCTTGACTCATCCACTCATTTACCTTGCTCAAATCCATCTTGGTTGGTGGTTCCATCCCCTTTCCATCATGCTGGAGACGAGCCTGTGGCCAAGATCCCCAGCCATCCCTGCCTGGTTTCCATCCCATCTGTTCTGTTTATCAGGCTGGTGTCCAGCACCTGCTTGTCTGTTTTTCACCAGTCTCTGCATTTTTTCCCTGTTCTTCATCCAATGAGGAAAAACTCATTATCAAAGTAAATACATCTTTTAGTGACACCTCCTTTACATTACTCCAGAAAAAAAATCCCATGTTGTTTTCAATTTATGTAACTTGGCTGGTATTTCTTAAGCAAGTGACTTTGCTAATAGACATCATTTTAACAGCTCTTTATAATTTTAAGCCATTTGTGATCAAGGACATTTAACTCTAAGGGTTAGAAAGTGAATTAATTCACACTGCCTGGAGAAGTCGGATGTAAAATTGTGCAGCAGAAGGGAAACAAAAGATGTGAGACAAGTTCTTGGACAACAGCTGACCTGATTCTTGCCTTTCTTTAGTTCTGGAGAGCTGTTGGGAGCTAGTTGTTTGATGTGATGGGTGTCACTATAAACATGCCCTGTATTTAACTGATTGTGTGTTCAGAATTCTAAGTGGGAAATGGGTGTCTGAAAACTCAGAGGAACTGGAAGGGACTGAGTTGTACCTCCAGCAAGGCAGTGCAAGCAGGTGGGGGGCAGATGTTGGGCCAGCAGCCCTGAACTGCCCCCATAAATGCCCTGGGCAGCAGGGAGAGGGGGGGATTCTGCCCCTCTGCCCAGCTCAGGTGAGACCCCACCTGCAGAGCTGCCTCCAGCTCTGGGGTCCCCAACAGCAGAAGGATGTGGCGCTGCTGGAGTGAATCCAGAGGAGGCCATGGAGATGATCCCAGGGCCGGAGCCCCTCTGCTTTGGAGCCAGGCTGGGAGAGCTGGGGGTGCTCACCTGGAGAAGAGAAGGCTCCAGGGAGAGCTCAGAGCCCCTTCCAGGGCCTAAAGGGGCTCCAGGAGAGCTGGAGAGGGACTGGGGATACGGGATGGAGGGACAGGACACAGGGAATGGCTTCCCACTGCCAGAGGGCAGGGATGGATGGGATATTGGGAAGGAATTCTTGGCAGTGAGGGTGGTGAGGCCCTGGCACAGGGTGCCCAGAGCAGCTGTGGCTGCCCCTGGATCCCTGGCAGTGTCCAAGGCCAGGTTGGATGAGGCTTAGAGCACCCTGGACTAGTGGAAGGTGTCCCTGCCCATGGCAGGGGGTGGCACTGAATGACCTTGAAGGTCCCTTCCAAGCTAAACCTGTCTGGCATTCCATGATCATGTCTTTGTTCAATGGCCAGATGCTCTTCAGCAGCCGGGTGCTCTGTGCTGTTGTTACGTGGCCATGGAAGGTCACTATGGAACTGTTCTGTGGCTATGTCCAGAGCACCAAAATTACAATTAAATCTGTGAAATGCTTTTTATGCTGCACAAATAGGTGCAGCTGTAAGTCCATGTGAAATCAGCTCATGATTAGTTAGAAAAGCAGTGATGCAATTCAGGTCAGATTTACAAATCAAAATATTCAGTCTCCTGACAATCTGACAAGTGCAGGAGGTGACAGTCATTGAACCTTGTGTTTTGGGTGACAGCAAAGCAGGAGAGGAAAGTCCAGGTCTTCTGGCAGCATTTGCTGAGGGCTCCACAGCTTTGCTTTCCTTGTCCTTTCATCCTCTCACGTTCGTTGTCCCTGGGTCTGTGCTGGCTCAGCAGAGCCAGAGGGACTTCTTGGAGTGGGAGAAGAGTTGGATTTGTGTCCTCTGGGAGAAGGGGAGAGGAGAGAGTCTTTGCCCAGGAGTGGTGGGGCAGGTGCATCTTTCTCTTCTGGTGCCACAAAACCATTAGATGTTACTTTTTCATGTCACCAAGTGTCACTTTACCTGGACCTTCTTTACCTGGGATGGATTTTTGCTGAGGGATACAAGACACTTGGAATGACCATCACAGGATGGGCTTTTGGGATGATAAACTCCGTTGTGTTAGGGACTTTAAATCAGGGAGAACATTTCATTTTCATCACAAACACTTAATTTCCAGCCCAGTAACAGTTAATTGGCAGAGACACAAGGTAGAGAAGCCTTGTGGAGTGAACTGTAGTGAGAGGGAAAAAGTATTTCATTACAGCAAGGAACTGAATGATGTTTCATTCTCTAAATCCTTGTAGTGGGACTGGCTGATGCCTTTTCCAGCCCATTATAAAGGAGAAGGAATGGAGTTCCAGGGCCAAGTGGCAGAACATTACCTAAGATATTAAAAAAAAAACCAACAAAGGAGAAGATCATAACTGCAATTAATCACGAGCCTGAAAATATTCAAGGAGAAAAAGTGGGAAGGAGACAAAATTATTCATAGCATGAAGAAGTGAAAATTCTCAGTCCTGAGGTATGAGAACAGGGACACGTAATGGAATAGAAAGCAGCAGAACTGCTGGAAGCACCTACTTACCCCAGAGCCCATTAGCTGAGGAGACTCATTGTCACCAGGGGTTATTAATGTGAGGAGCTCAGCAGGAGCCCTTTGAAGAGCTGCTACATTGATGAGTGGATTCAGAATCCACAGAAAAATATTAATGGAATAAAACTGAAACCCCACAAAGCTTTTAAGAGCCAAGCAAGTGTCTCTTGGCTCTTAAAAGAGCCAAGGGACATGAGGGCAGCCTGGGAGGGTAGAACTTCACAAGAAACCTATTTGTGGGATGAGCTTTCTCACATTTCCCTTGGAATAGCGAGGAACATCTGTGCCTGGTGACAAGAGTAGGGATTAGGTAAGCGGTGGTTTTATCAGACTGGTGAATTCCTTCATGGGCTGCAGCATCATTCCTTTTCTACAAAGACTGAGTTCATCAGCACTGGAGGTTTTTAACCTGTTTTCATGATGTTTCATTATGATGAGATTCTATGCCCTCTGTCGCCCTGGTTTTCACAGTGCTCCATGTTTTTACTATTGTAGTACAAGTTCTCATGCACTTTCTATAAACATAGCTCTTGTTTTCCTAACCGGCTAAGGATGTTTACTAAACTTTTACATTGTTGATCATACCTTTCTCCAAGGCGGAGAAAGGTGATAGACTGTGTTCCTATCCTGTAAAATGCTAGAGGTGTTAACCTCATCCACCAATGTATGATTGTCTTAGAAGAGGTATAAAAGTGTGAGAATAAAGGTAGGAGGCCCTTTTGGCCTCTGCTCTGTGGTCCTGACAACCTGCTCCTAGCCTGCTGATTGACTCCGTGTGTTCGTGTCCGAAACTGCGACAGCCCTCCCATTCTCACAGAGAGGTGAGGGGGGGATGGTCTGAGATCTGGCTGAACAGTTTGTGTCTGTGATCTTCCCAACATGCTGAACTTCCTAGAATCCCAGAACAGTTTGAGTTGGAAGGGATGTGAAAGATCATCTTTATAGGCACATTCTTGGGGTGTCCTGGGCAGGGCCAGGAGTTGGACCTTGATATCCTTGTGGGTCTCTTCCAGCTCAGAATATTCTGGGATTCTCTGTTCTCATCCCACCGCATGTGCAGGGACACCTTCCACTATCCCAGGCTGCTCCAAGTCCCCTCCAGCCTGGCCTTGGACACTTCCAGGGATGGGACAGCCACATCCTCACATGAAAAAGCTGCTGCAGTCACTTTTCTGCTCTGTGCCACCATGGAAATTCCTGTGTGTTAACTGTGCTCCTTCTGTTTATTTGGCACTGATGTCTGGAGAAACAAGGAAGACATTGGGATCCCAAGATTCCTGAATGAAGTCTGAAATCAGGACTTCAGGAAGGGAAATGCTGGTTTTCCATGGACTGTTCTGCCCATAGCCCACTCCAGCTGCCCTTTCTGTCATCAAATCCATTCTCAGCTCTTTAAAGGATTATTTAAATTACATCTAAATGCTCAAAAGATGCTTTAATTTCACAGAGTTCTTTCAGTTACTTAAATTTCTACTAAAATCGTGTGAAAAATTTTCAAGGATTGCAAAAAAGCATTCCTGGGTTAGTAAGCCAGCTCTTCCCACACGGGATGTCATTTTGGTATGGTTGCTTGGAATATGGGATTTTCATGTGTAAACCCAATCTGAATAAATTCAGGTTGATTTTCTTCCTCAGCCCAGGGCTGTTGGTCAGCAGCTGAAGGAGGTGGAGGTGTAGAAGCTCTGTGGCTGGACATGGTCTATTGCGCAAACTTTGCCTCTACAGCGGTAACAGCTGAGGTGTGATGAGAAATAACTTCTCTTTGGGGAACCATGCCCAAAAAATGGTAAAATGACCTGGAATGATGATGATGGTGCGCTGGCAGAATGAGTTTGTCTACGCTTACCCTTGGGAAGGACCAGTTGAAAGGCAGGATTTGGCTTTTAAAGGCTCGAGGGCTGGTTTTGGTGATGGATCGGACTCCTTGGTGAGGATCCTGGTATGTCGTGCCTGTAAATGCTGAGCAAATTCCCTAAATGTGGCCTCCTCACATCAGGTCACGCAACTTCTTCTCGTGCCATGAAGTAATTTGTTAATTGTTTTTTGCACTGGTATCACTGTGAAAACACAGGTGGAATGGGAGTTCATGAAAATGAGTGGAAAGCTCAGTTCATACCGTTGGCAGAACAGAGTCTGGATGAACAAAGGTGAAGGAAAACACATTTTGTCATCACTGGACCCTTCAAACTTTGCTGCCTGGTGGCTCCATTCTCCTGTAGCTCTCTGGTGGGCTCAGGATGGCTCTGTGAGCGCCTTTCCCTAAGGGATGTTCCACGTGTCTCCTTTCATCGTCTCCTCCACAGGAGAAGGGAGAACTGCAGCCTTGTTTTCTGGAAGGGTTTAATTTCAGGAAGAGACAGTTGTTTTTTTCCTTTCTTTTCGGTTTTGATTTGTTACAGATGACATTTTCTAACCACACCACCCAAATCCAAAGGCTCTGAGTGAAATCTTTTTAGGAAGATGATGCTTGCAAGTGCCTGACTCTGCAGTGGGACTCAGAGAAAATCTCTAACAAGATTTGTGTTGGTTTCCTTTGCTCCTGGCTGTACTTGGGGGCTGTTTCTGAAAAGCGTAACCACAGCGTGTTCCAGTCACCAGCTGCAAAGTGGCAGTATCAGAGACAGGACTGGAAATCATCTCTAAAAGTAAACAGCAGGCAGGCTCTGGCCTGGGGTGGGGATGGGAATGACGGGTCTCCCATCTTTCCTTTCCCAGACCTGCCTGCCACCAATGGGGACACAATAGCTGGGTCTTCAACACACCCACAAAAGATGCTCTTATTGTTCTTATTTGAGGTTTTCCACTTCATTTTGTGTGTTTGCATCCATCTAATGACAGGAAGGATGAGTGGAGGAGAGGGCAGTTGCAGGAGCGCTGATACATCCCATGTTACTTCTCAGAAACCACATTAGCACAGGAGTGGCACGAACCGTTTCAGTGGGAATGGATGTGAGACAGTTTGAGGATCATGGAATCACAGGGTGGTGTGGCTTGAAAGGGACCTTAAGGATCATCTCATTTCACCCCCTGCCATGGGCAGGGACACCTTCCACTAGTCCAGGGTGCTCCAAGCCCCATCCAACCCGGCCTTGGACACTGCCAGGGATCCAGGGGCAGCCACAGCTGCTCTGGGCACCCTGTGCCAGGGCCTCCCCACCCTCACAGCCAGGAATTCCTTCCCAATTTCCCATCCATCCCTGCCCTCTGGCAGTGGGAAGCCATTCCCTGTGTCCTGTCCCTCCATGCCTTGTCCCCAGTCCCTCTCCAGCTCTCCTGGAGCCCCTTTAGGTCCTGGAAGAGACTCTGAGGTTTCCCTGGAGCCTTTGCTTCTCCTCTCCAAGTGAGCACCCCCAGCTCTCCCAGCCTGGCTCCAGAGCAGAGGGGCTCCGGCCCTGGGAGCATCTCCATGGCCTCCTCTGGATTCACTCCAGCAGTTCCATGTCCTTCTGATGTTGGAGCCAGGGCTGGGGCAGCTCTGCAGGTGGGGCCTCACCTGAGTGGGGCAGAGGGGCAGAATCCTCCCCTCCCCTGCTGCCCACACTGGGGATCAGCCCAGGGCATGGGGGAGTTTGGAGCTCCCAGAGCACACGGACAGCTTGCTCTGAGCTTTTCATGACCCAGAACTGATCTACCACCACATTCAGCCCATTGAGTGGGTCTCAAATCACCCACGTGTGTGGGGGGAATTGTGATCTCCCACTGTTCCGCTCCCTTCCCAGTTGTGACCCAACATGTCTGGTTTCCCTCCGCATCTGCGTCCTGCGGCTGGGATGGATCAAGCAGCCTTTGGGGTTCCCCCTTGGCTCACGGGACATAGGCTGAGACAAGCAGGATTAGGGTTTTTTTTTTAAAACAGAGGCTTAACACCCAGAGGAAACTATTCTTGCAGGATATCAGACTCGAGCTTAATCCCTGACTTGGCATCCAGGGGTGTTATATCATGCTTGGGCTGGAGAAGTATGATGTCATTTTCCACATTCATATTTTATCTGAACATCCTATTAAAATCCTGTCATTCTCCTGTGTGATTTCCGTAAGAGAACTCAGATTGTCAAGGTACCATGCTGACTTCAGCCTGCAAGAAAGGTTTTTTTAATGATTTTTGTGTACAATTAAGGAGGAGGAAAAGTATCTTTAAAGGCATCATTGAAAGAAAAGGAGTGAAAAACGCATTTTTTCATTTTTGATTACAACAAAAAAGAGAAAAAGTTGGCTTAAAAGTAGTATGAATATTCCTTTAAAGGTTCATTTTTATGATTTAATTCTATAAATGTACCTGCAAAGTAAATACTTTAAAAAACAACAAAGCACCGAAGCCTTGCACTATCGCTGGCTCCCACCCTCCCAGCTGGCTGCCACATCCTGGCAGAGACCTTTTTCTATCACCCTGGAGCTGGGAGGCAGCGGGGTGTCCTGCCAGTGGATTTTATCCAAGAGATGCAAGTGTCAATGACGTTTTCCAGAACTTACGGGTGGATTTTCCAATGAGAGAAAATAGCCTGTAATGTCATTACCATACAATGCTGCGTGGTGCCCCAATGTAACGCTCAAACACGACAGCACTTCAGGAGTTTGTCCCTAAATCAGGTTTAGAGTTCTCACATTCGGGGGGGGGGGGGGGGGGGGGGGGGTTAGGTATTAGTTTCAAATTTTATGTAACACCTTTTTTCTAATTCTTGTTGTGCTCTCGCTCCTCTTGTGCCAATTTCCCAGTACCTTCCATGACCACCTTGGGCCAATTGGTACCTTCCCAGTCACCTTCCTTGGACAAAGGTCCTTCTCCAGCCTGCCAGTCTGTATTAGTCAAAGGCATTTTAAGGGGATTTCCCAAACCACACTAGCACCCTTCCCAAAAATCCCAATGGGACAAGTCAATTCGACAAGTTTATCCAGAGAGACAGTTTTCCAATGTCAACATATCATCAGGCTGACAAGGAGGTCCTTCAAAGCTAATTGCATACTTGCAACTCTAGGAAATTATAAATTACTTGTAATTCATTATTTTAAATTTTTTTTTTAAAAAATAATTTAAAATATTTTAATATCACAGTGTTTTCATCCTGGGTTAGTGTTTTCATCCTGCTGGCCATGGATAAGTAGGACAAATGGCATGGGAGGGGATTTTTCCCCTCTACTCTGCCCTCGTGAGACCCTACCTGCAGAGCTGCCTCCAGCTCTGGGTCCCAAACAGCAAGAAGCACCTGGAGCTGCTGGAGTGAATCCAGAGGAGGCCATGGAGATGCTCTGAGGGCTGGAGCCCCTCTGCTCTGGAGCCAGGCTGGGAGAGCTGGGGGTGCTCACCTGGAGAAGAGAGGGCTCCAGGGAGAGCTCAGAGCCCCTGCTAGTGCCTAAAGGGGCTCCAGGAGAGCTGGAGAGGGACTGGGGACAAGGGATGGAAGGACAGGACAAGGGGGAATGGCTTCCCACTGCTAGAGGGTAGGGTTGGATGGCATATTGGGAAGGAATTCCTGGCTGTGAGGCTGGTGAGGCCCTGGCACAGGGTGCCCAGAGCAGCTGTGGCTGCCCCTGGATCCCTGGCAGTGTCCAAGGCCGGGCTGGACATGCCTCAGAGCACCCTGGGCTAGTGGAAGGTGTCCCTGCCATGGCAGGGGGTAGAACTGGATGAACTTTAAGGTTTATTCCAACCCAAACCATTCTGGGATTCTATAAACGAGGCACTAAAACCTGCGTTTGGACCAGAAGAGAAATTTAGTCCTTGTCTGATTCTGGCAACTAAGAGGTTTCTGTCTGTTTTCCTCAAACCCAGAAATGTTCTCCCAGTTTCAATGACGAGCCCTAGATGCTCCAGCAGGTTTCGTGTGTGGTGCTGCTCTCCTTCCTCACCATCCTCCTCCCTTTCTGCTCTTTCCCTAATTTAGCTCTCACAGCTATGTCTCTCCCTTCCTTCGTCGCTGCTCCATCTTGGAACAGGAATGTCAGACCCAACAAACCACCCTCAGCCATTCTCTCCCTACAACCACCAACCCAAGATGCAGCCACTTTCTGTGTGGGTTTTGTCAGCCCTCGTGGAGCAGTAACAGTGTCAGAGATAAAAACTGGATTTTCATAGTATTTTAGTACCTGTGGTTGCTACTCCTCTGACACGAGCACTCTGAGTAGCATCTGACACCCCTGAGCCCTATTCAAATAAAAGTGTATTTTCAGTTTGCCATTTTTAATATCTTCATTAGTGATTGCTGCAGATCATCATCTTTGAGATGCCCACATGGGCTGTTTTCAGTTGTCTGCACATCCAAGGCTCTCTGAGAACAGGGGCTTGGCTTCTGTTCCTGGTCATTAGATCCCTTTAGGTGATCCAAATTAAGTGCATTAGTAGAGCTAGAATTCCTTCTGCTTTTGCTTGTTCTAATCTTGGATAAATCCTATCCCTGTTCACAGGGGCCAAGCATTGTTAATATGTGTACTTTTTTAAAAAGCAAGCATAATTTTTGAATTATTTTTTTAGAGTAGAAACTGATTTCTTTAGTAATTTACTCACATGCAGCATGATTTTGTTGAATAGGTAATTTGAAGCAAATAGGAAAACAAGTACACTCTTTTCCTGATTTTTCCCCTACTTGGAAATTAAATACACTGTTTAAACCCACAGACATGATTGAAGGAGGGAGATTTTAATCTGAAAATCTTAGGTAAATACCATGGGCAAAATTCAGTAGGTGCTAACATATGGTTTTTTCCTCTGAGTCATATTGGAATGAGACATTTGTGTTACAGTAAGTACAAATGTAATTATGAAGCCAAATTTCACCTTCGAGAATAAATGGGAGGGAAATGGGAATGGCTGATAAGGATTTCAAATCAGACATCAAATGATAATGAAAATCAAATCCTGTGTACGATAATAGCTGACTAAATGATTTCTGTGGTAGGGTATCAACAGGTTCCTGGGATTTAGTACCAAATCCCTGTGAGCAGAAACACCAATTGATTAATCAGAGTCTGAAAATTTATTCCATGTATTAAAAGAAAAGCAAACAAATGAAGCTCCCACAGAGCCACTAAAAACACATATCTAGATTTGATTTTTGGAGGGATTTCCTGAAGAGGAAGAATTCTACTGCTGCTTTTTTTTTTCCTGAACATTTCATTGGAAGCACCTTTCATCCTTGTATAGAAAATATAGGAAGCCCATCAAAGGCCCTAAGGGAAAAGGGGATATTTCCTCTTTTCCTGTGTTCAGATTTGATTTCCTGAAGAGGACTCTCTGTTTCTTCTCTCCACCAGAAGAAAATGTATTTTGTGTTGCCCAACTTTACTTAAATAATCGAATTCCTGTTCTTTATGTTTTACACCAAATGCTGCAAACTTCACACCTGGAAAGAAACATTTCTTATCACCTTGGAGTTACTGTAATTGTTCAGTATTTGTTGGTAAGAGTCTGAAAGGGGAATGTGTTGCTTGTTTTCCTCCTGGAGAGCAGGAAACAGCCACACATGCGTCCTCATGTTCCGGAAGAGCTGGGGCGTCACCAGGAGAGCAAGAATCCATAGGTAGTTCCTATGGCTGTGTCGACATCACTCCTATTTTAACAATGAAGTTTTGGAGCTGTTGCAGGTTCTTGGGAAAATTACAAGGAGGGTTGCTTGGAAAGCCAGATTTTGGGGATGAGTGGGAGTTCTGCATTTGTAGGGAATGCTGGCACTGGCAGCAGGTTTATCCAGTGTGAACAAATAGCATTGATAGTGTCCATTATGGGATACACACACACACAGTGTCCCGGGAAAATGCTGGAAAACTGGAGGAAAAAAGGACCATGACCAACAACACAACAAGTCTGGTGGGCTGAACAGCAAAGCACCAAGTTGCCTTTGGGGCTAACAAGTCAGGCTGCCTTCTAACAAGTCTTCTCTTCTAGATCCAAGGACTTTTCCAGAGTTGTGCTTGGAAAATGGCATTTAAATATCACCTTTTCAAGTTCTCATGGCTTGTAGAAAATCTGGAGTGGGTGCACTGACCTTGCCCCCACATCTGTGATGTCCCCGATGAAAAACTGGGATTTAAGAGTGTTATGTTGACCAGAATTGTTGAAGGTGCAATAATGCTGTGTTGACCAACTGAGTCTGTCAGCATGTCTTTATGGATGCTCCCTAGATTTGTATAATGCTGAGAGATGGGATAGGGGTTGTCACAGTTAATAAACTCCACAGGCGTTTAATCCTCATTAGGGCTGTAAGTCGTCCTGGTGCTCGCACTCACTTTCCAGTTGTACTTAAATCCCCTTCTCATTAACTGAGTCTGTACTCAGGGACTGTGGTCTAAACCCCAGCTCTGAGCACTGTGCCCTTCCTAAGGTGCATTTGTCATAGTATGACCCAAGATAGATTGTGATGTCCAATGTGTGTGTCTAAAAAGGGCATCTTTTTCTGTGAAAAATGGTTTCGTGGTTTTCTGTCTTGCTTTTCTAGAGAACAGCGTGTGGTGCCAGCTGCACTCCGGAGGCTCCAGTGATGGAGTGAGGCTCAGAAACCCTCCTGGGCAAACTCAGATCTATAAATGGCTGTGCAAATGTAATATTAAGTTGGGTTTTGATGGTCGTAAGAGCTGCCCAAACCCAAGTATCCATCCCCCACTTTTCTCCTCTGTCCCAGGTCAGTCTGTGCTGTTCTCCACATTGGTTACGAGGGAAGATGGACAAACCTCTCAATGAGCTGAGATGTTTGAAGTCTTTAGAGACCTGTAGCTGTCTCATAAATACCACTTTGGAATGATTCTTACTCGAAATTGCTCAGTGCACCAATACCTGCTCTTCCTAAGTGATGCAAAAGTGATGAGCTTTGCTTTGTTTTGGTCTTCTGATTTTCTGAGTGTCCATGTCAAGCAATGCCCTGAACAGAAGCAGTTCTTCATTTTAGACTGGCTCTTTTGAAACAGAATGTTAGGGGGAGTATTTATTGTCTACAAGAGCCCTTCATCCCATGGATTTGTTTGGGTCAAAAATGCTTAAAGCGGAAGACCAGGGGCCAGTTGCTATTCCAGATAGGCTCCGTGGTTGGGTTGGTTTGATGGAATCATTGAGGAGAGGGTCTGTTTCTTGTATTTCAATCCCACTGTGGATCTCACTGTGGTTACTGGGGTCCATCCTCCAGAAAATGTTCCTCTTGGCTATGGAAGGGTGTCACTGAAACCACAGAGCTTCCAGCAGCATATTGATGGCTTTTTCCTCAGAGCATATCCTGTGTTGAAGGAGGCCCACAAGGATCATCAAGTCCAACTCAGCGGGATCTCTTTGCCATCTGGTCACTGGGATATTGCTGAAATTTTTGCCCTTTGCCTTTCAAAGCCCTTCAGCACTTGCTTCCACCCATCCTCTGTTCTCCGGGCTTTGTTTATTCTCCTTAGTCTGAAAAATGTGTAAATATTTGAGGTTTTGTTGTTAGAATTGAGCTATTGCTGCTCTTGCTCATGTATTAGGTTAGTCAGCAATAAAAACACTGAATCCAATAAGGAGCATGGGGGGAACTTCCAGCAAAATCATGTGAAAATGTCTGTAAAAGGTTAGCTCAACATACTGGAATCATGTAATTAGGTTGGAAAAGACCTCTAAGATCATCGAGTCTAACCATGCCCCAGCACTGCCAAGGCCACCACTGACCCATGTCCCCAAGTGCCACATCCACACAGCTGTTAAATCCCTCCAGGGATGGAGACTTCACCATTTCCCTGAGCATCCTGTGCCAGTGCTTGACCAACTTTTCCATGAAGAACTTTCCCCTAATATCCGACCTCAGCCTCCCATGACACAGCCTGGGGCCATTTCCTCTTGTCCTGTCCCTGTTCCTTGGGAGCAGAGCCCAACCCCCACCCCCGGCTGCCCCCTCCTGGCAGGGAGTTGTGCAGAGCCACAAGGTCCCCCCTGAGCCTCCTTTTCTCCAGGCTGAGCCCCTTTCCCAGCTCCCTCAGCCTGTCCTGGGGCTCCAGCCCCTTCCCAGCTCCATTCCCATCTCTGGCTCCAGCCCCTCAATGTCTTTCTTGTCGTTTTCGATGTATAAGCTTGGTGGGGATTTTAACCCGCCTGCTTTCCCTAGATTTTCTGGGTACCAACAAATATTTTGGTTAATTCTGGGTTGAAATTTCAGCCCTCAGCTGAGTGCAGAAGGGCAGGAGTGAGGGATCCTGCCTGGAGCAGGGGGTGCTGTGGGATGGCAGCAGACAGACGATTTGCTTAAATATATTTAGTGACTTTGTAATCTCAGTTCTTAAGAATCTCCTGTACATGTACAAATGTGTTTTACAGAAACTTTTAGTTTGAGCAAATTTAGGTTCCTGAGATTACATCTTTTCCAGCCTCTAAAACACAGGCTGCTGCTGCTGGAACTGTAAGTCCTTGTTCCAAAGCACTTCAAAAGCAGATTTTAATTCTGAAGTCTGTCTTCCCCTTGTTCCCTTTGACAGAAGATGTTTCCAGAAGTTTATCTATTTTTAAGGTGGCCTGAATCTGATGCTGATCATGACAAACTTTCAGACCAATTAATTTGGCAATGAAATCTTACAAAAAATCTCAAATATGCTATATCAGGATCTTTTAAAAAATTGGCCAGCCCAACAAGTGGAGTTTCTGGCACATAATAAATAATATATAGATCCTTTCTAGCTTGATAAGCAGGAAACTATTGATGAAAACCTTGTCTGTAGCTTATTTCTTGACTCGCCGAGCCAAAGCGCGTTTGATCTGTCTCAGTTTGGAATCAGCAATATTTTTTGTGTGGGTGCAACATATCCCTCTCCCTTTGATCCCCAGAGATTTGTTTTGGCATTGTAGCAGCTATTTTTATTTTGCTTTCTGAGGGAAATAAAAGTGGTTTGTGGAGTATCACCATGTTCCAGATCTGCCTACATGTCACATAAGGAGACTTGTGGAAGAGACCAGAAGCTGTAGGTGATGACTTGAAGACAAGTTGTATGTGATATATGGGATATAGTTCAGAGACTGGAATGAATTTAAAATATGTAGGATGATAAAGGAATAAATAACTACTCAATAAATACAGCATAAAACCTTCTTTTAAATGCTCTGCTGCAGCTCCTGAATTTGAAAAAAAGTAATATTTCCTGATGGTCTTCAGATTGTGGTGTCTGTGTAGGATAGTGAGGGGCTTTATTTACAATGTGACCTCACCCAAGATCTATTCTAAATAATATATATTTTATCTAAATGAAAGAAAAAAATTCAAACAAACAAACAAAGAAAGCTTCCCCCTAAACCCTGAGTTGTTTAAAATAGGTTCATTTCAGTGCAGGTATTTTTTAAATGGATGAAGGCAAAGTGCTCCATCCACCCTATATTCTCCATATGCTTTGCCAGGAATTTCCTACCAGCTCTCAGGATTAAGCCATCGCTTCTAAGAATAGCTGTGGAACAATTTGGGATCTGGGCCACCCACTGTGGGACCCAAGCACAGCAAGGAGATCCCCTCTCCATGGGCTTCCCAGCTTTCCGTGTAGCTGAGCCTACCTTGGGAAGAAGAGCAGTGTCTCATCCCCCACCCTGCACACCCCGGAGGAAACTGGGCAGTGCTGGTGTCAGGGAAACATCCAAGTCTGACCGTTCACAAGACTCATGGCAGTCACATTCCCAGCATTCCTCAGCACTGGAGTGTGCAGGCTTAATGATAACCTCATTTGTTTTGGAAAAAATGGAAATTCAGGGGTGAAGTTCTGCACATCTCTGTAGCCTCTAATAAAAGGGGGAATGAAAAGTGTTGCAATATAAACGTATATATGATGCTGTAGGGGAAACAACAACGTTCTTTTTGGCTTTAAATAGAAATGGAGTTTGTTTTTAATTGCACGTTGGAGCAATTAATTCGGCTGGTTTATGCCAGGACAAAGCGTTAGGGCAGTGAGAAGCATTCCTGGGTCTTGGCCTTCGTCTTTCCCCAGAGACTGATTTTTCTGGTGTGACAGTGACACTGATTGTCTTTCAGCTTAATCAAAGAAGTGTAGGTGGAGCATAGGGATAGAAAATTGGCCTTGAATTTTCTGTTAATCACTGAAATAGTCTCTCATGTTTGAGAAAAGTTTTTTTAAAAATTAGACAGCAAAAAGCCCCCAAACAACCCGTGTTGCTTTTAATACAAACAGGCAAGAAACCCTCCCCAAACCCTTTTCATCAGGAGAGGGGAGAAATAGCAGTTAGTGGGAACTAGAGCTCTGTGTGTTCAAAATGCCGGCTGCTTTCCAGCCCTTGTTGGAGAACTCAGGCATTTCAAGAGCTCACTCTTGAAAAGTACTGTTTTGGCCTGAGCTACACCAGAATCCTCTTGGTCCTGTTGCTCACCTGTTTTCATCACACACTTGCTTTCAGTTGTTTTTTGGGTGAGGAATTTCTTGCTAATTATTGCCATATTTTGTAGTTACCTTGCAATGTCACTTTTTTATTGCCTCCAAGTTACGGTTAGCAGCATACGGAGGCTGTGAGCGTCCTCAGCCACAGAACTATGGAATTGTTCAGGTTGGAAAAGCCCTCTGAACCGATCGAGTCCAACCATCCCCCAGCAGAGCTAAGGTCTAACCCATGTCCGCAAGTTTCACATCCATGTCTGTTAAATCCCTCCAGGGATGGGGACTCTACCCCTGCCATGGGCAGCTGTTCCAATGCCTGACAGCCCTTCCCATGAGTAAGTTTTTCCTAATATGCAACCTAAACCTCTGCTGGCATGGACTGTGTTACTCCCTTCTCCTATTCCAGCTGGACAGGGAGAGGAAGTGAGACCATGTACTTAATCGAATTTTAAGAGCAAAACATTGGCAGAACAGCTTGTGGTCACACTAAATGCTGGTATCTCCAAAAATCAAGGAAAAAAGAGGTGAGAATAAGAGGTGGGTGTGATAAATACATGAGCTTTATTCCTGCACTTGGAGTCAGTGACATGAAGCAACTCAGATGATGTTCCTCGAAGGGAGGGTTGGTGAGAAGGATTTCAAGGCAATATGTGACAAGCCACTGATTTGTTACAGTTCAGGGTTGAATTGAAATAATTATGTGGGAACCTTCTGGTTCCTTTTTTATTCCTCTGCAGTGGCTAAAATGAACCCAAATGTAGCAGTTGTGGCTGGTACCATAAGGTTTTAGGTGATTAATATGTACCAAAGCTCTGCTCGAGGTGATAATTGAAACCAAGGAAGAATCCCAGGCAGCAAGAACAAAGATAACCTTTAAATAGGAATTCCTGCTTTCTGGGTCACTATGTAGGTGCCTGTCCGAAAGCCCAGGGACCCTCCTTTGATCTCCGCTTTCATCCCATCAAGCAGAATCTCTTTGATCCCAGCCGTGGTGGGGATGGTCCTTCCTCAGCACTGTTATTCCTCTCTCTGGGCGAGCTGCTGGAGGAGTGCTGAACCTGCCTGCCATGATTTGTAGCTCCCGCTGGTGGTGCCTGGAAAACTTCAAGTTTTCAGCAACCCTCAGATTTACTAGAAGGGGGTTTTAGCCTCCCCTTTTGTAGCCCTTCTGCTGGTGCCAGGCACTGCCTGTCCCAGCCTGTGCTTTCCCATTGCTTGCTGTCGTCCCTGTGCAATATCCACCCTCCTCTTTCCTTCACCCCCAGGAAACCTTTCAAGGATCTCGGTGAATTTATTATTCATATATTTAATGTGTGTATTTATTTTCTTTCCTTTCGCCACCGGTGGTGGGACTTTTGGTGTGATCTCATGTATCGTCTGCTCGAATGCACAAAAGAAACCAAGCCAAAGTCAGGGGCACATCCCACAGCCCTGGGATTACACCCGATTCCCAGTGCTGTCAGGACCGTTGACGTACGTGGCATAAATTAAAATACCAGACAAAAGCTTTGGCGAGGGAGAAATATGAACGTTGGACATGGGAGCTTGAGAAGCAAAAACCATTTTAGAGCAGAGCAGGAATCATTTCCAATGACCCTTTTTTCTTCTCTCGTTCAGGCTGTGACCGTGCGGAATTCCATGGCCAAGTCATTGTACAGTGCCCTGTTTGACTGGATCGTGTTCAGGATCAACCACGCGCTTCTCAACTCCAAGGACGTGGAGGAAAGCACCAAGGTAACATCTCACCAGCTCTTTTGGCTCTTCTCTTGGGTTTTTAAAACAGGTAACTGTGAAACATTACCCAGGCATGTTGCTTAACATGAAGTTAGTTTTTCCTCGGATCATAACTGAGTACATTGTTATTCTAAATGATGCTTGCTGAGCTGAGAAGGGTGAAGCACCTCAAGTATTATAAGCTCAAAGCAACCAGGGAAGAGATCTAATTGTAGCCACAGAAGCCAGTTCCCCTACCCCCTCCAGGAGCAATGGCAAATAATTTTCCTCCTTGTGTGTAAAACTAGAGGACCGTGTATAACTGAGGGGAAGAAAGGGGAATTCTTGCTACCGCATTGTGATGAAGTTGCTCCATGATGAAATGATGAACGAGCTGGGTGTCTGTAGGTGCTGAGGTAGTGCAGTAGAAAAACGGAATTAAAAAGTCATTGTGGGAAGAGTGGAGCTGGTGCAGTGCCATACCACCTTCCCAAAAAATTGATGGAAGGAATGACATGAAGTTTCCTGCCATAGCAGGGTCTGGGTGCTGTGACCCAGGACATCCTCCCCAGCCCTCTTGTGTATTCACCCACACTCCTCATGGCTGGGGGATACTGACGCCAAAATCCATGTCCATACACACACGCACTTCCAGCTCTCCAGCTACCCTTGGCTTGGGAATCTGGGACATGGTCCAGCAGCATGTGGGGTTTTCTGGGGGGTTGTGCATCCAAACTAAAGTCACAGCTGCCAAAAGGAGGATTTTTGCTAAGCACTGACATTTGGATTTGTGCCGGAGGACTGAAGTTGCAGAGACTCTCGGCATGGTCACTCCTTTATTTAATTCCAAAAAAGGCTTGTTGAGCGTAATTATGGACTGGAAATAAAAACATGCCTATGAAATCTGGTTATACGCTTTTCTGACAAAGAAGGGTTGTTACAGTGATAACATCCAGTGAGCCTTCTGACTGCACATGCTGCCTCTCCCCCTGTTTAATATTTTACCAGAAATGTTGTGTTCTTTCCTGATTTTTTTCCAAGTCATCAGGAGTTTTGTCTGGGCTGTCAGGAAAAAACAAACCACACTGTTTACATATTTGGCAAAGCAGAAAAGTGGATTTGTTTTGACAAGGAAATGCATCTCAAATGCTAATTTTTTTTTTTTATTAATGACCCAATGATTTTTTTAAATTATTATCTGTTCGGTAATATTTAAATACAAATCAGTCTAGGACACTCTTGTGCTTAGTCAGCATGGCTATGAAAGTGAGGCACCACGGTAGGTGTTTATGGGCCATTAAACTCTGCTTCCCAGCCTCAAATCTTAGCAGGTAAGAGCCAGAACAGCCCAAATTCCTGCTTTTTTCCAGCATTGCTGCTGCACATTAACCCTCTGCTTCCTCCCGCCAAGACTCCCACAGAGCGTAACCACCTTCCCCCTTGCCCATCTCCTTGTGTCATCTCATGAATTCCCAATTCCCAGGTTTTGGACCCTTTTTTTTGGTCCAAGTTGTAACGGTAATATCCAGGTCAGGCAGCAGGCGCCGGGGGCTGGAAGCGGTGTTGCCCCTGTGCCAGAGCAGATCCACCCGTGCTGGCAAATGCCCAGGACCCGGAGCTGCAGGAACGTGCTTGTACCCAGATCCAGGGAGGCAATCCTGGGCTGTACTTGGGCCAGAATTTCTGAAGCAGAAAGGCAGCGCACAGAATACCAGGGAATACCTGCTGCTCTAGGCAGGAGTGTAGTTCAGTTTATCTTCAGAATCCTCTGTGAATTGGATTGATTCCCACAAAGCTCCCAGAAATCATGAAAATGCACAAATCCTCCCTGTTTTAGGGGTGGAGAGGGTGAAGAAGATATTAATGTGCATTTCACAGAAGGTTTGTTAAACATTGACCAGCCAATTTGCCCTTGAGTGGTTCTACCATGTCACCGCCTCAGCCCTATTTTTAGCCCCCAACTTGGGTCATTCCAGCACAGAGGGAGGAGAAGTGTCTCCCTGGACTGAGCAGGGCTGGGAATAGCTGCTCCTTTGCCCTTGAGGAATAACGTTACTGCCAACAAGTGTCCGAGGACATCCTGGGCTCTGCAGCTGCCCTTGAGGCACCAACCAAGAATCACCACCCTGAGAAACGGAGGCGATGCCAACTACTCTGTTTTTTCCTACCACCTTCCAATCCTCTTGAAATCCTTTTCAGCTCATGCTTGGAGAAACCCCAGATGAAGATGCCAGTTCTTAGCATCCCCTATGTTGTTTTGAGGTTGGGCAACACCAGTGAGTAACTGCGAGGTGGACTGGGAGCAGTGGCATCTCCAAACCCTGTTCCGCTCCTTGCTGTAAGGCAAGACCTCGGCACTTGGATGACATCTCCTTGCTGGCATCTGCCAGCCGAAAAAATCTCTTAAACACCAAGTCTCTGATTTATGACAGCAAAATACAGCCTTGCACCTCAGAAACTCCTGGGTGTGCAGTGGGTGAACAGTATGTGACTCACCCTGCAGCAAATGTCACAAATTAATCCCAGCCCACGCTTGCCACTGATATTCCTCTGACTTTTAAGACATATTTTGAAACAGTCCTGCAGGTTGGGAAGGTTCAGAAAGTGTCAGATGATGGATTTGGGGCACAGAGCTTTCTTTTATGATAATCACATTATGCAGAGGTTAAATAAGACTCAAAACCATCTCAACTCAGAATGTGTTTGGAAGAAGTTGATGAGAAAAATTAGTACAGAAGTTTCTGTCTTCAGGAGTGTAGATTTGATTTCAGTGGGACAATGGGAACCGAGGTAATTTTCAGATCCCAATATGTGTTTATTTGATGTCAGCAGTAAGGAGAAGAGCAAAAGATGAAGCTGGGCAAAGAAAAATAAGCACTCGGCCGTTGTTCTTCCATATTGTCCAGCAATTATTTGGAAAATGTAAATCAGGCCTTTGATATCCAAATTTAGTTAAATGTAGAGTGAAATATTTTGGGAAAATGAAGTGGGATTTGGCTTATCTTGCTTGGTGACAGGATTTGTAGCATATTATTTCTGACCCAAGTTGTGAATAAGTTATTTGATACTTCCTGGTTTATGGCAGTGGCAGAGCTGCCATGGGTCGGATTTGCTCTGACTCCCTTTTTCTTCATCTTCTCTCAGTTGCTTTTAGCTCCTTTTATGTTCTCATGATTCCCTACAAACTGTCTGAAATTTGACCTTTATTAATGAGGTTGGAGACTTTTCCTTCTCTTGAGAACGAGATTACTAAACCTCCCAGAGCCTCTTATCGAATTCCCCTTCTATAAATCAGGTTAGGAATTGCTAGAAGTTTGTCTCACTGCTTAAAACGATGATAGAGTAGAGATCGTGGTGGATCAAAAGGCATTTCCAAGGATGTTTTTAATCTTTTCCCATTTGGGTCTTGTGAAGTGTCTTAATTTCTTCCTAAATCACCCTGCTGCCATTTTCGGATGACATGCTGCGTACGTGGGGATGATGATGAACTCATGGCTGTGAAGAAAATTAAAATTAATGGCCATGAAGAAAAATTTGTGGTTGAACTCATGAAGAACTCATGGCCATGAAGAAAATTCATTAAAATTAATGGCCATGCAGAAAAATTCGTGGTTGAATTCATGAAGGACTCATGGCCATGGAGAAAATTCATTTAAATTCAACCAACCAATTAATTCTTGGCATTTTGACCTGAAGTAGAGGAAGAATTGCTGAACATGCAATGTGTTTAATGTGCATCAGTTCATTAATTTTAGGTCCCAACTTTCAAGTTTCTAGCAAATCACGTCCTCTCACTTTATATAATAGGTTATCGTATATATTGGGGTGATGTAGGTTGGAGTGGTCCTTTTAGATGAAGTGGTGATGGATTTTTGGATTGTTTTGGGGAGGGATTTTTTACAGTGTCGTCTTTGGAATATTGTAAAAGGAAAGAAATTACTACAACGAAAAGAGATAAAAAAATTAAAAACAGTAATAAACAAGATTTTTCCCCCAAATTTGAAGCAAACCTATTTGTGATTGCCAAAATGTACCTCCATGGTGGAATGACATCACCAGCGTGCATTTGGGGCAACATGCATCAGTTCCAACGATCCCTATTTATTGGCACTTTGGGAATTGGAGAGCACAGAGCTTCAAGGCCATCATTTGCCAAAAGCCCTTAAAACTCATGCTCTGTGTTTAAATGTCATGGCTGAGACATTTTAAGAAAAGCATGAGGTCATTTTTCAACATCTCAAGCCGAAAGTGCTCACTGACCCAGGGTTCACCCAAATTTTAAAAATCCTTATGGACATGCACTTTTAATCACAGGAATTTTTATATGCTAATTAATACAGTCACATTTTTAATTTTAAATGTTACTTTTGAAAAAGAAACAGCATTAATACACAAACCAGACTTGGCAAGTCGAGGTCTAAATTATCTTTGTGTGATTTCCTCATGGCACTTGTTCAAAGGATGGATTTGAAACTGAAGACTTAAAAGATTTGTAAATGTAAAACTCCTTTGATTATTTTTTTTTTTAAATATTGGGCCGCAAATTTAATCCTAAATCCACCCAGATTACACACTTTTTACAGGCAGTTCACCAAAATTAATTCCTGTATATGTCAATGGAAATGTTGTTTTTTCACCTTGCTACAAGAAATGACTCTGTATTAGTACATTTGTGCTGCTTTATCAGGGATAGAGAGCAGAAAAAGGGCCATAAATTCCAAATTTCTCAGGTTTTAAAGTTTTCCCAAGTGGCTTCCATTGGCCTCATTCTTTCGGGAGTGTCATAGCAGAGGACAAACGACTGTTTCACCACAGAGCTCTGCCCGGATTTCTCTGGCGTGAAACTCTGCAAAAAACTACACTTCTTAAAATCTGTATTCTGGAGGAGTTTGGGAGTTGCAAACACAGGGGTGTGAGAAAAATGCTGGTTTACTCTGTGTAACAACCGTGGCGGAATTAACCATCCTCCTCCTGGACGTGTGGTTTGATACCTGCAGTGGTTTTGTGAAATACAGATTATTTTTGTAGTTCTGTACGTGTTTAATTTTGGGTGTCAGCAAAAAAACTATAAAAATACAGCTTTAAAATATAATATTTTCATGAGACTCTTTTATAACTGACATGGCTATTTTTTGCTATATATGACTCTTCTATCTTGCTTTATGTGTGTATTTCCACGCCCACATTGAAATATATTTGGTAGCAGCTTCAATGCAGTAAATGAACCAGATTTGGAAAAAAAAGGAGAGGGTTTTTGTGCTCAGTTACTTCATATTAAATTAAGTTTGTGAGAGCTTAAAGATCTTGTTCAGCTTCAAGTCTTCACTCATGGCAGGGGCTTAACTATTTCCACAGAGCATCAACGCAGTGCTTTTGAAAGCTGGTCTCAGTAAATCCATAAATAGTCTGGAAATGTGAGTGTTTTATCTTCCAAGTCTTGTTTGTATGTGGTAGAATAGAGACTTTTATGTAGGGAAATTTCAGGGAACTCTTGTGGATTGTAGGGATGAGCTTGAAGAGCAGTGGGTTGGTTGGGTTTGGGATTTGTGAGGGTGGTATGAAGGGAGATGAGAAAAAGTCACTTTGTCCTGTTTCCATCATCAGTTTTTCCATGGATAATGCAGATAAAATAAGATCCATTTATCACACAGAGAGTTTAAGAAGAATTCCTCCTGATATGTATTTATAAAAGAGGTGAGGCAGATTTCAGCCCGGTTAGCAAACATAGCTGTGAACAAAAGGGTTGCCACATCCGTTGGGACAAGCAGGAGAAGATGCTGGACATCGGGAAGCAGTGGGTGAGAGTGAATCCTTCTGCCAGGCTCAGTCCTTGGTCCAGCGGTTCCCAATTTCCATCTTCTGCTCAAAGGGCTGTTTCTTATGGGTGTTTCACCAAGTGATGCAAACTTCCGGGAAAGTGGCCAAGGGCCTTCATCCTTGTCATGGCATCGGGGAGGTAGAGCCTGTCTGGCCCTGGAATAGGGAGAAAAGTCTGGACAAAAGATGAAGTAGCCAATGAGCTCTTGGGAAAATGGGTTAGAGACTTATCTTTGTGCTTAAATGCTTTTTTTGTTGTGTTTTTTCTTGTCTCAGTGGCCAGAGTCCAGGTCAGACAAAGCTCCAACTCACAGCTGGGTGGCCACTCTGCCCACGGCAGCCGTGCCTGCTCCAGCTGTAGGTGGTTCCCTGGTCAGGAATCGGGCACAGAAGAATATTTTCCTCCCACATTGTGTGATCCGTTGAAAACGGACAAAAGTCAGTGTGGAGAGGCTTGTGGACAGTCTGGTTTATATTCCTGGCAGTGGAGTTAAGCCGGTCTTAGCAAGGAAGTCTTAGAAAATCCAGAGTGCAGGTAGCACAAATAGAACTAAAACCAGGGCACCTGGCAGCTCTCAGGTCCTTTGAGGTAGAGGAGAGGGGGTGTTACTCCTCCCTACTTGAGGTTTGGCTCATTTGACCAGTGCTAATGCTTTTACTGCTCTTATTAATTATTTAATTAATTGTGACGGGTGAACGGAGTGTTTGTGTGAGGTGGCTTTGGTAGGACCCCAGAGCATAGTGCTCTAATGAGCTACTGGTGGAGCTCTCCCTGCACGTGTCCTTCAGTCTCTTCACCCTTTTTCTGATGACAGCAGCCTTGCTGGGTGGGCACAGTCTGAGTTTTATTTAAAACTAATTATTAATTAGGTTTTTAACACAATGGTCATGTACAGGCTTGGAAGCTTGTCTTGGTTTGAAAGACAGGTGTCAGACAAGAAAGGCAGGAGCCTCCCCTGAAATGGAAAATGCAACCCCCTTCCCTCCGAATTATTATAAATCTGAAAATAAGGGGCTTTCAGGCAAAGATATAAGGGATAGGAATAACAGTTCTTTACTAATAAATATATATGTATAACAACACAAACAAACAGCAATAGCTGTGGCAGTCACAGCAAACAGCAGCCCGAACCCAGCGCCGGCCCGGGCGCTTTCCCCTGGGTGCAGTTCCTCCTCCCGTGAGCAGGGCGGGTGCGATGGTTCCCCCGCGGCTGCAGGGGGCGCTCCGCAGCGAGCTCGGGAGCACCGGGAATGGCAGCGCGGGGTCCCGGGAAGGGATGGATGAGAAAAACCTCACAAAACTCTTGGGCGTCCGCCGGATCCTCAGGAACAGCAGCTGGAACAGCAGGGGCGAGCGCAGATCTCGGGTGGCAGTGAGGGTATCAAACTGCGGAGCTGTGGCAGGGAAACCCGGCAGGTCTCTCAGTCGGCAGAGCGTAGGAGCTCCGTTTCCAGACGGGCAAGGAGAGAGCAGGCTTAGGAACCCGGGGTTTGCCCACAGAAAGCAAAACAGCCAAAGAAGCAGAACCCGCAGTGTGACCGAGACGTCCACACCGAAGGGAGCCAGCTTCCAGACTAAACGCTGAGCACACCAGGCAGCCCCCCCGGGTGTCCCAACCCCCAGGTGACAAAAGGGTGGCCAGTCCCACCCCGCCTCTGTGGCCAGGTCTTTTGTTTCTTTTAGGTATCCAGCGGTTTGTCCCCTAGCAACTAGTATGGGTAAAATTCTTTAAGAGAAAAAACAGGCTAAAATCCTAAACCCCAACAAAGCTGCAGCAGAAATTGTATCTGGAGCTTGTTTTTCACCCTGGCTCCCTCTGCGGATGAGGTTTATCTGCTGACACATCCCCCTGTCCCTTTTCCTCTGGGTTTCCCAAATCCATCTGACAGGCAAAAGGCTCAAGTTTTTTGAAAACCAGTACCTACACAAAGGAGAAAGTTCCACATTTCTACTCCCATCAAGGGTAGGAAGAACAGTCTGAGCCAGGAGGTGATGGGTTGCACTCACTCGTGGGCCAACATGCACCTGGCCAGGGGTCCACTGCCTCACCTTGCCCTGCTGGTGGGGGGGAGTGGGATTGGTTGTGGAGAGAGTAGAGGGCCAGGAGGATGCAAAGCAAGCTGGGAATTCACTGCAGCACTGACCTCCCTTTGCCACCACAGGAAGCCTTGGTGCACCCACATCTTAATGAGCATCTCAAGAGGTCATTGTAGATCAGAGACCAAACAGGCATTGGCTCTTCAGTTTGGGGAAAAGCCTGGGGTAAGATACAGCCGAGGTTCACAAAATCATCAAAGTGATGGGAAAAAAAGGCAATTTAGAACTGTAACTCACCAAATCCTGCAATTTATATTATGGGTTACGGATGTAATAAAAAAAAGCTTCCCTATTGTGACCTGGAAATCCGTTGGAGAATGTAGGGCTTGTCGTGCCAGTGGGTTCCAAAAAATTGGGGTGGTTCTCTCTTTACACCTTTCTTGCCCCTGAACTAAAGGAACACAGAGGTGTGTCTCCATATCCCTCATCCCAAACTGGCAGGAGCTGGTGGGAAAAGGTGCCGGAGCGCAGAACAGCCACATGGACACAGCCAGGTGTCACAGGGGAAGATCACATGGGCAGAGCTGGGCCAGCAGTTAGGGCTGACTGTTAGTCAGGGCTTTGGACTCCGTTTTGCAGCATCATTATTATATTTTTGCGTTAATTCCCCCTTTCTGTGAGGCAGGAGTGGCTCGGTGCTTCCAAACATCAGTCCATCATCTGATCCATCTGACAAACAAGGCACATGCTTTATTTGTGATATTATTTTAGTGCTCACAGGAGAACTAAAGATTATTTCCAGGGGAAGCCCTGACGTGCAGGAGTTTCTTCTCAAGGTTTGCAGCTGGAGCGGGTTTGCTTGGACACTGCACTCACCTTGGAGGTGTGTTGCTGTGGGTTGTCTTCACGGCACAAGCCTTTGTTTCCCAAGCCTATCCCCGTTTTTCCTCTCTGAAGATCAGTACTCTTAAATCCAATAGAATAACTTGGAATGGGGTTCAAGTTTCTTCAGAGATGATCATTTGTTTGTAAATGAGAACATGCTCTCTTAGAACAAGCCCTCCTGTCCAGATATCTAAAGTTGCAAGTTGTCTCTCTGATTTGGAGTCTTCCAGATGGCACAATATCAACAATTCCAGTAAAATTCCTGCTATTAAGTACATTCAATTCTGCCTGTGTGCTTTTGATTATGCACTGTGTACAAATAATCCACTTTATGTCATTTTATTCTAACCTGCACTCTTACTTTTCTTGCAGACTTTATCCATTGGAGTGCTTGATATTTTTGGGTTTGAAGACTATGAAAACAATAGTTTTGAACAATTCTGCATTAACTTTGCCAATGAGCGCTTGCAGCACTACTTTAACCAACACATCTTTAAACTGGAACAGGTAAGTCTGGAAATACTTACTCTCTGATACCAGTGAGTGTTGACATGACTTTGTAGCCCTGATAAAGTTCTTAAATTGTCCCTTTAATTCTGTTTTGTTGAGGACAGAATTATTCAAATTTAACTTCTAATTGACCGTATGGCGAACTTCCACCTGTAAAATAAAACCCAGCCAGATATTTGCTGGTTTAAAAGAAACATTTTGGGTTCCAAAAAGTCATGAAGACCTTAACCACTGCTCTGTTGTCTCCTTGATATGTGCTCCGAGGGCTCATCCATGAGCAATTCCTTCCTTGTCTTTGCCTGGACTTGCTGCCGTGTCATTTGATGTTATGTAAAAGTTATTTTTTGGTATCTAGTGAAAAAGCCACCCCAATCTTCCAGTGGCTTTTTGCCTTCCAGTGTTGATTTGTGGGGAGGGAGGGGAAATGTCACTCTCACATGTTCTCCAAGGTCAGACTTGACAGCATTATGACCTTCAATAACCCTGGCAGATTAGGAAAGGCTGAACTTTAAGCTTTGTTTTAGGTTTGCTAAGGCAGGAGGTTGCTTTCCAGCCTCAAATTAATGCACTTAAGAGAGATAACAAAAACACAGGCTGCAGTCCAGCAGGTAGCGCACACAAGATGGCATAGATGGATTGGAGGAGGCTTCTCCATTTGTTATCCAACAATAAGCAGGACAAGAAAACTGAAAGTATGTGTTTCATGCATCAACTTTTATTGGGCTGTATAATACAAGAAATATGTTAGAGACCTTCAAAATGCCTTTTTTTTTGACATGCCAGTCTGCATGTCCTCCCTCCAGGTAAAAGCCTTCTTGGGGAGGCCAAGGGGAACCCTCCTTGTCATCATTACAGAATTAACCCAGCCCTGCCCAAAAACCCTGATAGTTTAATTTTGGGCCTCTTCAGTGTTCTCAGAGATTGGAAAATTCAGATGGAAAAGTTGCCATGAATATGAGGATGTTCAAATAACAAGTGATACATACCTGAGTGGGTCACTTAGGGAGTGTTTGCTCATGAGTTGATGGTTTCTGTTAAATCTCTTTGGTTTTGATCAATAAGGTGGAGCAGAGCCGCTCAAACCCATTTAATTTTAGTTTTCTAAGTGGCCTTTGTATGCAGGTGCACCCTACTCAATAGATGCTCCAAGAATGGGAAAACCTGTCTATCCCTAGGGACAGGTTTATTTTCCCATTGTCTGCCATAACAATGGAAATTTTGGTACTATCACAAAGCCAAAACAGCTGGATTTTTCATAAATGTTGCGATACACTTCCTAAAAGAGACTCGAGGAGGGAGGACCCTTCCTGATAGCTGGAGACAGATGCTTTCTCAGTGAGGTGGGGTTTCAGCGACCTCCTCCAAGATGCCGTCATCCATGAGGGAATTCCTGTTACTGGGCTGGGATTTCTTAGCAGGTCAGTGCTCCCCCCAAGCCTGGGGGATGCACAGAGGTCCTGAGTGCAGCAATCTGTAATTCTTCTTGGAGCAGCTTCAGAGCTAATTAGCTTTCTCTTGGAAATCTGTCAAGCATGTGAAGTCACTGGAGTCAGTGTTCGCTGTATGGATATGAGGAGCAGTTGCAAAGCCATCAAACTGCAAAGGGCCCATTCCAATTCTTAATGCCAGAGCACGTCATCCTCCTGGATCCTGGCTGGAGCACTGCAAGCTCTGCTGCTGGAAAATTCAGGCATCTCGGCATAGTTTGAGTCTATAAATACAAATAATCTGTGCAGCTGCACAAGTGCTGATTCTTCAATTGGATGAATTGGATGGTTTAACCATTTACTTTCCCTGGAATTCCAGCTGCATATGAAGAATTGGATTCAATGGAAAGAAAACTCAAGAGTGCATATTCAGATCTTGGATCTTCAGTGTGTCCTTCCTTCCTCACTGGCCCAGAGGTTTTTTAATGATAGTCATGAGTCACAACTGAAGACCAAGAAATTAATATTGTGTTTCTAGGGAGAAAAGTAGTTCTGTTACTTCAAAATGGTATTTTATCTGAGGTATTTGTGGCTTTATAAGGGTTTCTTTAATGTCTTGGTGATGGGGACCAGAAATGGATAGATCCTTCTCTGAATCCTCAGCTCTCCAAAGCTTACAGGAGGCTGAAGAGAGATTGCTGAGATACCCAGACACTTCTGCTAAAAAAAGTGACAAAATTAAACAGTCACTAAGGATTTTTCTTGAAATCCTAATAGAATTTGTCTGCCAGAACAGCATTTAGCCATGGTGGAATTGTTGCCATGACGTGCTGTTGATGTTACGGAAACCAAAATACCCACTTCTAGGAGAACCATGGGATTATTTTAATCTTTATTCCCTTTTTTTTCCCCTGGTGAAATGTAATACAATGTGTCTGGTGAATCTTTTTTTAAACCTTCTGTCTGAAGATGACACTATTTCCAGAGGCTTGCAAACAGCCACCAAGGCATCCTCGATCTTCAGCCTGGTGCCTCCCAAAAATACAGCGGCTCTTGTGCTGTGACTGAGGGGCTGCAAAGGACTTTGCAGGAGCAACCTCCTCTCTTGCAGCCAACCAGGGGATATAATTTATAAATCCTGGTCTACTCTTGGATCCAGATCGGTGATGATCTATTTATTAATGTAGTTGGATCCAGATTGGTAATGATCTATTTATTAATGTAGAAAGGTGGCTATGGCAGGAGTTGTCACCTTGCCCCATCACGGAGCAAAGGTGGTTTTCTCCTCCCCAGGTATCTTGCAGGTTCCTGGAGGGAGGTTGGGTGAGGGGCTGTAGCTGGTAGCTTAGGCTTCTGCGTCGTGTGGAGCTTGCTCAGGGCAGCACAAGAGTGGGGGGGTCCTTCACCATCCCTCCGTCAGGCTGGTGGCTTCAGGTGACACGTCCCTGTTGCTCTCTGACTCATTGGGTGCTGTCAGAGCACCTGCTGTCAGCACTGATTCTCTGTTCTCCGGCCTTGCTCCATCTCTGTGCCCTCATCAAGTGGCCTCCTGTGCAGAGCAGATAAGCCCAGAGCTGCCCTGCAAATCAGGGAACACCCAGGTGCTTCTGGGAGAGGAAAACGGGATTTTTGCATTGCACCTTGCCTTTTGTTTGGGTTTTCTTAGGGCACTGCACTAAATAATTGCTGTAGATGAAGACACAGTTTGGAGATCACCAGTACCATACCACCCATGATCAGAGTTTCCTCCAACTTTCCAGGTCTTTGGCAGTTTAAGGGCCAGGAGTACAAGTTTTTATTTCTTTATGTATCCCGTTCTCCAAACTTTGTCATCTTTATCCTCACCGATCTTCCCCCATCCCTGATGGGGCTCATCTGGTTCTCTCCACCTCACCCACCTTTCCCTGTTCAAGCTAATGCTTTGCAAAGGTTGAGGACTCATCCTGTAGCTTTCCATCCCACAGGTCTTGCTATTTAAGTTCTTTTCTACCTCTTTTTCCAACTTTTGTTTGCCCACCAAACCTCAGTTTCAAGGACATGTTTTTATTGTTTAAAAAAATAGATAAATAACCAAAGCTGAGGCTGAAAAAATGACATATTTTGGAGCACAATCAACTGGCAGGAGCTCAGGTGTTCAGTGAAGTCTGTTTTCTGGTGGGGTCCCCGGTGAGCTTGATGTCCCAGCCAGCAAATCTCAGCCTGGTCAGATTGAAAAACTGAATTTCATCAGGATAACATATCCTATGGAATGTTTGCTCAGCCATCCAAAGCTCCATAAATGTTTAGGGAGGTCTGTGTGGTTTAATGGTCCTGTGCAATAGGTGGAGAACTCCAACAATCTGGACTAAGTCATGGTGGTGTTTGGTTGAAGGTGTGATTTGATGGTCTTGGAGATCTGGTCACTCCCGCCAACCATCTCTGAGTTTTAGCTCATGATTTTGAGGAGCAACAGCCCCCAGGGAGCATGACACTCTAAAATGGGTTTAGATATCTTACTTAAATATCCCATTTTGAAATTATATTTAGATAACATATTTAAATAAGTGTGAGTTTAATTATTAACATTTTCCAACCTTGATTCTATGGTTCTGTGAACATTACAATG
This sequence comes from Monarcha castaneiventris obscurior, assembly GCA_026261815.1. Classification (NCBI taxonomy): domain Eukaryota; kingdom Metazoa; phylum Chordata; class Aves; order Passeriformes; family Monarchidae; genus Monarcha; species Monarcha castaneiventris. The sequence continues at coordinate 780,722 of JAMPIT010000141.1, read as the reverse complement.
TGTCGTTCATCACAGTGGGAGTGAATCAACTTAAAAAAGCATCAGTCTAAAGTATTTAAACTTAAAATAAATTACAAAAAAGGGTCTCTCTCCTACTGCTTGGAACACTCTTCCTTTCATTCCAGCCAGGGTTTTTCTGTATCTCATCACTGGTTAGGCGTTAATGCCTCTTTATTGCCTCTGAAGACAAAAGCCAACCATCAGAAGTCAACCATTGAGGCCTGGGAGGCTCGGTTCAAATTTGTGCTTTCCTTGGAGATGGGAGAGCAGCTGCCCTCTGAGAAACACTGCCATCAGCTGCAGGCCACATGACCCGTGGAGAAAGAACAAGCTGCACAAGTTATTGATTTATTATTTGGCAGAGCGCCATCAAATGAAACTTACATTTGGGGGAAGAGGAGGCTGCTTAGAGCACATAAATCATACTAATAAAAATCAGGATGCTGAGAGCTGTTTAAATGGGATCTGCAGGGTAAGATGACTTCCAAGCACATGAGTGAAATGAAGGACAGCTCTGATCAGAGCTGTGCCAGGGCAGGTTCAGGCTGGACATCAGGAGGAATTTCTTCATGGAAAGGGTGCTGAGGCATTGCAACTGCTCAGGAGGTTGTGGAGCCCCCATCCCTGGAGGTGTCCAGGGAAGGACTGGATGTGGCACTCAGTGCTCTGGGCTGGGGACAAGGTGGAGATCAGGCAGAAGTTGGACTCGTTGATCTGGGAGGTCTTTTCCAAGCTCAGTGATTCTGGGATCCCTTGTCAGTCCCCCAAAGCTTTGTCTTGGGTCCTTCCAACATCCTTGAGTCCATGGATGCCATATGGCTGGGACTGGGGCTGAGGGGCTTCATTTGCCACCCACTTGTTTCTGGGTATCTCCAGATAATGAGCAGTCATTATATGCAAATATAACATATAATGTGTAACATGTAATAGGACATATCCTGATCTGTTATATTATTTATGTATCCTCTGATAGCACAGATGAGGTTGGATTGGAAGGGACCTGAAAGATCATCTGGTTCCAGCTCTCCCCATATGGAATCTCCTGACCTTTAATTTAATCCCAGTGCTGCATTTGGCAAGCCCATCCCTCATCTCATGCTCCTTGCTGTAGCTCTCCAAGTCACAGGTGCTTGCTCCCAGTGCCCTTATCCCTCTCCCAAGTCACCATGATCTCTTGAGCTTTTTTCCTCTCCTCTGAGCTGGTTCCTTCCTTTTTCCAGGTGGATGATGTTTTCCAGGTTGGATGATCGTGGTTCCTACTCAGATGTGTTGGCACAGACTGTGCCGGGGATACCAGTTTTTATTTCTTAATGGTACAAAAAGGGTTTGGAGTGCCTGGACAAGGGTAAACAGCTTCCCACAAGGGACAATAGCTTCCCACTGCCATAGGGCAGGGATGGACACTGGGAAGGAATTGTTCCCTGTGAGGGTGGAGAGGCCCTGGCACAGGGTGCCCAGAGAAGCTGTCGCTGCCCCTGGATCCCTGGCAGTGTTCAAGGCCAGGTCAGACAGGGCTTGGAGCACCCTGGAGGTGTCCACAAGATCTTGGAACCAGAAGATCTTTAAGGTCTCTTCCTACACAACCATTCTGTGTTTCTGTTGGTGGATTTTCATAGGACAGAGCTGTGCAATGTGGCCTCTCCTCGTAAGCAAGATGATGAGCAAGAAATCTCTTAAGCCTCTAAAATACTTCAACCAACCTAAAAATTGTCCTGCTGTGGCAGGAATGGAATCAGGAGTGTGTTAATTGACAGAAATGGGGAGTGGAAGGGGGACGAGATGTTCAGCCTCAAAGACCTATCTGGTGCTCTCCACTGTGGAGGTTCTTTCACATCTCCTAACTCTGATCCATCTTTCAAGGTGTCAGTAGAGGCAGATGCAGATACAGATATTTCTTTTCCTCTTTAATTTTGATCACAAGAAATTAAAGGATATGATCCACCAGCAGATCACACAGCAATGTTAGGCTCATGATTCTCCTGGCTGTGTAAGGGCAGCTTGGGAAGAAGGTGCTCCCACAGAGGGGGCCTGTGGGATCGTGGCAATGTGTGTGCTGCCAGCTGAACCATGCAAACACAATTCTGCCCATTTCGAGAGCAAAATATAATTTATGATTGAAACCCTGTTGCCACTGAAGCTCAGGGAGCTAATTTGAACTCAGGGATGGATGGTGTGGAGCTGGCACATGATTTTCTGGGCTGAACCTGCTGGTTTAAAACACTTTCATGATTGAGAATGCAAAATCCAATAAATTCAAATCTGCCTATGTACAGCGGGCGGGGTTATCAGTGAGTGAAGCATCAGCCTCAGAATAAATCCAAATTCACTTGGCATTTGCTGAGGAGCTGCTGAAATAGTCACCTGGAAGGACACCATGTCAAGGAGGACCTTGGCTTCAAGGGAACGCTCATCAGCTCCTCTGCACTGCGCCATGTTATCGTAGGCAGAGGGGGCCTTGAAAACCTGTTTATAGATCATGTGTTCATAGAGAATGTGGCTAAAGTATTTATATTTGTTGTGTCTGTGAGCACATGGTTAAAAAATACACATGTAACATATTTATATTTATATCTGTGTCTATAAATTCCTTTTCTACTGAAATTGAGAACAAACATAAAAATCCTCATCCCTTAATGAAACCTTCGGCCTCAGCATCTTTTGCTGGAGGGATGTCAGGAACTTGAGGCATCCAACCCTGTCTGCAGCACGAGCAGATCAAGGACCAGACATTGGTCTCACTTATTTAGGAACTTTCCACATCCCATGGATTTATCGTATGAAACTCATTTTAATCATCAATTTATGCCGGGATGATTCTGCTGGGCCCATTTGCTGAGCCAGCAATTAATCCTCCATGGGATGAGTTCATTCCTGGACGGATGAATCCTTAGGGGAGAGATTCCCCCACACCTTGTTGGCCATTTCCAGCTGTGGACAAATTTTCCCAAGCTCCCCAAGACAGATTTTAGGATGCAAATGTGTCCATACGTAGCCAGAAAAGAGCTTTTATGAGGTTTAGCTCCTCTAATTTTTCACATAATGACCCTTTTTAACATACGATACAAAAATATTTGGGGATTATTTTAAACTGGGGAGTTCAGCTAGGAATGGAGAGAGATGTGGAAGGGGGATTAATTACTAGTTTCTCACTTTGCAGGGAAGCCTGAAGCTGAAGCAGATGGTGTTCAAAGCAAGAAGAGAGGAATTTCACACCCTTCTGTTTAGTCGGGAATTTTTATGCCAAATATATACATTTAGATATCCAAAAGTAGCTGCCTGTTGATTGTGTGGCTCTGAATTACACAAGTTTTTATGACAGGAGCACGATGGGAAATGTTCCCACATGGAATTATGCTGGGAAAAGGGATTTTTCAGTTGATTTCTCACTTTAATCTGGGAATTTTCATTGTGTAAACAAGGTTTTCCTATGCCCTGGTAAGGAGAGGCTGGAGTAGATGAACTCCTGGATATGGTCTGGCTCTGCCTGGGAGGAGGTGAATGAGCTGGTGGGGGTTTCTGCTGCTCTTGGGGTTTTTAAATGTTGTTTTCGGGGCTGTTTCTCAATTCTCACTGTGACTAATGGCAATATGCCTGTGGGATAAGACATCTGTCTTCAGGGCACTGAAACACTTAGGGGTTTTCAAGGCTTTTGGCTTGCAGGATGTGTGGATGGATGCCCAAAGCCCTCCAGACTTAAAATCATGAGAAAATTTGTATCTTTGATATCCCATGACAGGGCAACAAATTTCATGTATCATGGTAAAACCTTTGTCTCTTGGTGGGACTTTTCACCACCTTTTGATTTGAATTTCCTAAACACTGAATTTTGTGCTTTTAGACAGAGGGGGAATTTATGATGGTTTTTATTTTGTATTTTTATCACATCTCCTGTGTCATTTCATCTCTGCATTTCCTCTTCTCTGAAGTTTTTCAAGCCCCTGGTCCCTCCCTCCCCACCTCTGAATTTTACCATGTGATTTTGGGGAGTAGCAGTGCCCAGGGACCATGATACTGCAAAGAGAGTTTAGGTATCTTATTTCAATGCCATATTTATCACAGTTAGATATCATATCTAGGTAAGTGTGAGTTTAAAAATCATACTTCACTTTTTCTTCCCTAATTGTGCTTTTTAGCATTTGGGTTTATTTACTGATGGCTGTGGCTGGATGCAGAGTAATTGATGATCGTATATGGAGGTGTAAAGACATTTTCCAGCATCTCCAAGATTTTGTTTGGCTTGTGGGTGTTTTCTCCCACTCAGGATAAAGAAATCTTTAATTCCACCCCGATTAGAGTGTTTTGGTTTGGTTTAGCACCAAAATAAAGTCCTGATAACAGAACTGCTCCAACGCTCCTGTAAAGATAACGGGCCTTGGTTCTCAACAACTCCAACTATGAAATTACAGGATTTTTCTGTTCCTAGCAGGAGGGTTTCCATCAGGCCTTACAGCCCAGTTGGAAAGGTCTTCCTGATGCTCAGCATGTGTGTTTTAATTTTAAATTCATTATTCTGTGCCATGGACAGTGTCCGCGCTCTGGGTCAGTGCAGACAGGCACAGTTTCTCTTTAACAGAGCTTTAACAGCTCTCCCTTTCCTAGATTTCCTGTAATTTTCCTACTTAAAACTGTTGGATATTCTGCCCTATTCTGTTTGTTTGGTACCCCAGATTTTACATGCTGCTTTGCCTCAGGTAATGCTGTGTGAGAGTAACATTTACTCTCATATTCCATGTGCATTTCAAGGTCTGCATCCCCATTTTATATCTTTTTTTAATATATTTGAACATCATAAACTGTGTTTTATTCAGATCCCTTCAGTGACCCCACACTGACAAACTCCATGCTCAGGGCAGCAAAGCTGTTTTCTGCATTCCCACTTGAGAAGCGGGAATCTCCTCGTGGAGTCCATAGAGGTCACTTGGAGAACGATCTATAGCATCTCACCCAATAATTAAAATATGGAGCTGCTGGACTCTAAAAAAACCCCAAATGTTTTTTTTCATCCTTTGCTTCATTTCTTTTGCCAAGTCTGGGAGCTCAGTGCTCTTCTCTCCAATGAATTTGCATTGCTCCACTTTCCAGCAGACCAGGTTTCAGGTATCCAGGGATGGGAGGAGTAAATCTTCACGTTTTTATTGCGAGTAAGGATGCCAGAACTGGGGCTCTGTGGACTTCACTGCGCTAGAAACTTCAGCAGATAGTGGTAGTGTCAACAATTTGGTTCTTAATGTAAAGATGATCTTCCAGGAACAGGACATTTGAATGTGCCCCCAAACATAACTTAGTTTTAAATCAAGGTATAAATTTAAGCTGATTTTTAGTCAACCTCCAGCTTGAGGGGTTTTAGTTTGAAGGGACCGAGAGTGTTTCATGTTGCTTTTGCCTTGTTAAATGAAAACCTCATGTTGTTTGAATTAAATTTCCTAATATTCCAGTGCTCCAGGACCCTGCATCCATCCAAGGATGGCTGAGGCTTTGTTGTCATACTCAGAGATGAAGGAATATTTTGGAGGTAGCTTTTAAGGATATCTACTGAATTCTGCAGGAAGATGGCCATTAGAAGACAAATGTAGGAATCATATGGAATATTAACAGCTGTAATTTAATTAAGTTTAATGGACAGCAGTGATATTATCCTAAAGCTTCTGCCTTTCTGTGGACAATCTCCAGGGTATTCTGCCGACCAGCAAATGCCCCAGAAATTACATCAGCCCATCCCAAAGCCATAGTTGTATCTCTTGAGCTGAGATCCTGAAGGCAAGCGAACTAAGAACTGGAAAAATGCTAGGAAAAAAGGAATAAGGGGAATTTATTTCCCTTTAAGCTTTGGAGCAGTTGCTCTGGAATAGTTCCTGCTGCCTGTCTTGAAATGAGAACAAATCTCTGAATTATTGTGGAAAAGGTTGTTCATTGAGGACCTGAATCTCTTCTCATTTAGCCAGAGTGGGAACAGGTTGTGCTGAGGATGGCAGGGAGGGAAGAACCCAAAATGTGGGAGTGAGTGTTTCTGACCCAGCCCAGAGGAAAAGGGAGCAGAGGAGGGAGAATTAGCCAAAATCCTGCAGCTGAAGGAAGCGAGGCCAGGAGGGACCTGATGACTGACCATCAGGTCTGTGGAACAGCTGAAAATGAGCCCAGAGAAGTGAACTCTGGTCTTTCCTAGTCATTTGCTGGACTATTTTAAAAACCTCCCTATCTGGCATTGCTGATTAGCACTTTTGCACTTTTGCATCTCAGGAGCAGTACAAGTTTTTCGTGTGGCCAGAGGAGTTTCACAGCACATTTGCTGTGCAGCTGCCAAACGTCCCATGGGGAATTATGGATGTCTAGAGGCCTTCTAGAGCAGAGCAACGGTTTCTCAGCTTAGATGTGTGCAGAAATAAAACTCTACATGATTTAGGGGTTTTGGGAGGGGGGGGGAAATGTAAAGCCCCCCAACAAGTACTTCACCAAAGAGTCATGATAATAAATACGCAAGTCCGGTAACACCCACCCGTCACCACTGAAATAATGCTGCTCTTGGCTCATCACACCAAGGTTTTATTGCTCTCCCCATGCTCCTGACCATTCTTGAGCTGGCAAAGCTGCGCCTAATGGACCCTGCACTCCATTAAGGGGCTGTCGGAACTGGGCAGTTGATGGATGGTGCTGACTGCCAGTGACTCTGGGAAATCCCTCGGGAGCAGCTCACGCCTGCTCCAAAATACACAGCCTGCAATTGCTGGATAGAAGCTTTTTCCTGGCTTGCACTGAAAATGCCACAAGTTTTAATCAAATCTGTGATTTTTTATTGTCTGTAGTTCAGCAGGGACTTGGGAATGTTGTTGTGAGGTTCTGCTGTGTCCTGGTTGCTCGGCAAGAACTGAAGGAAAAAGATTAAAAAATGAAAAGAGAAAACAAAATTCATAATGCAGAGTTGTTCCTTACTTTCAGGATTTTTTTCCCAAGCGGATGTTGTATATTTTGAATCCCAAAGGCTTTAGGGATGCTAAAAACTCCTTCTAAGGCAGCACACGTATGTGTTCGTGTATTGTTGTTGTAAGATTATACAATGTCTCCCATACTGAATTCAGGACCTCGTAGGGGTTGTTTTAGCAAAAATTTTCTTGTGAAATGTCTCAAAGCTCTTCAGGCTCTTTAATTCTAAGAATATCTTTAGAGTTCATGTTAATTTTGGATGAGGAGTCTTGGATGGACATACTTCTTTTAAAGTTGTTTGCTCATATTAAAAATAAAGGCAGAGGCAGCAATAACAATGACTCTGATTGTTAGAAAGATGTATCCTCTTAGGATTTTGAAACCTGTTTCCTTTTTCATCTTCAATTCTGCCATCAAAATGTCCCAGGATAGAGAAATAAAAAGGCTGGATCAGTAGGTCTTTGTCCAACACATGGAGTAAGGTGCACATTCCAATATCTCTGTTCAGACAGTGAGTCACAAGTCTTAAAACATATGATAAAAATGATGATTTTTAAACTCTGCTTTCATCCAGATGCCCTAAAATAATTTCTGCATAAGACTTCTTGAAGTTATCCAGTTGCAAGTATATCTCAGAGGACATAACCTTTATAGGAGAGCAAGGGTTAGAACTATTTTAATGGAAAATTAATAGCCTTTTTTGCCTCAGCTTGAATTTGGGGGCAGATCCTCACTTTTACTGTAGAGGATGGTTGTTCTGCTGCTCCTGAGCAGTGGCTTTGTATAGCTGGAGGTCTCTTCGTTCGCCCATAAAGCACCGGACATTAATAGTGGGAGGTGTGGAAGAGCAGAGCCCAGGGAAACAGGAAAGGGAGGTTTGCTGCTTTTTCTGTGTAATTAACATGTTGTACCACAATTTCCCTCCAGCAACTGAATACTAAATATTAATCAATGCAAGTTGTGTGACCCTTTCATGGGTGGGAAGCTCCACATGCCCCAGCCACATGAGCTGGGAACCCCAAAACCCCCCAGATCCCCAAGTGTGGGAAGTGGGAGAATCTGGTCTGCTGCCCTGCTCAGGTGAGGCCCCACCTGCAGAGCTGCCTCCAGCCATGGCATCCAACATCAGAAAGCTGTGGAGCTCCTGGAGAGAATCCAGTGGAGGCCCTGGAGATGCTCTGAGGGCTGGAGCCCCTCTGCTCTGGAGCCAGGCTGGGAGAGCTGGGGGTGCTCATTTGGAGAAGTGAAGGCTCCAAGGAGACCTCAGAGCCCCTTCCAGGGCCTAAAGGGGCTCAAGGAGAGCTGGAGAGGGACTTGGGACAAGGAGGAATGGCTTCCCACTGCCACAGAGCAGGGATGGATGGAATATTGGGAAGAAATTCTTCCCTGTGAGGGTGGTGAGGCACAGGATGCCCAGAGCAGCTGTGGCTGCCCCTGGATCCCTGGAAGTGTCCAAGGCCAGGCTGGATGGGGCTTGGAGCACCCTGGGCTAGTGGAAGTAGTTGCTGCCCATGGCAGGGGTGGAACGAGATGAGCTTTAAGGTCTCTTCCAGCCCAAACTGTGCTGTGATTTAGAAGCAATCCAGGAAAAGGAAAGTGGCAGTCCACACATGCTGTGTGTCCTTGGCAGGCTTGGACTCCCATACAGCCACCCCATGTCCAAACAAACGTCTGGTGCATCTGAAATGGTGAAATGCTCGGTGATTCCCTTTGTTTCAAGTTGTTCCAGAGGTTCTTTATCCTTTTCTTTAGAATCACAGAAAGCATTGATGGAATATCTACAGGAGAGATGTTTGTTTTGGTAAACAGTGTACCAGTTTCCACAAAACCTTTTGGATTTTGTCTTTTATTTTTGCTTGCACCAAATCGTCATTATGTCATGTGTGGGGTTTTTGCAGGAGGAATATAGAGCAGAAGGAATTAGCTGGCACAACATCGACTACATAGACAACTCCAGCTGCATCAACCTGATCAGCAAGAAGCCAACGGGGCTGCTCCATCTGCTGGATGAGGAAAGCAAGTGAGTAGGAGAATGCTGGCTTTGGAAATGAGATTTGTTTTTTCAGTTATAACGTGTTTATCCTTCAGTTTTCTGGAAAAAAAACCAAACATCCCAGAAAGGTGCTAGTAGCTTGCTGGGCTGATTGGTGTTTCTAGTGTTGTTTTCAAGGTGGCAACACACAGAGTGGAGAATCAGCCAGCTGAGTAAAAAGCCTTAAAAAATAATTACTGAAATTCCTTTCCAGAATTTCTTCCATTAAAGGGAGGGGAAAAGGTTTCCCTCGCTTCTCTCTTCATTTCTTTCCCTGTCTCTAGGGGGGTGTGAAGGTGCTGAACCCAAGTGCATGAGCTAAAGCAGGATATGTAGGTGCTGTTATTGAGAAATAAGGTGGATGTATCAATTTACTGGTAAAAATTGAACCGGAGTGAAGTGAGGGCACTTGTCTATAAAGGCTGCATTTCCACAGGGTTTCATGGGTATCAGGGACTTACCTCAGATTTGCATCCTTGGTTGCATCCATCTGTCATCCTGGGAGAAGTTCTTGGGTGAACATGTGGCTTCTGGGGCTGCACTGGTGTGGAATCTCTGGAGCAGAACAGTTCTTGATCAGATGCTCGTGCCAGTTCCCTCCATGTGAAAGGCAGGGATAGGCCAGGTGGTTTTGCTGAGGTCACCTCAGATCCACGTGGCCCAGGGCACGAGGTCTCCTCCCACCATTTGAGGTTTCTCCCCACCTTCTTGTCTCATTGACAAGAGACCAGCAGTGATGCTCTCCCAGTGATACTGTATTGGGCTAAAGCAACTTAAATTGGGTAACGTTGTGAAATACACCCCCATGCTGCAGATTTCCACAGAGTTTGAGGATGGACGGTTGGCTTTCTCTTACCAAGAGGCTCTGCTGAAGCAGTCACAGAAGTGAAAGCTCAGAATGTCTCTGTTTTCACTTTTGTGGCCAATGAAGAAGTGGAAAAGTTTTCCCATTGGGTTTACAGCTTCTTCTTCCTTTCAATTCTCTCCACTCAGTTTTCCTCAAGCCACAAACCAGACACTGCTGGACAAATTCAAGCGTCAACACGAAGGGAACTCCTACATTGAATTCCCGGCGGTGATGGAGCCGGCTTTCATCATCAAACACTACGCAGGCAAAGTGAAGTACGGAGTCAAGGTCTGTCACCCAGCTATTCCCTGGCAGCTGCTTTCATCTAAATCTGGGATTGGGAAGGAGAGCCCCAGAGGCTCCAGAGAGATGTTTTGGAGAGGACTTGCCTCGAGAAGATGGGAGAGTCAGGAGAGAAGTGTTCGGGGAAACGAAAAGGTGGTAGGGACTGGGTCTTCCTGTTCTCCATGTGGGCATTTCAGGAAGAATTTAGGGATCTGCACTGAGTTCAGTGCTACGCCCCAACGACGAGTTGAAATCGGGTGTCTGGTGGCCTTTCTGGGCTTTGTTTGTGTAGAAAACCCAGTGTTCTACTCATCATTAGCCACCTTTAATACAAGTTATGTGTGCTTCGGTCTCAGCATCGCACTGCCACGAGTATTTTCTGGAATCCCACGTGAACGATTCAAAGTTGACCCTATTTCTATTCATGTCAGTTATTAGCAGAAGGAATTCTGGTGGGCAGATGAGCCTGTGTGAGAAACAGCCTCGGGATTTGCAGCTGCAAATCTCTGATCACATTTCTGATGCAATAAATGCACATGATAAGCATCAGAGATGATGGTCATAAAGAGGTATCTGATACAGGAGCAGGAGAGAAAGACAGAAACAGGACTCAATAGCTGTGCTGGCCCAGAGATAGCCTGGAAGATCCCACCTGGAGTACCTTGTGGGTATTGTTTATTCTCCTCTTTTCTCCTCCTTCCCTAGGATTTTCGAGAGAAGAACACGGATCACATGCGCCCGGACATTGTAGCTCTCCTGCGGAGCAGCAAGAACGCCTTTATCTGTGGGATGATCGGGATTGATCCCGTGGCTGTTTTCCGCTGGGCTGTCCTGAGGGCCTTTTTCAGGGCCATGGTCGCGTTTAGGGAGGCTGGAAAACGATACGTGGAGAAGAAAACTGGTACGTGTGCCCATCACCTGGTCCTGGAGCCTGTCTTCGAGCAGCAATTTGGGTCTAATATGTTAGTGCACTGTTTTAAGTAGCCTGACTTATTAGGAGTTTTTAATCTATTAGAAAACTCATTAAAATAACAGGTAGATTTTTTGCAGAAGTCACATTTCAAGGTACATTTGGATTTTAACATATCATAAAGAAATATTTTCATTTTACTGCTGCTTTAATTTTTCTTTTTTTTAGGATGCGTGGATAGAGAAACCCAAATCATTCAGAGACATACAAATTATCCAGCAAAAAGGGCAAATTACTTTTGTAATAGTTCTTGAGCCTTTAGTTACATCTGGAACAAAAAAAGGCAATAAACCTATCATTTTCCAAGCTGTTCACCCTTTCAGCTGCAGGAGAGCGTGTCTCTTGTCTAGCAAAATTCATGGCTTTGCAGTCATCCAGAACCACGGATCACGGAGGCATTAAATTAAAGGAAAGTGATAGTGCATCATCATGCTGTGGCAGGCAAGACCTGGCTGTGCTTTTAGACCATTTCTCTGCATAAAGCAATTTCGGAAAGATGAGTACAGGCTATTGCTATTCATTTCTGGGCACAAGAGGGCTTGAAATCCATGACGGAATTAGAGCCTCAGCGGGGAAGATGTCAGCTGGGTTAAAATTAAGCGCGGAGCTGCACCATGAATTATTTTGCAATCAGTGAGGTTTGCATCGTGGAGAGCAAGGGAGCCTGGGACAAGGAGTGCAGGGATGGAAGCTCTTCAAGCAGAAAGAATCATTTTCTTGGGAGCAAATCCCAAGAAGAGCAGGAGGCAAAAAATCATCTTTCAGCTCCTGAAGTTCTTCCTCTGACACCTCTCAGATGCGGTGTAAGAGAAGAGCTGATTCTCATGAGCCTGGGCTTGTCTGGCACATCAAGGCAGTGTTTTTGGACAGAGTAACTGAAGAGGGAGATGGCAAAGATGTTTGGCATTGGAAGAAAGGCCACTTCAAAGAGGTGGCTTCCAAAATCCGTCTTTGCATTTTCATCTTGCATAAACCCCAGGCTGAACTCAAATAAGTTGATCCAGGAGATAAGAAAAATTCATTTAATCTCGGGAAGTAAGAGCTGATTTCAAGCCCTGCTTCGCTATCTGTGTGTCTGGCAACTGGTCCTGCTCACTGCCGTGCTCGTCTCCTCACTCTTGCTTTTCAGTCCAGAGTTTGTAGCAGTAACTTGCTTATATCTCTGTCTCTATATATCTGTATCAATAGCTAGATATGATTATAGATATATAAATAACTGGATGAGTCCAGGAGGTCTTGAGACAATTCTGAGACTCAATTCTTGCATCACCTTCTCTTGCCATACCAAAATTAACTAATGCATGGTGATGGCTGAATTTCTAAACCTTTTCGTGGTGCTCCTCTATTACCTGTCCGTGTCCTTCAGCCTGTATTCAGATGGCTTCATGCTTTGTACCCTCTGGTTTTTGAGTCAAAGAAAAAACAAACAAACCCCTCAGAAAGCCAGGTCAGGTTTGTCTTAAACTTCCCAACAATCCTCAGATCATTTATACGCTGATCTTCTATATGCTCCAAATTGGGAAAAAGTCATGAGAAAGTCTCCGTTATACAGGCAGCACTACTGGGAGATTACCTAAATCTAAATTCCATACTGAGGTACACCTTATCTGTGGGGAAAACTTAGCCTACAAGCAGTGGCAGAGCTGGGATCACTGTCCTTGCCCTCTTTGGAGAGCCACCCACCATGTCCAAGCATGACCATCCAGGTTTGACAGGCCTTGGAGCAACCGAGTCTAGTAGAAGCTGTCCCTGCCTGTGGCAATGGGTGGGACTGGATGATTTTTAAGGTCCCTTCTAACTCAAAACCATTCTGGGATTCTAACTTTGCCCAGGTCAAGGGTGAGATCAGTAACAGTGTTTCCATCATGTGCTGGTGTGACCTCACACTCATCTCCTGTTCCGTTGTCCTCCTCCAAAATCCTGTCACCAAAGCAGGTGCCTGTGGAAGAGGTGGATGTGGACAGAAGGCTCTGCCAGTGTCAGGACAGTGCGACAGGCTGGTGTAGCATGGTGCATCCACTGTCAGATGCTGGAAGTCCCTTCTTCTCTCCAAAATAATGCAGAAAAGCCCCAAATTGATGCTTTGCCTCTATGGCAGAAAACATTTGTGAGTTATCAAAGTATTACTAAAATTCTCCCATCTTGATAGATAGAAGCAGAGAACCAAAGACAGCACATGTTTGAGGTTTATTTTGGTTTTTATCAAACCTTTATGGCTGTAATTAGCCTGATTTGGGCATCTGCCTGCCCACAGATGGGGAGCTTCTGAAAAAATTGTGGTAGAGTAAGAAAAGCCTCTCTCACACGTTCATGCACATGTACACACTTAATATTTGTACAGATATTTTTTCGAGACATGCTGCCCGTTCTTGGTTTCTGAGGTCCTTTCCTCATCCATCAGGCAGGTTAAGTGAAGGAGCAGGGAAATACCCAAAATGTGCTTCTTTTAATTAAAGGCTCTTTGCACTCTTTGTCTGAATCCCAGCTGGATGTCTCATGCTTTTACGCTTGCAATACCCAGCGGGGATCTTCTGGAAAAATCCCTGGCTTATGTCTAAGCAGCTCTGCACATTTTTGCACTGCTTCCTTTCCTCATCATCCTTTTGGTTGTCTCCTCCGTGCCAAGCAGATGCTTCTGGAAGGATAATCAGCATTTTTTCTTGCTGGCTTTGGGGACTCTTCTTTTTTTTTGCTCCTGATATCCTCCTAGTGCAGCTTTTGGTGATTGTGTGATTGTCCTCGTTAACTTGAAGGTGAAGAGCAGCAAAATGGTGTCACTGTGAATTTTGTTTGGTACCTTTGTGTTCTGCCCAAGTGATGCTTCTTACAGTGCTGCCAACACTCCTCAAATCAAAGATGCCAGGATCAAGCGAGCTGCACTTAGCTGAAGGGTGGAACTCTTCAATAATTTGATTTTTTAATTATTTTTATTACTAAGTTTATCAATGCGGATTTAAATGGTCCAGTAGAACTGCGTGTTAGACCTGGATTTGTTAGTGCACTTGGATTAAAGGAACACTATCAAGCTTTTTAGGAAAGAAAATCGTCTGACTGACTTCTGTTGCTGTCATTAATACACATTTATTATGCAAAACCCTCTAATTCTGTGTTAGCAAAATCTTAATGGAAAAAAATGGTGCTGTTCATACAAACTAGGCTGTGGAGACTTGGTTTTGCTGGACCTAAATCCTTGCTCTGATGAAAGCTTTGTGGCCCTGAGGCTGTGCCTGCCCTCGATGGGCTCTGCAGTTGGATTTGGCCAGCAAGGGTTTCTCCATGGGTAATTCCTCCTTAAAAATAATCCCACTGGCTTCTGCAGATTTGTTCCTGGAGCTGTCACCAAAAAAACCACTGCCCCCAAAATAATCAATAAGAAATGCCGTATTTGCCAAATAAAGGTGACAGCAACCAAAAACTTGGTGTTTGAGGTCTCGCTGGTGTTAAGGCGAGCCCCTTGACGGTGTTCCTGTGGAAAATTCAGATCAGCCCTTTCCAATGGTTTGATGTGTTGGTATGAAATGCTCCCATAGGTGCTGGCACAAGGCAACTCCACGGTAACCTCCCCACGCCTCACTGGGAATGTGGCACATCCTGGACTTGGCCAGCCTTGACATATTGTCACTGGTCACCTCTCCTCCACCCTGTGCCCACAGCTGGGCCATCAGAAGTCCTCTTGGCCACACATTGATTGTTTCTTCCAACTCAAACCTATCATGCCAAACTCCGGGCTCTGTGTTCTCTGGCCTCAGGGAATATGGAAACAGTGCAAATAATTTACATTTTTCCTTTTAATTGCCAAAATCTGAGCAAAATGTAGCACTGGGATGCAAGATGAGAATTCCAGGTGGTTGCATCACAGAGCATCTGGACAGTGATTTGCAGGTAACACCAGGCGGAGGCACAGAAGGGATTTAAAAAATAAGTTAATAAAAATAAAGATTTATCTAACAATCCTCTTTTTGCCCAAATAATCTTGGAGTGATTATTAAGTGATTATGCTCTGTCTAATGAGGATTATAACTGGGAGTGGGACATGGTCCAGCCCATTGCTCCCATGCCACAGTGCCGTGTGGAGGAAACCGCAGTTAAATTGTGTCAAGCATGAAAATTGTGTGACCCTTGAGCTCCTTCGGGCTTGTTCCTTCTCCTCTCCTGATTTCTGCTTATAAAATCTTTCTCTTCTCTCCATTTTTTTTGTTTGTTTTTATTTTGCTTCCCAAGGGCATGATGATGCAGTGCCATGTGCGGTTTTGAAAAGTGTGGATAGTTTTAGCTTTCTCCACCACCCAGTGCATCAGAGGAGCTTAGAGATCCTGCAGAGGTGCAAGGAGGAGAAGTACAGTAAGGCTGCACCACCCGCCCTCCCCTCTGATATCACACTCACACATCCAGAAATGGAAACCAGGTGCATTCCGTGTAGAAAGGGTAAAAGACAGTGCCTGAGGAGCCCTCCCTGCTCAAACCAGCTGCCTTAGAGGAGTTTTCAGCCCATTAGGAAATGATTAGGCAGGCTTGGAAGAGTCAAATTAAAAGCAAACCCACATCTCTTGAGATCTTGCAAAAATAATTTTGTTGGCAGTTTCCCCATTTACTCACTGACAATAATAAAGAATGTTCCTAATACGAGGCTGGTACAGCTGGAATTCAACTTAATTTGGATTTCACTGGACTTCAGAAGTATCTTTAGCTTGTGAAAATACTGTCTTCCAGGGCTTTTACTTAAAACAGAGGCATTGTCAGTGTTATTTTACGGAATGATGCACTTGGTCTCCATTTCTTCATCTTCACTTCTCTGTCACGTAATAAACTCATCCTGCATGACAACATGGACACTCTTGCCTGCACTACTCTATTTTATTTTTATATTTAAATAGATATTTGGTGCTCTCATGTTTAGATATATTACTTTCCTACCATTATTCTCTTCCTTCATGTTGCATGTTGAAGCTGACAGAAATAGAGCTGCTCTGCATGGGCAAAGCCTCAGCCCAACTTGCTTAAACTTAATGAAATTTAGGTGTAAGTGCAAACCACCTTTTTTTTCTGCAGAGCTGAGCATGGTAAGTACAGTAGGTGCATGTTAAATCTTCACAAATTTGGTTTTCCTGTTAGAAACCTTCTGCCAGATGTCTGTGCTTCCTGCAGCACGAGGGGTTGGGGGAGCAGAGGTGGTTTAGGCATTAATTTAGGCTTTCATTCTTAATTTAACTATGTTATTTTCCCCTACAAGTTCCCAACACTGCTATAAGAAAATATAAAGGAGTGATACTAGATTTTACTTGATTTTAGATTTTTTTAAGTGGTGTTGTGCCAGGTGACCTTACTGATACTATTAAGAAACTATTGGAAAGGAAGATGATTATCAGCAGAGTAATTTTACTTGCAATTAATGAGTCAATTTAACTTTAATTTTTAAGTTGGCTCAGCAATATGGGAGGTTTTGGGGGGTTTAGTTTGCAGTTCCTTAGGTAGGAAAAAGGAAATTCATACAACTCAAGGGATACTTAGAGCTTTAATTTAGTGGGAAGCAGGAAGCTGAGCTCAGTGTTGAGCTCAACACTTAAAACCTCGCTTAGGTAGACTGGTCCACACAATTTGGGGTCTCTTATGATAAGTCCATCGAGTGGGTCTAAGAAGAACATTGCCATAGTTTGTGAATTGGCATCTGGCCGGGCAAACGAGTAATTCTTGTTCTGCATTCAGAGATCATTCCCATCTTCCCACGAGGTGTGCTTCTGCGTCCCCAGGCTCCCAGGCTTGGCAAGCTGAAGTGGGCTTGGGGCGTGTGTAATATTCCGGTTGGGAATCCAGCAGGTTTTGGGCCCCACAGGTGAGCTTGGCCCTGGGGACTCGGCTTTTCCCACAAGTCAGATGAGGTTATACATCCGTGTCATCCTTGAGAGAGGAACCAAGGTCATCTCCTTCTCTTGAGTTGTGTAATTAGTTCTGAACAAAGAGAAAAAACAAATTGGTTTGATGAGTTTTACTGAGATTCCCTGTAGGTCCCTTGGTATTCAGCTTCTGGAGCCAACTGGTCGCCCTTCCCTTACCATCTGCTGCTTCCCTGGTGTCTTGGAGTCCACCAGTTCCTCCGGGGCAAGGCACTGGCTTTAGACATCTCTAAAGACTGAGCTCTGCTGGTTGGCATTCATCCATAGGGAGTAGATGGGGATTATCCAAAACTCTTCTCAACAAGGGCAAAGACCTGATAGGCATATCAGTCCATCTTTCCAAAACACTCCGGCTGAAGGAAAGGGAGTATACTTGAAAAATCAGAATAATTTTGTGCCTGAAGTGTAAACTGGATCAGGCTGTGTCTGAGCTGGATGAAGGGAGTGAGAGGTTGTTGCCACGCACACACAGTTCTTTCCTGCTGAGTATTGGTTCCTACAATTTAATAGCCCATATTCACCATGCACAATTCTCAAGGCCACGTGCCACTCACCAGCTGAAATCTAAAACCCTTTTTCCTTCTGTTTGTAAGAATCCCCCTTATTTCCCAGACAAGGGGCTGCATCAACGTGACAGCTTTTTTGGCTGTATTCCTTCTTTAGAGAGCCAAGTGATGGCACAATGTAGAAAGTCTTTGTATTTGGTGTATCTAAAGCAGTTCTCTTTAACCCAACTTGTGCACTGTGACCTTTATTAAACAACAAGTCAGTTAAGGTGCTGAGCTGGCCGAACCATGATGCAGTTTAAATGCAGCTATACCTGGAAGCCTGAAATAGAAATTCCCTTTTCCTGAGCAATGCAAGGTGAGGATGCAGGGAGAATTTGATACAACCTTGTCTTCCTCACTTCAGCTCGACTTGTTGGGTTGGAAGGTGTTTTGGGCCTTTGCTTTCTTTAGTGGGGAGTGCAGGGAGGGGTAGGAAGACAGATTTTGCTCCAAATAGAAGGGCATGGAGTAAAAAACTCTTGGAAATACCGGTGAAATCCCATTCTTCATGGACTGCATTAGGCTAGAAGAGCCTTCTGGGCCTCAATGGGGAAGAATCCAGGCATATTAAAATATATTAATTTAATCTGTATTAAAAATAGATCCAGCTAGACATTAGGTGCTTTCTTAGTCTAAAACTATCTACACAAAATACTAATGCAACATTATAAGCAGATTCCTGATTATTCCCATTTTTTGCCTCTTTACAAATGGGTTTCTGTGCTCTAAATCAGGACTTTGGACACAGAAATGCCAATCTTGAAAGAGACACAAGACCACTCCTAGGACAAGAAATGTAACTGAAAAAAAAAGGTTTAAATGGCAAAAAGAGGGAATGAAAAGAGAGCTTTGAGCTCTGGGTATTGTTAAGCACTCAGATGCATTACCTGCCTTCTTTCCAAAAACCTCCAGTGCTTGAGATGCCAGACCCTCCCAACGGGAGCACAGGAGGATTCAAGGTGACCTGGGGCAGGACACCCTCAAATTTTCTTTTGCTGACATTTCCAGGATATTTGGGCACCTTTAGATGCAAAAACTTAACCAAATGGACTGTCAGCCTTTTCAGGGATCTCCTGCTCAGTGTTCAGCTTCAAGATGAGCTGTTACAACATCTCAACAGGGCAAGGAGGGCAGTAAATGTCCTGTTAAAGGGACGTCACCATTGACTTTGGTAGGGATTCATCTTCTCCTCAGGAATTGCAGGCTCAGAAGAGCAGGAGGGGCTCAGGTCTCAGTGTATTTGCTTTGTGTTCATCTTTCGGAATAAAACATCTTTTAGCTCAGCACCTGGGCTGCATGAAACAGTGGAATTAAAAATATGGGAAGGAGGGGATGTGCCATTGCTCCCTCCCGTCCTGCTACAAAACATAGTTTAGACTTTTCTTTTTAGAAAGCTTTTTTTCCCCCTTTTCTTTTCCACTGTAGGTGTCTCAGGGTAGAATAAAACACATTTTCCCCATGCTGAGGTGAGAGCTGTGATTTTTCCTGTCTCACAGCAGCGGTTTTGAGACAGTTTTAAAATTGCTCAGCTGTTTCCATGTCAAACTCCACATTATCAGATCTTCACATTTCTGTGGTATGGTGACTTGAAAAGTGTTTTGTTGTCTACAAAAATTGTCTCCTGTCTTCCTAAGTGCTTGGTTACAAAACATTTCCACTTTGGGGAAGATAACAGCTGCTACTGTAACCGTATGTGGCAGCTTCCTTGGCTGAATACAAAATAGATACTTTATTTAATATATTATTTTATTAGAAATATTTTATTACAAATAAATTATTCTAGGTACCAAAGGATATAGGCTCAATAGGCAGTCAAGGCTTTATGAAACAGTATAGAAAGTATTTCCTACTTGCTGCACATGTCCATATGTGGAGGGAGGGAGAAAAGAAGTGCCTAAGGAATAAATGACCATTTTTCCAAGCATTCTAATTATGTCCTGGTGTTTTGCCCATGCAACTGGGTTTATCCCATGCACAGTGGAAAGCTTGGGAATATCTTGGACATGGAGAACACGGGTGTCTGCTCCCCCCCATCAGCCCCTTCCCTCACCCCATTTGCTGGCTGGGACAGCGTGTCCCTAAAACACCCCATGCATGTGTGGGAGGGGAATTAGAGGCTGGTGCAAACAGTGTTACTCACGAGGGAGATGACTCTGGCAAGGAGGTGGGACTGGGGAGTGATGGCATCCCTGGCACCCGGCTGTGCCCAGCATGTGCCAGGACACGTCCGCGCTGCTCCGCGCCAGAGTCAGGGCTCAGCTATGGCTCTGCTAATTGTCTGTGGGGATGGCTCTACTAATTGTCTGTTGGATATGAGACAGCTGGAAATATCTTCTTCATGTGCTGCTGCAGGTATCACTCGGAAGAGCCCGCGGACACCGCTCTCAGACCTCCAGGGAGTCAACACCATCAATGAGAGGAGCCCACGGTAAGGCTCCCGCTTTTACCTTGGCATGGCCAGGGACCTGGGGTGGGAGAACACTGTCTGTACCTAAAAATGGCTGTATTGACATTTCTCCCATCTCGCCTATCAATCTTATCTTGTCGTTCTTTCCCTGCCGTGTGATCAGATCAAAACACCTTTCTTGACTAAACAGCAGGCAGGGAAAGCAGCTTCCCTGTGTCAAAGGCAGCAGTTGTCAGTGGTGGGTGTACAAGGGGGTAAGAAGCTTAAGAAAATGAGTGAATGTGCCAGTATCAAGGTAATACTCATTTAAGGAGGACAGGTCTGGGTGCAGAACTGCATACAGCGTGTGGTGGCTCCAGGCGCCCTGGAATGTGGAAAACCTGGAAGTTACAGGGTTTGGGATTGGGATTGGAGTTTAAAAACCCACTTTGCCAAATGCTTGCTTGTTTTCAGGGGGGAAAAAAGCACATTTGCTTCAAAATTGATTGATTTTTACAGATTTTATGTAGAGTTTTATTTTTAAATCCTTCCTTGAAGTTTCCGACCATTTAAGCAGCTACTGAATGAGACTCAGGTCTGCACTTGGATACAAATCTGTGCCTCTCCTGCAAAGCCTTCTTAATCCCCATTCCAGAATTAAGTTGCTTATGAGGCCAAAGTCTTCATTTCCAAGGGATGTCTGGGCACTGATCCTTTTCTCAGCTACTCTTGTGCTATCCCTCAGCGCATCCCAAGAAGTCTGATTTTCCCAATACCCCTCTAAAGGGGTTTGGTGCCTCTCTGCTTCCCTCTGAGCAGGTGTGTGCTGGAGAAGGAAGTGATAGGAGCATCCTCAGCTCCTACGACCGCTGCTTGGAGCATCCAGGTGTGTCTTTATGGCTGCTCTGAGGTTAAAGAGAAGCCCAGAACAAGCCAAGAGGATTCTGAGTCTGTCTCCTGAAATGTGTCCATCAAATCAGTCCTTGCATCTCAGTGGCTTCCCTTCCACACAAAATTAAATATCCTTCAAGGATATGAAGTCTCATTTTTAGTGGCTTTAATGCCAAACGGCCGCAACAGAAATTAGATACGTGTCATTCCTTTTTTTCTAGGGGAAGAAAAGCAACTTCATCTGTCAGGTTTTGTTCACCACATGCTCTCTGAGTGCCACCAAGGCTAGAATGTCCTTATTGCTCTGAATTCCTCCCCTTTGAGAGAGGCAGCAGCACCCTACTGAAGGAGAGTGGAATGTTCTCACATCATGACAAGTCCATTTCAGTGGTTAGAGAGGATGGGATGTACTTAAAATGGTTGTTTTAAATTCATAAATTTGTGCCACTTCTCGAGTTTGAGCAGAAATCCAGGTGGCACAAGCAATGCCACCCTATCCTGGGAAGGTGATGCAACCCTGGCTGTCCTCACCTCAGTCTTTGCCACCTCCTTTCCTTTCTCGTAATGCTGCAGCTGCTGGGGCTCTGATGGGTTGGGTTGCGACGACAGTCGGTCCTTGGTAACACTTGAGGCAGGGAAGGTTGGTGTCTCCAGAGGTGACGTTCCCTGTTTCCAGCAGCTCTGATTGTGCAAGTTTCCCTCAAGATAACGTAACATGAAACTTTGTCCCTTTGGAGATCTTCCCTTGCAGATAAGAGGATTCCTGCAGTTTCTCTATCCAGCCTTTGGCATGTGAGGAGCATCCGTGAACTCAGACAGGGCTTTTCTTGACTGCCCAACTTCAGCTTTGGAGGCACGTTAGTGTGGGAGCTTGGGCTGCCAACGTTTTCATAGTCCAAAATATTTCAGTTATCTCAGCAAGGGGACGTTGTACAGGCAGGGAAACTCCTCCTGACCCAGGCAAGGAAGGGGATGTATTTATTTACTGTGGAGAAAAGTGTGTGGTCAGCTCTGGTTACGTGGCTTAACCCATGCCAGCACAGCAGACAAGTTGTCCTAAACAGCCAGAATTGAGGAACTGTGTGTTCCTTCCTCATCCTCAGCAGCTGTGGCCTACCAGCAGCCTCAATCTGAGCCTTTATTTGCAGAAAAAGTACTTTTGGAGCCATCCTAACTCCTATGTTCCTCCTGCTATGGTGCCTTGATAGCATGGTCCATGATCTTCGCTTCCCTTGGCCATCATCAGTGATGGGTTTCCATACGTCACCTGTGCCCCTTCCTTCTGTTAGCACAAACCGGGTTTCTCATAAGATTTCCAAGGTCCAGCCTGTGCTTTCAGAGTAGGCAGATGATTTTGATCCCTTTCATTGCACCTGCGTTTGATCTGGAGAGTCGTGTGACACTTGGTAAGTGTTGGTATTTAAGGTAAATGGCACTCGTTGAGCAAGAGGAGGTGAGCACAGGGGTGCAGGTAACATGTCTGAAAGAAAGATTGGCTTTAGCAGCTTCCCAGCATTGACTGGCAAGTGATTTACAGCTCCAAATTAAACAGGAATTGCTTTCAAAGCCATCTCATGATCATGCGGTCGCTGATAAGTCTGGTTGTGCATCCAACCCACGGGATAGCCCGGGGCCTGTTTCTAAAAGCAATTTTGAGGCATGACATCACTCAGGAAGTCACTGTGGAGGGTTTAGGGAGCCAAGTGCTCTCCTCTGATCTCAGAAGAAAGTGGACGGGTGGTTTGCACATGCCGGGAGGGAAACCAGGCTTCAGCGGAGTGCCTTCCCTGGCTGCTGAGAAATGAAAGCCAGTACCAAAGCCTGCATCTGTCGCCATGTGAGCATATCCATCCTAAAGTGTCCATAACAAACAGAGCTGTCATTTTATCTCTCGGGTTTTTCAAAACTACATGGGAATTTCTAGGGTTTTCCAGAGAGGTTGGCCAGGGTTAATGATGTGTTGTACATCCCAAAAGTGGCTGTTGAGTTTTAGTGGTTCCTCTCAACTGGTATTTTTTTTTCCCACCTGCAAACAAGAGGGTTTTGGTGGATGGTACCTGAGATGTAAAGAGAAGAAAGGTGGATGGGAGGATATCACCTGGATATTCAAGCTTTTCACTACCAATCCTTGAATGGAATACTTAAGAAAGCAGGTCCTGGAGTGCTTAGCCAGGGGTTTTACTTTGCTGTGATTCATCCCTCCTTGTAATAGTGGTCCGTGTCAAAATGCTGATTTAATGGGGCCAGGAAGGAATTTGGGAAGCGCTCAGATGAGGCAGGGAGGTGACATAGCTCTGAGGATCTGGCTCCAGGCTTTGAGCTGGCTGAACAGCTTTACATCCTTTATTTTTTAATTTCCATGCAGCATTTGAGATTTGCCTTTCCTCCAAATCAAGGCTTTAAGGCAAAGGGCTGCCTTGTTGTCAGACCTCAGAAGCAGCCGGTGCCTGAGGCCATGTTTAAACCACCATGAGCATCCTCATGACCTGGTGCAGCCTGGAGTCTCCTCCTGTTCCTTTTCCTCCTGCCTGAGATAACTTGAGCCGGGGGTTGCAGCCCCCACATCATTCCTTAGATTGCTTTTACTTCATATGATGATTTCTTCAGGGCTGATAAAAATTTTAGAATTTAAAAACCCCAACAAACCACCAAAAACCCACCAAGCCAAAAGTATTATGGTTGGGTGCTGCCCATGAGAGGCTTCATGTCCCCCAGACACCACTGGAAGTCTCTTGAAGTCTGGAAATTACTTGCCCTGATGTGTAGTTTGGTCAAGTATCCATTTCCGTCCCTCCAAGAGGGGATTTTGGCTCCTCTCCTCATTCCCTTCAGCCCTTCTGAAACCAGGTGAGCATTTCTCTCTGGAGACCACAGCAGTTCTGCTCCACCCAGTTGGGTGACTGATTTGTGATCAGGTCCCAAAGAGTGATTCTGGGTTGACCCATCAGTCCAGCTGGGGCTGACATCTGTCTTTGTGGCAAATAATGAGTTTATTGCAAATTAGATTTGCTTTTTCTCTCCCTAATGGAATGATTGTGTGAATTCAAGGAGACAGAGTCAGCACCAGAGGTCATGGCCTCGTATCCTCCAGATACCAAAGGTATCTAGAGGTATCTGTAGACTCAAGGTTTCTGTCTGTGAGAGCTGGAAGCTGTTACTGTCCTGCTGATAATTTGTTCCTTTTGTGAATATTTGATCTTTGAGAGGTGCTTTAGTAGCAGATGGCTTCATGTGCTGTCTGGCACCAGGGACTCATCCCATGGGAGCGAATGAACAGTGGAAAGAAAAAAGCAGCAGCTCATTTTCTACCAATAGGTTATTTTAAGATCTTTTTGTTTTTAATCTCTTCTTAACAGTGTTTGGTGTTTCAGGGATGCCTATGCAGTTGGCTGGAATGGCCGGATGGGGATGAGGCACAACAGGCTCGCCAGCCCCAGCGCCTTCCTGGACAAAGACGGGATATTCGTCAACGTGACCAACAGCAAACTGCTGGAGAGGGCCCATGGCATCCTCATGTCAGTACCCAGGAGGGGATCTGGGCCTTACTCCTGGAGCATAATGAACAGCACATGGAGTTAGGGGAATGTGAATAGCCAGGATATAAAACTCTCAGGGTGCCAAGTAGACTTGGAGGTGTTTCCCAGTTGGGTCAGAGCAACGTTTGACACATCTGATTTAACTCTTCTCACTCATTCAGGATGACAGACAAAGGGAAGAAAGAGAAGGGACAAACCTGCTGGTCACACCAGTCTGGAGATACAGCAGCAGTGTAATGCAGTCACACTTCTAACATGATATCAAAGTTTCCATTATACATTATCTGGACAGATGCTGTTGATGATTCACACTACAGCCTCCTCAGAAGGTTCAGGGAACATCCCAGGATGGCTGGAATGAACATGGGGTTTGGAAAGCAGGAGGCTGGTCAATCATTTTGTGACGTGGCTTCTTCACTCTTCCCAAATTCCCTGCATCCCATCATTCCCAGTGTAACCGTTGCCATTAACTGGATCCATTTCTCTCAGTCTGCAATATACAGGAGCAGCCCTGTTTCAGTGCTGGCTGTGGGCAGCAGCTGCTCAGGGGGATTTGGAGGGACTGGTTTCATAAACTCTTCTGTTCCACAAATGCACTGTGCATTAACCTGAGCCATTTATTATCTCCCCAGGCGAAATAAGAACTTCAAAGCCAAACCCAGTCTCCCAAAGGTGAGTGAGAAGCAGCATTTTCCCCTTTGTGGGCTGTGGGTTAAGGCTGTAGCACAGTGATGCAATGCTGCTGGATATGAAGAAGACCATTGTGTCTACACCAAGACCTTGGTCAACTCAGCTCTTTAATTCCTATAAACCCAAAGGATTTCAGCCCTTATTTCTGCTGGGAGAGAGATACGAGCACTTACATCCTCCTTGGAGCTGCTCTGGCTCCTTTTTCCCCTCCTTCTGGGAAGGAGTACTTACATGCTGGTGAAATTTAATAATTAAATCTCTCAACTAGAATGACCAAGTAAGGGACACAGGAGAGCTGGTACCTGATAGACAGCAACCTTTTTACTGTCCCTCCATCTTGGCTGAATTTATGATATTTTAAGAGATGCCAAGAGATCTGTTGTTCCTAGAAGAATAATGCTTTTTGTGGTCCTCGCTGGTGCTGTCTGAGGTCGCAAACAGAGCACCAGGAGGAGCAAGCATTGTTTTCACTACTCTCTATGTCCATCTTGCACCTGGAGAGGCACTGATGCAATTCATCATGAACTGCTCATTAACAGTGAAGAGAATCATGGAATCATGGAATGGTTTGTGTTGAAAGGACCTTAAAGGTCATCCAGTTCTACCCCTGCCATAGGCAGGGACACCTTCCACTATCCCAGGTCGCTCCAAGCCCCGTTCAGCCTGGCCTTGGGCACTTCCAGGGATCCAGGGGCAGCCACAGCTGCTCTGGGCACCCTGTGCCAGGGCTTCACCAGCCTCACAGGGAAACCAACCCTCAGTGTTCCCTGTTGAGATGATGTCACCTAAGGAAGGCCTGTGAGGGTAAAGGAGGGATATAGCAGATGGTGTGATGATAACATCTGGATTTTCTGTGGATTCTCTTTTTCCACAGCACTTGCTGGATGTGAAGTCCCTCAAGCACCTCACAAACCTGACGTTGCATGACCGCATCACCAAATCTCTCCTCCACCTCCATAAGAAGAAAAAACCACCCAGCATCAGCGCCCAGTTCCAGGTGAGCCCTTTCCTTTGATGGAGAGAGGGGAATCACGTGCTCCAGGCGCAGTCCTGCCCCATCCCCAGCAGCATTTAGGCCATGAATCCCACTGAGGGCTTGAGGGAGCTGGGAGACACGGCAGGTATTGAAAGGGTGCAAATGGAGAGAAATAAGAGTGAGGATGGCTGTCATGGGGGATGCCATGGCAGAGCAAGGTGGGACATGAGGATGAGCTGCAGAGGGAGGTATTGGTGCATCCCTGTCCTCTGGTACCTCACATTCCAAGCCATTGCATTGTGGCACTTTCTCCCCCAAATCCAGAAACTGCAAAATCCCCAAATCACATTTTTTGTTGTCTTTTATTCAGCATAATCTGTGCTGAGTCAGAATGGGAATTTTAATAGGGGCAGAAAGGTCAGAATCCTGCTGCATTATCTCCAGGTGGGCAGAGGAATTCAGAGCAGGGATCAATCTTGTGTTGTCAGTGCTGTGTGCCAGTCTGCAATCTCTGGGGTTTGCTGCAGTGAAAATAATCCTCCAAGGACTTGGCAGTGCTGGGCTCACAGTTGGACTCAATGATCTTAAAGGTCTTTTCCAGCCTAAATGAGTCAGTGATTGTTCTATATGTGCATGACGGCTTGGAAACTGCTACAAGATGTGCACAAGCAGGTGGTAATAATAGAAAGCAGCTTTTCACGTAAAATTTGGGTTCTAAGCAAGTCTGAGTTGGTTTTGACTTGTAATTTTGACTGCTTTAGTGGAGATGTGGTTTATATTTAGAAAGTCTCCGTGTGTAGGTGTGGGTAAGATTAAATAATTAAAAATATATGCACACACACACACAAATATATATATATATATATATAATTTGCAGAATGCACATCTGTATATTTATCTATTTAGCCTTGTCTAATCTAATGGTATTCTGGTCAAAATTCACTCAGGCAGAGTTTAATTCATATCCATGGAGGGGTTGAAACAGGGATGTCTTGGAGTGAAAGGCCTTCTCAAAACCTATTTATGCTCCCAAGAAAACTCTGGAAAGGCCCAGGGGGCACAATTGATATTTTTTGGTATATTTTCACAGCACATTCAAATCAAAGACCCCTAATTTCATGGAGCACTTGTTAAAGAGAAGCATTTTGAGGGACAAAGCAGCAGCATAGCTTTTTTAATCAAGAGCAAACTAATAAAATTGTGGTGCATGGAACTGGGTCACAGGCAGGAAACACAAATGTTTCCTATCATGTTTTTTTTGCGGGTAAATGCTGCTTTGTGGCTAATGCCTCAACAGCAGGCTTGCAGCTGCTCCGTCTCCTATGGATTTCCACTATCCCTATGCTTAGGGTAATCTGTAGGGGAAATAGCTGCCTCGGAACGTGCGCCAGGGTTGGCTTTGATGACAGAAAACTAAACCACCCGTACCTAAAACTGTAGAGCTCCCCTTTAAGCCACATGCAGGTGGTGCCCTGGAGACAAGGGTGGAATGGTTCCTGAAGGGCTGAGTACAGGTGGTGAAGGAGTGGGTGGCTGGAAAGTTTTTCTGGCAGAGGGACGAAGGAGACGGGTACGGGGTTAATCCGGCGACCTCGCGTGTCCTTTGTGGATTCCCGAGGGCCAGATGGCAGAGGGTGCCTGGCCCATCTGCCGCACACAGGATGGCGCTGAGGGAAAGGAAATGCCCCCTCCTACAGGTCAAGCACATCCCATTCCCATCATTTCCAGCACTGGGAGCACTCTGTTTGCGGGGCTTTCAGCAAAGTGTGTCCCTTGAGTACCCCCTTTGCCTCCCACCAGCCTGTGTGGGCACAGTGGGATGCTGCAGCATCACTGCTGATTGAAAGCTCCCAATAGGCTTTTTTTGTGTAAAAAAGAGTAATTTCAGATTTTAAGAAAACCAGGAGTGTGCCAGCAGAGGTCTGCCACGTCATGGCATTCCTGCTGCTCCCTGGGACAGAAGCAGGGATATTTGCATGAAGTTAATGTACATAACACAGCTGCATCACATGTGCCTGGGATCCATCCCTTGCTCCTTCCAAAATCCTGAATGTGAATTAATTTTTCTAAACATGAAAGGCTTCCCATAAAGATGTCTTTGAAATTATCAGAGGGAAAAAAAGGCTTCCTGTGAGCAGATCTGTGGGCAAAATGTTTCTTTGTAATACCACACCAGTTTATTAACTCCTGTATTCCAAAATTTATAACTCTGCTTATAGTGAATGTGACAGAATATCCTTTACATGACTGAATTTTAAACTCTGTTAAAATCAGGACTAATCAACTCTGGAGCATGTTACCAATGCCATGTTTGTAATGTGCTCAGCAATTAGAGATACCCAAAGTATTTATAGGACACAGCAAAAAAAATGTGGCTGAGGAGCCTAGCCAGCACCGATGGACTTGGCACACTCTGGTTTTATTCCAAGAACTTGTGATTCATCCCAAAAAGTCAAAGGTTTGCAAGGTGAAGGGATAACTCAGCATGACATCCCACTGGAGCAGCTGGCTGTAGAATGATGCCAATGTAAATTCATTTTTATCGGAGAGGCTTTTAATGGTGGTGAATAAATAAGGGGAAATAGAAAAATGGAGGCAGGAAACCCCTCGATTCTCAGTGAGCCTTCAGTCAGGAACATGCCAGCATTGAAGCTCTTCTCTAGAAACAGCCTCTGAAGTGTTTAGGGTTGCAGGCTTCAAAAATTATTGTGAATTCCCGATTTTCCCTTGCCAAAACTGTCATTAAAAAAAAAAAATTTTAGGTCAACAGTAAAGTTTTGACAATTAAAAATCAGGAACAGATCCTGCCTGGAGTCACTTTTGATAAAGGAAAATTTGATTTGTGTTTAAAAAACATCAGTGGTTGTTCAGTGCCAGGTGTAAATTCTTGTCTTGGAACTCCTGTTCATGGCTGGAAGAGGCTTGTGGTGTGGAGTGGGATGGGAGTTTGGGCTCCAGGGGAGCCAGAGATCTGAAAATCCAGCCCAGCATTATATTCATCTTTGGTTTCTTTGTTGGGGGCAAAGACAAAATCAGCCAAGTTGCTTGTGCTAAAACACTCACTTGGGGGAATAATTTCACATGTGCCTCATTTACTCATAATTAATTCCACTTTATGTTGGTTTATGATCTGAGCATTTGGATTTTCATTATCCACTGTGGTCTCCTCTCCCTTCCCTTTGTCTCCTCTGTTGCAGGCATCCCTCAACAAACTGATGGAGACCCTTGGCCAAGCAGAGCCATATTTTGTCAAGTGCATCCGATCCAATGCTGAGAAGGTAAATCCCACCCTGTGAAAGTGGTCCTGCTAGAAATCAGCTTGGGAATCTTTTGTCCATTTTTGCAGGCAGTTAGATAGGAAACAAAGCCTCAAATGGAGCTGGATGTAGATTTGAGCAAGGAGAAGCATGGATTTATCACTCAGGTGTTGGTCTTGATAAACTGCACGGGCTCTTCTTATATTTGTAGAGACACATATATGCAAATATATTATTTTAATTTATATGAAAAATATATTGGCTTTAATAAATGAATTTGACTCCTTTGAAGCTCCTGACCAGCCATAAGAGAGATTTTTAGAACCCTGAATTCACTTGTGCTGGGTCTGAGCCCTAAAGCTTTCTTAAAATAAAGTTTCCATAGGTAAAAGCAGGTACTTTTAGAATAAGCTACATTGATCACACTGACTCATATTTCTTGAATTTAACTTCACATAATTGTGTCAGGGACTGAGGACCCTCAGTTCAAAATGTAGGGATACTTTCTGGAATAATCCTTAGGAGTTTTACCCAGGCATTTTTGCCTGGGAGATTATTTGGTTGCTCGCAATCTCACCCATTAACTGTGCCCTTGGGAGGTCTTACTCAATTCAAATCCAAAAAATCTTTTTTATGGCTTTATTTATCTAGTTAGCTCTTTGAAAGTCTCAGAAGCAAACAGGATTCAATCCCAGTGGGATTAGCACCGTTCCTGGAGACCCATATTCCCTCCCTCCCGTGTGTGTCATGCAGATGTGCTACGTCCGCTGAGCCCTTTACCCATCCATGCACTTAAAAGCTTCAGTGAAAGGAAATATTTGCTCATCCCTGGTCTGGTTTTCCCCTTCCAGCTGCCCCTGCGGTTCAACGACAGCCTGGTGCTCCGGCAGCTGCGCTACACGGGGATGCTGGAGACCGTGCGCATTCGCCAGTCAGGATACAGCTGCAAATACTCCTTCCAGGTTGAGTACAATGGGCTTTGTCTTCCATCACCTTTAGCATCCTTAGCACTGTTGTCTGAGTGCTGCTGGCTCGTTTTTTATCGGGGTAGTTAATTTCTGTCTCCTGGAAGGCAGTGGAGGTAACAGGCTGTTCTCTGCCTATGAGCCACTCTAGACCTCAGGGAGGGCTGCGAGCCCCCTGCACTGTGATTTTTGAACAAAACCAGTGTTTTTTTGCAACATGGACTCCCTTTTGGAAAGTAAGTGTCTGATTTGCACATTCTCTTCTGCATCTGGAATTACTGGGAGTAGTGTTTGCCCTATCGTGTCAGTGTTAGCTGTGTCACATCCAGGAGGGTGATCGGCATCCTCTGAACCTCTGGAGTTAGCCAGCTTTTCCTGTTTTCTTCTTTTCCATGTGTTTGCCAGGTTTTGTGCATGTGTCAATCCTTTCGTGCTTTGCTGGTGCCGATTGGTTTCCTGCTTGCGGCTGCTTTGGGGCAGATGTCGTGTCCTGCACAGCAGCTGTTTAGAAAAAGAAAAATGCTCCATTTTTTTTTGCCGGGAGCAGGGATCCCAACCTTGCTTGGGAGGATGTTTCCTCTTCTACCTCCTTCACTTTTTGAATCCTCGCAGCAGTAACAGCTGGAGCATCTCAGAGATGTTTTGCAGATGTTGGTATCCGCCTTCCGTAGTGGCCCTTGCTGGGGATTTGCAGCATTTTTTTGCTGGGGATGACCCTATGGCTCCTGCAGAACCCCTCCTCCCATGCTGAAAAACATTTGAACCTTGCTGGGTCCCTGCTTTGATGTGTTTCCCATCAAACCACAAATGATGGATGAAACTTGGTGTTCCCCAGTGCATAAAATGTTATCTGTTCTTCTGCTCACTCCAGAGATCCTGTTTCATGTGGCCAGTTGAGCAAATCTGTTATTTACGGGAAAAAGAAGCAACAGGACCCAACTAACCAAGTCTTGGTGTTCCTTTTTTTTCCCCTTCTCAGGATTTTGTGAACCATTTCCATGTCCTTTTGCCACAAGGGATCAGCCCATCTAAGCACAATATCCATGATTTCTTCCGGAAGATAAAACTTGATCCAGACAATTACCAAGTTGGAAGAACAATGGTAAATGTTCCTCCTCAGCTTAGCCTTTAAGACACAGATATAACATTTGCCTGTATTTTTGTCTGGTGAATTAATATCTGTATATGGTTTTAATTAATGAAACCGTTTTTCTTCTGTTTGCCAAAAATCAGTGATGTAAATGAAACTTTAAATATTATTAACATAAAAGAATAAGGAATAATATTGTTTTGTTATTGGTTGTAATGAGACAGCCTCAAAAAACTCACATCCTCCAAAAAACTTTGTGTGTGTGTAGACTTAGCTCGATACAATGGTTCTCATTTTGCCTCCCCTGATGGGAAAGCAGAGATTCTGTAATTCAGAGCTTAGACAGTCACAGGCTATTGTGAAACTGCTGCAACCTGTTAGAGGTGCCTTCACAAAAATCAGCTCCTCAACTTTCCTGGGAGCATCCAGGACACAGCATCCAAGAGGATTAAATAATTTGACTCGTGGTCTGGGAAGCTTTCCATGCTTGCGTTTTTTTGGGTTGCTTTGGACAGGTTTTCATGAAGGAACGGGAGCGGCAGCTTCTGCAGGACCTGCTGCACCAGGAGGTGCTGCGGAGGATCACACTGCTGCAGCGCTGGTTCCGCAGCCTGCTCTGCAGGAGGCAGTTCTTGAGCCTGCGGCACGCGGCCATCAGCATACAGGTGGGTGCTGGTGCTGGATTCAGAGCAAATTACCGTCCCCAAATCCTACAGACAGAGCCCATGGGTAAAATCAGGTCTCCTGTCCAAGGAAGGAGCTTGCAGTCAGGATTTGACTCCTACTGCCATAATAAGTTGGGAATGGGAGGGAGCTGGAGAGGTTGCGTGAAGGCAGGTGCTATCCCATCTTCACACAACACCCCTTCCATGGAACCCCCTGCTGTGTTTGCAGAGATTTTGGCGTAGCTACCAGAGCCGAAAAAAAGGCAAACCATCCCCAGACCCTCTGGTCCTCAGCAAAGCCGCTGTTATCCTGCAGACCCACTGGCGAGGCTTCGTGGAGCGGCGGAGGTTCCTGCAGATGCAGTTTGCAGCCCATCTCATCCAGAGCTGCTGGCGGGAGCACACCAGGCGCCGGCACGCTGCGGCCACCAGCATCCAGGCGGCCTGGCGGGGGCACCACACCCGGCGGGCGTACGCAGCCCGCAGGAGCAGAGCCGTGTGCCTGCAGGCGGCGTGCCGGGGGTATTTGGCACGGCAAAGGTAACACCGTTGGCCTCGGGTAAAGAGGAACATGTTTTTTGGGGATGCTCACAGGGGAGAGAGGTGGTTGGTGTGAATCAGGGCACTACAGTGACTTACACAGGGCAGTGTTCCCTGGTAGCATCCGTGACCCTCTCCCGACCTGCCCTGGTCATTCGTTTGCCCATGCTTTCTAACAATTTAGCTGCATGTCCTGCTCTTGGAATAAGCAGAGCCTATTTCAGGTTGGAGCACGTAGGCAGTGCAAAGCCAATGCCGTAAATACTCGCAAGGGGTTTTTTTTGACCCTTGGCAGCAGCACCAGTTTAAGTAGCCTATTTTTAACTCAGATTGCCTCACCAATCTGGTTGCTGCGCTGGCTCACAAGGACAAGGGATACTGGAGCCAGCCGCTGTGGAGGGCACAGGCTTTCCAGCCATGCCTTGGCTCACTGGCCACGGGGCAAGTCACGATTCACTCTCCAGAGGTGCTGCCTGCAAGGTGTGGAGCACCTTAACATAGCGTGGAACATTTGGGAGCTGCAAAGAGCTCTTGGTGCCAGGCACAAGTCCCTGCTAGTTGTTCCAGATGCAGCCTGGACAGGATGGCGAAGATGGAGAAGCCAAGGGGGTGTGATGGGTTAAGCTTTTCTTGCTCCGATGGCTTATGAAGGAGCTAGACCAGAGATGGAGGCTGGACCCACTGCTGTCGGCATGAGGGGAGCTTTCAGGTGCGTTGGGGCAGCCCTTGGGTAGCAGAGATGGCAGAGGAGGAGAAGGTTTAAAACCAAATGTGCCTCGCCTTGCCTTGCACCAGATGTGCAAGGAGAGTTGCTTGAAATGCTGGTGGTGGTGAGGTGATGGTGGTGGTGGTGGTGGTGATAAGACACCACTGGTGCAGTGCCTTGAAGGGTCCTGAGTGAGCACAGGGCTGAATATCGTGGTTTTCTGCTTTCTTCCAGGTTTAGAGCTTTGAAAGAGCAGCAATTAAAAGAGATGCAGCTGGAGAATGGCCTGGCAGGTAGAGAAGAGGATGGACTGGAAGCAGATGATGTTTTGGAAATTAAGGGCTCTGACCCATCTAAGTGGGAGGATGGCTCATTTGAAGAGCGAGTGAGAGCTGTAGAACAACATAAATCACTGATGGAGAATAATCGGGTGAATCACATGGACCCACTGGATACTTCCCTGTACAAAAGGCATGAGAGAGCCAGCAGCCAGAGTGGGATGGACACCGAGGAGGAGGTCATTGTGAGAGAGAGGCCCAAGTCACTGGAGGATCTCAACCAGAAAAAAGTGGTTCGTGCAAAGAGGGAAAGCCGGAGGATGCGGGAACTGGAACAGGCGAAATTCAGCTTGGAGCTGCTCAAGGTGCGCTCCACGGGTGGGCTGTCGCCTTCGGAAGAGCAGCGCTGGTCCACCGAGCTGGTGTCTGAGGCGTTGCATTCCCCTCAGGGAACCCCGGAGAGTGAGAGCTCTCAAGGGAGCTTTGAGTTGTTAAGCTGTGAAGATACCCCAAGTAGTAAACTCATTTCCTTAGTCTTGGATGAGCACGACACGCAGTCGCTCT
Source organism: Monarcha castaneiventris obscurior (assembly GCA_026261815.1). Lineage (NCBI taxonomy): Eukaryota > Metazoa > Chordata > Aves > Passeriformes > Monarchidae > Monarcha > Monarcha castaneiventris. Next base: position 746,687 of record JAMPIT010000141.1, on the reverse strand, counting down.
CCATGGACTCCCTGCCCAGCAGTCCCCAAGCCCAGCTGCAGGAGAAGCCTTTCTGTGCAGCAGATGGGAGCAGCGATTTGCCGGGCTGCAGACAGACCCCAGCAGATGTGGAACTGCCTGATAACCTCACCAGGAAGGAGCGTGGGGTTGGTGACCCCCAGAATGTTACAAAGGCTCACCCAAGAGAACCCCTCCTTTCCAGCAACCTCCCAACTTTCTACATTCCACCACAAGACAATGCGAAGGTGAAGCTGGTGGAGAAAAAACAGAGGAATAAAGCAGTGGAAAGAGAGGAGAGGACAGTTACATTCTCCGAGGTCAGGAAGGACTCTGAGCCAGACCAGAGCAAAGCCTTGGGAGAAGAAGAGGAAGAGGAGAAACCCTCTACCAAGAGAGAGGAACATGGGACAGTGACAGCAGCACGGGCCCTTTCTCCAGACTCTGTCATCAAGAGACTGGAAAAGCTCAACGTGGAGAAGGAGGAACGCCAAAAGCAGCTTCAGCTGCAAAATGAGAGGGAGATGATGGAGCAGATCCGTCAGCAGAAGGAAATTCTGGAGAGGCAACGCAAAGCCTTTGAGCAGCAAGGGAGGGTAGAGGCTTTGCAGAGGATGGAGCAGAGCAGAGTGAAGGACCTCTCCCTCAAACCAGCCAAAAAAGCAGACAGCCGGCCTCAGTCAGTCCTCATCCTGCACCCCCAGAGCAAAGGGGAGCACAGCCCCACCCCAGGCATGGCTCCAGCCTCAGCAGTGGACATCAAAGGTCTCACTGTTGGCACCAGGGGAAGCTCTCCAGCGCACAGTGCACCCAAAGACCGACCTGTCAGCATGTTCGTGGAGCGAAGAGAAGGCCTGGAACCCTGCTGCTATTCCAAACCAGCTCTGGACCCCAAGGACCACCCGGGCAGCCATTTCTCAAGGACGGAGCGCCTCCAGCAACCTCGGATGCCCAGCCAGACCACTGAGGAGATGAGAGCAAGCTCCATGTTCTTCACGCCGAAAGACAATCCCTTCGGCCTCCAGTGAGTAAAGAGATTTCTCCTAGGCTTTCTCCTAGGCTTTCTTCGCAGGCTTTCTCCTAGGCTTTCTCCATTGGCTTTGTCCATAAGCTTTCTCCATAGGCTCTTTCTTCTGCTAGGGACCTTTTCAGACAAAGGGTCCGGAACGCTGTTTCTGGAGTCTGCACAAACCCCACAGTTAAACAACGCGTTCTTGATCTTCTAGCAATGAGGAGGCGGAGGTCAGAGGGAAAGGAAAAAGACCTGGAATATGATTTCTCAGTCTCTTATAACATTCTATAATCCAGGGGAGGTAATCACGGACATTAGCAGGTGAAGGGAGTCAATAAACAGGCTCAATACTGGTTTTATTTACCCTACATGAACGGTGCTAGGAGTTTATATCTCAAGGTGAAAGATGATGAATAGGTTTCTTAGGATTTTTGGGTGGTTGGAATAGAAATGACTCGATGAGGCAAAAAATTTCAGGATTTTTCTTGTTTACCATGTAATTAATACATCCAGCAAAACCATGTGGACACTCTGGCCCTTGCAGATGAAGAAACACCATCTCTCCAGAGAGAGCTTGGGAGTGAATGCAGTTTGGAGACCGTATCACTCACATATGTAATTAACTACACCTGTAATGGGCTTAACAGTTGCTCAGCTCCATCACGTTGCTTGACCTTGGGCTGCTCCAGGGTTTGGACATGGCAGCAAGGTCCTGGGACAACATTTGCTCCCACTCTGTTGTGTTGCTTAAAGCGCCTTGCCTAATTTTGGGGTGGTTTTGGCCATGTAGCTTAAAAAGGACGTAAACCACCCTCCTCCTAAATCCTGCTGTACCCCTTCCAATGCAAAAATTCCCAGTGAATGACTGTTGGTAACTCAAAGTACCTCCAAATGTAGTAGTCTTGTGGGTTTTGTGCCATTGTGACAGGAGAAGGTTCCTGTTTAAAATTTATTTTCCTGGTTCATGCGCAACATGAACAAGCAATAGGAAGAAAAAGACATTAAGAATTGCTGTATCGTAATTTTTGCTCTGCAGCAGAATAATCACATTTGAGAATATCCCAAAGTACAAAGGTACAATCCATAACCACCTTGCTGGATAAAGTTGACAGGCAGAATGTTTTCTTCTTGTCTTGTGGTATTAAGCCCAATCCTGAAGAATTCCAAGCAATTCCAAAACCCCATGACCTCAGACTTGCAATTTGGCCTTGACTGCTTACATTGTGTGCTCCCAGGAGCAGGGCTGGCTTGGTGGGAAGGCTTTTGGGAAGGATGAAAGACCTCTGTTCTGTTGTGTTTTCAGCAGAGAGGCAAATCATCAGTGCCTTGCCAAGGGTGAACTAGCACGGAAGCCGTTTAAGATGCCAGGGTCTGGCAGAGGCGAGGTGAGTTGTGACTTGTTTATTTTCTCTTTCTGTTGAAAAGGGTAGAAAATAACTTACTCTGCCAGTTTTCCCTCAAACGCTTCAAAGAGGTGAACTCTGAAGCACAAGGGCTGCTGGACATGGATAGGAAAGAGGGATATGGCAGCACAGTAACCTCTACAGCTTTTCTTAAAATGAGAAGCCCTGTAGGCTTAATTCGTAGCAGCTCTGGATAAAAGGATCCTGTGATCCTGATGGCAAACACTGTCCAACGCTGTCTTGTCTTGGTTTGGTTTAACATCCGTTTGAGTAACACCCATGATTGTCCATTTTCACCATCCTGTCTTGGTTTTTGTTCTTCCTGGTCCTTTGCTGTTTTCACTAGACATAATACTGCATCCCCTCCATGGGGTGCAGTGTCACTCAGAGATGTCTTAAGGCTATGTGGCTAGAGTCTCCTTTTTACTTTAAAACCCTTCTTTTCGTTTTGTTTTGTTTTGTTTTATCCTTTGGTCAAGCAGGTGCCCAGACCGAGCCATAAAAAGAAAGCCCGCATGGCGCGGACGCGCTCCGATTTCTTGACTAGAGGTACTTTTGCTGATGGGGAGGGGGATACGGAGGAAGAGGATTACGATGGCAGTTTTGAGTTCCTTCTCTCCTCTGAGCACCCTCCTCACGCCGAGGTGGTGCCTGCAGCCCGCCTGGGGCAGGCCTGTTACAGTGACTCCGAAATGGTAATTGTGTCCAGCGTGGCGGGGAAATGAAACTGAGGGAGCGAACGGAGCTGCGGGAGCCTTTCTTTGCTAACCTTAGCTGCACTGATCCCTCCACCGCTTCTTTTCCCACTCCCAAGGATGCTGTAGATGGGTACATTTGGCGAACACAGCAGAAACAGAGGCAAAACCATGGAATCACAGAATCACGGAATGGTTTGGATTGGATTTTAATCTCATCTAATTCCAAACCCCTGCCATGGGCAGGGGCACCTTCCAGTAGGCCAGGATGCTCAGAGCTCCATCCAGACTGTATTTCTTGCTCCTGGATTGATTAGATATCCACCACAGTTCCCATAGTTTCCTGGAGGAAACTGCACATCTACCTATGTTGGGGGCTTTAACCTCAATTCCCCCCTTGGACCTTTTGATCTAAAAATGGTCTGTACGCATCTGTTTCAAAAATGAAAGTATTATCCAAAAAGCAACAGACCACAAAATGATATAAATCTTGCACCTTCTTTTACTTTTGATTTTGTATCCTTAGCCACAATATCTGATGATTATTCAGTCCTCAATTATCAGAGTGATGCTGGCAGACAGCAGCTCAGAAAAAGCAAAACCATGGAAATTGGGCAGTGAAAACATAGTGAGAGTGAAATAGTGTTTAATAGTTTAAAACAAAGACAACCGACCTGAGCGGTTTTTCCAAGCACAGTGACAAGTATCCCTTGGCAGGTCCAACATGAGCCAGTGCGATGCAGCTTTTGCATCTCAGGCTTAATCTCCCACCTACATAAGCTGCTTTTGGAAAATCACAAACTGAGAGGTTTCAGAAGTGGAAGAGGCCAACAGATTCCAACCCGCTCTTAATTTTTTTCCTGAGGTGGTGGAGATGTTCCTGTAGAAGTGTGGATAAACACCAGGAATCATCCCCTGCTGGGAGAGTTTGGGTGGAGCATTGGGTAGGGCTGCCATGTTCCTCTCCTCCAGCTGCAGTACAGGATGTGGAGCTGAGTATAAAACCAAAGAAAAGCATGAAACCAAAAGCCAGTGATTTACTTTGTGCCACAGCATTGCTGTGGGTCTGGGAAACATCCCATGCGATCCTAAAAGCTGCTTTTCCGAGAAAAGCAGGAGGTCAAGGAGGGCTTTTCATTACTTTTCTTTCAGCAGCTCTTATTATAAAGGATAATTTTTCCCAGGGTAATTTCCTCACTTGAGGAGGGCAGAGATTTACAAATTCCATAAAGTTTTAAGCCTGCTCTTGATAAATTTGCTGGGGAGTTGAGACAGGAATACTCAAAACCTGATTGAAAGACACATCTCTATGGACTGAGATAACCTGGCTGCAGCTTTGTGCAAGTCCCTGCTTGTGGATTGGGAAAGGGAGAATTTTATGTAGTAAAATGGACTTTTTTACATGGAATCATGGGAACATTTAGGTTAGAAAAGATCTTCAAGATTGTTGAGTTGAACCACAAACTCAGCACCACCTCATTCACTGCCAAACCATACCTTGCCATACCTTGCTGTGCTCCTGGAGGCTGCCCACATGCAAGGGGGAATTGTAGCTGTAGGAATCATTCCCTCTGGGGTGTGAAAAGTACTGGGCTGGTGCTTGGCAAGCTCCATCCTTGGGAGCATCCTGGGTCACTGCACTCCTTGGAAGTGCTCTTTGAGACTCTGCTCACCTGGTTTAACAGCTCTCACCGCATGCAAGTAGCAGTAGGTGCCACCTCTTTCCTGTCTCTGCTGTGTCCCTCTTCTCCTCTACTCTCCAGCACTGGTTCTAACTGGTGATCAGGACTTTGACCCTTTGTGTGGTTGAGTTCTGCTTTCTAGGCCAATGCTACCCCTGACATTGTGTGCTCCTCACTACCCTCCGTCTTTGTGTCCTCACAATGTGTCCAGTGTTTCCATCTGTATTCTGTATTGCAGGTTTGGGACCAGCCCTTTGGCTTGGGGCTTTTTTGGGTCAGGATCATCACAAGTAGCACAATTTAGGGACTGTTTATTCGTATTTATTAGCAGAGCCCAGTTGGGTGTTGAAGATGGTGGAGCGGCCTGTGATAAAGCTGGACTGGTGCCTGTGGGGGTGGTTTGGGTACAAACACAGGAGGTTGATGTCTGTGCAGACACAGTGGTTGTGTCTTGTGATGGTCACATGAAGGTACATCCAGCAGCCGCCATGTGCGAGCTGGTTTCCGTGCCAGTGAATAGCTCCTTCATACGGCTCCTGCCTCCAGCTACAACCTTCCAAAACAGCCTCTTTCCATGTCCTGCTCAGCAGCCCAGGCTGCTGGATGGATGGATGGATGGATGAGAGATCGCGTGCGGCCCCATGGAGCCAAGCATGTGATGGGTCACCAGCTGCACCGCCTGTTTTGCCCATTTGTTTTCTCGGCCATCAAGTCACTGATTGTGTCAGGAACTGGTGAGTAGAGCACCACTGGAATCCAGTGCTCCCAACCCACATCCAGGGTATCCCAGAGCATCAAACACCCAGAGCATCTGCAGCCCATGGGGCACCAGTACATGAGGTGGCTGCTGCACGTACAGTTGACTCTGAGGTTCTTTAAGGATTAAGGGCTTCCTGACAAGACCAAGATTCAAGTTTCTGGCTGGTGAATAGCCGAGGATTAACCTACCTTGCAGTCAGACGCAAGGGGGAGGAACACCTTCTCGCTGTGGTCAGCACATGTTAACATCGCTTTTGTTTGGCACCTAAGCCTGGAGAGCTTTCCTGCAGCAGCTGCATAAATGGAAAGCCTTGGCTGGAGGAGCCACACCAGAAATACCCTCTGCAAACATCCTTAGAGAGTGGGACCTGCATAATGAACCTGTCATTCTGCTCCACCCTCCACACTAAAGCCATGAATTGACAAAGAGGAGTCCAAGTAGTTGCCACCAGCTGATCCCAAGCACAGCTGAAGAGCCAGCAGTGAAAGAAGATCTCTTGTCCTAAGCCATTCAGAGGGAGCTTCAGGAAGTTCTTCCATGCAGCATTCACTGAGCTTCAGGAAGTTTTTTGATGCAGCACACAGCGCTGCTGTCTGCAGGGACAAGCCCCTTGACCATGGTTACCTTATGGGTGGGTGAAACACAGGTTGGTTGCTCTGTCGGAGGAAAAATACTTGGTCCCTTCCTCATCCAGGAGACAACTTCAGACCCCCAGTTACTGCCATTTGCCCTCATGGTGCTTTGTTATGTTCACTAGGAGAGGATTTTTTGGTGCAGATGCTCATCTTGACATCTGAGTAGGTTTCCAATCCTTTCCCTTCAGAGTTTCCTGGCAGAGAGCCTCAGACAGAAGGATCTCGTGCAAAAAATGCCTTTTAGTCTTTATTTATTAAAGCTGGAAACCCAAAAAGTTGAAATTACTCAAGAACAAAACCATATTTTAGGGGCAGATATTTAACAGATCATTTTTAAAACAAGTAGTAGGTTTGGGCTGGATGGAGTCACTTTTATAGGTTTTGAATTGCTTTTTTCCCAGTGTCCACCCTCAATTTCTGTGTGATCATCACCTACATGTAAGAAAGACAGGAACAAAATCTCTTTCATGGTTTAGGCAGTTCCTGACTTTCCCAGTGGTAATTCTGCCTTACATGCTGCCATCTCCTGGCTGGAAGAGAGGTTAGTCCGGGGTGGGAAATAAAACATGGAAAAAGAGTAAATATGGCAAATGTGACCCCCTTGCAGCCTATTTTTTATAGAATTTAAAATATTTTTAATAGAAGTAAAATAAATGCTTTAAAACATAGAGCATTCAGTTGAGACATTGAGGTGATAGGAAAGCTACAGGAGATATCTGACCATCATCTCCCAAATCCTTTCATACAATCTGACTCTCCACTTTCCTCGTACTGAAAGTCTCTCCTCCAGGAGTCCAGCTCCCAAATCACAGCTGCATTTGGAAAATAGAACAAAAATTTTTATATTTTTTAAATATGGCAAGTCTATTTCTGGGCTACTTCATGGGATCCTGTTAGGTTGAATTATTGCAAATTCATCCCACCCTTAAAAATGATCCAAGGACATTTTAAATGGTGGCAAAGATGGAGATATTTTCTATTAAAGCTGCAAAATTTCTCCATTAAAGTGTTCATTTTGGTGTTTCCTTGGCACAAAGACTTTGGTCTTTTTTGTGTAAAGTGCTCAACAAGAGCTGGAGGAGGAACCTCTGCTGGGACAGATCCAGGTGGTTGAAGGTTCCCTTGGGGAATCACTTCTTTGTGGCTAACAGGACACTGGGTGCAGAGCTGAAGTGTCTGGATGAAGATTCTGGAAGAGCTGTGCAGGCCGAGCAATAAGGACCTGTGGCTTGGTGCAAACTGATTTTCATCACCGACTGCTCAAGGAAAAAGAAGATTGTACCTGGTTGGAGAGTTGGAGCAAGGGAAATGCCTCTCTTTATTACGAGTCATTAAAATATTTCTCTAGGGGCTCACCAGGACTGTGGGTTTTCACCTATAGGCAAGTAGAAATAAAGATGTAGGAGATTAAATAGCTGATTTTTGATAGGGAAAAAAAAATTATCTGATATCCCAAGAGCTGTCTTGTTTTTAAATGCTTCGTGCTTGGAATCGTTACAGACCGTGCAGCGATTCACCTCCGGGGAAGGCCAGGCCAAACTGCACAAAACCATGTCCCAGGGGGAGATTGGGAAGCTGGCGGCCACACAGAAGAGTCTGACTCCGGATGGGAGGTAGGAATCATGGCTGGAGGTGGCAGACAAGTCCCTCCCGTGTCCCTCTTGCTCTCCATCACCTTGTAGAGCCACCCAGGCTCCTCTGGAGCTCCACCTGCCAAGGCCAGCACGAGTTACCCTTCCCACCTTTCCTACATGACTATGGACAGGCCCAATTAAAAGGGGTGCCTGGCTCACAGCACAATTAAGTTTTGGTGACATGGGCCACACGTCCTGTCCCAAACCACCCAATCCCATCCATGAAACTGAAGTTTCTCACCTTTGCTGGGGACGAGTAGCCACATTTCCCTGGTAGAAATTAAGCGGATTTATCTCCTCAAGCACTAGGAAGGTCCAGGAGATTGGGGTAGTTTTGGGTAGAAAGACACTTCCTAGTTAAGGCAGTTCCTCTTTCCATGTTTTATTTCCAGGCCTCAACGAGCCAAGATGAGGTTCTGGGTGAAGGGAAAGCAGGGGGAGAAGAAGACCCCCCGGGAGAAGCTTGCTACCCAGTCTGAGCTGCTGGAGCTGTATGCAGAGCAGGAAGCCCCTGGCAGGGAGGCCATTCCTGGCTTGCAGCTTGGTGAAGGTACGTGGTGGGGGGACATGGGGCCAGTTGTAAGGAGAGAGAAACTGGGTTGGGAAATCAGGATATGTCCATGCTGGTTCATGTCTCTTAATTCATGGATGGTGTCAGCCCAGAGCGATGGCAAGCAGGTTAGAGAGTGGGATCCATAATGGACCTCAAGGAATTCCATGTCACTAATCCTTCCAGCCACCATCTGGACATGGACAGATGTTTCCTCTCTTGAGGGAGGAAATAACCAAAGCAGAAATGACATTTAGTCTTCCTGTGAGTTCTACACTGTGCTTTTCTCTTCCACAGCTTTATTCCAATGCCCATCTCCCTGTTTTAGTGTCACAATTATTTTTCCTCTGCTCCTCAATCTCATTCCCTCTTTTCATTTATCACAGCAGAGTTGGGTCCTCACCACCTGACACCCCCACGGAGTCCTGAGCTGTCGGGCATCTACCGGCGGGAGTTCAAGGAGAACAAGGAACCCTCTCCCAAAGTGAAGCGCAAGCGCAGTGTCAAGATCAGCAACGTGGCTCTGGAGCCTGTGCAGTGGCAGAATGACTCCCTGCAGATCATAACTAGCGCCAGCGACCTGAAGAGCATGGATGAGTTTCTCCTGAAAAAGGTAACTCCTGCCCTCACTGCTCCATAAATCAGCACAGAGATCCAGGAGCAGATGGAGGCAATAAATGGTCCTGTGGGCAACTGTAGTAATGCTAATCATTCATCTAAGGGTGCCAGGGCAGGTCTGGGAGAAGTTTCTGGTTTTCATGCAGTAGAAACCACCTGGTGATCATGGTGAAGCAGCTGCTTCTTAGTGCTGCTTCATCTCACGCCAGCTCTGCTGCAGCAAAAGGGACATAGGTGCCAAAACCCCCTTCTTTTCCCAGATGAATGAACTGGACAACGAGGATAGCAAGAAGGACACGCTAGTGGATGTCGTGTTCAAGAAAGCACTGAAGGAATTTCGACAAAACATCTTCAGTTTTTACTCCTCGGCATTGGCGGTAAGCAACCAGATGATGGGTGGGACTTCAATTTCCAGGAGAAATGGAATATTCTGAGTCGACCTGGTGGTACAGGTGTTGCCAAGCCTTCCATTCCTGGTCTGCTCATCCCGAAGGATGGATATGCTTCCTTTGGATTCAGTCCCATGATCTAAATTTGGACTAACTCTTCCTCATGAGCCAGCTCTCGGGATACGTTGGGTGTTGATTCCTGATCCTTATTACAGCTTTGCTACCAGCTAAAGTGGAGATGACAGAAAGTCAATAAATTCCAATTTGTTACCCAAAGTGCCTGGAAACCTTTGTGTTACCTTTGCAAGTGGTGGAGGTGTCTGTTCCTTTTTTCCTTCTCTTTATCATGCTTGGACTTTCCCCAAGCAGCTGGAAGCTGGTGAGGCTGAAATAATTGTCTGGAAAAGAAAAAGTCTCCAGAAAAAGCTGGGCTGTATAAAAATCACTTTTCTTTTTGCTTCTGTTTCCTTAAAAGATGGACGATGGGAAAAGCATCCGCTACAAGGACCTCTACGCCTTATTCGAGCAGATTCTGGAGAAGACCATGAGGCTTGAGCAGAGGGACTGGAGTGAGTCTCCAGTTAAAGTCTGGGTCAATACCTTCAAAGTCTTCCTGGATGAATATATGATAGAGTACAAACCCCTGGACTACACCGCGGGGAAGGTACTTGGTGCTTTTCTTAAACCCCCTTGAAGGCTTGGGAACTGTCTTTCTGTGGAGTTGTGCCTCTGTAGACACTTGGGATCCTCTGTTGTCTTCTCTGCTTTAAGCTGAGCTGGACAAGGCAAGGTGTGACTCACTGGTTGTGTGTCACTGGGCTTAGCCAACCCCAGATCACAATGCCAAGGATTAGGTGTTATCTCTAGGGCAAAGCTGCAACCAGCTGTGGATGGTTGGAAAGGCAGCTCCTGGTGCTTCTTCTTCAGTTCTGGGGGCTTCGTTCAAACTTTGAGGGACAGTGAAAAAGATACACCCTCTCACGTCTCCTGGCCGCTTCCCAGGTGACCACACGTCACCATGGGTTGGGTTGCAGGAGAAGAGGACATGGGCAGTGTCTCAGGTCTGGATATAGTTCTTAGAGCAGTAAGAGCCTGCACTGTGTCACAGACCTGATCTCACTTCCTGCTCCATGTTGTCTGCAAGGCTAACCATGGGATCTGAGGTCGGGCTTGGGAGATGGTGTCTGTTGTGCAAATATCCCATCTCATGGCTCTTCTGTTCCAAGTCCTGTCCAGCCTCCTCTCCAGGCAGGTTTTCCTTAGGGCAGGCTGAGCATCGTATTCCCCTTGGGTCACTGCTAGTGGGGTCAGAGCTGGAACAGCAGCTACTCCCAGCTCCAAGATGAAGATGGGAAGAGCTGTTCAGGGAAATTCCAAAAATGGAGTGATCCATAGGAGAGTTTTCTAGAGTGACTCTCCTGGGGCTGCAGGTGCACTGGAGAACGGTGCTGGAAGGCACTGGATAATGTTAGATATGAGCCCTCTGTACTCTTCACCTGGCAAAATTGCCCAAAAATTTACTTAAATCTCTTTCCCTCACCAGGTGCCAAAAACGGAACGAAAAAAGAGAAGGAAAAAGGAAGCAGATGTGGTGAGTTAAGCCTGCGCATTAAAAAATCAATGTCCTTCGAGGCCAGAATGACAAGAGACCAGCTTGTGACACATCCTGGGCTGGGATCTGAACGTCAGCCCTGAAATGACATGTTAGAAAGATGTTCGAGATGGATTTGCTTTGCTTGATCAAGGATCACTTGGGTTGGCTCTGAAAACACATCCCTCATCAGCCAAAACATAAATGTAATGTCAAGGGTTGTTAGAGAAGGGCTGAGAGCAAAACTAAGTCTTGCTCCAGGTTTCTGCATAAATTTATAGTGTGTGTTTTACATCTCCAGGATCAGACATGCAGGACATTACATCTCCTGTTTTCCTAAGGAATATGATGGTACTAAGGAGAGTGTAGGTGCAGAGCCAAAAAAAGGGGCCACAGATGCATAGAATCTTCTTAACATGAAGAAGTTGACCTGCCAAGCTCAGTCAAAGAGTTTCCAACCTGCTTCCATGATGGTTCGGTTCCCCTATAAATGGATGTTGGTTTGGGTTGTCTATGGGGTTGTTGGGCTGAAAAGGAAACAAAAATACCAAATAAAAGCAAGTAAGAGTTAAAGTTGGACAGCTGACTGTGTTTGTCTTCCCTTTTTGCAGCAGGCTGAGCACCAGCTCCCTTTTCTCACCACCCAACCTTTATCCTCCAGGTGGAAGAGCACAATGGTCACATTTTCAAGGCGACCCAATACAGCATCCCCACGTACTGTGAATATTGTTCCTCCTTGATCTGGATCATGGACAGGGCTTCTGTTTGTAAATGTAAGTACCTTTTCTTTGGTCCTTTTCTTGTGCTTCTATCACAGTGATGAGTTTGGGGATTTTGAAAAGTGTTCACTGCTGTTTCCTCCGACCCCGCTCTCAAGTGATTTTGAGTTTTGTAACACCCAAAGAGCTTTAGGGGCCTAGTTCTTACGGTTTCTGGAGTCAGCTAGTAAGTCCATCCCAGCAGTCCTTCCTGGCACAGTTAGTGAGCTTTGTGTTACACATCCTATCCCATCAGGGTATGTGGCCATCCCAGAAGGTCAGACACATTGAAGTGTCACAGTAAAAGTACTGTGACAGTAAAGTCAGGTATGGAAATGTGTCTTTAGGGTGCCTGTGGAAATCCTGACCTTGACAAACTCATTTGGCTTTGCCTTTTTGACTTTCAGGCATGTGAATTTTTGGGGAGATCAGGAAAACAGAAGAGGGATGATGGAAAAGGTTGACCCATCTCTTTTTGGAAAAACCCAAGAGATGGATCAACCTTTTCCTTCATCCCTCCTCCATTTTTATGATTAGGTTGGCAGCATCAGCCCTGGAGCATTTCAGGCCCAGTGCAGGAAGAATACAAATGAGGTGCCATTTCCAGTCTCTGAGGGTATCTGTGTCTGATAGCTCTGAGTGACTCATGGATTACAGTCTGAGCTGATCTGTCAGAGGGGGAGGGTTTCATGTTTCATGGACTTAAATATGGCACCTTTAATTTTAAAGGTTTCATTATTTTTGTTTCAGTGGATCTAATACAGACTTGGCCCCTGGAAACTACAAATCCAGCATGCTTTTGACCTGGTAGTTCTGAGAGGAGCTACTCAATTTGTATGAATTCCTATTTCTCCAGCAATGTGACTTTTGGGATAATTAAACACTCCTTTTCTCCATTGCAGTATGTAAATATGCTTGTCACAAGAAGTGCTGTCTTAAAACCACGACCAAGTGCTCCAAAAAGGTAAATGTCTCTCACTGCTTTGCTTTCATTAAATACCTTGAGACAGTGATCCCGAGTTAGTATAAAAATTATTGGAGGTGCAAAACTTGATAGAATGCTGGCAATAACCCTCCTTTGAGCAGGAGCTTGGACCAGAGATCCCCAGAGGTCTCTCCAACTGGAGTTTTGTAGGTATTTTGGGAATTACGCGGCGATGAATCACTGTAGATCTGCCCAGTCATGCAGCAGATGTTACAGTGTCATTCCCTGACTTGTAACCACATGGAATAATAGGAATTCCCCTCACTTTGTAGCTTTTAAGGAATTGGAAATGTGGGGTTATTCTTGGAAGTACAGGTTATTTCTCATGCCAACGATCCCTGCTTGCCACAGCTGTGTGAGGAAGGGCAGGTGGAGGATGTTCACTGCCCTCTTTAGCAGGGAATTAAATATTGTTTACTGGATTGCAGGGTATGGGGAACAGGGAATGAATGCAGCAGGTCATCCTGGCTAACAGTGACTCATCAAGATTTGGTGGGTTTTTTTTAAATAGCTTATTTTGTACCCAAAAGAAGGAAATAGAGTCAGGATAATAAGGAGTGGAAAGTTTTATCAGCTCCATGGGAGGCTATTCAGAGGAGAACAACCTCCATAATACACAGCCCCCAGAAAGCTGCATGAGATTATTTTTCCCAAGGAATAATCTGAATATACACATTGAAGATGTGCGTGTGTCGCTGTTCTCACCACGGCCGAGTAGAGAAACGACACAGAATCCAGGCTTATGGATTTAAATAATGGAAGCGATTTAATAATTTTTCCAAAGGTTTTTAATATGTTAGTTCGCAAGAGTGTGTTAAATGGCATAAAGTAATTGGTCTTTTGGCCATCCACCCCCTGAGGGGATTGGCCAAGTTCTAAGACACTCATTCCTAAATATTTGTCTAGTTAAAGCCATAACAATACTGCAAAACAGCCTGCAGGTGCAAGAAGTTTGCAATACTGTAATCTTGTTTAAAATAATCTGCATGGGAAAGACAGAACTCTCACAAAAATGCTGCAGAGAGCTGAAGAAATTCTCTGCTGAGGCTTTTTCAGCATCCACATGCGTGTGTATGTATGCATTTTGAATATAGATATAGAATTTTTGCTTCCCTCTTTCCCTTTCTGGCACTATTTCTGCAAGAGCTGGGAATGCCTTGTAAGAGTTTGTGCTCTAAAATCTGGGAAGTTCATTGAGACCTCTGATTAATTTTTTCAGACATTTTTGGAGCTGCTTCTTTGTTGTGATTTCTCTGCACAAGGAAGTTTTTGTGCTGCACCCAAGGAAGCAAGTTCACTGTGTCTTCATGGGTAGCTTTGCACTGGGCAGTGAGAGGTTCTCTAGGAAGGTTCCAGTTTCTCTGTGCTTGGTGAATTTGTGGTTTTAAGGTTGTTCTCAGTGACAAGGAGCTACAAACCATCGATCATGAGAAAGAAACAACAGGGAGACCTTTCACACATCTGCTCCTAAGGTTTGCAGGATCAATGAAAGATGACATTGAGTGGGAAAAAGAAAAATGCAGGAGTAATTGTAAGGGGAGCCACTGCCTTGTTAAGGTGGAGTTGCATCTCAGCTTCCTTTGGCTAAAGCTGAGAATTTGTGTCAATATTTTATTGGAATTTTTTACTTTTCCCATCCAGAATCTCCCGTGCAGGAGAACTTTCTCCGCATTTCAATTTGCCAGGTATCAACCCTCCAGTGAGAGTTTGCAGCTGGCAAAAGGTTCCTTCCTGACAGGTGTAGATAGGTCTTCTCATGTTCTTTTTTTGGCATCTTGTTTGTTCACTGCTTTTTTGTAACTGTTAATGCTTCGAGTTGATCTAAACACCCAAGATTCAGATTTGCCTGTTCTGCTTTGTGCATCTTTGGGGGATGAAATCATCCCTGGAGATGGAGCCAGAGAGGCAGGATGTAGAGGAGTACCATGCCCAGCTGTGTTGGCTCTGCCAGGCTGGTAATATAAGTACAGTGGGGTGGTTAAAGAAAGAAAATCCAGACTTTTTTGCCTTTGGGTGCATGTCTAGAGACCAGGTTAGCATTGCAAGACCTGTGTCCTGTCCTGTCCTCCTTCATTAGACTTGCACATCTCCTGGATCAGCTGAAGGACTCTGAATAATCGGATCCAAAGCTGCACCAGTATTGCTTCCCAGAAGGATTTTAATCCCTTTTTCCCTTTTCCTGTGCAGCATGACCCTGAGCTCTCGCCGCGGCAGTTCGGCGTGGAGCTGTCCCGGCTGACCAGCGAGGAGCGGGCGGTGCCGCTGCTGGTGGAGAAGCTTATCAACTACATCGAAATGCACGGGCTGTACACGGAGGGCATCTACAGGAAATCGGGATCCACCAACAAGATCAAGGAGCTGCGGCAAGGCCTCGATACAGGTAAGAGGAGGTGGGATAAAATCCTACATGGGGAGGAAAATCTCCGCAGCAGCAAAGTTGGATGGGAGGAGGGTGGGATATGCTTCAGCATTCCTGACTCCAGGCTGTGCAGGGGATGATCAGCAGCCGTAGCTCAGGTCACCAATTCATGGTTTTTTTGGGAGCAATTCATGAAAAAAGGTCATTCTAATTGAGGGAAAATTACTGCCTTACTTACACCCTAGAAATCAGTGAGAAAAGAAATCCTGGTCCCACCTGAAGCTATTTACCCTGGAAAATGTATTTTTCTCTAATTTTACCATGTGGAGCTGAAATCACGTGCTGGATTTGTTGCCATTAAAGGCACATGAGCATTTTTTATTTTAGAATACTTTATCATAGAATAGTTCAGGTTGGAAAGGACCTTTAAAGGACACCTTGTCCAGCCTCGGGCTTCATACTGATCATTGTCTCTTGTTCTTTTCCTTCTTGCTTCGTCTGATGCCAAACCCAGACATCGATAACGTGAATTTAGATGACTACAACATCCACGTCATTGCCAGCGTGTTCAAGCAGTGGCTCCGAGATCTGCCCAACCCCCTCATGACCTTTGAGCTCTACGAAGAGTTCCTGCGGGTGATGGGTGAGGAGCCTCCCTCACTATCCCATTCCCTTGGTAGAGGGAAATGATGGCCACTTTCAGTGCCAAACTTCTGATTCACTCTTTGGGCCCAAACCAGCTGGTTTTGCCGAATTGTATTTACCTGGTTTCAAAGTCTGATTTTTTGGCTATGAAAGGTTTTTTATGCAAAACCTCGGGCAATTTGATCTCAATTTGGTGGCTTTTGCATCACGGTTCAGCTGATTTCAGCCCTTAAGTTGTATCTTTTAAGTAGGAAAATTAAGTGATAAGAAGTACCATTTTAAATAGGATGAAGACGTAGAAGCTGCCCCTAAATGCTGGTGGTTTCTTCACAGGCCTCCAGGAGAGGAAGGAGACAGTGCGTGGGGTGTACTCAGTCATCGACCAGCTCTCCCGCACCCATCTCAGCACCCTGGAGCGCCTCATCTTCCACCTGGTCAGGTATGCTGGGCCTGGGCAGCTTCAGGCAAGGGCAGGATGGTCAGGCATCCTTCCCACCAGAATAGCTGAGGCCGGAGGCAGGTGGGCAGGGGACAGGGAAGAGCTTTTGAATCCGCTGTGTCTTCCAGGAGGTGGCTGCGGAGCTGTTTCTCCAAGGGATGTTGTGTTGATGAGTGACCTCTGCTATGTTCTGGTCACTTGTGGCTCCTACAGCTCTGTGGTGCCTCTCACCACTGCAGGGACATGTTTTTGGTGGAAAGGGCTGTTTGTTGCCTTGGGAATATCTGAGATGTCTTGAAGTTTTGGCTTTCTCCCTCAAAGCAAGATTGCACCATAGAAATATCATCTCCTCTCTTCATCCATGACCATGTGCAAGAGGTGCAGTGGAGGTGCCTCCACCTCTGACTTCTCTCTTAATCCCTGTTTTTTCAGGATTGCCCTCCAAGAAGAGACCAACCGCATGTCAGCCAATGCCTTGGCCATCGTGTTTGCTCCCTGCATCCTCCGCTGCCCCGACACGACAGACCCACTGCAGAGCGTTCAGGACATCAGCAAAACCACCACGTAAGAGCCTGGGGCTGGGTCAGCCAGCTCCACCACCACATCACCACTCACATCTTGGTAACCTCTAGGAGGGTCAGATGGCTCAAAAAATTGAGAGTTTTGGCATGAAGTGATAAACACACAGCATCTAAATGCAAATAAATGCATCTGCATGAAGATATTTCCAATTCTATCAATCCCCAAGAAGTTGTTTAACAAGGATTTTTAAGTGGTGGAGGATCCCCAAGAGTGGATACACTTCTGCTCCTGCCTGGCACATCTCAGCAGGAAAAGGTGGAGCTTGTGCTGACACGGTGTTATAGTTAACGTAGTTAATTCTTGGCAAGCAGATCTTGATTCTAACCTAGATTTTGGCTTTTTTTGAAGGAGGTGAGTTGCTTGGTCTGCAGCAATATTAATATATTTAGATTTATTTATGGTGTTTGCTGTAATTGCAGAGGTTTTACTGTGAAAAAGTGAAGCACTTGCCCAGATTCAGTTTGGTTCATACTAAATAGATTTAAAAACGGATACTGGAGTCAATTACAATAATGAAAACCCTCCAGTGAAGGGCTGGGCTTCTGAAAGAGGTGGTTTTACTTCCAGTAAGTATTAAAATTGTTGAAGACCAAACTGGCTGGTTTGGAGACCCAGCTGGCAGGAACACCTGTCCTTTAACAGGATTTCATTGTAGCTTCTGCCTCACACCTCAGCTCCAGCACATCCTCTTGTTTTATTTCAAGGAAAGGACTATTTTTTTCCCCAAACACCCTCCTCACAACATTAAACAGTCGGCTCAGTTACACAAGCTGCTGCAGAGTTATTGTGTGCAAGTGAGTTGGAATCAGCCTGCCTTCTCCAGGTTTGTATTCCACTACTTCCTTTTCCTGGGGGGTTAAATTTCTCTGGTGGGATCCTTGGCAATCTTTAATATCTCTAGGCTGTTTCTCAATCCATCCATAGCCCATGATCACTCTTTTTAGGAGAATTCTCACTGCCCTCTGGCTTCCAGCTGGAGCTTTCTCCTCCATGCTCTTCCATCAGGGCAGATCTTCAAAATAATCCTTTCTTGTAATAAAATGAGAGGATGTGCTGGAACTAAGGGAGGAGCTACCAGATGTCCTGTTGAAGGACAAGCCAAGACAAGACCAAGCAGCTCAGATCAAATGGCTTCCTCCTCCCATTTTGCCTTCTTTTGGGTTTTTTCTCCCCTAGTTGTGTGGAATTAATTGTCATCGAGCAGATGAACAAGTACAAGGCTCGTCTCAAGGACATCAACAGCCTGGAGTTTGCAGAGAACAAAGCCAAGAGTCGCCTCTCCTTGATCCGCAGATCTATGGTGAGATGCCAAAGCCCTCTCTGGCCCCTCCTGTCCTCTCCTTGCCCCTGAAGCCTCCCTCCCTTATCTTCTCCTGCTTATCCAAGCCTCCCAAACCCCTCGCAAATTCCCACACCATCTCCACCAGGACAGGGACCCTCAGCCCCATAGTGGCTCCTCACCTTCACAGGGAGTCATACCAAAGCATGAGGAGGTGGAAACGGTCCATGGAAACGTTGTCACTCCTGCTCAGATGTTCCTGATCAGCATTTCCACCTTCATTTGAGCTTGTTTGGTCCTGAGTTGTGTCAAGCCTTTCATTGACCAGCTCAACATCACCCCATGGGTGACCTGGACCATCTTTTTTTGTGCTCAGTCACATTATCTGAACTCAAAATGAGTTCCCCAAAGGCTCTCCCTGCTCCTGCACTGCCTTTTTGGGAGCCTCAAACCCATCTCATTGAGCTTCCATGCTTGCGGGGGGCCGGCGGGCTGCGGATGCACCTGTGCTTGGCTTGTTGGGCTGCGGGAGAGGGACGGACTAAGCGCAGCACCATCGGCACAGGCTTGGGCTGAGAAGCCGAGTGGGCCCTCTGCTTGGACCTGCCCCCAGTGATCCTCAGGGACACGTTGCTTCTGGTTTTTGGGGATGAAATCCAAGCAGGGGCTGCCCAAGATTGTGGAGCTGGTGCTGCAGAGCCACCCCACTCATCTCAGTTAACTGAAAAAACCTCAAACTGAGCAAAGCGGGTTTTTGGAGGGGCGGCGGCATGTGCACTCTAACCTTCTGCTTTCCTTTTCATCTCCTCTCTAATCCAGAAGCCCGTACTAATTGCAGTTAGATTTATGAGCATAACCCGCAGTTCAATCCCGGTATGTATCAGCGGCAGCTGCCGCGACCCTCGTTGTGTGTCACCGTCGTTCATTCCAGCTCTGTCCCACCGGCCATTGTCCGTGACCCGTCCGGTCCCGCCGCTCCTCGGAGCCGCCGTTCCTCCCGCAGGTCCCCCGGGCACAGGAGTTTGGGGCTGGCACTCGGCCATCCCTGCACGCAGCACCTCCCACCCCTTTTCCCTTCCTACTTACTTTAATTTTCTATTTTATTTTCTTTTTCCATCCTGTGCTTCCCTCTTTCTTACTTTGCTTGATTCATCCCTTCCCTTCCCACCTCAATTTCTCCTCACTCAGGATGCGTTTCAGCATCAAGTTGCTTTCACAGCACTGCTGTTTCTGAAGACAGTGGATAGAAACCTCAGCTTGGATGCCTTGGAGACTATGAGGCATCCAAAGGTCTCCTCCACCTTTTTGGAGGAGGAGCCACTACCACCCTGTACACAAGGTCAGGACACCCAGGTTTGAATGAGGAGGAGTCCAGCAATCCCTGTATTGCCCAACTCCATCCCAGCTTGAGTTTGAGTCCTGTGAGACTGTGACAGGCAAGAAAAGCCACCTGCAATGTTTTGGGAATGGTCACAGGGCTGTTGCCTTTCCTAATAGGCTCAGCCTATGATGAAAGTTCCCTCAGGTTCCCCCCATTCTTCCACATCCGTGAGTGTCAGGAGGTGGAGAAGAGCAAAATTCGAGCTCTGCCCCCCTGATGCTGAGCACGGCATTTCTCTGGGGCTTAAGTCCACAAGCTGGTGGGATCTTTGGGATCTCAGGGCTTTTGGCTAATAGGATTCAGGGAGCTGCGCTTCAGCTCAGGAGCCCACGTGAAAGGTGTCATCAGAAGAACACTGGGGCGTCACAAACGTCTTTGCTGACAAAGGCATATCACTGAGATGTGGTGTTAAAAGATGAAAGGGCTAAAATGGAGGAAACCTGACTTCTAAAGGGAAAAAGGGAGGATCTTTTATCCTGAAAACCTGCTCTGGGCACGTTGGTTGCCAGGAAGACCTGGGAATGCAGGGGTTAAATACGGGGAACAAACTTGAGCTGCAGCAAGCTCTTCAACCCCAAGGAGACGCAGATTCTTCCTGGGTGATGGTTGTCAGGGGAGGGCAGCAAGTGATGGACATCTCCTAGTCCTGGCCACATCAGGATCTGAAATGTTGAAGATGAGATGTCTGGTCATGATAATGTTGAGATAAAAGCTGTTTAATCTCTGCCATGTCCCTCATCTCCAAGAATCCTTCTTTTTCTTCTGCTCTGTGGAGCAGCTCTGTAGAGCTGGTCCTCAGAAGATCAAAAAAGCTGCATATACATTTCTCCATCTGTCCCACTCTTGTTTGAGTCCTTTCTCGTTGTCAGTTTCAGTATTAAAAAAATGAGATGGTTCTTCAGAGCTGTATTAAATCAGAGCGAGTTCAACTGTGGGCACAAAGATCCACATTGGTTGTCTTGCAGCAGACCACTGGAGGTGGTCCTGGCTTCTGGATCTCCTGTACATGAGATCAGGGCATGGATAACATGATGAGATGGGAGTTCCTGTTTGCTGAAGGGGGGTCAGTGAGACCCTTGTGATGCTCAGGTAGTACTAAAGGTGGATGAGGGAAGGATGTGAGACTTGATCCAAGGATAAAGCGGGAGCCAGGTGCCCTGAAATCAAAGCTTTTGTGATGCTCCCACCCAAAGCCACCATCAAGCTTCCCATCGCACAGACTGTGGGCTTTGTGGGAACCCATCCTGCTGCTACCTGGGCTTGCTTGGAGTCCAAGTTGCACTTGGTCCATGAGCATCATCCTCACCGCTGGCTTCCTCACGACCTTCATCCCCAGCCCCTCCAATGTGTTGAGTCTTTCTGGTACTTCTCCCAGCCTGAAGAGAGGTTGTGGACGGTCCAGGATGCATCCAGCGGCGGCATGCTGAGGACCGATGTCTGGGCCCTTCTTCTTCACTCCTTGGTAGAGCAGTATGGTTGGCACCTGAGTGTTTGCCACATCACCTTGGCTGGTGGTGGTGACACCATTGTCTCTCTTCAGGGCAAAGGACGCGTGCGGCGCGGCGCCTACCCCAGCCCTGCGTCTCCTGTCACCGGGCGTTTGCCCTCAGTGACGGACGTCCCCGAGGAGACCATGAGCAGCGAGGAGGCCATGGAGATGGAGGTGACAGAGCAGCAACAGGTGGCCATGCAGCAGGAGGAGAAGGTGCTGACCGAGCAGATCGAGAGCCTGCAGAAGGAAAAGTGAGTGTCGCCGAGGGTTTGAGCCACATCCCCAACCTGTAGATGTTGCTTGACATCGTGTGGTTGATAACTGGAGGGCTCCACCCCTCCATGATCTCTTGGCACATGTGCATCCTTTTCTCCTCTCCACCTTTTTGGTCCTGTTGGGTCAATGGGTCTGGGTTGGCTTTGCAGGGAGGAACTGACATTCGAGATGCTGACACTGGAGCCCCGCGCCTCCGACGACGAAACCCTTGAGTCTGAAGCCTCCATCGGCACCGCCGACAGCTCAGAAAATTTGAACTTTGACTCTGAAGGAGCCATCTCCGATCGCTCGGGTAAATCCAGGTGTTCTTGGATTTATGGTGCAGTGGCTTGGGTTGGAAGGGACCTTCAAAGGTCATGAAGTCCATCTCCCTGCCATGGGCAGTCCCCCCCACCAAACTTGGGGGCACCATGTTTTTCTGTCACTTCAGGAAGGATTATTTGGGATTTTCAAGTTTATTTAAAGTCAGCGGTTTAAATAGGTGCAGAGAGGGGGGTTAAGGGTTCAAGCATCCCCTGGGGGCATGGATGGGAGCAGCCAGGGTTGGTGGGGAGGTGAGCATTCTTCCAGTGCTGCCGCACCATCTGAGGTGACGCTGCTCCCACCAAGATGCTGGGAACGTTGTCTTGGTTTCAATGGCACATGTCTCCACGGAAGGGGGTGGTTGGATACTGGGTGGTGTCCGGGTGCTGACCATCCATGGTCCTTCTGCCCCTGCAGAGAGAAGTGTAGCACTTACCTCCCTGCGCCCTGCCAAGGCTGAGGGGCCGAGCCGGCTGCGACGGCACCCCAGGATGCGGCTGGACCCGGCAGAGCCGACTGACATCCCCGTCTCCTCCTCCTCCTCCTCCTCCCAGTCGTCCACCTCCTGCTTGCCCCACCTGCCTCGGAAGCGCTTCCAGATGTACTCCAAATCTCCTTTCTACCGAGCGGGGGGACACGGCGAGGCCCCCGAAACCCGGACAAGCCCTGAGGGCCTGGTGGGGCCTCTCCGTTATCCCGAGGACCGGCCGCAGTTCACCACACGCGGGACCTTCAACCCGGAGAAGGGCAAACAGAAACTGAAGAGTGTGAAAACTTCCCCCCCAAAAACCAAAGAGCCCCCGGATGCGGGGCCTGGAGGGGGACGCAAGAGGAACCCCGAGGCCGATTGCGCTGCCGCCCAACCCCTTGTCCTCCTGGGGAGCAATGAGTTCATGGTCTGAGATGCTCCACCCCAGGGCCGCATTAGTGCCGGGGCATCCTCCCCATCAGCAGTGCTCTGATGGTTTCCTCATTAACGCCAGGGGAATGAATTCTTAATTAAAAAGGCTGGGAGGGGACGGTTTTAATGGTGGCCTTAATGGTTTGGGGGGAGGTTGAGACCTTTGGGTGGCCAGGGGGTGGACCGGGATGGGAGGCACTAGCTGGCTCCTGGCCCTTCCCCTCGGATCATCCCATGTCTCGGAGCATCCGCCGCCAAATCCTTGTGCCACATTGCCATCGCCTGTCGGTAGGAGCAAACCAAGCCTAAAACTCCCATGGGAGCACCCCAAGCCGGCTCTACTGCGGCCAAGGCCTCCGCGCTTTAACCACCTCATCCACGCCAACGCTGAGCGCATGGAAAAGTGTTAAAACCTGCCAAAAATAACCTTTTCCCTTTAGTTTTTTTATTTTTTAATGAGACCTAACCACCTTTCCTTTTTTTTTTTTTTTGAGACCATCAGTATTAAAAGATAATAATAATTAATAACAATCGAGAACTACTTGAAGCGATATTTGTTTATATACCGGTTCCTGGAGTTTTGTGTAAATATATATATTTTTTTTAATACTTTTCCCCAGACAGATTTTTTTTTTTTTTTTTTTTTGGGCCACAGAGGAGGGGAGTGATAGGCTGAGCCATCCTTGATGTCACCCCTGATGTCACCGGCCATCGCTCAATAAAACATGGAGTTTTATTTTCAGCAAGAAGTCCCTGGAGGTGTAATTAGCCCATCACAGCCCATCATAGGACTAATTAACAATGCTAGTTAATGACTCAGCTCATAATCCCTCCCTAGTTGTCTCATCATCATCCTCAGTGGCACCTGGAGAAGCTCCAGGTACTGGAAAACCTCTGGAAAGGCAAAATTAGAAGCCCTGGCACGCTAATTAGATTTATAAAGGCTGGATCTGTCCTTCCAGGTGGGCTGGGCTGGGGCTCATCCTTTCCTGAAATGCCATCAAAAATGGGGAAAATAGCAAAAAAATTGAGTATTTTGTCTTTTCCCGGCATGCCTGGGGTTGGCCAAGCTGCCCCTCGGTCTCCTCTCCCCCTGCCCATTCCAGGGATGGTTTATTTATTTGCGTTATTTTTATTTGATATTTGAAATTTGACACTTTTTTTCATGTTATCTTTAATTTTTTTCCTATGGGGGAAGCAACAGATGCTGCAGGGAGAGTGGGAACAGCATCGGCCTCGGCGCTGCATCCCGGGAGTGTGGAGCAAGAGTCAATCACCCCCATCCATGGGGGAAAATGGGATTTTCCCAGCCCCAGAGGGAAAAATAGGGCTTCGGGACTGACCTGGCTGCACTGGGAAGGCAGGTTGTGACCACAACAGTGGAAACTTCTGGGGAGCTGGGATTGCCAGCAGCATCCGAGTGCTTGGTGCCAAACCAGCATTTTGAGCCACTTGAACTAAAAACCCCACAATTGCCCTTAAAATGGCTCTGGGGGAGGAGATCCTGGGGACGAGTGAAGGGTCCAGCCTCATCTTTAGGTTTCTCATCCCAGTGGGATGAGAGCAGGGATGTCAGATCTGGCTTGGGCAAACATTTATAAATATATATATATATAAATATATATATATATATGTATGTATGTATATGTGCCTAATGTCTTTTGGAATATATTTATTTTCCTTATATGTATTTAATCTCTATATAAGGAAAATATATTTAAGATATATTTATATATATAAAGAACATATAATATATATATTCTATATATAAAGAAAATACACAATAAATATTCTCTGTACAATTAAAAATACATAAAAGAATATAAAGGCTAAATACATTTATGTATTTTCCATTACATATATAGTACATATTTATATATAAATATATAAGATATTCTATATATAAAGAATACATATTTCTTTATGTATATATGTTTATATATTTATATATAAAGAAGTACAGAAAGGAAATTAATTATATATTTCCTTATGTATATATGTTACATATTTCTATATATGAGGAAGTATATACATATAAAGGAAATATGTACTATATATAAAGAATATTTATTACTTTATATATATTTTAATGTATTTCTTCTCTATGTAGAAACATATTTAATATGATTTAAACATATTTAATATATGTTTAATATGTATGTTTATATATGTTTCTTTACATATATTTATATATTTCTTTATAGAAAGAGTATTTCTCTGTAAAGAAATATATGAAGGAAATACATAGTATATATAAAGAAATCTATTTTCTCTCTATTTCTTCATATATATAAAAATGTATGGAATGTAGGGAAAATAATATAAAATAGACTTCTTGATATAGATAAATGTATGGAATATATATAGAATATATTGAAAATATATTTCTTTATTATATATAATATACTTGTGGTTATATGTATAAACATATGTAAAAGAAATATATACATATACATATATACATATATATATATAAAATCCAGCTGTGGCAGGAGCTGAGAAGGACTGGAGGGAAAATGGGGTGTTCCAGGGTTGCCTTCCTCCGGCATCTCCCCCGCTGCTTCCCAGCCCTTCCCTGGCAGGATTTGGGGTCCCAGAGGGTTTTCCGGAGGGCTGAATGTACTGTCTACTGGAGGGCTGCGAGGGGAATTATTATTTTTCATGGAAAGTTTTCTAAGTAATTTATAAAGTCACTGCGTGTAAATTAAACGAAGTCTGTATGTAAGAGGATATATTATCCCACGTTGCCCGCGCTCGGAATCGTGTACAAACCAACAAAAACGGACAAATAAAAGTGTCATTCTGCAAAGGCCAAGAATTCCCAGTGGGACACTGTTCCTGCCACCCCCTCCCCACATCCCAGGGAGCCGGGGTTGTTCCCGTTTGTTCCATGGGGTTATGAAGCTGTGGATTTTCCTGATCCCCGTGCGGATGGAGCAGCTTCACATCCCCATCCCTTGTGGATGGAGGAGCTGGGATGGGGAGCCAGGGCTTCGGATCACTTCCCTTCGGACTGTTTAATGCTGGTTATTCACATTCTCATTATTTATGTTCAGAGAATTTCTGTTTCTCTTACTTGATATTCACATTATTTTTGTTTATGTATATGCAGATTATTTATATACAAATAATTTTAATCAGGTAATTTGTATTTCATTTATATTTAGATAATTTATTTTCAATTTATTTCTATTCGGATTATTTCATTTCTGTCCACACAATTTAATTCAGATAATTTCCAATGAGATTCATTATATTTCTCATATTTATATGCAGGGTTTTTTTTGTTTTCAATTTATTTCTATTCAGATTATTACAGATTATTTAGTTTTATTTTCTTTCTATTCAGATTATTTAATGAAGGATATTTCAAAGCAGATATTTATATTCCAATAATTTAAGTGCATTTTATTTATATTCAGATTATTTAATTTCATTTTATTTCTATTTGTATTATTTGAGTCCCGTTGTATCCAGATTATTCATATTCATCTCACTTATATTAAGATAGTTTATTTTCAATTAATTTCTATTCAGACTATTTCAGTTTATTTAGTTGCATTATATTTCTATTCAAATTATTTCCAACAGATTATTTCCAAACAGATTATTTATGTTTATCTTTTTTATATTCAGATAATTTCCAGTTACTTTATTTTTGTTCCTATTTTTCTGTTAAACTTATTTATATTGATTATTTAATTCCGATTTTTTATACTCACTTTACTTATATTTAGTTTATTTCCATTCGGATAATTTATTTTCAAGGTATTTATATTCAGATTATTGATTTCTATTTATTCCTATTCAGGTTATTAACATTCAGCTGATCCCCCCCCAGTCCGCCATCCAAGGGGACCCAAGGCATTGGCACAGGGACTCCGGCTGCAAAACCGTCTTTATTCCGAGTATGAAATGGGGGGCACAAGTGGAAGACCCCAGGACACGGGACAAGGGTCTGGCACCGCGTGTCCCCCGGGACTGCGGAGCTGAAGTCGCGGCCAGGGGGCCCTGGGACAGCATCACCCCCCAGCCAGCGTCACCCCGGGCTGCGGTCACCCCTATCCAGTGTCAGGATGTGCTGGACTGGCGTCACCCCCAGGTGGCACCACCTTTGGCCAGTGTCATCCCCGGGCTGGTGTCACTCCCAGGCTGGCACCACCTTTGGCCGTTGTCGTCCCTGGCTGATGTCACGCCCCGGGTTGGCATCATCCCTGGGTAAGTGTCCCCCCGGGCTGGTGACCCCTGGGTGGCAGCAGCTCCTCATGGTGCCAAGGTGCCTTTGCCTGGGTTCCTCCAGCATTTGGGACACCATCGAGACCAACCCCATTGAGGTGCTGCCACTGCACTGGGCACTCACTTGGGGACATCCCCCTTCCGCCCCCAGGGAAGCTGGCCCCACCTCCCAGCTGCCGGCAGCATTCCACAGTCCTGGACATCGCCCCGGAGATGGGACCACGGGCGCCTTCAGACCGCAGAGTGAGGAGAGCCAGGGTGGGGGTGACAGGGTGCCAGCGCAGGGTGACAAACACTCCGGGTGACAGCAGGAAGGGGGTTCAGTTCTTGAACATGTCACACAGCAGCTTCTCCATGGGAGTGTTGCCGATGGTGCGGCGGAAGAAGAGCAGCTCCACGCGCTCCGAGGAGATGAAGCGCAGCGCCGGGAGGAGCAGCAGCAGCTTCCCGAACCTGGGGGACAGAGCGGTGGCCGTGGGTGGGTGTCCCACCCTGGTGTCACCCATGAGGATGTGGGGACAGCGGTACCTGACGGGTTGCCCGGGGTAGTGGGAACGGTTGTGCTGGCCCAGCATCACCTGCGACTGGTCCTGCAGGTTCTCCACCTGCTCAGGGTCCTTCAGGCCACGGGTCTCTGCAGGGACAAGGGGGTGACAGGCTGGGGAGGGCCACGGGGATGGCCAGTGGTGGGTGGCTGGGGGTGGCCTCACCTGGTTTGAAGAGCACCACAGCCTTCATGCAGGCAAATTCTGTGGGGTCGACGGCCAGTGCCTTGAAGCGGCCAAGGGTTTCCTGCAGCGCCTGCACATCCAGGGCGGCTGGCAGCAGCTTCCCAGGGGCTGGCTCGGGGACCGCCAGGAGCGGGCAGCTCTCCAGGGGCATGGACCACTGAATAGCACAGAGCAGGAACAGCTCGCTCCATGCTTCCTCCAGCAGGATCACCTGGGGAGAGCAAGGGCAACCCCAAAGTCCCTGTCAACCGCAAAGCCTCCAGCTGCTCCAACTGCAGCCACCACAGCTGGTTGGGCTGAAGAGCATCTGCAGGGGAACCCTAAGAATGGCATGGAGGTGCTCCAGCCATCCCAACTGGCTGCTATGCTTTTTGGGGTTCCTGTTGCCCCATAGGCAGATCCCCAATTCCTCTTGGAAATTCCCAACCCCACCTGGTCACGGAAGGGCAGGTTGGAGAAGACAGGCAGGTTCTTGGCCCACTTCACAGCCATGAAGAGGAGACGTGCTGAGGTCTCATAGATGTTTTCGGGGCTGGCTGCCGGGTACGGCGCCACCTGGTACTCGCCAGTCACCCGCTCTGGCTCACTGCCTGTCACATCCACCGTCTCATCGGCTGCAGGAAGAGGACACTGGTTGTCACCACACCATGGGGACATCGACCACCCACCCACCCCCCTCTCCACTGGCAGCCACCCACCGTCCTCGGGCTCCAGCTTGGCGCAGGTCTCAGCTGTCATCAGGCTGGCCATGAAGCGATGGTTGGTGGGTGGTGTGGGCGCTCGGGGACCCGGGGTGACAGTGACAGCGGCACTGGGACCACGAGGAGCCGGACAGGGTGATGGGGGGACCTCACGTGTGGTGGCCACGTGCTCGGGGGGCAGCTCAGCATCCAGCTCGATGCTGTCCAGCCGGACCTGGGCTGTGCTGCGGGGCTGGCGCTCGTTCTGCACAGCTGTGAGGACAAGGTGGCATCAGCACCGGCCACCCTGCTGCCACCCCCTGGTATTTGTCACTGTGTGTCCCCCCCCATCTCACCATCCTTGTTCATGCCAGCCTGCAGACACTTCTTGAGCCGGCAGGCCTGGCACTGGTTGCGGTGAGCCTTGTCCACCGGGCACAGCCCCGTCCCCGCCTGGCACCTATGGGGAGAGGTGGCACCTGGCTGCAGCCCCTGGGGTGGCCCCTGTCCCTGAGGAGGGTCCTGCCCCCATGGGTGCCATGTCTCCCCCCATGGGTTCCCTCCGCCCAATAAGTGCCCCACCGCTGTGGGCACCGTGTCCCCAGCAGGTGCCCTGTCCCCACTCTAAGGGTGCCCTGTTCCAGTGAATGCTCTGCCTTGATGGGTGTTTTGGCCCCATCAGGGGGCTCTGGACACCCTCTCCACAGGTGCCTCTCCCCCTGTGTGCCTGTCCCCTGTGTGAAGTCCCACTGGGTCTCTGTCCCACCCATTGCCCATGCCATGAGGTCCCTGGCTTGCTGAGTGTCCATCCCGGGGGACCCTACCCTACTGGGTGCCTGTCCCCAAGCTCCCTGTCCTGCTGGGTGTCCATCTCCAAGGTCCCTGTCCCACAGGGTGTCCATCCCTTCCCTGTTGGGTGCCCCATCCCGTGATGTCCCTGCTCTGCTGGGTGTCCCCACCTTGCTAGGTGCCTGTTGCCCCCACTCCCGCCCCACTGTGTCCATCCTCTGACTCCCTGGGTGGCCATTCCTGGGGTTCCTGCCCTGCAGGCTGTCCTTTCCTCTGTGGTGTCTGTCCATGGGACCCTGGTTGTTGCCCCCCTGGATGCCCATCTGCAGGGTCCCTGCCCCTCCGGCTGCCAGTCACCCCATTCCCTGCCCCGTGGGGAGCCCCACGCCTGTTCCCACCTGTAGATGAGCTTCCTGCGGACACTGCGCTTGAAGAAGCCGCTGCAGCCGTTGCAGGCGTAGATGCCGTAGTGCTTCCCGCTGCTGGTGTCCCCGCACACCTTGCACAGCAGCACCGGGCTCAGCGCCTTCCCGGGAGCCGGGCTCAGCTCTGTGGGAGTGGAGCTGTCATATCTGGGGTTCCTCTGGGCATCCCAATGCCCCTTGTCCTTCCCACAGTCCCTGCTGCCTCCCAGCATCCTGGAGATGGGGTGGATCCTGTCTCTGCTGGTTCAGCCCAGGGACATGAATGGGGAGACCTCAGGGACTCCACGTGGGGTTCACCATCTTCCCACACCCCAGCACACAGAGTGATGCACGATGAGCTCTCACAGGAATTTTGAAAAATAGAAAAGGGATATGGTGTTCTTAGGGATGGGGACACCAGGCGTCCCAGGAAGGGGACTGAGTATCCCAGAGAAGGGCTGCAATCAGGGATGGGAGGTGTCCTGGAGAAGGGACAGCTCTGGGGACATGGGGCACCCCAGACAGAACTGTGGGGACTCTGGTGGAGGGCCAGGGACCAAGGGCATCCAGGAGAGGGTTATGACTGGGGACCCCAGGAATCCTGGAGAAGGGGCATAGCTGGGGACCTCAGGGGTCCTGGAGAAGGAACACAAATGAGGACCATGGATACCAAGGAGAGGGTTGGGCACTGCAGGCATCCTGGCCTAGGGAAGGACCGTGATGGGGACTCAGCATCTTGGAGAAGGATGACCCCAGGCATCCCAGCGGACCATGATGGGGACCCTGGTCACCCAGGATAAGGACCATGAGGAGAAGCCCAGCCATTCTGGAACTGCTGGCAATGGAGAACCCAAACAGCCCAAACAACTATGATGGGGACACTGGGTGTCTTGGAGATGAACCATAATAGGGACCCCCAGACATCTCAGAGAAGGCCCACAAAGGGGACCAAGGGCATCCAGAAGAAGGCCATGATGATCCCAGGCATCTCAGAGAAAAACTGCAACAGAGGACCCCAAGTATCTCAGTGATTGACCATGATGGGGATTCCAAGTATCCTAGAGGAGAACCATAACCCCAGGCATCTTGGGGAATGACCACAGTGGGGGCCTGGCCATCCCAGAGAAAAACCCATGTCCCACCGTGTCGTGCCCGTGCCAGCAGAACCACCTCTTACCCGTGGGGCTCTCATCCAGCCCGGCGCTCACCACCGACCCCGCCGGGGACGCAGCCATCCCTCACCCGGCGTTCCCGACCTGTCCCTGTCCTGTCCCTCTGGATCCTCGCGGAGGGTGTGGACAGACGCTGGGTGCTCCGGCAGCTCTGCGGCCAGCAGGGCTCTTGCCTTGCTCTCTTCAAGGCGGCTTAGCGGCGGGCGCTGTGTAAGCAGCCGCCTCTTTGTCACCCTCTTAATCTTTAGTGTCTGCGCGGGGCGGGGGGGATCAATCAGCCACGCGATGAAGAATTAAAAAGGTGCTGAGCCCCAGCCCTGTAACCCTAAACCCCGCGACACCCAAGCCACCCCCCCGCGCGCCGCCGCGGGCGACCGTGGAGGTGTCACCCTGTCAGTACCCGCACCCCGGCACTGCGAGGCCGAGATTGCTGCAGAGGTGGGAGATGGGGCTTGGGCTGGGGACCCCCCATATGTGTCGTCCTCCCCTTGGGACCCACCAGGTCCTGTAAGAGCCTAAGCCCTTCACTAAGGCGGTTAGAGGGGAATAACGAAAAGTGGTAATTAAGGGGGGTCATTTCCCTGCCCCCAAGTAATTAATTACCGGCCCTGATGGCGAGGGGAGGGGGGATGCTCGGTAGGGGCCCCACTCTGCCCCAGCATCCCTTCCCGGGGACGGGGGGCCCCATGGATGTTGGGGCTGCTGACACCGCAGAGGGTGGGGGCCAGGTGGCCCCCGGGTTACGCAACCACGGCTAAACCCTCGCGGTGACAGGGCAGCACAATTTGGGATTTGTAGGCTTTAGCCGCTAAACCTCCCCCCCCGCCCCACTCAGGGGGGTGGCGGGTGGCCACCGTCATGGGCCAGGGCTGTCCCCAGCGATGGGCCAGGCTGAGGACAGGGGTTCCCGGCCTGCTGTGCCCCTTCCAGAGGGGGCTCAGGGCTGTTGATGCCCTGAAGGTGTCCCGAGGGACAGGCATTGGCAGCAAGTCGCTGCTGAGGGCTGGCAGCAGTGTCTCCAGTAGATCCAGGGTCACCCCTCCGGCATCCCTGACTGCTGTGTGGCTCCATCCTCGCTGCCTGCAGCATTCCTGCATCCCCCTGCCTGAAGCATTCCTCCGTCCCCCTGCCTACAACCTCCTTCCATGACCCATGCCTGCAGCATTCCTCTATTCTCCTGCCTACAACCTCCTTCCATCCCTTTTGCCTCAAGTGTTTCTCCATCTTCACTGTCTGCACTATGACTCCATCAGCCTTGCCTGCACCATGGCTCCATGTTCCCACATGCAGCAACATTCCATCACCCTTCTTGACTCTACATGGCTCCACCATCCTTCCTGCCTTCACCATGACCCATCCCTTCCTTCACCATGACTCCATCGCCGCATGCACCGTGACCCCATCCCCACATGCACCACGGCTCCATCCCTTCCTTCACCATGACCCCATCCCTGCCTTCACCATGACCCATCCCTGCCTGCACCATGGCTCCATGCCCCCTGCGTCCAGCCCCCTCCCACCCTGGGATCCCCCACTTCCCCAGGGTGCCCTGTCCCACCCACAGCCCCCTGTCCTGACCCAGATCTCTGACCGCCGCCATCTGCGGCAGTGGCCACCTCCTCCCGCGGCAGAATTATGACGCTGGGCTAATGCGGCGGGAGCAAGCTGTCGCCTCCCTGCCCAACCCTTGGGTGCCTCCATGCCTCTCGCCCAGGGGTGAAACACCCCCCAGTGCCTGATCCAGGGCTGCCGGGAACACCTGCATCCTGGCGTGCCAGCCCACCCATGGACACAAGGGCAGCCAGTGCCAGGGGCAGCGGAGCCGGCCAGCGTGGCGATACAGCTGAGTCGGCTAATTTGCCCGTCCCCTCCTCGCCGTCGGGTAAAAGCCAGCTCCGGAGCGGGGATTTGGGAGGGGGATTAGCTGGGCCAACCATCTGCTCCCAGCCAATCATCAGCACCCCCAGGAAAGCCAATAATTACAAAAATATGGTTTCCCACCCTGTTTCTCCATTACACCCAGCTGGGTGCTGTCCCCATGGTGGGCTCCCTGTGGAGCAGCACCCTGTCCTCTTCCCTGGGATGAGGGCTCCATGAGCACCCAACTGGGCACTCTTGGGAGCCCAACCCGGCCTGTTTTGGGTGCGGCACGAGCAGGCCTGATGCCACGGCCGAGGAGCTGTGGGTGGTGGGTGGGGGTGAAGGAGCAAATGTTAAAGCCCGAGGCAGGGTCGTGACTCGGCTCCGTGACAGATGCTGGGGCAGATGCCATGGGATTACCCAGCCTAAAACCTTGGGATCTGCCCCCCTTCCCCCCAGCAGGCAGAGAGCATTTAATTACTAATTTACTAATTACCCAAAGATGCTGGCAATGGGCTTGAGACCTGCGGTCAGGAGCAGCCCCAAGGCTCCAGCCACCCTAATCCCACTGGCTGTGGGGAGCTGGTGGATGCACCCTGGCCAGGGACAGCTTGGCTGGGGACACTGAGTGACCCAGGGAAGCACCACTGTCCCAGCAGTCCCGCTCCTGTTGGTGACGGCATGGAGTGGTGGGGAATGGGACAGGACACTGAGGACAAGGAGGACACAATAGGGACATTCACGGGAATCAGAAGATATTGGGGACCAAGGGGACACAGTGGGGACCAGGAGGGGATGATGGAGACCACGAGGAGCTGATGGGGGAAGAGGGGAGATGATGGGGACCAAGAGGTGACAACAAGGATCAGGAGGGGTTGATGGGAACAAGGAGGAGGTGATGAGGACTGGGAGACAATAATGAGGATCAGGAGGGGACAATGGGAACCTGGATGTTTTGATGGTGACCCAGAGACAGTGACAAATGTGGAGAGCAGGAGGTGACAGCAGTGACCGGGAAGGGATGATGGAGACCAGGACATGACAATAGGGACCATGTGAGGATGATGGGGACCAGGAAGGTGTAATGGAGGTGCAGTGGGATGCAATAGGGGTGGATGGAGATCATGAGGGGATAGTAAGGACTGAGATGGGACAATGGGGACTTGGAGGGGAGGACGGGAATGAGAAGGGTGTGATGGGTACATGTGGACAAGACAACAGAGACCAGGAGAGGGTGGTGGAGACCAGAAGGAGACAAGACAAACAAGAAGGCGACATGAAGTTCCTGGAGGGTGGCTGTGGGACTGGAGGTGGCTGGGAAGGGTTAATGCAGCCACCTGCACTGAGCCAGGTCCAGGCCAGGCTCGGATTTCACCTGTAATTAGCTCTTGTTTATTGGAGGCTCCTTGATAAATGATTCTTTGGAGGCTGCCCGATGACAGAGGGTGACAGTCACCCACCTGAGCCCTGCCAAAGCCTTCACTGAC
Organism: Monarcha castaneiventris obscurior; assembly: GCA_026261815.1. NCBI lineage: Eukaryota > Metazoa > Chordata > Aves > Passeriformes > Monarchidae > Monarcha > Monarcha castaneiventris. Next base: position 712,962 of record JAMPIT010000141.1, on the reverse strand, counting down.
CCTCAGCGCCAGGATTAAAGTTTAATGTGATGTCGGAGCTGACCCGGGCATACACCACTCCGGGGCAACAGGGCTGGGGACAGGCTGGTGGCCATCTTTAGGACACGGGGCTGGGTACAAGCTGATGACCTCCAAGGGCCAGAGGGTTTTGGCACCAAGAGGTGATTTGTCATCAGCCTGGTGGTCACTGCTTATCAGGGCATTGTGGCCATGGGGCTGTTTCATGACTCCTTTGGGGTCACCCAAGAGGTTTGTGGATGAAATGTCACACCGGGTTGGGTTTGTCCCCCTGGGACTGGCCCTACAGGATGGGCACAGTGCCATGGTGCAGCCGGTCCGGGCACATTCCCAGGCACTGGTGGAGCCATGTGCTGCTGCCAAGAGCCACCACTGCTCGCTGGGGCGGGCTGAGGTCCTGCCCTGCAGCCACCTTTGGAGCAACGGCAGCTTGGGAAACACAGTGGAGAGAGGGGACCTTGAAGGTGACCCCGAGGTGAGGCAGCAGGGCACAGAACGAGCACTGAGGCCGCAGCTTGGGTTTCAGCAGGGTGACATGTCACCACAACTGTGGGGACAGAGAAGTCTCTGAGGCATAGAGTACCTGTCCCCAGCTCTCGGGACATCGTGTTTTCTCCTTGCAGATGAATCTCCTCGCCCAGGTAAAGGGGGAGCCGGCAGGGAGGATATCTGCATCGAGGTGATCCCACCCCTCTGCCATAGCACCCAGTGCCCCTGGACCCCACAACTGGGACCTACCTGGTGCTGGGTCTGGGCAGGGGGGAGGGGGGTGTGTGGCCTGGGAGGCTGGGCTAGGCTGGGCTGGGTGCTGGCAGAGATGGGTGCTGGCAGGGGAGGGGTGTCATCAGGGGACAGGTTCCTGTCTTGCCCTGCCCCCTCTCCCCACAGGTAAGCTCCGTCCTTCAGATGCTGCAAGCCCCGGACAGGCTGTTCCTCCAGCCCTGGCACTGGCTGGGGTCCTGGGTGAGGCAGGTTTGGGGGTGCTGGCATGGGAACCTCAGCCAGGTGCTTGGGCACGGGGTGGCAGCAGCCCAGGCTGGGGCTGAGCCATGACACTGGTGTCAGTGGGGCTGATGCAAGGTGTTTGTCCCTCCAGGTGAGCAGCTCCAGGCAGGTAAGTGCTGGCATTGCCCCTGTGCCCTGCATTGCCCGTCTCACCCCTGGCACAACTGGGCTGAATCCTGCACGCCCTGCCTTCTCCTCAGCACCCATAGGTGCTTCAGCACTTAGAGGAGGCAGCCCCTTCCCAGAGGGTTTCCACCCATGGAGACCCAAGACTCAAGCTGTGCTTAAGCCACCAAGGATGTGGGATGAGCCAGCAGGACAGTGATGCAGCCAGTGTCCCCAGGGCACCAGTGGCCCTGAAACACGGCTCGTTCCCCAGGCAGTGACTGGGGCAGTGACCACGGCAGGGTTCTTCCTCTGCGAGGGGCTGCTGGGACAACACTTTGACACGGTCCCCAACGGGGTGGCCGAGCCCCAGCCTGGGGACCTCTTCCTCTTCCCGCTGGCCTCCGGGGGCCCTGGCTGGTGGGGTGCCCATGCTGGCGTCTACTGCGGTGACGGGGAGATCATCCACCTGGAAGGTGAGCCCCAGGAGGTGTTGTGGCATGGGGACATTCCCACAAAAGGGACATGGGGTATAGAGTCCACTTTGCCCCGCAGGCAGCTCAGGGACATCACCATCAGGCATCGTGGCTAAGCACGGCAAGACCCACCTCCTGCGGACACGGGGCCCGGCCAAGGTGCTCCGGAGGAAGGGAGGGCTGGACGTGGCTGCCCTGCAGCGGAGGATCCGGGTGGCCATGGACCAGCCGGTGGAGTACAATACCATCACCTGCAACTGCATCCACTTCGCCCTCGCCCTCCTGGGGTTGGGCCACCTTGCCGGTGCCATGGTGGGTGCCACAACAGATCAGGTGCCACCACCCTGGGACACCTTGGCACCTGCTCCAGCCAAGTGTTACCAAACCTTTTTTCCCAGGTGTCTCCAGCGCTGCAGTGATGGAGGTGACAGTGCTCCTGGGGAACATGTGGGGCTGGAGCAACCTTCCCTGGGGACCAGAACTGCACCAGTGATTTGTCAATCCTCCTGTGTGGCAATAAAAAGTTGCATGGAAACCCTGTGCCAGCCCTGTTTGATTTGTTGTTTTCTCACTTTTCCCAGAAACTTCTGTCAAGTGATGTCCCACCTTGACACACCTTGAAGGGAGAGGCTGCTCTTTGCTCCCCATGGCCTCCTGAGACAACATCTGCCTCTTTCATTGCTGGCATTTACTTTTGATCATAAAAAAGAATATTCTGTGGGCTGCTGGGCCAAAAGGCTGGATCAGGTCTGGCTGGAGGCTGGTGGTGAACCCCAGAGGTCAACTCTGGGTCCAGTCCTGGTCAACATCTTCATTACTGGTCCAGTTGATGGGGTAGAGTGTATCTGCAGTGAGGGGGGAGTGAGTCACCAGCCCACGGTGATCCTGGCACCCCTGGAGTGCTGGGTCTTGTGCTGGGCTCTCCAGTATGAGAGAGACAGGGACATACTGGAGAGACAGCACAAAGGGCCACCGAGGGTCTGGAGCATTTCCCGTAGGAAGGGAAGCTGAAAGAACTGGGGCAGTTCAGCAGGGAGAAAGGAATGTCAAGTGGGATTTTATCAGTGTTTATGGGGGGGGTAAGAAGGTGGAGTCTGGCTCTTCTCCATGTCTCCTGAGGGTTGGGGTCTCCAGGAGAGCAGTGGGATCCCCAGGGAAGGTCTGAGACTCAAGAAGGGTTGGGGTCCCTGGGAGGGCTGTGGGGTCCCAGGGAGGTTTGGAGTGGGTGTGTCCCCTTCCTCTGTGCTGGAGATTAATTGCTGTCAATTAATTAGATGTTTTATTCAATCCTGCTACTGAACCGTGGCCATTTTCCTTTGCTGCCTCACTCCTGTGGGATGGGGTGAGTGCTGCCCCATCCGCACCAGCTCCGGGGTTGGTCAGCTGCCCGGAGAAATAACAGCGGGAATATCTGCCAATAGTATAAAGTACCTGGGAAAAATCAAAGAAGTGCAAACAAAATCTGTAATAATATCAATAATGATATCTGTAATAGATATAATTTATCTATTTATTTTATATGTTATATAAAAATATATATGAAACACCATTATGTGTATAGTCATATCTGTAGTAATATCTAATATATATATTTGTATTTAATAACATCTATTGTATGGTTAATATATGATAATAGATCTAGCATCTAGTACCACCTATCATGTTATTGATAATAATATATAATATAAACTACAATATCTATAACAATATCTATAAGAATAGTAAAAATTAATACAATACCTAATATACATAATAATTCAGATATCATACAGCACATATACTACCATGTGGAATATAGATAATAAAATACTGAATTTTACAATACAGTAGATAATATATAATACACAATATCTAATATATACTACATTATATACTGTATGCTATATACTATATAATAGAACTCATCTAATCTGTAATATAATATCACATAGTATAACAAATTGCATATATAACATACTGCATATATTATATCATATATAAACTGTAGAATGGTTTATGGATTATCTACAATACAGTATGATTGAATATGGCAAATATATAGTACTGCATAATTAATGCAATCTGTAATACATTATAATGTAATGTAATAAATAACATGCAATATATGGTATATAGTATGCAGCATGTAATAGAACACATAAATTATATATTATATATTATATATTATATATTATATATTATATATTATATATTATATATTATATATTATATATTATATATTATATATTATATATTATATATTATATATTATATATGTGAGTAAATGTATATTATGTATACTGCACACAGTATTATGTATAAAATAATAACATATAAAATAATAATATAATGTAATATAGTATGATATAATAATACATATTTTAACATCCGAACATATAACATTATTTACTATAATGTAATCTATTTTAAATATGTCTAATTATAATCATACACAATAATGCCTATTAGTGCAGTTATAGATTTTCATGATTCTGGACTGGCATGATGAGTGCGGCTGTGAGCTCAGTGACAGTCACTATATCACAGCTATGTCCCCAGCATTGCTCCTCCTAAAATCACCCGTGTCCCGCTCCCAAACCTGAGCAGGTGCGGGGGCTGTGGGGCAGGGACCCCTCTGGGGGTGCAAAGCCCCCCCTGCGCTCCCGTTCCCGATGTCGGCGGGGTCGATCCAGCCGGGCGCTGCCCCCGGGCGGGGGCCGGGGCCGGGCCCGTCCCCGCCCGCGCTGACATCAGTTCCCGCGTCCCCCCCGCATCCCGCATCCTTCCCGCCGCCATGGCCGCCAGCCCGGCCTACGGCGAGGAGAAGGGCGGCTCCTCCAGCCTGGGCGAGCCCGAGTACGGCCACGACCCCGCCAGCGGCGGCATCTTCTCCTCCGACTACAAGAGGTGGGGACAGTGCGGGCACAGGGGACAAGGACGAGCCTGCCCGCGTGGCCGCCGCTGCAGGCCTTCGCCGCCGTTCTCGGCGGGGACGGGGTACCCGAGCCGGGGCTGGAGCGGCCCCCGGCGTGCGGACGGGGAGGGGACGGGGATGTGGATGAGGATGGTGATGGGGATGTGGATAGGGATAAGGATGGGGTCAGGGATGGGGACAGGGAATGCGGTCACGTCGCCGCTTCATTGCAGGTTGCAAAGGCCGGAGAGGGTTTTGTGGGAACACCGCGGGATTTTGGATATGGTGTGATTTAGGGAGATGTGCGGGGACTCCCCTTGAACCTCCCGCCCTCAGGCTGGGGCATCCCAGGCACGGTGTTCCCCCCACGGGATCTGCTGGCTCATGTGGCTCTGCTGAGCTGACACCACCCCCCCCCCCCCCCCACCGCATCGAGGTCCCAAACGTGGGGGAGGGTGTTGAGGAATGTCACCCCTGCGCGGGAGAGACTGCTGGGGGGGCAGGGGTGAAGAGGGACGGGGCGGGGTGTGTGCTCCTGAAGCTGCAGGAATGTCTCATTGCTCTCCCTACCGTGTCAGTGTCCCCCACTCTGGCTGTGTCCCCCCCTCCCTGATGCCCCAGCAGGAAATCACTGTCTGACAGCGTCACTCTCTCTCCCCCTGGCCTTGCCCCGCGTCCAGCAGTTGTCCCCTCCATCCCTGCCCCTGTGGTAGTATCCCCCCATTATGACAGTGTCCCTCCAGTCCTGATTCCCTGGCAGTGTCCCCCACTTTGAATGTGTACCCCATCCTGACCTCTTGGCAGTGTCCCCAGTCTCTGAGTGTCCTCTTTCCCTCTACTCCTCCCTAATGCTAAAGAGTGTCCCCCATTCTGGATGTGTCCCTGATATGTGGCGTGCTGGCAGTGTCCACCTCTCACTGGGTCCCCCCTTCCCTGAACCCCTGGCAGAGTCCCATTCTCTCTGATACCCTGGCAATGTCCCCCAGCATGACAGTGTCCACCCAGTCCTGAGCCCCTGGCACTGTCCCCCACTCTGGATGTGCCCTCCATCCATGACCTGCCAGCAGTATCCCCGTCTCCTAGTGTCACCCCCCTTTCCTGACCCTTGGGCAGTGTCCCTTGCCCCTGTGTGGCAGTGTCACACTCCCTACCCCTGGCTATGTCTCCCAGTATGACAGTTTCCCCCAGCCCTGATCCACTGGCAGTGTCCTCCAGTCTGGCAGTGCCCTCTATCCATGACCCACTGGCAATGTCCTGATCTCAGAATGTGTGTCCCTCCCATGAGCCCCTGGCAGTGTCCCCAGTTTGGCCAAGTCTCCCCCTCTCTGACCCCTCCTTGGCAATGTCTTCTGGCCTGGAAGTGCTCCCCTATTCTCCACGTCTGCCAGTGTCCCCTGACCCCCACGGCAGTGTCCCACACTCTGGCAGCATCCCCCAGCCCTGACACCCTGGCTGTGTCCTCTAGTCTATCCAGGTTACCTCAGTGATCTGCCATCAGTATCTCCCACTCTGGCCGTGTCACCGCCCTCACAGCAGTATCCTCTTGCTTCTGACCTCCTGGCAGTGTCCCCCACACCCACAGTGTCCCTATAATCTGCATGCTGCCCTTCACCAGAGCCACACCAGGTCTGTCACCACTCCTGTGAGCCATCCATGGCATCCATGGCACATAGGGCAAGACAAATGCACCAAGTGTGACCCCACCACCCAGGTGGGACACCCACAGATGCCCCATCATGCCACCCTACCACCTAGGTGGGTATCCCACCATGATGTGCATTCCCTGCCCAGGACTGAGCCACTCAGTACTGAGGAAGAAGCTCCCTGCAGCATCCTCAGGTCCCAGCTGCAGGTCAGATGTCACTTTGGATGTGACATCCCAAGTTGGCTTCATCCACTGGGAAGGGCATCCTGATCGAGGCTGCAACCCAACCCCAACCACAGCATCAGGTTTCAGCCGGCTGTGCTGGGCAGAGGAGCGGGGCCACAGCCCTGTCAACATCCCCAGGGCCACTACCCCCAGTCAAAGCCATGATGTCCTTGCTGCCGGTGCAGAAGCTGCTGCAGCAGCTACCGGTGGGACCGGCTGGCTGGCCAAAGATACCAGAGGGTGGTGATGTGGCCGAGGAGGTGACAAGCCCAGTGCTGGCCACCGAGGCTGGACAGCCCACCTGCTACAGCGCCCTGCGAGCCGATGAGCTGCGGCCACTCGCCGGCACCGAGCCCGCAGTGGACACTGGCACCGGGCTACCGCCGCGGTAAGACTCCCCTGAGGAGCCCCCCCCCACCCTCTGGTGATGGTGGCTCTGGCCAAACATCATCCCATGGGTGTCACCCTCAGTTGCTGCAGGTAGATGTAGCTTTAAAGGTGTCCCCAGTTTGGGGGGGACCAGTGTCCCTGAGAAAAGAGGACAGTGGTGACAACTTTACAAAGGGCTGGTGGCATTTTCCCAGTCCCGGGAGGGTAGAGGGAAAGGGCTTTTCATCGGGGTGTTCTGGCACATCCATGCCACTATGTCCATGAGGGGACAAGAGACACCCAGCCAAGCCAGGATGGAGCTGGTGGTGGGCACCTGTGATTTAGGGACAATGTAGGGGGACAACCACAGCCAGGATGGGATGGGGTTCTTGTCCCAGTGCCTGGGATGGGGATGGTGCTGGGTGCCAGTACCATGCCAGTCCCTCCGGTTCCTCTTTCACCTGGCTGTAACCCAACTCCTGTCCCCATAAATATTTCATGACGAAGGGTTGGATTGCCGGCCTGATGGCAGGCTGGGAGCAGATAAAAAGGACTGAAAATGTGAAAATGGGATTTTTTTTCCCCCTGGTTCAGGCATGATGACCTCAAGGAGATGCTTGACAGCAACAAGGATTCGCTCAAGCTGGAGGCCATGAAGAGGATTGTGGCGGTGGGTGTTGCTGTCACTGGTGGGGACCACTGCTGGTGCCGAGCTGTGTCACATCATACCGGCCCCTGCCATGCCAGCTGCCCAGTGTCACACCACTTCTTTTCCCCCTAGATGATTGCCCGGGGTAAAAATGCCTCTGATCTCTTCCCAGCTGTGGTGAAAAACGTTGCCTGCAAGAACATTGAGGTGAGGAAGATCTTGAGTGATCCTGGCAGCATCCCAGGGTCTGGAACATTCCCTGTAGGGGAGTTTGGGGATTGGCTGGGTTTTGGGGGTCTCTGACATGGCACCTTCACCCTGCAGGTGAAAAAGCTGGTGTACGTGTACCTGGTGCGCTATGCAGAGGAGCAGCAGGATCTGGCCCTGCTCTCCATCTCCACCTTCCAACGAGGACTCAAGGTGGGCTGGTTTGGGGACCCAGGGGAGGTCTGGGGGAGCACTGAGCCCCCCCCAAATGCACGGCAGCCCCCCACATGTCCCCACAGGACCCCAACCAGCTGATCCGAGCCAGTGCCCTACGGGTCCTGTCCAGCATCCGCGTGCCCATCATTGTGCCCATCATGATGTTGGCCATCAAGGAGGCCGCCTCGGACATGTCCCCGTACGTGCGCAAGACAGCCGCCCATGCCATCCCCAAGCTGTACAGGTAAGGGGGGGGTCAGCTGCTAAATTTAGGGTATACCAATAAGGGTCTTGGCTGCTTGGTACAGGCAGGGATGGGGAGAAGTTTGGTCCAGCATCATCTGCCCTGCTCCTCCCTCATAGCCTCGACTCAGACCAGAAGGACCAGCTCATTGAAGTGATCGAGAAGCTGCTGGCGGACAAGACCACGGTGAGCAGGCTGCTGTGTCTCCCCCACCTCAAAATCTGGGAACATCACTGGCCTGGTGTCCTCATGGGGATGGAGATGTTCCGACCAAATCGCTGTCATCTTGGGGATGCAGCCATCCCCAAAGGGCTGGCATCCTCATGGGGATGCCACTGTCCCCACAGCATCCTCACAGGAATGCAGATGTTCCCACCAAATTGGTGTCCTTATGAGGATGAAGCCATCCCTGGAGAGCTGGCATTCTTGTGGGAGTGCTGCTGTCCCTAACGGGCCAACATCCTCATGGGGAATCCACCAACTTCACTGAGCTGGCATGCCTACAAGGAAGGGTTGCCCACTAAACCAGCACCCTCACGGAGATGCCACCATCCCCACCAAACCAGCATCTTGTTGATGATGCCACCACTCCAGTGAGTCACCCCGGGCTTTCCCTCTGCAGCTGGTGGCTGGAAGCGTGGTAATGGCATTTGAGGAGGTGTGCCCAGAGCGCATAGACCTCATCCACAAGAACTACCGCAAGCTCTGCAACCTGCTCATCGATGTGGAGGAGTGGGGACAGGTGGTCATCATCAACATGCTGACCCGCTATGCCCGCACCCAGTTCCTCAGCCCCAACCAGAGCGTGAGTTCAGAGCACAGGATGCCCTGAGAGCCTTGGGGTGTTGTGGTTGCTAAGTTTAGCTTAGCAGCTGCAGCTTTCTCTAGGAGCTGAGCTGGGGCTTCTTAGGGCAGGCAGCCATTCTGTCCTCCCGTAGTCCATTCTGGACTGCCCCACACCCTTGCTCCTTTAGCTGTCAGCCTCACAACACAGTGATAGCGAAGGAGGTAGAGAAGGGACTCTCATGGCGGCCCCTCATGGTTTTATTGATGCATCTTGTCCAGCCAGTTCCCAGGGGCCGAGAGACCTTGTGGCCAGGGAGCAGGGGCTTTTGTCCTGGGACTCAGGGGCGGTACAAGAGTGGAGTTGGGGTACAGAAATCAATAAGAAGAGCCCGAGGAACTGGCCAGGGCTAGGGACAAGGGAAAGGTGGGGGAACAATGTAAACCAAACCCCACATCGGGGTGTCCTGGGAGCCCCCAGGGAAGTGGGTTGAAGGGGGAGTGCTCTAGGGGATGCAAAGTGTCCCGCCTGCCAGCAGGAGTCCTTGCTGGAGGAGAACACTGAGAAGGCTTTCTATGGCTCCGAGGAGGAGGACACCAAGGATGCCAAGGCAGAGGCAGCCTCGTTGGCCAAGCGCAAGCCCTACGTCATGGACCCCGACCACCGCCTGCTCCTGCGCAACACCAAGCCCCTGCTGCAGAGCCGCAATGCTGCGGTGAGACACTCACTCCCACCCTGTTTGTTCCCCGGGGCACCAGTGATGTCCATCAGCCTGGGCTTATGATGTCCCTATGGCCAAGGACTCACTAGGGTGCTTGAGGGACACCCAGGGATGGGTGTCCTCAGGGTCAGGCTACCTCCAGATGCTGAGGGTGGGACTTGGGGACACATTCCTCAGGGTGTCCCCCATTCCTACCAGGTGACACTTAGGTGTGTGTCCATAGGTGGTGATGGCCGTGGCACAGCTCTACTTCCACTTGGCACCCAAGGCAGAGGTTGGAGTCATTGCCAAGGCGCTGGTACGGCTCCTGCGGAGTCACAGGTCTGTGACCCTGGGGTTCTGGTGGTCTCCTACCCCTCCACCCCAGTTGTTGGAACACATGGGGAGCTCCAAGACCCTGTGAGAGACCCCCAAAAGCCCATCCCTGGAGGGACATTGGGTTGGAGGCCTTTTTGGGCTGGCCCAGTCCGGACATGGGGTGACAGCATCTTGGTGGCACCAGCCTGGTGGTGGGTCCTGGCCCGTATTCACAGGGACTTGCTGAGGGTGTCTGGCCCTGCCCCACTGATGGTGGTCCCCTCTTTGTCCCCACAGCGAGGTGCAGTATGTTGTGCTGCAGAATGTGGCCACCATGTCCATCAAGCGGCGGGTGAGTCTCAGACTTGGTGTGGGAGGAGTTTGCCCTGTTGACTCTGGAGTGAGATGAGGATTAGCCAGCAAGGTCACCAGAGCCTGGAGGTGGCCTTGGCAAGGTGGGGGGACAGAGATGGCACTAATGTCACTGGCTGTGCATGCAGGGGATGTTTGAGCCCTATCTGAAGAGTTTCTACATCCGCTCCACGGACCCCACACAGATCAAGATCCTCAAGGTGAGCTGGAAATACCCGGCAGAACCTGTCAGGGGTGACTTTGGGGCTTCATGGAGCCTTTTCCTTGGGTCAGCTGTCCTTATGCCCTGGGGACAGGAGAACAGCAAGGCCCCTGTGCCCTGTCACCATGCCCCTCTGCTGCCAATCTCTTCCCTTCTCCTGCAGCTGGAGGTCCTCACCAACCTAGCCAATGAGACCAACATCTCCACCATCCTGCGGGAGTTCCAGGTATGCCATGGCCATACTGAGGCTGCCACCCTGGCATGGCTCTTGGTGCCAAACCACCACCATGGAGGGGGCAGAGGAGAGCCCCTCCAGGAGGAGTGGGCTGAGGCCATGCCAACCCCATTGGCGGTTCCAAAGGGCCCCAATGTGTGACAACCACCAGGGGGGATGCCCGGCACTGGCACATGGGTGCCATGTCATGTGTGCCCTCCATGCCTGTGCAGACCTACATCCGCAGCATGGACAAGGACTTTGTGGCGGCCACCATCCAAGCCATCGGGCGCTGTGCTACCAACATCGGGAAGGTGCGGGACACCTGCCTCAATGGCCTGGTCCAGCTCCTCTCCAACAGGGATGGTGAGTGCACACGGCAGGGGTGAAATGGGAGCTCCATTGCTCTCAGGGCAGGGCCTCGCTGAGGCCAGGTGTCTGCCCGCAGAGCTGGTGGTGGCTGAATCTGTGGTGGTCATCAAAAAGCTGCTGCAGATGCAGCCCGCCCAGCACAGTGAGATCATCAAGCACATGGCCAAGCTCACAGACAACATCCAGGTGGGTTGGGGTGTTGCTGACCCACAGGAGCAGGTGTTGGCAGCAGTGCCACATGTCTGAGGGCATTTCACAGGTGCCAATGGCACGGGCCAGCATCTTGTGGCTCATCGGCGAGTACTGTGAGCACGTGCCCAAGATCGCACCTGATGTGCTGCGCAAGATGGCCAAATCCTTCACCAATGAGGAGGACATTGTCAAGCTGCAGGTCATCAATCTGGCAGCTAAGCTCTACCTGACCAACTCCAAGCAGGTACTGGGGATGTGATCCTAGGGTGTGCCTCAGTTTCCCTGGCAGGGAGGGAGAGGCCAGCACTGAGCATGTTCTCTGCCACAGAGCAAGCTGCTGACCCAGTACGTCCTCAACTTGGCCAAGTACGACCAGAATTACGACATCCGCGACCGGGCTCGCTTCATCCGCCAGCTCATTGTGCCCACCGAGAAGAGCGGGGCCCTCAATAAGTATGCCAAGAAGCTCTTCCTGGCCCAAAAACCGGCTCCCATCTTGGAGTCCTCTTTCAAAGGTACCCATCCCTGGTCACGGGGCATTGGGACATAGGGCCAGCTGTCACCACAATGCTGCATAGCTGTCCCTGAGTTGCTGCCTCCTCTCACCTCATTGTAGATCGGGACCATTTCCAACTGGGCTCCCTGTCCCATCTGCTCAACGCTAAGGCTGTGGGCTACCAGGAGCTGCCCGACTGGCCAGACGAGGCCCCTGACCCCTCTGTGAGGAATGTAGAGGTGTGTGGAGCACCCTGGGTGCATGGGGGAGGAGGGGCCAAGGTGGGGACACTGTCTCAAGCTCTTGGAAGAGCCCCAGAAGGTGCCCAGGTACTGCTCACCAGCCCCCGTTCCCTCCCTAGTGCTCACACATCTGCTTGGGGATGGGGGGACAAGGGTGGCTGTTTGGATCCCCCAGTCCATCAGCCCTGTGCCAGCAGGTTCCTGAGTGGACCAAGTGCACCAGCCGGGAGAAGAGGAAGGAGAAGGTGGAGAAGCCTTTCTACTCTGACTCAGAGGGCGAGTCAGGGCCCACAGAGTCAGCAGACAGTGGTGAGGACCTGATGGCATGAGACATTGGGCAGTGGTCACTGTGGCCATGAGGCAGGTGCCACAATGGTGGGGCATTGGACAGGGGACATGAGAGTGGGGACACACCATCACGGGAGGAACATGGCAGGAGATGTGGAGGGATGCAGTGGTGGGCAGTGGGGATGCAGTGGGATGAAGTGGGACTATGCAGGGATGCAGTGGGAGGATGCAATGGAGAGGCAGCAGGTGTGGGGATGCAATGGAGGAGGAGGATGTAGTGGGATGAAGTGGGAGATGGGGGAATGTGGGGGGGACACAGCAGCAAGGCTGAGCTGTGCCCCCTCAGAGCCTGAGTCCGGCAGCGAAGAGAGTGGCAGCAGCAGCTCTGGCAGCTCCAGCTCTGGCAGCGAGGAGGAGGAGGAAGAAGAGGAGGAGGAAGATAGTGGGGAGCAGTCAGAGGACAAGGAGGAGGAAGAGGAGAAGAGGCCGAAGAGGAAGGACAAGGAAGGTTCCCATAAAGCAGTCTCGGGGAGCGCGGGCAGGTACCCCTGGGAAGGCGGGGGGGTGCTCCCAGTGAAACCCTCACCCCAGCACCCTGAGCTGGGCTCTCCCTGCAGCCCCACTGAGGAAGAGGAGGAGGAGGAAGGGGCAAAGATGGCCAAGAAGAAGAAGGCCCTGCAGGGGAGGAAGGGCCATGCCGAAACCTCATCAGAGGAGGCCAGCACCTCTGAGAGCAGCTCCTCCGGCTCCGACTCAGGCTCCGAAGCAGAGGCCAAGCAGAGGAAGGCGGTGAGGGCTGGGATGGGCTGGGATGGGGGGCAGCACAGGGATACCTGGACCCCCTATTCAACCCCCCATCTCTGCCCCCCTGCAGCCCCCTAGCAGCAAGGCTGGCCCCAAGGAGATCTCCCTGCTTGACTTGGATGACTGTGAGTGGCTGCCCGGAACATGCAAATGGTTGTGGTGGTGCTGCTGGGGAAACTGAGGCACGAGCACGCACCCCAGTGCGATCAGGACTCCATGGGTCCTTTGGGAGCTGCAGAGTTGGGACAAGGACAGATGTGGTGAGGGATCCTTGTCCCCACAGGATGGCTGTGGGACAGGCAGCTGTGCCCATGGGATTGTCCCCGTGTGGCTGTGTACAGGGACAGCCTACAGGGTTGTATCTAGACCAGTGGAGCTGTGCCACTGGGCTGCCCTTGTGTGGCTCTCCCCATGGGGCTATGCCACCAGGGCTGTCCCCACATGGCTGTCCCCATGTGGTTGTTCCCATGGAGCTGTGCCACCAGGGCTGTCCCCATGGGACTGTGAGCTCTATTGACCCTTTTCTTCCCCCTTCCCACCCTGCAGTCACTCCCCCTCCTCCCCAGCCCATCCCCTCCAGCAGCATCGTCTCCACCAGCCTTGTGACCGACCTGGAGGGCCTCACTCTCACCGATAACTCTCTGACACCCACTGTAAGTGTCCCTCATGCCCTCCCTGGGGGTGTCCCAGGCCCCTTGTCACCTGTGGGGGCCTCCTGGGCCCTCTGCCACCTGCAGGGGTTGCAGGGAGCGCTCAGCAGCCCCCGCTTTCCCATGGTGCAGCTGCTGAGCCCAGCGTTCCGTGCGGTGAAGACCTATGAGTTGCTGCACCGCATGGCAGGCGAGGGGCTCGCGGTTGAGTACTGCTTCAGCCGCCGGCCCTTCCCGGGCGACCCCCACATGGTGGCCGTCCAGATCCAGATCTCCAACAACACCGACACCGAGGTAAAGAACCTGCGAGTCAACGAACCCAAGCCACTCTCTGGCATGCGGATACAGGAGTTCCCTGAGATCGGTATGGCATGGCACGGCATGGCCGTGATGCTGTAGGAGAATGGGGACAGGGGTTGGGTGGGAATGTGGGATGTAATGGCAGCTCTGTGGTTCCAGAACGCCTGGCACCAGGGGACACAGCCAGCGTGGTGATGGGCATTGACTTCTGTGACTCCACCCAGGCAGCAAACTTCCAGCTGTGGTGAGCATCTGGCGCCAGGCAGGGCAGGATGGGTGTCCCCAGGGATCAGGGTGTCAGGTGCTCCAGAGATGGGGAAAGTGGGATAGGTACCAACATCCCTCCAAGTAGCGGGGGACAGCAGAAACAGGGCATGGGGTATCCCAGGGGATGGAGGACAACAGGACAGGCACCAGTGTCTTTCCAGGGAAGAGGAGACACTTGGATGGGCGTGGGGTGGTCAGGGGACAGCAAGAAATGCACAGGGCTCCCTGCAGGGGACAAGGAGGCAGCAGCAGCTCCAGGTCCAGCCTGACAGGTTCCCCCCATTCCTGAGCCCTTCTGTGTCACAGTTTCCCCATGCCACCCCTGCCCAGGGCAGGGATGGGAAGCAGGACGTGGAGAGAGGACATATTCTGAGCATGTGCCCTTCTCACCCGCCTGTCTCCCCAGCACCCACACACGCCAGTTCTACGTCTCCATCCAGCCGCCCGTGGGGGAGCTCATGGCCCCCGTCTTCATGAGCGAGAATGAGTTCAAGAAGGAGCAGGGTGAGTGGGGTCAGGGACGAGAACAGGGTGCTGCACGGGCACCCACCACTGACACTCACCCCCAATTTTGTCCCCTTTGCCGCCCTCGCTGTGGCCCTAGAGCACCTGGCACGGCCGGGTGAGGGTAAGTGGCCACTCGGCCGGTCCCTAGACTAGCTCTGCTCCCCTGACTCCCTCCTGCACCCCCAGCCTCTGGGTTGGGGTGACCACCCTGGTGCCGGGGTGGCCGTGCTGGGTTCCCACAAAGCATGAAGGGCTCGTTCCACCCCTGGCGCTCCCAGAACTGTGTCCGGTGAGTGACGCCCTGCATCCTTGTGCTCCTGGATCAGCATATCCCCACCCCACCCCCACAGATGGGGGCTGTGTTGAGTGGGGGGTGCTCAGTACTCTGCAGCACCTGGCCCCATTGCTGCCACTGTCCAGCGTCCCAAGAGGGATCCACATCCCTAGGGACATGGCTGCTGCCACCAGGGAGAGACACGGGGCTGAGTCCAGGAAGGGTTACGAAGGATTTTCCCAAATCCACTGACTCCTGAACCAAGAGCAAGCAGAGCAGCCAGCTCAGGATGTCATAGGGAACACAGGGAGCTGGAGGGGCTTGCTTTGGGCATGTCAAAGCAGGGCCCAGCAGGGTGTGTGGCCAGAGACAGGCAGATGCCTCTGTTACCTGCTCTAGGGAAGCTGATGGGCATGAGCGAAATCACAGAGAAGCTGATGCTGCCTGAGAAATGCCTGAGTGACCACACCATCGTCCAGCAAGTGACCCTGGCTGCCAATGTCGGCCGCGTGCCCTGCGGTGCCAGCAACGAGTACAGGTAGCTGGACCCCCACACCTGGATCAGGAAGGTGCTGTCACCTCTCTGTTCCCACCCAAATCACAGCGGGGACACTCGGGGCTGCCTTTAGGACAAGGAGTCTGCATGAACCCAAATGTGATAGCGGCCATGGGTGGCAGGCACCTGCTTGTCCCCACCAGAGCATCCCATGGGACCAGAGGGTGACGGGGGACAGCTTGCCTTAAAGCCCTGTGTTCACCACCCAACAGGTTTGCGGCCAAGACGGTGACAAGCGGGAGCCTGGTGCTCATCACCCTGGAGCGGCGAGAGGGCTCCACAGCCCAGCTGACCATCAACAGCGAGAAGATGGTCATCGGCACCATGCTTGTGAAGGACATCATCCAGGCCCTGGCACAGTGACAGCTGGGCCCTTCCGCACCCATGGCCCTGCCCTCCCACCCCTTCTGCCCCATGCCACTCCCCAAAACACTCCCTGTCCCTGTTTCTGCCAGGCCTGACCTGATCGCAAAAGGGGCGGCAGGTAGCAACCCCCGGGCCAGCTTTGCTGCTGGGCAGAAGGAGCAGGATGGGGCAGATGGGATGCAGGGAGATGTCCTACTTGGAAGGGCAGAAGTGGTTCCAGCCCCCACAGAGCACAGTGTGCCCCCAGTCCCTCGCCATCATCTCCCAATGTAACCCTTATTTATTATGTCCAGGATTTCCCAATAAAGGTCTTCTCCAACCTGCTCCCTTTCCCTTCTCTGCTCTGTGTGCACATCAACCCCAGATTCCCCTCAAGCCAGGCTCTCCCAGCCTCCCCAGGGCAGCCGCGGGGGACATCAGGGGACCAGCCATCCCTTAGGTGACTGGAAACCTGCAGAGTCTCCCAGGGGTGGGTAGCTGCTGGAGAAAACCTGGCACATGGCGTCGGGGTGAACCCCCTGGGGCAGGAGGTGCTCAGTTGGACCAGAGATTTGAGGAGTCCTGGGAGGGTTCCAGCAATATATTCAAGGCAGAATTGCTCATGCTTCGACTGCAGAAATACCTGCTACATCAGGGCTGGGTCTGTTCTGCAGTGTCACTGGAGGGATTCCTGGGGCCAGCTCGGGGACGCTTTTCATCTCCAAACCGGGATTATAAAAAAATAAAGAAGGAAATCTGACTCTTTATTAAGATCTCTCCTCCCAGCACAGGGGCTGGGTGGGATTTCAGAGAGCCCTAGCTCTCTCCATCCAAAGCTGCAGCCCAGCGCAGAGCCAGGCCTGGCAACAGAGGCAGAGGATGAGCAAAGGACGTGCAGGAAGGTCTGAACCCCGAACTGCCTCCGCTGCCACAAAAAGGGTGAGGGGCTTTCTGCTCTTTCTGGGTAAGAGATGGAAAAACCACCTTTATGTTTTCTGATGGATGAGGAATCCCTGGCTGGAGCAGCAGCACCAACCACTCGGTGTCAAGATCCACAGGGAAAAGCCCATTCCCACAAGGACAGGGACTGGAGCCGCAGCTGCCTCGAACTTGAGGGGGGAGGATGCAGCTGGGAGCCACAATGATGCCACCACACAATTTCCCTTAGGGAGGCTGATTTAACCCTTGGGGTCCCATCCCTTCATGGGCTCAGCGAGTGTCACAGCCTGTGTGTGGAGAGATGCCAGCACACTGAGGCTGCCCTTGGGGACCCCACTTTAACCACCTGGGAGTCCCATCCCCTCAGAGAGGGCTCAGTGAGCACCACAGCCTGTTTGTAGGAGCTGCCAGCACTGAGGCATCCCTGGGAGGGAGGCTGCAGCCAGGCATCACAGTGCCACCACCTCATTCCCCTTAGGGGGACTGATTTAAGCCCTCGGGGGTCTCATTCCCCCCTGGGGAGCCCTGAGCATGCTGAGCCTGTGTGTGGAGAGCTGCTGGAGCCAAGGGGACTCTGGAAGGGCTAAAGCCAGGCACCACAGCACTGCCACCACCCCATTTCCCTTGGAGAACCCATTTTAACCCCTTTGGGTCTCATTCCCCTCACAGCGGGCTCACTGAGCATCCAACCTGTGTGTGGCAAGTGGCTGGCACTGAGGTGGTCCTGGGGGTGCTGAAGCTGAGAGCCACAGCACTGCCACCATTCCAGTACCTCAGAGGAGCTGAAGTCCTTAGGCGTTACAATTTTAGCCCTAGGGGATCCCATTCCCCTCAGAGTGGGCTTAGTGAGCACCACAGTCCGTGTATGGGAGCTGACAGCACTGAGGTGTCCCTGTGAAGGCTCCAGATAGACACTGAAGTGCCACCATCATGCCATTCCCCTTACAGGGGCTGATTTAACCCCTCCGGGGGTCCCATTCCCCCATGGGGTGCTCGGTGAGCACCACAGCCAGTGAGTGGAGAGCTACTGGCACTGAGGTGTCCCCCGGAGGGCTCCATCCAGGCACCATCATGCCATCACCCCATTCCCCTTAGAGGGGCTCGTTTAACCCCTTGGGGGTCCCATCCCTTCACAGGGGTCACAGGGAGTGCCACAGCCCATGTGTAGGAGCTACCAGCACTGAGGCTGCCCTTGAGGAACCCCATTTTTAGCTGTGGGGCATCCCATCCCCTCAGAGAGGGCTCAGTGAGTGCCACAACCTGTGTGTGGAGAGATGCTGGTGCTGAGGTGTCCCTGGGGAGCTTCAGCTGGGCACTGCAGCACTGCTACCAATATATTGCCCTCACGGGGGGGCTTCATTTAGGAGACCTTTGGGGGTCTCATCCCCTCAAAAGGAGCACAGTGAGCTCTACAGCCCATGCATAGAGAGCTGCTGGCACTGAGACGTCCTCAGAGGCGCTCCAGCCAGGCAGTGCCACCATTACATTCCCATTAGGGGAAGTGACTTAAGCCCTTGGAGGTCCCATCCCCTCACAGGGGGCTCAGTGAGCATCACAGCCCATGTGTGGGGGCTGCCAGCACCGAGGCTGCTCTTGAGGAACCCCATTCCCCTTGATAGGAAAGATGTGTGCTCGTGTCTTTACAAACAATTCCATGGCTGAGGGTACGGGTGTTAACGTCTTTGAAATGGCTCTTAATGTCTCTCCCAACTTCAAGCCGCAGGTTGGTTACAGAACCCAGACAGTTTGACTCCTGAAACAGACAAAGGGTCCGCACAAGCCTGAGTTTCTGAGGTTTGGGGAGAAAATGACATGTTTAAGGGGGGAATATGTGGTAGGCGGTTTGGGAAGGCTGTACCTTCCTGGTACTTCAGCCGATGGGGAAAGGAAGAGGGCAACATGCAGACGGGAGTTCAGGCTAAGAGGGGGCTGCGCCCTCCGTGACCTCGAGAGAGAAAACCCCGCGGGCGTGTGCCCGAGTGGATTCTCCCCCCTTATTTGAATAAAGTTGCAGGACTCCTCGGTCTCCTTTATGGACACTGGCTTTTCATGGTGTGATTTCCCGCACACCCTCGCAGGGCATCCTCTGTGAACACCCAGCCTATGTGTGGTGGGTGGCCCCAGAAATGCTGAAGCCAAGACTCAGCACTGCCACCATCCCAGACCCGTCAGAAGGGCTGATTTAAGTCCTTAAGTCCTGACGTTGGCCCTTGGGGTCCCGTTCCCCTCAGAGGAATATGGAGCATTGCCAGTGCTGAGATGTCCCCGAGGGGCTCCACTGGGCAGTGCCACCACTATCAGCCCCTTAGAGAGGGGCTGATTTAACCCCTCAGGAGTCCCATTCCCTCATGGGGTGTTCAGTGAGTGCCACAGCCCATGACTGGAGGGCTGCTGGTACTGAGGTGTCCCCGATGGGCTACAGCCGGGCACCACAGTGCCACCACCACCCCATTCCGCTCAGAGGGGCTGATTTAACCCCTCAGGGGTCCCATCCCCTCTGAGGGGACTGAGTACCACAGCCCATGTGTGAAGAAATGACGACATTAAGCCTGCCCTTGGGGACCCCAGTTTAATGCCATGGAGATCCCATTCCCCTCGCGGCGGGGGCACAGCGAGTGCCACACCCTGCGCGTGGGAGCTGCCAGCGCTGAGGTGTCCCTGGGAGGGCAGCCGAAGCCGAACAGCGCAGTGCCGCCACCGCCCCATCCCCCAGGGAGGCTGAGTGAATCCCTCGGGTGACCCTACGTTAACCCGTGGCTGCCCCGTCCCCTCAGGGCGCCCGGGACGAGGCGGCTCCGCCGGGCGGTGGCGGGAACCGGCCTACGGCGGCGGGCAGACACCACGCGGCTGGCGCGCGCCGCGCGCATGCGCGGCAGCCCCGCCCCTCAGCGGCGCCCCCTCCCTTCACCCCCTGCCCCCACTCCCCCGCCCGCGGCCCGGCCCGGCCCATAAAAGCCGCGGGCCGGGCAAGGGCTCCCGCCGCTCCCGGTACCCTGGCTATCCTCATCGCTTGCCTCTGCCGCCTCTCGGGACCGCCCGCCCACCCGCAGTGCTGCCCATGGCCTTCCCGCCGGTGAGTGCGAGCACGTGCCGCCTCTCGAGGCCGGCCCGCCACGTGGTTCCACGCGGTGCTGCTGCTGCTGCTTGGGGGGGGGGGTTTGTTCCCGCCTGTTTTACCTGTGTGAAGAGGGAACGGGAACCACACGCCCTCAGGATAGCAGCAGATAGAGCTCCCCTGCTTTTTGTTGGAGCGCTGTTATGAGATCCCCATTAACCCTTTGGACCGTCCCGGAGGGGGTCGTGCAGCATGCTGAGGTACCCCCGGGGAATAGGGGGCTCTGACGGAGCTAAGGCTCAGGGAAACCATCAAATGACTCGAGCTGCCTTCAGGGAAACGCTGGAGGAAACTGGATCCTAGCCTGGCAACCTATTGTTCCACTCTTCCCGGGTTTTTAGGGGGATGAATCTGGGCTGGAGGTGCTGAGTTCAGGTTTGGATGGTAGGGCGTGTTTTGGCTGGAGTGGGCACTTGTACTCATGCAAGTGGTATTTTTGCACACTTCTAAACTGCCTTTTTTAGTGTACAAGGTGACCAATGTTGTTTTATTCTTAAACCATGTGCTGAAAGCTCGATGTAGTGCCTGGCTGTGGCTGGGGAAGGGGGGAGACACAGGAGACGCAGTTCGTTGCTGAGTATGGACAAAGGGGACTCTTCTGAGTGAGACAAGTCTGCTGAAAAACAAGTTCTTTTCTTATCCTTCACTATTCCCCAGCTGAAACCAATTAATGCTCGTTCCAGGTGCCTGTGTGATGGGCTAACAAGGTGTGCTGGCACCTGGAGTGCTGGCAAGGGGGTACAGCTGTGCACAGGGTGGGAGCTGGGCTCTGGGAAGAGCTCCAGGACCCCGTTGCTTTGTTGCAGTTTGTCTCAACTGGAACAGTCTCCCTAAACCAATTAAAACCATATTCAGCTTTGACAATCTGCTGCAACAGGCAGCTGTGGGTATCGCTCGTGTACAAAGCTGCTTGTGAGTGATGGCTTCAAAATGTTTTGTTGCAAAAAAAATACCAAATAATAGCTCCCTCGATGGGGAAATGCCTTTAAAAACAGGGATTTGGCAAAACTGGTGCTGTTCTGAAGTCAGTGCTCCCCTGTGAATTAAGACCATCAAAGTCCCTTCCAGTCTTAATTCCAACCAGGTGTGTTCAAGATGTCTCTACTCAGTAAACCTCGGGACAGCTGCTTAAGCTTAGACTTGCTGATGGTGGGAGAGCTGGTGCAGCCTTCCCTAACCCTTTTTGGGGTGAGCTGGGGGTGCGAGTGTGTTGCTTGGTGGAAACAGTTACACCAGTGTTGTGCTTTGCATGCATGTAGCTGACTTCAACTTGGGAAGCAAAACATACCAACAGAAAAGGATTTTCTGAGCTGCCTTTCATTGAAATATGGAGCCATCTTGGCTTGGCTATTTTGACATGGGCACCATTTTAACAGCATCTTAAATTTAGTTTTGGGATTCAAGAACCTCTTGGCTGTAGCTACAGATCCAAGAACCCCTCTGGGTATCAGCATGGTGCTGCTTGGTTGATATTTCTGTGGAAGATGTAAAAAGCAAAGGCTGGATTGTAGCTGAGGTGGATGAGCCTTGCCTGCTCCACAGCATCCCCAGGAGTTAATGCACATCTTGGCCATACTGGCAGCCAAGCTGTGTTTAATGGCTTCCCTAAGGATTAGGATATTCTAATCCTGTGCCAGTGCTGTTGTGATGCTGCAGGTTCTGCCTAGCCCTGGGATTTCATTATCTTTAGGTTTCCTGCAGGTGTGTGTGCCTTGGGGCTGTGGAGGGTCCTCATTTCTACTTGTCTTGGACAACTTCGGGGTGTTTTGCTGCACAGGTGTGTGTTGTGCCACTGACTGAGTGCTGCTGGTTGTGCCTGGAGTGGGCCCTCCTGCAGGTAAACTCTGTATGCTGTGGGGTCTGCTTGGGGCTGGTGGGATGGGAACTCCAGGGATCTGCCAGTTTCCTGAGGCACAGGAGGCAGACGAGCTCTCTACCATGCTGTGGAGGCTTGCTGGTGCTCTGTTACTCTGAGGGAGGGCGAACTCCTCCCTCTTTCTTGGCACTCCTTTTCTCAATTCCTTGTGTTTGTTTGGGGTGCAAGAGGGGTCTGGAGCTGTACAGTACCCTCCTTGAAACCTCAGTGTTCTGGGGATGAGTGTTCTTGCTTGGACATAAGTTCTCAGTTGAGCCAGGATGTGGAGGACTGCCATCCTGCCTGAGCTTCATCTTGCTGTGTGTCTGTGTATGATGCTGCTTGGGTCTATGTTTCTGACCTCCAATGACTTAACCTACAGTCTCAGAATTGTTTCCTCTGTGGCACTGTGTGCCTGCCGCAGAGAACTGAATTCCCTGTCTCCTTTGGTTCTAATCCAGGGGCTTCCCTAGGAACTTCCAGATCTCTAAGAGACTGGGTGTCTTACCAGGTGTTAGGAAGTGGTGTTTGAGTCCTGCTGGCTTTATAGAACCTGACAGCTGGATCAGCTTCTCCATTGATTTGTTCATCCCCTGATAAAACTCTGTCTGTGCCTCTGGACTGGGATTGTGAGGTGTAAGCAGGATGGAATGGCTGAGAATGGCTGTTGAGTCACTGGTTGGTGAGACCCAGGGCGTCTCACACGGTGCCAGGAGGACCCACCAGTGCTGCTGGACTGGTGCCTCTGGAAGCAGAGGGGATCTGTAGTTTACAGCTGCAGTGTGGAGGGCTTCCAGGAAAGCCTCAAGAGGCAGTGTGCTGAACTTGCTAAATCCTTCCAGGTGGGACAGGGGAAGCAAATCCTACCTGGGCTTTGGAGTGCTGCGTTGCTCGTCTTGGCTGGGGATGCAGCCTCAGGCGTGGTATTTCCCTGTGCTTTGTTACTGACTCCGAGACGGAAGGATTTGGGTGGATTCTCCAGTGTGCAAACTCTTTCCACCATCCTCTCCAGGCCGGTGGGGGTGGTTTGGCTCTGCGTGCTCTGGAGACCTGCAGAGCTCTTCTCAAAGGAGTATCTTTTCTTTAGGGTTGGGGGAGGAGGGTAAGCCACGACCACCCCCTTCCTGCAAGGGGTTGCAGTGCTGCAAGGTCCCCCCTACCCTGTGTCCAGGATGATTGCCGTATCCCAAGGATATCCTGGACAGTCTAGGGTTAAAAGCTCTCTAGCAGAAGGGATTTTTGTGGAAAGGCTTGGCTGTGCTCTCGCTGGTTTCTGTTCCTGTTCGGAGTAGGACTGGTGCTGCCAGTTGTGGAGGCTAAATGAGATGGAACGGGTGGGGCGTTCGGCTGGCTGCTCCGGGTTATTTTGTCTCGCTAGAAGAGACTCCTAGAGAACAGCTTTGCCTCCCGCTTTAAGTGGTTCCTTTACAGGAACAGGAGTAGAATGCGGAGTTTCAGGCTTGTGCCAAGGCAGCCTGATGCGGCACTCCTTTTTATTAAAGATGACTGGCAATACTTTTGTAATTTGAGCTTCTGTACTCCAGCTGCTCTTTATAAAGATGACTTAAAGCTCGCTCTTGCCTGTTCTCTCAGCCTGCAGCTCGCTTTTAGCTTTACCTGTTCCACTCTTGTAAATGTTCCAGAGTCCGGGCGGTGGGCTCCGATAGGAAAGATGTGTGCTCGTGTCTTTACAAACAATTCCATGGCTGAGGGTACGGGTGTTAACGTCTTTGAAATGGCTCTTAATGTCTCTCCCAACTTCAAGCCGCAGGTTGGTTACAGAACCCAGACAGTTTGACTCCTGAAACAGACAAAGGGTCCGCACAAGCCTGAGTTTCTGAGGTTTGGGGAGAAAATGACATGTTTAAGGGGGGAATATGTGGTAGGCGGTTTGGGAAGGCTGTACCTTCCTGGTACTTCAGCCGATGGGGAAAGGAAGAGGGCAACAAGCAGACGGGAGTTCAGGCTAAGAGGGGGCTGCGCCCTCCGTGACCTCGAGAGAGAAAACCCCGCGGGCGTGTGCCCGAGTGGATTCTCCCCCCTTATTTGAATAAAGTTGCAGGACTCCTCGGTCTCCTTTATGGACACTGGCTTTTCACGGTGTATTTTCACGTACAGCTCTGAGCATTTCAATAGCCAAAGATGCCAGCCCTCAGCGCTGAAGAGATGCTAATAGTCCTAAATGGGCTGGAGTTCTCCTGTAATTGTTCAGGTCCCGCCTGAAGGCACCGTGCGAGTTGACCGTTCGGTAGCTTATTCCTGCTTTTTCCAGGACTGGGTTTCCTTTTTTTTTTTTAGCTAAGCGGTGGCGAGTTGGAGAAAAGGGTCAGATCGTGCGCGTCTAATGACGAGGTGGGGGTGGAACGTAAAGTGCCAGACATGGGCTGGGCTAATATTCCCGTCTCCACATGAAGTTCACTTTAGACCAGCCTCCTTGAAAAATCAGGAAGGGGTCATTTGAAAGTAAAACTAGCTTGGCGCTTAGGACTTGCTTGCGAGTGAAGCAGGATTGGAGGGTAAGTGCGGCCTGAAATTTGCAGAAGCGCATCCAAGAGGTGCCTGTGTTAAATGTCTTCTTGACAAGTACAAATGGCCCAATTTAGAGCTTCGGTGTGTGTTGGAAGAGCAGGGGCTCGTTTGCCAGACTTGAAGCTATTCAGTTCTTTGGATTGGGATTTAACTTAATTTGCTTAATGGCCAGTATTCTGCTCCGGAGGCCGGGACTGGCGGGGTTGTGCCTCCCTACTCTTGTCTTTAATGCGGGTCTTAATAGTTGGCGACACCGATTGCTCAGCATGTTCGGGAGCAGAATTCTGCCGTGGCTTTTGGGTGGCGGGCAGACCTGTCCTCGGCCCCAAAACGTTGGTAGAGTTGAAGCTTAGCGGCATCTAAATTGGCCGAGGCTTGAGTGTGGTGCAGCTGCTCCCGAACAAGCCTGCATGTCAGTGGCTTGTGAGCAGAGCTGGGAAAGCAGCTGCGCTTCCCGGTTCTCTGGACCGGCACCAGGGTGCAGGAGGGGTTTGATCTTTCTCATGCAGAAGCTTTACAGAAGGTAATCCTTTATAATAAGGATGGTCCCAAAACCTTGATGCTGGTGGATCCGTGCTCCAGGAGGGTTGTGCTAAAGCAGAGCTGGTTTGGGGTAACCACCTTTGTGGTCAGGAGCTGCTGCCTGAAGGGAAGATCAGGATTTTGTCTTCTGCCTTTCCTCAGGATTTGGGGCTGTTTGATTAGCTGGGAAGCAGTGTTGTTGGGATTTTTTTTCTGCAAGCCTGAAGTGATTGCTGCTGACTTGGATCATTCCAAGATACTGTTCAGAACCCCAAGACAGGTAGTGAGGTGAGCCTTGCGCTCCTCTGCCGTGCATAAGAGGAGCTGCTGTGGTTCCTTGTGTCTGCCTGGACCATGAACATCCCACTTAGACCTTGGTGTTGGGAGACTGATTTTGGGGGGAGATGTGTGCCTTCATTAATCAGATCTCTGCTAGTGTGCTGGAGAAAAGCAGCAAGGAGCTGTGTTCACAACCCAGCTGGTTTGGTGTGGCTGTCAGTCTAAAGTCCATTGCCGGTACCGGTGAGTGGTGTGCTCTGGTGTGCTGTGCTGATAAATTGCTAACCCGTTTGCCTAGCTGCTTCTTTAATGCCAAGAATTGGGCTTGAGTGTTGCTAAGACCTAAGCTAATGTGAGTATTGGAGACAGTCCAGGCGTTCCACAGTGTGTTGAAAGCTGAGTGCTGAGTACTTGCCTATTTGACACAAATACTGGTTCTTTTTTTACCAGAAAGAAGATCCTGTGAGGAGCATAAAAGACTGCTGGGATAGCCCAAATGCCCCTGCACTTTCGACTTGCAGCAATGCGGATATATTCCGCCGGATAAATGCCATGTTGGACAACTCTCTGGATTTCCGTGGGGTCTGCACCACGCCTGTCACAAAAAGCAAACGTGACACCCTGCCAGGTAACGGAGGGGGGCTGCTGGAGCAGGGATGCACTTGGTGGGGTCTGGTGATGGTGGCAGTCCTCAGTGGTGTGGGTGTTGGTGTGGTGGGTGGTGTTACCTCAGTGGTATCAGGGGGGCGGGCTTTGCTTGTGTGCCCTGAAGTGGATAATGCATGTATTACCTGGTAGTGTGGAGATGCCTGGGAAGGCTTGCTTGCCTCCCTGTGGTGCTGTGGGTCACTGTGGCCAGGGTCTGAGTGCTCCCTTCCTGATGTGCCAACTCCTGGTGTGAATACCTCTGTAGTCTGCCTCTCTTGGAGACAGGATTCATCTGCTCTCAGGGTTAGCAAGGCTGAGTTGCTGCATACATTGAAATTGCAAAAGAATTTTGAAAAACCATGTTTGCCACAGGTCAGTTAACCTGCATGTAAGAGCACAGGTGGGTGCAGACTTTCCTGCAAAGCAAGCTTGATGTGATGAAATCAATGCTGCAAGCTTCTGTTTCCTCCGGGCTGAGGGGAGTGGGCATATTCTGCTGCTTCAAAGCAGGGAATGTTTGGTCTGGTCTTACTTTTATCGAAGTCAAGGACATGGTTTTGTCCTTTGGCAGCAGCCCAGGTCTGCCACTAAATGTACCTCTGCCTGATACTCCTTTTGCCAGCACACCTCTGAGCAGCAGTGCTTGTGCCAAGGATTTGGGCACTTGAAAGGGATTGCTCTTGCCTCTCCAGCCTCTGAATTACAGGGCCACTAAACATTTTGGCCATTATTGGAAACAAACTGACCCCTCTGGATATGTTCCAAAATGAAGTGGAGAGTAAAGGGCTGAACCTCCCCAGCTGATGACCTTGCAAGGGGCCCTGGGCAGAGCAGCTTTCTCTGGAGTCATGTGAGACAGGGTTGCCTTGGCTTCATGGGTAATCTGAGTTTTAATCAAATGGGTGTGGAAAAAAGCTCTAAATAAGTGTTTGGGCACCCTGTGGGTCTGTTTGATGCCTGCACAGTGCAACTTTGTTCTGGGCTAGTGAAATGACTGCTACCAGATGACTTCCAGTGCAGCTTAATCTCCTGGGTATTTGAGGATTTAGCAGTGTGGACCAGAGGGTGATCTGGCCATGTGATCCCATGCTGGTGCTGCAGAAATACCCAGAGGAAGTGAATTGTTTGCTTCGAGGCCTGGATCCATGGCCAGCATTGCTTGAAACCTGCCTGGTAAAGTGGCATTAGAGGCTATGCTGGCTACCCCTGAGCAGTGGTGTAGTGAATATTAACCAATTCAGGTTAGTGGTGCATTTTTAGATATTTGCTGTTGGACTGAGCTGGTTTGGCTATTGTTTTTTTTTTTTTTGTCCCTGGGCACAGTGGTAACCAGGGCTGTATCTGATCTGGATGCACTGGAAGCATAAAGAAGAAATAAACAGAAATATTTTCCCTTATCTCCTTGCAGTGGTTCATGAAAGAGTTGTTTCTGTCTTCCTTGTTGAAATCTTAGCTGTATCTCTTCCTGCTCCATTTGGAATGGGAATATTGCATAGAATCTTAAAACATGTTCATGGTATTTCCTAATTAAGTTTCAGCTTGCCAAAGTTAACCTAGTTTCTAAAGGAACTGTCTCTGCCTGCTACAGCAGATTGATCCTGTGAAGGTGTGGGTTAATACTGGTTTTGGGTCTGGGCTTTAGAGCTGGCACAGCAATTTTGACTTTCAGTACTGTATTTGACTTTGAAAACTCTTCTCTGAGGGATGGGGTGTTTGCCTGGTGCTGAAATAGAACGTCTTTCTGACCTGCTGCTTGCAAAGCTCTGCTTGTTGTGTCATTTACTCTGGTTTTTCCTAGGGGCATCTGGACCAGAGGATTTTGCTGGAGATGCTTAGAGGTGATGCCTTGTGTGGAAACTCTTGAGTTTCCCAGTGGTGTTTCTGCTTGTTTCAGGTGCTCAGTAAGTCCTGTGGAAGACCTCTCATAGGCTTGGATGTAAAAAAGAGCACCATCCTCTAGCAAATGTTATTTTTGCTGCAGGGAAACCAAAGTTGTGCTTTAGGGACACCCTAAGCAGCTTTCTTCCTGCTGTGGCAGCTGAGGCTAGTCTCACCAGTGAGTGCTGGGGACCAGGGTGGCGGCCCTGCTCAGCAGTAGTTACCCAGACAGGAGGGCTTTAGCTTATATCAAATCCCTTGTACTGTGACACAAATGCTTATGATGGTGTGAGGAAAGAATTCCTCACTTCCCAAAAGGTACTGGGCTCTGCTGAGCCAGGCTGGAAGCGGGCTGCCTTGGGTGCCCTCACTGTTTGAGCTACTGGAAATGTGAAGGTACTGATAACAACCTGGGCCAGCAGTTTTCAGCTGTAGATTTGTGGGTGAATCAGCATCTGCCAGAGTGTTGGCAGCTCAGAGTTATTGGTCTCCTTGCAGTCCCAGCCTCATTTCCTTAATGTTGGAGCTGGGACCTCTGGGTAGGTAAGGAGAGCCTGAATTCGGCAGCTCTGCAAGCTTTGTCCTGTCATTGGAGCTGAAAAGTGCAGGAGCTGCTCATAATGTGTGATAGGTTGCTAATGAGAGTCTTCTCCGTGAAAAAGCTGGCACTATCAGCAAGGATGTGTATCCTGGGGCATCTGTGATCTATAAATGGGGGACCTGGACCCTGGCCTGGGTTGGGCACAAATTCACTCTTGATGGCTGTAAGGCTGAGCAGCTGTTTGCTAAAATTCAGAATATAGTGCAGGTACCTGGGCAGGTGGTTAAGCCTGGAACAGGTCGTTGGAGCTGTTTGCCTTGCCCTTGAGTGAACTTCTGGATAGGTGACCAATGGAGCAGGGACCCTTGAGGTCATGTGGTGTCTTGTCATTGCTCCAAGTCAAGTCACTTCTGAAGAATTCCTGAGCCTGTGGTGCTTTTACTTTGCTCAGGAACAACTGGTGTACTGTAGTTAGACTGGATTATCCTGGAACTCCTTGCTTGGACAGGCTTAATGAACCTAGGGATCAACCATGAATGTGTAGTAGCTGTAACAGGTGAAAGGACTGTCTTTTTACAACTTAAACTCTTTTAATGGCAGAGCTTGGGGAAGAGCCTTTATTCCAGCATCAAATGCTTGGATCTTAATCTAGTCGTGGTCCCTCAAGCTCAAGCTTTTCAGTTGTCATCTTCAGGTCAAACTAGATTTATCCTGGCTTGGACTTGGGTTGAAGAAGCCCCTTTGAACACTAAGAGGATTACACGTGGTGGAGAAGGGATGGCATAAGTTCGTGACCTTTCACTAATGCTATTGGGAAAGCACGTGTGGAGACACTTTACTGGGCTCACAGTGAGGCCATGCTGGGATCAGTCCAGCAGCAGCCTGAGCAATGTGAGAGGGACAGGCCGATTCAGCACTCCTGGATCCACGCAGTCAGAGTGTTATCCCCTTCTGAGCAGAGCTGGGACTGCTGCTGGTTCAGCTTGTCACACCTAAACTTGGCTCTCTGTAAAGACCAGTTTGCAGCGATGATAACACTTGGTGAACTTGACTACCTTGTCAAAACTGGCTGTGTTGGGATGCCCAGGCTGACCACCCCTGAGGTTTGTGAGTAGCTGCTCCAGGAGCTCCCTGAGCACCAGGCTCAGGGTGTTCTCCCAAACTGTGGGGTACAGTGCAGCGGTGTGAGGAGAGCTGTCATTGTAGCACCTGTCTGGTGGCTTCTGGGACAGGATGATGGTGCTTCACAATAGCTGCCTGTCAGGCTGCTTCAGTCCTCTCTGGAGAAAGGCAGAACTCCTCAGTGCAGACCTTAACCTTTAATGGCTTTTAGTGTGGTGCTGGAGATGAGAGAGACAGCATGGCCTTGACAGAGGCAAGAATCAACATCTGCCGGTGCTGCTGGAGCAGCTGCCTGTCCTTGAGCAGCTGCTTTGCAAGGAATGTGGTTTTTAAAGCTGTTCTGTATGTTCATCACCGCTCTTATCAGAGTGTGAGCAAGGCCAGTTTCTTAGCTGGCTGGTGGTTTGTTTACCTGGCTTTAAAGCTGGGCCTTGCTGGGTGGAAGGTGCTGCTACCTACACTAGCTTTTGAAATCACCCTGTTCTTTCTATAGGTACAACTTCCAGTTCAAATATAGCTGGGAGTAAAGCTCCCACTGGAGCTTTTGCATGCCTGTTGCTGGTTTCAACTGAAGGCAGTGCTTACTTAAAAGGAGCTTTAAAGACATGTAGGTACCCCAAATGTCCGAGCAACACTGATCTCTTTCATTAAGCTCTGCTCATTTAACTTCAACAAAGCAGCCATTATTTTGCTCCAACTTGACAGTCCATTGTGTGAAGAAATGGGAGATGCTTAAATAACTTCTCTGGATGGGAGAGGCTTCAGGTGCCAAGTTCAGTGTAAAGGCTGTTAGTTGTGGCCCATCAGGCTTTAATGACTCTGTGGCTACTTTATTTAAGGAAAAGTGAAGGACAAATGCAAACCCAGACTAGCTTATGACTAAATCGGCTTCCTGTTTTGCTCTTAACTGCAGTCAATTAATGATCTATCACTTGTTTAGCCGTCCAAAAAGTGTCTCTGATACTGTAATGTAAATTCCTCTGCTCTTCCCTGGCTTGCAGCCCCAAGGAAATATTCCAGACGGCGCTGGATGCAGCTGACCTGATGTGCATGGTCTTGGATCAGGGAACAAAATGTTGTAGGATGCAGAGACCCAAAAGGTAGCTCTGCTTACTTGGAGGTCCTGAGGCAGACTGAGACTATCAGCAGGAGCTAACGTGAAGCTGGCAGAACCATTCTGCCTGCCCCAAGGAAATGCTGGGTGCCAGGTACACATCCAGAATAGGGAAATTCCACACCTGTGCCCCAGAAGAGGAGCACACTTACTGCCCTTGCTCTTGGCCTTTGCATTTAAAGTGTCACATTGCTAGGTCTTTGCCTATGTAAGCATGATGCTTCTCTGTACTGGAAAGTGGCTCTAATAATTGGGTTTTATATCAGAAATGCAGGTCAGTGTTCTGCCGAGCAGGGACTTGGCCTAGAGCTGTTGTACTCTGCAGTGGTCACAGATTGGTGGTGTTCCTGAAGATCCAGCAGTTTTCTGATGTGTACTGAGCTCTGTCACTCAGGGTTTGGTGCTGTAATTCTGTGACAGTCTCTGTTACTCTTGGAAGAAGGAGGTAGAGCAGCAAGACTGTTGCAGTGCCCCTTCCTTGGTTTCTGAAGTAGCTGTTTGCCAGCTGCTCAAGTGTTTGTGGTTACAGAATAAGGCAGATTATTTCATCTGGTTGTGAAACAGGTCATGCAGCAGTGTCTCCACTTCAGGACCTTTTCAGATTACAAGGGAGATGCTTAGTTGTGTTTCCAAGAAACCTTGTAACTAGTAGGTTTATGCCTAACAAGTGCTTTTCTAAGTCCCTGATGATCTCCACTGCACTTTCGGAATACAGTTGGCTCATCTGAAAGCTTTCACTTTGCTATTTGTTTGTCTTGTGTGCAAAAGGCACTTGAGAGGCTTAATTTTCAGGGATGCAATTCCCAGCCTTTACAGCTGGAGGTGTAGAGAGGTGTGAAAGGCAAGCAATGCTGCTGCTGGCAGCTGCCTTCCTATTTGTGATCTGAAGGCTTCTCCCCCTGCCTCCGGCTTCTCCAGATTTGGTTTGGAAGTTCAGCCTTGGTCAGAGCTCTATTCCATGGGGTGAATCTGGTTTTGCCAGTGAATGGAGCTTACGGCTGAGCTGGGCTTATCCTTCCCTTGCCCTCAACACTTGGGGCCCCCATTTGTGGAGGAGCTTCATCTGTATTCAGGTGCTGGTGGAAACCAGCATGTGGGAGCAAAGGGAGAGCCCTCCTGGCTGTGGATGTGCTAGGAGTGGGATCTGACTTGGTTCACGTTTGCTTAACCATTCTGAGAAAACCCAGAGGAAGAAAAACCCCATTTGCTGGATTGTTAGGTGGCCTTCCCAGATCTGAAAGGCTCAAGTGTCTGAACATCCTTGTACTAGGCTGAGGCACCACCTTGCCAGACTGATGGCACAGAGATGCTGCTGCTATGGGCTGGGAACTGAATCATGCTCCCTGCTCCTCCTGCTCCCTTAGCCCACAGCCTGCCTGTGGATCGCAGCTCCTGCTGCCAGGCCTTGTGGATCCTTCCCACACAGGCTCAGGCTGTAATTTCCTAAATATTTTCTTGTTTGAAGTGCCTGGTTGGTGCACCCATGCTGCATACCAGATCGGGGGAGTGAGCCAGGCTTAAAACTAACTCCCTGTGGCTTAGTTTTAACCAGATGAGCTCCCCAGCCCAGCTTCCTGTGTGGAAATTCATCTGCTTAAAGTGGTGAGAGGGGGGAGGGTGGGGACAGGGACAGGGGCTGGGGGCTGTGGGAGCTGTCCTCACCTGCAGGTGAGAGCTCACCTTTAAGAGCTTTCGGAATGTCTTAAATCCAGGGCTGACAGTTAAAGTCTGGAAAATGCAGCTTTCCATGTGGGCAGTGGTGTGGAAAGCTGTCCGGCCTGTGCTGCGGTGCGGCCTGGCTCCAGGGATCTCCTGGGCAGGCAGCAGGGAGTCACCCAGGAGAGACACTTGCTCCAAGGCCAGCGAGGGAGTGTTTTATTAAGGACTTTGTTCTCATGATGCTGTTGAAATCAAACCCAACCGGCTTGGGAGGCAGGAGCTCAGTCTCTCCCAGACGCTCGGGCACAAGCCCAGTACAGCGCTGCTCTCTGCCAGGATGGTTGGCTTCCAGTGGCAACTCCAGGGAAAAATCCAGGTTGGGAGGGCTTGTGCTGGTGGTTGGTGCTTGGAAAACTCTGCAGTAAAGCATTTGGGTTGGGCTGTGTCAGGTTGCAAAGTGAAGTTATTTAGTATTTGGTAGACATTTAGTTATGAATAACTTGAGGTTATGACTCTTTAGACTGAGTTTTTGTTGGAGATTTAATTCTTCCTGCCCTAGTATCTGATTCGTTTTGTCTGCCTACAACAATTGATTGCTTTGTAACAAATCTCCAGACTCTTGACTTTTAAAAATAACTAGTCCAGAAATCTGTTTAAGTTCTCTTTGTTTTTTTAAGTTGATGTTTTGCCTGGATGACCTGTATCTATCTTTTAGCCTGGTTGGGAGTGTTAAAGGGCAAGCAGCGTGGGCTGGCTGTTGGCTTCTGATGGGAAAAGGTCTAATGAAAAACTGCTGGTTATCTGAGTGGATTCTGCTCTGTGCTTCTGCAGTTAGAGCTGTAACTGGATTGCAGGGAGTTTGTTTTTAATGTGGATTGAAGTCATCAGAGGGAATCATGGATCTTTTACTTGAATCTGATTTGGTTCGATTAAACAAAACAGCTTATTTCCTGAAAAATGCGGATAGTGAGGGGAAATGTGGCTGGATGCTGTGGAGTGAGCACTTCCTGTCGCAGATAAATTTGTTCCCTATTTTCCTTATTTCTTCACTCATGGGTTTCATCCAAGCTGTTGGGATTCAAGTTGTGCTGTGTGTCACTACTCTGTGTCCATGCTTCCCAGAAGATGAAGCTTGGTGGGAAATATTCTCTTGGGACCTAGCAAGATCCCTCATCCCCAAAGGGAAGGGAGTCTCCCGCTGCCAGGGATCTGTGCACAGCACTTGTGCGTTTTCATAAAGGCAGGAATGTTACATATTAATATGGACAAGTTATGGTTGCTGTGGGAACTGAGTTGGCTGAGCACTGTGCCTTGATCCTCTCCTCCCTGTGTTAGAGGTGTCCAAAACAAGCAATCAGAAAACTATCTTGGAAGAATTAATGCGGTGAAATACCGTGCTGGAGAATGCAGCGTGGTGCAGTGGAGGAATAGATGCTGTTACAGGTGCTTGGTAGTAATGTGACTGAATTGGCACTACAGCTTGTACTAGTACTACTAGGAGTAGGAAACACCCCGGTGGATGCTATCCTGGTGGAGTGCTGTGGAGGAGGCTGCAGCTGGGAGGAGGGAAGGTGATGTGTTGCCAGCAGGTTATGGTTTTAGCTGCTCTGATCCTACCTGCCGTGCCACAGTCCCCTCACTGGGGTCTGGGGACGCTGGTGCTCCCAAATTGCTGCGAGGTGAAGGCAAGGGTCCCTCCTCTGGTGGCAGCAGTAGCCTGTGTCACGCGTAGGTTACCCAGCTGCTACCAGCCTTTGCCTGGGCTTTGCTCACGGGCATTCAAGTGGTACGGGATGTGGATGTGGAAAAGGAGGCCAGGAATGCTGTCGGGCTGTCTGGGATGGCTGGGGCTGCACGTGAGGGATAACGTGACAGGCTGGAGCGACTGCAGTGCCCGCGGAAGAGCCGGGAGCAGTGTGTGGAGCGAGGTGTACATCTGATGGCACAGTGGGAGGCTGTGGGGGCAGGGGGAGGAGGAGGAGACAGCTGCTGCTTCTTGGGAGTTGGCTTATAAATGCCCTCTGACTCAGATTTCGGGTAGCACAGCTGAGCATCTTGTGGTTTCACCAGCCCCCAGATCCCTGCGTTAAACTGGAATTCTCAGACTATGAACCTGCTGTGTTTCCTTAGGCTGTTGGCACAGGCTTAAACCCAGGCGAGAATCCGGCGTCTCCAGTACCGTAGGCTTGTGAACACCCTGCAGGGGAGGGGGAGGGCTGGGAAAGGGGGGACCAGGCAGGCGGAAGGTAAACAGGCCATGAAAAATTCCTGATGTGAAATGGGTCTGCTCGGTTCTCTTCCTCCTGTACCAGTGGGATGTGGCTGCTTGGGCTGGACCAGAGATAATGGGCTGCTCTCTGGGTAGTGGGGGTTGAAGGTTATTCTTGTTACTCAGGGATAAACAATGCCGAGTCAGTGAGAGGCACAGTGGCCAGGCTCAAGCAAACAGATTATGCCAGCAGAATTGCGAAGCTTTGCATCGGCTCTGAATCGGAGCCAGCAGCTGGAGGCTGGCCAGGACTAAAGTGTTTTTGGGTTTTGTGGGTGGAGGGAGGCGGGGACAGGAGAGCTGGGTAGCACTAAAACTAACTGTGCTCTGTCGCTGCTGCTCTCACCGTTGCTGGGGGGTTTGCTGCCTCCAGCCTGCTGTCTACTGTGCTGATGAGCCTTGCTTTGTGCTGCCTGCCTCCCCTGACTTACTGGAACTGCTCCTCTTTCCTCCTGCTACCGTCTTGTCTGTCAGGGGAAATCTTACCCTTTCTCCTTACCTTTATTTTGTAAGAGCTGATGCAGTTCTCTTGCATGGCTGAGTGACGTCACTGTCAGCACAGTAAGCATCAGCAGCCTGGTCACATGCTGACCCAGTCAGTAATGCAGACGGGATAGGAAGGTGGAGGGGCCGAGGGGGGTGGGGGGCTGGATTCTGGACATATGGTAGCCCTCCCTTCTGGGGTGCAACTGCTGGTTGCAGGAGCTGTGGCTTCAGAGTGGCACAAGACCTGGCTCGGGGCTTAACGCTTTGGAAAACTCTTGCTTTAAAAAGAAAAAAGCAGCCCTGAACTCTCAAGCTTCTGTTTGTTCTCCATCTGAGCAGACATCCAGGAGGACTCTGAAGAAGAAGTGGCAAGCAGGATGCTCTTCCCTACATCCACGCAAGAGTCTTCCCGTGGCCTCCCAGACACCAACGATCTGTGCCTTGGCCTGCAGTCCCTCAACCTGACAGGGTGGGACAGACCCTGGAGCACCCAGGACTCTGACGCTGCAGCACAAACCAGCACACAGTCCGGTGAGTCTGCTGACACACGCAGCAACAGTTGTTGGATTCTGTGTATGTTTTTGGCTGGTTTCAAGCTAACATGGAGGGGTGTGCTTGTGTAACAGGGTGCTGGTGGGGGCTAATGGGGGCTTCTCGACCTGTGGTGCTTGTGTAATGTGACAGCTGAGTTGGGGAGGCTGTGGCTGCCTCTGCCACAGCCCCCTCTGCTCTGCTGTCAGCTCACTGCAGATGAGAAGTGCCTGGGGTTGTTTTGCTCGGAGCTGTAACACTGCTGGAGGAATAACCTCACCAGGAGAGGAGAAATCCTCTTGCTGTATTTGGAGGGAGTGGGTGGGGGGTGTGGTGTCAGGAGGCTGAACATGCTGGGTAGGAGTGAGGCTGAACTTTGCTCTGGCAGCCTGAGGAAATCCCTGGTGGCAGGCAGCTCTGCAGGTGGGGGGGTGTGCTTGCAGAGGGGCCTCCCCATGCCCGACTGCCAAAGTCCCGGCAGCCGCACTCACCCAACTCTGCCGTGGGGTGTGGTACAGCCAGCACCCAACAACTTCAGCCGGCAGCTCGCTGGCTGGATGGGAGACTTGGAGGGATCCTTCTCCACTCCCACGCTTGACTAGAAATAGCGGGCTGTGCCTGGCAGTGGGCTGCAGGAGATGCAGTGGAATGGCTTCTTGTTTTAACTCTTCTGGTCCAGCACAACCTACGTGATGGGCAGGGTGTGGGCTTGCAGCCACGCACTGCTGGCTGGTATGCCCTTCCCCCTTAATCCTCTCCAGTCTGCTTTTGTGGCTGGGATTGGCTGGGGAATTCCTGGGGTGCTGGGTGCCTCCCCTGGAGTGATGTGGGGTCCAGTTAACTGTTTCAGACACCCAGCCTTCCCTGTAAAATCCCAGGAGAAAAGGGATGCTGCATTTACAAACTTACAGCACCCTCTCAGCCTGGTGTTGGAGCAGAGGGGTAAAACGGGGGAGAGTTCACTTGCTAGCCTTTGAGGCGTGTAAAAACCAGTTTCACGAATGGTGGTGTGTTCGTTCAAGTATCAGTCCGTAGAAAGATCTAGTGCTTTGGCAGAGTTTGTACAAGTACAGCCTGGTTGCTACAGAAACTCATCCCTTTATAGCAGCACGCTGCTGCTTTGTTAGAAGGAGAGTGCATCGCTGTGCAGACTTGGGTGACACAGAGGCCCCAGGCATGGAGTTAGTGCTGACAGGAATATAGATAGCTTGGGGGGGGGGGGGGGGGGGGGCTGGGCAGCAGGGTTTGCCCATGTAGATGCTTGGAGGGGCAAGGGGATGCTGTCCTGAGTACAGGAAGAGCTTCTGGGGCATAGCCCTGAGTTGCTGCATGAGTTCTAAAACAGCAAAAAAGAAGCACTGGTGGGGTAGCAGAGTTTGAACAGCTCGATCCGCACAGCTCACTCAAGTTTCTGCATCTAATTTCCACAAGACTTGGCATGGGGGGCCTGGCATGGGCACTTGGGGTCTGCTTGCAGTCTGGCTGCGGTAGCTTTATTAAGCCTTGCTCTGCTCCAATGAGCAAACCTCCACATGGCCCTGTGGGCTTCCCCTAATGAACCAGGGAATACCACACACTCCTGCCTGTACTTTCATTGCCAGCTGAGACCTTGAAGGAGGAAGGAGAAACAAGTTGTTAGTGTGCAGTGGGCTGGCCAGGTGCCTCAGAGCTGTGCTCTGAGCCCCTTCTGGCTGTTGGCAGACTGAAGCCCTGCTGGTCCTTGTGTCACAGGATCTTTAATGGATGAAGAGCACACTTGGAGGAGGTGACATCCCCCGGTGTGACCCTGCTGCTCGCAGCCCTGGCAATGGGCTGGGTGCACAGAGCGCTGCGGAACGAGGCTGTCGCACATGGAGGCAGCCGCTTGGTGCGGATGTCCCAGCTCCACCTGCTCCTCCATAGCCATCTCCAGAGCTCTCTTGGTCGGCTTCCTGCCAGTCTGCCTTGGCAGTGGCGCGGATGTTTCTGCAGCGCTCCGGCAGGCAGGCAAGCAGTGCTGGCATGAGCCCGGGGTGGGCTCTGCGCCTCACAGGTTGGGTGGTGGGGCTGGCACGGCTGCGCTCGTGGTGGGAATTTACTGCCAAGGAGGTGGAAGGGCTGCTGGTTTCAGGAGGGAGGTTGAATTGGAGGGGATTTGAAGGTGCTCTGGTAACCTCCCTGCTCTCAGAGGGTGTATCTGGTGTCAGGTGCCCCCACTGACTGCAGTGCACCGTGCTGGAGCTCCTGCCTGCCGCAAAGGCCTGGGAAGAGCTGTGGAAAGGATCTTGCCTCAGGCAGAGCCCTGGGCTCCAATGATCTGTGCCCACTGGGTGGTTGTGACAAGTGCGGTAACAGCTGGTGGAAGATGGTACCCAGTGCTGTCTGGAGAGGCCTGTTTCTTCACTTCTCACTCCTGGTATTCCCATTAGCATACAGAGGGGGGATGGCTGGGATGTGAGACCTGCCCAAGTGCAGCTGTACTGCTTGTACAAAGCGGCCTCTGGCCTTCAGTGGCTGTGCAGAGGGTCCAGTGCCCTGTGCCTGGGGGTGTTGTGATCCTGAGACAATATTCTCCTTCTTGCTCCCACGCTCCCTTCCTAGGTGAGCAGCAGCTGGGCCAGGAGTGCTCCATAGTCTAGGCTGCTGTTGCTCTCCTGCTCTGAGAGCTGTGAGGATGGTGTGTGCTGGCTGGGGAGGTGAAAGGCTGATCCTGTGCACAGCTTTGTGTTGCTTCAGCCACCCACACCTCCCGTCTCTGTGGGGCCTTAGCCCTTCCTCAGGGTCCTGGAATGGCAGTGGAGCTCCTTGGGAACAGAGCTTGTAGTCCAGGAGTATCCTCTGAAAGGTTGTGGAACACTCAGGGTGGGATTGTCTCATGTCTCAAAGCTGTGTGGGTCTGAGGAGCTGGCAGATGCTGGTCCTTCCAGGTGGCCTGTGTGTGCTGTGATGGAAAGAGGGAGGATGTGGAGAGGATGCTGCTGTGTCTGAGTGCTGCTGGGCCCTAGGAGGCTGCAGCTGGCCCAGCCCGCAGGGCTGGGGTCTCCATTGGGGTGGTGTCCTGCAGGCAGGTGAGGCTGCAGCAGCGCTGGGCTGTGGCTGGGCATGGGGGAGGGCTGGCACTGCCAAGCAAAGCTGTTGTGCCGCTGGCACCCAAGCGTTTGGAAGGTTCCAGCAGTGACTCAGCTGTGCAGACCCACAGGGAGGTGGCTGGAAGGGTGGAAATGCAACAAAAAAAGCTAACAATCAGGCTAAAAATATTGCTGATGTGGTACCCTGCAGTGCTGTGCTTGAGTACTGATGAGCTGGGACCTCTTCTCTGCATAGTCCCTGCCAGCACGGAGCTTCCTCAGCCTGGGAAGGACCTTTGGCTGCAAAGCCTTCTGGTGTCACCTTGTGCTCCCAGGGCGTTGTCACCACACAGCTTGATGCAGTAGGAGGAGATGCCTGCTGATTATAGGTCGGAGAGCAGTGGGGCTGGTTTGTATGCCCCAATCCTGCCTACATCCTGTGTTCCTGAAGGGCCACTGAGCCCCTTGCACCCAGACAGGGTTATTTGTGAGGAGTTTTCCTTCTGCACCCAGCCCGTAATGCACTGAGGGCATGTGCTGAGCCCTAGAGAGTGTGACAGAGGCACTACTGGTACCTGGAGAGTCTCTCTGGAGGCAGTGGCTGCTGCAGGCTCAAGCTGCTGGCACTTCCTTGCTGTAGGATTGAACTGCTGTCTCACAGCAGGCAAAGTGTCTCAAACCCTCTGCTGCCACTAGATCTGTCAGGCTGGAAATACTTCAGCAAGTCCCTGCAACCTGCTCTGTAGCCTGGGGAGGGACTTCTGCAGGAAACCGGCCTTGAGCACTTCCAATCCTGCCATTCCTGGCTGTATATCTTGAGGCAGTGTTTCCCTGTCTTTAGCCTCGGTCTAGGCAGACACGTGTGTAGAGATCTGAGTTCAGAGGCAAGGAGGGGTTAAGAGGCAGCAAGGTGGGACTGCCCTTGATGGTATCCTTTACCTTCACTGCCCTGTTTCTCAAGGGGCGCAAGCAAATGGGGTCTCGATCCAATTTTTGCCTGGAGAACAGCAGTGCACAGCAGATCTGTGTGCAGATTTTGGGTCTCCCTGACTGGCTCTCAGCCCGTGTGCCAGCTGGTTGGTCTGTCCTGCCCTAGATTGAGAGCTGTCCCTATGTGGGACAGCAGACTTGCCACTGGGATATCATCCTAAAAGCAGTCTGTTCACACGAAGTCTGCAATGCTAACCTGAGGGTGTTTTTAGCAGGATCAGGTCTTTTGGAGAGGATGTTGGCCTCTCTAGGTGAGCCCAGCAGGTGAACTCTTCCTGATGGTGTCTGGTAGAGCACCTTGCTGTATCTGCCTCTCTGTTTTGTTAAGTGACTCTAAAGCTGCTGGTGCAGCAACAGATTTGAGCTTTTCCTTGGATTTCCTCTTGAGACTGCAGCTCTGGCCTCATCTGTGCCCTCTGTGGGGTGGCTGCTGCTGCTGTCTCATTCTCTAGCCTGCAAAGTTGCAGCTTCTGTCACTCTGGTTCTAGGGAAATGGCCCATGGTAGGAAAATGCTGCTGAATCTTCCCAGCCTTTGGCTCTTCTGCATCCCAGAGCACAGCGACTCATTTTTGCAATAAGCTTGCTTATCTGTAGTAGCTTAAAATCTACCAGGCTGGAGCTGTGGGCAGTCTGTTGTGCGTTGCCTAGCAGATAGCGGAGGCTTTGGAGCATGAATCTCTCTGAAGTCTTCAAGGCAAAACCCTGTCTGAAGGATGAAAGAAAAGACCTGTTGCACAAGAAGAGTGGTTGTTGTCATGGACTCCTTGCCTTTCTTCTTGATAACAACAGGAGGGATTCATAAGCTGCTCCCCAAGGTCAGGCTGTTTAGAGTGTCCTCAAATGCTGTGTGTGGTGGAGGGCACCTGAGCCCCCCAGGGGAGAGTTGCTGCTCAGCCTGGGGTGGCTGTTAATAAATACAGCATGGCAGTCACTGGCTTTCCTTGAGCTGCTGGTTGAGTGCTTGGATGCAGAGCTTGGGGCAGAGGATTTGGGTCCCCAGTTTTCCATCTGTTTAATTTGCTGCTTGGCTAAACCATGCCAGGCTCCATAGAACTCTCCCTTGTGCATGTCCAGATCTCTCCCTCCTGTTTTTCCTGCTGTCTTTTGGACAAGTGGCTTCAGAAGACCTAGGGGTGCCCTCAGCTCCTGTGTATTCCTGCTTGGCTGTGTGTAAATCCTTATGTTAGAGGAAGATTTCAGAGGCTTATCCTGATGGAGAGCTCAATGTCTGGACAGCACTAGGTTGGCATCAGAGTATCCAAGGATGATTTTTCCTGCTCTGTAGTGAAAGGGGTGTGTTGGGTGTGGGGGGAGAGCACTTCACCTAAGTGAGACTTGATCCCATCTAAGCCCAAGTATGCCTAGAAAACTCAGTAAAAGGCTCTTTTGTGCTGCTGGTGGTGTGGCTGCTGGGATGAGGAGGGAAGGGCCATTCCTGCTGACCTTGGACTTGTGCTTGGTTCAGGAAAATAAGCATCCAGAGTTTTGGTGTGGTGGTCCTGAATTACATGTTCTTGGTGTCCTTTGTTCCCTTGAAAGGAAGACAGGCTTTCCCAGCAGCCTGGTTCTTCCAGAGCAGCTTGCTGATGTTCAGACCATAGTAAAGGAAGCACAGATGGTGGTGCTTCCCGTGTGAAGATTGTGGATGACAGTGGTGTAAGGGCACAAAGCTTGGGAGATGGTTTGACTCTCCTGGTCCCCTGCTTGGTGCTGGTATTCCAGGAGTACCTGAGACAGCCTTACTAAAAGCTTGTCC
Source organism: Monarcha castaneiventris obscurior (assembly GCA_026261815.1). Lineage (NCBI taxonomy): Eukaryota > Metazoa > Chordata > Aves > Passeriformes > Monarchidae > Monarcha > Monarcha castaneiventris. The sequence continues at coordinate 671,746 of JAMPIT010000141.1, read as the reverse complement.
TATGCTATCCTAGTGCTTGTAGGGCTTTTCTAAAGACTTACTTGATGTGGGTACTTAATGGGCACTTGTTCCTTGAACATGTTTCCATAAGAGCTGCTCATGCTCTGTGGGCTGATTCCTCAGTGCTTGGCTCCAGCCAGCCGTGCTGGGGAGTGGGAAGCAGGGAAGCACTTAATAGCTGCACACTGCTCATGTGGCAGTGGTATTTGATCCTTAACAGAATAAAATATGTATCAAATAAGTAAAAGAAGTATCAAACCTGAGCTTACAATTGTTTTCTAATGGAAGTTGCTCTTAATACAACTCCTTCCATTTGAGCAGCTTCTCCTAGAACAGATTTATTTTTATCTGCGCTGATGCTGTAAAACAGAAGATGCAAATAGAGGAGTAACTGGAACAGGAACCCAACCAGCATCCCTGCTTGTATCCAGCCAGAACTGAAGTGAGTCAGGGCAGCTCCAGTGCTGTGCTGGAGGCAGCTTGTGGGAGCAGGCATGTACCACCCAAAACCCTTCCCTTACCTTCTCTCAGGGAGGGGTGTTTGATTGTGGCCTCTGGAGCAGCCCTGTGGTAGTGTCCAGTGGTGGTTTGGAGAACACTCCTCTTGGCTCCCTCTGGAAGTGAGCCTCAACAGGCATGTTCCCTTCCAAGGGGAGAGCATTGCAGCTGCTGTTTGGTGGGTCTGAACTGCCCTAGGCAATCTGTGGCTTAGTCTTTCCTGTGATTGATATTGGAGGTAGCAGCAGAGAGGGTGGTTTAGTGTGTGTAAGCCCTGGCCTGGGGTAAGATTCATCCCCAAAATTGCACCAGACAGATGAGAGATGCAGTTTTCCTCCAGCCCTTTCACTGCTGTTCGGCTAAGTAGTGGATGTGATGATTCCTTGCTGGGCAGAGCTGACCCAAAAGGCTCTGCTGCAGCTCCATCAGGAGCATGGGAGCTCTCTAGAAGAGGCCTTGAATGTGTTTTTGACTCAGTGCCTTCACTGCAAACTCCCCAGCATGTGCTGTCCTGAGTGCTTGCACAGGGAGCTGGATAGGGAACAGCTTTTAGGCCTGCTGTCCTAGTGTGCCTGTAGCAGAGGGGGTGCCCACTGTTCCCCTTCCCCAGCTCTGGTAGGACAGGCCCAGAATTCAGCATGTCCTGCTGCCTTGGGCCTGAGTTTGTCCCTGGTGCTGTGGGGTATCTGGGCACAGTGATAACTAGGCCGTGCTGTGGGGTGACCTGTCATTCCGTTGTCACCAGGGCCAGGCCAAGGAGCCAGTGGAGAGTGTCTGGCCTGTTAGCACAGCTGAAGTCCCTCCAGCTGACTTTCATTGGGGACTGTGTGGAGCTGCTGTAAGAGGGCTTGTGGGCCCTCTGCAGTGCTCTTGGCAGGCTGGGGTTTTTAGGGTGACTCCAGTTGGAAGGGACCTCTTGAGGTTATCCAGTGCTACCCTTGCTCAGAGCAGGGTAGGAAAGCTGCTGGAGGGTAGCAGAAATAATGTAGCCCAAGGGGGCTCCAGAAACTAATTCTGCCTTGGTGTTCCCACAAAAACACCCTTTCAAGTGGGCACCTGCCCTGAGCTGGCTTGGAAATGATCCCCTTGCAAGGAGTGCTGTGGTCCTTGAGCTGTCACTGCGTGGAGGCTGAGTTGTGCTGCTGTGGGGCTGGGGCACTGGGCAGGGCATTTCCAGCCAGGGTTGCACCTTCTATCCACATCTTGTAGCTCACTCCCCCTATGCCTGGTCCCCCAAGCGATGGCAGACCAGCTGAATCACAGGTGCTGCTGCCAGTGCAGAGGCTGCTCTCGGGCATGGCAGCTGCTGCCATGCATTAGAGATGGCCGTGGGGATGTGCTGGCCCCCTCCTTGCCCCTCTGCCTGGTTTTCTCCCCAAGAGGGGAGGGAAGGTGAGGCAAACTCCCAAGCTGTGATGCTAAGGAGTGCAGATCTCTGGAAGGTAACTGGGAGCCTGCAGGCATCACTGGTGGGGTTTGGGAATGCCAGTGTAGCAGTGGCTCTGTGCCAGCTGAAGGCCTCAGTGAGGCTTGTGTGCCATTTCCCAAAGAAAATTGAGTTTGGGACTAAAGTCTCTTTTTTTAAGTTGTTCTTCCTTCACTGCAGCCTGCAGAGGGGTCTGGCCAACAGCCTGTCCCCCCTCCAGAGAGCCCCCCTTCTAAAGACGGTATCCTGGCTTTGACAACCCCAAACTGTGTTGCAGCTGAGGATGAGTCACACCCTTGTTATCAACGTCAGGTAACACACAGCAGAGTTTGTACCCTAGATGTTGCGGCAGATAATTGAGAGGAGTTTGGTACTTAAATATAGAAATGTCTGTTCTTAAGGCTTGCAAAGCTGAAGCTTGTTGTGCAGAATTTGACCCGAATATGTTGGCTTTTAAATCTTCCCAGGGACTGATACATGTTAAAACCTGCGGTACTTCAGTGTTCTGATCTTTTTAAAGACAACTGTGGTTGTGGCAGCCTGCTTAGCGAATGCAATTACCTGGGCACTTGTAATCCTGAATTGCATTTTAGATGTCTTTTCTGATTTTTATATTTACCTTGGGCAGCTGTTTTCCCTTCCTAGAAACACATAGGAGTAAATTCCCTGCCTCAGGAAGCTGTGAGCCTTGTTGCCAGCCAGGTCCTGCTCTCAGTGCCGGTGGAGGACTGATGCTCTCAGATGTTAAGGCACTAATCTTCTGTGTGTTCCCAGTTACGTTGCTGTTTCCATTTTTCAGGGCAAGTGACTTACCATGTTGGTGCCAGAACCAAGAATAGACCTCAGGTGTCCTGACTCTAATTCTGTGGTTCAGCTGTGGGATCATGCTGCCTTTTTTTATTCCCCTGCCCCCTTCTAAGCAAACCAGAAATAGCTGCTCGAATATCCTCAGTTCTTCTTCGCCCCAAATGAAGAATCTGTGAGGGCAGAGGTGCCTCTTTTGTAGTTCATAAATAAAATGGGCTGTGCTGTAGGTCCTACTTAGATGGTGTTTGCTGCTGGTTTGATTACATCTGCAGTTCTGGGAGCTGCTTTTCTCCAGAGCTGGTAGTTGGCTCGAGATTGTTGGGGCTTCTCTGGTGATACAGCCTGGAGAGGACTGTGTGCCTTGGACTTTGTGTGGCTCCTCTCATAACAGCAGTGACAGGTTTTTTTCAGTGGAGTAGTGGAAATTGGGAAGATTTGAGCTGGGTAGATCCTCTGGAGGTGTCCAGTGTGCTGCTTCGGTGAGCTCCAAGGGTCTGAGGACACAGTTCCTCTCCAGCTCTGGGCTTTGTCCCATGGCTGCTCCACTTAAGAGGAAAAAATTCCTGTGCCACTGCTCTTGTTGCAGCCTTTCCTTGGGTTTTTTTGTGCCCCTGTAAGAGTTTGGTAAATAGGGAGAATCCAGTGTCTGCCTTCTCTGTGCCAACCTGTCCCTGCCCTGTGTGCCCCAGTCCCACATCTGCCACTACAGCTGCTGCTGGCCATGGTTCAGTCAATGTCCCTGTGCTGTGGCTGTGCAGGCTCCTCACAGGCAGCTCCAGGTCCCATGGCTGCAGGCAGGAAGTGCTAAGATTTAGGATTAGACTGGAATATTGGTCACCCCTTCCCTGCATGAGCTTTGAGCTGCTTGGTGCTTGTGTGTGAGGAGGGTAAGCTCACCCTGGCAGCACTGTGTTACTGCTGAGCTACAGCTGTAGGTGGTTGAGGTGCCCATTTGCTTTTCAGACATGCAGATGTTTCTCTTGCCATGGAGTTTCTCAGTGTCTGTAGGAGGTGCTGCTTTTTGGCTGACTAAAACATTCAGCTTGCTCCCACCCCACCAGAGCAGAGCTTGGCTGGATGGTAAAAACTGCAGACGAGCTGTTTTTCTGGAATTGCAGCAGACTATTGTTTAGGACATTAGCTTTTTTTTTTTTAACTTTACAAGCTTATTTGATGCATGACAAAAGAAAGTGCACTGTATTCAGTCTCCAGGGCCTCAGTCACACTGCTTCTCTCCTCTGCTGCCCTGCCCCAATTGTGTATATGGTGCTGCAGCCCCTGGGCATGGCAGGTGTCACCAAAACCTGGCTCTTGGCCTTATTTCTCCTGGTGAGAGCATTTGTGTTGATCTCTGTGGGGAGATCCAGGCAGAAGGGTGGACTTCCAGCCTACGTAGTAGTTGGTGGATGCAGGGGAGGCCTTAACAGCATGCCATCCTTCTTGTGCTGAGTAATCTCTGAGCAGATAAACTTCTGGAGATGGTGGTGTCCCTCTGCCCAACCTTGCTGGGGGTGCCAGCCTGCAAGGCCTTGCTCAGACAAGTCCTGGACTCTTCAGTGTAGGCTTTTTCAGCCCTGCAGTGAGTTTTTAAAGGCTGGAGTGCATCTCTAGAGTATAACTTCCAAAGGTGTGTGTGCTGCCCTGGGGCTGCAGCCAGCGTGGTGTCAAGCGGCCCGCACACGGAGCCCATGGGCGCCGGACGTGGCTGGCAGCTCAAGGACCAGGCCTGGCGCGCTGCTCCTGCAACAGGAGTTCCTTGGCCCACTCTCCACATGTCTCCAGGCTGCGAGGGGTGCAGCCCTGTGGCAAATGCTGTTCTCAGCCATGGGGGAGCTCCCACTGATGTTCTGAGCGTGAAGAAAGAACTTGGGTGGAAGGACCTGGGCAGCTGCCAGATGAGAGTGATTTTTGCTTGGGACTCAGTTTCTGGGTAATTTGACTAAACCTAATGCACCAGGGAGTGAAGAGCATCAGCATTCATCTCATATGCTGTTGGCTGGGTGGTCTCCCACAGAGCTGAGCTGAAGCATTTTTTTCAAAGGGCAGTGTAGAGGTGGCTGAGATGTTCTGGTCAGCTCTGTCCATCAGGAGTAAACTCAGTGGATGTGCCATGTGAAATGTGGCACTTGGTGCTCTGGTCTAGCTGGCAAGGTGGTGATTGGTCAAAGGTTGAACTCTGTATTGGAGATCTTTTCCAACCAAAGTGATGCTGTTGCTCTTAAGGTGTTATCCAAGGCAATAAAGTGTCATTTGTCATCAGCATAGCTGTTACTTTCCTAGAGCTTGTCTTTCCCTGAGCTGCCAGCACCAGCAATCCTTGGGGTTCATCTTAACATTCATCTCTTACAGAATGGGTATGGGGCAAAGCTACCAGGAAGGTCTACATATCACATGGCTGTGAATTACAGTGTGCAGGGAAGAGCTGTGTGCTCCAAGGTCCTGGGTAGGTGCTGCCCAGGGATGTCTTAAATTGCATGTCTTGACCAGTGGATGGAATAGTAAAAGCTGTTCTCAGTCCTTGGATTGGACATCTTGCTGTTGGGGCACTTTCCCAAGGTGTGCTGTGAATTGCAACTTGTGCTGGTGGAGTGATCTGCTTGAGACAGGGGTAAATCACAATAAATGTGGTAGTTCGGTGGTTGGTAACAGGATTTAAAGGATAATTTGGGGTCTACAGGTAGAGTTGACCTCAAGAGATGAAACCACCTCTGTGGGCTCAGTGTAGCTGCTTGTTTCTGTCAAGTGTCTGGCTTGAGTATGATGGATCTTGGGTATCATGAGTCTTGTGCATGCTCCCTTGGGCATCTTTAGGGGATGATGCAGGAGTAAAGGTGTATCCAAACAGCTGTTACTAGGGAAAGCTCAGCTGAGTAGGAGGAGGAGTAGTTTGAAAAAATGCTCCTTTTCCAGGGAGTGGCCTGCGCGACCAGGACCTGGCAGCGCCATGCAGTGTCACGGTTGTTCCACAGAGCTCAAACCTGCCAGTGCTGGGCTGGCGTGCCCAGAGATGGAGCAGAGTGCACTGGCTCCGTGTCAGGCATTAGAGCTGCAGCAGTGAGTCAAAAGTCAGCGCCGAGTTTCTATTAAAAGCTCCTGTTCTGCTGTCCCCTGCAGAGGAGCATTGCCATGTGCCTCCCGTGCTGCACTGAGCAGAGGCAAGAAAAGTTCCAGAAGCTCTTGGTGTGAGTGGTGGATGGGAGTCACTGTTGACCCCTCAGTTAAAATTTCTCCTCTAGGTGTGAAAAATACTTCTTTGCACTTGTGTTTTTTTCTTACCCTGAGTAGTTCCATGATATTTGCTTTTTCACTTTGGGACTTTCATGGATGCTCTTGACTCTGGGAATTGCTGATGCATCTTGCATGTGTGTTGGGAATGATTTTTCCCTTACATGAGCTGTCTGCTTGAGAGGGGAGACAAGGCCAACTTCCCAGGAAGAACTGTGGCCCCAATGCCTTGAAGGCTTTTTTTAGGTGGGCAGTCTGTGTTGGGCTCTTGTGTCCCATTCCCCAGGAGGGGTTTGGTGGGTTGGAGCAGGGAGTAAGACCAGGATGCCTTTGGGATGGTGCTGAGGAATGAGATCTGGGTGTCTCATGCTGGTGTTTCCTAGGCTACCTGCACAGCCTGGTGTCAGGGCACACAGCCTGGTCACTGAGCAAGGATAAGAGGAAATGCTGCATTTGTTTTGTGGCTTTTCCTCCCAATGTCCCTGTGAGCAGCTGTGGGGTACCAGGTGAAGCTGAGTCAGGCCCACTGGTGTGATGTGGGGTCTCCCATGAGCTCAGTGTGTCCTGCAGTGTGTGTAATCAAGTGCTGCCTGTGCAGAGCTGTCAAAGCTGCTGGAGTGGATGGAATCAATCTGTGTTAACAGCAGGATGTCAGCACTTCCAGGACATGAGGTTAGGATTGGGGCAGTTGGAGCTGGCAGGATTTTGTGTGGTGGTAAATGCCCAGACAGTGGATCTGTTTGAAGGCCAGTAATCCTGACACTTGAGTGTGCTCATACTGGCCCTACTGGTTTTGTAGCTGCTGTGAGAGCTGAGAAATTCTGGGAGAAATGTGTACATGGTGGCAGAGATGAGGGTGACATAAATGCGGCAGAGCACCTGGACCCTGTAATGCCGCTGGGAGCTCGCAGTGAGCCCCAGACTCTTGCCATTGCATCCCAAATGGAGTTCTAGTCCTGCATCTCTGCTAACCGGGAGACGAGGGACAGGACAGCATTGTCTGGTAGCAGTGTGCCTGGCGGTAGCTGCTCCAGGTCTCTGGAGTGCTGCACAGCTGGGGTCAGCACAGGGCTGCCGGTGTCCCAAACCACAGTCCTCACTGGCTGGGGAGGAGGAGGAGGAGGGTGTCAGCGCAGGAGCATTTGTTGGCAGCAAGGCTTGGGCTGTGGGATCAGCTGCTTTGCTTTGCCTCTTGTGCTGTTTAGTGACTAATCAGATTTTGGAGGCTGTCGGACAGATTCAGCTGTCTCCCCAGAACAATACGCCAGCTGTATTTTTAAACACATCACGTGGCTTCAGAGAAGTCGGCAGAGCAGAGAGTGTGGCTTGCTGGGGCTGGGAGATGCTGTGCCCTGCTCAGAGCTGTGAGTAGGAGGGAGCTGTGCCACATTCCCTCGGTCCCGGAGCTGCTGCTGCCCAGGCTCTGCCCAGGTAAGGACTACTGGGCTGGCCAGTGTTTTCCTGTGGCTGTAGGGCTGGGTGTGAGCTCAGGTGCTGCTCTCGGGGAGAGCCAAGGGCAGGAGGTCCCTTTCTCAGTGTGATCAGAGGTGAGTTCCTAGTCCTGTTATGTAGCCAAAATAGGGGAATCCTGCAGGAAAAAGGCTCTGCAAGTGTGGGAAGATGTTGTGACTCTTGCTGAGGGCTCTGCCTTGAGTTGAGGGAGCTGCTTCAAGTAAAGGACTCACCTGTACCTGTGTGAAGTCTCTGTTGGTGCGGTGAGGTTTTTCCCCCAAGTGTGAGGCTGGAGATGCCAGCTTCATGGCAGGTGTGTCATTGGATGATGCATCTTGGGATGGGTACATCCCAGCATCTTGCCTCAGTCGTGCTCAGCGGCTCTTCCTGGCGCTGACTGCACCGTCCTGGTGTCTGACTGCGGTGCACTTGAGCACAATGGTGTTGTCACTCTCCTGGTTTGGGTGGTGGTTTGGATTATTAATCCTCATCAGCACAGGAGCTGATGAAAATCTGGGTTAAAACCTTGTGGTTCAGCTTGCTGTGATCCGGTGGAGCTTGGAGGATCTCAAGTGGATCCCAAATTTGCTTTGCTGAAATCTGAACGCTTCAGGGCAAGCTGCCTTGTTTTGCAGCCTCTGAATAATTAAAACCATTTCTGAATGCTTTGCTCTTTTCACTGGGTTTGGGTACACATTCAGCTTGCTGAGACTTGCTGCTTTTGAATAGACTGGCTTGTGTTGTGCCCCTGTGGGATCCCTGCCCTGCGTTCCTTCTCCTTCTGGGTGGCAGCTGCCCCCACATCACTGACCAGGATGTGACTTTTTGACCTTTGGGTAGCCTGGTCCTCTGCTCAGAAGCAACTCTTTTTGTAGGGAGGCATTTTCCTGGATCCTCCTTAGTGGGAGGAAGACTTGCAGTGTGAGGGAAGCAGTCTGGCACATCCTCATCTGCAGGCTCTGGGGCAGAGGCCTGACCAGACAGGCTTGCTGTGAACACACACCAGGGACAGCGAAGCCTCTCTGTCAGCAGCCCAGGCTGGCACCTTCCTGTCTGCCCACAGCCAGCTCCTGTCAGGGCTGATGTGAGCAGTGTCCCACCTCTGAGCCTGAAAATTCCTGCTGGTGGGCAAGCTCTGCCTGCCACGGGTGTGTGCCCCCGTCCCTGGGGAGCTTGCTGAGCCCCAGCTTGCTCCAGCACAAGCAAGCATGGACTGGGCAGAGGGCCCTGTCCCAGAACACCTCTGAGGTCCACAAAATGGGATGTGGGGTCTCTGAACTTCTCCCAGATGAAGTGGGTTCTCCTGGGCAGTCTGTCTCATAACCCTTCATGTTTGTCAGCCCCACCAAGCTGCTGTGGGTTCTTTGCAACACCATGGCCCAACTGATGGCAAACACCAGAGGTGCCACCTGCCAGACATGCCATTTGTGGGCTGACAGGAGCCTGGTGGCCTCCTGGGCCACAGGAGCCAGGAGGAGGGAGCAGTGTTGTGCTTGCAGCCCTGACAGACTCTGTCTCTCTGTTGCAGTTCTCAGCATGCTGAGTAACCCTCTCGGGAATGTCCTGGGGAAGCCCCCGCTTGGTTTTCTGCCTTTAGACCCCATTGGTTCAGACCTGCCAGAAAAGTTTTCCACGCCATCGCTGAGGAACTCCCGCTCCCTCCTGGACTCCCGCTCCAGCAGCCCCTCGGACTCGGACACCAGTGGGTTCAGCTCTGGTTCTGACCACCTCTCAGACTTGATTGTAAGTTTGCCTCCTGGGGTCTCGCTGTGTTCTTGGGGGAGCACGGAATAGCAGAATGGAGCTGCCAGCCAGAGTCCTGTCTGCTCAGGAGCAGGGGGGAGTGCTGGGGGGAGCTGTTGTGCCCACACTGGCACAGCCCCCAGAGTTTGGGGGAAAGGCTGATCATGCAGTCCTTCAGCACAAGCAAGCAATACCCTAATTTATTTTTCTTCTAAGCTAATATTTTGGCCTTCTGGGTCTGTCTTTGCAGCCCTGCTGGGTTACAGTAGCTCCCAGAGGGATCTTGAGTGCTTGAGCTGGTGTGTGGCAGAGGGGTGTCTGTGCCCTGATCTCAGTAGGATGGCTGATCCAGCTTGGTCTTCTCAGGAGCTGCTGTCCCTGCCTTTCATTGCCCTTCCCATTTGCTGACTGCACTTCTCCATCTCAGAGTGGTTTCTTCTAGAGCAAACTGGGTCTAGTCTGTTCCCATTCCCTAAAGCACAGCTAAATTTGGAAGGCAGGGAGCAAGTGAGTGTCTGGCTGGCTGTCCCAGTCTGCTCTGCTGGGGCTGTGGCGGGTGCAAGTGGCAGCTCTGGGTGCCAGCAGGACAGCCTGGCTCTGGCCAGTTCCGGGGTGCTGCTGCATGGCCTGACCTTGGCACAGGAGGATAAAGCCAGGAGCTGCTCCAGGCTCTGCTGTGGTGGCTTTGACCTGCATGTTGGGCTGGGTGTGAAGGACAGAGCTGACTGGATGTGGGGTTGATTCTGCTGTGATCCGCCATGGAGAATCAGGATGCGCTAAGTGGCTGCAGTAGCCGGGCAGCGATGGTGGCAGGCGGCACAGGGCTCTGTGCTGGCCTTGTTTGTGAAGGACAGGACTTACAGCACGGCCCTGGCGTGGGTGGCTGCTGTGGCAGCACAGGGACAGAGCCGCAGCGCGGCTGGCACGGAGCTGTGCCGCGTCTCGCCTCCCTGCTGTTCCATTAATCTGAGCTTTCCCTCCTCCTGCCCTGGGAGGGGCTGTGGTCCATGGTGCCCACTCCCTGCTCAGGCAGCCCTGGAGCTGGGCTGTGAGGATGAGATCCAGCTGGTGCCTGCAGAGCCCCTGGGTACTTCCAGGGAGCCCTGCTCACTGTGGGCACAGCACAGAGCCTGAGGCTCCTTCTGGGGTGGCTGGTGCTCCCTGAGGGTGACACTGTCCTTGAGGCTCCAAAGCCAGGGGTTAGCTCTTGGCTTGGTGGTCTGTGAAGTGCCTCCTGCTTAATGATCCCTGCTGCTGATCATGGGCATGGATTCAGTGGGGAATAGCCCAGGGCTTTCCTGGGGTGCCAGGATGTGTTGGCGTGGTTGCTTCTGCCAGGCCTCAGAGGGTCTCAGGAGATCCCTGAGACCTCCCTCTCCTGCCATGAGCAAGGGCAGGGTCCTAGAGTGATACCTCACCTGTGGCATTACATGCTCTTACTCAGAGCTGGATTTCAGTGTGGCTTTTCTCTTGCAGTCAAGCCTTCGCATCTCCCCTCCTCTGCCTTTCTTGCCTCTCAGTGGGGTATCAAGAGACCCCCTGAAGATGGGAGTGGGATCCCAGCTGGATAAAGATCAAGCTGCCCTGGCTGCAGTAACCTCCTCCTCGGCCAGTGCATCGAAAAAATGGCCTGGAGCTTCCGCGTGGCCTTCCTGGGATCTTCTGGACTCTCCAGAAGACCCCTTCAGTATTGAAAGAGAAGCCCGGCTTCATCGGCAGGCAGCAGGTGAGTCGGGAGGGGTGTCCATGGCATGGTCCCACACCTGGGGGGAGGGCAGGTGGTCTCTGTGCAGACACTGGCTGGACACAGTTTGCAGCAGAGCAGACCTTGCTCCAGGCCCAAGCCCGACTCTGACTACCTGCTGTGAGAGAACAGGCGGGTGTGGGCAGCTGCCTGTGGCTGTGCAGCTCTGCTCAGCTTGTAGCTGGGGAATAGGGGGAGACCTGTGGGAGAGTGGGAAGGAAGTGATCCTGTACTGAGTAGTACTGGTGTCTTCTCTAAGCTGTGAACGAAGCAACCTGCACCTGGAGCGGGCAGCTGCCTCCCCGAAACTACAAGAACCCCGTCTACTCCTGCAAAGTGTTCCTGGGAGGAGTCCCATGGGACATTACAGAAGGTGAGGCCCCATGCCAAGGCCTTGGGTGTTGACATCAGGAGGGTGCAGGATGGAGCTTTTTGTGGAGGACACTGACCTCTCTCCTTTTGTCTGTAGCTGGGCTGATCAACACTTTCCGTGTTTTTGGCTCCCTGAGTGTGGAGTGGCCCGGTAAGGATGGCAAACACCCACGCTGTCCTCCCAAAGGTAATATGCCTAAAGGTAATAGCGACACGGTAGGGTTACTTTTTTCCCATGCTATGTTACAGCACGGATGCTGGGATGGTACAGCTGCATGCTGGTGACTGGATGGTACAGAGCACCTGGGGTAATGTCCTGCCCTCACTTGGGTCTGCACCTGGGCTGCAGAGCACTGGCACCCCAAACCCAGCATCCCCACCCATCTGTAGCAGGGTTGGATAGAACTGTGGGCTGGGTGAGCCCTCTCTGGGTGTACCTGGAACCCTTTGTAGGGTTGTGGCTCCAGAACAGCTGCTGGTCCCACTGCCAGCATGTGCAGCTGGGCTGACATACTGCATAAGCAGGAATTAGTTACAGGGTAGAAAGCAGCTGGTTTGGAGGTCCTGTAGTGCCTGATGGCCTTACTCAGTCACTGGAGCAACGTGAGGCAGAGTACTGGCATCCATGGAAGGGACTTTAAAACTCTGGGCTTTAATTGAGCCAGGCCATCCTAAGGATGAAGCAGGGTCTATTTTCCTGCAGACCTCTCTGTGGCCAGGCTGGTGCTGCCCACCTGGCATGTCCAGGTGTGGTTTGTGTGTGACACTGTGGCCCATGTGGCCCTGGTCCTGGGCATCCTGCCCCTTGTGCTGTGCTTGGGGTTTGGGCTCTTCCCAGTTTGGCTTATACCCAAGAGTCTGCTGGGAATAGCAGGAGACTGCCATGCAGATACTTCAGGTGGCACCCAGGAGAGATTTTGAGGATGTCTGCAAACTGGGATGAGCTTTTCATCCTCTACCACAGCTCTGACAGCTGCTTCTTTCCCTCCCCCTCCAAAGGATACGTCTACCTGGTGTTTGAGTCAGAGAAGTCGGTGCGTGCACTGCTCCAGGCGTGCTCCCAGGACCTGCTGAGCCCTGATGGGCTCAGTGAGTACTACTTCAAGATGTCCAGCCGCAGGATGCGCTGCAAAGAGGTGAGCAGAGCTGTGAGAGCAGCCTGACATGGCAGCAGGAGATGCAGAGGAGATCCCTGGAGGAATGGAGAGCAGGGCTGGAACAGCAGCTGAAAGCATGCTGGCTCCTGGCTGGCTTTGACTGCTCTGTGCCTGTAGTAGGGATGTGTCAGCTCAGTGTTTGTCCTTGACAACAGCTTGTGTCAAACCAACCTGGAGCTCCTGGGTTGGTGGCAGACCCTGCCTTCAGGCTTCAGTTAGCTGGGACAGAGCATGGAGACAGGAATTAGACCGCTCTGTGCTGCTTCTATCACACCTTTGCTCGCAGAGGCAGACTGGGGTCCCTCAGGTGCTTTGTCAGGCCTCCTCTACTTGCAGAACAAATGGCTCTCACACTCAGCAGGCAGATATTCTGGATCCCAGGCTGCTCTCCAGCATGGCCTTGGCTGGCTGACCTGTGCTCTGGTGGTGCTGGGGCTTACAGGAAAGGGGGCTTCAGATTAGGGACAACTGTCTGCGTTCAGGGAGTTACAGGATGGAGATGCAGCTCTTAATCTAGACAGGCACAAACTAAGTGTGCTCCAGACAGCTCTCCCGGTGTCTGGCAATTGGTAGTGCTTCTGTGCTCAGTGATTTAGTTTTACCAGAAGCTTCTCCTCTCCAGAGCCCTCCATCAGCTGCAGAGCAGATGGGAGCTCCTGATGGAGCTGGCAATGGGTGGTTATTCCAGAGGTCCCCTCTAACATCAGGCTCCTGTGCTGGGAAGTACCTGACTGGGCCATAAATGCAGGTGGAGGGATGTGGATTGTCCTCTGGCAGCCACCCCCAAGGGACTGCTGGCTTGGGTTCTAGTTTAGCTGGAAGCAGAGTTTGGTTTTATCCCCTTTTGGGCTCTCTGGCGGTACGTGGATCTCTAGATGGATGTGGACCCTGAGCAGTAGTAGATAGCAAATGACATTTGCAGCTCGGGGTGAAGTCTGAGATTCGGGGGTGCTCCTGGTTGCAGGTGCAGGTGATCCCGTGGGTGCTGGCCGACAGCAACTTCGTGCGCAGCCCCTCGCAGCGGCTGGACCCCAGCAAGACGGTGTTCGTGGGGGCCCTGCACGGGATGCTCAGCGCAGAGGCCCTGGCAACCATCATGTATGACCTGTTCGGAGGGGTGGTCTATGCTGGCATCGACACTGACAAGCACAAGTATCCCATAGGTAAGTGATGATTCCACCAGGATTGGTGGTCACCCCACCATGCTCTGAGGAGGCTGTGGTGTGCCCTTGGTGTGTCCTTCTGTTGGAAGACTGCCCAGGTGCCAGGTTTGGGAAGCAGATGCTGTCCAACCTCTTCTGCAGTCTGTGCTTCTCATCTGCTGGCCCTGGGGAGGGCTGGTAGAGCCGATGTGCCTGGGAGTTGGAAGGTCTAGGATCATTCCAGAGCAGCCTGAAGTTTTGAATATCCCTTTAGGCATTGCTGGAGGTTTCTCTGTCCTTGTGCAATGCTGTTAGTGGTTGTTGGATGCTACTGTAGCTGCTTTTCCGTTCCCAGAGCAGAGACAGCTGTGGGTCTTCTCACTCTTGGGCTCTAATCACCAGAGCTGAAACATGGTGTGTCATGACATGCGTACCTCCCTGGAGGCCTCATGGGCCAGGGGACAGCACTGAGGTGGCTGGTCTGTTGGAAAAACCCCACAGCCTGTGCCTGAGGAGCGGCTTTCCAGGCTCAGGCTGCAGCAAGTCACGAACTTGGAGAGACTGTGAATCTCCTGGTGTTGCCAGGCAGTAACAGTGTCAGAGCTTGGTAGCACAGAGGTGTCGCTGCTTATCACTGTCCTTGGACAGCAGTCAGGCTTTTCTGGGCAAGGCTCAGGTTTAGGACGTTCCTGTGGTGCTGCAAAAAGCCCCTGAAGTGCCTTTAGGGAGGGACAGTCTCAAGGGGCTGGGAATGTGCGAGTCTGAGACTTCAGGCAAATTCTCAGTGTGACTGTGGATCAGGTGTCCCAGACCCTCCCTGTGCTGGCCCCGTGAGATCCCCAACCCCCTGTGGTTGGTGCAGAGCCCAGATTGCTCCAAGTAGGCGAGATCCATCTCCAGCAGCTCAGTGGCACTTCCACCCTTGGGGCTGTCCTAAAGTCACTGCAGTCAGAGCTCAGTTTTGGTAACTAAGCTGTGCCCTGCTTGATTGTGCTGATTGAGGCATCTCCTGTAACCCCAGACTGGATCCAGGCCCTCCTGCCTGTGTCCTGTGCGATGCTTCAGGAGAATGGATCGGGTTTGTGTGGCACTTCGTGCTGTGTCTGAGCTGTAGGGAACTGCTCCAGTCCTGGAGCTTGGCTGGAAGCGAGTGGTGCAGGAATGCTGCTGACTGGCAATGAGGCTGCAAAACACCAGGCTCTGGGGTGAGGGGGAGGCTGGGAGTAAAAGCTGCTGAGCTGTTGGCACTGGCGTATTTCAGGTGTAGCGTGAAGCACTCCTGGTGCTCTTGAGAATGTGGTGCCTGGAGAAGGAGGCAGGAAGAGCCTCCAGGCCCTGGATACCGTCTTCCTGCCAAAGGCACTTCCATGTCTGAGCTGGTGCTGGCAGTGATTCCCTCTCAATCTCTGCTGTTCCTCTAACAGTTGTGGTCTGGCTCATTCCAGGGTCGGGCCGTGTCACCTTCAACAACCAGCGCAGTTACCTGAAGGCTGTGACTGCTGCGTTCGTGGAGGTCAAAACCACCAAGTTTACCAAGAAGGTGAGTGGGGCTGGTGGGGCAGCCCAGGGAGGGGTCTGTGTGATGGGTGGTACTGCTTGGAGCACCAGTGCTTGTGGAACCTGCCCCATATTCCTGCTCCAGCCAGAGGGCAGTGGGACTGCTGCTCTGCCAGCCCCAGGGGTGCTGCTGGGGATGGATTTAGGGTACCCAGGCAGAGGGCAGTCAGCCTGGTGCTGCTCCATGCCCACTGCCCAGTTCTCCTGCAGGTTCAGATTGACCCGTACCTGGAGGACTCCATGTGCCAAGTGTGCAATGCCCAGCCTGGCCCATTCTTCTGCAGAGACCAGGTACAGCCAGTTCTCCTGCAGTCTGTGCTCGGGGGTTTCCTCAAGGAGGAGCTGGCCCTGCTGCTGGGTTTTGGGGATATATTCACTGACTCTTCCCCAGTGGGCAAGATAGGGCCCAGCTGGGACGGTGGCCTTGTTTTGGAGGAGGTGCAGCCCTCCTGGGAAGGGCAGCTCTGGTACTTGCCAGGAGGCCCAGGCAAGCAATGTCTGCCTGGCTTTGAGCCAGGGTTGCTGCAGTTCACTGGAGCTGTGCCAGCACTGGGGCCTAGTGTGGGATGGACTGGTGCCCCTGAGGGGAGGGGAGGCTGCTGCTCTGTGAGCCATGATGAGCTAGGGTTGGGGTGCATTCGTCTGGGGCTGGCTGAGGCACAGGGAAGTCTAGCTGACCTCACCTTGCTGCAGGCAAAGGGGCTTGGCTGGGCTCTGGCAACTTCCTGCAGAGTTGGGATGGCATATGAGCAGGAGGCAGGAATGCCATGGGAGCGATGGAGCACTGGCAGAGCCCAGCTGCTGCCCCAGTGCCCAGGCCCTGATTTTCAGACCTGCTCAGAAGATGGAAGCTGGACGCAACAGGCCCTGCACAGCGTTGCTGGCATTCCCTCTCTCCTGCCATGGATCCACTGTGCTGGTGGGGGCTCCAGGCAGGGAGAGAGGGGAGGAGCGGCTCTGCTGGTGTCCCTTTGCTGCTGGAGGCGCCCCAGCACTCCCCCTGTGCTCTGCCCACAGATCTGCTTCAAGTACTTCTGCCGCTCGTGCTGGCACTGGCAGCACTCCATGGAGGTCCTGCGCCACCACTGCCCGCTGATGCGCAACCAGAAGAACCGAGACTTCAGCTAAGGGGCTGCTGAGGCACGGGGCTGCCGCGGGCAGAGTCCTGGGAGAACCTGCCCCGAGGAGAGCGCAGCAGCGCCTGCCGGAGCCAGGCCTGGCTGGGAACGTTCTTCCTGAGGACTGATGGGGAAAAAACAAAAATCTTACATTCATGTTTGCACTTGCTGGTCTTTTTGTTTCTGCACTAATGCACAGTGAGTTTTGTTGGGGTTTGTTTGGGGGAGTTTTGAGGGGGGGAGTGCCCCTCAAGCCATTCTGCAGTTCCCAGACTTTGGTTCCTGGTTTGCTGACAAGAAGCAAAAATTGAAAATGAATAAACCCAACCAACCAAGGGCCACGTGTCGCGGAGGCGTCACCGCAGGCGCCTCCGCCCTGGTTTTTTTATTTTTTTAAAGGCGCTTTTTTACATTCCTTGCAATACTGGTGGAGAGGGCGCAGGTCTCATTGGTCATTGTTTTGCCGTTGCCATACAGTGCCTTTCCATTCATTTACCCCCACCTGGATGGTATGACCTGGGTGTTCAGCTGGCGTTTTTTACTGTAACAACAAGGAGACTTTGCTCTTCATTTAAACCAAATCATATTTCATATTTTAGGCTCGAGGGTTTTTACGAGTTCCTTTTTACACTCTTAAAAACAGTTTTTAAGTCGTTTGAAACGAGAGATTTTTTCTTTCCTGGCAGCTTTTAACATTATTGCAATTTGTGTCTGGGGGCTGCTGGCAGGACGTTGTAAATCCAGGGATTTGCAACGGGACAGGCCGGGCTTTGTTTTTGTTTTCGGATTTGAAACTGGACGGGATGAGGGTCTCTGAGCTGCTGTATATAGTTTTAAATAGTTTGTTGCACTTTTTTAAGTTGCACTTATGGGGGGTTGATAGAGGTTTTTAATCACACAAAGTCACAGGACTTAACTTTTCTTTTGTAACAAGCTAAAAAAGGGCTGCGTTTTGGTGGACGATGAAGGTTCCTGGGAGCCCTTTCTCTTAGAGGGGACAAGTAACTTTCCTTTCCTTCCCGAGATGTTTGGAGTATCAGTGCAGTCGACTGAAATGCTGCTGCTGGGATTTGAGACCTTTAATTATGCCAATTATTATTATTTTGTTACTTTCCTCTCTATCGGAAGCTGTGTGCCAAAGAACCAGTGTCATAATTTCTCCCTCTTTACTATGATTTTTTTTTTTTTTCTTTCCTGCTGAGCTGATGTTGCATTGTTGCATATCCCAGCTGCTCTTTGTGGGGTTTTGTGAAGCTGTGTGTGAAGTCTCTACCTCATTGTAGTATATGCAGGCAAGACTGCACTCTCCTACAGACGCGTGGAGTAAGCTGTGGTGTAGTTTTTGGCACATAATAAACACGTTGCAGCAAAAAAAACTTTCTTGGCCCTCGTGTGCTTCATGGGGGATCTCTACAGCTTGGAAGGCTCTGGTGTCACATTCTGGAGGTGTGGCGGGGGAAGCTGTGGGTGTGGTTGGGGTGGGGGAGGGATGGACGGAGCTATGAATTGTGGATGCTGTAGGTGACTCGGTTGGGAGGGAGCTCTCTCTGTTGGACAATGCATTTTTAGATTCTGCTTACCCGAGGTGCCCGTGAGTCCCTAGGCTCCAGCTGGAGCTCCCCTAATAGCAACAGCAAGTTAATGAGGCTGATTGGAGGGGCCTGTGTTGCTCTGCGTTCTCACTGTGGCAGTGGAGGGATAACACCCTGTAGGGCTGTGAGGGGACAGGGACCCCAGGGCTCCTCTCTGTGAGGCTGGGGAGAGCTGAGTTGGACTTAGGCTGCCACAGTGGGCACCTTGTGTGTGCCCCATGTCCCCTGAGCAAGGAAGGCTTTGGGCTCCTTCCACGTCCCACTGTGGTAACTCTGCAGGAGCTTTGCTGTGGTCACCCCTCCTCCTTTGGGGCTGGCTGCTGCTCGCAGGGGTGGTGTGAGGTTTGTAGGTGTTCAGTGTCCCCTCTCAGGCCCAGGTGCCACCACGAGTCCCCCTGCTCCCTCCCGTCCCGGGCTGCTCCCTCCCGTCCCGGGGCGCGGCCGGTGCCGAGCCCCGCCCACCGCGGCCCCGCCCACCTGCCCGCGGCTGGAACCCTCCGAGCCGCCAGGGGGCAGGCTGGACGTTGCGGGCTTCCGGCGCCTCCCGCCACCTTCCGCTCTCTTTCCGCGGCCGTCGCCGACATGGTGGGTCCGGGCCCCGCCATCCGCCGCCATCCTCGGGCGGGCCCGCGCCCCCGCAGCGGGGAGCGGCGGTGGGGACCGGGGGGGAGCGGGGCCAGGGGCTGTGGTGCGTGGTGGGGGCCCGGATGGCTGGGGAAAGGGGGGACCGGGGCGGGGGGGTGCTGGGCCTGGGCTCGGCGGAGCCTGACCGGCGGCTCTCCCGCCCGCCCCCGCGCAGGGACGCGTCCGGACGAAGACGGTGAAGAAAGCGGCGCGGGTGATCATCGAGAAGTACTACACGCGCCTAGGGAATGACTTCCATACCAACAAGCGCGTGTGCGAGGAGATCGCCATCATCCCCAGCAAGAAGCTGCGCAACAAGATCGCAGGGTGAGGGACTGAGGGCCCCGGGGGTTTCGGGCACGAGCGGGGTCCCGCGTGGGCTTTGGATACCGGAGGGTCGCAGGAGGTTTGGGCACCGCGGGGGCCCGGATGGGCTTTGGGCAACTGGGGGTGTCCCGACGGGTTTGGGCATCGGAAGGTCCTGGGGGGTTCGGGCACGGCGCGGGGGTTCCTGCTGGGCCCTGCATTCGAAAGTGATCACGGTCTCGCCCGTGGCCGGGTCATTGATAGTGCAGGAAGAGGAATGCGAGAGTTTTCCCGTGTTTGGAGGGGTCTGTGTCCCCCCCAAACCCTGTTGCTGTCGGACATTTTGTCTCAGATGTTCCCTGGAGATGGTGGGACATCGCCGGGGTAGGTGGTGGCCGCTGTCCTCATCCTGCTGTGGTTCCAGGATGGGGGGTGTGGGGAAGGGTGACATGAATCCTGGTAAAGCCCTGGACATCCCCGTGTCCCCGCAGGTATGTCACCCACTTGATGAAGCGAATCCAGAGGGGCCCCGTCCGTGGCATCTCCATCAAACTGCAGGAGGAGGAGAGGGAGAGGAGAGACAACTACGTCCCAGAGGTGAGGCTCTAGCTTCCCCATCGCTCCGTCCTGCCTCATCGTATTTCCATAATTGGTCCAAAGTTTTTAAAAACAGACCCTCAGCCAGGAGGAGCTGAGGAGGGCTTGGATCAATGGGGCTGAGGTGGATCCCTCCAAAGCTGCTTCCTGGGACAGGAAGGGCAGCTGGCTTCTCGTGGTTTCATTTTCCTTACTTTAAATGGGGGGAAAAATAATTTGATGGGAGGCAGGAATATACTTCAGAGTGGCTGAAAACCTGCCCTGTAGCCAGTATCCCTAGAGAAGAGAGGGTTTTGGTGAAACCTCATTGCCTTAACCCTCTGGATGGGATCAAGATCTCACCTGTCACCTGGATGAGGTGCTCCAGGAGTGTGTCCCTTGTTCCAGGAGTATGATCCTATTGCTCCTAAATCCCGTAGCTTTCAGGTATAGCACATCTTGCCCCTTTCCCATTTTCCCCATCAGCTCCTGGCAGAGCTGCTGGTTTCTGTGCTGGTACCGGGGTGTGATTGCAGGAAAGGAGAGACTGTGCTGCAGCTGTTGGTTTCAGTGTGAGCACACAAACCTGTAGTTTGTGGTTTCTTAGAAAAATCCTGATGTTAGGTAGCTGTTGGGGAAGGAAACCTGTGGAGGTTTGGGGTCTGGAGAGGGCTGGAGGAAGTTTCTCTGGGATTAAAGAGCAGGAGAGCACTGGTCCTGAATGTGAGACAGCCTTTGCTGGCACCGTGGTGGACTTGTGTCTCAAGGCAGCTATGAGTGTTACTGATGACTGCCAGGACTGGTGCAGTTGACAGTCCCACACCAGCCCCTTAGCCAGCCTTGGCCTGGAGCAGGCTGGGCCTCGGTTTCCAAAGATTTGCCATAAAACAGAATCTATTGCCAGTGGCCTCTCACAGTGTTCAGTCAGGAAAGCTGTGTTCCATCAGGATGCTCCTGGCTCTGCCTCCAGAACTGTTCCCCACAGTGGTGGGAGGAGACCGGAGTGGCTGTGGGGACACCCTGGCAGTTGTGGGGCTTTATCAGTCATACCTTTCCTCTCCCCTCTGTCCCCAGGTCTCTGCCCTTGACCAGGAGATCATTGAAGTGGACCCAGACACCAAGGAAATGCTGAAGCTCCTGGTGAGTGGCCACAGCTGTTCCCTGCCCAGCTGCTGGTGTATCCCCAGCACAGCTCCTGCTGCCCTGAGTGGCCGGATGGTGTGGAGGGGGTCCCTCTGCCCTGGCTGCTCTGGGAAGATTCATTCCTGTATGGCTTTTGGGAGGGCAGAGGCACAGGGGCTTTGCCACTGGCAGGGTGGGTGTGCTCCTTCCCCTCCATTCTGATGATTCACTCACCAAGGAGTCAACCTCTGGAGCAGGGTGGCCTCCCCTTCTTAGGAGGCCTGCATCCACCCTTTTGTGTTGCCACAGCACCTTCCCACACCTTCCCAGAGGACCTTGCCCCCACTGTCAGCAGGCATGATGTTGTGACTGATCCCGTTGTTCCCATGCTGTTTTCCAGGACTTTGGCAGCCTGTCCAACCTGCAGGTGACACAGCCCACAGTGGGAATGAACTTCAAGACGCCCCGAGGAGCACTCTGAGTCTGTCCCTGTGTGTCACTTTTCCAATAAACGTAAGGAAACCATCTCAGCCTGCCTGGTCTTTGGGCACCCAAGGGATGAGGGAGGGTGGGTCCTCGGGGTGCTGCATTGGAGCATGCAGGAGACTCAACACCTTCATGCGTACCAGCATCTCTTCAGGTACTTTCCTGGCGGTTCAGGGTGTGACGAGCAAAGCTGTTATTTTAGAGGCTCTCCTGCCTTTGGGGCAGTGGGAGACGGCAACTGTAGTGGCTCCTTGGAGCTTGTGGGAGCCTGTCCCAGGTTTGCCTGTGCTTTGTCCAAGTGGACCACGTGGGGGTCAGGCTCTGCCACAATGAAAGTTGCTTGTTAGAACCCTCTTGGTCCCTTTCAAGTGCTTAAATGAAAGGGAAAAGTCTTAAAATCCCTTGATTAAATGAAAGTAAGGAGACCTAGGCATGTCACTCCAAGGAAAACTTGCTTAAACTATATAAACACAGGTTAAACTGCCCTCAAAATAAAAAGAAAATACTGGGTTTTGGGGAGAAATATCTGTATTTGTTTGTTGTGACATTTAGTTTAAGTAGTTACTTAAAGAAGCAAATACTGCAATAACGAGCCAGTGATTAAATAACATATTGAACACCGTGAGCTGCAGTCGGATAACTTATAAATCATCTGGCAGCTCTTACATTGAAGTTTTTGCTGCTCCAGCCACCTGTTCCTTATAATTTCCTCTTCATTTTGGTCTTGTCGCAGTAAATGCTAAATTTGCTTTGAACCCAGTACGCTGCGTAGCCTGAGGTGCCGGGGATGAAGTCGTGGAGTTCCCCCTCATATTTCTTCATGTCCCGTGCAGAGGCATAGCCTGCAGAGGGAAAATGGGCTCACTGAGTCCCTGCTCCACCTGCCCCATCCGCAGCCCTTTCCAGCTGTATTTACCTGTCACCATGTTATTTATTGGGTATTCCTGGAGGGCACGGTATGGAAATTCTCCCTGGGCAAGTGCTTCAGAGTCTGTTTCTTCACTGCTGTATCAGGAGGGAAAAAAATCTGTATGTTAGTTCCTATGTGTTAGGATTGCTTGGAATAGGGGGTGCATCCAAATCCCACCACCCAAGGTAGGAAAATACCTCTCGTCCAGGTCTAGCACTTCCTCCTCTGGTTCTTCCTCGCAGCCATTTCTTGCCACTTCTGATTCCTCTGTTGGATTTTCATTGGGCTGTGAATGTGAGCACAAGGATGAGTTACAGTTGTGCCCTGGGTCACATGCAGGCCACCTGGGACACGCTCCGAGTGCACGGAATTTTTAGGGCTTATGATTGTCAAGTGTAATTCAGAGTTAAATTTTAAATCTAAGGGCATTCCTGCTTTGAAAGTGCTGGGAAGTTGCTTTGAGAGGAGAGTGGGTGGTGACATGGGGAAAGAAAACATGGCAAAGGGCTTAGCTCAGCCTGTGGCAATTGGAATCCCTGAACAGCACACTGCTGGGAGACTGGATATGTCTGGTCAAGGGAGACAGTCCATCCAGTGCTGTTCCCTTAGGGATGTCATGCTGGGAGGGACACCCAGCACAGCAAGCCCAAGGAATCAGAATCATTTAGGTTGAAAAAGACCATCGAGTCCACCCGGTGACCAATCACCACCTTGTCAACCAGACCAGAGCACTGAGTGCCATGTCCTGTCATTCCTTAAACACCTTCAGGGATGGGGATTCCACCCCCTCCCTGGACAGCCCACTCCAATGCCTAATCACCCCTTCTGTGAAGAAATTCTTCCTGTTGTGCAACCTAAACCTCTCCTGGTGCAGCTTAAGGCAGTGTCCTCTCATCCTGTCCCTTGTTCCTGAAAGCAGCACCTGACCCCTACTCAGCTCCACCCTCCTGGCAGGGAGTCGTGCAGAGCCAGAAGGTCCCCTCTGAGCCTCCTTTTCTCCAGGATGAGCCCCTTTCCCAGCTCCCTCAGCCGCTCCTGGTGTTCCAGAGCCTTCCCCGGCTCTGTTCCCTTTTCTGGACCTGCTTCAGCACCAGAATGTCCTCCCTGAATTGAATTGAGGGGTCCAGAACTGGACATAGCACTTGAATTGGGGCCTCAGCAGTGCCCAGTACAGGGGGAAAATCACTTCCTGGTCCTGCTGGCCACACTACTCCTGACACAGGCCAGGTGCCATTGGCATTCTTGGCCACCTGGGCTCATGTTCAGCTGCTGTTGATCAGCACTTCCAGGGCCTTTCTTGCTGTGCCACTTTCCAGCCACTCTCACCTCGGCCTGTATCTCTGCAGTGCTTATTGTGGCCAAAGTGCAGGACCCAGAGCTTGGCCTTGTTGACCCTCATACAAATTACCTTGGCCCATCAATCCAGCCTGTCTGGGTCCCTCAGCAGAGCCTTCCTAGCCTCCAGTAGATCCACACTCCCACTCAACTTGGTATCATCTGTGTATCTGCTAATGGTTGACTCAATCCCCTCATTCAGATCATCAGTAAAGATACTGACCAGGTCTGGGCCCAGCATTGATTCCTGGGGGATACCACTGGTGACCGGACACCAACTGTCCAAACTGTGGGCTGCAGTCTTCCAGGAGATACCATGGGAAATGGTGTCAAAGGCTTTGCTGATGTCCAGGTAGGCACATCCACAGCCTTTCCTTCATCCACCAGGCGGGTCCCCTCATCATGAAAGGAGATCAGGTTGGTCAGGCAGGACCTGCCCCTCCTAAATCTATGCTGGTGGGGTCTGATCCCTTGGTTTTCCTGTATGCGCTGTGTGATAGCACTCAAGGTGATCTGCTCCATAACCTTCCCTGGCACACAGGTCACACTGACAGGCCTGTAGTTCCCCGGATCCTCCTTCCAGCCCTTCTTTTGGATGGGTGTCACATTGATACCTCATCATCTGGGACCTCCCCAGTGGGCCATGACTGAGGATAATTTATGGAGAGTGGCTTGGCGAGCTCTCCCTCCAGCTTCCTCATCACCCTGGGGTGGATCCCATCCAGGCCCATGGACTTGTGAGCATCTAAGTGGCACAGCAGGTCACTGACTGCCTCCTCTTGTATTTCTGGGGGTCCTTCTGCTCCCCGTCCCTGTCTAGCAGCTCAGGGGGCCGTTTGTCCTGATACAATCAGTGTTGAAGACTGAGGCACAGAAGGTGTTAGGTGCCTCAGCCTTTTCCTTGTCTTTGGTGATGGACACTCCAATAAAGAATGGAGGTTTTCCTTGGCCCTCCTTTTATTAATAAAGTATTTATAAAAGCATTATCCTTTACAGAGGTGGCCAGATTAAGTTCTAACTGAGCTTTCACCTCTCTAATTTTCTTCTTCCTGCATGACATAACACTTCCTGAGTTGCCTGCCCCTTTTCCCAAAGGTGATACATGCTCTTTTTTTCCCCTGACTTCTGTGAAAGCTCCCTGCTCAGCACAAGCTCATCCTTCAGCACATACATGTGTAGTACAGATTTTTCATTTTACCTGTTCTTCAAGGGCATCTGCCTTCTCCCAAATAAACCGGCCAATTTTCCTTCTGATTTCTGCCAAGAACAACAAAACTAGTGACTGTGAGAGCATCAAAGAACAGGACTGTGGCAGTCGCTGCCAGTGTGGTGCCCTGCGGGTACCTCTGGGGACAAGCCCAAATGCAAGGTTCTGCCCCCGGGCCAGGGCAAGCCCAAGCACAAATTCAGGGGGGCAAAAATGGATTGAAAGCAGCCCTGAGGAGAAGGACTTGGGGGTGTTGGTGGATGAGAAACTCATGAATATGACCTGGCCACGTGTCCTGGGCTCATCCCACAGTGTGGGCAGCAGGGGGAGGGGAGGATTCTGCCCCTCAGGCCTGCTCAGTAACAGCAGTGCTCCTCCAGCTCTGGGGTCCCCAACATCAGAAGGACATGGAGCTGCTGGAGCGAGTCCAGAGGAGGCCATGGCGATGCTCCAAGGGCTGGAGTCCCTCTGCTCTGGAGCCAGGCTGGGAGAGCTGGGGGTGCTCACCTGGAGAAGAGAAGGCTCCAGGGAGACCTCAGAGCCCCTGCTAGTGCCTAAAGGGGCTCCAGGAGAGCTGGAGAGGGACTGGGGACAAGGGATGGAGGGACAGAACAAGGGTCGACCCAGAGGACAGGGTTAGATGGGATATTGGGAAGAAATTGTTCCCTGTGAGGGTTGTGAGACCCTGGTACAGGGTGCCCAGAGCAGCTGTGGCTGCCCCATCCCTGGGAATGTTCAAGGTCAAGCCATTCTGTGATAGTAGATGGATCATGCTCTGCCCTCCGGGAGGAAGAGCCACTCCCAAGCAGAAGGAAAAGTCCCTCCCTGCAGGCAAGTAACTGTCGGTTCTGGTTTGCACCAAGGCTGCGCTCAGGGGCATTTCCCCGGGAAAAAATCCCCGGACGATTTTTTTGCCTGACCTTCTTGCAGGCAGGCAGGGGGCAGGACGAAGTGGCCCAGAATCACCGAGGGCTTCTCTCCCGCGCTGGTGCCCGCCCACACCGAGAGGTAACGGGAGTGAAAGACCGTGGCTCTGCCCTCCAAGTAACTGAGGCTCTCGTGTATGCTGGAAGAGAGAAAGAGAGGTGGTTTCCAGAGAACCTGGAAGCAAACCATAACTAAAACGTTTAGAGGGGTGTTGTCATTAAACCTGCTCTTATATTTTTGCCAAAAGCACCTAATTTTCTGCTGTTTTCTGACTGTGAGACTCTACCAGTCACATCCCGTTACAGTACCTGCTGCCGGCACCTCCCAGGCGCAGCCTGCAGGAAGGACAAGGGTAAACGTAGTTTTAGGGTTTACACGGCTCCGCTTTGCTCTTGAGGTGAAACTACTTCTTCGGGGAGGGCAAAACCAGGATTTTTCTTTAATTACCCTTCACCACGCTGGTCCCTGCTCACGCAGCTGAGCAAGGAAGCGGAAGTGGAGGGTGCTCCAGCCCTCACTGTTCTCCTTAGAGCGGAATTAAATATTGTTTGCTGGGTTTAAGGATGCATATAATGATTGCATTTTTTCACGAGAAACTATCTAACTATGTATATTGAATACATATAAAAAATTATCCAGAGTTCCCCTGGGGGAACAGCCCAGTCCGGCAGGATGTTGTTGTGGAGGGAAAGTTGTTATTCTGTGTTTCTCAGAATTCCCCTTCCTTAGCTGGAGCTGGTACCTGAAAGATTCCAAAATTCTAAGCCAGTTTTAAGCAATGGTGTGTTAAAAAGAAACTGCTTAGTCCAGCCTAGCAAAGCCTAAAAGAAACATCGCAGCTTCCTTTCCCGTAAATATGCTTACATGAAAAAATCATGAATAAATACAAATATTCACTGATACTGAGGAAGTGAGGAAGATCACTTACATTTGTACAAATGTTCTGTAGCTCTCTAATTTTTTTATATAAAGCATTTCAGCCCTTTTCCATCCATTCTTATCCCAGTGCTTCCTTTTAGCATTAATTCACATTGTTTTTTTAGCACCAGGTTCCTTCCTTGTGGATTGTGTCACCTCGGTTTTAGATGCTGCTTTTCCAGCAGATAATTCACAGCCAGCAAGAAACCAGCACAATTAATTTAATTTGCATCACAGTAAAGCCCCTCTCAACACATGGTTAGTTTTTCTCTATTGTCTATCTTCAACTTAGTGTGGGTGTGAGTTTTCCTAACCCCACTGGGCAGGAAATCCTGGCAGATCCATGCCATGACTTTAAAAACACACCCTTGACTTTTACAGGGTGTCAGTGTCCATGAAAGACTTTCCACTAACTACATTAAAGCTTCCTTTGCCCACCTGCGGGTGTCGGGGTGGGTGGCATCGCTGCTGAAGAGGTAGTCGGCGTCCAGCCAGTGGGCGATTGTCCCGCCACCGTCCACTGCAGGGGGACAGTGGGTGAGATGAGGGTGGACATCCAGGGGGTTCCCACCTCGGGGTGACCTGGGAGGGGGAGAGCTGGTTGTGGGGCTGCAGGCATGGGCCCTGAAGTGAAAGCTGTGATAGCTACCCATGGCTGTGGGACTCCCACTGCTCCCCTGAGGGTTGTTCTGGGCTTTTCCTCAGTGTGGGGGCACCATGGACTGGCCAGACCCATGCTCTGCCCTGTTGTGTGGGTCACGGACCCACGAAGGGGTGACAAGGCTGTGCCCCTGCTGCTGTGCCCTGCTGAGGAACGATGGGGCTGTGCTCCCTTCCTAATTCCCCCTGAGTGGCAACAGGGCTATGCCTCCCTAATTCCCCGCGGATTCCTGACAGCTCGGTGCTTCGGGGCTCCCCTGGACTTCGCCGTCGCTGGGCCCCCTCACCCCAGAGCTTCCTTGGGCCCGGGCTGACGCTCTGCGAGAACCAAGCACGGTGTCCGCGGAACATCGCGGCGGGAACGGCCGTGAGGGGCTGGGGGGAGGCGGGAACCGCTCTGAGGGGAAACAATGGCGGGAACGGCCGTGAGGGGCTGGGGGGAGGCGGGAACCGCTCTGAGGGGAGACGATGGCGGGAACGGCCGTGAGGGGCTGGGGGGAGGCGGGAACCGCGCTGAGGGGAAGCGGTGGTGGGAAAACCCGGCGAGAGGGAGAACGGCTGGAGCTGTGTCGGGAAGCTTTAGGCTGGATGTTAGGGAAAGGTTCTTCTTCCACCACAGTGTGGCCGGGCACTAGAACAGGCTCCCCAGGGCAGCCCCAAGCCTGACAGAGCTCAAAGGGCAGTTGGACAACGCTCTGAGGCACAGGGTGGGAGTTTGGGGTGTCCTGTGCAGGGTTAGGAGTTGGACTTGATCTTTGTTCTCCTAGAAGTTTTTCTCAAAAAACCCCTTGCATTTGGCTGACTAAGGAAACTGCTTGCAGAACAATTGCTTGTATTTCATAAAGCACAAATGAGGCTTGTTCCATGGTTCAAGCTTCCCAAGATATCCCTCAGGATACCCCATCCCCTGGGAACTGTCACTAGCAGCAGCAGCAGCACAGCAACATCCCGGGTACCTCAGAACCCCAAGGATGCTGGATAAAACAGAGAAGGTATTTCTGGACATGGTCCTGAAATCCAGCTGTTAAAGAAAATCAGCCTCTGGTGTGGGCATGTGTTGTTCTCCCACAGACAGGGGATTTTTGAGTAAACTATCAAAATATGCAATCAGGGCAGACTTCCCCAGTGTGGGAAGATGATGATGTGTCCTTTGGAGACAGGGTTGTTTCACATATCCTCCACAGAATCTTCAGTTTCTGCAGTCAACTCCACTCCTGTCCTAATTAGGACGGAGCTCTCCTGGTGGAGTGGTTACCTAGCCGTTACTCTGGTGCTCTTGAGGATAGGAAAGGTGGAGCTGAGGTGGTGGAAAGCACTTTGGTGGCCGTTTGTGATCCACAGAAGGAGGCCAGGACACGGTCCACAGCTCCTTGGGCTCACACAGCAGTTTGTGCTGCTCCACTGGGGTGTTTGGGAGAGAAGCTGTAACCTTTTCCCCTCTCTCAGGCCACCTTCTCCCACATAGGGACCACTGCTGGGGCTGCCCAGTCCCCAGAGTGCATCTGGTGCTGCAGGCAGAGCTGTGTGGTGTGTCCTGCTGTCCCATGCTGAGTGATGAGCACTGTGCACAACCACCCAGCCATGACAGCCCCACCTGTCCTGGCTTGAACACCCCTCTGATGAACCCAAAGGGATCCCCAAAATGGGATCCTGCCCCTCAGCAATCTCCCACATGGGTGTTGGAACTGCAACAGCCTGGATTTTCCTAATCCCTAATAATAAAAAAAAAAAAGGTTATAATGAAAATAGTTATGGAACAAGACAATATCCCTCAAAAATCTCAAGTGGGTGTTTGTGACACAATCACAGCAAATCTTAATATACCCTAGAAGAGACATGGGATCCCCTGAGTCACCAGGAACCCTTGATCCCATTCATGTGATCCTGGTTAAATCCATTTTTATCCAATATTCCTCAAGCAATCGTTCTGATTTCTTCATAAAATAAAAATGAGCTGATGGGAGTAACATTGGTTTTGGGTAATGTCATCAATCCCCCACAGTATGACAGAGGACTGGCACCAACTGCGCGTCTCCATGGGGTCAGGCACAGAGAGAAAACCAGAACTGAAATTCACTAACACACACATCTGCTTCCCCCAGGCTCAGCTTTA
Organism: Monarcha castaneiventris obscurior; assembly: GCA_026261815.1. NCBI lineage: Eukaryota > Metazoa > Chordata > Aves > Passeriformes > Monarchidae > Monarcha > Monarcha castaneiventris. Next base: position 642,729 of record JAMPIT010000141.1, on the reverse strand, counting down.
CACCACACACTCCAAGATCCATCAGCTGGAGCTCTCCCCCTTGGAGCAGGCACCATTCCCTGCCATCACTCTTTCTGTGTCCCACCCTGTGTCCCCAAGGTTCTTTATCCCTTTTTTAAATCTTGTGCTTTCCCTTCAGAGCCACACAGGAGCCTCCAGCCAGGCAGACACCACATCAGCAAAAAAAAAATCTTTAATTCTCTTTTTATTGATGGAAAAGTGCTCTTGCATCTTCTCAATGGGATAAAAAAGCACAACTGACCATCATGCCACCAAGGCTACATATCCACCCACAACCCAGTGGCCATCAGAGCCTGTGAAATCAGTTTGGGCTATCAAACGACTATGAAGAAAACATTTTAAGGACTAGCAGTTTATTACGGTATAAACATCACGCAAAATTTGGAGCAGGGAAGAGCTACCATTGTTTTTTAAGCAGTAATGTGGGCATTTATAGCTACATGCTCAAAAAGCCTGCAGAGCTCCCTTGATTCTGTGGCTAAGTGATACTTTCAACAAGGCTTATTAGCAAATTTCTGAAAGGAAGTTGATCACTCTTGTGGATATGATGAAGAATGGACAGAAGCTTGAGAAGACTTTGACTTGCAAGCAGAATTTCTCAGACCTGCATAGAGAGAGTAAACTGACATCAGTCACTCTAGTGACACCTTCAACTGTAATTATTTTAGGACTAAAAACCAGTTTCCTCAGAGCATTCTGACTACAGCATCCCTGCAGAACCACCTTCCAGTGAGATTCAAGTAAAAGTCCCACAGAAAGTGCTCTTCTGTCCCCTCCTCAGTGGAGTTCAGAGTTCAACAAGTCAAGAGGATTCTTGCTCTCCACCCCAGGGAGCTTGTCCTGCTCTCAACTCTTTCCATGCCAGCTCAGTAAATCCTCGTTCCCAGCCCACAGTGAAGTCACCCACATCCCACCTGCAGCCAGACTTGGCATCCCTCACCATAGGTGACGACATCCTACCAACTGAAGCCATGGTGCTGTGTGGGCACAGCACATTCCGAACCCTGCCTTGGGGCCAGGTTCACACCCCCACTGCCCAAAGGTGAGTGACAAACCAGAGGAGTGACTAGATACAACTTTCTAGAGCTCTGCAGGAACTGGGGCATTTCACATAAGGTCCTGTCAAGGCTTGTCCCAGGCACAGTTAGTCATTACCCAGCCTCTAACAGGGCATGTAACAAAGGTGTTTCAACCAGGGTTACATCAGCTGGGCCACATATTCAGTTTCTTTTCCCTATCAAGTGTTAAACTAGAATTTCCCTGTTGCTAACTCCAGATCAGTTACACGGAGATAGTTTGAAGAACTCGGAGCCCTCAGACTACTAGACACCACTGAATAAACCCAAAAGTGCTTCTGGTTTGTGCCTCATGGCACCACCCTGCCACAGGGTTAACCAGCCTGCCACCCACGGGGATCTCCGGTACAGCAACTTCCTCCTCCTCCGCCCCTGACAGGAAACAGCACTGCAGGGTCTGAGGAAGCTTTAGGGGACCTGCGAAAACTCTCTGCGGTATCTAGGTGACACAGCAACGACATGCAGGGAAGGTTTTCTCCAAAGTTCTCCTTTTTTTGGCGCAAAGGACTCTTGTAGGCTAAACCAGACCAAAATAGTGGGCAGAAAGGGTGTGGGGAGAGTTCTGTGCCCCAAATCAGCATTAATATGATCTACTTTTTGGGTGTAGTTGCTTCTGTTCCTCAGCTTTTCAAACTGCCCCCCTCCCCGACAGAAATGGGTCTGTGTTTCCCTTACCAGCATGGCACACAGCATCGGAATAACTCACCATGGATTATCCCAGACACAGCTCAGAAGTCTGGTTCTGCGGGAAAGAAGGGCAGAGCGTTAGAGTTGGGGGCAGATGGCACCCCCTCTCCCCTGTCCCCACAAGGTTCCCCTCGGAAACAGCCCCAGTGCGGTAACCAGAGAGCTGCCCTCAGCTGCAGCGGAGGCTGCGTCACCACCATCAGCCCCGACTGCTGCGTCCTTCTTTATATTCACACAACATAAAGCCAAAATTCACTGCATGACCCATCACCTTCTAGGTAAGTTCACCAAGACAGAGATCGCATGAAATGGCATCACCAAATCCCTATGGATTTGGAGCACGTGTCCTCCCTGAATCCTTCATAGGTACGTGTAGCAGCCGTTTCAGCTAAAACCAAGTTAATTTTCCATCTCTAACACAAGACCTTCAAACCTCCGTTACAACACCTTGCTTCCCAGGAAAAGGAACAGAGACAGCATGGACACAAAGCAACGAGCTCCAGCATGCAGGAGGAAGGCTCAGCGTACCCCATCGGTAAATCCGTGGCTCCGCCATAGTGGAATGCGCCACCCTGCAAACGAAGGTGTCACCGCTTGTGGGGGTAAAGGGCGCATAGACCAGGCGCTGGAACTGCCACTTCTCGTTGAAGGACAAGTCCCCGTACATGACGCCGGACATGGGCTCCCCGTTCTTCAGGAGCTCGATGTCAATCATGGGTGGGTGAAAGCCGGTGACGAAGCAGTGTAGGATGTTCTGCTTTCCCTCCTCGGCGCGGGAACGAGCGTAGACTTCGACCTTCGGCGCCTCTGGAGAGAGGGACGAGGGCGTGTGAGAAGCAGGGCTGCGGTGGGCATCGCCTTGATGCCAACTCTCGCCCACCCCGCCGGGCACAGTGGCCCGGACCCGCCGGGACCCCGAAGCCCCTCACCCCCGGCAGAACCCCTTCGCGCCGCCCCAGGCACTCACCACCGGCCGCCCCCAGGCCGAGCAGCGCCAGCAACGCCAGCACGCCAAGCGCCAGGGCCCCCCGCGCCATCGCCGCTGCTCGCTGTCCCGCTGTTTCTCGGAATGTCCCACCCCCGCCCGCACTCCGCCTTTTACAGCCTCCGGAAGCCACGGCCAATCGTGGCGCGGAGCCGCCGCCGCGTCATCAGTCTCAGGGCAGAACGGGAGCTCCGGGGTTGTGCGAGCCAGAGCGGTGCTTTCGCTTTCAGTTCCGTGCTGGGGCGGGGGAGAGACCCGGGCAGAGACTGGGCAACAGTCGGGCAACAGCGGCTGGACGTCAGCCCAGGTGGGCAATGGCACCTGGTTTGGACCAGCTCCCGTGTGGCTACAGGCCCAGGGCAGCGCCCGACCCTGTGCTGGGCACTGCTGCAGCCATACCCCAAATCCTGGGGTCAGTTCTGCGCCCTCCACCACAAGAAGGACACTGAGAGGCTGGAGCGTGTCCAGGGAAAGGAATGGAGCTGGGCAAGGGGTTGGAGCACCAGGAGCAGCTGAGGGAGCTGGGGAGCACTCAGCCTGGAGAAAAGGAGGCTCGGGGGGACTTTCTTTCTCTATAACTCCCTGACAGGAGGGTGCAGCCAAGTGGGGTTGGGCTCTGCTCCCAGGGAACAAAGGACAGGAGAAGAGGAAACAGCTTCAAGTAGCACCAGGGGAGGTTTAAGCTGGATCTTAGGGAAAAATTCTTCTCTGAAAGGCCTGTCCAGCCTTGCCACAGGCTGCCAGGGCAGTGGTGGAGTCCCTATCCCTAAAGGGATTTAAAAGCCATGTGGATGTGGCTCTTGGGGATATGGGTTAGTGGTGGCCTTGGCAGTGCTGGAGGAATGATTGGACTTGATGGTCAGAGAGAGCTTTTCCAACCTAAATGGGGGTAAAAGCCACCTCTTACAGAAGATTTTGCATCCAGGGCCAGTATTACACTGACAGCCTATGGTGGAGAAAGCTGTCCATCTTCCTTTATGAACCTCTTTCAATACCTGTGTGGAATGTCTCATTCCAGTAGCTGCAGGCTGAGAAATTGACTGTTGTTCGAGCACAGCACAGACTCCCTGACATAAAACACAAGAATTCCAACACCAAAGAGCCAGGTTTCTGGTGCCTCCTCCAGAAGGACTGTGAGCAACAAAGCCCAGCTAGGCTGGGAATGCCACTGAGTGTCCAATCCCAGTAATGCTGCTTGGAAGGAAAATAAAGGGAAAAGAAAGGAAAGTCACTACTAGTGGGGAGAAAACAGCAGCATGGTGTAAGTACAAAAATACTGAGTCCCTTTAGGACCTGCTTTCTTAATACAATTCATTAAAAGACAAATTCAATTAACAAAGCGTGTATGGAGAACATCCCAAAGGCAGCAGGTAAATCAGGAGAGGCCAAACAAAGGAAAGTCCTGAAAACATTGTTATCATTTCCCACTGGCCCAGCTCCTGCTGGGTTTGCTGGCTGCCCAGTGAGCGATGCCGGCAGCTGAAAACACACAATGTTTTTCCAGGGTGAGATAAACAGATGCAGCTGCGGCCAGAGCCTTATCAGGAATCTCAGGGCTCCGGCAGAAATAATCCCTGAGTGCTCCATCGGTGGCAGACTTGCTACAGGGTCACCACATCGGGAGCCACCACCCCGGTCCAGCTGACCCACGGGAGAATCTGACTCTGCCCAAGTGGACACTCCCTTCGGCTTCAGGAGAGGATGGCAGGACATGGATCCTTTCCGTGCCATTTGGGATGTGAATACCTGGCAATGACTGTGCTGTAACCCACACCACCTGTCAGAATTTCCCTGTAAAGAGAAGCACAACTCTTCCAAATTATGTTTTTAAAAAGCCACAACGATTTGGTTAGAGTAGCCAAATCTTCCACTTTTGGGACATTTCTGCTTTTATTAGCAGAATACTGGGAGAATTATTTGGGAGTGGGTGACATGACCGAAGTGCTCCTGGTCATTCAGGCGGATAAGGGCAACCCGCTATCGCTCGTGGGATGTAGAAATTTACAGTGTTAGTGTTGTCACCTGTGCCCGGTGTCATCTAAGAGAATATTCCATCCCGACAGACCACATCCCACCACTTTTCCATAACTCCTCAGAAGGATATCAGCTCTGAGAACACCATGGCAGTCAAGGAGCGACGCGAGCAGTGGGGAAAGCCGGGCTGAGGTGTTGTTCTGTGCTCCGAGAGCCGCAGGTGCGGCCACTAAACCTCCTCATCCTCACTCCCTCGGCTCCGGGGAGTCCTCGCGCCGGGGCATGGCGAGCCGAGTGCGCAGGCGCAGGCCGCCTCTGGGAGCCGCCATGCTGTACGGCAGGCGCATGCCGGGGCGGCGGGGGCGGCGGGGGCGGCGGCCCGGGCGGCCCGTAAAAGGGGCGGCGGGGGCAGTGTGGCCCCATAGAGGGATCCGGGACGGACGGACGGAGGGTGGGTCAGCAGGAGGAGGAGGCGGCACCGCGGGATGGCGGAGGGCGGCGAGCGCATTGTGAGTGCCTGTCCTGCCCCGCTACACCCCGCCCGCTGCCACCTCCTGGCGTCCCGCTCCCTCCGCGGTCCTCGTTCTCCGGAGCTGGCGCTCCCCGGAACGGTCGGTCCCGGAGCAGACACTGCCCTGGAGGTGCTGGTGGGATACTCTTCCCTGCCTTGTGCTCGCGTGCCGCTCGTGCCCTCGTGGCGGGTGTTCACTCTGAAGCCTCATAGTGTCTCAGCCCAGCCGCACGGGTGCCGTTCCGTGCCGGCATTCGCTGGTGCCGCCGGCTTGCGCGGGCTGAGCCTGCGGGTCCTGCCCTCGCTGGCAGTGCCGCTGGCTCCTGATTTTACCTTTTCCAGCTGTGAGCTCTGTAGGCTGCCTGGCACCACCAGTAGAGTGAAGAGCAGGAGGTTGGATGCCCCCCACTTTGGGAGCATGTTAGGGTTACCTCTCCCTTAGTGAGGACTCTGCTGCTTCCAAATCCAGATTCTCGAGGACTTCCTGCTGGTGGAGGATGCGTTTCTGCTGGAAGAGGAGGATGAGGAGTTCGACCTATACAACGAGATGACTTTTGGGTTAGGTAAGACCTTAGGGGAGCCCCGGTGTTGGAGAGACCTGCCAGCACCCAACGGGGGGAGCAGACACCCTGGTGGGCACTGCCCAAGCATTCACTTACCCTGCTGTGCTCTCCTTCCCCGCTCCAAGACCGAGATTCCAGACAGGACGTTGTTCCAAAACTCCTGGTGCCACTGGATACAAGCCCTGAGGTGGCCAAGGGATTGGCAGAGGCGACTGGAAGAACAGCTGAGCAACTGGAGGAGCTGGGAGAGCCCCAGGAGGAAGGTGGGGTAGAGCCAGAGGTGGAGCAGGTTAACTCTCAGTTGGAGGAAGAGGTAGAGGAGCTGGGGACTGAGGAACAGAAGGAAGAGCAGGAGTACTTTGACGTGACCAACGAGCTGGGAGACCCAGCAGTGATAGTAGCTGTGTGGCGCAAACCCGCGCTGGAGGTGATGTGTGAGCAGAGACAGGGGTCCTGCTGATCCCCATCCATCCCCACACCTGTGGGTCCTGCCCCACAGAGGGCACTGGGGGAGGGAGGCAGACCTTTAACTCCCCTTTCCTTACAGAGCCAGGGCCCAGCAGTGCTTTTTACCAGGACTGGTACTTGCTGGGGAGAGCTTGGCAAGGAGGTAACAATGTCCCCTCCCATCTGGTGATAAGGCTGAGTGGCCCCTGTGGTGTCCCCTGCCCTCTCCTCCTGTTTACTTGCTTCATATCAACCATCTCCTTGTTTTCCAGCTGGCGATAGATCCCACAGCATGGGGCTCCTACCTTGGCAGTGGCCTGCACCCCCTCATGCAGGAGGTGGGTAGCCCCAGCCAGGCCTTCAGGGAGTGGCCAAGGGACTCCCACTTGGACAAGGGTCACACAGGAATTTGGGACAACTGGGGCATCTCCAAATGGCTCTGGAGGTGCACAGATGTGTTGTGGGTGCCCACCCAAAGCAGAGCCTGGGTTTGAAGACAAAGTTGTTGAGTTTGGGGGGACTGGGTGTTCCCATGTGTCCCAGCTGCTCCACACTACCAGAGTGGGAGCTCAGCTGGTGCATGGTCTTGGTTGAGCAATGACCAAAGGTTTTGGTGAGCTACCTGTTACTGAGGCGACTAAACTGTTCCCAGCTGTGCCCCATTCCCCCCTGCTGCTGCCTTCTCCCTGTAGGATGAAGCCATCCTCTATGTTGTGGAAAGACTCCCACCATCCCCCAACATGGCCCTCAACTTCCTTGCCTCCCTTGTGCAGAGGGGCTGTGGGGGCTTTCCCTGGCTTAAGCGCCCTGACTTAAGACTGATGTCCCACAAGCCTTTCCCCCGGAGCTTTCTCCAGCAGGTAATAGGTTGGGGGGGGGCTCTTGCATCCCTTCTTTCTCTGCCTTCCCCATCCTGGAGGTGCAGCCTCGAGGACAGGCTTGTCCCAGTGACACCTCCTGTCTCCTGCTCTGCAGCAGGCACCCCTGATGTCTTCTCGGCCCTTCCCACCAGCTTGCAGACCCCCTCCACGCTTCACTTCCAACCAGGTAATGTGGTGGGCTTTGAGCCACTGAGGTGGCCCTGGAGCGACAGGGGATAGGGAGAGTGGCAGTATCTGGGAGTGTAGTACTTTGCCTGAGGGATGGAAGCCAGAGGCCAGCACAGAGCTGGCTGACCCCTCTGGGGTGCTCAGAGGGGAAGGCTCAGACCCTTGATCTCTTCTCTCACTCTCAGACTGCAGGGTATGCACCTCGGACCTCTTTCCAGCCCGGGTCCCCCACCGTGGGCAGCCCACCGCGGCCCCTGGGCATGCACTTTGGGCCCATGTCCTCCTCTTTGGACCCTGCTCTCTTCTTCAGCCCCTCAGCCAGGGACCACCTGAACCTCAGGTAGCAGGAGTGGGGTGTTGGGGTGGAACTGGAGGGGCCCTCCAAAGCAGCTGGGGGCCACCTCACTCTGGGGGTGTTCTAAAACCCCCCTTGACTCCTGTCTGGTGTCCCCTGCAGCCCACTCAGCCCCATGACCCAGCTGCACCCCCAGCACCAGCGCATCCTGATGCAGCAGCAGGGCAGGCAGGCACAGAGGTATGGGGGTCTATGGGGTGTTGTGGGGTGCAGGGGGGCTCTGCGTGGTCACAGTGGGCTGAGGTCTTCTCCTGTGCCAGTGTCTCCCCCAAGAAGCTGTGGCCTCAGAAAGTGGACCCTTATGCTGGGCTAATGACTTCCAAGGAGAAGGACTGGGTCATCAAGGTGCAGATGATGCAGCTGCAGAGTGAGAACGTGGACGATGACTACTACTACCAGGTGAGCTCCTGCTGGCAGCACCTGTGGCTTGTTCTCCTCAGGGTGAGCCAGGATTGAGAGTTCAAGGAGGGAACTCCTGGCTTTGTTGTTGCAGACCTACTACCGCCGGCTGGAGCGCAAACAGGCAGAGGAGGAGCTACTGGGCAGGCGCAACAAGCCCCCCAAGCTGGTCACGCCGTTCATCCAAAAAGCGGAGACCTATGACTCTGGTGAGGGGCTGGGGGCAGGTGGTGAGGGGCTGGGCGGGGAGTTCTGGTATGTGGTGTCATCGTGTTCCCCCTCTCTCGCAGTGGTGCGCATCGCTGGCTCGCTGGGCCAGGTCACGGTGTCCACCTGCTACAGCCCTCGCCGGGCCATTGATGCTGTGCACCATTCCATCATGGAGGAGAAGGTAGGTGAAGGGAAGCTGGGCTGGCTGGGGCCCTTAATTGCCAGGAATGCTGCTTTAGGAGCTGCCCTGAGCAGTGGAATGAGGCACACAGTTGGAGGAGGTACCACCTCAGTAGTGGCAGCTTGTGCCCGGCCAAGGGATGGGATTGGGCTCTGCCCAGTTGTAGTTGGCTGTGGTTTCCCCATGGGACTGCTCTGCGTCCTGAAGCCAACTCTGATCCCCAGGGAGCAGCTGGCGCAGCACTGGGCTGGTGGCAGTGTCTGGGGATGGCTGTAACCTTTGTGCCTTTTCCCCCTCCCAAAGGCCGCAGGGACCCACCGGCTGCGGGCGCTGCACAAGATCGAGAAGGTGAGTGGGTGGTGACTTGGTAGGGCAGAATTGTCCTGGTGTTATGTTTTCATCCAGGGATTTCTCTAAGGGGACATCTACCTAGGCAGGGTCCTGGATAGCCAGTGGGTAGAAGATGCTCCAAGATTCCTCCTTACCCTGTACCATTTCTCCAGCTCTTCCTGCAGGTGATGGAAGTGGAGGAGATGCAAGAGAAAATGTCCCTGGCCCCAGGGGAGCAACAGCCCCCCATGAAGAAGCAGAAGAGACAAGAAGTGGAGAGCATCTACCAAGTCTTGAAAGTCAGGGCTTGCAGCAGCGAAGAGTGAGTCTGTGCTGTGGGGAGAGGGGAGCAGGCAGCGTGTCCTGGTCCTCATGGAGGATGTTGATGAGCAGGTCTGGGTCACAGGAGGGTTGGGTCCTTCCCTCCGTGTGTCACTGCAGCCATGTGCTGACCCTGCCTGTGAACCCCATCCTCCAGTGGAGCTGATGCTGGTCCTTTTGGATGGACAGAGATGCTCCAGCTCCCTTGGGATTTGTGCCAATGGATCCTTTGTTCCCAGGGAGGCAGAAGATGAATTCCTGCAACTGCTGTGTGTGCGGAAGGGCAAGAAGCTCGTGGCCCGGCTGCTGCCCCACCTGATCCGAGAGCAAAGGGAGAAGATCCTGCTGACCATCACCCAACACCTGTCCTTCCTCATGAAGAAGGACATGCTAGATGAGGCAAGCACCTCCAGGCAGGGCAGGGATGGCCCAGGCTGTCCCCTTCCTCCTCTGTTCTTTCTGGGGCAGGGGGCACCCTGAGCAATGAGGGGGATCCTGTCTTGTGGGGTTAGTGTGAGACAGGAGCCTCTTCCCATCCTTGGGGAGGAGAAGGTCTTCAGGAGTCAGCCACCAGCAGTCCTGGTGGCAGTGACTCTCCCCACCAAGTGTGGGGATGGAGCTGTGGCTGTGACAGGTCACAGGATCTCAGATTCCTGCTCTCCCCTCTGCCCTGCCCAGTCTCTCCCCCTGCTCTACAGCTCACTGAATGAAGTGGTGGGTGGGATGATCTTCAGCAAACTCATCGAGGTCCTGCAGGAACTGACCCGGCCTCTACCCGCGTCTCCAGAGCTTCCCCTCACCATGGCCTTGAAGAACCAGGTATGTGGCCCTTTGCCTCATTGTGTCCCTGGGGTGCCACTGCTGCTGGCTGTGACACTCCTGGTGCTTTCCTGCAGTTTGGCATCTCCTTGCTCTACTCCCTGCTGAGCCAGGGAGAGAGGCTGCTGTCCTTATGTGAGCCACTGAAGCCACGCAGAGGGGACTTCGAGGCATGGTGAGGGACTGTGTGAGCTGGGGGGGGTTTGTCATCGCTCCATGGGGTACTCACCCACTGTGCTGGTGCCCTCAGGGTGGACACAGTGTACCTGGTGTCCCAGGAGCTGTCGCGGCTGCCTATGGCCTCCCTGGCGGAGCCTCTCTTCTTGCCCAGCAACCTTGTCTTGCTTTTCTGCCGCTACCTGGACAAGCAGACTGTCCACCACCTGGCAGCCAAGATGGCAGAGTGAGTACTGCCTCTCCTGGGAATCCCCCAGGAGAAGAGCAGACAGCATGGGGGGCTCACTGCTTCCATCCCCCCTTAGGAATTATCTCCAGACCTCTACTGGGCTGAGCTGATCCTGGTGCCTTTGCTTCCACTTCTTTTGGATAGGTCAGCAACGTGATGCTCCAACCTCATCCTTTCCCTGCAGTTGCTCCCCGCTGTCCACGGAGGCTGACGTGTGATGCTGAGCCCTGGGAGCTGGGGATGGGGTCTGGTGCCGGGAACAGGCAGGGCCCGATGCTGTGGCTTTGGAAGCGAACACTTACCCTGGTGCGGGGCACTCTGGGTGACACGGGCAGCGGCAGGGCCGGTGCTGAGGGGCTGCTGCCGCCCTGTCCCGGTGCCCGGGAGCACGGGGTGGGTGGGTGTAACTTATTTAACTTATTTTGGCCTCACCCCCGGCAGTGGTGGGTGCTGGGTCACGGCAGGGGACAAGGTGGGGCACAGGGGCGCTGGGAGCACCTGGTGGGGGATGTGGATTTTGTCTACAGCACATTCTGTACAGCATTTGAAATGAAATAAAAAGGTGATTAATGAGCTACTCTTGCTCCTGGGGGCAGCTTATGTTGGATAAACAGTGGTCCTATGGGCATTGCTGGGCATGGTGACCCTGGGACTGGGATCTGGTAAAGGGCAAGGAGAAGAAGGGAGGGGGAGGGATGTTCAGAGCATCGAGGAGGAGAGAAAGGAGTGCTTGGAGAGGGGATCAGAGGTCACATATGCCTGAGCACCCAGGGAGGGGAATGGGCTGGGAAAGAAGGGATGTGGTGGGATGTTGCTGTTCTCACCACGGCCGAGTAGAGAAATGACACGGAATCCAGGCTTATGGATTTAAATAATGGAAGTGATTTAATAATTTTTCCAAAGGTTTTTAATATGTTAGTTCGCAAGAGTGTGTTAAATGGCATAAAGTAATTGGTCTTTTGGCCATCCACCCCCTGAGGGGATTGGCCAAGTTCTAAATATTCCTAAATATTTGTCTAGTTAAAGCCATAACAATACTGCAAAACAGCCTGCAGGTGCAAGAAGTTTACAATACTGTAATCTTGTTTAAAATAATCTGCATGGGAAAGACAGAATTCTCACAAACTATTGCAGAGAGCTGAAGAAATTCTCTGCTGAGGCTTTTTCAGCATCCATAGTGGGGAAGTCAGAGCTTGTCCTGATAGGGAAGTAAAGATTTGTGCAGGCATCTGGCAGCACAGGGGAAGGATATGGTGGGTGGGTAATAAAGCACCTCTTGTCTCTGATGAGTTCCTGCAGGCTATTCAGTCTGAAGTGTTCCAGCCATGCTCACAATGAAGTACCTTGAGCCATTTTTCTGAGCAATTCTGACTACCCCAAACTGATCCTCACTTTTGTATCTGAGGCTGAGTAGATGCGATGTCTGCTCCCACTGTGGGAATCTTTGTATCTCCTGCCTGGTTTTGTGGTGGGATTTCCCCTAATCCTAAAATGGAACTGGGCCACCTCCACCCAGCCAGAGGTCTGAACCTGACACCCAAAGCCTGGTGTGTATTTAAAAGAGGTTTGCAGCAGAAAGTTGTCTCATCCTCAGACTGCCCAAGCTCCAAGCCTGAGTGGATGAACCTATTCCTTTAAAAGGGCATCCTTCAGGGGCCAAAGGGAGAATTTACAGAGAATAAGGCTGTGATGAGGGGTGGGGTGGGATTTATCTCCACTGCTTATCAAGGCAGCTCAGTTTCCTCTGCTTGAGAGTGTAAAGTCCAGCTGACAGGACCTCCTGCTCCTTCTGGCAGCTCCTGCTGCCTCTCCTGCTCATCTTAAAGGATGTGTGTGCTCCTCATGCTTTATCCTTAGGGAGTTTTCTGGGACAGCTTTGTTCATTGCTAGCCATCCTCTTCAAAAGAGTGACACTGGCAACTTCTCCATGAGGTGAGTCCCTACTTCCAAACCCACTGAGGCAATCTGGGAGGATTCCAGCTTGGGGTCTCACCTGCCAGTGAAAGAACAGACCTTGCTGTTACAAATCCCAGGGACAATTTCAGACAGGAGGGAAGTAGCAGCTGCTCATTGATAGCAGGAACTGGGGAGGACACCAGCATGTCCTTCAGATAAGGATAAGCTGTGTTCTGTTTTCTGTTTGCTCCTTGCCTGGGAGCCAGAGTGGATGAAGGGTGAAAATGTGACCTGGCTGCAGCCATGTACTAGATCAAGTTCTCTAGCATGGAAGGTGGAGATCTCTCCTGGATTTTTCTGCTTCATTATGGGAGACAGCTGAGGGAAAAGAAAAGAAAAGAAGGAAAACTCATCTCTTTCTTACTCTCCCACAGCCAAGGGGCTCACAGCACCCAGTGCTTCCCACCTGGAGAAACAAACCCTCTCCATGGGCAGCACCCAGGAATGAATCCAGCTGAGGGGTGTCTTGTAGGTCAGGGGCCCCCAGATCACTCACCTGCATCTGGATGTTCTCTCTTAATCCAGAGCTGATGGAAGGTCCAGGGCGTCTCACCTGGCTCTACCTGTCCTGCTGCCCTGCCCAGCTCCTCCTAGTGCGCTCCTGAGAGGATCATTGGCCCCACAGGATGGTGGTGACCCACGATCATGAGGGGATGTCTTGGGCATTGTATGGGGTTAATCCTGGAATACCTTCAAGGTCTGCCTCATCCTGGGATATCTTGGAGGGTATAGAGCTTATCCGGGGATGTCTTGGGGGGTGTGTATGGGGCTCATCCTGGGATGTTTTGTGGTAGCATGGAATAAATCTTCGGATGTCTCAGGGGTATAGGGCTCATCCTGGGCCCTTTTCAGGTTATGAGGCTCCTTCTGGGGTGTCTTGGGGGAGTTATAGGGCTCACTCTAGAATGTCTTGGTGGGTATATGGGGTTCATTCTGGGACACCTCCAGGTTATGTGGCTCAGCCTGGCACGTTTTCAGGGCGTACGGGGCTCATCCCGGGATGTTTTACTGGGGGGGAAGGGACTCAACCTGGGATGTCTGGGCGATGCGGAACCACTCCCCGGGCTGTCGAGGGGACACGGGATCAGCCCCCGGGCTGTCGAGGGACCGCAGCCACCTCAGTCGGGGCTGAGGGGACACGGCGTCCTGGGCTCACCCACTTCTCCCGGCGGGAGAGGGGACACGCTCCCCTCTCCGCCGGCACAATGGTACGGCCGGTACACCCATTTCCATGGTGACGGCGCGACGCCTGGCACCGGAGGCGCTCATTGGCTGTTGCTGCCTGCGGGGGCGGGGCGAGCAGAGGCGCTGCCCAATCCGAGACCCGTCCGCAGCCGAGGCCCCGCCCCGCGGGTTAAGGCGCGGCGGGCGCTTCCGGCGGGGCGAGCGCGGGCGGAAGCGGCGGCGATGGCGTCAGGCGGCGGCCGCGGGTCCCGCTCGCCCTCCCCCGCCGAGCGCCGCCCGCCGCCGTTCCCCGAGCCCTGCGGGCCGGGGGCCCCCGACAGCGACTCGGAGGGCGAGGACATCTTCACTGGCAGCGTGAGTGCGGCCGCGGGCGGCGGGCCGCCCCGGGGGCGCTGCGGGGCCGGGCCCGTGTGCGAGGGATTACCCGGGGCATCCTCCGGGCTTGGTGAAAATAGTGGGGAACACCCCAAATCCCCCAGAATAAAGGGAGCGGTGATGCCTCTGGACTCCTGTCCCTTCCAGGAGGTCCTCGTCGGGGGGCTGAGGAGAGGGAGCCACGGGCTGGGTGGGGGTCAGAGAGCAGCTCCCGTGGCTGTGGGATTGAGAAAAGGCTCGTGCTCGGCTGCTCCCCGTTTCCCTGGGGTTGTAACCTCTCCAGTCCTGCAGAACTACTGCCTAAGGCCACGTTGGATGGGGCTTGGAGGAGCCTGGTGGAAGGTGTCTCTGCCCATGTCATGGGGTGGAACGAGGTGGGCTTCAAGGTCCCTCACGATCATCCTACAGTGGCAGCCACAGCTCAGCCTCTTTGCTGTGCAGCTTGTGAGGCTTCACTGGGAGGAGAAGCCCCATCTGCCTTCCCCCAGCATCATCAGCTCTGGTCCCCTCAACATCCAGAGGGTGCTGGCATGGCTGCCATGGTACCTTCAGTTTGAGATTGAGGGTGGTGTGAGGTGACAGGAGGCATCCAGTGTCCCCTGCTCACTAGTGCTTTGTGCTGGGCTGCAGGGGGATCTTGGAGGGTTTGGTGGTACTTGTCCAGCAATCCAGGTGCTGCTGCACAAATCCATGCTGAAGGTGGAGGTGTGAAGGGTGTCAGTGTCTTTCCTTGTTTCCAACAGTCTCCTGTGCAGGAAGTCCAGGTTGCTGAAGGCTGTTGGCATTAACTCGTGCTGGCATTGTCCCAGGTTTGCTCCAGGCAGTGACCAGCAGGCAGGAGGAGAGTAAAACACAGACTGGTGCTTTCCCAAGCTGAATCCCTCCCTAGTCAGCCACTGGCCTCTGGTCCTTGGGATCAGTGTCTTCGTGGAGCGAGGACCTCATCTAGAGGGGCCACAGAAGCTCTTCCAGCGGCCTGGAGGCTGGAATGCTGTGGTGTTGATTCTCTGAGCTCTGGGAGCCTCTGCCCACCTCACCCAGACTTCTTCCAGCCTGCCTGATCCAGCTGGCAGTGCAGGAGGAGTTGGTGTCTGTGGCAGGAAGTTCTCCAGGAACATTCTGCAGTTTTCCAGCTTAGAGAGGCCTTGAGCAGGAGATTGTGGCCTTGACCAAATGAACCTGCTGGGAATGGCCTGGCCAAGCTTCTCTTGCCACTGACACAAAGCCGGAGCTGTCTCTGCCCTGCTTCTGTTGCAGCTCCTGTCTGGTGTCTGTGAGCCGTGCTTGTGTTTCCTGTGGCTTTGTAGCAGGAAAAAAGGTAGATTTGGGGGAATGTGGATAAATTGTGACATGGTGAGGGTGAAACTCTCCCACTGCCCTGGGCAAAACAGGGTTTTGCAGTATGTTTGGAAACCTGGGAAAGTTCAACCCTGGGCCTTGCAAGAGGAAGGTGCTGGTACCTATGGCAGGCACCAGGTCATGGAGATGGTCTGGAATTTCTCAGAACCTTTCTTTGGTGACAAACTGGAGGATGAAGTAGGTGGCTCGATGGTTTGTGGCCCACCAAGAGGGGCTAGCACCAAGTGCCGTGGGATTTCACAGGAATCACGCATCCCTGCACTGGAAGGTGAGCCACAGCAGCTTATCAGGTGTTTGGTTTTGTTGTGGAAGCCACTGTCATAACTGATACTTGGCTGTTTTTGTGACCTGGTGGCTTTGCTTGTCTCTGCCCTTGAATGTTAGGAAAACACTTTCTGGGAAGCCGGGCAGGCAGATCCACCTGGCTGCCGGCCTTCAGGTGGCTCAACCGCACCTGGGCATCACCAGCAAGGAAGCGTTTGGGTCAGACCTGAACAGAACCAGAGCTGGACCTCACCTGTCTGTTGACAGAGGTTGGATCTCTGTGTAACCACGGCCCTTTCGAGGGATGCCCCCAAGGATCAGCTCTTCCAGACAAGTTCTGCTTCCCTGTGGTGAGCGTCAGGCTGGTGTGGCAGGACCTCTGCCCGCACACGTGATGTTGGGGGATGCTGAATCTGGCCCCAGGGACGGCTGGTGTCGTGTCATGGGCTGATCTAACAAGGCCATGGCTCCTCTGTAGCAGCAGATGGAGAAGTAGGAGCAGGGCATGGTGCTTTCATGTCTGAGGAACTAAATTCATGGCAAACTGGGAAGTAGTTGTGGTAGAAAACCACTTTGTCCATGCGCGATGGGGTTCTCTATGAGCCTGAAGATTTCCTGGAGGAGCAGAGGAGCTGTGTGAGCCCTTTACTGGGCTGCCACCACTGGTAGCAGTCCTGTTGTTGGCTTGGACACTAGTCTGAAGGACCCTGGGGGTCTGGGGAGATGTTGGCATGGGAGGTCTCCGCTCCCTGCTCTCCATCACTAACAGAACTCATGCCTTTGACTGCTGTGATCTAAGCTGGGAGCAGTCCCTCCTCTAGGAAAACATCCTAAAATACTGGAGGTCTCGCCGTCAAGTGAGTGTTTCGATGGCTGTTTTGTTTTTACCACCCAAAGACATGAGCCCACCTCCAAGAAGAGCTGCCTCAGCACGGCTTCACCCCTTCAGGAGCAACGGGATCCGATGCTGCTTCCCTGCTGGAGAGAGTGCCAAGGAGCTGTTGGTTTGGAGTCTCTAATAGAGCTCCATTTACTGCCCATCAAAGACCTGCTCTGTTCTCTGCTGGAACCTACAGAATAGCACTTGCTGTCCCCTTCTTCCTTGGAATATCTGTCTGCCTGCAAAATGAGGGATGATTTGGGATGCAGGCATCTGTAACAGGAATGCTGGAGCAGCTCTGCCTTCTGGTGGGGAGGACTGGTTGGCATAAAAGCTCTCAGGTGGGCTGTTCCCTTGTCCCCAAGCCTGCTCCCAGCAGCCAGGATGGTCCTTTCTGGGTGGAAACTGGCTCTGGAGTTTGCTGTGACACTTGTTGTCCTTAAAAGCGGCAGAGAGGGTGATGCTGAAGGGTGGGTGGAAGGGCACAGGGTGGTGTTACGAGAAATGTGACGTTTGCTCCTCCATCCCTCAGTGTAAATGACCTTGTGTCTTTGTCCTTTTAATCCTCTCACAGAGCAATTCCCCAGCCCCAAAAGCAGAATCTCCCCTCCTTGTGAGCAGCTCCTCCAAAGAGAACGGGGTTCATGTGGAACAGGATGATCAGGACCTATTTGCAGGTGAGTCTGTGTGTGCTGGGCCTCTCTCAGCTCCAGGCCTGGAGTGATAGTCCTAAAATACCCATAACCAAAAGCAGATCATAAGTCCTTATCTCAAACTCACGTTTGAGTCTGCTCGCTCTGGTGTTGTGTTCAGGAAGGTCAGAGCAGCCTCCTCCAGGTTTCTGGATAATCCTGCCACAGGACTAACTGTTTGGGAGCTGAAGAGAACTAAAATGGGGGTTGCTTTTGTTGCCTTAAGCTCTTAGGTGGTGAGTGTCTCCTCAGAGTTAAAGGATTTTCCTTCTCCGCCTTCTCCTGACTCCATGCTGGTGAAGGAAGTGTCTCTAGTAGACACCCGGCTGTTCCCAAGGAACAGGAAACACAACCCCCCTCAGCTGGGGAAAATGAGGAGGGTCAGACATTCCCCAGCCCTGGTATGATGGGCTGAGAGTCAGTTCTGGATACATCTGCTAAGAGGTGGAAGTTTTTACATCCTCCAGCTGGAGGAGTGGTCTGGGAAGGAGCCTTCCTCCCAGGCTGGCCCGTGTGCCAAGTAAAATCCGCCTTGGCTTTAGCTGCTCCAGGCTGCAGCTCCTCTAGCACACAGCAAGGAGGTGATCAGCGAGAGGTGATGCCTGGCTCCTTCTGAAATAAGAAGTTCATTGGATTAACATAATGTTCTCCAGCAGGATTGATCAAATGCTCTTACTGCAGTGCCGATGCTTTGTTGTGCTCTTCCCAGTGCTTACAGGTGTCCTCTCTGTGGATTTCTGTGCTAATTAAGACTATTGTTACTCCCCAGATCCCATGAACCAGAGAATATTACAATTGCCTTTCCAGAAACCCCAAGAGAGAGGCTGACCCTTGCAAACTTCTCTTGACAGATGCCACTGTGGAGCTGTCCCTTGACAACACTCAGAACAACCAGAAGAAGGAGGTGGCCAAGGCATCCAATCCTTCACCCTCATTAGACGTAGCTGCAAGTTCTTCTAGAAACTGTTCAAAGAGTTATGAGGAGGTGAGCATTGCTCTTCCAAATTGTCCTGCGGGTTTCAAACTGTCTTTGGCAGGAACCTGTCCATGAATCTTAAATTATGTCATTAATATGTAATTGCATTATTGAATGCCCTGATTTGCATCTCGGGCCATCCATCTGAGACTGATACCACTGGGCTGGGGCTCAGGTCAGCCTGGTGGCATTCCTGCTCATGGGATGGTCCAGATTGCTTCCAAAGCTATAGCAGTGGTGGATCTGATCCTGAGGGTCCAAGCTGTGAATCGGAGCTCTGCAGTTTCATCTTGGGGCTGAGCAGTTTGTGCATCGGTGTGGGCAGATAGTGGGGTAGGAACACCAAACCCAGTTTGGGATCCTTGCCTGGACACGATGAGGAGCTGATAGGCTTTATAGAATGGCCCTGGCCAGACTGAGGTGCTAGAGGTGCCCTGGCAGGGGGACAAGCTCACTGTAATGGTTTGGAGGGGGTAGAAGCCAGGTTTCTTGGCTTTGACTTGCTGTCCCTGTGTGCTGTCTCCAAACAGCTGGAAGAAGAGGAGCAGGAAGACAAATTTGACCTGACTGTGGGAGTGAGTGACCCGGAGAAAGTTGGTGAGTTACTGTCCTGCACAGTGAACAGGGTTAGAGGAGCCAGACTTGGCCCTGCAGCTGTGGCCTCTGGGCTGTCTCTAAGCACAAACCTGATCCTGGAGCAGTGTCCAAGGCTTCCTCCGGCATCTTAAAGAAACGATGCTGCACAAAGCCCATGGTGAGAAGAAGCAAGGCAGAGGCAGGTTCTGGAAAGCCTGGAGCCGGGTTTTTAGGATTCTTGGTGCCTGGCACTGTGGTGACCAGCACTGCCCCGTGTGGAGCTGGCACGGGATAGGCAAAGTTCCCTTAATCTGAAACAAAGTGCATTATTCCATGCTCTGGCACATTCCCTGGAAGCTGTGCTTGCCAGGGAAGCAACTCTGGCTTCAAAATGAGAAGCAAGAGGGTTTCTGTCTATTGAAAGTGAGGTCCAAGTGTTATGACCAGCCACATGGAAGTTCCTGGGGTGCAGAAAACCCAAGGTGATGTCTGATCCCAGCCAGCAGAGCAGCCTCATGAGTGGCAGCTTGTTCGCACTCCATGTCATGTGATCTCTGGAGCTAGGAGGTGTAAATCAGGCGTATCTTAGGGGTGGCACCGGAGCTCAGAGGATGCCCTGCAGATGAACTGCCAGGTAAACAAGGGGATTTCTGTGTGAGCTGGAGCAAACTGCCTGTGGTGTTCCAGGATCCAGCTCCATCCAGCCTGACTTGCATCCTGTGAATAGACTGTTTCATGTGCCCCACAGCCTCCGAATTGTTGGGGTCTGAGCAGATGTGTGGAGCCAGCCCAGACGCTACTGGCGCAACAAGTGCCCGATTGTCAGCGCTGGCTCCCGTAGGAAGTGTGGGGAGGGATAAGCAGGTTGAGAAGTGGCTGCTGGGCAGGAGTCCAGGGCCATGCAGCGGGATGCTGCCTCTGGTTCTGTGGGAAGATCCAGGGCTCCATCTGACCCAAAATCAGGATCACTGGGGTGGGAAAAGGTCAGGAGCCTTGTGCATTGTGTTCAGGGAATAGTGGAAAGTGCTGACGTTGTGATCCCCAACACCTCGTTTCTGTTTTCCATAGGGGATGGCATGAATGCCTATGTAGCCTACAAAGTGTCAACACAGGTATGTCTAACCCCTCTATGTCTAATTCTCCTTTACTTTTCCATGCTTAAAGGCAGCTGGACTGTCTGCCCTTAGCCAAGCCAGCAGTGACCTAAATAAACAGGAGGCCTGAAGGCCTTGTTCTGTGGATTCAGGAGTTATAATCCACAAAGGATGAGCCTCGCGGAGGAACGGGGTTGGAATCTCTTTGAAAGGAGACTGGCTTTATTTTCACAGCCAGTTACCTCTTTGCAGTCCTGGCTGATAGGGATGCTCAGCATTGGAGGGGGCAGCAGGAATGACATCCATTAGGAGAGTCCCTGAGCCGGGGCTGCTGCTGAAGGTTCTGTGCCAGTGGCAGTATCAGATTGAGTGGACCTGAGCTCAGCACTCACTGCAGAGCTGCTGCTCTAGTTGCATTCATGTCAGGACCTGTTCCCCTCAGTTTCCATGAGAAATGCAGCTGCTGGAGTACCTTGGAGTCCTGCTCTGGGCTCTGGAAAGTTGCTTCAGCTGCCTGTACCATGGCTGCTGGGCTACAGGCACCCTGTGGTCTGAAGAAGAGACTAGAGGACTTGGTATCCTTAATTCCTGCTCTGCAAACTCAGTTGAAAGCACTGGTGGCCCCTGTAGTCTTCAAGTGACCTGAGGGGTGTGTCCCTGTTCCCATGTGGAGTGGGGATGATGGGATTAGGCAGCAGGCAGGCCTTACTAAGCAGCCCATGGCTGCAGGAGCAGCTGCTTGTTATTTAGTGCCATTGATGCTGCTGCTGGCTCGAAGGAGATCCCAGCTGGGGAGGAAACTCTGGAAAACCTGGGCCAAAACTTGCTCTGTTCACCAGTCACCTCTTGCAGAGCTGGTGCTGTCCCACTTCATCCCAGAGGTGCCAGCACACAGAGCTGGTAGGGCCAGGCTTCCCTGGGGACGTGTGACCCAAGTGTCATCTCTCCCCCAGACCAGCATGCCGATGTTCAGGAGCAAGCAGTTCTCAGTCAAAAGGAGGTTCAGTGACTTCCTGGGGCTCTATGAGAAGCTGTCGGAGAAACACGCCCAGAATGGGTTCATTGTCCCTCCGCCGCCTGAGAAGAGCCTCATAGGTGAGTGAGGAGCTGCACAGCACCAGTTCTGGTCCTTCACAGCTCTTGTGGGTCCTTCTGATGGTGAGCTCTGTGCCTGACAACAGGCCTGCAGCAGTCTCAGAGCTGACAGGGAAGCTGCAGAGTAGCCAGGGAAAATAATTGGGTTTTTTGGCACAGACAAAGCTTTGGCTCCATACTTGGAGCTCTGGACTTAAATCCTTGATGGAGTTCACAGATGCCTCCATACCTGCTTGGTGGAGAGTAAAACATCTGTGGTGTCACTGAATTGCTGTTCACTTTAGTCCAGCCCATTGCTTTGCCTCTTTCCTGCATGTCAGTTCCTTGGGTATGAGCAGATTTCAAATTTCCAAAGTCTTAATTCCTGTTGTAAGATCCCTCTCTTCCGCTTTCACCCTGATAGTGTGTAATAAACCACTTTTATCTTGCATGTGGAGTTTAGAGCAGCTCATTAATCACCTCTTCCTTCTGTGCTAGGCATGACCAAAGTGAAAGTTGGGAAAGAAGATTCCTCCTCTGCAGAGTTCCTAGAAAAACGTCGGGCTGCTCTAGAGAGGTACGACCCCACTGGCTGTCCCTGAACTGAGTGAGGGACCTCAGAGAGGCAGGTCTGGTCTTCATGGTGGCATCACCAAATTCTCCAGGGAGATAGGAAAACTGGTGGGTGAATTAGAACAGTGGTTGGCTCTGATTTTCAGCTTCCCAGCTGCTATTCTGGAGTAAATACCAAGCTGTGTCACTGTGATGGCTCAGAGCCAGGTTTGCTACAGCCAAAGTAACTCCTGGATTTTTCCCTCCCACAGGTACCTACGGAGAGTGGTCAGCCATCCAACCATGCTGCAGGACCCGGACGTCAGGGAGTTCTTGGAGAAGGAGGAAGTGAGTAGTGTGGAGTAAGGTATCCTTGGAAGTGCTGAAGGAAATGGTACTTGAGCCATTAATGAGGCAGGATCCCACAAAGCTCAGTGGGAAGTGGCAGAGCCCTCTAAGAGTGGGAATGGGAGTGGGAACTGGTGTTGACTCCAGGTGCCCACCAAAGCTGCTGAACCATCCCCTCACCTGCATGTGAGGGAGAAAATAAGCAAAAGGCTCATGGGGCGAGGTAAGGGCAGGGAGAGATCACTCAGCAGTTACCTCATGGGCAAAACAGAGTCATGGAATGGCTTGGACTGGAAGGGACTTTAAAGCCTATCTCATTCCACCCCCTGCCATGGACAGAAGCACCTTCTGCTACACCAGGGTGCTCCAAACCTCATCCAGTCTGGCCTGGAACACTTCCAGGGGTGGGGCAGCCACAGCTTCTCTGGGCAACCTGTGCCAGGGCCTCACCACCCTCACAGGAAAGTATTTCTTCCCAATATCCCATCTAATCCTGCCCTTGGACAGTGGGAAGCCATTCCCTGTGTCCTGTCCTTCCATGCCTTGTCCCAAGTCCCTCTCCAGCTCTCCTGGAGCCCCTCTAGGCCCTGGAAGGGGCTCTGAGGTCTCCCTGGAGCCTTCTCTTCTCAAGGTGAACACCCCCAGCTCTCCCAGTCTGGCTGCATCTCCTATGGCGAAGCAAACTTTTCCATTTCTTTCCAGCTCCCAAGAGCAGTAGGCACCCAGACCTTGAGTGGAGCAGGAATAATGAAGATGTTCAACAAAGCCACAGATGCTGTCAGTAAAATGACCATCAAGATGAATGAATCGGACATCGTAAGTGTCGGGGCACCTCTGGGCTGTCCCTGCCCTTGCTCCGGAGTCATGTGCTCTTCCCTGCTCCAGCTTTGGATGCAGGGAAAACCCCACCTGTGGGAATCAGCTGTGGCTTTACGCATTGCAGTGGTTCGAGGAGAAGCTGCAGGAGGTGGAGTGTGAGGACCAGCGGCTGCGGAAGCTGCACGCTGTGGTGGAGACGCTGGTGAACCACCGCAAAGGTGAGCAGATGGGCACCGTGTGGGGACAGTCACACCCTGTGCCGTGCCAGGGGAGTCACCAGGGCCAGGTGTCCCAGGAACACTTCCAAGGAGGTGGGACAGTGACTTTCTGTCCCTTCCTCCTGGGAGACAGATGTAAAATGGTCACCCCAGTTCTGTCCAGCTCCACGAACTTGGGATGGTAGTGTGGAAGGGAACCTGTGTCCTGTGGGATCATAGAATCCCAGGATGGCTTGGGGCTAAAGGGACCTTAAAGTCCATCTTGTTCCAACCCTTCCTGCCAAGGGCAGGGAGAGCTTCCACTAGCCCAGGGTGCTCCAAGCCCCATCCAGCCTGGCGTGGAACACTTCCAGGGATCCAGGGGCAGCCACAGCTTCTCTGGGCAGCCTGTGCCAGGGCCTCACCACCTTCACAGGGAACAGTTCCTTCCCAATATCCCCTCTAAGCCTGCCCTCTGGCAGTGGGAAGCCATTCCCCCTTGTCCTGGTACTCCAGGCCCTTGTTTCAGGTCCCTTTCCAGCTCTCCTGGAGCCTCTTTAGGCACTAGCAAGGGCTCTGAGCCTTCTCTTCTCCAGGCTGTTCAACCCCAATTCCCTCAGCCTATCCTCCTGGGCATGAAGGCTCTGTAGCAAACCTGAGCAGATCTGACCTTATTTATTCCTTCCAAGACATCCTCTGGGAGTGGGAATGTTTCCTTCCTCTGCATGTTTTGACTGACTTCTGCGAAGCCATGCCTGTCCTCCCACGGCTGCTTCCCTTCTCGTGGCTGGAAGTTGCTGGCTCAGACTGAGCCAGTGCTGGCTCTTCCAGCTGGTATCTTCTGGAGCTAGGGAAAGGCATCTGCCTGGGCTGATCTCTGTGCTGGGGAGCACCTGGTGCAGCCAGGCCCATCTCCTGACCCTCATCCCATTCCCCAGAGCTGGCACTGAACACAGCCCAGTTTGCGAAGAGTCTGGCCATGCTGGGAAGCTCAGAGGACAACCCAGCCCTATCCCGGGCGTTGTCCCAGCTGGCTGAGGTGGAGGAGAAGATCGAGCAGCTGCACCATGAACAGGCTAACAATGACTTCTTCCTCCTGGCCGAGCTCCTGGGGGACTACATCCGCCTGCTCTCAGTTGTAAGGGTAAGGACTCCTTTGCTCTTGCTCCTTGTACCCATCTTAGGCTTAGGGATGACAGAAGGTCTTCCAAACTGCAGCACAGGACATGGCAGAGGGCACACAGGGCACGGCCTCTTCAGGCAGGGGGAAATCTTGCTGGTTGTCCAGGTGTGCACTGGTTAGGTTGGAAGATGGTTGTAGGTGAGGCCTGGCCATGCTGCTGTTCTCCAGAGAGGATGGGGAGTAAGTTCATGGCTTGTGGGTGACCCCAGCCCTTGCAGAGGCAAAGGCTGAAGCTGTGAGCTGGTAACCTGTGATGCAGGTGGTGAAAATAGACCTGCCAAGTGCCTGCTGGGACAGAGCCTGAGTCCTGATGCTCCTGAACTTGGGCATCAAATTCACACAGCCCATCTGGTGCACTGGGAAGAAGCTGGGAGCAGCGAGTCTGGCAGGCTGACCCCTTCCTGCCCCAAACACACCCTGCCTCAGAGGCCAGAACACCATATCCTTGGTCCACTGGTCCTTATGGGAGCTGTGGATGCTCCAGAGCCAGGACCCAGTCTCTGTTCTGGCTCAGCTTTGGTCCAGGACCTCCAGTCCCCCTGTCAGGAGAGCCCCTTGGAGCTGCTCTCAGTGCAGTGGTAGTGCAGAGCTCGACCTCAGTCCCTCCCCCCCTCCAGGGAGCCTTCGACCAGCGCATGAAGACCTGGCAGCGATGGCAGGATGCCCAGACCATGCTCCAGAAGAAGAGGGAGATGGAAGCCAGGCTGCTGTGGGCCAACAAACCTGACAAGCTGCAGCAGGCCAAGGATGAGATCTCGGAGGTAGGGAATGGAGTGTGGGGTCTCTGCTCTGCTCCTGCCCCCTGTGCTCCAGTGAGGGAACTTCTGGGCTGGGGAAGCAACCTTCTGGGCTGGGGATCACCTCCTGAGCGGGAGGGATGGGTGTCTTGTGGCCAAGTTCCACCAAGGGCTAAGCCAGCCTTGAGTGAAGCTTCAGGAGGGGCCGCTCGTGATCCCACCTCCCGTGGCTTCCATGCCAAGGTGGTGGCAAGGGCTGGAAACACCAGGCTCTGCTCCAGCAACACCTCTCACATGTACAGTCGTGGCTCCAAACCCCCATGGAGAGGGGGGCAGGAGTTCCTTCCCCTGCCCTGAAACAGTGCACTTCCTGTCTCCTCAGTGGGAGTCCCGGGTGACGCAGTACGAAAGGGACTTTGAGCGGATTTCTGCCGTCATCCGCAAGGAAGTGATACGGTTTGAGGTACGTTTAGGGCAGCCCTCGGCACCTTGGGGCTCACTGGGCCTCCTGCCCCTGCTCCTGGCACAGCAGCATCCTTAAATCCCAACCTGTGGGAGCTGGGGCATCACTGAGGGCGTTTGGCTAAGAGGGGGCTTCCCCACAGGGACTCTGTTAAAATGAAGGTGGGTGGGCAGAGCTCCTCTGTGTCCCTTGTGCTGGTCTCCTCGTGGGACCCCAGGAGGAAGAGGAAAATCCCGGTGGTTTCTCCTTCCCCCTCCCAAAATCTGGAGGGTGTTGGTGGTTGGTCCAGCCTCATGCCCATCTGTTGCAGAGAGAGAAATCTAAGGACTTCAGAAACCACGTCACAAAATACCTTGAGACATTGTTGAATTCTCAGCAGCAGGTGAGTGGTCCCTGATGTGGTTTTACCTCCGAGTTCAGGCCAAGCTTGTGAACCTGTCAAGCATGACCCCCCCCACTGCAGCTCCATCCTGAAGGCTCCTGACTCTGTCCCTCTCCTCCCTGCAGCTGGTGAAGTACTGGGAAGCGTTCCTGCCCGAAGCCAAGGCCATTTCTTAATTGGACGGAGCAAACAAACCTGAATTTTGCCTTTTTTTTTTTTTTTTTTTTTTATATACACGATACCTCCTCCACTTTTCCACATGAGCGACCCCTCGTTCCACATGCTGGAGCTGGTAGAGGTGTCACCCCCAGATGAGCAGCTTGCGAACCAGTAACTCTTCTAACTGTATATTTTTCATTTAGCAACATATATTTTCTTACTGAAGAGAAACTAGTTTCCTGCTTCCAGACCAGACCCGCAGCCAGGGGGTTAATGAGATCTGGCAAATATCTATTTTTCAGGCTGGGTTTTAAGGCTCTAATGAATTATCTTACTCCTGCAGTGCCATTAAAATTCTGTAATAAAACTTCTATCAGGGCAAACAGGCTCTGGGTGTTCGGGGTGGGAGCGGTAACGGCGCATCTCGTGGATGCATCTCGTGGATGGTGAGGGAGGCAGCAGAGCCTCCCCCGTGTTGTGACGGGACAGAGGTGACCTTGGACACTGCTCTGGCCACCTGTCCCCGCTCTTGATTAGGCTTTGGCTCTCTGCCTTTCTTCCAGCGGGAGCCGTTTTTAGGATCTGAGCTCAGCGGGGCTCTGTAGCAATCCCACTTCGGGGTGTGGTGCTCCTACCCCCCTTACCCGGGCGTAGGCTTGCGCCTTTCCCCGCTCCTCAGCCTCGCGTGTGGATTGTATCAAAACCGATACCCTTCCTGCCGTAAAAAAGAGAAAAGGCAGCTTGCGCTGACTTCCCACTTTCCTTTCCCCTTATCCCTGTAAACCGAGTCCCTGCGGCGTCTCCGCTGCCCCCTCCCCCTGTGCTGGCCTGGGGCCGCAGCGCCGTCCCCGGGCTGTTCGGGGACCGTGTCGGTCCCGCCCCGCCCCGGGCCATGATCGCCGTCTCCATCCCCGCGGCGGAGCCCCCGGCGGCTGCGCGCAGGCCCGAGCGGGCGCACACGGTGAGGACGGGGGCTGTGCGAGGCTCGGGGTCCCCCTGCTGCGGGGGTGCGGGTTTGGCTGCCCCCAGGGACGGGTGGGTGGGGGTGGCTCCCTCTGCCCCGGGCATTGGAGGTCTCCAGTGGTTCCCAGGCGTCCCCCGCCTAGCCCGGGAGCGCAGGTCCCCGCCTTTCCCCAAGGCTCCCTGCCGGTGGAGGGGGGTGTCCCTGGTCTGAGGGGGTCCCGGCTGCCCTGGGACTGGAGGTTCCCGCGGGGGATTTGGTGTCCCACGTGCCCTGGGAGCGGAGGTTGCTGCCTGTCCCTGGGGAGTCCCTGCCGGTGGCACACAAAGACCCTCTGCCTTTGAAAGGGGGCTGTCCCTGGTCTGGGGGACCCCTCTGGGTCCTGGCTGCGGGGATGGGGGCGTGACGGTGGTCCCGCTTTTCCCAAGGGATTGGAAGTTTCTGCCCCTCCCCAGCGATCTCTCCCTGTCCGGCGGTGCCTCTACCCTAACCCAGGGGCTGGAGGGCTCTGCCTGTCCCACCTCCCCCGTGTCCTGTTCGTCCCCGAGTACCGCCCTCTGCCCCCGGGGTGGGGGTGTCCCTGCCCCTGGGGTTGGAGGACCCCAGATACCCCTGACAGCCACAGGGGGGTCCCTGACCCAGGGGTTCTAGGCGGAGGTCCCCACAGCTGGGGACCCGCTGCCCTTGGAGGAGGGGGTGGGAGACAGGGGCAGGGTGAGATTATTTTGGCCTGGGAGAGGACCAGGGGGGTGGAGGTCTCTGCCTGTCCCTGGGGGGTCCCAGCCGGTGGGAGCACAGACTCTCTACCTTTGAAAGGAGGAGAGGTCCTTGTAGCCCCCATGTTTGGGGGTTCCCTTCCTTCCCTGGGATGCCCCACCTGCCCTGGGACAGGGTTCCCCCAGGCGACCCTGAAGTGTCCCAGCCTCAAGGGTCGGAGGTCCCCAAGTATCCCTGGGGGATCCCCACCTGCCCCAGGGGTCTCTGCCTGCCCTGGCTCCCTGCTGGGGGCACCCTCTACCCTTGAAATCGGGAGTGTTCCTGTCCCGCGTGTCCCCTCTCAGCCCGGGGGTGCAGGGTCCTGCCTTGTCCCCAGGGGTCCCCACATCCCGAGGGTGCCTCCCTCCATCTGCCCCAGGGGTTGGAGGCTCCTCCTGCCCGCCCTGGGGTCCTGTTCTGAGGTCCTGTCGTTCCCACGGCGTCTCCATCTGCCCGGGAGGTATCTCCATATGTGTCAGGGATTGGGGGTCCCTAAGAGTCGCTATGGAACCTTGCTTGTCCCTGGAGTAGCCCAGGGATTACGCTCTGTCCTTGATACTGGGGGTGTTCCTCTACCCTGGGAATCCCCTCCGACCCCAGAGGGGTACAGGGTCCCTGTCTATCCCTCGGTACCCCCATCTGCCCCAGGGATGTGTGTCCCACATCTGCCCCGGAGGTGGGATGTCCCCAAGTGTCCCCCCGGGTGTCCCCAAATGCCCGGGAGTGGCTGTCCCTGCCTGCATCCAGGGGATCCCTGCTGGAGCGAGAGGGAGGGAAAGACAGTGACCCTCTACCCCTGGGAGGGTTGGGGAAGGGGCATTGCTGACAAGGGTGTCCCCTCTGTTCCCAGGGGTCCTTGTCATATCCCTGTGCCCCCAGAATGGGGATGTGTCCTTCTCCCAGGAGTGCAGGATCCAAGTGCCCCTGAGTCAGAGCACTCTTTACACCTGGAATGGCAAGGGTGGTCCCTGGCCCATAGGGTCCCCTCTGGCCCCAGGGTGTGATGGGTCCCTGTCTGTCTCTGGGTGCCTCTGCCCCAGGCATAAGGGTGCCTGCTTGCCCTGGATGGTGGAGGATGTGGGGGTCCTAACGTGCCCAGTGGGGTGTCCCCACATCCTCCAAGTGCTTGGGGGTTCCCAGCAGTCCTGCCTGCTCCCAGGGGTCCCAACTATCCAGGCGAGTGAGGAGGCAGGGGGAGAGAGGGGCAGACGGGACCATCTGCCCTGAGGAGGAGAGGTCCCCAACTATCCTCATGGATCCCTTTCTGGGGAGAGGGACACAAAGCCCTTGAAGGGGAGGTGATGGGGGGTCCCTGGCCCAGGGGGTGCTGAGCAAGGTCCCCACAGGGTTCCTTTCTGAGATGGGTCCTCTGCCCTTCTACCTTGGGGGGGTCCCCTGTGGCACTGTGGGATGGAGATCCCTGTCTGTCCTCAGGGGTCCACCCTGAAAGCAGGGAGTGTCCCTGCCCTGGGGGATCCCCACTGAGCCTGGGGAGTGGAGAGGGGGGACCCCTGGTCTGGGGGTTCCCTCTAGCCCTGTGGGGAAAGAAGGGGTTCTCCTGCCTTCCCCAGGAGGGTGGAGATCCATGACTACCCCTAGGTAGGGGGCCTCACCTGCCTTGGGGAAAAATGGGATGTCTCCCTCTGTCCCATTGGTTTGAGGTCCCCATGTGCTCCTTCCTGGTGTCCCTGCACACCCCAAGGTGTTGGGGGTCCCTTCCAGCCCTGGGGTTCCAATTGTCTGGTGGGGTTTGTTGGGGGTTGGGATGTCACACCTTGCTGTGTTCCCCTCGGGAGGGGAGAAGGGTGTCCTATCCGCTTTTGAGGGTCTGGCCTGGTCCCATGGTGCCCCCATTGGCCATGGGGGTGTCGGAGGGTCTGCCCTGGAGGTTGGGGCACTCTGCCTGTCCTCGACAAGTGGGGCTGGAGGGTCCCAAGTGCCCTCCCCAGGTGTGTGAGTTATAGGCTCCTATCTCCCCTGGGAGAATGGTGGGGATGGGTGAGGATCATGAGTGAGCATGATGTGGATGGTGAGGGTGGCAAGGATGGTGAGGGTGATGAGGCTGTGGCTGATGAGGATGGTGAAGGTGGTGAGGATGATGAGAATGGTGAGGATGGCGAGGCTGGAGCTGAAGAGGATGGTGAGGATGATGAGGATGGTGAGAACAAGGATGGTGAGGCTGGGGCTGATGAGGAGGACATGGTGTCTGTCCCCCTCACAGGTGTTCCGGGTGGAGGTGCTGTGCAATGGCCGGCGGCACTCGGTAACCAAGCGCTACAGTGAGTTCCAGGCGCTGCACAAGCGGGTGAGACACCCTGGCTCCACAGGAAGGGGACATGGGAGGCCTGGCCTTGTCCTCTGTGGCCTTCCCTGATGCCCCCACACTCTTCCCTAGATCAAGAAGACCTGCAAGGTCCCCGACTTCCCCCCACGCCATGTCCCCAACTGGATGCCCAAAGTGCTGGAGCAGCGCCGGCAGGGCCTAGAGCTCTACCTGCAGGTGAGGAGCATACCCTTTTTGGGGTGAGGAACGCATGGTGGTGGGTTTGGGATGGGTTTTTGGGGTGCTGACCCCCCTGGAGCACTGCAGGGTGTGCTGTACCACAACGAAGAGCTGCCCCAGGATGTCCTGGACTTCCTGAAGGTGCGGCGATGCCAGCAGATCCCCAAGGCCAGCAGCCCACCGTGAGTAGATGAGTCCGGCTGGCACCATGGTTATCCCACACAGCACTGGGATTGTCCCCCTGGGTTGGGGACGGTGGGGACAGGCTGAGGACTGATGTCCCTTCTTCCACAGCAGCACCAGACTCCTGCCCTCCCAGCGTCCCATTGTCGGCTTCTGCTCCGATCCCTACGTGCGGCCACACGGCACCGGTAAGGAGCCCGGCCACGGAGCAGGTCTCCAAAACTTCCAAAAGGCTCTTCTGGGCCCCACAAAGGTGCTTCTCCTTTAATGGGGCCCAGGAGGGAACAAACTGTTCCAGTTGTTCCCCTTTCCTCGCAGACCTGTTCCCCAACACCGTCCTCACTGGCGTCCTGCAGGGCCTCTACCTTGCCTCGAGATGTGTCCCTGGCCAGGCAGCACCCCAAGCCTCTGGAATGAGTTCCCAGACACCCACCCAGCACCCAGGGATGCTGTGGTGAGGAAGAGATCCTTGTGGTGAAAATGCACTCCTCCCTGCTGGGCTGGGGCAGGGAAATGGTGGGAGAACCCAAGGGGACACTGGGAGAAGCCAAAGGGATGTTGGGAACTGCTCTGCCACCACCATGCGAAGTGCTTTTTGTGGGAGAGCAGAGCTCTGCCTTCCTCCCTGCTGTTTTGGGCTTGCAGTATGAGCCTTTGGATGCTGAATGGTGCTGGAAAACCTCTCTGTGCCCAGGCTTTGGTGCAATAAATCTCTTGGATTTGACTGACTGGCAAAGTGCTGTGCTGTGGAATTCTGCAAAGCAAACCCAGGGCCAACTGTGGCACTGCTCCCAGCTGGATAAGAAGTGGAAAAAGATGGCTGGAAAGTTGAGGGGTACATCTGGGTGAGGGATGCAGAGTGATCTGCAGCCCTCTGAAGGCAGGAGAGAGGCAGCTCCTTAAAAAACACATTGGTCACATTTATTGGTTCATGTGCTTCTTACAAAAGTGATGGAAGAGCAGCTTGTGCCCTGCCCTGCTGGCTGGGAGGCAGCCGGAAGAGAGGCCAGGCACTGGGACACAGCGGGACCCAGTGGCCCCAGGGCAGGGGGAGCACAGAAGCCCCCATTCCACAGCCCCTCACAGCCCCGCAGGGCCTGGTCCCGTCACTCTTTGGCGATGGCGAATGGCTTCTCCACCTCGATCGTGCCACAGTCGACGATGGTGACATCCTTGAGGGGCTTGTCCCGGCTGTCCGTCTTTGTGTTCTCCACCTTCCGCACCACGTCCTGGTTGGAGCAGAGTGTGAGAGTGGGACACACAGGCAGAGCCAGCTCGGCCAACCCCTGCCTGGTCCTGCTCTCCCTGGAGCACCGACCCCTTTCCCTCTCCCATCCCTCACCATGCCCTCCAGCACTTTGCCAAACACCACGTGCTTCCCGTCCAGCCACGGCGTCTTCACGGTGGTGATGAAGAACTGAGAGCCATTGGTGTCCTTGCCAGCGTTGGCCATGCTCACCCAGCCCGGCCCGTAGTGCTTCAGCTTGAAGTTCTCATCAGGGAAGCGGTCCCCGTAGATGCTTTTTCCTAAAGGTGGGGACAAAAAGGCCACAGTGGTCTCATGAAATATGTTGGGATAAGGGTGATGGTGGTGGTAGCTCCAAAACAAGCTGCCTGGCTCTGCAATTCCAGAGCAGGGAGTAGCACTGATGCCACAGGGATACATGAGACATGGGCTGCTGGAGGGAGGTGGAAGCACCCCAGGAGCTGGGCAGGGGTGTCACACCCCTGAGGGGCTGGAGCAGGAGGCTCCCAGCACCCCAGTTACCCCAGCACTCAGCTCTGCTCCAAGGCCACGTCTGTGAGCTCCATGCCCACTTGTTCCCACTAAGCTGCAGCTCTATACTGGTCCCAGGGACAGCCCTGCAGTGGTTGGAATCGTGGCTGCTGTCTCACTCAAAGACAGTGGTTTGGATCCACAAAGTTACCTCCAGTGCCATCGCCGCGGGTGAAGTCTCCTCCCTGGATCATGAAGTCCTTGATCACACGGTGGAACTTGCTGCCCTTAAAGCCATATCCTTTCTGGAGGTGTGGAGGGAGAACATGGAGTGAGGCGAAGGGATGGACCAGAGCTCCGTGGCCCTAGTGCTGCTCCAGGGCACCGAGCAGGACCCGAGCAGGGGCAGGTGAGGCCCAGGGTGCCACACACCCCTCACCTCTCCAGTGGCCAAGGCCATGAAGTTCTCCACCGTCTTGGGCACCGTCTTGCCAAAGAGCCCGATGACGACGCGGCCCACATCCTCCTCTCCGATCCGCAGGTCGAAGAACACCTTGTGGGGGGCAGAGGAAGGTTAGGGGGGATTAGGGGAGCCGGATTCACATTGCTGGGCCAACCCACCCCCCAGAGTCCAACTCACCAACTCCAACCAGGCCCAAAACCTCACTGGGTGAGGTTGGTTGGTGCCCCACCCCCATGGCTGCATCCCCCCTACCAGCCTCACCACTCACCCCAGCTAGGTCCGCCCCCAACCCAGGCCTTCAGCCCAGGCCCCCCCACCTCAGGTTCCCCAGAGATGGGCCAAGCCGTCCCCAGGCCTCCTTCCCCCTTTCGGGTGCTGCCCCCGACCCCCCCGCGCTGGACCCTCCCTCCCTCACGGCCTTACCCCTCCCTCCCCGTCCGGGGCCGCTCAATCCCAGATCCCTCCAGCCCATCCAGAGCCCCTCACTCCAACCTCCCCCCTCTCCCCAAGTCTCCCCTGCCCCATGCAAGCTCCCCCCACCCGAAGTCTTTCCCAATCCTCCCCCGGCGGCCCCGCCTCGGCCCCCCCCGACCTTGGCGGTGACCTTGGGTCCCTTCTTGCGCTCGTCAGCGCGGGAGGCCGCGGGCAGCAGGAGCAGGAGGGCCGCGCCCAGCGCCGCCGCCGCCACCAGCACCTTCATCCTGCGCCGCTCGCAGCCCGGCCACAGCGCCCGCCGCGCCGCCGGCATCCGGCCACGCCCGCCGCACACCCCCACCCGCGCCGCGTCGTGGTACCGCCCGAGCCGCGCGCCCGCCCGCTCCGCCCGCCCGGGCGCGACCAACCGCGGCCATAGGGGGGGAATGTGGCACCTTCCGGCCGGGCGGAGCGCGGGCGTCTGCCACGTTGCCCCTCGCTGGGCGGCCACGGCGCTGTCAATCAGAAGAGGAACGCCGAGATGATTGGCCGCTGGGGGAGGAGGCGGGAGAGGGGCGGGACCGAGGGTGGCGATGGCCAAGGGACGCGGCCGCAGGGCGGGACCTGAGGCGAGTCGAGGCAGCAGGCCCGGCGCGTCCCTGGTGTGCCCCGGTTTGTGCCCCGGGCCGGTGTCCCCGGGCCCGGCGCGTCCCTGGTGTGCCCCGGTTTGTGCCCCGGGCCGGTGTCCCCGGGCCGGTGTCCCCGGGCCCGGTGCGTCCCTGGTGTGCCCCGGTTTGTGCCCCAGGCCGGTGTCCGCGGGCTCGGTGCCTCCCCGGTAGCAGCAGCGGCGGCCCACGGGGCAGGGGGACATCAGCGGCCGAAGGCGGTGACCGCTCGGTGCCCGTGCCCGCGGCGGGAGGACGAGCCGAGTCCCGGGCGAGTCAAATGGCTGCAGGTCAATGTCTGAGCAGTCGCGTTACTGTGATGCCACCCGAGAGCCAAAGCACCTTTGAGAGCAGCTGGCACTGCCCCACACAGAGACACCTGCACCCAAACCAAGGTGTTCCCACGCTTGGAACCTGCTCCACGGTGATCTCTCGTGTGACATTTCCCCCCTTAATTCCCAGCCTTAAATGTCCAAATTTTAGCATGAGCTAAATGAAAATTTCCCGTTCCCAAAATTTTGTCTTGGGACATGTGTACTCTGACAAGGAGATGAACCTCAAATATTCCCTCCCTGACCCTCGGAACCCGCATCTTCACCTTTGAGATTTATCTTTTTGGGGCTTGACCCAGACCTGATGAAAACCGAATTCCCACATGTTCAACTAACACCAGGATTTGCAATCACAGAGTGGTTTGGGTTGGAAGGGACCTTTACAGGTCCAATCCCTGCCATGGGCTGTAATACCTTCAGTAATGGTGCTAAGCTGAACATGGGCACCTGCAACACCGCAGACCATCCTGTGTACTTCCAGCCTGGCCTCTCCTGGTATTGAAGAGGAATTTGGGCTTCTCTCACTCCTTCCTTCTTCAGTTTTTATCCCACAGCCTTGCCAGGGGGGCAGGCCCAGTACCCCTCTCCCTGTGGTCCCTCTCAAGGGCTGCCTCAGGACAAGGCATCCTGCATGCCAGGACACAGCTGAAGTGGGAATGTGTGGGCCCAGAGAGAAGGGAAATCGGTGCCACCACGCCTTGGCTGAGCTCTGTGGGGCTGAACTGCCCATGGCTGTAAAAGCACTAAGTGTTGAGAGAGTCCCACAAGGTCCCATCCATGCGTTGTCCCCCTGCAAGGGGAACACAGGGTGACAGAAGTGCCCAGTAGAGCCAAAGGACAACAAAACACAAGCGCTGCGGTCAGGCCGATGTAATAAATACTTCTGTTCATGGAGAACAATGCAGCAGTGCAATGTTTTATTGAAAAAAAAATAATAATCATCTCACTTGATACCTCAGAAGACTGCATCGCAACGTTGGTGGGCCAAGAGCGGTGTCGGAGGCACCCACGCAGGGAGCCCCCGAGAGCCCTCCCATTGCCTGGGGTCTCCCGGCTGCCAATCACTCCTGGCAAGGAGAGGAGGGATTGCCCAGGTTAATGCCCTATGTCCTTCCACAGCATGGCTGGCTCAGTCTGCCTGTGTCTCCTCGTCACCTCCGAGCTCCCTGGGGACAGTGGTTCCCTCAAGCACAGGACTTGCTGTTAACCTGTTTTATTTTCTTTTTTTTTTTTTATTTTTTTTGTTAAAAAGCCACCCCACATCTTTGCCCTTTTTTGAAGAGTCCAACGTACGATTATAGTGCAAGAGGGCTTGGTACAAGTGAGCATTACCAGCATGCCGTGGGGGGACAGTCCTCCCCTACAAACACATCATTGTAGGATTAAAAGAACACCGTATCTCTGGAGAGAAGCTGTAGTGGGTCACCATGAAACAGCTTTCAAACCAACCCACTTAAAAACAAGGTCAGGAAAGTTTCTAAACAATCAAATACATTCACTTAAAAAAAAACAACAAAAAAAACCAAAACAAAAAAAAACCCAAAACAAAACAAAAGAAACCAAAAACATTTAAGAACAAAACCTGTTGAGATGGCCCCTTTCCCCCCCCGCCCTCCCTCACCCTGCAAACACTTACATATGCTGGAACTACAAGCTGCTCCTTGAGCGGAGGCAGCGAGGAATGACCAAACACGGCAGGAGATGCAGAAGGAATCGAGTTCTGGTGACAGGCACTTAGTGGGGCTTGGAAGGGCAGCAACAGAAGTGTCTCAGGGCCCGGCTCCATTGGCAGCGGGCGGGGCGGCTCCCTGGGGAGCGCCTGTGCCCCATGACCCCCCTCCCAAGATGCCAAACCATGGTTTCCTACAGCAAGAGGGGAATGCCTGTGCCAGAGACATGGCTTCTGGGAGCCGCTGGCAGCGGAGGAGTCTGGGAAGAGAAAGGTGGAATGTGACCATGGCCACGTCCTCCCTGTGGCAGGAGGGGACAGGGCCGCATGCCTGGCACGTGCCTGCGGGAGGTGAGCGGTGCCCTTCCTGCCCCGTTCCCGCCCTGGCCCACGGCCCGGCTGGAGAAAAAGTGCTTTGCTAAGGGGGAAGGAGGTGCATGTGTGAGCTGGGGGCTCTGTGCCTCCATCGTGCTTGTTGGGATAAGGCATGGAGAGAACGCAGCGGAGAATGGAGACGAGACGCCCTGCGGGGATCCCAGCCAGGAGTGAGGCTTTTCCACCCTGGCACCACACCAGTGTCTGCCTGACTCAGGAATGCATGAGGAGCAAGCCCAGAGCTCGCTGCCCAGGCTGATCTCCTGCCCTCTAAGCCTGCTCCTACCCAGTCAGGGAAACTGAATCTCCTGGCAATGCCACTCTGTGAACTCCAAGCTACGCATGTTATCATTAAATTGAATAAACGATAATGAGATCTAGTCTCTCTGCTTCCTCCCTTCATGCTCTCTAAGATTTTGGGGTAAGCCAGGCCCAAGTTTATGACAAGTGAGCAGTTCTAGGCTGGTCTGGTGTCACACATGGAAAGACAAAAGTCGAAGGAACCTATTCACAACCTCCCCAAAGCTGCCTGAGTTCTCCCACAGCCCTGCCACCTCTCCAGTAACCCCTGGCAACCTCATCTCCTCCAATTTGGGCAACGCTGCAGCTGGATGCAAGATTTCACTGTTTATCTGGGTGTGAAAAGCACCCCAAGCCCTTACCTTGCTACTGGTTTGGCTCAAAGTGGTGCAGGAGAACTGTGGCTGCTCTGGGGCGGGACAGTGCAGGTGAACTTGTAGCTGCCCCATCCTAACAGAAAGGATATGAAGGCGATTCCAGTCAAACCTATCTGACCATTGGAAGATGGCAACAGTGTTAAGGCATGAAGTATCCTCTCCCCTGCTGGGGAAACTTTGCTCCCACTAATGTGTTCTTGGTTCCCAAACACCCCAAGGAGGGATTTGGGAAGGCTGCCTGACTGCCCGCACCGAGAAACGCCCAGGCTTCAGGAAATGGCTGTTTCTCAGGAACCTCAATCCTGATCTACCTCTTAAACCAGCACAAATTCATAGGGCTCAGCAAAGCCAGTGTTTTTCCCTCCGGCCAATGTTGGGCAACAGCCTCACGTCTCCCGGCCAGCTGGGTCAGGCATGGTGTAGGAAACCATGGAAAGGACATTCACTGGCAGCTAGGAAGGGTGATTGGAAATTCAAGTATGCTTTCCTCAGCACATGGCCCAAGGTGGGTGTCGGGAGCCCCAGACTGGCACGAGGGTCCTGGATATCCCCACTCAAGGGCATTCTGTGCACTCCACCGTCCTCCCCGCTGGATGTCTGCCTGCGCTGGCGCGGCCACGCAGAGATCCACAGATACAATGTGCATCTGTAAATGCTAAAAATAATAAAAAGTGCAACGACATCAGCTTCTTTAAAACAATCCACACTGCTCTGTCAGAGGAGGGAGGTGTCAAGGGAGCGGAAAAAAAAACCTAACTGGAACAGTAGATTGCAAATTTCTCACAGCTTGCACATTACAGTGTAACTGTTCCCAAGGAGCCATAGATGGAACCTGTCTCTTCCTGCTGCAGCAGTCAGGCCCTTCTCCCAGCAACTCTCCTGCCTGCCCCGCATCCTCCTGCCCTCTCCACAGCCAATCGAGCCTATGGGATTTCTTCGCTTAATTAAGGAGGGAGGAGGACAGAGGAGCAGAGTGCAGGGGAGGGAGGGGAGGAAAGTGAGCAGGAACTAAGCACAGTCCTCAGGTTTGCGTGAACGATGCCTTCACCGTAAACAACAGGAAGGAGGGTCAGCCAGCCAGCCCCCCTCCCAGGGCAACCAAGACCTGAGCCAGCCACAGTCCTGGTCCCAAAAGGAGCTTCAGGCTTGGAGTGAACGAGGGAGACCATTCAGCAGATCCACCCCAGAGTGGTTTGTTTTGGAACGTTTTCTTCTCTTTTTGGTTTAAAATGTCACTTTTTTTTTTTTTTGTTTGTTTTTGTTTTTCTCTCTTCCTCCTATGCCTCCTCCTCCTCATCCTCCCTCCTAAAGAGAAGCCCCTTGCAGTGAGACAGGGCAGGAGCTGCAGGCATGGTGGTTCCTGCAAGGCCCAGGAGGCACCGGTCACTTGTGACGCTGAGCCGTCTTCTTCCGTTTCCTCTTAAAGAAGCAGCAGCACCTGGGGCACAAAGGACAAGGAGAGTCAGCCCCATGCCTGGCACCCTGTGATGTCCCCGCAATGTCCCCACCATCCCACAACTTGTCCTCATGCAACAGCACCTCTGCCTGCCCGGCCCAGGCCCCACCACGTTGCCGGTACAGGGGTCAGGTGCTGGTGGATGGATGACACCACCAGCCCGGACTGGGAGACCAGCCATGGCCAGCTGGGGTGTCCCACTGCCAGGCCCCACAGTGCTGGCCGGGCTTCTCCCTCCCAGGCTCCACTGGAGCAGCAACACAAGGAGCCATCTGGGAAAGCAGTAAAACAGGGACCCAGGTGTTCCACTCCCCCTGTCACACCCCAGAGGAAGTGGACTGGGATGGTGAGCCCTGGCTGCTCTTCCCAGCCTTGAGACACAGGTTTTCACCACCGTTCACTAAAAAAACAAGTTCCAAAGAGACCTCGGCTCAGGGACCAGGTTTCTTTACTGAACCTTTCACGATAACCAGAGCTTCCACCTTGGATCAATCACTCAGTGCTGGGATGCAGAACCCCTGCTTCTTCCCCCATCCGATGCGAGGGAGGTGCACAGGATTAGGGGAAGCAAGAAGGATGGAGAGTGGAGGCTGAGGTGTGGAGAGGAACGCCCAACGCAGCTGAACCATAAGGAGCGGTGAGCTCCCTGTGGGATACACTGGGAGCAGTTGGTCAGATCCTATACTTCTGCTGGCTTCCTACAGAATTCCTTGGCATTGAACATTGAACGTGTATCTACCTTTCTACCCTCAGCCCACTGTCAGGAATTCTCTGCACATCTGTGAGAGTTCTCCTGAGCTACATTTCTTTCTCCATCTGCTGGGACAGCTGTCCCTGGAGAAGCCCGAGTGAGCCTGGAAGACTGCTCTTCCAGGCTGCTGGAAAGGATGCCTGGATAAGCAACCAGAGTAGACCACTGAATCATGGAACATCCTGAGTCGGAAGAGACCCACAAGGATCACCGAGTCCAACTCCTGGCTCTGCACAAGACAGCCCCAAGAATCCAACCATGTGCCTGAGAGCATTGTTCAAACGTGAGGAGGCAAAGACCATTTTTTCCTACAACTGTCTGTTGTAGGCTAAAAACATTCCAAACCACTCTAACATCTTCTCCAAACTATTTTTCGCCGGGTCCTTCATGGAATGTCGGCATTATACCCCTGTCCTCTCAGAGCTGGAGGAACTCTCATCCAGGTGCTTGTCCCTGGGTGCAGGAGCCTCACTCCAGGTGCAAAAGCGATGGGTGAGCACCACCTGCTGTGAGCCGAGCCTGCCAGCACAGATCGACTGCTTGGGAGAACAAGCAACTCTCCTTGCGACATGGAGAGCTCCCACAGCCCCCCAAGAGGAGGGACCCCTCCCACTGCATGGACAAATCATGGATGATGTTCACGATTTGTCTCTAGGTTCCTGAACAGGCCCAGTTTGGATGTGGGATGAGGAGAAACGCAAAGCCCTTGTCCTTGCAGTGTGAGTGGTGCTTCCATTGCTGCACACCCACCTTGAGGTGTTTGTGTGCCACCTCACCACCCCCAGCCAAGGCTGGAACCCCCACCCCAGGACTCCTCTGGCATTTTGTTGTCCTGGGCCATCTGCCCCCGTCTCCTGCTTTAGCCTGTCACAGTATTTCTCTCCCACAGTAGACACCTTCCTTCATGGCTTGGGCAATGGTGAGTAAGGGGGACATCACAGGGAGAGGATGGAGGATGCATGAGTGATGATTTTGCATGCAGCGGGTAAGGGAAGAAGGGGCTGAGCAGCACTCGACTCCTTGAGCACCGAACAAAGGGAGCTGACTGACTTCTGGCTGGTCTTCCTTGTGACTGTCTTTTTAGGCTCTTACTCAGAGGTCCAGGGAAGGGTTCAGGAAAGGAAATCCTGGCAGTTCAGACAGGCAGAGGCAAAACACCAAAATAAAAGGATAAGGCAGGCTGACAATTACAGAACGTGATCTCTCTGCATGCAGACGATGCCCAAGAGAACAGCCCCAGACTACGACATACAGAGAAGCCAGAGATGCCAGAGGTATTGGAGGCGATGCCTATGGAGAGCAGGGCAGAGTCAGTCTTCCATCCAACAAGAACATTCCTCGCTGCACATGGGCTTGGTCCCCTCACCCTGTGGCAATTCCCACCCATCAGTCCTCCCTGGCTCCTACAAACTCATCTGAGTGTCTGCTTGGTCCTCCACTTACTGGGTAGGTGGTTTCCCCAAGGGGCACCTCCTGGTTCAACCTGAGACTGGGACACTACAGCTGCAGCTTCAAAACCCTGATAAAGCTCCAAGCTGGGCTTGGACCAGTGCTAACCACAACCTTTCCATCCCTTCTTTCCTGAAGAAGCCCATTCACCTGCACCTCAGCTGGGGGGAAAGGAGCCACCTCCCACCTACCATCTCTGAGTAGGGGCTCTGTCACTAACGAGGACTCCCCGGCCTTGTCCTTCCATCCTCTCTGGCCTGTGCTTCTCCAAGAGAAGACTTTCCAAGGAAGCGACTGGCCCCTCTCCTCATTACCCAGTGCAGGGTTTTCCCTTTGTAACCATCTGCGTGAGGAATTCCTGCAAGAGGCTCAGCCAGCTTAGGCCCGACTCTGCCCAACTCCATCAGGCATCATCTGTTCACGGACATAAACGTTTGGGGGAGATGGAAAGCCAAATAGGAAAGGATTAAAATCCGACTTTGCATCCATCCATTCAGAGATCAGCTGAATCCCTCAGCCTAGTGTGGCCGGTCGGACACAGCCCATGCCCTCCCCAGTATTGCATGTGGTCCTAAAATAAAAACAGCTCTGGGTTGGCTTTGACTTTGTGCCTTTTTAGCATTTGGTGGGTTTGGTTTTGCCAACCCCAGTCTAGTCTGGTCCGCTCCCCCTTGCATGTGGACTGGAGAGAGGGACTCACCACAAGTTGAGCATTTTCAGGCAGCTACAGAGAGTGTAGAGAAAAAACACAGAAAGGAAGAAAGAGCGATTAGTTCACAGAGGTGGGATGGAAGCGAGTCACCGCAGCCATGCAAACATGCAGTGCAGAGTGGCAGACACACACCAGGCCTGCCCGCCACCCGCCCCAGCACTCACACCACTCTGCCCTTGCCACCTCTTCCGGGGGCGTGAGGCCTCCAACAAACGCCCGTTCTCCACAGAGGCACTAGCCCCATCAGGTTCTTATCTGGGGCTGGGATCAGAAAGGGACTCCGGGCCACCATCTGCTCTTGTCCCCTGCAGCTCCAGCAGCAGAAGGGCCTGATGATGGATCCACACCTAGGACCTGCCCTCCAGTGAAACCCACAGCCAGAATCCAGAGCTTTTCTCCAGCACACTCCAAGCAGAAGCATTTGCATTTGCTCTGTCTGTGGAGTGCCAGGGAAAGCCCATCCCACTACTGCACATCATCTCAAAACACAGAGCCCAGCTCCAGCTCCTGCCAGCTCTCTCTGGCACCCTGGTTCTGCAGAGCAGAATCCCAAAATCCTTTGCTGTTCTTGTGTGCCTGAGGGGATTTGTGATCAGAGATGTGAGGAAAAGACAAAGTCCTCCCTGTGGCAAGCAGAATGAAGTGATCTATGCTTGGGAATTACAAGAGACCCCAAAGTGCAATGCAGCTTATGCTCTGCTTCCCAGCACCTCCAAAACCAATTTGGGAGCCCACAAACAAGGGCTGGAGAGACACAGGACAGCTCCATGTACTGTGGGACAGGGCCTGGGAAGCACAGCTGCTCCCCACCTGCCGTGATGTCTCCCCTGTACACAGAGTGCGAGCTGGACCTGGCCTCACTGCACGAACACGGGCTGGAGGTGTTCCTGGTTCCTTCTTGCACAGGGTTGTTGGATCAGAACTGTTGAGGGTGACAGTCTGCCCCATGCTAGGAGCCACATGCCTGGGGGGCCCCCTTCAGAGCCCATGACACCAAACTGGTGGTCTCTGCAAGCCACACAACCCATACCTAAGAGGAATGCTGCCCACTCTGGAAGCTGCTCCTCAAGATCTCCCCCACCCTGCCAGCTTGATGAGGAGCCTGCACCAAATCCGAGGCTTCCTGGGCTGGGAGGATAAGGTTTGTCTGTGGCTGCTGGGATCAAGGCCAGGCCAGCTACCAGTGAGCAAGATCCCACACAGGTGCTTCCCAAGGGATTGGGCAACAGAGAGCAGACGACCTTCAGGACAACCAGCACAGATGACGCATACCTAGGGACCTTTTCCATCCACACACCCTTCCTCGCACCCGCCACTTTTCCTCTTCACCCAGAAGTGCCTACAAAGGTTGAGGTAAACAATGGGGGACAAGTGGCACCAGTATCACCCAGTCAAATAATAACCAGGCAGCTGGGCCATGTCTCAGCACCAACCAGTTCAAAGGCAGCCCTGGGCCTCCTGGCCCCTCACTTGGGAAGTGCCAGAATTCTGTGGGGACCCTGCAGTGACAGGTCCTGGTTTAGTTCAGAGGCAGCGAGAAGGTGCAGAAGGTGACATGATGGTGCTGGATGCAGGACAGGAGCCAAAATGGTCAATGCAGCAGCTCTGACAGTAGTTCTCACTTCTGACCACAAGCTACAGGAGAGGTCAGCTTAGAGGGAGCACTTCCTGCTCCACAAGCTGCTTCTGGTTCCTTTCACTCAGCTTCTACAGGGCTGGACCAAGACAACCCCAGGGAGAACTACCCATCCCTAAGGAGTCACTTCCAGACTGGATACCTGGCACACATCTCTCACAGCCAGGAATGAAGTGACAGCTCTCAGAGCACTGATCTCTTTGCTGAGCTGTCTCAAGCTACTCCTACGCTCTCAGCATGAGAGCACAGCACGTTCTCCCTTTGCAATGGGGGACACTCACTGGGATTCTTGAGATCAGCTCCTGGTATTTTGGTATCTGTGCTCCTGAAATGTCTATCTGGCAGTACATGCTCTGAGTTAGAGTTATGTTCTCCAGGCATGACAAGTGTCAAAGAGAAGCAGCAGCAGCAGCAGCAGCAGCAGCAGCACTGAAGGCACCATGCACAAAAGCAGCAATATGCAAGGAAAAGGGCATGGGACACGAGCATTGAGGACTTTGCCACAGAAAAATGTCCCCACTCGCTTCCCAGGAGAAGGATTAATGACCAACCAGGGGAAAGCCTGTTGTAAAGCAAACTTACTTAGCTTCCTCCACCACCTCCACCTCTGCCTGTGCTGTGATGGGTGCATTGGAGTGTGCTCCTGTCGGGTCGTCCACATTCAGCTCCCCGTTGGTTGAGCTCACCACCTGCAACACAAAGAACACCCTGTTCACGAAGCTCCCTGGCAAGGGCTGCTGCGGGAATGGGAAATCTTTGCTCCTGTCTCTTTGCACCCTCTCAGGAGGCTTCATGGGTTTCATGGGTGCCTTGGAGTCTCCAGGCTGGAGCAGCCAAAGCAGAGCAGCAAGGCGGGGGCCTGTGTGTGTGTTCCTTAACTCACATTCTTGTGCCCAGCACATGACTTGGCATCGAGAGGCCCCTCTGGGAGTGCAGGCACTGGTGTGAGCACTGACTGCCAGCCCTACCTACACACATGAGCTGTACGATGCTGATTGTTTTCTCCTGATATTTTTACAGGCCAGCAGCCTGTTGCCTGACAGCACCGTGGGGAGAAGCCTCATTCCTTATACAGCCAATCTTGGGAATAATGTCCTTGCCCCAAAGCTACAGACAGTCTCTCATCTCTTTTTTGCCTCACGCCTTTGATGATGGCTCACTCCAGCTTTTCCATTACAGGGATAACCATCCAGCTCCTCAGCTCCCAGCACCTCCACTGTTGAAGACTAGGATTATTGGTTTTTTTTCTTTCTCTCAGGGAATTTTGTCCCATCTGTTGCCTAAGAGATGGTAATGACTGGTACTTAAGAGACAAAAGAAGTGGCCAAGGAGGGGAAAGGTGCAGCTGGCTACTCTCTTAGCTGGGGGGTTTTCTCTTGGGAAGGCCAGGGATACCTCCAGATTTTGGCTGGGGGGTCAGGGGCTGGGCTCAACTCCTCACTCACTCTCGCTCTCAGATTGGACGGGAATGGTCAAGTTGCTGCTACTGCGGGGAAAATTCATTGCCACCGAGGAGTCCAGCCCTGTACTGCTTCTTCCTTACTGTGGGGGAGCTTTTGCTCGTAAGAGCAGCTGTTGAACTGGGACCTTATTAACACCCTACCTCACTGGAAAGGACCCTCACCATTTGTTCAGGTGCCACAGGGGAAAAACCCGGGACTCTGACCCCCTCCCGCCTTCCTGGAGGGCATGTGTGCGGCAGCTGCTTGCTGCCCAGCCCTGCTGCTTTCTGCCACTGCCTCGGGCTTTTTTGCTACACATTAACCCAGCACCCTGTGCCAACCTGGCCACCCCGCAGCTGCTCCTGCAGCTTCTGATACAGTTTCTGATACATTTCCTTTGCCACCCCAGGGTCTGCTGGTCCCTGCCATTCCAGCCTGCTGCTCCGAGGTTCCTGCTACAGCTCATTTCGCCCTCCAGAGGGGAACCAGGAGCGGCTGCCCCTGGGGGTTTGTACAGGAAGCCTCTTCACCGTCTCTCCCACCCGTTCGCCCGCCATTGCCGTGTGGAGAGATGCGGCCGAGCCCGCGCCACAGCGCCCCCTGCAGGCACGGGGGAATCCCCGCACCCGCCCTGCCCGGCCGGGAGCCACCAGCGCCCCTGCCGGCCGGGAGCGGAACTGCACCGAGGGGAAAGCGCCTGCAGCCGAGAGAGGCCGGCACTGGGTTCTGCTTCTGTTCGTTGTTGCTGCCAGTGCTGCTGTTTGTTTGCCTTGTTATACATACTAGTAAAGAACTCCTTTTCCCACAGCTTTGCCTGAAAGCCCCTTAATTTCAAAGTTACAATAATTCAGAGGGAAGGGAGTCATGTTCTCCATTCCAAGGGAGGTTCCCGCCTTCCTTGGCAGACACCTGTCTTTCAAACCAAGACATCCAC
Organism: Monarcha castaneiventris obscurior; assembly: GCA_026261815.1. Classification (NCBI taxonomy): domain Eukaryota; kingdom Metazoa; phylum Chordata; class Aves; order Passeriformes; family Monarchidae; genus Monarcha; species Monarcha castaneiventris. Next base: position 598,029 of record JAMPIT010000141.1, on the reverse strand, counting down.
ATAATCTTCTGGATAACTAATCACTGCTTCATTACCTCAACAACCCCCAAAGCATCCTGCATGGGATGAAAGTTTGGCCGGCCCTTCCATGCTTCACCCAGATGTTAGCACAGGCTCTGGCACCTTGCTGTGAAAACCAGGAGCTGCTCTTGGCTCCAGAGCTGTAATGATGCCTGGTTTTCCCCCCCTGCTTCTCCTCTTCACCTTTCTATAGAGTAAAAGGAGGCATCTCCTGTGGGGTGGAGGCAGCAGTGGTACCCACAACTCCTGGTGGCTCCAGATGATTTGACCACCAGGGATGAAGGGAAGGAAGCCCTTGGAACAGAAGTCCCCTACTCGGCACACTACGTTAATTTTGAACACTTCAGTCCTACCAGGAGCTGCTGTTTCTGCCAACCAGACCCCTTGGGCTCTGCCAGGACAGGTCAGGACTTGGCTCACATGGTGCTCAGAGCTCTCCCTGAGTGACAAACTCCTTGGTCTTCACCCCTTCCCTGACTCATCACTCCTGGGCTGCCCCAGGTTCTCCAGACCCCCATGCTTCCCACGCAGCTCTGCAGAGTGCTGGCACTTAATCGCACTGTTCCCAGGGCTCTTCCCACACTTTGTTCAGCTACTTGTTAAATTCCATTTTACGAAAGGCTTTGATTTTCCTCCTCGCTTTTCACGTGCCATCACTTCATTTTCATGTGTCAAATTCCACCTTAAAGGGAATGGCGGCTCGAAGCTGCTGACCTGCCAAGGGCCAGCACAAGCTGGGGCATCTGCTGAGGAACAATTCCAGCCTCTGCAGTTTAGCAGCCACACACAGCTCATTTCCTGTTCTCAACTGCAGATAAGGAGAATTTTAGTGCTTACAGTGGCACAAGGAGCTCATAAACTGCGCAGGTTGGCAACTCTTCTCATCTGATTCCTAGGGCTGCTTCAGTGCTGCTGTCACAAGGAAACTTTCCCCTCACATAAAAAAAATATCAATAAAAACATCTACTCTGTACTGAGTGCTGAAGTTGTACAATCGCAGAATGGTTTGGGTCAGAAAGGACCTTTACAGTTCAACTAATCCAACCTCCTGACACGGGCAGGGACACCTTCCACTAGAACAGGTTGCTCCAAGACCCATCCAGCCTGACCGTGGATACTTCTCCAGGTCACTCTCTGCTCACACTTGAGAGCAGAGCTACACATCCATCAGGTCCTCCTTATCTTTGTTTCTGTGCTACTCAGTAAAAGATCTTTAAATTAAAAGAGGACCGTGCTAATCAAGCCAAAAACACATTGAACCCAACTAAGTATCAGGAATAAGTAAAAATGTCAACCTAATCTGCATGTTCCTTAGGGACACCCTGCACTACCTGTTTCCTTGGCTCAGCTCTGTCCTGCTCCAGGCACTAATTCCCATTTCACCAGAGCCAGTGTCCAGGGTGTTGTGTCTGACAGCAGAGCCAGCTCTCACAGCAAAGCTCTGCCAAAGAGGCAGCGATATCAGAGTTCTTGTTTGCTTGGATGACTCCCGCACCGCCTCTCCAGCTTGTTCAGCCAGCTCATTCTGGCTTTAGTGCCAGAAGGTCCCTCAGCGAGCCTGAGTGACAACCAGGACAGGTAGGGCTTCACAAACAGAAATTTTTCAGGAATTTAAAAAGACTGGTAGTGCCAGCTCCAACATTGTCTGTTGCACATCCTCTGCTCATCTCCTTCCAGTGCAACCCTCTGGAGATCCACCTTGTGCCCACCGTGCCCTCAAACTGGTGGTGGTCTGCTTTGGAACAGCTCAACTCTTTTCCCAACATTAACAGGGATTATGTCCAACAAATACTACTTCCGCTGCCTGTACTGCCCTAGAGCACCTCCAAGACAGGGTAGAGGGTGCTTTATAGACCAGACCTACTAATACCACTCCTTTCTGTCTTCAGTTTAACAAATTTGAATTCAAAACCGTTGAAAAATCTTTGTTAAAACAGTAAAAGCCACGGTGCTGGACATCACACCTCGGGTCCCTCCCAAACCATGGCTTGAGCATGACATATGGGACAGGACCAGTGAAATTGCTCTCCTGACCACAACATTGCTACAATTTGAGGAGAATTCAGGGGGGTTAACACAAAGGCTGCACCTAGCAGAAGGAAGAGGTACCTGCACTGATCCTCCATGTCGATCTGCAGCCAAATGAGATGTCAAGTACGAGGTATTTGTCTGCCGGCTTGGCTGGATTTCCCATTCCCCTCGGCGATCCGATGATGCCTGCTCAGGAGTTCAGGGGCACGAGAGGAAGAGAGGGAAAAAGGTGATTCAGGAGAAGAAATAAAGGTGTGTTGGTTAGTTTCTTTGCAGAAAGCAAGGCATTTACACTTTTAGCTGATCTGAAATTCCTCTTTACCATGCACCTCATTATTTACTTCCATGGTGGCTGCAGTGATCCACTGTGGGAGTGGATTTTGTCTCCTCTAGATGCTGAATGAAGGGAAAGATCTATTCTGGAACGAATTTCTTTACACAGCTTCACTTCCATGGATTTCAGCACAGCCACAATCACACTGACAGCATTTAACTATATCTGTCAGGCCACACACACCAGAGCACTTGGCGTGGCAGCAAGATGGGATTCAAAGGCTCAACCTCCCTCAAATACATCTTTTTAAACTACAATTTGCAACATAAACGAAAGCAAAACATTTCATTTCATCCAAAGGCAGTTCCACACACTGATTCACCTGTGCAGTGCAGAAGGAAACATCCACCACACCTGCTTGACTGGAGCGAGGGTTGGGGGCTTTTTGGGTTTCTACAGAAAAGTAGATAAGAAACTTCGGCTAACAAGTTTCCTCTTTGTCCCCAACAGATGCAAACATCAGGTGATTTAAATTATTAGAATTTCATCTGTTTTATTAGAAGAATCACTTTGCACTTGCACACAAAGCTCTGGTGGGTCACCACTGGGGGTTAGGATTTTTCCATTTGTTTCTTTCTCTCATGGAATTTTGTCCCATCTGTTGCTAAGAAACAATAACTACCAATCCTTAAGAGAACAAACTATATGGCTGGGAGGAGGAGGAGGGAGAAGGGTGCAGCTGGCTACTCTCTTACCTGAGGGCTTTTCTCTTGGGAAGGGCAGAGTTACCTCGAGATTTTAGGCTGGGGGAAGGGGATGGGGTGCAGCTCCTAGCTCCCTCTCTCTGTCAGCATTGGAGGAGGACAGCTGAGCTGTTGCTTATGCAAGGAGAATTCACTGCCACTGAGGAGTCCAGCCCTGTACTGCTTCTTCCTTACTGTGGGTGAGCCTTTGCTCGTAAGAGCAGCTGTTGAACTGGGACCTTATTAACACCCTACCTCACTGGAAAGGACCCTCACCACCTACTTGGGTGCCTCAGGGGAAAACCTGGGACCCTGAGCCCTGAGCCCCTCCAAGGGAGCCTCTCCTGGCCGTGTTCAGGAGCCGGGCTGCGGCTGCCCAGACCCGCGGCTTCTCTGCCACTGCTCCAGGTTTTTTTGCAACACTGTAGCCCTGCACCCAGTACCCACAGCTGTAGCTGTGGAGTTTCTGATACATTTCATTTGCTACTTCAGGGTCTGCTCCTCCCTGCCGTCCCAGCTGCCACCCAGAGGTTCCTGTTGCAGCCCATTTTGCCATCCAGCCCGCCAGCCATTATTGCGTGAGGGAGAGATGCGGCCGAGCCCGCGCCACAGCGCCCCCTGCAGGCACGGGGGAATCCCCGCACCCGCCCTGCCCGGCCGGGAGCCACCAGCGCCCCTGCCGGCCGGGAGCGGAACTGCACCGAGGGGAAAGCACCTGCAGCCGAGAGAGGCCGGCACTGGGTTCTGCTTCTGTTCGTTGTTGCTGCCAGTGCTGCTGTTTGTTTGCCTTGTTATACATACTAGTAAAGAACTCCTTTTCCCATAGCTTTGCCTGAAAGCCCCTTAATTTCAAAGTTACAATAATTCAGAGGGAAGGGAGTCATGTTCTCCATTCCAAGGGAAGTTCCCGCCTTCCTTGGCAGACACCTGTCTTTCAAACCAAGACAGTCACCCAGCTTTGATGATAACACATCCAGCGCTCAGCTAAGACCCAGGAGGATCTCAGCACACTTGAACCCAACTGACCACTGGGAAGAATGTTTCCAAAGACTGGGAAGTGTGGGACAAACAGATCTGTGTTGGCCTCAGGCCTCAGCTGAATGAGACACCACGGATCTGGCCAAGAAACAAGAGAGTCCAGTGAGTAAACCCAGGTTTTGAGCAGTGAAGGTGCACCCAGAGAAAGGCTCCAGAAACCTTAGAATAAACTTCAACAATCACTAGTAAATTGTCATTTATGGATGCTGAAAAAACTCTAGCAGAGGATTTCTTCAGCTCTCCGCAGCATTTTTGTGAGAGTTCTGTCTTTCCCTTGCAGATTACTTTGAACAAGATTACAGCATTGTGAACTTCTTGCACCTGCGGGTTGTTTTGCAGTGTTGTTATGGCTTTGACCAGACAAATATTTGGGAATGAGTGTCTTAGAACTTGACCAATCCCCTTAGGGGGTGGATGGTGAAAACTAATTACCTTCTGCCACTTAATATACTTTGTGAACTAACATATAAAAGCCTTCTGAGAATTCATTAAAGTGCTTCCATTTATCCCTGAGCCTGGACTTTGTGTCATTTCTCAACTCAGCCATGGTGAGAACAGCGACAGTCATTCAACTAGAGCAGGAGCACATACAAAAAGTATGAGAAAATGAGAATCAAAAGAGAAGTCTCCATAAAACATCCACTGTTGTTCCCTTTGCTCTGACTGCCTCACAGAGTGACCCATGGGGCTGCTCTTCCAAGCAGGCACCAAAACCAAGAGCTGTTTCCCTAGAGATGGTTTTGTCATAGGATCATAGAATGGCATCGGTTGGAAGGGACCTTAAGATCATCTCATTTAGCAAATCTTCTCACTACACATTCCTCCCGTCAGCCTGAGATGCTGCTCACACCTTTTGTCCTTGGTGACATCCAAAGGAGAAGCCCCTCCCTTGGAATGTTTTTTTAATGGCTGTAATTCATGAGATTAGGAACAACTGGAGAATTTAAATGCAGGTTTTATGAGCTAGTGGAAAGCACATATTGAGTGATATTCTTCCATGGCATCAGGTGGCTTGACTAGCCCAGAGCATGAAGCTACATCAACGCTGGGAGAAGCCTGGGAGCCTGGAAGCAATTTCCAGGAAAGGCTCCAATAGCCACAAGAGGCAGAGTTGTCTCTTTTAGCTCTACAGCCGAGTACATGACAAACTGGGTTTGAAGTTGGCTCGACCTGAACCCAACACAACCTAAGGAGTGACGCCGAGGAAGTGATGCCGTGAAATTCAGAATAGAATAGAATAGAATAGAATAGAATAGAATAGAATAGAATAGAATAGAATATTCTGAGCTGGAAGGGACCCACAAGGATCATCAGTCCAACTCCTGGCCCTGCACAGACACCCCAAAATCCCACCCTGTGCCTGAGAGCATTGTCCAAACATTCCTGGAGCTCTGGCAGCCTTGGGCCATGACCATTCCCTGGGGAGCCTGGGAAGTGCCTGACCATCCTCTGGGGAAAGAGCCTTTTCCTGATATCCAACCAAAATGTCCCCTGACACGGCTTGGGAGCATCAAGTTCCCATTAACACTCATCACCCTCCCACCAGCTACCAAATCGTATGGCAAGACTAAAGACAGAGGTGAAAGAGCTCACTCATCTTTGATTAAAACCCTTCACTTTCCAGAGGAAAAGGCTACAAAGAGGAGATCCCACACTAGCTCTTTACTGGGACTCAAATATTGTAAAAGAGAATCTGCAGTTATTACACCCAAGAAGAAAAATTAGGCCATTAAATCTGGAGGCCCAAACCCACGCCTCCAATTCACTGCTTGAGACGTTTATTATTTTGCCTTTTTCTTTTAGAGAAATGCTTTGCTCAAGACTTTAAAGAAAAATCCTTTGGAAGAGAGTTGTTTGTGTTTTGGTGAGAAGAACCTGATTTCCCCCATGTTATGTTAAATAATTCATCATCCTAAGTAAAGTTTAAGTGAAAATATGACAAAAGCTGCTGTGCGATCCAGCATCCAGACTACCTGTGTGGCTCAGGAGAACAAGGCCTGCAGGCTGCCTGCATATTTTGGGATTTCTTTGGGCCGTTGGGAACTAAAATGCCTGAAAACGAAGCCAGGTGTCACTGTGCTGTCGAGGCAACATGATGCCTCACACATACACAGCGTGAAGGTCTGTGGTCAAGGTGGACAACGGGAAACTGGCTGGACAATCCTCCCAAAACCAGTGGGTTACTGCATCCATCAGGGAATTTATTAAAGCAGATGACTGTATCAGGGCTCACACACCAGCCCACACTAATCACACATGCTGCAAACAACCCGACTTCCTACAGCAACACCCCAAGGAGGGGTCATCTTGAGTGTAGCTGATGGACTGCGATGTATCCTACCCTATGCTAGCTGTGAGACCCTTCAGAGCCCAGGAAGGCTGAGCACAGACAGGTTGTTACATCCCATGCTCGGTTCTGTACCCACAAACCCTAGCTCAAGGAACTGAGCAGAACATGGAGGCTGGAGGAGCAGAATAAGCCTGGAACCACTCCTTGGGAGTAAGAACAGCAACAGCTCCAGCTGGGAGCTGCAGCTGGAGACCTACTGAACATCTGAGAATTCTGTTAACACAGAAAAACGAAACTCTCAACACCTACAAAACAGTATAATGAGAAAGGAGAAAATGGGAAATTCAACTTCCCCGTGGCAGTTTATCCAGACCATGATGCCTTCCTGAGGGTTCTGCCCTGCCTGTCCTTTGTGCTCTGCAACATTCACTATGAACTGGACACTCTGAGAAGAACATATGGATGGTCTTAGGACACACATCCCTATCACAGCCACACGCTCCATGGGCAGAGGGCACCTGGGAACAGGCTGCCATCAGCACAACTCTCAGTCTGCTCCACAGTCCATGTGCTATGAGTAAAAGCACCCCAAAAAATGTGGTAGTCAGGAAGTCTGAATAGGCTGGATCATCAACTTTAACCTGTTTACCAACAAACTACAGAAAAACAACCCCATTCCAAACTGGACTCTGGCTGGCTTATGATCCCGAGGAATTCCACTGGCTGACACCTTATTTCAACAACCTGTTGCTTTGACAAAATTCTTCTCAAATCACCATCTCTAAATTAAGCAGGAATGTCCCTGCCATGACCAAGAATCAGTCCCAGTGTCGTGGGGTTAGTCAAAACTTGACAGACAGCCCTCTGGGCCAATGCGCTTCTCGAAATTTTACATATTTAAGCCCCACGGAAGGCGGGAGTTTTCGGAGACGCAGTTTCCCGGCTCAGGTGAGTGCAGGGCCGGGAGTGAAAGGGAGAGGGGTAGGCCCCGTTCCTGGAGCCTGTGGGCCCGGGGATGGGGCGCCCCTGCCTCCTGCCTCCTGCCTCCTCCCCTCCTTCTCCCGGTGAGGAGGGGGGCAAAGTTCGGGGGGCCCCTGGGCTTCCGTTCCGGCTTGGTGCGGGGACAGCAGAGACAGAGGCGTGGCCCCCCTTCCCCCGGCCTGCGCGGCTGGGGACAGGGCTCCTGCCTTCTGCCCCCTGGGGATCTCTTGCTGCAGCACGGACTCAGATTTATGGGGGGGGGAGCTGTTCTCCTGAGTTGCGGGGGGGTGGCTGCCGGCTCCAGGGCTGAGGTCCTCTGAACCAGAGCCTGCAGAGCAGCCAGTAAACTTCGCAGCGAAATAGAGGAAAGGACACCCCTCTCCAGACTGTGCAACGCAGCAGCGGAGAAAAACACCTGGCAACATGGCGGCTTCAGAGCCAGGGAGAAGGAGAAGGCGGGGTCACGTGGGACGGAGCTGCAAGGCTGCACTGCGTGGACTCGGCGCGGGGAACTTAAACATCCTCCTGCCTTGCGTGGTATAAACTGTGATATCGCAGACTGTTTGTCTCCTTAATCCATGTTAAGAACGTGGGGGAATGGGCATTTTCTTTTTCCTGAGTGGCTTGAAAACGGCTAGAGTGCCTATGCCAGGCTATATACATAAAAGCAGGGAGAGGCTTATTTCTATAGCCTGGTGGCGAGAGAAAGCCTAAATGTTCAAGTCCAAAAAGAAACTGGTTCATTCTTAAATTAGTAATTAGCCCCATGTGAAAAAGCCTGGTTTTTTTAGCAGTCGTGAGAGCTGTGAAAGGGCTCATGGAAAAGAGGGGTAGCAGTTTGTATAGCCATGTCAGGCTAGAGGGAAACCCACCTTTCTCCCCCTTTTCCTAAGACTGTGACCCTGATTTTGGGAAAGGGGAAAAAAGTGGGGATGGCTCTGAAAAGTTTGTTCTGTTGTTTTAACATCTGGGTGTTAATTAAACTTTTTTTCCCCTTCTTTCAAGTTGTGTGCCTGCTTTGCTTTTCCTCCTAACAGCTTATCTCACTGCAAGGACATCGGGGAGGAGGGCTAGTGCCCATAGTTAACCCTTAAACTACTACACGAATTGGTGTTCCGTATGGGGAACCAAATTCAACCCGCTACACCCAGCCATCTATAATGCCACGTGGCTTCTGCTTCTCCAGTGCCAGAGGAGTTGGGAGAGGAGCCAAGCAATGCACCTGATTGCGAAGGGCCTGTTGCGATGGTCGATCCCGGTGGATGTGGCTGTCTCTTGTCACTGCAGACGTCCCAGAATCTACATGGACAGATCCCACGGGAGTAGGCTGGAAAACAAGGTGTTGATTAGGATGAAGACTCTCACATGCACAAACCCACTTTGTCAAGCTGGTAGGACGCAGAAAAACATCAAAACACTGCCCAAAGGAGCCAAGGAGAATTACAGCCAGGGCTATAAAATCCCTGTGATTTACAGACATGAGATTTGATGGTGGACACCAGCACCAAATGTCTAGTATAAAAATTAATTAAGAAGATACAGTTAGGTGTCTGTTTCAGTGTCAGATCACACCTAGTGCGTCTCACACAGAATTATTACAACTGAAAATATACAGACTTGTTTTCCTCATCCCATCGTCTCAACACTTGTAAAAATCACGCTTGCATAGAAACAGGACGTGTTAAAATTAAAGCTTCATCTGCTCTCTTCTCACCGAAGTCATAATCCCTGCTCCCAACATCAAGATCTCCATGGCAACCACCGCAGTTGTCAGCAATAGCACGCTTGTCTTACAAGGTGCTCTTTATCAATTGCCTTTGTAATTAAAGAAAAATGAAGAGAAAATCTTGATTCACAAAGGGAATGATTTCTTAGGAACTCTGCTGAGCACACTAAGCATTGGGAATGCTAAATATAGTTGGGACACTAAAGCACCGGCAGTGGTAGCAAGTTTAGCATTGATGGCATTTGATCTGGCACCAGTGACAATTCATTTACAGATGTCATTACTGGTCTTTGGGGTGGGTCGTGAACAGAATGACCCAAACCAAAGAACTTTAGATTCTTCTGCCATATTTTCCCATGACACATCCTTTGCCCAAGGTCTTTCTGAGTTTAACTGGCTTTTGATGATAAAGGTGACGCAACGAGATCAGGGTCACAGTCCACATGGAGTCATGGAACTGCTAAATGGAGGTTGGTTACTCCCACGTTTCCTTGCCATGTGCTGTACAGAGCTGGTTTGGCCTCTGAGTGTCCTCCAAGATATTCTGAGTTCAGGAGAGCAAGTTTAGATTAGATATTTGGGAGAAATTCCTCCCCGTGAGGGTGGCAAGTTTGCCTACAGAAGCTGTGGCTGCCCTTGGATCCCTGGAAGTATCCAAGGCCAGGCTGGATGGGGCTTGAAGCACCCTGGGATAGTGGAAGGTGTCCCTGCCCATGGCAGGAGGTTGGAACAAAGTGGGCTTTAAGATCCCTTCCAACCCAAACCATTCTGGGATTCTGCTATTCACTGGACATCCATCAGAGCCCTGCCTGGATCTCCTGTACCTTTTCAATGGGAACATGACCATTATAGGGGGTTTCTATGATTCTCCTGCTTTAAGATGGATTTTAGACTCTGGTCTCCAATCCTGTGCTAGACTAGAAGGAATTCAGTCTCGTGTTCACTGTCACAAGTGGGAAAATGAAGCTTCAATGTCCAGAGAGGTGGGATGGGGCCCCTGTCCCCCAGGAAAACTTCAAAGCACTGCAAGAACCCTCTGAACACAATGTCAGGACATCTTGCTGGGTTGAGAAATGAAAGATTTGATCCTAAACTCACTGGCATTAATTTGGATTACTGGGAACAAAAAGGCAATGGTGGGGAAGCAGCACCTGGAAGGCAGGGTATGAGATTTTGCAGGGACAACTCACAATTGGCCTGCCGACCCAGTCATAGGCGTAGTCAAAGGTGTAGCCTTTCTTTTCAAATAGCTCCGTGAAGATGGTCCGTAGGTAATCGTAGTCTGGTCTCTCAAAGAAGTCTAATCGCCGGACATAGCGGAGGTACGTGGCCATCTCCTCTGTTGGAAAAGGGGAAAAAGCAGCAGCTTTTATCCTGAATCTTCCGAATGAGTTGTTAGAAACCAATGTCTGGGCTGCCAGTGCTACCTCTGGCTTTTCCCCACACAAGTCACGGTTTTTAGTAACACTCCCCAACTGAAAACAATTCAAACACTTCTCAAGCAAAGATGGAAGTCCCACCCCTGCCCAAATCTGACTTCCACACCTTGATTTATTCTATACATTTGTATAAAAATAAACAGAGTGAGAAATAAACTCACTGAACCTGACGACAGGCTGCTCACAGACACTTAGAATGCTGTTGCCTGGAGAAGCTGTGGCTGCCCCATCCCTGGAAGTGTCCAAGGCCAGGCTGGATGGGGCTTGGAGCAACCTGGAATAGTGGAAGGTGTCCCTGCCCATGGCAGTGGGTGGAACGGGATGAGCTTTAAGGTCCCTTCCAACCCAAACAAGTCTGGGATTCTGTGATGCCATGTTTCTATAAAATAGCCATAGACATTCATCTGGGGAAGGAAAGCAGGAGATACTGGTGGGCTCCCAAGGCAACCCAGACCTCCAGCAGCAACCAGGGTCTGTTTGCCCAGAGCACGGTGGTGCCCAACCTCATGACACCTCTGAATATTCAAAACTAGACTACAGGGGGAGGCTCCAAGGTTAATTTACCTGAAGAGGGTTGATTTACAGACCAGGGTTTGGTGTTAAGCTAATGAATTGCTTTGCTGCATCTGGGTTGCAGTTTGCATGCACAGAATGTTGAGCCCTAGGAACTCATGTCCTGCCCCTTCCTGGCTCTCCCTTGGCTCATGGCCTTGCATTCAGGTGACAAAAATAAGAACAGAACTGTTCATTGATACTTAACTCTGTCTGTGGCTTGTGGCTTCCATGGAGGTAAGAGGGGAAAAAAAAGGAGAAGAAAGAATCCCCTCTTTTAAGTACCTCTAGAAGGTGGAGAACAACTGGTTTCAGGCAAGGAAGGAACAGAAATCAGTTCTCTCATCTCCCATCAGCCCAGACCTGAAAGAGCTGTGAGGAGGAGGAGTACTGGGAAAAAGATGAGAACAGCCAACCTAAAGCTGTTCTGCTTGGAACCAGGTGGATTTTGGAATAACACATCTGGGGAATTACAGTGACTTGAGTGAACAACGAGCCTGTTCCAGGCTTGCTGCTGTTATTGCACAACAGCTCTTACAGGAATGGGATTAATTGTGGGTGCTCTCCCTGGTGTCAGGACTTCAGAAACCTCCCCAAAACCTCCCAGGCCCACTCTGTGGCCAAGGGACCCTGGGGAAGGCTCTAACTCTGTACCCTGCTCTCCCAGCTCCAGGGTCTGTTTAACTGGAGATCAGGTGTTGGGCTTGGCTAGAAGCACGTCCTCAGTAACAATCTCGTTAAAACTGCTCCCAGAAGGTGGAATTCATGGCCAGACACACCATCCCATCTTCCAAGCTGGCCACCTACACCTGCAATACCTGTAAAACCTTCCATTTGGAAAAGAATTAACTCGGTCGTTCCAACACGGTCATTTGGGAGAGGGAAAATAATGAGGAGCTCTTTTGGAAGGAAGCCAAGAAGCACAGCAGGCACACGAGGCCCTTGAGCACTGTCCAGTCTCCTTCATGATAAGAGTTTTGCTCATTTTAAGACCTCAGGCCCTGTTAATTTATAGCAGCAGCTCCAGCTGTTTGCCAGCTTGAGGAACAACATGATGGATACATGTAAAGCAAATACTTTCTTGCAGAGGAACACAGGCCCAATTAACAAGGTATGGCCACTTCCAGCTGCACTCACATGCTCCCAACAGGGCTTTACCTGGAAAGTTCTCACAGAGAACTTCAACCGGAGTGTTTCTCTTTGTGTCCCCAATCTTCTGATACCTCTCTTTTAAGGTGTCAGCCTGCAGCGCACAAAGACAAAACAGTTGTGGAGAAAGAGTTCAACCATGTGAGAAAGGACATGCTGTATGGGAAGAAAAACAAGGTATTTAATGCCCATTCTGGGTGACATCAGGATATGTTACTTGTAACTGAACTGCATCCTGGCCTACACCCGTAGGAACATTTCACAGGCTATCAGCAGGGAACATCCAAGGATGTTCAAAACATCTTCGTTAATGAAAGGCAGGACCCTTATTAGTGTCTTACAAGGCTCATTTCTCACAGCCCAGTGCTGAGGACTGTGCAAGGAAGGTTTCATGGGAAAAGGAAATGAAGGTGCATGAACTGTGTTTGGCACATCAGGACCCCCCAGGCTTAGGCCTATCAAGCTGCCTTCACAAACAACAGCAAAACAAACCCATTACACAGCAGTTTGGGTCTTCCTCTGTGCAACAGGATGTCACCACACTGATAATGACTCTACATCAGTCATATTTCTCCCAAACCCCAGGCTGCTCCCACACAGCCTCTCCTTTCACCCCCAAACCGTCCATCACTCAGCACTGGTTTAATATCTGGTCAACAAGGAAATGAAACCATTTGCAGTTGGATTTCCCACCTAAACCACCCTGATGCAGAGAAGTCTGCTGAAGCTAGTACCCTAAAAGTGGTGTTTCTTGCCTCCATTTCAAAATATGTCAATTAGACCTGGCAGCAGCATAATTAGCACTGTAAAATATTCGCTGCAGACACAGCCCTGACAATACAGACCAAAAGTGTATGCTGAGGAAATCTAGAAAAGCAAAATGCCACATTCTAAATCCAGCTGGACAGTCTGTGTTTTCCCTGGACCTCAGAGAGGAGTCAAGTAATTCTTATCAAGTTCAGCAGTGAACTGAGGTACTTTTGTAGAACCTTGTATAAATTTGGAATTATTTTAGAATAATTTACAGGATTAATTTAAAGCAGATGAGTTCAACTAAGCCAGAAAGAAAATATGAACTAGAACAACACACTTAGAGAGAGGTATGGACATAAAATCAGAGAGTCTGATTTCTTTCACAATTCCTCTCATGCTTGAAAAACCCTTCTTCGTTTTTATGAGCTGTTGCCAACATTTCTGGCATGTGCCTGATGAGGGTGAGCTGAAACTAACTCTGGATAGGTGGTGACAAACAGCTGAACAATGTCTATCACCCCAGATGGGTCTATAACCCACTGACCATTGTGGAGCTCTGAACCCAAAGCCTCGACTCCTTTTTCCAACAGGAGCTCTTGTCTTCCCTAATAAACCTAACCTGATCACATTCAGTCCCTTCACTCCCTGCAATTCCAAAGCTGAACACAGTAGCTTAATCATCAGGGAGGTAATGGAGAAGTGAAGATGCATCTTCCAACAGCTCTGGAGCCAGCAAATGACTTACTCCTGGTTAGCTCAGCTGATGGATGTTGGCGGCAGTCGGTAACTCAGTTACTTGCAGCTCTCCACATTGTACACAGCATCTCATAAACTCCCCAGCACTGAGTGTCCAGTGTGTCTGGAGGGAAGCCAAGTCCAAGACTTGTGCCAGAAAACCAGTTTTTCAACTAAGTCCATCTGTGCATCTAAACCCATCAAACTGCTCCTATTATAAACATGGATCACAGATGCAGCTGGGGGATTGTGTGCTGTAACCGGAATTTCATAAACAACCACTGTGTCCCAGTCACGCTCCAGCTCAAGGCAGCTTCCAATCACAGCTCTCTCATTGTTTCTGTCTCTCTGTTCAACCTTCTCTCCAGAACTGTACCAATTTGGCAACTTGAAGTGCCAGGTAATGTATTTCTACTGTAAAATCTTCCCTGTAGTTAAATCTAATGCCTTGGTGTTACGCTTCAAGGACACAAAGGAGAGGACAGTGTTTCTTACTGGATTTTGCCAATGTTTCCTCAGCGGATTCTCCTTTGGGTAGAGACTAGCCAAAGTTTTAAAGGCCAAAACCTAAAGCTCAAACCTACCTTCAATCCTTGCCAGGGCAGGCTGCCTCGGAGGAAATACATGAACATATGACCAAGGGCTTCCAAGTCGTCTCGACGACTTTGCTCTAAAAGAAAAGAGATGACAAATTATTGCTGCAGGGGCAGAAATGGCTCTGAGATCTCAGCAGCAGCCACATCTGCATCTGAAATAAAGGTACCACAGGGATGTCCACTCGCTGTCTGCAGCTCAGATCTTGTGCAAAACCACCTAGAAGCTGCTTCAGAAAGTCAGAAAATGTGTAAAATCAGCCAGAAGCCATGAGATAACATGGGAGCTGCATGACACACAGCCCAACCTGGGGTAGAATGGACAACTCTTAATTGCAGAGGAATAAAGCAGTGCCCCAATTCTTCTCTGACCTGCCAGTGTCAATGGTGTCATATGGTGCTGGATCATTTCCTCTGGATTAAATGGGAAGAGGGGGTACTCACAACCAGCTGCAGGGATCTACCCTTGCCAGTGCCAACACTTTCCCAATTGCCCCTGCTGCTCATCAGAGCAGATCAAAAATAGCTCCTTCCAGTTCCGTGGAACACTTGCTGCTGTTGCCATGCAGATGTTATAATGATAAATTAAGGGGGGAAAAAGGGGCATGGAGCCAAAGGAAAAAGTATCCTTAAAACAAGCTGCCAAAATGTGTCCAAAACCCCAGGGGAGGATAGAAGAGAACAGAAGATGTGGAAGCAACGCTGGGCTGGGCTGGGCTGAGCTGCATCCTTGGGTTCACTGAGCTCACGGACTCATTTGGTGCAACCTCCTCTCCTCTGAACACCACCTGCTCCAAACAACGTGCTCCATGATCCGGAGCAGATCCAGCCCACGACACTGCAGCCACTTAACCTGCAGGAGATGCTGGGAGTGGGAATACGGGAGAAGGGAACTGAAACAACAGGTCCTGAAGTTATCCTGATAAAAAGGGGGAAAAAAAAGGATGCCCTGGGTCATTTAGTGTAGTGATGCAGATGGACTTCCAGGAAGATGGTTGAGTGCACTTGTCTCTCAGAAAAACTGCAGACTCCTGAGTCTGAAATGCTAAAGGACTGATTCCGCCTGGGCTGGTCTCACCAGCGAAGCATCAGCTCCTCACAACCACTCTGGGCAGGGACAGCCCCCTCAAATACGCCCCCAGAACTGATTGGACCCTTCCCCTGCATGAGCCATGGTGGGAGCTGAAATCCTGTGGGAAATGGGTCCTAAGGAAGGCACACGGTGCAATTCAAACACAAACACATCTTCCCTCCAAATTTTCCACACCAGCAGCTTCCCAGCCTGCTCCCACTGCGCCCTCCCATTCCTCCATCCCTGCCTGACTCTTCACTTTCCAAAATTAGAAGCCAGGCTCATCCCTCCTTACTCCCCAAGGAGAGTGAGCTCTCCAAGTGGGAGCCAACATGCCAGGAGGCCTCTCAGAGAATATTCCATTATCTCACTGCTCCTATGGATTTAAGAGAATATAAACATTTAATAAGTTTTTTTTGCCTTTCAGCCACAGAAATGTAATCTTCTGGTAGGAAAGAAGGCAGCGAGGAGAGGAGATGAAAGCCAGGTTTAAAGTTATTTAAATCATTCATTTTCTCTAACCAATTACTAGGTCAGGGAACATCCAACTCTAACACCTGGAACTGGAAGGCATTGGGACAGTGCTGTGCTATAAAAATCTATTTGTCCATAATCCAGTGCAGCAATCACTGCCTGCCTGATTGTCTTCTATCAGTGCAGGGCTACTCCCAGTTACTTAGCTCCTAATAAAAACTGTAATTATGAAGCTTCCAACATTTCAGCTGGCTTGATTCCTCAAAAGAGGGGAGGAAAAAAAGCTTCACAACTGTAAACAGCATTGGGAGGTTCACAAATAGCTCCAAGGGTACGAGAGAGCTGTGAGCCAAGATGCTATGGGAGGTCTATAGGATTCAAACGGCAAGCTTGGAATGTGTCCAGGGAAGGGAATGGAGCTGGGGAAGGGGCTGAAGCACCAGGAGCAGCTGAAGGAGCTGGGGAGGCTCAGCCTGGAGAAAAGGAGGCTCAGGGGGGACCTTCTGGCTCTGCACAACTCCCTGATAGGAGGGGGCAGCTGGGGAGGGTCGGGCTCTGCTCCCAGGGAACAGGATGAAAGGAAATGGCCTCAAGTTGTGCCAGGGGCGGTTTAAGTTGGATATTAGAGAAAATAATTCACAGAAAGGGTTGTCAAGGATTGAACAGGCTTCCCAGGGCAGTGGTGGAGTCACCACACCTGGAAGTGCTCAAAAGGTGTGTGAATGGCACCTGGAGACATGGTTTAGTGGTGAACACTGCAGTGCTGGTCAATTGTTGGACTCAGTGACCTTAGAGAGCTTTTCCAGACTCAAGGACTTCATACGCTCCCCCCCTGCAGACAGACCTTTGCCAAGGTGTGTGTTGATGGACATGTATCTCGCTGTTCCAGTGAGGCTCTTGTGCTCCCTGTAGGGAATGTGTTTTTTGGTTTCCGGGTCAATGTACTCCTTGGCCAATCCAAAGTCTATGATGTGAATGACGTGCTCCTTCTTATTGCCCTGCCGGCCAATGAGGAAGTTCTCTGGCTTCACATCACGGTAGATGAGGTTCTTAGAATGCACGTACTCCATCCGAGAGATCTGCAAAACAACCAGGGAAATGTTATTTGTGAGCAAGGCTCTGGTTCCCAGCAGAGCTGGGAAGAGGAATTTGTCATCCCCTCCTTTCCAAGGCTATCATACTGTGCTCCCTGCTTTATTCCCACGGAAATGGCAAAGGCTGTTTCTGAGGCGTTACCGCTGGGATGCAGCTCTTGGCAAGATGCCACGGGGAGCTGCAGCAGCCTTTTTGTATTGATTTTTAAACATACTAAACCACTTACCAAGAGCTCTTCCCTTGCCCACTGCCTTCCCCTGTTGCTCTGTGTCTTACCACCTTCCTCCCTCGACCCATATGTTGTCTTAGACATGCCAGATTCTTCAGGGAGGGGGATTTTTGGGCGGGCAGAAGCTTTATGATCTTCAAAGCTGACTAAAATAATAATTAATCTCATTGCCGTCAACTAGGAATAGCTGGAATATTTTTCAGCTTTTGACTTAACGTTTTTCTGGAAGTTTGACTGAAAGGGAAGGTGAAAGGGCAGGAATCCCACCTCTGAGGTGATGGAGGGCCTCTAACAACACACCTTACTCAGAAGTTCATTAGAATTGCTTTTGAAACCAAACATACTGCAGGTGATTTCTGAACAGGCTGTCAAGCAGTTCTCCTTTGGGTCCCAAACTTAAGAGATGATTCCAACTGGAAATAATTCTCAATTTCATTTCATTTATTACCTTTAACTGCCTTTTCAGCTTTCAAAGGAACACACATGAAGCCCCATTTATGGCTGTCCTGGTTGCAGCTGCCCTACATGCCAGGGGGCACAGTGGCTTTGTTAAACAAGATGCTTCTTTGGAAAGGCCACTGGGATTGACCTGGGTACTTGTGGGCTGCCTATGCTACAAAACCTCTGCAAAGCTCCACCAACTCCCAGTTTTGCACTAACGAGCCTCAGCCCCCAGAGGTCACTGCCACACTGTTGCGAGGGACAGTGCAGTGCCAGAACACCTGGGGACATCCAGGGTGAGGGCCACCAGCTGGTCACCCCCACTGGGTGAATGCTGGTGGGAAAGCTCTGCAGGCTGGAGTTCTGGGTCACTGAGCCAGCTCCCCCCCACCCAAGCAGCAGGGACCCCCTGTCAGCCCTTCCAACTCCCCTGCTCACTCTGTTGGGCTGACAGATCCTGACTGCTCCTTCATTTCTCACTGAATCCAGACACATTCCCAGATGGCAAACCCAGAGCACTCTTTCTCTTTATAGATCCTGGACCCACACGTGGTTTTAAAAGTCCACATGCATGTGAACCTCCATCTCACTCCCTTACCATGCACCCTATTTTAAAGGAAAATCTGCTGCATTTCCACCTCTCGGAAAGAAGTAGCAGACAGGAGGGGGCAGCCCTCCTTATAAAATAAGCAGCTGTACAGGGAGGGCAGCAGACAGGAAAAAATTGGCTGCAGGTGAATCAGGCTTAAAAAATAGAGCTTGCTCAAAGACTCTTCAAAGAAGGGAACAGCACGTGCTGCTGCTCCCTCCCCTCGATGCAGTGATTGATTCCAATGTGCCGAGAAAATGGGTTTCACGGCTAACAGCCATTATTTCCAATCAATTACAGGCTGGTGCAGAGCAGAGCAGATGCTCTTCAGTCATTCTTCACACTTTGAATCACCTACAGGACACAGCAGCAGGTTGGGAGACAAAAAGCTACGTCGGGAGGCAATTCAAATGAAAATGCAACCCTTCAAAGTGGAACAAAGAGCTTCCTCACCTCTCCAAACATAACAAGCTTCCAAGCAGAACCTGACTGGCTCATTTGATTTGTTCCTGCTACCAGAGAAGCTCAGTTGTTGAAATCCCAACAGCAATTAGAGAACCTAAAAAGAGCCCATTTTTTTCTTCTTTAAAAACTCTCGGCAAGTTGCAGCAAGCAAGACAACAACCTGGACAGCTGAGGTGTCAGATGAGCCAAGACAGTACACTCCAGCAGCACTCAAGGGTACTTGTTTTCCTGCCTTTTTTCCTCCCACCTGCTTTTTTTGCTTCCACCACACACGCACAGCTGCCGTGGGGTCTTTCATATTCCTTCTTTACTTCCACCTGCCTGGACACTTCATGCTGGAGAGCTTTGCTCAGCCATGGCAGCTGAAAGACACTCCCCGAAAGATGTTTCCTGGAGTAGCTTCCGTGCTTTATTTACCCTGACAAGACATCCTCCCTGCTCGTGGTTGCTGTGATGTGGAGTGTCTGTGCTGCATCTCCCTTCCAGACTCTGCCTGAGCACACACGAGCAGCGGTGCCACGGCACAACCTCGGCATCAAACCCATCTTCATAGCGGCTGAAGGAGAGGGGAAGTGGAGCTCCCACCCCAGAAATGTGCTGGATGCAGAGGTGCAGTGCCCACTCCTTTGGGTTTGAAATACAGGCTCAAACACTCTGAATTCATGCTTTTATGGGCAGAGAAACCACTAGAGGAACTGGGACTAACTTGGAATTGCTCTAACACTGGAAAAACAGCAAGCACGGGAGCATTAGGATAGATGGAAGACTGTGAATTACAGAGAGCCATGACCATGGCTGGCCGAGTCCATCCTTGGAGCCATAAATCTCAATTTCAGATGTCAGAGAAACCCTTAGGAGCGGGGAGAATCCCTTGGCACACAGCAAGACCCCTGTGCTGCGGTGGAGAAATGAGAGGATATTGTGACATTTAGCAGGTGCCAAAGAAACCGGTGCTTTCATTTGCCTTCCTCCTGCCAAGGCAGCAAGTGTAACAAACCCTCTTCTCCCAGAAAGGTAACTCTTAAGGGGTTGATTTTGGCAGCAGTTCCATCTCTAGGCCTTCCTGATAAATTTGAGCCCTTGTTTCACGCATCACCTGCCTGAATACAGATCAGATCAGCAGAGAATGAAATTAATCTCATTCAAAGGCAATTTTGATGGTCGCCAGTAGAAAAACTTCTCGCCACGATTTGGTCCAGATCACATCCAGAATATTTTTCCAGTGCCTGGTGGCACAAGAGCTTATTGTGAGCTGTCAGTGAGCGTCATGCAGGCTGGACCTGGCCAAAAGTGAAAAACAGAAGCCTGAATAAAAAAACATTCTCCCCCGATTTATGGGCTGTAGGGACTGACATAGTGACCACGTTTTAATTGCCAAGCTTGGCTTTGTTCAGGAGCTTCACCCACTGGATCTGATCCACGATGTCTTCAGCTGTATGTGGAGTATGGAGGAAGCAGTTCCAGTCTGAACAATTCCTGAACAGGCTGTCTTTCTTGAAGACTCATTATCATCCAGTCTGTCTCTCCCTCAGCCAGGAGAGCCTTCCTGATGTAAAACTATGTTTGAATTCTCCCTTAATCCCACGTGGTACTTCATAAAATGATGCTGCCCTTGTTTTTCCTGGAGAAACTCCTCTTTCTTCTAACATCTGCAAAGGATCCACCCCAGTCCTGAGATGCCACAACCTGTCAAGCTCATTCACACCAGCCAAGCAGAAATACGTATTAAAAAATATCTCTCCAGGATGTCTCTGGTTAAAAATTGACCATGGAACACAAAGGGAAGGGACTGGATGCTCCTACAGACATGGGGATCATCCTTAAGTATGAGGAGAAAGATCAGAGGACAAATGCCCAGGGTTAGAATTACAGCAGCTTAAGCAGACCAGGACGGTCAGAAGCAAGCACAAAACATAATTCATGGGTGTGAACCCATGGAGTTTGAGAGCCCAGCTTTCCTTTCTGATGGGTCTCACACTGGAGTGTGACACAGTGACTGCAATCATTCAGTGTGGCAGAAAGATACAGACAATTTTCCCTAAAGCCTTGTGGCTGGAGCAAAGGGTTTTCATTTCAGCTGAGGAGTAAGTGACAGCCCCTTTGGAAAACACTTTTCCCAGGGCCAGGTGATGGGGAATACCAGAGGATGCTGAATCTGTCTCCTTAAATGTGCACACTCCAAGCTGGCAACTCATGTAACCTCCCTGAGGAGACTGAGAAGGTCCTACAACATCTCCCCATGGCCAGAGGAGCACCCGACCTTTGAGAGAGAACATCAGCTCCTCCATTTTCATACTGCTTTGGGTGTCCCCCTGCATCAGTCTCAGCACGTGTTTACCAACTGGCACCAGTGTCCCAGTGAGCTGCAGCCTGGCCACAAGATCAACAGGTGATGCCAGTGAAGAACATCCAAGCCCAGAGCTGAGCTGCAGACCCCGGACTTGGCAAAAGGCAGCAGCCACAGCTGTGACAGTCTTAATTTCCCTAGCAGCCCCTTGGGAATGAATTTACATCTTTACATTTTCCCTCCAAAGGTCACACAAGCCATATCTGAGGCTTTTCCATCTGTTGCCACTTGATTTAATCAAAACTAATACTATAAATTGGTTTTCCATTGATGAGGAAACACTCAAAACCAGGAGAACCCAACTGCTCTGCTGTGGGAGGCCTCAGTACCAGGCAGGTGCTGTTCAAACTTCTGCAGTTCTGACCTCAATTTTCCATTTGAGATTCTGCTGTGTCAAACTTCAGTTTATTTGAAGGATTGTGCTCCTCATCTGTTACATCTCCTCTTCCCTACTATGCTTCCATCCACAGAGCTATTAATGTGAAAATACAATCCCAACTCTGCTGTGGGGTATCTGGGTGACCCCAAGGTGCACCTACCCAAGATCTGGATATCTGCAGATACCCAGACACTTGGGAATCTGCAAATCAGTCTGAAAACCAAAAAAGCCAAACTGACTGGCTGGCCCCACTGACTTGTGGAAGTTTCCTCACCACATTTAGTACATTCAGCTTTCATGTTGTTCACTTTTAACACAAACCCAAATCCAAGCTTGGATCCCTTCCAGCTTGATTTCCTTTCCTTTTCAGGTACTTAATGTACTGGCTCTGTGATGCTGCCCATAGAATTATTATTTTCCAAGTGTCAGTAATTTAAACCCATTGGCCAATTTTGACCAAATTTGACTAAGGCAGAGCCCTCAAATGCTAGTATTTTGACTAAGTAGGGCTCAGCTCCCATTGCCCCGCGAAGTTTCAGTCTATGGGCAGCCCAGTAGCACCAAACCAGTAGAACTGGTGGGAGTGTGGGAGGGTGCTGTGCTCCGTGTGTCCCGCGGAGTGGGTGAGAAATGAGATGTTCCTGGGACGTCCAAACAGAGGGAGGGAGCTGGAGCGGGTACCGGGGCAGGGGCGTGTAAGGGACATGGGATGCAAGTCCGTAGGAATCCAGCTTCACTGGTTCTGCTGTGCAGGGAGCCAGTTTCTCATAAGCATAATTTGACCTTCCCTTCATAGGCAGGAGTCGTTCTCACCCGAGAAGTTTTCTTTCGTAAGAAAGATGGAGAGGGACTTTGGACAAGGGACCGGGGTGACAGGACAAGGGGAAATTGCTTCCTGCTGCCAGAACACAGGGTTAGATAGGACAGTGGGAAGAATGTGAGGGTGGGGAGGCCCTGGCACAGGCTGCCCAGAGAAG
Source organism: Monarcha castaneiventris obscurior (assembly GCA_026261815.1). NCBI lineage: Eukaryota > Metazoa > Chordata > Aves > Passeriformes > Monarchidae > Monarcha > Monarcha castaneiventris. Next base: position 575,636 of record JAMPIT010000141.1, on the reverse strand, counting down.
CTGTGGCTGCCCCTGGATCCCCAGAAATGTTCAAGGCCAGGTTGGAAAGGGTTTGGAGCAACTTGGGATAGTGGAAGGTGTCCCTGCCCATGTCAGGGAGGTAGGGATTAGATCTTTGAAGGTTCCTTCCAACCCAAACCACCCGGTGATTCTATGATGGAAGATTCTCTCAGCCCTGAACCTTGCCAACCCTAGGATGTTTGGACACCCCAGGAAACCCCAGGGCAGGGCCCTGCCCGTCACTCACCAGCTGGATGGCGATCATTAACACCGTCTTCAGAGTGAATGTCCTGTCACAGAGGTCAAACAGATCTTCCAAGCTCGGACCAAGCAGCTCCAGTACCATGGCGTTGTACTTTCCACACGGTCCGAAGTAATACACCTGGGGGAGCCCTTCAGCTGGAAGAATAGGAAAGGAACTGGAATCAGTCAACGGGACATGGTTAATTCCCCTCCTCCTGCATGCACACCTTTCATTAGGCAGAGTTTTATCGTCACTTCTTGAGTATTCTCTCTGATGCTGCCCAGCAAGGAGGTAAGTTCCAGCCCACAGTGAGTGAACCGAAGGCCAAACCAGTGCAGGCTCTGCTCAGCTACACCCTTGGACAGACAAATGGATTTCAGTGCAATAAAAAGACCACCTGAAAGCATCGAGCTTTGACAGCTTAAAGGCTTGGATTTAGGGAACAAGACATGGAGTTCCCTGTGTTCCACTAAACTTCAGGCAGAGAACAGCCCCAGATGTGAGCTGGCACTGGTTGGAGCAGTTAGGAAGATGACAGTCCTTCGAGAACATGAGGCATGGCCAAAAAAAGGGCTGCTTTGTCACCACAGGTAACACCCAGCCCTTGTTTTTCAGCATAACCTTATACGAAGTCTACACTCAGGAAAAAGTCCTTTTTCTTTAAAATAGGGAAAAGTTTTAAATTTTGACCAATCATCACATAAAAATAGGTAATCACGGTCATTAGCATATGTGCACACACACAACTATCAACATTGAACTGGTAGGAGCCAGAGCCCATCTTCCCACCCAACAGATTGCTCTGTGGGAGTATGGTGTTGATACTCAGCTGGCAGGGATTTTTGGGTGGATCAGCTTTCTGAAAGGCATCAGAAGGAAAGGGAAAAAAACAGCTTTGGTGCTGGAAGACTCACGGAGCTGCACAGCATTCCTGGAATTACCTTTTGAGTCGAAAAGAAAACCAGAGCAGCCCATACAGGAGGAATTCCGTGCAGGCCCAACTGTTCATTTTGTTAATCAGCACCTGTACCCGCACTCAGTGTCAGCGTCAGGCTGGGTAACATGTTTAAATATCCATCTACTTCCAGTCTACACTTCATAAGCAGCTCCAAAACACAATGGAAGAGTTTTGTTTTGAAATATGGGGCTTTGTCTTATGTCAAAACATGATATCTGCTTGAATGCCCAAAGATACGCCGCCCTGCTATTCAGCGTAAAGGCTGAGCACGGGGAGCACTGCTACGTGTGCAGCCCTTTTTCCCATAGAGATCCATAAATTACAGAGCACGAGACCTGAAAGCACTGTGATTATTAACTTTATGGCATGTTATAAGCAAGTGCAGGTGCACACCTGGATTTGCTTAAGTGATCAATATTAGATACAGCAAAATACTCGACTAATTAAAAGCATGGTTTGGTGTTGGCTCTGCAAGGTGCTCAGGCAGGGAAGTATTTCAGGCTGGAGCGTGTCAGCAACACAAGTGCATGTCCTACTCCACATTTAGGAAAGCCCAGTTAATCCACCCAATGGCACTCGGAACTCTGCAACCTACCAACAATGTAACAAACGCAGCACTCAGATTCCCAGAGCTTAAATACCACAGAACTTGTGCTCCCAAGTACTGCCCCGAAAGAACAAAACGCAGCTTGACAAAGATTACCCGAGGAGGGTTTTAATCTCGTTAACTCACATGCTCAGGGAATCTCTCATCAGGATGCATTAATGGGATATTACAGAGTATTGCAGGAATTCCCTGTCTAACCAGAGTTTTGTGTCCCATGTGAACATTGACCCAACGTGGGTCTGGGAGGCTGCTGCTCCTAACAGAGAGCTCCATGCTTCAGGAGGCAGCAACAGTCATTAACTCCTCTAGGAAGACAGGATGTTTTGATGCAGAAGCAATTCAGAAAGCTAAACAATGATGGGATACGATCCAGGCAGTTCCAAGATGCTTTCAAATACCCCCAGATCAACACAAATGGCAATTTAATGTCATCAGCTTAGTGTTGAAGGCAGGAATAATTGCAATAGCTGTTGAAGTGACTCATGATGAGCCACTGGGCTTTCAGTAAAGTCTGATGGGGACTTACCTACATAATCACCTCTAACACCAAGATCAGCATCTCTGCTTTTTAGAGAATAATAGAAGAATAAGAGAGTAACAGAATATTTTATGCAAAGTTGAAACCTGAGCCCCTTATAGATTCTAGATACAGATAGACAATGAGTACCTCTACCACAATTTCTGCAAGTCTCAATTAGTGGAACTGAGGAAGGAATCAGGATTAGGAACTCTACTAATTAAGGCATGCAGGAGAATAAAATTGCAGAAAGGCTCTTAAGGAAGGTGAAGGATCTTGTTCCCAGAGCAGGGGAAGATGAGAACATTTACAGCCTCATTTGGTGAGAAGCATGCATTGCAATTAAAATGGAATTCCTACTGGGCATAAGAACCAGGAAGACAGATTGCAGCAAGACCCAAAAGGTGGGGATTTCATGTAGGGAAGGAAGCAACACTACTTGGTGCTCTCTGGGATCCCAATTTCTTCAGCTTTACCTACTCAGAGCTTACAGCCAAGAGCTTGGAGTACTCTCGTCATCTTAAACCCTCAGGAAGGCTCTGCTTTCTGTGGGAGCTCTGACAAGGTGAGACCTTAGTGAACATAAAAAAAGGCATCCTAAATGTGAGAATACAGGAGACATCATTGGCTTCAGGCATATTTTTAGGGTTCGGTTTTTCCCTGAGGGTTTTCAGCAGTGCTGCCAGCTCTGCAGTCAAGGACTTCCCTCTTGCCTTTGCCAGGATAGAGCTGCTGTAACATCTCTCTGATTTCCAGAGCCAGGCTGCACTGCTGTGTCCTGCATCCAACGGAGCATTGCTGCTAAGCCCTGTGCAGCTCCCAGCCCAAGCCAAGGGTCCTCAGCTCCACACTAGTTATGGAAATAAAGTTCGGAGGGACTCAGGGCAACACATCCTCAGCTCACTCAAACTCAATTCAGCATTCACTGTCTTTTTGGGAAGGGGAAAAACTTGACAGATAAACTTGATGTACACATTAAAGGGTGTGTTGGCAGATAAGACTGGATGAAACTTGAGATACAGGCAGCTCCAGAGCCATTCAGAACAGTAAAAAGGGTCAGCCTAAGAAAATCTGCATAAAATTTGATTTTGTCACAGACCATCTGCATAATTGATGACGTAGCTTGGCTCTATTTCAGCGACGAGCATCGTGTCCTGGTGCCGAGTCCATTGTCACAGTGAACCACAGGAACTCCATAAATATCACCAGCAGATCTGTAAATACTTAAGAAGGATGTTGCCAACTAAAGAGATTGATGGAGGAAAAAGGACTTTTTTGCCTGGGCAGTTGGAGTTGAGGTTTTTAATGGCAAGTCATAGCATTGGGAGAGGACTGGAAAGGTCACACAAAGCCACGGTGTCGTGCTGTAGGTGAGCAGCTCTGGATTCAGAGACTGTGGGATGAAAAGTCACCAGCAGAGCAGAGTCTCATATTGAGGATTCAAAGGTACAACTCAACACTTGAAGTACAAACCATGATCTGTTTAATGCAATTAATGCATGAAATCACATCAGACCTAGGAATTTCTCCATGGTATCAAACAACAGCAATACACTAAGGGAAGAAAATACAGGCATGATACGTGCAGGTTCTCCTTTGGAGGAAAACCAGTTTATTACAGCAGAGACTGCTGCAAACAGAAATCATCTCAATTTGCTTAACGGCTTTGGTCTCGCTGCTGCGTGATTTGGCTCAGCTACATGGAAAAGGCCCCACTCCACCCTCACTCTCACAGGGAGTTTATCACCCCAATAAACACAGACTGATCGCTGCACTGGAATCCACAGGCAAATTCTGCTATTTCAGCAGAGCAATGTCTTGGAAGAAATTCAAGCTGAGCACAGCAAAAACCTAGCAAAGCATTTTCTAGATTAAAGCATCACTGCTGGAACAAGAGCAAATGTAGACATCAAAGCCAAAAACTCAAGACTTTGATTCCCCCACACTCCTGAGACTGGCCTTGGCTTTCCAGGGATGCTGAACTCTCACTACTTCCGGGCTGCCACCAAAAGGGACTTTCCCATCCTTCCTCATGCTCTGTGGCTGAGCAATACATTGGATCAACCCAAAAAACCCTTGGCTTGAGCTTGGACACAAGAATGGGAACAGTAACAAACAGCAGGATCACTACTCTTCCAGAGAGCTTCATCTGAGTCAGATTAACACCTGGAACAACACCTTTCAGAAACTTCCATCACAGGATCAACTGTCCCGGATGATTTGAGTAATGTTATCTTGCTGCCATATGTTTTACAGCATGACTAATGGCCCCAAAACTCCTCAGACATCCAACATACTCCAAAAAGCCACATTAGTTCAGGCACACAGACATTCCAAAGCCATTTTCAGGACTGGTTTCGAAATGGCGATGGGCAGAGACGCCAATCAAAGGTTTTGCCCGAGGGAAATCAGTTTGCAGCACCTGCCCCGCATGGAAGGTACGGGAAGCAGAACCCACCCGCTCCAGAAGAGCACCTTGCCTGAGGCTTTGTGTGAGCATCACAAGAGGCTCTGAATAAACCTCATCAACAGCAAGTAAAATACACCCAAGGACGGATGAGGGAGCAAGTGCAGGAAACTGCACGTGGCATCTACCTCAATGGAAGGGCAAGTGCAAATCACCAGGAAACATCCAGAGCTTGTGATCAGTATCTGTAGTTTCTGAACCACCCGTGGTTTTTACTCCCATGGGGAGTTGGCTTCCACAGCCCTTTGATGAGGCGTGGCCAAATAGAGAAGCTGATGTCTTCAATTTCAAGAATTAAGGAAGAATTCAGACCCTCTCTTCATGCAGGTTTTGACACTGAGCTCTATTGCAGAGGGGAGACACTCCTGAAGAACCCCAAATTCCACACCTAAAGACAGAGGGAGGGAGGGAGAGATCAATCCAAGGCTCAGCAAAGGGCTGATGCTTGATGCAAACCCACGCTCTGTATGGGCAGCAAGAACTCTTTCTCTCTGAAAAGATGCAGACACACACCAGAGCAGCCTCAGTGTACAGAATGGTCTGTGTGGTTTCAAAGAGGCTCTGATGAATGGACCGTAGATTGTCAAAGAATTCTCATTCAGAGCAGAAAGTTTATTTTTACAAATCACAGAACACAAAATTACACGATGAACAGCATAAATAGCAACTGTGAGAGGGCTGAATATCTATAGCTAAAATTAAACATGTTCCAAACAAATTAAACAAATTGCTTTAGAGTAGTCAACCCATTTAAGCTGATTACACTAATGAGGATCTACCCTTCTCTTAATTTTCAAATCAGAATAAAATCCTGGCTGAAAGAGAAGATTTGTGATCAACATTGACTGGGCCAAGATCTCAGCTTTTAACCTCTTCAAACATGCCCCATGGTAAATCTACCTGAGCGTGTTAACAGGTTATGTCTGTGAGCTGGAAGTAAAAAGACTCATCATGCCCTTCAGGTTTTGGAATAGTGTCTGCTTCAAAAACAGAAAGATGGGAGAAAAGTTGAGATTGGGCTTGTTACTGGGAATAAAGTTGTCCTAAGGGTCTTTCATATGTTTGACTGGATGCCTTTCAGAGATATCTTCCTTCAAAGTACAGCTGCAAAAGCTTTAGGATACAGTCCTTCACCTTCAATCTTACCTGGAGGAGCTTAGGGAAGGACAGAGATTTTGGGTGATTGAGTGTTTTCTCTTGTTTGAGAAACAGCAGTTCAGATGTGAAGGAAGACAAGCAGAAAACGCAATTTGTGCCTCCACCACCAGCTCACTTGCAGGTGGAAAAAGAGGTGGTCTGCCACAATCTCACCAGCCACTCCAAGGCTTTACAAACTTTGAACTGGCAAAAGATTAGGCAAAGAACCTAAAAATAGTGATCTGATCCAACAACCACACACAGAAATATCCACATGGAGAAGTGGGGTTGGAGGAGCCAGAGGACGGCTGACACTGCGGCAGCTCCGATGGTGATCACAGAGATGACCACCAGTAAGTGTTCCCATGTAACACTCCTGAACCATTTCCTTGCTCTCTTGAGCTTTGATACTGTGGTTTGAGAGCCCACAATTTACCTTTAGTTCTTCTCACTCACCTGAACAGGGTGAAGAGCAGCCACACCTATCCTGAGCCCCGAGCACATCTCCTGTCCCCAAACATCCTCCAGCTCCATTTGCTCCAGCTGCTGCCAGACACTTGGCTGTCTGCTGCCAGCTTTTCACAGCGTCTTTTCCCTGCTTTGACTGGTCAATAAATCTTTTCTCCTAGCAAATGCTGAATGCTCTGGCACCACTGCCTAGCAGGAATTTCTGCAGCAGGACTCTCCCCTTTAGCCCATGGGTAGGGGAGGACGAAGAGAGGCAGAGCGAGGCCCTATTCCTGGCCTTGGATGTGGAAAAGGTGCAGCTCAAAACACTCTCTGAACTCAAGAGGAAATAACTCAAGGGAGAACATCAGAAGCTGTAAGGGACCTCAAAGCTGCCATGGGTGGGGACACCTTCCACTAGACCAGCTTGCTCCAAGACCCAACCAACCTGGCTTTGAACACTTCCAGGGATGGGGAAGCCACAGAAAGGTATTGGATTAACACCTTCTACCCTGATGATGGCAGAAAAAGCTGAGCTTTTCATGGGAAGAGACAACACTAGGCCCATAACGGTGCAACAGCTGTGTATGAGCTGTGAAGAGACAGAGCTACTGTCATCTCCATGTGGACTCCAAGACACCAGCCTCACTCCAGCTTATCTCAGGATATGCAGGATGTATTTAATCCCTGTTGTGTTTTGTTTTGGTTCGGTAGTATTTGAATCTACAAAAAGAAAAGATATGGGAAAAGGAAATGAAGAAAAACAGACCCGGGATGGACAGAAGGAAGAACATATTTGTTCTTGCTGCTGGTAAAAATCCAAACGATTTGATTTTTACTTCAGCTGCAGAAAAACAAATCTCAGCATTGCTATGTTGTTAGAACAGGGTGGCATTTCATCTTCCTTGAGTGATACAAGCTGGTTTCCTGACATCGTGGCTTCACTTTATTAAACAACTCTCCACATCCACAATGCAAGAAGCACTTGCAGAGGGGGTACCAAGGAGACAATCACATTTGGATTCATAAAGATAAAAACAGACTGGGAGGAGAATCAGCCCTAGCTGGAAAGGTCGAATGCAGGAAAACTTTCAAAATCTGGGAAATTTACCCAGAAACAGGCAGTTTTTTAGCTCTGAGAACTAAACTCGTCAAGTGAAATTGTTTCAATTCTTGACAAACACAAAAGAATAAAGCACAGCACAATAAACTGCTTTTTGGGCAAGTTACGAAAGACTGAATTCACATTTCCAGGGCTTGGGGGAAACGACTGCACTCAAATCTCCACATTACCGTTGGATTTTATATCCAACACAACGTCTTGCTCCCGTGATGGTAGCAGCTGGCACACAGAATAACACCTTAAGAGAAGGATAAAACCAGTAAATAATTTTAGAAGAGTTGTTTTAAACCACACAAAAAAGCTCTAGCGTAAGTTCTGTCTTAATTACCTTTTCCCACGCACCTGCAATACAAGGACAAGGATGAAAGAAAACCATTGGAATAGCTGCCCAGGGCAGCGATGGAGTCACTCAACAACATCCCTGGAGGGATTTAAGAGCTACGTGGATGTGGCACTTGGGGACATGGGTTCCTGGTGGCCTTGTCAGTGCTGGGGTATGCTTGGACTTGATGGTCTGAGGGGGCTTCTTTTCCAACCTAAACGATTCAGTGATTCTGCTCCACTGCAGGTCACACAGCCGTGTGAGCTCCGCCAGACAGTTCAAAGCCAGACCACATCTGTGTGGCCAGCTGGGTTCTGCTGCTCAAGAACACCCACAAAAACCCAACCAAAAAGAAAAAAAGAAACAAATTTCACTCCAACCCCCCACTCCACCCCACCAAAAAAAATCCAAGGAGAAATTGTTCCTGATCAGTTTTCCTTTGCTGTGCAACTCCTCAGCCCTACCTGCTGAGAAGGAGTTAAGTGGCAGGTTTGGGCCATTTCATTTGAAGCAGGTAACAGAGAAGTTGAGATGAAATCACAGGTCCTTGGCAATTTTCTTTTCTTTTGAGAACAAGTTCACAGAATCATGGAATATCCTGAGCTGGAAGGGACTTATAAGGACCAATGAGTCCAGCTTCTGTCCCTGCACAGACACCCCAACAATCCCACCCTGTCCCTGGGAGCATTGTCCAAACGCTCCTGGAGCTCTGGCAGCCTTGGGGCTGTGACCATTCCCTGGGGAGCCTGGGCAGTGCCTGACCACTTTCTGGGGGAAGAACCTTTTCCCAATATCCAGCCTAAACCTCCCTAACACAGCTCCAGCCATTCCCCAGGTGGTGCTCCTGGTCACAGGCAGCTGAGATGAGAACTGCCCCTCAGGAACACGTTATGCACATGAAGTGATGCGTGTTAATGACATTACAGGTATAATCTTAAGAAAAAATCAACAACAAAAGTTCTTGGTTGCTCAGCAGCACCCAAATTTAGCTCCAGAAGCAGTGCCAGGGAAAAGGCTACTTCAAGGCAGATGAAAAATGCCATGAAAGCAGCAAAAACAAATTGCTTGTGCTGAATTGCTCCCCTGCTGCCCAGAGAACCATTTCGGTTTGATCACACCAAGTCCCAGGTGGCCCCTGCCCTTCCTCAGCTTGTCTCCATTGGAGACTGTTGGTTGGAGGCAGAACTTTTCCCTGCTTCCTCCCCAGCTGCACGCTGGGGTGACACTGCCACGATGACAATGCAGGGCAGGTCTGACAGCCACAGCACTGAGCTGTGGCCAAAGTCACTCTCACCAGGACGGCACAGCGACGTAAGGCAAAACTGGCAAATACCAGGCAGGATTTGTCCTGGATCCAACAGCATTTTTAACTGGGATGGCAGATCAGCAGGTCAGATCCAGCTGGACAAAGCAGACAGTGGTATCAGACACGTACCTTTGGGCGCTCAGGAGGAAGATGATGCTCGGCCTTGCTCAGGCAGCTGAAGGCCAGATTCCCACCAGACTGTGGTGGGACAATCTGGTGCCATTTCTGGCAGCACAGCCCTATGTGTGCACCCACAGCCTGGGATCTGCCTGGAAAGCTGTGGGCGCAGCTTGGGCCCCCAGTACCCATACTGGTCGTACTGGGAGGGTGCATTTTTGCAGGTTTGCCCCTGCAGTGGCATCAAACTAGAAAGTGATGGATGAGAATCAAATGCACATAAACTCTCCACAACAAGCCAAGAGACTGGCATCCATCTGTCCCCTCACTACTGTAGGACTGGAGAGAAAAAGGGATTTTTCACTAGTAGGAAAGCATTACCCACATGGTTCTTCCAGCCTGAGTGAAAACCTCCCACTCCCTCTTATCGCAGGAGAACCTGCTGCCAAACAGAAGTTCAGGGGCACTTAATCAGATCCTACCTCCAGATATCATCCCTGTTTCACCTTAAGAGAGCTGAGTAGGAGTGGGTAGGAATGGAATTTTAAAGGGAAAACTGCCACTTTTAGACAGAGAAATTTTTACAAAACTTTGGAACTCCAGCTTGACCCATCACAGACTCAGGGGCAGAGCCTGTGGCTTATCTTTTAGCAATGGGAGGAGGTTTTTCAATAGCAGGCAGGGCACAGCTCCAAAACACAAATCCTAAACCCACTGGAGAGCCCGTCAGGGAGGTGGGCAGCCCTCCATCCCAGGACTTCACTGGTGTCAAACCTCCCTGGCACAGCTCAGTGTTTCACCTTAAAAACCTCCAGTGTGTGCAGGATGCCTCTGCTGTGTTGGAAGGGATCCCACTAAATCAGGCACCCACCTTCCAAAGGGGAAAGAGCTTTGTTTGGATCAAGGCAGTGCTCAACACCTGACACAGCAGCCCCCGTGAAAACTGATTTTATAGCTTTAGACCTCTGTTAGTTTCTAAGTGCAGCATCCCCATGGCTTGAAGAATGTTCATAGAAGGGGTAGGAAAGGGGTACAAGCTGAACAGCCAACCAGCTCTCACATCCTTATTAATTATCCTGGCCCTCATTGCCAAACTGGGTTTTTCATTCAATGTAAATATAAATTCCAAAATTTATCTCCAAACATCATGTATCATGCGGACTCCCCATCCCTGGAAGTATTCAAGTCCAAGTTGGACAGGGCTTGGAGCAACCTGGGATGGTGGAAGGTGTCCCTGCCCATGGCAGCGGGTGGGATGAGATGAGCATTAAGGTCCCTCCCAACCCAAACCAGTCTGTGGTTCTGTGGTCTTCACCTCCCCACTCCAATGGCTGAGGCACTCCAGTTTCCAAGCACAGCCTGGGATGATAGCCAGCAGGAGATATTTCAGCTCCAGGTTTGCTAGAAAGTACCAGGAGCAGCACAGACCTTCACGATTAAATGTCTGTCCCTCTCCTTGAGCCCTGCTGGATCCTCAGAGCAGCAGTGCATCCCACAGCCCACAACCTGCTCTCAGCGGACATCGCTGACCACAAGGAGAGCCTAGTGAGGCACCTGGGATGACCTGGATGAGTCCAGCCGCTACAGGTTTATGGCCATGGCAGGCTTCAAGGAAAAGTGTCTGCAGAAAAGGCATTTTCCAGCTTCCCAGCATCCTGCTGTTCCCCTCCATGCGCTGCCTGGAGTCGCTGGTGTTTGATTTGTGATTACCGCTACGAATACCGGAAGAGTATGAGATGTATGAGGACTTTTCAGAGTATAAAAAGGAAACTGCCTTAATCTCATATTCAAATATTAATGGCCTTGCTTTAAAAGCATCTGATAGCTTCCAATTGACAAAACCTAAATTTAGCCCAAGGAAGTAAAAACTTCTGAGGCTGAGATGCTGAAATGTGCACATTCAGGAAGCCCTTCCTAACAAGGGAGTGGCCACGTGAGAAAAAAGCCAAGTATTTTTAAACAGTAGAACATAATTCTCTGGAGATCAACAGCAAGCCAGCTCTGAAAGCAGCAGGGTCTAATGGAGCACTTTACAGTAATCCACTACATTTCATTCTGCAATTCAAAAGCTTGGAAGTCCGGGATCCCTCAAGTTCAAGCTCCTTGGACTACCCTGACTTTACAATGAAGCCGCTGATCACCATTCCTTAAGATGCAGCTCAGTGTGAGGGTCTCCACTTTTTGCCTAAAATAAAACATTTCAGGAGAATGAAACTGTATCTCCATTGCTGAGCATCTCTCACCTGTGGCCAAGGGCACATTTCTGTGCAGGATTTGAGAATGGAGAAGTTTTTCCTTGCTGGTAGAAAATTAACCCAACATCTTAAAACTTTCGGGTCTATTGAAGGTGTCTGAGGTAGTGAATGACTGATATGAGATGCATCCCAAACTTGTTTCCCTTGTAAATGGATGTCAGTTTTGTATCACCTTGCACAGCTGAGTCATTCATTAAACACTTACAGCCATTGAACACTGGCAATCTAAAATATTTCCAGTATTTCAAAGGAGGAGGCTGCAGCGCTTATCTGGAACATTGTAGTGTGACAGGTATGAGCAAACACTTCTGTACAATACACAGGACACAAAATACCTCAGGTGACAGCCACGTGTTGCTCCACACCACTCCAAACCCACTTTAGGGTGCACAAGGGCAATCCCTGGAAGTGTTCAAGGCCAGGTTGGACAGAGTTCTGAGCAAGCCAGTCTAGTGGAAAGTGACCCTGCCCATATGGCCACAAGATGAGCTTTAAGGTCCCTTCCAACCCAAACCACTCTACGATTTTATGATCATCCCCACCCAGCAGCTCCCCCCCTCCCCCCAAAACCAGCCCCCTTCTGAGGGGTGACATGGCTCAGCTCCCGGCCACAGCAATGTTTACATCCAGGTGGCAAATACGAGTGGGAATTCTGAAGATTAAAGTCACTTCGGCCACAGTTAATGGATACGTTCACACTTCTTAATTAAACAAGGGTGGGAACCTCTTGCACTAACGCTCCCTCACATGGCCTCGAGTTACTCCCGCTCCTTTGGGGAAGAGTGTTGTGCACAACGACCTCCCTGGGAAATCGTGGTGTTGGCAGCTCCACCAAGGTGACTTGTTTACATCCATCCTGTAACGAGCTTTACCAAAATGACCCATAATTGCCACGTGAATGACAGCATTATGCAACTGGCATGGAAAGAATTTCTTCATAAAGCACAGCGATACATACAAGGTGTGTGTGGGTTAAGCAAGAGCAACACAGAAAAACATGCTCAACGCAGGCAATCCCGACAGGAGAACTCCATCGGCAGCACGGATAGCAGACAGCTCAGCCTCACTGAGGAATATATATGCAAATATTGACTAGATTATGCAAAGGCTTGGTTATTTATACCACCTTCATTTCCCTCGGTCCTACCTCCTGACAAGTAAACAGACTGCTTCGCTCTGGCAAGTTGTGCAACACAGAGAGGTCCCAAAGTAAACACATAGACTCCATACTTCATTAGAGGTGAACTTGTTTACAGTGCAGGAATTAAAACAAAACCAGAGAATCCGTCAATATTCTATATGTACTGACATAGTTCTCCCTGACTCAGAACATTCTGCTCCTACACTGTGACTCATCCACTGCGTGGGCTGGGGACAGCAGAGATCTCGGTTTCCTGGGATTCTCCAGTGTATCAGACTCCTCTTCTGCTCCCCACTACGCCACTGTGGAGGCTCATGACGTCCAACATCCACTTGCCAGTGTCACCTGCCTGTGCTGGGGATGACCATTGGCTACAGAGGCACGGCACAGAACTCAACGCGCGGTGACACGTATCTGAATGAATCACATGTGCCAAGGTGGGACTGCGAAGGGTGGGGGAAGGTGTGACTCATCTGCCAGCTGATATAAAAATAAACTACTACTGAATCAAAAATGCATGACTTCTGCACACGATGTGCACAGGCAGAAGCTGTCACTATGTGGAAACTTGAGCATCAGCTACATGCGGCCAAAAGAAACCTGGAAGCACGCAGTGCTCCATTTTACCTTCCAAAGGTGATGCTTACAGGGAAGGCATTACATATGGCCTCAGCAGGGAGAGATGCCAGAGGTGCTTTGAAATGTGGTAACAAATCCCAGAATCGTTTGGGTTGGAAGGGACCTTAAAGCCCACCTCATTTCACCCCCTGCCATGGGTAGGGACACATTTCACTAGACCAGGTTGCTCCAAGCCCCATCCAACCTGGCCTTCGACACTTCTAGGAATGGGGCAACCTGTGCCAGGGTCTCCCCACCCTCACTGCTAAGAATTCCTTCCCAATATCCCATCTAACCTTGGCCTTTGGCAGTGGGAAACCATTCCCCCTTGTCCTGTCCCTCCAGGTACTTGTCCCCAGTCCCCCTCCAGCTCTCCTGGAGACCCTTTAGGCCCTGGAAGGGACGCTGAGGTCTCCCTGGAGCCTTCTCCTCTCCAGGTGAGCACCCCCAGCTCTCCCAGCCTGGCTCCAGAGCAGAGGGGCTCCAGCCCTCAGAGCACCTCTGTGACCTCCTCTGGACTTGTTCCAGCAGCTCCTGAAGAGAAAATTAGATTCGTCTAATCTGGAATCAGCCTTAAAACAAAAAGACCATTCCTGTTATCCACAAGCAAATAGAGCCCACAGGACAGAGCCAATGGAATCACTGAGACCTTGGTGTGCCACCAGCAGGACCCAGCGGCTGCAGGACTCCTGCAAGCCATGGGAAAAGCAGCTGCTTTTATTCATCCCAAACCAAGCAGGAGTGTCCTGGGATGCTGCCAGGTGAGCAGGGGGCAGTTCAAACAAAGCCAAAGCTTTGTCCTTTGGTAACTGCCCAGGAAGTGGAACCATTCCAGGAGCCAGGAGCCAGGAGCCAGGAGCTGGGTTTGTTTGACCATGGACAAGTAACTCAGTTCATTCCACAAACTTCAATTACAGGGGACAAATGATATGTTCAAGTGACTTATACAATACCGGAAACATGTTGGAGACTTGAACTGCTTCTGGCAGCACTTGGAGATGCAAAAGCATCAGGTCAGGTCAGAGGGGGAGCTTCTCTTGTCCCCAAGGTATGGAAGCAGCGGATTCAAGCAGATGTACAAAGCCTCAGAGCAAGGAAAAGCCCAGGAACCGAGGAACCAGCCTTGGGGAGGAGGGAACACCTGGAACAGACAGTCCTCAAGGAGGGTCATAGAGCAAGAGCCTAATTTTGGGGAACAACTACCACACTTGGACCGTGCTACTCATGTTCACACTCAGGTAGGTGCTGCCACCAGGACTGACTGTGCCACCACCAGGAAAGTGAGATCCTGGGGATAGCCCAGGACGACTCCAGTCAGGATGTTGGTGAAAGCTCCTGTGGATTTTAGGACAAAGAAAAATCATGAAATGGTTCAGTACAACACTGGCATTAGAGGACTAATGAGAGCAACTAGTTTGCACAGAGATTGTTAAAACTACTTCAATTACTTTGGTGAACAAATGGATCATATCCCAGGCTACTAAAACCTGAAGGAATTACATTTCCTAAAGGAAAGATGTTCTTTCCTGAGACACCCTACGGACTGACCATCAGGTCTCTGACTCCGTCCCTGCCTGTGCTTTGCTGTTTGTTTTGCTGCTCACACAAAGGTAAAGCACTCCGACACTATTTTAGGTTATTAAATATTTAATTCCACAGTGAGAAGGAAGAAGCCAGCAGATGGTCACTGTGCAGCAGGGCCTCGCTTGACTTCTGGGGGGAGAAAAGTTCAAGGAAGAATCATGAAAACCTGTTTCAATGTGCAAACATTCCTCCAGTTAGAGGAAGAGGAAGGGGATTACAGGGCAGCTGTTATAAAACAGGGAGGCACTATACCATCAGAGACAGCATCAAAAATCCAAAGCAGAACATCAGAGATGTCTGTTAGTTGGTTACTCCTGACCCAGGACTTTCTCTGAATCCCCTGGATCCATCCACCAGTATTGAGCTGTTCTGAGAAGCACCAAGAAGAGCCACATTCCTACAGTTTAGATCCCTTTGACAAACTTCTCCCTGCTCCACCACTTAATCTAGTGTGAAGCATCTTAGGATGTCTGAGACACATGAAATCCAGTCTGCTCCTTGGCTAATCCAAGGTGACTAGGGATCCTCATCCGAGCCACATGGCAGGCAGAGAAACTGGTGCTGCTGGGAGGGAACAGATGCAGCTTCGGTACCCTGTCAGAAAGTCTCGGAACATCGAAGCTGATGGAACACGTGGCACAGGGAGCCACAGAGTCACTGCTAAAGGAAGAGGCAGCTATCACATCCTCTGTTAATGTGGAAACATCTCACATGGAAGCTCATCTCAGGATTTAGCTTCTGAATTACTGGGCTATTTACTACTCTGTTCAACTGCACCAAGGGAAATGCAAAACTTGACTAAATAGCTCAAAAAAGGAAAAAAGGACTATTTTCACTAGTTTTTGATGATGACAAGTGAAGCAGGTAATTGATACCCACATGGGTATCTGGCCAAGTAGGTCGCTCCCTTCCAGCCTAAGCTTTCCTCTGACTACTACCCAAGAGTAACACATTTAAAAATGTTTATTCTGAACATCCAAGAAGGAAATCACCATTAAAACTCTTCTCATTAGGAAAAAAACCCCGTTTTTCTCCCAAAGCTGAAGGTGATGACAATTTTGACGTCTCAGAGCTCACTGGGACCATCTGGCTGCACACGCAGTTGAACACGGCTGCTGCGCTGCCAAGGGGACAAGGCGGCTCCTTGCGGTGTCACCGCCAGGCTGCCTCTGCTCTCCCTCCTTCAGCTAACGGTGGGAGCTTCAGCCAGCCATGTCATTTGGCAGGATTAATTGGCTAATTTATTCAGCAGAATGTCACATGCAACGCTACTGTTGTTCTCTCTGAGTCATGCACACCATGGGTTCGGACACCTCTTCGTTTGGCAAGCGTACGACAATTCCAAGTAACCAGACATCCCTACTGGAAGTTCAAGCCTGGCTGTTCAAGCAGTTTCAGAGCAAGGACCATTAAGGGGAGCCTGGCACTAGCAACATCACTGAGAACAGACCCCTCTATTTCCCCAAAGCTGGCACTTACTTAGCTCCAATCTGTTTTTCCAGCCAGACACTCTTCCCCTGATCACTGGTGCAGGCACCAAGTCAAGCCTCCCTGCTCCTGGCAGGCTGACTCCACCAAAATTTGTTTTGTTCAGATTCCAGGTTTCATGGTGAGACCAGAACTGTAGTTCACATCCTCCATTCGAGTCTTGGCCGATTTCCAATTGTTTTAGCAAAACCACAGCACAAGAGCTTCTAATGGCATCCAACAGCTCATCAGAGCTGGGTGTGCGGCACCCGTGGGACCACACAGAGAGAGCAACAGAGTCAGGTTGTTCAGGCGGCTTCTCAACAGTCCCTTGACAAATGCTCCAAGACAGTAAATTAGAGACTATGAAGGAATTCCTCCTTGTGAGGGTGGGGAGGGCCCTGAGGCTGCCCAGAGAACTTGTGGCTGCCCCTGGATCCCTGACAGTGTCCAAGGCCAGGCTGGATGGGGCTTGGAGCAACATGGGATAGTGGAAGGTGTCCCTGCCCATGGCAGAGGGTGAAATGAGATGGGCTTTAAGGTCCTTCCAACCCAAATAATTCCATGAGTCCATGAATGCTCTGAGTGGTTAAGTATTACAGGATGGAAAGCTTAAATTCCTTAGGAACAGGAGAAAACCTAAAAATACTTAATCTGACCAAAATAAAGCAGCCCTTTAAATTTTGATCAGTTTTATAATTCCTTAATAACATCTCTAAGGAGTGGAAGGAAGCCAAGTGGTGTAGAAAAAGCAGACTGGGATTCATTCATGTGTCACAAGACAAGTGGGCTGGGGTATCCCAGAAATCACAAGCACCAACAGAACTCCAGCAGGAAGTTCAACTTAGTATTTTGGTAATATATTATTGCCAAAGTATTTCTGGGTGTCCATCAGACATCCTCTGCAAGTGGAAGCTGGGTCTCTTCAGGGAAAACAGGAAAAATAAAATCAGAAGTGTAAAAAAAACTACAGTAACGTAAGAAATTTTTCAAAACCCGAAGTCAGTACGTGATCAAGGCACAGAAGGAGCAGAGAAGGTCGTTGCTTCACAGAGACTTCCTTAAGCAGTGGAACACCCTGCACGAGGCTGTGGAAATCCTTGGCATGGGAAACAGCATGTGCTAAAAGGCTCTTCAGGTTTAAAACAAACCCATTAATTCAGGGAAGAAAAACCCAAACGCTACTAGACACAACTCAAGCTCTGTATCAGGGAAATCAGAGACTGCCAGAAAAAAATGTATAAAAAATTCCACCTTTGGCTGATCCTGCTCTATTTTTCTCCTGTTTTCTGTAGACCATGGTTGCACAGAGGAGCCATGGGGCTTTTGGATACTCTTATGATTTAACAAATAAAAATGAGAGCAATTTCCTAGGTTTAAAGACTTTGGGATCACCTACCTAAGGTGTGCTGTTCTATACAAAAATAACTTCCCACCCATTGACGACGGGTCCTATGTTTTACAAACACACTTACGGGGGTATTTCCTTATCAGCAAATCCTCAACAACTCGAGGGTTTAGGTCCACACAACTACCCAGTATCATCATTACGATCTCATTCTCACCCAATCTCTTCCAAAACTTGTGTGAGGCTAAAAGGAATTGGCCCAGATCCCTAAGTTCAAGTCAGAGTTACACAACAAATACTATGGTGTTGTTTGATTTAATAAAGAAATCCCAAACTTTTGATAAGCTTAAGGTAGGTTTACTCACCTGCACTTCCAAGTTGTTTATAAAATCTGTATTCTAAATGAAGCTGTGGTGCCCGGGATTTAATTGGTTCCTAGAACAAAAATAAATAAATTGGTTAAAATCAGTTTGACTGAAAGAAGTTCCACCCTATACTTGAAGATTTGTGCGTATTTAAAACACCCCAGACTGAAATTCTGGGAAAACAGACTTCTCCATTACATCTCATTTAAATAAGAAGAGAACAAAAAGCAGTAAGATTTACCCTCTGCAGGAGAAATAACCTCCTCATTTAAATACAAAGCTCCCTCATGCAGTGAAATTCAAGAATCATTCCACAAAGCTCCTGGTCCTTGAAGAATGAACCTGGACATTGGCAGGGGGAAGGCAAGGTTGCAAAAGCTCAAGCCCGAAGTTCACTCCGTGGGCACTGTGATTGCCCACAGGGTTTTTGTTGGTCTCCAGCCTGTATTTTTGAAAAATGTTGAGTCATACAAGTGTGTTTTAGATCAGAACACAGTCGCTCACAGCGAGCACCACAGTGAAGCCAGACAGCTGGGAAAATGGAAGAAGTCTCCCCCTTCTTGTGGCAGGTGTCAGTCAAACATCTTGAAACACTCAAGAATATTCTATTTTTATCCACAAAATACAAAAAAATAAGATGGGTAAGTCTGCAATGCACCCAAACCATCCCATTTGTCAACTGTTACTCATCCGCGCTTTACGCACAAGACTTAATGCCGACGATCCATCAAGGCATTAACGTGCAAGATTACAGAGCTTCTAAAAATACAAAGTTAATAGGGAAAGGATTAAGAGACTGGAGTAATTACATTTGCAATGAAACTGTGCACTTGGGATCGCATGGATGCGGGTTCACCGACTGCCCAGGCAGCCTGGAGATAGAAGTTAATACTGGCCTCTATTTTCATTGACCTCTAGTCTGCACTGTGAGACTGATGTCCACACTGGGTGTGAACTGCACAGTCAAGGCTCCTTTTCAACTGCACAGTCAAGGCTCCTTTTTAACTGTGGAGAAGGAATTCTGTACGAGAATTCAGGCAATTTGATTTGCAGCTGAGCTGTTCCTCACCAGCTCAAGTCATCCCATCCCTATCCCAGCAAGGGGAACAAATGCTCCTGGTTACTTCTCAACTTAATCATAGAATCATTGAGGTAGGAAAAAGCCTCCAAGATCACCAAATTCCCAATGTTTTAAAGCTGCAGAAGACCAATATGACCAAATACTCAGCAAACAATGTGAAAAAATACTCTGGAGACAAAACTGAACCTGCACTGAAGGCAAATACAAAGCAACACACAAACAAGCTTGTTATAGAAGTTACATTTAAATTAAGATAATTGTTACTGGTGGCTTGAGGGAGAGTCTACAGACACCTGCAGAGTACAGGGATTCAGGGCAACAGGAACTTGGCCTGTTCAGGGAGCAGTTTATTTATCCAAACATTGAAAGGGGAAGGATTGATGTAGCAGGACATGATGCTGCTTGTGGCATCAGGGGAGGTAGCCCTGAGCCACTTCTGCATGAGGAGCTGCTGGAGCCAGAGCTCTGGACACTTGCCAGAGTCATGGCAGCTTCCGAGAAGATCATACCAGCACAGATGGTTGTCCTGTAGGCCAAGGGCTTAGGGATGATGGCAGATGTTGTGTTTGTAGCAAAAATAACTTAATTGCTACTGCCTAATGGAGCAAATCCACGGCTCGAACCAACGGCGTCATCACTGCTGCGAGGGGATGGCCTGGTACCTGCGCTCTGACTGCAGCTGGGTGGCACCATGTTGGCTTCTCCCAGGGAAGAAATTCCTCCTGTGGGCAATGTGGGCTTTGAAAACCCTCAGAAGAATAAACCAGATGCCCCTTACCAAGTAAGTCAGCTGAAGAGCAGGACCAGGAGCTACATGGTGACACCACACAAATCAACACATGGACCAATCTCCACTGACAGCAGTTTTCCAAGGTGTAGCCTCAGTCCCAAAAAGAAACCATGAGGCATTAGCATGGAATTTCACAGCACTTTCTGGTGGGCTCTTGGTATCTATCACACAATTTCCTCATTTTCCAGCTCTAATGTTGAGATAGAGGCAGGAATAGCTGAGACAGCAGGGCTGCAGTGGCAGAAGACGATCTCACAACTTGAAGGACTTGGAGCAGTGCTTTGACTTGGTCCAATAATGCAGATGAAAGAAAATGTTGCCTATAAGTACATCAAAAGCAGCTACTCCACCACTAATCCACAAATTATTCACAGGATAAAGAAAGTAGCAGTTAATTCCACATGTAAGAGAAGTGTATTTGCTGTTGAGGAGGCTAAATAATTCTTATTCCTGTGGAATTTTGTCTAAGATTAGGAGACCAAGAAATCCCCATTTCTCCTACTGTTCCCCCCTTAAACTTCTCCAAAACGGAGCAGATATACAGACACCTGGATGACCATTGGATGGCAATTCCAGCCCTTCACACGAGAAGGACATGAGATTTTTAAGCCTGGATCACAACAGGGCAAATGAAGCTGGAGTGTGTTGCAGAGTAACTGTTTTAACACTCAGTTACTCAGAAAAAAAAACAGTACCAAAAAGGAAGAAAGAATGTGACCAGAAAAACAGGTCAGACTGAGGCAGCCACGAGGCAATGCCATCGAGTCCTGCCATATGGAAAAGCTTCAGGTTACTGAGAGGTGTCACTGCAGCCACTTGTTTGAGAGAAAAAAGCACCCTTTGGACTAGTACAGCTGTGTTTTACCTGGGTTATGTCTTCCTTATGGTTTTCAATGCAACAACTTTGTGGGATTATCTTTGGAAGCAAATTAGAAGCATCACTGCCTCAGTAAAATGCCTTGTCTGTGTACACAGCACATTTTCTAGGGCTTAAAAGCAACAATTCTTCCTGATGTGGATCCAGATCAAGGGCATCTCCTATGGAGCCAGGCTGGAAGAGCTGGGGGTGTTCACCTGGAGAAAGCTCTAGGGAGAGCTCAGAGCCCCTTGCAGGGCCTAAAGGGGCTCCAGGAGAGCTGGAGAGGGACTTGGGACAAGGGATGGAGGGACAGGACACAGGGAATGGCTTCCCACTGACAGAGGGCAGGGATGGATGGGATATTGGGAAGGAATTGTCCCCTGTGAGGGTGGTGAGCCCCTGGCACAGGGTGCCCAGAGCAGCTGTGGCTGCCCCTGGATCCCTGGCAGTGTCCAAGGTCAGGTTGGATGGGGCTTAGAGCACCCTGGGATAGTGCAAGGTGTCCTTGGTGTTCCACCATGGCAGGGGGTGAAATGAGATGAGCTTTAAGATCCCTTCTAGGAAACCCAAACCCATCTGGGATTCTGTGTTCCTGAATTCCTCCGCAGGCATTCATTTATTTACTTTAGGGAACATCTTCTGATATTGGCCAACAGGTGTGAAAACAAGTCCCTCCTGCAAAGCTGTAATTATTTTTCATCTACTACACATCATAAGGGGAATGCCAGAGTTATGGAATCTGGGGCACTCGAATATGATCACAATTAATGCACCAAATCCATCCTGATTTTCTGCCACCAGAGTGATCCCTGTCATTTTGCCAGACAGCATCAACTGGACAAACTGGGGGGTTTGCTGCAGTATCAAATTAGCACCACAACTTTAACTTCAGATTTTAGGGTTTGGATCATGTTTAAAGAGTGTTTGCATGAGAACTCAGCACATCAGGTGAAGGCATCGAATCTGAAACCCCAAGGGACTAATGAAAGTCTGAGTTTACAGATAGGAAAAGGCCTGAACACAAACTACTAGGCTGTGAGTTTATAAATGCAGAAGAGCTACAAGGTAGGGAGTTCCCCATCCCCCAGATTCCACAGATAATGAGACTGTATCTTCTCTGCAACCCAAGGCAGCCAGAGGGAAGACTGACCTTCACCAAATTGGATCTTGTTTTCCCTGTTGCGTCTGCAGTCTCTCGGCATCGCACCAGACCGAGCTTTGCTCTGCTCCCCCAAGGAATTTTAACCATAGGAACACCCTCTTTTCTGCCTCTTCACTCCAAAAACATGGACCACCAGGCTGCACAGTGCCATGCTCTTAACCAAACACTCTGACAACTGGAAAATTAATAGAGTTCTGAACAGAAAGGCTCGAGCCATGGAGCAGCAGGAGGTGGCAAACCCACTACCAGTGCCCTTCGCTAGGACCTGGGCAGAGGAACAAGGCTCTCACTGCTCTAAAACAGCTACAGACCCTCTAGGTACCAAAAACCTTCAGCAGGTGGAAGGATGGGTTCTTTCCCTGCTCTTAGTGCTTTTAATAACTTATCTTACTTTTAATAAGTCATTCCCAGCTGAGGGTGAGAGCAGCGCTGAGCTCAAAGTGAAAAACCTTCTTTTGGTCTGAATTTTTAACAAGAAGTACAAGTCATTTAAGGACACCTGAAGCTTTTACTTACCAGTTTGATCGCTACATATTCATTGGTGTAGAGATTTTTACCTGCGAAGGGAGAAGAAAAAAATCTTTTAGTTCCACATTCAACACTTGCAGCTCGAGGCACAACGAGAAAGAGTGACACTGATGCCAAAGGGCTATTTTCCCAATTCCCCCTGAAGTTCCTGCCTTTAACAAAGAATAAGCCTGAAAATAATCAAAATAATGAGCAGTTTGCAGCAGTTTAGCAGGACAAGCAAATAACACCTTCCACTTGGCGCAAGGCAATTGTATTTTACGGCAGCACTTTTGCTCCACATGTTACAGCAGGTATCCCAGACACACTAGGTTTCATTACCCACATCATGCCAAAAAAGTCTGGGGAACAAAAAATGAAGAGTCAGAGTGTCATTGCTTTTGGAAATGTCTTGGATCTGCTGGACACTGGACAATTTCATCCTGGGATGTACAGGGAGTTTCACTAGGTTGATCGTGCTCTAGGAAGCACGAAGGGCAGGAGCGTGAGATGAACACAACTAGTCAAGCTCAAATCCAGCTCCCGGTGCACCGAGCTGTAGCTGGGACCCACGCGTGCTACAGCTGGAGAGGAATTTTTCTCCAGGAGCCTGTTTGGTGTTTGAAGCAAGCCCTGGGCCTCCTCACTGATCCGAGACAGTGATGCACAGCTCTGTGTCACGGAGCATCTCTCCCTGTGTTCTGACACTGCCAGTTACCAAACCACTCAACGTCCTCTGCTTCCTCTGCCAGGGAATTGGAGCAATCACTCCCCGACCACCTCCACATGGCTCATGCCTGACAGCAAACTCTCCTGGAAGAGATACCACTGGGAAGGATGTGGGCAGTCCCTGGACCCTCTCTGTCCCACCATCCTGACACCCTCCTGACGTCCTCTCGTCCCACTGTCCCCTTGGAGGAGGGAAGGCCCCACCACAAAAGCTCCCTATGGATTTATTCAGGGAAGCGTTGCCCTTTGCTCATCAGTGTCAAAGCACAAGTCATGCTTTTACTGAGCAACTCCAAAATTCAGGAGCAATCCAGGATGGAAGTAATCAGGGCTTATTTGTAGCATCAGCTTTGCCCAGCTCTCTTACTCATTTATTTTCCAATTCCTGTAACAGTTATTGATGCTTGGACAGTCCAGCTCTCAAGAAAGCCCAGGACAGGGAGTGACATCATTCAGAGCAGGCAGGAGCTGGAGCAGCTCTTCCATATCCACATGGCAGCACCAAAAAACATGACATATCCTCCTCAGCACACAGATACAACAGCACTGGGAGACTCAGTAAAATTAAAGATACTATGAACATAGGAGAAGACACATCTCCTATGTGATCTTTAATCCCTGAAATATCGGGAAATTTAGTTTACTTTATAACAGCTTCGTGTTTTCTGCATTTAACTTCTTTTGATGCTTTCCCCACTGTATCACTCAGGGTACTTCTGGCCTCTAAATCTGTGATTGGGTGTTCCTAGGCCCAGTCTGCACCAAGCAGATTGTTTTAACGTCCCTCAGGAATGGAAGATGTCATAGCTCCAACCTGTTTTGGTACCTGGTGACACTCTGTAACACAGGATAGGGATTTAAATGTGAGGTTAAATATCCTCAGAGGGGGTGTTTTCTGCCAGCAGAGCTGAAAGCTCAGCCCCAGCATTAACCCCTGACACACAGAGGGTGTGGAGACCCTTTAGGCCCTGGAAGGGATGCTGAGTACTCCCTGGAGCCTTCTCTTCGCCAGGTGAGCACCCCCAGCTCTCCCAGCCTGGCTCCAGAGCAGAGGGGCTCCAGCCCTCGGAGCATCTCCATGGCCTCCTCTGGATTCACTCCAGGAGCTCCACGTCCTTCTGCTGTTGGGGACCCCAGAGCTGGAGGCAGCTCTGCAGGTGGGGTCTTATGAGAGCTGGGCAGAGGGGCAGAATCCCCCCTCTCCCTGCTGCCCATGCTGGGGGTTCGGCCCAGGCCATGATGGAGACACTCAGTTTGAGGACACTGAGGAAGAGAAGCTCCAGCCCAAATCCCTGAGAAGTCAGATGCTTTGAAGAGCAAAATAAAACCCCAAGGAGGGAGGCATGAGATCTCCACTCCCTATGGATCCCGTGACCCCCATCACAACCTTGGAGATGCACCTCCACCCAGGGAATGATGCCCCACAGACCTTCCGCCAACACTTGTGCTCTCCCACCAACGCAGGGTAACGGCATTCAGGAAACAGTGCTCTTCCAAACTTGTTCCAAGGCAAGGAAGGACATGGCCAACATCCTCCACATATGTGCAGCCATAATCCAGTCTATTATGGTCTGTTACATGAGGCTGAGGACTAGGGAGAAGATACTTCGGGTAACGAAATTCCTCAGTTAAATAAGTGGGGTTAGCATCAGGCCAGCAGCCAAAGGTAAATGAACTAATTCATCCTCCAGTTCCTCCCCTTTGGAGCATGTGCTATGGGGAGATTGTCAACATAAATGGGTCCAGCCTTTGAGCTTCAAACCCTTCCCAAAGCTGCAGCCCAAGATGCTTGCTTTGCCAGCTGCTCTAGGGAAGTAAATCCCAAAAATCTCTCTGCTGGCTTGCTCCCTTGATTTTGCAGTCACACTGTCCAAGCTGCAATGGTTTACTTTCCCTCCTCCTCCTCCTGGGCAGCAGAGGTTGCATGGAAGAGCAAAGGCTTACAGGAGACAGTGACCTGCCCACTGAAACAAGCCCTGAGCAGAAGCTGCGCCTTCATTTAGCACAACCAAAGATCCGTAGCACAGTGAGGGGATGTGACCGTGCTGGCAAAAGCCCTTCAAGCTGAGTCAGCGCTTTTGATGGAGCAGTTAAGTCCAAGCCTCAGTTTTGGGTAGTTCCACTGACTATTATGAACTACATATTCCAAAGGAGAAGAGATGCATTACATCACCAGTTTCACGTGGGAAACTTCCCTGAGTGGATTTCGCAAGGCCTTGGCAGTGAGATGTGGTGAACGTACAGATGGACTGGAGACAGCAGAGAAGCCCAAAATGATCCAAAGTGATGCCTCTGCACAGACACCAGATCATCGGGCACTTGGGACATGCCTGATTTGCTGTCCCTTCTAGAGCAGGTTTCCAACTAACAGCTCCTGATGTAAGTGCTTCCCAGGATCTACTCCTACCCTGCCCTCCACACCTAACCTTATTCCTGTCACACCATGACTTCTTATTTTGGAGCTACGGCCCCAGTATCAGATGATATTATCACCTTTAAGTATTTATTTTACTGGTTTACTTGTTTTGAAGCAGAGCTCCTGGCTTCAAACTGCAGCGCGGGAAGCAGCTGGGTGGTTCTCACTTTTGGGAGCACCTTCCCAGTTCCAATTGAACTGCTCTGACCTGGCAACCTACAAAGAAGCAGCTTTTCTGCTGGTTTGGGGCTTGCTGCTCTTCTAACATTTTTTACAGTTTCAAGCAGGGTGAAAAACTGTGTTACTGCCATTTTTAACTGATACCTGAACACACTGTTTTGAAAATGCCGGATAACGATTCAATTAGATCAAAAAGATTTAGGCTCCAGTCTACAGCTCTGGGACCCCCAACAAACAGAAGGACACGGAGCTGCTGGAACAAGCTCAGAGAAGGCCACAGAGATGCTCCAAGGGCTGGAGCCCCTCTGCTCTGGAGCCAGGCTGGGAGAGCTGGGGGTGCTCACCTGGAGAGGAGAAGGCTCCAGGGAGACCTCAGAGTCTTTGCCAGGGCCTAGAGGGGCTCCAGGAGAGCTGGAGAGGGACTGGGGAGAAGAGGGAATGGCTTCAAACTGTCCGAGGGTAGGATTAGATGGGATATTGGGAAGGAATTCTTGGCAGTGAGGGTGGAGAGGCCCTTGCACAGGCTGTCCAGAGAAGCTGTGGCTGCCCCTTGATCCCTGGAAGTGTCCAAGGCCAGGTTGGATGGGGCTTGGAGCATCCTGGGATAGTGGAAGGTGTCCCTGCCCAGGGCAGGGGGGTGGACAAACATGAGTTTGAAGCCAAACCCCTCTGTGATTCTCTGATTAAAAGAAATGTCTGCTGTAACAAGAACTTAACATTTGTCTTAGAAATGCATCCAACCTACCAAAACTGCAATAATAATTTTAGATTAGTACCTATTTATTTGCTTTACTTAAACAAGGATGCCAAACACTGGGAAAAAAAGAGACTTTTGTAGAGACTTATTAATCCCTACCATGGCTCATGGTTCAGGACTTTGGGAGAATACAAGGAATATCTCCTGGGTAAGCTCTTGAGTCAGTTTAAGGGGGCGGCTCGCATGCCTGGCTGGAGGTGTCTCTGGTGGAGTTCACAGCCGTGGATGAGCACAGCACTCCGTATGAGTTAAATCCCCATGAACCCCCCAAATCCATGCAGGGTCTGGCGTGGGGACTGGCACTATATTCCTGCTAATACGTTGAGCCACTTTGGAAACCAAAGCTCTTGCAGAACCCCTACTCTGCAGCCTGTCTGAAGAAACCGCCACTGCTTAACCCCGTTTCAGCTTATGACTCTGGGCCAGACCACAGAATCATTAAGTTCAAGAACTCCGAGATCTTCAAGGCCAACGTTCAAACAAATCACACCATTCCCACTAAACCACATCGTGAAGTGGCACATCTCCTCCTTTTCTGAACACTTCGAGGGATGGTGACTCCAATGCTTCCCTGAGGAGCCTGTTCCAATGCTCAGCCACCCTTGCAGTGAGGAAATTTTTGCCTAATATCCAGCCTGAACCTCCCCTGGTACGACTTGTGGCCATTTCCCCTGTCCTATCAAACATTAAGTTTTGTGTTCATCTCCCCATCTCAGCTCCTCAAAGGCTGGAATCCAACTGTGCTGCTCCCACATGCTCCAAAAGAAGTCGTATCCTTGGGTGATCTGTATTTTCAGGAAGAAAGATCAACCCTGAGCAGTGAGCTGGATATTTACAGCAAACAGCTTCATTAGGGAAGTGCCATTTCCTCCCTGAACAATCAGTCCTTGATCCAATACTGGCTTAAACTGAAAACACAACACCTCAAAAGAGAGAAATTCTTCAGGGAATTGGAAAAGTCTATTTTCCCTTTGCTTATCAGTGCATGACTTTGTTCTGCCTGTGATACTGGTGCTTAACTGCTATGAAACCACATAAAACAGGCAAAAAGCAGAGGGCACATCATTCATCTTCGCAGGACGAAACTGTTATCAGAGACTTGTGCGCTCGGATTTCAGGCGCTGCTTCTCCTTCCCCCCAGCGATAATTACCATGGGCTGTGCAAGAGAAATAGCTGCTGTTTCAGCAAACAGGAGCTCTTAAAGTGATAGTGACTGGCAAAAAGCAAGAAAAATAAAAAAAAAAGAGTAACACAGCATTCATGAGAACTTTACAACGATATGTTATCAATTTGTTACAACAAATTGTTGTTATCAGTACGTGTGACCCACTGCCTAAATTTTTAGTAAACCAGCATTAACAATACATGTATTATTGAAAAAAAGAGCCACTTAATTAGCAGGTGTTGCATTTCCATATTTAAAATTGAATTTCTCTCTAAATTAACTTTTTCAGAAGTGAAATCTCTTCTGTAAAGGCCATGCCATGAAACTATACATGAATCACAAACCTGATACCTCTAAAATTTTGAGAAATGTGAAAAAGAATCATGGAAACAGGAGCTGCTTCCCCCCAGCATGGGCAGCAGGGGAGGGGAGGATTCTGTCCCTCTGCCCTGCTCAAGTGAGACCCCACCTGCAGAGCTGCCTCCAGCTCTGGGATCCAATAGCAGAAGGACCTGGAACTGCTGGAATGAATCCAGAGGAGGCCATGGAGATGCTCTCAGGGCTGGAGCCCCTCTGCTCTGGAGCCAGGCTGGGAGAGCTGGGGGTGCTCACCTGGAGAAGAGAAGGCTCCAGGGAGACCTCAACATCCCTTCCAGGGCCTAGAGGGGCTCCAGGAGAGCTGGAGAGGGACTGGGGACAAGGGATGGAGGGACAGGACACAGGGAATGGCTTCCCACTGCCAGAGGGCAGGGATGGATGGGATATCGGGAAGGAATTGTTCCCTGTGTGGGTGGGGAGACCCTGGCATAGGGTGCCCAGAGCAGCTGTGGCTGCCCCTGGATCCCTGACAGTGTCCAAGGCCAGGCTGGATGGGGCTTGGAGCACCCTGGGCTAGTGGAAGGTGTCCCTGCCCATGGCAGGGTAGGGATGGGATGAGCTTTAAGGTGCCTTTCAACCCAAACCAATCTGTGATTTTGTGGTTCTGTGATTTGGGCACCAGCTGAATGAACTCAAGAGCCTTATACCCAGAGGGATCCACTACAGCTGCTGAACCTCAGAGCAGAGCTTGGATTACAAAGCAATTCAACATCTCCCTGGGGATCCTGAGATCATGACGTTTGCTGTTGGTGGGGCTTTGAGAATGCAATAGAGCAATTCACATGATGTCACTGTAAGGATCCAAATTTATCTTTAGCTGCCAATTATACTCATGCTCAGGGAAGTGGGAGTTTCCATCTTCGCCCTTGGTCTCTTTCCACCTTAGGAGTGTTATCTCTGCTTGGGTGAATCAATAAAACTTCTCTGATGCAATGCTGAAACCAAAACACCCATTTACTGAGACACACCAGAAGTGAGCATTCACTCCATCTTCACGCATGGAGCAGCAGCACATGTATTGATGTGATAACCCAACCTCAGAGCAGGAGATTACACAGATTAATTTGTCAGATTCTGAGCGGGAATCTATAATGACACTATCAGTAGTGTTATGACCCTTGAGTTATGTGAAGTAACACCGGCTGCTTCCCCCACCTCATTCAAAACACAACCATTGTTTTTCAGGATTACTTAAGAGCCCAGTGCACTGCTCTGCATTGGTCTCCTCAGTAGTCCTAAACAAACAATGCATTAGTGGAACCATCTGTTTGGGCAACCAGCTGCAAGATGTGGTTAGGAGACCAACAGACCATGAACAAATGTCAGGCCGCCAGGTCGGCTGAGGGAGCCAGATGGCCACTTGGCACATCCTCTCCTCCCCAGCAAGTCCAACACATGGACAGGGCAGGGAGAGGGTGATGGGGCTGAAATTAGGGCAGTGAGGTCAGAGAAGGATGTGGAATCGAGTGAGTGCTGGGAAAGAGTCTCACCCATCCCTTTAAATGGGCATTCTAGCTTATAAACAAAAAATTGAGAGGAAGATTTAGCAATTCACAGTTAAGAAGATTTTTTTTTCACCTCAGGCAAGACATTCAGCTCTGTGAACAGTCTTCATTTGTAGGGATTGTTCAAAATTTGCATCTTTGGCCTTTCCAGTGTATTCCCTTTGATTTTATGCAAACCAAAATCATGCTAAGAGTTACATCTTCTGAGTCAGAAGCTTTGGGTAAGGCAGCTCGACACTTGGGAAACAAGACAAGTGCACGCGTTTCTCAAGCCAGGGTAAATTTTTATGTATTTATATTCCAGTGGTGAAATGCTAATTTGCATAATGCAGGCCACTAAAACGCTTACTTCTTACCTAGTCTGAGTTCTCCAAAGTTCCCACACCCAATCTTCTTGCCCACTCTGAAGTTGGGTCCCACCATAAGAACGCCGGAAGACGCTGACGAGCTTGGCCGAGAACCGTGCCCACTCCTTCCCGGCATTCCTTTCGTTGTCCGCTGCCTTTCATCCTTATCCCTATTAGGATGGTCCATGATCTTAGTGAAATACCTCTGCCAGCAAGCTGGCAGAAAGGAGTTGGAGTACACACTTAGAACAGAAATTTATATCCAAAAGTATCTGCGTTGGAGTTCAAGAGAGTCATGGAAACTCATGGAGTTCTTTTGGCACCAGATCCAGTTTCCTAATGCATCTTGATAATGTACCAAAGGGTCGACTGTGCTCTTGAGAATTCAGTAAAGGCAGGTTGCTTTTGGTTTCTTACCTGGGGAAAAGAGGAGATATATGAAATAAAAATCGTTATTTTAAAACACCAGGTGAGAAAGGTCCAGCAGGGCCAATGTCCAGAACTTTCCTGGCCTCAAGGAATTTAACAGCTATATGAATACTTTATCATTTTCGTAACAGTTTTCTGATAAAAAGCCCTGATGTCATGAAGAAATGTAAGTGCTGCCCATCCACTGTTGCTACTTGTCCCATTCTTGGAAGTGTCTCAGATCAGGCTGGATGGGGCTTGGAGCAACCTGTCTAATGGAAGGTGTCCCTGCCCATGGCAGTGGGTGGATCCAGCTGAGCTTTAAGGTCCTTTCCAACCCAAACCAGTCTGTAATGATTCCAGTGGAGTTATCAGGACTGACACCACATGCAGTAACCAAAGCCACTCCAACTACATCAGCATGTCAGATGGACATGGTGAGGAAACCCCATCTCTAAAGTCCCTGTGAAGTGTAGGTTTGGTTTCTCCTCACTTCACATATTTATAAAGCACTACACAAAAGCCAGACAAAAAATACAAAGGGGCCAACGAAAGGGGCCAAGAGAAGAAAATTTTGTAGCACTTAAATAAAATTCTCCATTCTTTTACCTCTTTACAAGTTGATCTAGATTATCCTGAATAACCTAAATTGGAAGGGACCCACAAGGATCACTGAAGTCCAACTCCAAACCAATCTCAGATATATTTGCTAATTCAAACTGCTGTCCTACAGAGATGACCAAAATGAGGAGCCAAAACATGATTAATTATTTTTAAAAAGCTGGTAACTCAGTAAAAAAGGGGCAAAACATAGTTGCTTCTCAACCCTTGCAGGCCAACTAGTTCTTCTGTGCTCAAGAACAAGACCAAAGGAGACTGGCAGGAGCTGCAAGGACCCAGGAGGTCCTGCCCCACAAGCGCAGTCTAGAGGTACCATCAGGGTGGTTGAGCTTCCCCTCACTTCCCAAGAAATCAGCACGATAAAGGGAAGGTTGCAGGATGTCTTGTCTGCATGGGTGCTGCATCGGGAGATGGTATCAGGCACTCTTGGGGTGCAGTTCTCAAGCAAGAATTACAATAAACACACCTGGAACTACCCCCCACATCCCAGGATATAAAGGTACTGGATTGCAGTCCTACAGGAACACTGTTCCATTCAGATTTTCCAGATGTGAATGGAACAGTTCCTGAATAATTTTACCAACAAGGTTTGTGTCCTCCAAAGCAATCACAGAAGTGCTCAATGAGACTACCCAACCAAGAGTCCTGTGGAAGGACACCCAGAAACACAACCACGTAAATGAGAGCTCAGAAGTTACTCAGGCAACTGGCTCAGTTCTCCTGCAGCAATACCTCTGTAGAGGGCTTAGCAAGAGTTCCTTCTGTTCATTTTGCCATGAAATCATGAAGGTTGGAAAAGACCTCCAAGATGATTGAGTCTAACCATTAACCCAGCACTGGCCCATTCAGTGATGATCCTCTGGTCTATCAGATGAAGCTATGCTACCTACTTCCAGTTATCCAAAAATAAAAGACAAGGATTATTACCCATCCACACAGAACAGAAGCATGAGCCCTTCTGAAATCTTACTATGCTTTCCCTGGTCTCCAGCTGTGGAACACTTCTATTTCTGGAGACTTTTGGTTTGACCTAAGGCACCTGGATAGAAGGCAGAAGTCACCATGCTAGATCCAGAAAATGCAGGGAACTACCAGTTGGAAATTCCATTTTTTGAGTATTTGTAGACTCACAGAATCCCAGAATGGTTTGTTTGGAAGGCACCTTAAAGCCCATCTCATCTCATTCCACGCCCTGCCATGGTCAGGGACACCTTCCACTATCCCAGGGTGCTCCAAGCCCCATCCAACCTGGGCTGGAACACTTCCAGGGATCCATGGGCAGCCACAGCTTCTCTGGGCAAACTGTGCCAGGGCCACACCACCCTCACAGGGAAGAATTTCTCCCTAATACCCAATCTAAACATCCTTTCAGCTTAAAGCTCCCTTGACCTATCACTTTTTGCTCTTGCAACAAGTCCCTCTTCAGCCTTCCCGTAGGTCCCCTTTAGGTACTGGAATTCTCCGTGTCTCTTGGGACTGTTGTGGATCCCTGCAGAAAATGTCACACAGCATGTCTGCAGCATATCCAGGAGGTCTGAGAATCACTGGGCCACCTGAGAACCTCCACGTCTCAGCCACACCACCGGTTTGACCACAAACCGAAGTGACAAGCTCCCAACGTGCTCCCAAGCAGCATGTGAAACACCATTTGCGATTCAGCACCTCTGGCCTAGACAAAAGAGCTGGAGATGTTCATGTACAAGAAATTGTTTAGCATTACCAAGCTTTACTCATCCATCAAATTAATTCCAGATTTAATACTGAGACCTGAATATGGATAAGCAGGAAGCATCCGTTACCGGTGAACTGGCTGAACTGGTTTTTCATCACAGACATCCCCCCATACTCTCAGCTGCTGTGCTTGGCACAGACACAGCACAGTTGTGTTTGCCCTGCGAAACCAGTCTGCAGGAGCAGTGATGAGGCTCTATCAGATATCAGAAAATCACCTTGACTGGACCTCACCCCAGGCCGTCCTGGGAGGAGAGACTGGCTTCAAAACAAACAACATGAAAGAGAACCATCAGTGAAACTACTGAGTTTTACTGTTGAACTCAAACCAAACATGAGAATGACTTCTAGTAATTGGTGGACTTACTCACACAGGTATTTCTGATAAAATTCTGGAAAGATAAAACTGAAGCATGGGAAGTTTTGGTCTATCTATCTGTCTGGTCTACCTCTGCTATGGCGAGAGAAGTAGACACAGAACATTCCAGCCAAATGTTGTTTTATTTCCAGTTAAAGCTGTCATCTTCCATGTAATATAACATACGGGTCTGGTACTTGGGGACACGGCTTAGAGATGGGCTTGGCAGTGCTGTGAGAATGTCTGGACTCAGTGATCTCAGTGGGCTTTTCCCACCTAAATGATTCCATGATGCTGGAGTGTTCCTAGGGCTGGATCACTAAGAAAGATGAGCAGGACACAGGAATTCTATGAGTAAAAAACCAGTAACACTTTGGAACAAACACACTAGATCCCATCAAAGCGAGAGAAGAATTTTTCCCCCCCGGAGACCAAAGTCATTATTTTAAT
Organism: Monarcha castaneiventris obscurior; assembly: GCA_026261815.1. NCBI lineage: Eukaryota > Metazoa > Chordata > Aves > Passeriformes > Monarchidae > Monarcha > Monarcha castaneiventris. The sequence continues at coordinate 542,168 of JAMPIT010000141.1, read as the reverse complement.
CAAGGCTGAATAATTTACAACCAAGAACTACCTACAGCCTCAGAAATGGAAACAGAAAGAAATCTCCAGCAAGAGCACAAACCCTGCCCAGTTTACACCTTGCTCAGCACATCTCAGATGGGACAAGCAACTCCATTATCCTCAGGCAAATTAAGCACAAGTCCCACCACACATTTCCTGGCTCACAAAATAAGATGTTAACGGTTATGAACGCCTCCGTCCTTCCCCTGCTCCCCATCTGGATCAGGTCTCCCCAGGGAGAAGGAGGGAAAGGTCATGCCTGACAGTCTGCAAACACTAAACATCCCCTCTCAGCTGAAAGCCTCCTGCAAACAGGAATTCAGAGCAGTGATAGATGAGTGAACCGTGTCTCTGAGAAGCTCTTTATCACAGCCAAGCCAAGGAGCAGAGCCCAGCTGCCAGCACACCGGCTCACACAAAGATCTTATGCCATCATTACCACGTATTAAAAACACGAGTTGTAAATATGGCATCAAATATGGCCTTTGAGGACCAGCACAGCACTCAGCTTTGGGGGGAAGCAGCAGCAGAATGAAGACCAGACTGTCAGTCACATTAATATTTAAAGGCTGCTCAGAACACAAGGATGACTTCCTGCCACGATTCAAACTTTTTTATAATGATTCCTTCCTACCTTTCCACCCACTCAGCAAGATTGCTCCTCAAAGTTACTTCCATTTGAACAGAGCTGCATGAAGATACTTCCCTAATGGTGAATCAGCCCAATTCCAGGATTGATTTCACTACAATGCAGTTGGAGACACAGGAGCAGTTATTTAATTAAAGACACAGGCTTGAAAGGAAATTACTTGCAGCACAGTTAGCTAAGTGAAAAACAACAGCACTGTATCCTACATGCTTCCAAACACTTAGACCCAAATCAATGTCACGACCTCTCCTCCATCAATAAACCTGCAGTGCTACAGCTAGAAACCAGCTTCCAGATGGTGTTAAATCATGGAATGGTTTAGGTTGGAAGGGACCTTAAAGCCCATCCAGTTGCACTTCCTGCCGTGGGCAGGGACCCCTTCCACTATCCCAGGTTGCTCCAAGCCCCATCCAACCTGGTCTGCAACACTTCCAGGCAGCCCTGGAAGGCAGCTGCTGTTTGCGTTGATATCCACAATCCAGTGTAAAGGAGTGTTTAATAAATGGCACAGAGACACTGCTCACAGTCACAGTTTTTCAGGGGAGCCCTTCAGACGTTGGAAAGGACATCACAAATGAGAGGTTGGTGTAAAGAAGCCAAAGCCATCCTTGTTCCCCCTTTTCAAAATAGAAGTCCGCTTCCCTTAAACTCAAAACTTCTTTGACCTCCTTGAGTTGCTCTGGAAACTCTTCCATGATAGGAACAAGTTTTGTCAAAGTCTTGTTTTGTGGCACTGTTTCAGAAGTCCGTCCAAACTGAAATAGCCAATGAACCACCCTGCTTCAAATCGAAGCAAGCAGGCCTGGTCCAGCTCTGCGTGTGGTTTTGATCCCTGAAGAAGTCACTACATGCCAGCAATAAAACTGCAAATGCCTGGTGGATGAAGTAACACCCAAAAAAGCAGGAATTCAGCCCTGTAATTCCTTTTAAATTCTTTTAAGAAGAGACCTCCAAGAATACCCCATTTTGTGTCAGGATGGGTGAACTCGCCCCGCTCTCTACAGACACAGGACCACAATTCCTCAAAGCAGCTCCAAGATCATTGCTTTAGGACAAGGCACATGCTTTCCCACTTGGTTTTCCAACATCCACCCCACGTGCCTGTGTAATACGTCTGGTAAGTCTCCTGATCTGGAGAGCGCTTTCCAGACAAGATCTGCTACTTCCCACATGACTTCAAAGACTAGAAAATCCTCCAGGGCTCTCAACTGACATGTTATAAACACAGATATGAGCTCACCAGCTTCCACCCTCACACTGCGTAAAAAGTAGAGCCTTCAGCAGCAGAAATCTTCACTGGCTTTGCCACAGACTGGGACAAAGGGCTCACCCTCTGGAAAAGGGAGAGCAGCCAGGCTGCGGGTAAGGAGGAACATTTTGAAACCAGGACATACAAGATGCGTTCGCTCATGTTTTCAGCATCTGCCAACTTATTTTATGAGCTTACACCCCTAAATTTAGAGGATCAAGCTGGCTTTGTATGCTCTGCCTCACTGTGTGCATTAACAGCTTCCAAGGCGACAATGCTCTGCCTTTATTAAAGGGCAATTAGTTAAGCCTTCATTTACAGCCCTGCTCTCTTCTGCATGGACACACATCTCCACCAGTTTCATGTCCCTTCAAGCCTTCTCATCCCACTGCCTGTATCTCCCCGCTTTCACGGCACGGCATTTCTTATCCTGCTTCTGTCCTTCCAACTGGACACAACAAAATTTTCTCCTTCTGCAGCCATCTCGTTACTTACTCCTGGCAAAGTCACTGCTCTAATAATGAGAAAATAAGAGAGTTTTGAGATTTGCCCTGCTCCTGAGGAGATAAATGAACAGACTACCAAATATCCTATCTTAGAATCACAGAATCCTTAAGGTTGGAAAAGCTCTCTAAGGTCATGGAGTCCAAGCATTAATCGAGCACTGTCCGAGTATTAATCATGTCCCCAAGTGCCATATCTACGCATCTTTTGAACACTTCCAGGGATAGTGGCTCCACCACGGCACTGGGCAGCCTTTCCAATCCTTGACAACCCTTTCTATGAAGAACTTTTCCCCAGTATCAAAACTAACCCTCTCCTGGCACAGCTTGGAGGAGTTTCCTCTCATCCTGTCCTTTGTTCCCTGGGAGCAGAGCCTGAGCCCCCCTGGCTGCCCCCTCCTGTCAGGGAGTTGTGCAGAGCCAGAAGGTCCCCCCTGAGCCTCCTTTTCTCCAGGCTGAGCCTCCCCAGCTCCCTCAGCTGCTCCTGGTGCTCCAGCCCCTTCCCAGCTCCGCTCCCTGCCCTGGACACGCTCCAGCCCCTCAATGTTTTTCTTACTGCAAGGGGTCCAAAACTGACCCTGGGATTTCAGGTGTGACCTCAGCAGTGCCCAGTACAGGGGGACAATCCCCCTGGTCCTGCTGGTCCCACTATTGCTGGCACAAGCCAGAACACTGCTGGGTTTTGGCCACCTGAGCACGCCTGGGCTCATGCTGACCAGCACCCCCAGGTCCTTTCCGAGCAGGCAGCCTCCCAGACACTCAACTCCAAGCCTGGAGTGTTCCACGGGGTTGTTGTGACTCAAGTGCTGGACCCAGCACTTGGCCCTATTGATTGACCCGTCACACGGCTGGCCTTGTCCCATAGATCCAGCCTGTCCAGATCCCTCTGCAGAGCCTTCCTGCCCTCCAGCAGATCCACAGTCCTGGCGTTACGTGGAAGAGACCTGCTCTGGTGCTTGGCTACTACCCAAGCCAAGGAAGGGAGGATGGAAGGGCAAATGCTTTCCACACTCACATATGAGAAATACCCTTTTTGGGCTTTTTTTTTTTGTCTCCCACTCAAGAGCTCTCTGGTTACTTCTAGGATCTTCCACTGGATGTATTCCAACTCCCCCCCTGTACCCCAGCAGCACCTCCACACAGAGATCAGCATTTATCTGTGCTTCCCCAACCAGCACTACGGTGACCTGGTTTCAGTGTCCTCAATGTTGTGCAAAACAACAAAAAACCTGAAAAAGTAGGTCAAAATTCTCTGTTGAAATTTACAGCTGGGAACAGCAGTGACAAAGCTGGCTGCCAACTACAGCAAGCAGGTGCACGTCACATCGGATGCCCCTCACTTGGGAGATTCTTCCCAACCTTGGAGGCTGCAGATGCCTTTTAAACATTACGAATTGCTTCCATTGAATCATTTGACCCAACAATTTAATCTTCAGCTTGTGCAGTTAGTTTTGTTCAGTGTTTCACAGGCGGAAAATAAGGAGGCACCCAAACAGTATTTAAGTCTAAATTGCTGGGAAGGGAGAAGGATGGACAACTGTGGATCACTACACTCATTCATTACTCATGAATGCCCAAGACTGTCAAGTTTGCATCCTCCAATTACAGTTTTTACAGACAGGGATGAACCCAAACGAACTTGTGCCTTTTTCCGTCTGAGGGAAGTGAACTTCCAAGAGCTCTTTACCTTGGACACCTTGTGAACATGCTAAAACACATTAATTGTATAATCTCCAGCTAAATACATTGGCAAGTTACTTTTCCAAGTGATCTCAGTTGATCGTTTCACTGGGAGTGATCCAAGCACCCATTCTCTAAGTTCATTCCTGAACTTTGTTCCCAATCCCCTCTATGGAAGCTCAGCACGGAAGCCAGGAATGTTAGGAAGGGAAAAACTAATTTAATTGGTAATTTAGCTCTTCCACACAAGCAGAGTCTAAATAAAGCATAGAGCATTTTTCAGGGAAGTCATTTGTGTGATGTGAGATCAATTCATCAACTTCTCTCCCTCAACTGAGTCCCAGCCAAACACATGCCAGCAGCCATGAATGCACATTCCTATAGATGTAAAAAGGACTAGAGACCACAATCTGTCGGAAAAGGAGGGTTAGTGCTGTTTATGAAGAGGTGGATTATGCTGGAACAGCTAAAGGAACAGCTGAATGATGGAATAAAATGAAAAAAAAATCCCCTCATGAAACCCAAGCTCTACATATTTTTGGTTTTTTTTTTTTTAGGCTGGGCAGAAAAAAAGCTGAAGTGCAACTGCCAGATCAGCTCCCCTGTATATTCTGGGGCTTGAGCAGACATCAGACTCACATCCCTCTGCAGAAATCCCATCCGAGTACCAAAGCCTGGCTGTGAGCGGCACACCCCTGTGACCCGTGCAGGTGCTCAGCCCATACACCCCACCAGCCCCAGGGCTGCATTCTCTCCATCCCGGGGGTCCTGCATCCTGCAACCCCTGCCTGGAGGGGACCCTCACACTGACAGCACTTCTGGGATCTACCTCCTAACAGAACAGCAACCGAGCCCAGCTTTACAATCCAGTGTTTAGAATCACTAAGGTCAGAAAAGACCTCCAAGATCATCAAGTCCAACCTTTGAAAAGCTTCCCAATGAGCCTGGTGCTCGGGATACCACCTCTGCTCACAAAACAGGCTGTGTAAGGCCATGTAAGATCAGGTTCCAGCAGAAATATACATTTATGGGGATGCTACAGAGGAAATGAGGAAAAACCTGCCAGCAGCAAAAGGTCTACAACAGACCCTGCAGAAGTTCTCTTCTCTGATATCCAGGCATCATAAACCTGTAGTTTTATTTTTCTTCTTAAAATGCCAGGTTGTTTAACAGCAGAAAGAGGGGTGCAGATGTCCCTATAGCATCCCCTTCCTTCCAGGCAATGGATTTGAAGAAAAAAGGGGCAAAGATGTCTTCTAGACAGCCATGTGCATCTATCGTCAAGGAATAACCCACAGCACATGGATTCAGGGGCATCCATGGTGGTTGATGGATGTAGTTTGCAGTTAATGGTATCAAAGTCCTCGACAAGACCACCACAGGAGCTTAGGCTCTGCAGCAGCCTTGGATCACTGGCAGCAACATCACTTTTACAGATTTACAGCCTAATTTAACACAGATGCACCTCAATCATCTACGACTGTTTTATCTATACTCTGTCCGGCAAGGAAAAGCAGCCCAGAGGATGAATTGCAGACAGGCTCAGACAGTTTGAAAAGACTGGTGAACTTGGCAGCTAAACACAACTTCCCCCTGCCCCCAAAAACCCTGGTAGTATCCAAACCATGAAGTGCTTTTTTCTGCTTCAGAAAGGAACGCAAGTATCAAGTTCAGAGCCAAGGCAGCTTTCACAGTGTGTGCGGGGTGGGGAAAGGCCTCTCACCAGAAGAAAAGTCCTTGTGAAGTTGAGGACATGGGCCAAAGGAAACTGAAAACACCTTGATGGCAAAGGTAGGTAGAAGCTACACTAGTGGAACCCAGCTTGGGATAACAGGGAGCCCTGAGGTGCTGAGAGGCTTTTGGCCCTGTCCCAAGGTGAATCCAGCACTCAACAGGTATGTGTTTCCCCTGTGGAAGGACATATTCCTATCGAGTGCCATCCACTACCCACAGAAAGTGTCATAACAGAAGAGCAGTGAGGTAGGATTCAGATACAGGGTCTTTGTATCCCAACATGAGAAAGCTCCAGGACCCCAGGCTCAGCTTATGGTTACCTGATGGGAACAGGTTGTCTCCTCTCTGTCCCACCAGAGCACCTCCAAAAGCTGAGGACAAACAAGCAGAACTGTTCCTTTGTTGCCTCAGCTCAAAATGACACCAAACTTCTGCTAAGTCTCATATTAGCACCTAAAATGAGCTTCAGACAGCACTGGCCAGATTCAGGATCAGCCTCCTGGTGCTCAGTGTTTGTACCTGATGGCTCAGGACTCTCACAGCATTGAGCTCTAAACACAGGCTTAAGGTGTAAGGGCTCTCTCAGTGTCCAAGTGTCCACCACAGAGCAGCAAAGCCTTGGAGAAAATTCCACTTCCATGCAACAGGAATGAAGTGTGGAAGTGCACCAGAAGTAGGTGCCTTCAGAAAGGGGTTTTCATGCCAGTACCTGATTCAGTGAAGGATTCAGCCACTGAGTGCCAAAAGCACCGTGAATTGGGCATGATTGAGCCTGGCTCAGGTGCGTCCTGCAGGGAGGAACAGCAGCCACCAGCCAAAGCTCACGTGGCTGTAAGAGACCACGCATCCATGTGATACCTGTGATTCCAGGTATGACCCCACAGTAACTCAAGCAGCTGTTCTTCATCACCACACAGCCTCGTACAAAGAGAGAATGGAAAGATAAGACGGGAATGCCCAAGAACAGTGGAGGTGGGTAGAAGTCTCAAGTACACTCTGTGCAGCTGAACTTTAAGACCTGGCCTGGCAGGCAAAGCCCAAACGCCCCACAGCAAATGGGCAAGAGGAGAACTCTGCCAAGTCTGCGTCACTCCATCCCACAGACTCTTGACTGTGCCCAACAGACTTCACTCGAGGTTGCTCATCACTAAAACCTCCTTGTAAGAGCTGGGTAAGAGATGGTGAGCTGGAACAGCAGCACTTCTTAAAAACATAGTAATGGTGATGACAACAGGAGAGAGATGTAGTATGTTAAGGGAAAACACAAGAAAACCTGATACTTCATGATTTAATGTACATGTTTTTTCCTTTTAATGCCTGAACTTCACCTTCTCCTTAAGTGAAGACACTGCCTTTTCCAGTAGTCATGGAGAGAGGATCAGACCACACTGTCTCTTCATATAATGAGACATTTGGCTGGAATTCAACTGACATCACCTACATATTTTGTTTGCAACTAAACCACATCTCGAAGAAGAAACTATGTACCTGAGACCTACACAGGGAGAGAAATCTGCCCCAGCCTTTAATGGGCTGTTTTTTTGGAGGCAAATTGCTGTCAGACAGGGATGACTGACCACACACCTGCTTATGAGGGTTAGAGCACAAAGGAGCTGGAAAGGTAGGAACCACAACCCCTGAGTCCTGCTCATCTGGGCTTAATAAAAACAGTGCTTCAGCCTAAGAAACCAAACAATGTTGCCAGCATCCGGATTGCCTGCCACCTCTGTTTTGGGAGACGAAGGGTTTTTTGTGGGATAGATCATGTCCATTAAAAACTGCTAGAGTTTGGTATTTAAGGCACCGTTACTCTCAAAGCCTGAAACCTTCTGCAGCAATTTGTCTCCCCTTCTCGGTATGGAGCTATAAAAACTCCATGATGTCGACACTGCAGCCCCAAAACAAGCTGTCCCACCCCAAAACCCACCCACAGGGCAGCATCCTCATGGCACATAAAGAGCCACCCTTCCCTTCCTCTCTGAGATGTAGGACTCCCTAAATTTCCCAGATCTCCCAACTGTGTGTCCTGATGAAGCAGTTCAGCTGTCAGAATGATCTGGATTACCTATGCTACTGGAAGGCGCCAGGAATTACATCCAGACCAAGCAAAATACCCTCTGGAGAAGCACAACCCCCTTGCAGGTGGGACAGAGGATGTTTAGATCCTGTCTTTTGCCTTTTACATTTTCATTTATTGTATTTTATTTTTCTTTATTTATTTCTAAATGAAGCAAAGGTCACTCCATTTGCTGGCAGCTGAGCCGCCTCCTCCCCAGTGCAAGGTCCAGTCTTGGTTACTGGTCTAACTCTGTGCTGGTGGCTACACCCACACAAACACCATCAGCTCCATAAAAATCTGCACTTCCTCAGTAGGGCAATTAGGCACTATAATCCCAACATACACGGTCAAGACAGTTGCGTTCATTTACAGAAAGTGAATGTTTGTGCCGAGCTCCTTCCTCAGGCTGGCAAGGAAGTGGCCTGTGGCACCCACCCGTAGGGGGAAGCTAAGCAGGAGCCACCAACATTCCAAGACCAGCCACATGGCTTAAAAAAAATATAATACTTGAAGATCTGTGCTGTTGGTTGGTTTTATGGGTTTTTTTCTTCCTCAAATTTGAAGTTGTCGGCTCCTTAAAAGTCTTCACACCCTGGATGGATATTTTAGCTTCTTCCAGGTGTATTAGGAAGCACCATCCCACACCTGCCATTTTTCTACCTGTGCTTTCACAGGTGCAGCTTCTTTGTAAAATGACCCCAAGATGAGGTCCATGCGCTCCAGGTGGACCAGCATCAGTAGAGACGGACTCTCTGCACTGGCATTCCTGTAAAGCCATCCTACGCACCAGAACATGCCTGGCTGGCACATGCAGCACCAGAGATGGCAACAAACACTCTCTGGTTTCTCACAGTGACAGTCTGGAGAAGCTTCAGAGATGTCTTCTGCCAGTACCCATCCAGCTCTCACATGGGCATCACTAAGGTCATCAAATTTCTCCCCTCAAGCTCACAGTAAAGGGACAAATGTAAATTTGTGAAGGATCAGCCTGGTTGAGACATCGCCATCCCTTCCTGGCTCTTCTGAACACAGGTTGACAAACAGGGGTGGTCAGACAGCACCTGCCTTTGCACCAGGTGATGGACACTATGCCCAAGAGGGTGTTAAAATGCCTACAGGGATGTCTGCAATCCCCCAAATCCCTGCATACTAAGAAAAATACCATGGGTGGGTTAGGTTGTGTGTTAGGAAAAAGTTCTTCCCTCAGAGGGTGGTCAGGCACTGAACAGGCTCCCCAGGGAATGGTCACGGCCCCAAAGACTGCCACAGCTCAAGGAGTGTTTGGACAACAGTCTCAGGGATATGGGATTATTGGGGTGTCCTGTGCAGGGCCAAGAGTTGGACTTGATGATCCCTGTGAATCCCAGCTCAGGATATTCCATAAGCTATGATCTTTCAAGCCACAAGCAGTAACTCCAAAGACACATCCAACTTCCACAGCAAAATTTATTGTCATTATTAAGCCAGATATTTGGAAATGCTGCTGTGTTAAGGTCATGACAGTGGATTTAATTCATGTCACCCTCTGCCACTGATAACCCTTTATGTCCATCTCAGCACTGTGTCACCACCTGATGCTTACCTGAAAATCAAAGGCACTTCAACAGTGAGTGAACACCTAAGCTCCCTTTCTGAGGTCACCTTGCTGGTTTGGTTACTTCCATTACAATTTGTGCCAGAGGAGCATCACCACTGGAGCTACTCAATGGCCTAGAGGAGGGATACTCGATTCCCAACCCATGGCACATCCAGTGAGGGCAAGTGGCAAGAACAGGCAGTGCTGACACAGACGCTCAAGCTCACAGTGCATCCGATGGAGCAATGTCAGCTTAAGGAAGCAGCCTGTAAACCAGCAGGGAAATAAGCTGAAGAGATGGTTCAGTTTTGGAGAGCTAATGTTACATGACAACTCTTCCTGCTTCTCTCCTTTCCCTCATGTTAAGGACTTTGCACAGTTCACGGCCTGGCTCCGTTTGCTGTAAACTCCAGACGTGCCTATGTAAAGGGAATATTGTGCCAAAACAAACATATCTTCCACCCACTTGTGGTCCAGCAATCCATAAGGAAGGAAAGGCAAGGCACACACCACTAAAACTATAAATACCCCCTAGTATGGACAAGAGGGAAGGCTTGCAGTTAACAAAAAGAAGGATTTTGCTGCAGTCCTCAAGGAATTAGACTCATGTGTTGACACTCCTGTTTCAGAAGTTTCTAACCCTTTCCTGCATTTATAGACTGGTTTGGGTTGGAAGCTCAGCTTGCTCCACCCCGCTGCCATGGGCAGGGACACCTTCCACTATCCCAGGGTGCTCCAAGCCCCATCCAACCCGGCCTTGGACACTGCCAGGGATCCAGGGGCAGCCACAGCTGCTCTGGGCACCCTGTGCCAGGGTCTCCCCACCCACACAGGGGACAATTCCTTCCCAATATCCCATCCATCCCTGCCCTCTGTCAGTGGGAAGCCATTCCCTGTGTCCTGTCCCTCCGTCCCTTGTCCCAAGTCCCTCTCCAGCTCTCCTGGAGCCCCTCTAGGCCCTGGAAGGGACTTCTGAGGTCTCCTCTGAGCCTTCTCCTCTCCAGGTGAGCACCCCCAGCTCTCCCAGCCTGGCTCCAGAGCAGAGGGGCTCCAGCCCTCGGAGCAGCTCCGGGGCCTCCTCTGGACTCTCTCTGGCAGCTCCACATCCTTCTGCTATTGAATCCCTGGGCTGGAGGCAGCTCTGCAGGCGAGGTCTCACCTGAGTGGGGCGGAGGTACAGAATCCGCCCCTGCCCTGCTGCCCAAGCTGGGGAATCAGCCCAGGGCACTGGGGTTTTTGTGCTGCCAGGGATGTGCTCACTCTCGTCTTCACCCAGCCTGTGTTTGTGCTTGGGATGGCCCTGGCCCAGCAGCAGGACCTTGCATTTGGCCTTGTTGAGCTCCATGAGTTTCCCACAGTCCCGCCTCTCCAGGTCCCTCTGCATGCCACCTCCTCCTGCCAGCCTGCTGATCACAATACAAAGTTGGCATAAATCCCACTTAACAAAGAATTCAAAGGCCTTGAGTTTATGATAAAGTCATAAGAGACCCACCAACGCATATTACCTCAGTGAGGAAAACAATGAAGCACCAGCTCAGTCATGCAGCAAAACACAAAGGAATCCACACGGGAGCAGAGTCGCTCATCCCTGTTCACATAAGAAGCCTCAGAACTTGGGCCTTATTAAGGTACTGGGTTATCCAAACAGAAACCACATTTCCTAAGACATACTTGAATGCACTTACTCCAGCAGCAGAATCTATAGGAAGTGTGTGCAGCTCCATGAAACTGTATTTCCCCTCCTAGAATGACTTAAAAATTAGTGACACTGCAGAGAGAAACCCAAAGGTTCCTCAAGAACCAAAACTGTGATATAGCAACAGTTTGGTGCAGAAAGGTTAGAAAACACCTTATGGACTCCCTGGATTAGCAATGGGAGAAACTGAAGCCAATGCCCTGCAAGGAAACAGTGAACAAGGAGTGATGATCAGAGAAGTCCCTGGAGCTGGAGGAGAAAGCTGTTTATTCTACCTCCCACACTCATCTGGACTTGAGAGTTAAGTTTATCTTTTAAAACAAAGCAGAGATGCCACACAGGTACTCACAGAGATCTGTAGCCAAGGGAAGCACATCCTGATGGTAATATTCCTTTATCCTGCACTGCATGGCCCTGGACTAATCACAGCTGGCACATTTCTTCACGTTGAGCTTCAGCGCCTATTTCACAAGCAGTAACCTCACTGAGCAGAGACACAACACCTTTTTCCACCCTATTAGTTTTAATACCATCATCTAAAACAAAAAGTGGGGGTTTGTCCCATGCAAGACTTGTCTCCAAACCACAGGAGAAATCAGAGATGCTACCAAGACTCTTTGTCCTCTGAGAGGCACCAACTTCCCATCCAAATCCTCCTCCACCACCAAATCTTCACTTAAATACAGGCTGAGCTCTAAGAATCCTTTGCCAGAACCCTGCCTCTCTCAACCACAGATCCCCTTTAGGTGCTATCTTAAACTGTATTTCCAAGATTAATTACTCCATTACAGCACCTGTTCCCTGACCCACACCAACAACATGACCTTGAGAAAGCTGGAAAAGCAAGCCCAATTCTTCTGCCTACAAGGCAGTTCTTCCACAAGGAAAGACAGCACCTCTTGATCGCATCTCTAGACAACAGCCCAGTACTTCAGGCACTTTTTCAAACATCATCTTTTGTGGTTTGAAACCCAAAAATGGCTCGGTACTCAGCCACAAAATACCCTTTTGAATCACCACATGCGGAAGAAAATTCAGGCTATTTCTAGCTGAGTCTTCTCAGACAGATCATGAAAACACGCAGGTGGCACAAGGGCATTTCAGATTGTTCAGGAGAAACTGATGCCACGACAGTGCAGGTGTGATGGACAAGCACCAGCCAGCCAAGCCCCTGGGAGCACGGGAAGAGCACAGCGATGCTCTGTGTTGGAGTGAAGGACCTGAAGGCCATCTCAGGACCTGTGATATCATCAATGCAACGGCACTGGACTGGTTCTCCCACCTGACTGAACCCGCCCTGCTCTGGGTGAACCTGTGCAGCCTCCTGTTCCCGCACCTCATGGAACAGCGCCCTGCAGCCTGGGCCACGCGAGGTAGCTCATCCATTCTTGAACCTGTGACCTTCAGAGCTCATTTGAGGTCAACCACTGTCCCTGTTCACAGGAGCAGCTCCATGCCCCCAAAGATGACATCCCAGAAAAAGCAAAACTTGATACAATTTCACCATGGCCTACTTAGAAATCTACACCAGAAAGGTCTTTTTAACCCATTTTCCATTTCCATTGATAGACGAGAGAACAAGAATTGGAAGAATACTGTTTTGTCACAAGAACTACCCAGTGATGAATTACTACCCAGTGATGATTCTCATTCACCTGGAGAAGAAAGTTCAGGTAAGGAGGAAACTGCTACAGGAAATGTTAAAAATTAGATCTCCCAGCAGCTGAGGGCAATAAAATAAACTCTCAACCATGCCGGTCTGGCCATCATCCCTCCCAGGCTGCATCTCAGGACAAGGTGAAGCTGCACATGGAAAAGGGAACAACCTACCTAAATATAATCAACCCCTCATTTCCGATGGATCATTGCTTGACCACACCTATAAAGTACCAGTCTGATGTCCCCAAGGGACCTGGCTTCACTACCTGCACTCTCTGAAGTGATTTACAGCCCTGCGAGCCTCTGCTGCTGCTTGAGGAACAGAAGATGACAACAACCATGTATTTGCCTGTAGAAATCACATCACCTGCCAGCTGGCCAGGAAGGAGGCCGGATAGTCCCTGTCTGCAGCTGATCTCTCCTCTTCCACAGGCCACACGTGCAAATGCTGCACAGCACAACCTGGGAGCGCTCACACCAAAGGACTTCCGACAGGAAACAGGAGATGCCACTTCCTGGAGCCAGCTCTTCTGGTGTCCCCTGAAACACTACCAGATACAGGTGATGATGCCCAAGTATCCCCTGACATCTCTTACACACTTGTATGCTGAGAAAATGAAAGGATTATAATGATTTTATAGTATTTTCCAGGGATTATTCCCTGGATTACTGTGATAGGTGCATGTTAGCAGTGGGGTTTGTTTGCTCTAAGGAAAGGTCAGAGGTACTGTATGACAGTTTTCCCAATGCATTTCAAAAAGCAGCTTATACCTGATCCAGGCAGTGATCAGGTACTGTCTTGGGGTGCATTATTATCCTTTTCCTGTGTATTTGTTAATAAACAGGTTTTATCTCCTTCACTTTCCTTCAAGGAAAATTTTTCCCCCCAAACCTGGTGGGGGGAAGGGTAGTTGTAACCTGTTTTTCTCTCAGAGGATATATTGCTAGATTTTGGCCAAACCAGCACAGGTACAAATCTCAGCAATCAAGCTTTAGTTTTCCTGATAGCTGGTTTTTTCCTCAGGAAAGCAATCAGTGAGAGCAAGCCTTCAGCACGGCTCAAAACCAGTCTTCCTGGCTCTGTTTACAACAGCACAACCACAGAGCCTGGGTGTGAGTCAAAGCTCCATATGTACAGCAATCCACATGCTCGTGGAATCATGGAATGGTTTGGGTGGGAAGGGCCCTTAAAGCTCACCTCATTCCAACCCCCTGCCACAGGCAGGGATGCCACTCACTATGACAGGTCCCTTCTAGATTTGATTTTAGTCTTTCAGACACACAGGGAAGTGTTTCATACTCAATCACCTGCAACTGCTGAAGCTCAGAAAGGGGGGTTGAGGTGATGAGAAAGAGCTCCAAATCCTTAGAATTGAAACAATTTAAGTGTTGACCTCCAGATTCATGACTCAAAGGAAGCAAGCAGCAAGGAAACTTTTCCAGATAAAAATCAGTTTATCCCAGCAACATGTATCCAATCTACAAGCACTTCCCAGCAGCTGCCTTCAGGTGAACCCCCAAATGGCCCCACAGCACCCCATGGGCCTGAAACGTTGCTTCTACAGCACAGAGCAGCTCAGGCTCCTCCAGCCCATCCCAGGGATGTAACAGACCATGAGCAGAGCATTAGTAGTTCAGCAGCCAGGCTGAGACAGGCTAAAAGCTGAAATTAGGCGAAGACGAGGCAACTCCAGCACAGTGGAGCCTCCCAGCACTGGCAGCCATGGCTCAGGGTCACACCTCCCACGCTGCTGGGAGGGACGAGCAGTGACAGCCCCATACTGGCACGGTTACAATGAGGAAGGACAGAGTGGGAGGCAAAGCCAGGCTTTAGGTGTCTCGTTGGGGCTGAGGGAGCGACAGGATGAGAGAACATGGCCTCAAGCTGTGGCAGGGGAGGTTCAGGTTGGACATCAGGAGGAATTTCTTCTCAGAAGGAGTTGTGAAGCATTGGAATGGGCTGCCCAGGGAGGTGGTAGAGTCACCATCACTGGAGGTGTTCAAGAAACGACTGATGGTAGACTTAGTGCTCTGTTCCGGTTGGAAAAGTGGCGATTGGTCAAAAGTTGGACTTGATCTTAAAAGTCTTTTCCAACCTAAATGATTCTGTAATCCTGGGACGAGGTAATTCTGACTGAAGAGCTGAGTAGCCCCAGATTACCAAACAGGCATGCCTGGTACACACACATCAGACGTGTACCCCAGTTAACATCCAGCTACCCCAAAACACATCTTCCTGCTCCTCCATCCATCAAACACCCTCAACCTTCTCCTTTCCACCAGCTCTGGCACTTGTTTGACCTCTCAGTGAGTCAACTCCAGAACTGCAGGGCTGCCAGCTGAATCCCAGACTGGACTGGGTTGGAAGGGACCTTAAAGCTCACCCAGTGACACCCCCCTTCCACTGTCCCAGGGTGCTCCAAGCCCCGTCCAACCTGGCCTTGGACACTTCCAGGGATGGGGCAGCCACAGCTTCTCTGGGCACCCTGTGCCAGGGCCTCACTGTCCTACTGAGAGGTTAAAGAAGCCTCAGAACCAGCACAAGGAAAGGTACAGGTAGATGCCACCATCGCTCCCAGCAGGAGCAGGTTGTCAGTCACACTGTTGCTCCATTAACTGGACAGAGAAGGAACTTGGGGACAATTGGACATTTATGATTCCTCTAAAACCCCACAATAAACACAAACTCGAGGAGTTCTGCTTCCCCTGTCCTTCAGTAACTTTCAGTAGCTCTGTGTAACAACGCCAGAACATAAAGGCTCTCATTTGTGTTATGCTTAACACATTGGTTGTGCTAAGGAGCAACAGCTTTCCCTCGAACTGCAGCCACATTTTCCACCCTCACAGGTTTCTGGAACACTGGGATGTAGCACAGCCTCCCTCCACCATCCCATCAGGAGAAAACAGGACAGGAAACACTGAATTTCAAAACTGGAAGCAGCAGCACAAGGGAAAAAGAGTTCAGGATGCTACTTCGAGTACCAGTCACACATCTTACTACAAGAAAAGGACATTCAAGTTACCTGTGGCTTAAGTGGTACCAAAATTTTGTGGCAGACACCTAGAACTTCTGAAAAATCTCCAAAAAAAAGTTCAACATACCAAAAATCTCTAATTTTGAAGACTGGAGCATCCACACTGTGTCCTGAAGCATTTCCAGCACTGGAAAAGTCTTATTTCCAGCAGAAGCACCTTTAGCCTAAACCAGCAGATACTTTAATCTCCAAAACCTTGAAAACATATGCAGAGCTGAACTCCTCTACCCAATCCTTACTTCTCAGGTACAGAGCTATCACCAGTACCCCCAGTTACAGACCAGCAAATTTCCTCTTGAAGATCATCTGTCCAGTGCACACCTCCATGTCCAAACTGCACAAGAAGCAGCACAATGGGAGCAAGATATCCTTGTGAGGGAGAGAAATGGCACAGCTCTGCCTTGATTCATGTAGACCTGGACAAGAAAACAACAGACCCAAAAATCCAGGTCGCAGATCATTCATCCCCAGCAAAGAATCCCTGTGCAATCTTCTCCCTTGCAAAGTGGTCCTGGATGGACAGGGACAAACCAACAGAATGGGGACAGTTCAGAGACAAGAGCTGCGGGGAGCTTCTTGCAGTGACCACCAGGACCACTCACCCCATGTCCCTCAATAAAAGACTGAGTCACCTCTTCCTCCAGCTGGAAAACTGAGGTAGGAGTTGGTTTCCCATGGAAATATGAAACAGAGAAACAGGAAATAGTCTAGCAAAGCACAAGGGCGATCACAGAAGACCTATAGACAGCAGGATTCCCACGGTGGCATATCCACCAAATAGAATTAATCCATACAGTGCTAATTGCCCAAGTAACACTAGCTGTTGTAAGACAGCTCGATCCCATCCCCCCGCTCCCAGTGCCACATTTATGGAAGCACTAAGAACCACAGAAAAGGCCTCATAGTATACCACAAAAATCAGGATCCATCGTTGCTGGAATCAAACTGCAAGGCTTGCAGTGGGATTTTAGCAAGGAAATGGAAATCACACTGACATACAATTGTTCCGCCTCCCTGTTCGCCTTCACACATTTCTCACGGGTCAATTTTAAAGAATTAAGTCTTGTTCAGTGAAACATCTGGTGGCTGTTGCTAGAGGAAACCGACTATCTGCAACATTTGAGCAAAAATAATGAGTTACATAAAAACCAGACTGCATAAGCAAGGACAAGTGTTTTGCCAGTCTGTGAATCTCAAAACCGTACATGAAACCTCACGTTTAATTTCTGGGTTAGAATACAATGAAGTCAACTCACACAAAACTCATTACAAAACCCATAAAGATTTGAGTTTTCTCTAAGTTTATGAGAATATAATTGTGCTGTATTTGAATTAACTTTCTAGCTACCAACTGTCCTAAAGGCTTTCTGTAAACAGCACAGACAGACGACTTGCAGCTTAAAAATGGACCAGTTCAGCTTGAGGCACTTTCAAACTTAGTTCAAGCCAGGACAAGTTCAAGAGTTAGAGAAGAGGGTTTCGGTCTTTCACTATTTAAGTCAGGAGCTCTCCCATGCCTAATGGAAGAGTATTTTCCCTTAATGCTACAGATCATCTTTTCCTCAGGGTTTCTCAATGTCTGCAGACCAACACCCACCAGCTGAGGCTGCACTGGGCTGAACAGGAGGAGTGATTTTGTTGGAGAAGATGAGAGGAGCTCTAATGTATCACCATTCACGTCCACAAGACCAACCAGAAGCCTTTAAGATTTCGGATCTGTGATAGGGGCTCTCCAGCTCCTGAAGTCCCACAACTGGAGGGGCAGCATTCCCCAGAACATCTCCAGCAGGCAGCTCTAATATACAGGAACTGTACTTCACATGATGTACCTTTCTACAAATAGATATTGCTGTTTTTTGAGGAGAGCTGAAGCACTTAAATAATCCAGAAGCCTGATGGATGACTAATACAACTAGAAAGCTCCATGTACAAAAAGAAATTTTGGCTTCCCCACATTACCAGGGCCGCTCTCAGGATGCAAGCAGGGTACAGAGGAGG
This sequence comes from Monarcha castaneiventris obscurior, assembly GCA_026261815.1. NCBI lineage: Eukaryota > Metazoa > Chordata > Aves > Passeriformes > Monarchidae > Monarcha > Monarcha castaneiventris. The sequence goes on along the minus strand of JAMPIT010000141.1, from coordinate 524,309 downwards.
CACCTACAGCCCTCACTGCTGTTTCTCTGGTTCTGGACATCAGCTTGAGGCTGCAGCTGCTGTTGCTCTTGTTCATTTATGCCATCCAGGGAAAAAAAAATTTGCACCTAAGGCCAAATTCCTCAAGCTGGACGCAGCTGACCAAGCACACTGAGGTCACCACAGCAGTGCCAAGAGCCAGCTCCTCACTCACATGGGTAACGTCTGGTTCTGCAGCACAAACGTAGGAGGGAAGCATCTGGCACCGGTTTCACTGGATCTGGGAAGAAGTCAGGCCAGCATACCTTGGAGATCCTGAGGCAGGGAACACACAGGTGAGGATACACACAGACAAGTAATGGCAGGAGGCAGAGTGCTGGCTCACAGGAGCACCTGTGGAAGCCATGGAATGGGAAAACCAGCGCTTCTTTAAATATTAAATTAAAATATATGGAACGATAAAAGGAGGCAGGAACAGGAAACAAGCTTCACCCAAGTGAAAAAGCATGCTATGAACCCAAAACTCAGGAAATAGGTTTATCTGAGTCAAAAAAACTTCCCAAGATCCCAGACATCTTACAGGCAGCATACAGAAAAACAAGCCAGTGACTTCAGTTCCAAAAGAAACCCTCCACAACATCACAACAGCAAAGCTTTAGACTGCAGGGGCTTCTCTTTGAGAAAAAAAATAACGTGAAACAAGGCCTAGGGAGATGACAGCCTCTGCTGGGCTCAAAGAAGATATTAAGGCACTGTACTGAACCAGCCTGAAGTGCTCAAACTGAACACTTTTCAACAATTAATGACACTCCTACTACTGTCACCAAAAATAGACAAATTGGTTTTAGGGAATGAAGCTGCAAAAATAATTCGAGATACAATATCAAGCAAAATTGGAACCAGATTTCTCCTCCAGGCTGGAAGATGCTGAGATGATGAAACTGTGGCACATCCATCACGCACCCCCTGCCCCCAGCTGATATTACCAAAAGGCAAGAGCTCATGAAGCTTTCTACAGAGAAAATTCTAAATGGAAATTACAATTTTTAAAGAGTTTGTTTTGTCACATCGTTTTAGCCAAAAACAGAAACATTTCCAAAGGATGCTGCACCATTATGGCCCTAAACAAAACACCCCAATGACTTAATCAGGATCACTTAGTCTGCACAGGAAAAAATAGTTTATCACTACATAAACGCTTTTTCAGAAGTCCGGAAAGGGAACCCTAGTGCCAGTTTCAGCCTTTACGTACACCCCAAAAACCCCTTGTGCCAAGCAGGGACCTGGACTCCCTAAAGGTCACTACCCTCACCAAACCAGAACACTCACTGGTTTATTTTCATGAAATCAAGGGATCTATCCCCAGTGGATTCAGTCCAACACTTTCACCTACAAATACTATTCCTTCTGATTTCTGGAGAGGAAAATTTTCCCAATGACTTCAGTTTTGAGTTTTCTGCTCATTCCATAGGTCAGCTGTCACAGAACAGGTAACCTGGCCCTTATTTTACTTGTAATGCAAACACTTACATGCAGAATACAACTCTGCTCTCAGTTCACCACAAAAGACTCCGGACTCTCCCTGCCTTTAATCCTGCCCAATTCCCTTGTTCGTCACTGACAAGCAGCACTGCAGCTACCTACTTCTCAGATCTACATGTGTCTTTCTAAAAATAAAGCCAGGGAAAGGAAATCAGGGATGTAAGTTCCCAGATAAATAGCTTCAGATGAAAAATGCTGACAAAACTGAGAGGGGGAAAAAAAAATCAAAATGGAAATAAGGAATAAGAATTGAACAACTTGCATTTGGGTCTCTAAGCATCCTTCCACATGCTCGGCAGATATTTAATTGATAATCCAGATAAGATACTGGATTTTTAGTGTCTTGCCTTATTTGGCAAATTAAAGAATCACAGAATGGTTTGGGTTGGATGAGACCTTAAAGCTCAGCTTGTTGCACCCCCTGCCACCATCCCCAGGTTGCTCCAAGCCCAGTCCAACCTGGCCTTGGACACTTCCAGGGATGGGGCAGCCACAGCTGCTCTGGGCAACCTGTGCCAGGGCCTGCCCACCCTCACAGGGAACAATTTCTTCCGTGTATTTTATCTAAACTTCCCCTGTTTCAGTTTGAAGTCATTCTCCCTTGTCCTGTCACTACAGCTCTGGATGAATGGTCCCTCTCCGGCTTCCCTGCAGCCTCTTCAGATCCTGGAAGGTGCTCTGAGGTGTCCATGCAACCTTCCCTTCTCCAGGTTGAACAGCCTCAGCTCTCCCTGTTTCCATAGGGGAGGTGCCTCTTATCAAACACAGGTGAGTTTGGGTGTTTTAGGAAGCAATATTTGAGCTCCAAGCTAAGACACTCCAGAATATGAAAGCCACGTGACACTCACCACACGATGTGTAACACTTCTTACGCTTGTTATCCAAAATCACAGGGCAGTGAGTGCTGGGGCACAGGAGCAGCAAAGCAGCCAGGCACTCATACCTGTATTGAACCTGGCAAAGAAGAAAGCACATTTTAGGAAGTCTCCGTGCAACAGTTCACTCCAGTGACTTCCAATCTTACTGTATTCTGCTTAAAAACAAAAAAAGTATTGTTTGCTTTCAGCTGGATATGGCAGCTTCCAAGTACCGGGGATGAAATGGAGCCAAACCCCACTGCTCATTGGAAAATCATCCTCTTTACCCTATATCAGGGCAAACTCATAGCTTTCCATGAAATAAATAATGTGAACTTTAGTTCAGAAGACAGCGTTTTCTTAAAAAATAGATGTTTCCATCCTTTCAGTAATAGGAGGTTTGGTTTTTGGTAGACTATGTTTCCCCACCTTGGGAAACAGGTTCCCAAACCTGAACTCCTTTGATGCAGCATCCCTGGGCTGGCTCCATCTCCTGCTGTGCTCCAGGCACTTTGGTCAGAGGGAAGCATAAGGGGTTTTTTGTTTGCTTGTGACTTTTTTGCCTTAAAAAACACCCTCCAGACACAGGGCCCAAATAGCAATTTCTGAGGGGGAGTGCACTGTAACAGGGGGTGTGGAAGTCAAACCAAAATTAAACTATTTCTGGGTAACTCTGCCCAAAGCAACCAGAGACAGCCTGTTCTGTTCTGCACTCAAAACTTGGGCATGTAATGTCCTTTGGGAGAAAACACATGGATAGTTCTAACAAAAACAAAAAATTTAAAAAGCAACTTTAAGTTCTGAGAAACTCTGAATGTCATCTAAAGAAGGTTCTTCTGAAACACCACAGGAGGCTCCCTTACACTGGCTACAAGCAACCAGCTCCCCAATGGGCACTCCAAGTTAAGTTAGCACTTTATCCTTATTTTTCCAACTGTTACAGCAAGGTAACAGAAAAGGTCCATATTAACATCTTAAACCAGAGAGCATTTTTACTTTCTCTGACATGAAGTGCAAGACAGACCGAAGCCACTGTGGCTATGCTGCTGAGTGACAGCACTTTGACTGAAGCACACAGGAATTTGGTGTCCACCTCTGCCCTGTCCTTTCAGTAGCTTGTGGTCAGTCCGGTCCAAGTCACATCCGTGCTCTTCTGCTGTTGTTCACAGTTTCTGTCCTCGAGAAGCCTGGAGGATTGCTCAGTGGGGTTGGAGCAGACTTCGAAAGTCCTCACAAGCTCCCAACAGCTATTATTAATTAACCCTCCTCTACAATTATCCGGCACCAGCTCCGGAATGAAGCCAACCACCGGTGTGAGGAATACACACCACCACTCCAGTGTACAAGCAGTGACACTCATTCCTCTCAAATGAAAAGGCATTAGGGAGCTGAACATAGCCCTCAATATTAAGCTTCTTGTGAAGCATTTAAGGCCAGCTTTTGTTCTACTTGATACTAAAGTCATTCCAAGTTATTTGACCAGGTCAGAGGCTGCAGCAAGGAAGAACCAGCCAAACTTGTACCAAACCAAGACCAAGAAAGGGTAAACACATGCACCTGTTCACAAGAAAACAGGGACTGCAGCTTTTTTTAGTCACTTCATCCACTCCTGGGCAAAGAACTGGAGCATGCCATTAACATGACAGTTCACATATTTAAATGCTGAACACCCTTTCAGCTCTGCTCTCTTGCCACTTGGAACATGCCCTACTTAAACTTAAAAAGAAAACCAAAAGCTGTGCATAAAAATTCCAGATGCAGTTCATTGGCCAGAAACTTACTCAGTTTCTTTACACCAATCCCAATGTTTGGTGGTGACTCCAAACAAGGGAGCTAAACAGAAGACTATTTTTAACACACTCCATGGTACAATGATTTGCTTTAGGAATAAAGGTAAGTAAGTCATCTCATGCCATCCTAAGGTTCAGGTTTGAACCAGGGGGTTAGGCATTATTCATGCCCTGAACAAGACGGCCAGCATGTTACAGAGGATCAAAGTGTAATGTGGGAAAATCCCCACACTGGTCAGACTCTGCCACTTCCTACTGGCAAGGCCAAGTGACAAAACCCATCCCCACCTCATTCAAGACCTTTTTTAACAGAGCTTTTGACTGAAGCACAGCAAACATGACTCCCACGTTCACACAGATGTGACTCCAGTATCTTGAGAGATGCCCAAGGTTCAAAATGCAGAGTTTGGTTTCCATCCTTTCCCTGACCATACACCCAAAAATCCTGCCCATGTTAAACGCAGCCAGGAAGGCAGGAACCTCGTTCAGCTACAAGCATGGCGTGGAGCAGAAAGGCACCTCTGGCAGCAGCAGAAAGCAATGGTCAGCAAGTGAGAATATGCGGACAGCCCCGTTAGAGCACCAGGTTATCATGGTAATGAGCTCCAGCCTCTCCCTTTCCATCCAGCCTCGATGCCCAAAGCCTGACATTATGAAGAATCCAGGGACCACATCCCTGAGTGAAGGGGAGAACAGGCAGAACAAAGAATGACAATGAAAGAAGAAGTCTGAAACTATGAATAGCAAGAGGGATCCTTTCTAGCTCCTGACAAATAATTAACTCTTTTTTCACTTAATTAGCATCTCCAGACACTGAGCCCATTTTCTGTGACATGTCCTAGTACAGAAGGCTCCAGAGAGGCCTTAGGCCTGGAGACACACCTGGAACTGAACAGGCCTTGACGCTGTACAGCCACGCAGGGGTCGCACAGGATCCTTCCACAAGGATGCTTTGCTTTATACCAGGCACTTCAGCAAGAAGAGTTACTTATTTTCCGGAGTGCCAAAGGCAGGAGGACATGAAGCATTCAGGGGTGTGGAGCTGGGCAGCGGTCCCACACACCTGTATTCTGGACAAGCCCCTCTTCATCAGTCAACAGAACCACAGCAAAGCTGTCTCTTCCCAGCACACAGCCAACAAGCAGCGTGTTGGTCAGCCCTCAAAGGCCACTTCTTTGAGCTGTCAGTGTGAGACAACAAGGCTCCACCAGAAGTTTTAAGTCTTGCTGGTTGTCTTCCCCATTAATTTTCAAAGGAAGGAGCAGATGAGAAGTTTGTTTCAGTTTCAGAGTAAAAACTACTGTCCTTGAAGGCATCACGTGAAAAGCTGGTATTTGCTACCTGGAGTACACAACCAGGTCTTTCATCTCCACCAGGGGCTGGGGAAATATGTGCCAGCCTGCACCAGGAGGTGTGACTTCTGTGGCGCAGTGCTTCCAAGGTGGGGGTATAGCACAGCCACTTTTTGGCTCCCTGAGGAGGATATTGCTTCTGCCATAGCAGGGAAGGTGACTCTACAAATCCACTTCTCTGTAGTTCTCTCAGGAAGCTGGTACACAGACAGTTTTTGGATCTTTTGTACTTCAGCTCATTATTATTTTATTACCAGTTAGCAGCACAAAACTCTGGGTAACACTTAAAAAAAGCTTCTCATCTTTAGGCTCAAGGTGTTTGTACTCTTCCCAAATTAAAGCACAAGAACAATGTTAAAATTCCAACCTAATGGACACTGCCCTACTCCAGAGTGTTCATACCATCGAGCACAGCAGAAAAGGTACGGCTCCCACCAGCATTAGATGATGGAATGCAACCTCAAGAGCCAACGTGATGCTCCAGCACTTGTGTTGAGCTCAGACAGTGAGAACCTAGCTTAGCAGTGCACAGGATTGTGTAATTCTCTGGAAAAAGGATGTGCAATTCTCCAAAAACAAGTGACTTATCTGAAAAGCAACCCATCAGTGCTGGATCAGTGGAGGTTCATATGAGCAGACTCTCAATCAAAGCATTCCACCCCCATATGGAAAACTATTGGGTCTCTGCAGACCATTTCTGGTGTGCGGTAAAGCACCTTCAGGACACCTCAACTCTGCCAGCTTCAGCATAAACCTTTAAAGATATGAAGCTGAAGCTGTGTCGGGGACAGTTTATGTTGGATATGAGGAAAAGGTTCTTCCCCCAGCGGGTGGTGGGGCACTGAACAGGCTCCCCAGGGAATGGTCATGGCCCCAAGACTGCCACAGCTCAAGGAGCTTTTGAGCAACCTCTCAGGCATAGGGTGAGATTGCTGGGGTGTCTGTGCAGCGCCAGGAGTTGGATTTGATGATCCAGTTCAGAGGTGAAACACCTCACATCACGTCCCCCAAGAGCCAAAGAGGTGAACCAAAGAACAGGGCATAGCTAGCTTGACCTCCAGTTTGGAACAGCAGCTGTGCAGAGATGTTTGGGAAGGGAAGGAAGAGAGTAAGAATACTGAACTTCTCCATGCATTTTTCCACCTCCAGTGGTATGTATTTCTGGGCCTCCCCAAGTCAGTTTGGGTGTCTGAGTGTTCTGTGTGTGATTGCTGGGGTTGTCCTGTGCAAGGTGAGGAGATGGACTTTGCTGATCCTTGTGGGTCCCTTCCAACTCAGGCCATTCCACAATTCTATGAAGAGCACTCAGTCCAGCCTCTTGATGAGCGTGTGTCCAGTTCTTCTCCAGACTCACACAAAGTTTTTGTAACCACAAGAGTCCCTGGCTACCTGAACAACATCTGACCCCACCTCCTGTCAGCTCCACGTAATCCTCTCTGGACCTCACGGCAGCAGGAGTGGACTGTCCTCCCACATGCACCGATGATGGTTTTGTGACCTGACTTTCCCCCTGCTGACCCTTTACTGTCAGACAGGTGTAAATAACCACTTCTTGGCAGAAGGGGAAGAGACACGAACTTTGACTGCACAGACTCAATAAATAGCATTTTGCTGTGAATAAATCAATGACATTATCTGCCGATTATCAGTAGATATCAAAACCAGCAGAGCAGCAGTAAAGCAGAAAAGACCTCAGTGACACATTAAGGCTGTCTGCCCTCAAAACATGGAAAGTAGCAGGGTCAAAGGGGGGAAACTCATACACTGTTGAGTAGATTTTGCTGTCTTTTTGCCCAAACCAAACACATTCAATGCCTGAGGAAGAGCTGGACAGAAAGATGAATGCTTTCGTAACTGCACTTGAAGCAAAGCTCCTGCTTGGACTCAGTAATTAGCAAATTCCTCCCTGAATACACCCTAAAGCTGACATCTACATTCATTCTGCTCAGCTGAAGAAAAGGAGAGTCAGCCTTTATCCTGCCCTGTACTTGGGCACTGCTCAGAACAGCCTTTATCAGCTCACACCAAGGTAAAAAAATAGAATTATACAAACCTGCGGCTTACAAAACCCATTTGACATCTCTCTCCCAATTCCCTTAACTCATGAGTAGCCCACGTACTTCCAACACAGCAAGGGAATGCTGCAAACAGGTCTAGATCTCAATTCTGTCTTTACAAAAGGAGAACAGCAAATATTTTTTGGAGTTACCTAAAGTCAGGCTCAATGCAATCCCAGCACATGAAGGTTCGATATTCCCAGTAAGCTGCCTGTTCCTAACACACAACAGAAGCCTACACTTTATTAACAGCAAAATATCGAAGGCTTCAAAACTGATGCCAACTGTCTTTGTGATGAAAGGGAACAGAACAGTGCCTCAAATAATACAAGAAATTGACAAAATTTAGAGAAAACATGAAGACAAGTTCAGGTAGAGTCTACTTGCAATACAGGAATATCATGGAATGAGAGTCTTTAAATCTTTTGACTCATCAGGAATAGTGCCCTGCTTATTCTAAATTAATCTCACGAGATGCTTTCCCTAACTGTACCTGAGGTACTTCCAGCATGGAGCTGCACTACGTGCTTCCAGCAGCAATCATTCCATATGATGTGGTTTGGTGACACCTCAGCCTGGGAGCACAGAGATGTGACAGCTCAGCTGAGGATGCTCATGAAGAGAACTCTATTTTACCCTTTCAACATGAGCCTCCGCTCCCAGACCCTGACCTGTCTCGTACAGCTTCCAGAGCTTGAAACTCAAACAGGGAAAGCCCACCCAAGGAGTATTTTACTTTTCACTTTGAGATGATTTAACCTTTCCCCCTGCAGCAGCTGCAGATATTATGCAAGGAACAGTAGCCTGGAAGAAAGAGAGTGTGTGGCTCAGGGAAAAACAAGCACATATCTTAATATGAAACATCTGCTTTTTACTCTCTTTTGATTGGAAAGAAATAGAGTTTTTTCCCTTTTGGCTTCCCCTGCAGCAAGAGCAGAGGGTACCCCACTACACAGCGCCCAGTAAGGGTCTGGGTGCTCGGAGTTCAGGGAGAAGGGCCAAAACAGAGCATCCACCTTGACTAAACACAGAGTTATGAAAATTATTTAGATGCGGGATTTTGAACACTGGTGTATGGAAAAAGGCTTTGAGGAAGACTGATCACAATCTGCCCCAAGTGCCTCCACACAGCACTCATTCACCTTATACTCCCCACTGAAGCGCACAGTATGCAGCTCACACACTCCCTATTACCATTATCACAGTGCACTTTGCTGATATTTTGTATTATTATTATTTTCTTCTTTTCCAAGGATCCCTTTACAGGTTACATGAATTGCACAGTTAATATCTGTCTAGCATCTGCACAAGAAATGTTCTCACTCCCAGTGCCTCTGGGAAGAGGGATAAAGCCCTCCTAAGCTAAGTTTAAAGTCGTGCTAAATAGCATTCGCTGTCAGACATGGCCGAGTTCACACTCCAGGTGTCAATCTCAACCCAGACCATCATGCAGTAATACTTAAAAAAAATTAAAAAAAAAAAAAAATCCCATCTGGTCTAAGGAGTGTTTCTTCCAAGATCCCTTTGAGTCACATCTAAAGATGAACCGCTTCAGTTCTTCACATTCTTTTGAAGAAAGGATAACAGAGCTGTTGGAGCACTCGCTGCTCCCAACCTGCGCAGCAATAATGATTTGCTCCACATTTCCCCCTTACTACCTGGGCTTACTCAATCATTAACAGACTCTTGATTTAATGCTCTTTCAAACAGTCAGCTCAGCTCATACCCCTCCTCAGACCTAAGCACAAGCCAGTAACCCAAATGCAGATATTTTAAATCCTTTTTCCTTACTCGAGAGATTCAGAAAGCTCATCACATGCTCAGGTGACACCATGGCTCTCTAAAGAGAGGGAGCAACACTAAGTTAAGCTGAGTAGCCTCCATTCCTCAGGGCCTCTGCTGCTCCTCAAGAGTTTTAGGAGACCTCAGGATTTTTGCTGCTTCTGGTTCTCCTCTGCCATGTATGAACCCCACAACAATCCACATGTGCCCCTAAGGTTGGGAAGATGTCTGCAGTCTAGAACTGACACCAGGATGAAACAGCATCTCTGAAGGAAAACCTACACGTGCTCTTAGTAACATGGAGCAACCAAAGAGCTGCAGGAACCCCCAGCAGGAATTCCTGGTGGTTTCTCCCCTTATCAGACCCACTGCTGAGCAAGTCTAACTCATTACAGCAACAGGAGAAAACCGACCCAACAATACCTGGAGAGCCTGTGCCAGGTTAGAAACTCAGGGCAGTTCAGGAACAGGTTTGACGAGCAGTACATGGGAAAGGCAGGACAAAATCTCCCCTTTTGGGCGCAGCAGATACCTCTGTGGAGGTAACAAACAAGCCTTCAAGCTGCGAACATTCCACAATAGGACGTTTCAATCCCAGGGAAAGTATTGAAACACCAAGTTTCACGTTTAGGTATGAAACTACATTAATGGCTCCTCATCCGTGCTTAAAACTACTGGTTTAATGGGTCAGTGTCTGATTAAAACTAGATGTTTATCAGGCACAGAGAAGGAAACTAAAAAAGCAACCCACAGTTGGTCAGCCATGTCATGAACACAAGCAAAACAGCCCCAGGGACACATCGGGATCATCCCTACGTGTATATACACTGCATGTAATTAGTATGACACAGAGTAGGACATTAACATGTCCTGCTTCACTCCTGGCTGTCCCTGACCCATTCTGGGCTATCAGCTGATTGCTAGCCCAGCTGCCTGCTGGATCCCACACCAGGAGAGCTGAAGAGAGGCATTATGATCACCTCCTCCCACTTTCTGCATAGAAAGGTGGAATTTCAAAACTTTTTCCCTTTTAAAGGGACCAAGAACTTTATGTTCAATTCCTTTCTTCATCCTTAATTTCTAATTTTAATTTCCCTCCTTTCCGTTTCTACCTATCCCCCCCGGAATGTTTTTACTCATAAGCCACAGTACATTGTCCAGCAAATCTCCTTTGAACAGCACAGCATGGAAGGCCGGTAGGTATGGACAGTATCCTGGAAACAGCCGGAGATTTCCCCTCCTGTAAAAATCCCTAAGGCATCCTCCAGAGCTCTTCAGAAATACCACCTCCTCATGCTGCCCCAGGATTCTGGAAAGGCAGGAGGTTCATAAAGGCAGAATTAATAGCAGGAGAACACTTGTGTCAGTTCTGTCCACAACAACTGAGGATGATCCAGGGAGCAGCAAACTTCTGAAGGCTGCTCCAGGATCTGCCACTGCTGGATTACAGATGTTGGCATGGACACAACTGCCCAGTCCTACCAGCACTCATTTTATGGACATGCTGGTCCTGGGTTTGTCCAACCACTTTTTTCGTTTGTCCAACCTCCTAAACCAGCAGCTTCTACACAGCCCCAGAACAACATTCAGAAGTTTGCTGCCTGCTTTTTATAGAGATCCTCTCAATCCTAAGAGTCTCAGGCATTTCAGACTCCCCAGGATAGGCAGCTGCTCATCTGCCTTCAACTCTACTTCCCTTCCCCATATGTTTTCCAACCCTGGTGAAGATGCAATGACCAGAAATGCACAACACAATAGGAGTAGTCACACATTCACCCACTGCAATTCACTCAGCATTATCACTCAATGACACTAATTCTTAATCAGATTAGTATTTCAGCCTTCCAAAAAATAAAACCATGTGTTCTGCCTGTAGCAAGCAAAGACTAGTGTGCCAACAACAACCAAGTCAATGCCAGAGAGATGAATCCCAGCAGCTCCAAGCCGTGCCCATGCCAACCAAAAGGGTTTTGCCCACTCACCTGCAAAAAAGTTTCTTTCACAAGGCAAAAACCCCACACCACTCGCTGTGCTCCTGAACAGCGTGGCAGACACCTGAAAATCCTGTTCAACTTCCTAGCAACTTTTCCCATTCAGCTGGCAGCATGCTGCCAACTTCAGAGGAGTCTGGCATTTTTGGAGGATGGCAGAAGAGCTCCAGAAGCCTGAGTACACACTGAAGGCATCTTCTTCATTATGCTCGTAGGTTGAATTATGTATTTAATTAGAAGCAGCTTCAACAAGAAGTTGCCAAAGTTGAACATGGAGGATGTCTCACTTCACACAAGGAGGCAAACCCACGCAAGGAAGCAGATGCCAGAACTGGCCACCTCTGTGCACCATCTCACACACACTACAAACTTCTCCCAGAAGCTGAAGTAAAGTGTTATTTTGCACAGACAAGCTTCATGTTACCTCGAAGGCAAACATTACCTTTCCCAGAGTTCGGAAATTGCATCTTTATGAAGTTGCTTTGATTTAACTTCTGCTTTCAAGCCCTAATCTTCAGCGTAGCTGTCAATTAGAAATGTTTGTTACCAAGTAATCTGCTCTACGCACCACATCGTGCCTGTCTCCTTTGAAGCCCTAATACCCACTGGTGAGGATGGCATTGTACCAGTAGATCATTCGTGGACCTTTTGCACTGCACTCAGATCTGGAGTTAATTCCTGCTAACAGCCACACTGGAAGCATTGGCCAATGACAAACACAAAAAGCTGTTTGGCATCATCAAGCCTGAAAGCTCTGTCCACCGCACAAAAACAGCATTTACGTGTTGAGAGAGATACAAGTAGAAAAAGTCCTTGTAGCACGAGGTCATACCAAGCTCCCTGGAAGACTAAATTTAGCCACCTGTGCCTCAGGCAAGCCTGTTAGTTGTGGGAAGCTTGGATATTGGTGTGGAGCACTGGTCCCAGGGAAAATCCCATGGAAGATCGACTCCGTTTAATTCTGAATGGTCTTGAAGCTATTAATGGGGAGCCCAAACCCAATCCATCAAAGAGGAAAGAGGCAGAAAGTGACTTGGGAGTACTGGTTGACAGCCGACTCAACATGAGTCAGCAGTGTGCCCAGGTGGCCAAAAAGGCCAATGGTATCCTGGCCTGTATCAGGAATAGTGTGGCCAGCAGGAGCAGGGAAGTCATCCTTCCCCTATACTCGGCACTGGTGAGGCCGCACCTCGAGTGCTGTGTCCAGTTCTGGGCCCCTCAGTTCAGGAAGGATGTGGAGACACTTGAGCGTGTCCAGAGGAGGGCAACAAGGCTGGTGAGGGGCTTGGAACACAAACCCTATGAGGAACGGCTGAGGGAGCTGGGGTTGTTTAGCCTGGAGAAAAGGAGACTCAGAGGTGACCTTATCACTCTCTACAACTTCTTGAAAGGTGGTTGTAGTGAGGTGGGGGTTGGTCTCTTTTTCCGGGCAACAACTGACAGAACAAGAGGACACAGTCTTAAGTTGCGCCAAGGGAAATATAGGTTAGATATTAGGAGAAACTTTTTTACAGAAAGAGTGATAAAATATTGGAATGGTCTACCTGGGGAGGTGGTGGAATCACCATCCCTGGATGTGTTTAAAAAGAGATTGGATGTGGCACTCAGTGCCATGGTTTAGTTTAGTTGAGGTGTTAGGACAGAGGTTGGACTCGATGATCTTGAAGGTCTCTTCCAACCTGGTAATTCTGTGATTCTGTGATATGTCTCTGAGCACCTCACAAACTCAGCACCAGGACACTGCAGTCCTGTTAGGGCTGGTTTGCTCGAATGTGTAAACTACTATGCTCAGAGTCGGCAGGAGGAGCTCAAGAAGATTTAACAGATGGGGTTTCAGCACAAATGTATTTTAGAACACCTCCTTAGCAAGCACATTTCCTCCTCTACCACACCTCACACTACAGTTCTAACAGCTACACAAGAGCAGATCGACAAGAATTCAGGGATTATTCCAAGCTTTTGTAAATGTTAGCAGAGGCTGATTGAACAGTTTGTGAAGACAAGCCCCAGTTTACCAAAAAGTATCTCAGCCAACAGTTTTGTCAAACATTTAATAATTTTCCAAGCAAAAAAGGCAGGGGTGCCTCAGCTTCTCAACTGTGTTAGGTCTCAGGATCAGTATCAGCCACGAGCCCACGGAAGGACCACAGCACTCAACTGAGGTTTGATGTCCAGGACCACTACAAGAACCTATCCGCAGGAAAAAACAAGTTAAAAAATCTGGTTTCAGGACACCACTGAGGAATTTCTGAACTATTTGCCTCAGCCCCACAGGCCTTCAGAGATGCTCAAGAACCTGTTTCGGTGCCAGAAACTCAAACAGAAGCATTAGCTCAAGCACACAAAGCCAGGATTACTAAGATGACCGCATCAAGTCCAGCTGGGCACAAGGTTTCTCACATTAGACGTTGAGTGTCTATGGTCCAAAAGGCATCTGGAAGTCACGCGCTATCCCCTCATGCCTCTGCAAACAGGTGGTGACACAGAAGGCTCCCTGAACATCCAACAGTCACCCTGCACATTGCTGCTCTTACCAAACCTGTCCCTGCAGTGGCCCCAGCTGAGAGGATGCCATGACCCCCAGGTCCCCCAGCCAAAACCTGTAGCTATCACCACAGCAGCCAAGCTCCCCCCAAACCCCTGCCTTCAATCTCATTGTCTCCTTAAAGTTGAAGAACCAGGAAGAACAGAACAAGTGGCTCCAAAACATCCCGCTCCCAGTTGTGGATCGTGACAGGCAAAGGCATTCTGGCACGTGCAGTAACTCCTAACACTTAAAAAGGATACAAAACATCAAGTACCAGTGCTGTACCCACCAAATCCACACAAAAAAAAAGGGCTGTGAATTGTTTTGGAGCCCAATAGCAGTTTTGGATTTTAATCACAGAATACCAGGGATCTGAGCAGAGATATTCCCCCCAGAGATGCAAAGCACAGCCCAGCGATGATTTACCACTGGTGTTGCATCTATCACAAGTCAAACTGAAGCCTCAGTGCTGCCAACACTGCACAGAGCTGCTTCAGAACAGGAAACCTGTCAAAACCTTTCCAAACAGAGGACAGCTGGGAAGCAGTATCAGATGCCAAAGTGGCTACAGGCCTGATGTCAGCTGCAGGATGATCATTTTGAGAACCCGAGGGCCTCCAAAACATCCAACCTGGCACTGACGGCAAGCCAGCTGAGGTAGGCCGTGGCTAGAAAAATGTGAGAGCAACCAGGGAGTGAAAATTATTCAGGGTGGGGAAGAATCATAAAATCAGACTGATTTGGGTTGGAACGGCCATTAAAGATCACCTTGTTCCACCTCCTGCCATGGACAAGGACCGCTTCCACTAGACCAGGTTGCTCCAAGCCCCATCCAACCTGGCCTTGAACACTTTCAAGAACCTCACTACCTGGAGGAACGACACACAGCAGGTATTTCGGAAGTGTTTATTTCCATCTAAGAAGTTACTTAAAGCACGTGCTGCCCCAGTCTCTCTCCCCAGCACAAACCAGAGTGCTGTGACCTGCCAAAAAGCGACAGCAAGAACGAGTCAGCGTGAAACTCCTAAAGGCGAGACCTTTGAAGTCTAACCCGGACTTGAAAAGAGACAACTACAAAGCCTGTGGCCTCTGCTTCATTAAAATAAGATGTTAAAGGTTCTTAAGTTTCATTTGCTCATTGAAACTTGTTCTTTTAATATCTAGGAAATAAAAACAAGCTGCAAAAACTAAACTGGCCCTGTGCATTACAAAGGAAGACAGTTACAAGGTAACTAAGGACAGCCAAGATCAGGCAGGATGGGATTGCTGCACAGTGAAGCAGCTTGTTCCAATCTTGAGAAGAGTCAAACTCTTCCATTACACTTGCCAGAATTGCCACTGTCAATGAACAATATTAAAGCTCTATTTTAAAGAACTTCCTCTCATTCGCTGTAATAGACACAAACAAACAGCAGTCAGATCTGGAAGGAATTTTGAGTGATGAGGAATGAAAGCTTGAAGATCCAGCAAGTCTGAGAGGCTTCAAATTGCTGCCCTTCCAAAATCCACCTAAAGGATTTTCTCTAAGAGATGTAATGTTAATGGTTGGGCTCAATGATCTTAAAGGCCATCCCAACCTGAACAAGCCAATGAGTCTGTGGACAATTTATACATCCCTCCTTGCTGAGAGCAAGACTAGCCAGATGCAGACAGGTTTCTTGTGTCAGTTTTCCCTGTTGTAAGTCCTCCATTAATGTGAAGGATGACAACTGGAACAATCTGAATCTATCCTCTGACTTGAAACTCAGAAATGGATGTGCAAAACAAAGGAACACTGAGTTTGGCTTATTTCTACAAGAAAGATGATACCTGTGCCAGGGCCTCACCACCGTCACAGAGAAGAATTTCTTCCCAGTATCAAATCTACCCCTGCCCTCTAGCAGTGGGAAGCCATTCCCCCTTGTCCAAAGTTCCTCCATCCCTTGTCCCAAGTCCCTCTCCAGCTCTCCTGGAGCCCCTCTAGGCCCTGGCAGGGGCTCTGAGCTCTCCCTGGAGCCTTTGCTTCTCCTCTCCAGGTGAGCACCCCCAGCTCTCCCAGCCTGGCTCCAGAGCAGAAGGGCTCCAGCCCTGGAGCATCTCCATGGCCTCCTCTGGACTCGCTCCAGCAGCTCCACGTCCTTCTACTGTTGGATCCCAGGGCTGGGGCAGCTCTGCAGGTGGGGTCTCACCTGAGGGGCGCAAAGGGACAGAATCTCCCCTCCCCTGCCACCCACATTGGGGGATCGGCCCAGGGCACAGTGGGGGTTAAATCATGAACTGAGCTCCGCAGCAAATCGGTACCATGGATGTGACCGTATTTTCCAACATAAAATAAACAGCTCCAGGAAACACATCAGACAGGTTGGTTTCACAGAGTTCAAATAGGTTTCTCCTACAACTTGATTTAACTACCTTTGGCACTGATGCACAGCGATTCCTTGTGGGCTGGGAAAAAGGAGTAGCTCTATAGGAAGCAGGTATTCCAGAGTTTTCTTAACCTCAGCACAAACTGCATGAACTCCCCAGGCTTTATCACTAGACATTAAAACACATATATAGGACAGCAGCTACTCAGGATATTTAATAAGTGATGTGGCTCCTCTAATGCACCCCACACAATGTGGCCAATTCATCTTAGCTACGGAGACATTTGGGACTGGAGAGAAACTTTCACATCCTTGTAAACAGCCACAATATTCCCAGCCTAAAGGAATGTCATAATATAATTATAAGAAGAAGGAAAAAAAAAAAAAAAGGGAGCAGGAGAGCAGAGGCAGACAGAAAAACAGTTTTCCCATCTCACCAGTGAATATCCCCAATTCCTGCATTAAATGCTTGGAGTAGCAAATCCAAGCTATTCAATTGTCTTCCACAACACAGAAACTGTCAGGCTGATCTTGAGGGTGGAATCACTGTCAACTCTTCAGGCTATTAAGCTGCTCTCCGGAAGAGATTTGCACACAGATGAGCAAAGCAAACCAGAAGATTCAGACAGGTAAGAGACACCTATCCATTGCTGGAGATGGGCTGCTCCAAATGGATCCGACAAAAAGAAAGAACATATGAAAAGCCAGGAGAAAATGGTGGTAATTTCACCCCGATTGAGTTTCATCGTTGCTTTTGCCAATTTCTAGAAAAAAAAAGGATTGTTTAAAAGGTAGGGAGTGTCTGATGAACCAGAAATCCAATGGGCCATTAAACAAGGAGTTCAAATACCTCCTCCCTCAAGTAAAAAACAAAGGTCGGGGGGTGGGGGGTGTTAATGTGGAACACAGAGATTAAGCAGGTACAACAATTCAGAGATTTTACCACTTCATAGAATCCCAGAATGGGTTGGGTTGGAAGAATCTTAAAGCCTATCCCATTCAACCCCTCTGCCATGGGCAGGGACACCTTCCACTAGCCCAGGGTGCTCCAAACCCCGTCCAGCCTGGCCTTGGACACTTCCAGGGATCCAGGGGCAGCCACAGCTTCTCTGGGCACCCTGTGCTAGGGCCTCCCCACCCTCACAGGGAGGAATTTCTTCCCAGTAACCCATCTAACCCTGCCCTCTGGCAGTGGGAAGCCATTCCCGCTCGTCCTGGCACTCCAGGCCCTTGATTGCAAGGGTACAGCCAGCAAAGGATGGAGGGAAGTCGTCCAGAGGCAAAATTCAGGCTGAGAATAGGAAGGCAATGAGCAAGAGCTGTGTGACAGCATCTCAAAGAACAGCTCCCACACTCAGGCTTGGATTCATTAGGATCTGAGAAGGTTTTGGGACAACTGGAAGCCTGTACAAGAACAAGGACTGAATGGATCAAAACAGCACGACAGTGGCCCCTGCAATCAAAATCAAAGGCTCCTCTCACACTGCAGAAGAAGAGTAGAGAAAGCCAGCAGATCCAGAGAAGAGTATATTTGAGGAGGATGCAGCTTTGGGGGGAAAGAAGGTGATTCATAAGAACCTCATCTCCTCAAGAACTCCTACAGATGGGACAAGAATTAGCCATGTGAAAATCCACAGCTAGAAAAAAATCAACACAGTACAAGTCAGATGGAAAGACAAAACAAAGGGTCAGGGGTGTTTGTTCACAAATGCTGGAAGTCTAAAAGCATGATGGGAAAAACTCAAATGTCTGGTTTGCAACTGGACATAGCAAAAACACGCAAATTCAAGACACAGTGGAGAGTAGAGGAGCCACTGGACATTAAAAAAACACAAGGACTAAACAAACATTTAGAAGACCTAAGCTGACACCAGCATTTGAGCAACTCAAGTTTTTTGTGTCAGCAAGAAATCCCCTGTACATCAGAATTCCAAGTTTAAACCAGAAAAACAGAGCCTCAGATACCGGAGCAGCGACAGCAGCTGTCACACTGTCAGCAGCGGGCTGCGGGAACAGGACAGACAGTGTTAACCAGGCTCCATGTGCCTCCGTGTCACCAGGGCAAATGCCAGGTCAGTGTGACACTGGTTCTTAAACAGCAAAAAGTGATTCCTCTCCAGGAGTGGATGACAGAAGCAGAAACTCATAGAACCATGGAATGTTTGGATGGGAAGGGACCTTAAAGCCCATCCAGTTCAAACCACTGCCATGGGCAGGGACACCTTCCACTGTCCCAGGGTGCTCCAAGCCCCATCCAACCTAGCCTGGAACACTTCCAGGGATGGGGCAGCCACAGCCTCTCTGGGAAACCTGTGCCAGGCCCTCACCACCCTCACAGCCAAGAATTTCATCTTAACATCTAATCTAATTCCTGCCTTCACCCTGGATGGCAGTTGGAATATTGGTGTGAGCTCTATGGTGTGATCTGACCAAGTAATCAAAGCCAACCCATCTGTACAGCAAGGCTAAATGTCCAAGAATGAAACGAAATCTAAATTTACAAGCTTTTAGTAAGAAAAAAAGGTTAGAAGACACAGGATCTATTATTGTGTTAATGAATCATCAGACAACATCTCCCAGATATTAAAATTGTGTTTTACACACACTGTACTGAGTGTGGCCATCTCCTCTCTCCCTGCTTGACCCCAAAAATCAGGATTTTGGTAGCAAAAGATGATGAGGTGACAGCAACAGCCTCACTTTACCTCTAAGTCACACAGGAGATGGGGAAGTGTCCTTGGTTAAAGCTGGTACCCGAAAGTCTCTTGGCCCAGCTTTCACAGAACGATGTAGCAGCATCTGGGCAACCCCAGCCCAGGCGGCCATCTGGGCAAACCAGAGCTGGCCTAAAGACCAGCCTAAATTGCTGCAGGGCTAATTATATTGTTCAAAATGAAGGTGTGTCTCAGGAGTCAGGGGCTGTTGTCTTTTTTCACCCTTTTCCTTCTTCCTTTTGCAGTGGACACAGCACATCAATCAACAAGGGAAAAGCAGCTGATATACTCCATTGAAAAAAGCAAGAACACTACATGGCAGAATCCATCAAAGCTCTCTGGAGAAAAAACTCTACAGGATAAAAGGAAAATGTACATATACATAAATAACATGTACATAAATAACTGGTAAAGAAGGGTAAGGAAGGGGGAAAAACGTATCACTGGTCTCTTTCGCAGCAGAAGGGACTCACCAAAGGATTCTGCTCAACGACACTGAGCTGTGTTACTAAGATGACAACATTTGCTACTCTGAATAATTCAGGATGAGAAGTAAATAAGAGCCATGACTCCAAGGAATTGCAGTAAAATCTCGTGATACGAGTGGGTGATACAATTCACAGCGCAGCACATCAGGAACAACCACCCTAACGTCAACTTCAAGAAACACGACAGACTGAACTCAAGCTAACCGTAAGAAGCAGGACTACAGCAGAGTATTCCACAAACACCACGGCTCCATGGTTTTAAGATCACTAATGAACAAGCACAACATCTGTAATTACAGAGACAATAATATAGGATAAAATACCTCTAAAGAGGAACCTGCACCATAAATATCACCCAGCACCTCTGTAAACATCCCCCGTTGTCCTGTGCCCCACCCCTCATGCCTTACCTGTCTCAAGGAGGCCAGAGCAGAGCTGGCAATGACATGAAAAACAAGAAGAGCCACAGAAAGTCTAAATATATGAGGACAATTCAGCCAAGAGACTACGAGGAATGGAAGAAGTATTTTCCTAAAATCACAAATATCATGCAGAGAAGTGTGAAGGTTCCTAAATTCAACACCTGGCTCAGGGAGGTCATGAACTGCTAGAGAGAGAAAAATAAAGTGCTATTTCCCTGGATTTGATCTGCCGTGTTGGGGCTCTCCCCTCCCTAAGCATCTGCTCCTGGTTACCAGTGAGCAGGATACCAGGCCAGATGGATTCCTGGTCTCATCTCGTAGCACATTTTAAGGCATTACACAGGATTTCATCTGTTAACCTGAAAATACACAGAGGCTGATTGCTTCCAAAGAGCTGGAAAAGGGGGCAGTGTCAGGGCAGGGAAAGCAGCAATTGGCTGTGGACTAGGATGGGCTTAGGAAGCTGCCCAGCACACAACTCCCCTCACAGTGGAGCTCTGAGCCTGCCTGAATATTTTTCAGTGGTGACTCTGGCACAGCAGACGAGGTTGTTGCCAGTACAGAAAACTGGAACAGCATGAAAACTCCTACGGAAGAGCAAGATAGATGGGTTGGAATGAGGCAAGGTCACACACTTCAGACTTCACAAGAAACACTTCTACTAACTGGAAAGCTCTTTAATCTAAGGAAAGAGAGACAGGATATTAGCTTGTTGCCATGACCCATGAGCCACCAACCTGTCTCAGACATGAAGGATACCAGCACAAAGGAATTCTCCATGGCACGGCACAGCATCCCAGAAAGCCCTCTCCTGCCCTGCTCCCCTCAGGGATTAGCTTTGAGCAAACACATGCAGGGAAGAGAGCGACAGAGAACATGGAAAAGAATGACTGTGTGGTTTTGAAAATAAGGAGCCAACATTTGGGCCAAGCTTTCCGAGAGCACCAACAGAGAGAAGAGCTCATTTATAGGAAGCAATTCTGGCATAAACACAAGCAGGTATGTACCAGCCACAGATAAATTTATTGTGAGAATCCGGTGCAAATTTCCAGCCCTCACGGCCAGAAAACAGAACTTACACAAAACATAGCAAGGAGCCAAATTTGGCCCAAACTTGCAAGGACTTTTGGCCAGCACTTAAAAACACAGAATTATAGACTTGTAGAGGAAAGCAGAGAGCTACACCTCCTCTTCCTCACCACCCAACAATTCTTAAAAAATAAAAAAGGCACCAGCTGAGTCCAGAAAAAGTGATTTCAGGGCAGGAACTGTTTAAAGAAACACTTGTACCTGAAAAAAGCTTAGGTGTGAGCATAAAGCCCTGATTTTATCAAGCCAATAGTCTAAAATTTCACTGGAGTCAGCAAGATTTTTGCCAAAAGGCTGGAGCATCAGCGGTGCTGGGGTGCTGCTACACCGGCGGCCAGAACTTCCACATGGAAACTGAGATTTCCCTGGCAGCTCTCACCTCCATCCTCCACTCTTCCTAAGTACATCTGCGGGGTTTTTTTACTAAGAATGATTTTTTTTTTATTACACACCACGGTATTTAAATTCTTTTCTTGCCTGGTCACACCTTGCCAGCGGTCACCTTTCCCGCACAAGAACTCCTGCTGATATTTATCATTGGCAGCACCTCCAGCTCATCTCTGATTCCAAGAGCTCCAGTGTGAGCCCAGCTTCACGTGGAAACAACCAATGTGTGCATCTCTTTACAACAGCAATGTCACAAAACCCAAATTCTCTCATCAGTAACACTTCACCACCCAGGCACTTCCAAAACTTGAGCCACTGGCAAGCAGTGAGGAATCCTTCACGGATTTTGCAGCCCAAATCTCCACAAACTCATAACTCAAAGGCATTCTTTGTATTTTTTGGAATGTCTGTGGGAAAATGCTGCTAATAGTTGATAAGAGCTTCTCAACAGGAACAAAGCTCATGATTCCCAGTTCACCCATCATCCTCTCCCAGCAGAGACTGAATTACCAATAAAGCACTGAACCAGGGATGTAGAAATGGTTTATCTGGGAAAATCACAGCCGGCAGCTGGGGAGCTGAGAGAAGGAAAAGGCAAGTCCTGAAGAACTTGGGGAGTGGCTGCACAAGCTGACAGGCATTAGGTCACTGATAAAAAAAAACCCCAAGTCTGAGGTCACACCCATGACAGTGGGACTTCAGGCAGGTCAGGGTGAGCCCCAGGAATGAGAAAGGTAGGAAATGTCACATGAAGTCGGGGCAGGGGAGGCAGCTCAACAGAACTTGGACTCTGCTCAGAAGACTTCCCACAAACTGAGAAGTCACTGTCGAGAAAGGCTAAAGGGGACTGTTGACAGCAGCAAAACGTTTGGAAGGGAAGATGTCACCCTCCTGAGGCAGTTGAGGCTGCCCCATCCCTGGAAGTGTCCAAGGCCAGTTTGAACGTGATTTGGAGCAGCCTGGTCTAGTGAAAGGTGTTCCTGCCCATGGCAGGGGGTGGGATGAGATGAGCTTTAAGATCTTTCCAACCCAAACCATCCTGATTCTATGATGTGGACAAGACAAACCCCAACCCTTAAGAGCTCCACACTGTACCAAACAGTATATGGAAATACTTCCCAGACACAGAGGGGATATATAACTTCTTCACACAAATAAGTTGCTGACACACCTTCAGTTACACAGAACACTTCTTTTCCTTAGACTGGGAACACCACCAGGCTCGGCAGTTCCCAAGGCACCTCCAGCTCCTTCCCCGGCAGGTCCCTTCCCCGCACTCCCGGGACAGCGAGGGCTGCCACATTCCCCCGACCCAAATCCCGCCGTTCCGCCCCGCCGGGCAGCACGAGCCCAGCACCCCGAACCCACCCCGCTTCCCCTCGCCCACGCCCCGCGCGGAGCTGCGACCCCCGGCCGCCGCCTCCCTCCGCGGGGTCCCTCGGCCGCCCCACGGCGGTTCCTCCGCCCGGTCGGCCGGAGCGGCTCCCGCCGCACCGGGAGGGCTGGAGCGCCGAGCCCGGCGGAGCCTCCGCCGCGGGCGGGCCGCGAGAACCGCCCCTCGCCCGGGCCCCGCCGCCCGCGCCCCGTCGCTGTACCTGCTCCGCCGGCGTCGCGCTCCCCGGGCGGGCCGGGCCGGGCCGGGCCGGGCTGGGCCGGGCCGGAGCCGCCGCTGCTCTCCCCGCGCCCGCCGCGGCTCCTCCCTCACGGCGCTCGACGGGCACAGCCCGACCCGGCAGCGCTCGGCGGCAGCACCGCCCCGCGCGGCTCCGCCCTATGGCCGCGCCGCGCCCGCGCCGCTTCCGGGGCACCGCGGGCCCTGGAAACCGCGTGGCGTTGCCAGGAGGAAGCGGCGGGCGGGGAGTGCGGCGGCACAGCGAGCATGGGGCTCCGCTCCCGGCGGGGCTCAGCGTCAGCCGGGCTCAGCACCCACCGGGGCTCAGCACCCTCCGGGGCTCAGCATCAGCCGGGCTCAGCACCCACCGGTGCTCAGCAGCAGCCGGCCTCAGCACAAACCTGGCTCAGCATCCGCCGGGGCTCAGCATTCTCCGGAGTTCAGCACCCACAGGGGCTCAACATCAGCCACGCTCAGCACCCGCCGGGGCTTAGCATCTTCTGGGGCTGAGCACCCACCAGGGCTCAGCTTGGCACCCCATTGGGGCTCAGCATCCTCCGGGGTTCGGCAGCCGCCAGGGCTCAGCACCCACCAGAGTTCAGCATTAACCGGGTTCAGCACCTGACGGGGCTCTGCATCCTCTGGGGCTCTGCATCCTCTGGGGCTCTGCATCAACCGGGGCTCAGCTCAGCACCCCATTGGGGCTCAGCATCCTTTGAGGTTCAGCACCCACTGGGGTGGTCCCTTCCAACCCAAACCATTCCTTGATTCTATGGAAGAGAAGCAGAAACCCATTGGGGTTCTGGATGTTCCCAGGCTGATTCTGGTGAAGAACTTGGCATTTTCCAGTTTCAAACTGATGTTTTAAACTGACATAGAATCATGGAATCACGGACTGCTTTGGGTTGGAAGGCACCTTAAAGACCAACTCATTCCCACCCTGCCATGGGCAGGGACACGTTCCACCAGACCAGGTCGCTCATTCCTTGAAAATGGTTAAAAACATCATGAGGAAAACCTTCCTCCCTGGTGGGCAGGCCTCCAGCCTGGGGACAATCCCATTATCCAGCCACACACATAACAGCTTGCCAGCATATGGGCCCCACCAAGGATGAAACACAGGTTTATTTGGAAATACCACTCAGAAAATGTGTTCAGATCCAGAATTTAGGCATTAAAATTATTTATTTCCCCTACTACCTCATAATTCTGAGGCCAAGCTTGGAAATTTTTCCCTGGTGCCATAATTAAGCTGAAAACAAAGCCCAGTTCTAACATAAATGGATATTTCACTTCAGGTCTTTTCCTTTGTCTTTTAAAATGTATGTGCAGTTGGCCAACACAGTATAGGTTTAATAAAGGCTTAATATTTCTTATTAAACCTTTTGTGTTGTCAGTATCAAAAGTAGAATGTCTCAATCCAGCCACCTGAAAAGCCTGTCCTGGCAGCATCCTGTCAAACCCTACCCTGAGCCTCTGCTCCAGAATGAGTTTATTTTGCTTATTCTTTGTGCTATTATCTGTGGAAAATAATGTGGATATCACAATACTGACAATAGCTTTGATCAAAGGGAGAGGCACTTTTGCGATTCAGCTCCCATTTTTTCTGCTCTCACTCCCAAGGAGCATCTTAATTCTGCAAAATTATTTATCATCAATTTTAGTCCGAGTAGTTCTTTTGCAACGTCCTGTTAAAGGTGTGGATTCTCATTAGTCCTGTGATAATCCCCTGGGAGTTTATCCAAACAGCAGCCTGTGTGTTGAATGAAGGGGGGTCAAAGCTGACCCAAAAACGTTGGGGGGGGATGAGGAGCACCCCAGCGGAGGTTCTACTTGCTTCCTCGTCCTCAGCCCAGACAGGTGAGATTCCAGCCCGATTCCCAAGCGCCTTATTATGAACAGAAAGGAAACATCCTGCTTTTCTTCTTGCATCTCCGCTCGGGATGAAGCGGCTTGTGGCCACAGGGCGGCTAGAGCTGGTGGGCAGGACAATTCCCCTTTGTCCGGAGCAGCGGGAAGGACAATGAAGCTCCTGTTGAGGATCAGGCACAGGGAGGCACCACCCCGACACGGCAGCGTGGGCAGGGGGGACCCTGCAGACACAGACCTCAGATCCTTCTGGGTAATGTGCAGAGGGGGAGAAAACAAAGTCAAAGTAAAAACAAAGCTTAAAAGTGCATGTTTTGGCAGAGAGGTGAGAGCAGAGGAGCGACTGCTCAGAGCGAGAACGTACCAGGGTCTCACCCTTCTCTCTGCCAATAGAACAGCCCGGTAGCCACTCAATCCAGAGCAGGAATATACATGAGCAGGCTTGGAATTTACCAAAATTAATAGTGCTCTAGAAGGAGTCGAGTGTAACTCCCTTAACATAAGCAGGAAGCACCTGAACTCCAAAGCACAGTGTCCGCAGCAGGGAGGCTGCACCCCAAAGAGAGGGACGTGAATAATCATGGCTATAAATTGGACATGGTCTGGTAACAGATTTTTTTAGGAAAAGCCTTGAAAATCAGAAAAAACTATGAAAACCCCTCATCTGGGGGTGCGGTCCCTGAGATTTGTCGCTGGATTTCCCATGGCGGGGTGAGAGGTCGGCAGCCTGACAGCTGATGGCCCTGTTCCCCTCCCCTCCGTCTGCATCCCCATGGCCCTGACATCTGCTGTCCCCGCCGACCAGCTGCCCCCCTGCACAGCCCCGGCTGCGGGACAGCAGCAGGAGATCCTTCCTTCCAGCTAAATCCAACAGAAATGTGCCGTCTGTCCTGTTTTGGACACGAGGGGAGAAGGGGTCTGCCGGGAAAAGCTCTGAAGTGCTCTGGAGCAGCAGCAATTTGTAATTATCCCTGTGCGAAGAAGGAAAAGCCTGAGGCTATGGGGATGGGATAGGATGGCGTCTGTTCCATCACTCTCTCTTGCCCAAAGACCATTTTGCAATCAAAAATCATAAGATTTAAAATTCAACATATTAGATCCTCAGGAATTCTTCATTGCTAAACACTTCCATCTCCTCTCCTAAACACTTTGTGTGCTCATTTAGCAGCTGCTTTTGGAGCATCCAAGAGGTCCTGCTGAAACACACGTCCAGTTGTACCAGCAGTGTACCCTGAGCTCTCATTTGTGGTATAGGTACATCCAACGTCCCCTGGGGAAAAGTGTGGGTGTCCCGGCCTGGGTATAAAGGAGCTCTTGAACGTTCAGCCATGAATGGGGGGCTCAGCTGAGAACAGTTTATTGCTCATTTGTGCTCTCAGGGCTGTGATGTTCTCAAGGTCAGGGGTCAGATAAATAATTTGGACTATTGGAAGAAAATTCCATGTGTTGGGATGGGAATAAAATCTGCTGGGGAGAGTGGGTTACCCTCACTGCCATCCCTGTCCCTCCAGCACCGCTGGGTTTGAGGAAGCCACGGGGATTCAGCCGGTGACACGGCGGGTGGTTTTGTTGAAGCCATTTCCTTACCTGGCAAGATAACACAGACTCTCAGGAAATGAGCAGTTCCAGTCTCTCATCCATACATTTATATAGTCTCTTCACGTTTCCTAAATAAACTGGTCCAAGGAAGGAGCCTTGCCCGGTCCCTGGCACAGCCCAGCCTTTGTAGCTGAAGATGCTGCTGACACCTATGGTCAGCACGGAGTACTGGTGTTTAAAAGTGTTGCAATCACAGGCTGGATTGGGTTGGAAAACATCTTTAAGTTCCTCTAAGTCCACTCCCTGCCACGGGCAGGGACACCTTCCACTATCCCAGGCTGCTCCAAGCCCTGTCCAACCTGGCCTTGGACACTGCCAGGGATCCAGGGGCAGCCACAGCTGCTCTGGGCACCCTGTGCCAGGGCCTGCCCACCCTCCCAGGGAACAATTCCTTCCCAATATCCCATCTGTCCCTGCCGTCTGGCAGTGGGAAGCCATTCCCCCGATCCTGTCCCTCCATCCCTTGTCCCAAGTCCCTCTCCAGCTCTCTTGGAGCCCCTTTAGGCACTGGAAGGGGCTGTCAGTGAGCTGCGGAGTTCATATGGATTTAACCACATGTTAAAATATCATCCATCATTATGGAATAATCTCTTAAAATTACAAGAAATTACCTCAGAAGTGAAAACTGCTCTGAAGATATAAAAGTAATACTGACTGGATTTCCAGCTGATTGTTCCGCTTAGGAGGTTCTCTGGACCACACCTCTTGCCCTAAGACTGCAGAAATCCCCTTCCACAGGGAAAACCTCTGTTAGGTGCTGTAACATTACACGCAGTACAGTGATACAGACAATTTATCCATAAATTAATTTTCAACACTGTGAACGACCCCTCTTTACCACATTAAACTTCACTATTAATTATGTTGTTGGATTGAAGCACTTCTTGAGATTTATGGAAGTCCTTCAGCACAGGTGTCAGCACAGGTACAGCTCCCTCAGCATTCTAAGACCCACACAGTGCCATTTTAAGGAAGTTTTTATTGAAACAACAATAACTGTGGAAAAAAAAAAGCCAAAAAAACCCCAACTAGGCAAGCTTTTGGACATAGGAACCTCCTACAAGTCTGGTCTTACCTATAAATTTTATTTTGGGTTGTCTGAAGCTCCTGAGCCTTAGCACTCTCTCCCTTTCGGATTTTCCCCCTCATTTTCAGGAGAGCTGGGTGCTGTTCCTGTTTCTCTACAGACTCAAAGATTAGCAGCAGGGGCACAGCTGGAGCTAAAGCAGCTCCAGCCCCAGCAAGCATGGGTTGACGGTCACCCTCCCGTATTCCCACCGGGACGGGAAGGCAGCCAAGTAAACACCTTCTCCTGCATTTTGTTCCTGTTAAAATCTCAGCTCTAAGACTGCAGGTCCTGATATAAACGTTTGGATTTAACCTGTGCGGAGGGAGCACATTTATTTGTTTATTAGAGGCAAAAGCAGTTTAGTTGCTCCTGAATATCAAGTGCTGCTCTTTCCTGAGGTTGCCGGCAGGGTGAGCGTGTACCACAGAGGCACATATTGGATCCCAAGCTCCTTCCGTGCGCCTCACATCCCTGTGTGTTCCAGCTCCATCAGATTTTATCTGTTTAATGATGTGTGAGAGCAATACAGCACAGGAAGAACATGGAGCTGTTGGAGCGAGTCCAGAGGATGCACCAAGGTGTTCAGAGGATGGAACAACTCTGCTGGGAGGAAAGACTGGGAAAATTGGCATTGTTCAGCCTGGAGAAGAGAAGCTTCATGGTGATCTAATTTTGGCCTTCCAGTGCCTGAAGGAGCCGGCAAGAAACATGGAGAGAGTCTATTTACAAGGGCCTGGAGTGACAGGGCAAGGGGGAATGGCTTCCCACTTCCAGAGGGCAGGGACATATGGGATATTGGGAAGAAATTCTTCCCTGTGAGGGTGGTGAGGCCCTGGCACAGGGTGCCCAGAGAAGCTGTGGCTGCCCCTGGATCCCTGGAAGTGTCCAAGGCTAGGCTGGACGGGGCTTGGAGCAGCCTGGGATAGTGGAAGGTGTCCCTGCCCATAGCAGGGAGTAGTATAGGATGAGCTTTGACTTCCCTTCCAACCCAAACCCTTCTGGGATCTGTGATTCAGGTCTCCACAAGCCATTGCTCTTTGATGAGCAGCCTGGATTTCACTGTCATGAGCAGTTCCTCATCCTTCCCCGATTTATTAAAATATGGCTATAGATCTAATATCAATATCCACCTGGAACGGACAAAGACTCTCTAACTCGTTTGGGTTAGAAAGGGAATGTTTATTCCAGCGCCAGGAAGCTGTGAGGATTGCTCCAAAAGCACAGCTCCGAGGTTACAAAGCAATCCAAAGTCTATTTATCCATGAAAGTTCTATATTCTAAAATACAAATACATATTTATAACATAGACACCTCCCATTCTCTGCTTCATATGGAAATTAGCTAAAAAGTCATTAAGCATGCGTAGTTCATTTTATGAAATGGGTCGGGGGTCTCATAATTATGGGAGGTGTCCCTGATTGGATGAAGTAACTGTTCTTCCTCGCTATGACCTTTTTACCTTCTTAGTTTTTAACAATACATATGGCCTTGGAGAAGTCCCAGTTCCTTTCCCAAAACAGGTTTTGAATGGGATCATCAATAACTGTCCCTTCCTTTGCAGATCCTTGTTACAGCCCCGGTGAACAACATCAGATAACCAATAATCAGTTCCCAGACCTGAGGAGTTTATTCCAGCTTCAGTTTCTTCACTTAATCATCAATCTCTTTGTTTAAATGCTGCGGTGTTTGCTTCCTAAACCTATTCTAACTAATCTTTTAACTAAATTCTTAACGTTTAAATGTTTAAGAAAAACTCAATTTAAATGCTTAAGAGAGACTTATTTTAAATGTTTCAAAGAGACTCAGTGTCTCACCTTTCCCACCTGGCAGCTGCACAGCCCTCATAGAGCAGCCAAGCACGGATAACAGCTGAGGGGATGCAGGTGATGAGCAGATCTGATCAGAGCCCAGAGGTTTTTGCTGTCTCCCAGGCATTTTTAGAGGAGAAATGGAACTGAGGATATGCTGGTTTGGCAGGTCAAAGGGAGAGGAAAGAGCTGCCAATAGGGCCAGTGTGGGACCTGTCACTGTGATGATGTTGTGTGGTGTCAGGGCAAGGAAGTCTGGCTTGTTCAGATTTTCCCCCTTAATTTACATAATCTTTTAAACAGTTCTGTTAAGGAGAAATCAATTGCTACTTCTCATTCAAACTTGAACTGCTTTTCGGTAACAACTTTCCTTTTTATCTATAGACTTTTTGGGAGGAAGCTTTTGCAGCACTCGCTGCTTTCCCCACCAGGCTGCCTACGAGAGCTGGAGAGCTAAACTCTCCTCATGTGCTAAATTTAAATTTTAATTTTAATGTCCTCCTAAATTTCCCTTTTCATCTGCTTAACAGTACTCTGATCTTTCAGATCTGATCACAAGGCCCCACTTACTTTTTTCCTTATGAATTACCCCAAAAGTTATGTGGCAACATTATAACAGCCACTATAACGAGTTTTATTTTGTTTTAACCATTTATTGCTCCCCCACCTTTCAGGGTTTTGATTCTTTAGAACAACCAGTTTGTTTTAATTAAACTTCACCTCTAATCAGAGGAAGTTCCAGCTGCCCATCCACCTCTCCAGTGTCTTTCCAAATCCAGTTTCCCATCTTTGGACAGAGAAATCTTCATTTACAGCTTTTACTATCATAAAGACACAACATAGGTGTGTGGTCAGAAGGCTTCAGTTTATTAAAAAAATAAGGATCTGCTTTTTAGAAACAGAATAACCACGATCATGCAAGTTTTGGATGAGTGCGAGGCAGTCAGAAGATGAAAGACAAAAGCTGCCCAACATGCAGAAGGAACTCAAGCAAACCAAGATAAAAATGAAACCAGTGGTTTACACTGAACATTAAGTGCCAAACAGTAAAAGTTGATTAATTTCTCCAGTGTTCGTGCCATCTCTCAGACTTTTAGTCTTGTACAAAAGCTGAAAGGAAGCCATAAAAACTTGTAAAAAACCAATACAAATGTACAAAACCCAGCTCGAGTAGAAGGAGCATTTTAACATGAAAACTGAGGTCAGATCACATCTACTCTTCCTCCAAGCACTCTCCATCTTCAGCAGGATCCAGTGGCAGGGGCCGAGCTCTGTAAGAATTATTTCAGAAGCATTAGCAGAACCCAACTCTGGTTTGAAAGGCTAACAAAGACCTTTTCCCAAAGCCCACGTGACCCAAATGACTTCAATTAGCCTCAGCCAGCACCTTGAGGGACAGGACAGACAGGGGCTACTTTATCCCAAGTGCTCGGAGCCCAGATGCAGCTGCAGAGACATTTCTTCCAAACTGGAAAGAAAACATCCCACAGCAGCAAGACATCCCTGGATGGTCCCTGCATGTCCTGGACCCCAAGGTCCACACACAGGTTCCACACCTTTCTTTGGAAGCCGCATAACTCCCATCTCACACCTGAGTTTCCACCTGACTAACTTATGGAACAAAAAGCTTGTGCAGTTGAGCAACTGCAGTTCCTGCTTCTTCCAGAACACACTGGGAAGCTGCAAATTGTTTTGGATGGGGACACTCTGCGTTCTCTCCTCACCACCTTGTTCTTACTCGGCCCAACAAACTCCAAATTAAAGGGATGAAGGTTTTCCTGTGCTACAGAAAATGCTTTCTTGTTCCACCAACAGGTGGGATGTGCTTAAAACCCTTTGTCTGCTTGTCCTGCAGGACTGTTTGGGGCTGATTCTTATGGGCTCCCCCTGGCAGTTTGTATTTGGCGGAAAAATGGAGGTTCAACTCAGAATTCTCTATGGAAAACACAGTGTCTGTAAGAAAGTATTTTACACTGCTGCCTTTTTAGTCAGTAGCACAGCCTACAGGTTAATCTCTGAGGTTTCAGCTTGGAAAAGCCATTCAATTTCTGGCATATGGAAATTGTTAGTGATCTCCTAAGGTTTTCCAAAACTTCGGTCTGCTGGCAAAGTTATGTCTGAGCACTGAGAACTTGCCTCAACTACCAGTTACTCCACCCATTTTCAGAAACCTCCACGAGGTCCCTGAAAACTTTGCTGAGAAACATCATTTCCATGAGGATACACAGGTCAGGAGACACACTATCAACTTCTCAGCAGTCGCTTGCTCCTTCAAAGATAAAGTGGAGTTTCACAGAGTTACGGAGAAAAAATAATCACAACTTGCTTCCCCCAACTTGTGCCTCCCCTTGCCCCAGCACCCACTCCAGGCCGCTGGTCCCGGGCATGTCTCCGTCGGGTGCCCTGTTGTCCTTGGGTGGGAGCTTCAGGAAGTCGCTGATACCCCTTTGCCAGGAGGGCACCGGCCTCACACAGACCCGGTTCAGCCCCACAGGGCGCCTGTCACCTGCGGGGAGTGAGATGTCAGTCCTAAGGAGGGAAGGAAGGAGGCGAAGAAGAAAGGAGAGAGAAAAAGAGGGGAAAAAGAGAGGGATGAAATTAGGGGGGGAAGGAAGGAAGAAGGAAGGGAAGGAGAAAGGAGGGGGAAGGGGGGAAGGAAGGACAGAGAGAGGGAGGAAGAGAGAGAGGGAAGTAAAGAAGAAAGGAAGGACGTAGCGAGGGGGAGAAGAGGGAAGGAAGGGAGGAGGAAGGGCCTCGCCTCGCCGCGCTCACCTCTCCTGCTGGGCAGCGGCGGCCCCGCGCTGATGCTGCTGGAGCCCAGCGCCTTCCGGGGAGCGCGGGCGACCAACACTGCGGACACAGGGGACAGCCCAGGGTCAGGGCGGCACTCGGAGCCGGCTCGGCCCTGCCCGCCTTTCCCCACCCGTCCATTCCCATTCCCATTCCCATTCCCATTCCCATTCCCATTCCTTCCCACTCCCGCGGCCCCGCACCCTTGCGAAAAACGCGGCCGCCCTGCTGCGCCTTGGTCCGCGCCATCCCGGCCTGGCACGGCCCGGCCCCGCCCCGGCAGCGCCATTGGCCACAGCCCGCCAATGGAGCGCAGGGCCACCCCCGTCCCGCTCCCCTTTGCCCAGGCGGGATATTGGGAAGAAATTCCCTGTCGGGGAGTGAGGCCCTGGCACAGGTTGCCCAGAGCAGCTGTGACTGCCCCATCCCTGGAAGTGTTCAAGGCCACGCTGAACGGGGCTCGGATAACCTGGGCTAGTGGAAGGTGTCCCTGCACGTGGCAGGGGGTTGGAATGGGATGGGATTTACGGCCCTTTCCAACACAAACTCTTCCCGGACTTTGTGAACCGCTTCCGGAACGGTCGCTCCGCGGCCGCGTTCCCGGGGGGAAGGGAAGAGAACGGAAGTGGAGGGTGTCGGGCGGTGCGGCGCCGTTTTCCGTCCTCCGCGGAAGATGGCGGCGCCCAACGCGCTCCTGGCCTGGTGCGTCCAACACCTGCGCGGGGACTTCGGGCTGGACGTGGGCGAGGAGGTGGTGAGGTGAGCCCGGTCGGGGCCGGGGGGGGCACTCCTACCCTCTGGCAGGGGTCCCTCGGTCCAGCACGGAGGAAACAGGGTGTGTCAGAGCATCTGTGCCCGGGGTTGTCGCTCGGGTGGAAATTTGGGGAGGGGAAGTGGCGGGGCGGGGATGTGGGGATACAGAATCACAGATGGCTCTTAGTTGAGAGGGACCTTAAAGCTTATACCTTTCTACCCCCTGCCATGGTCTTACCGCGGTCTCCATAGAAACCTGATACGAAAAGGAGAGATAAATGACACACCTGTGTCACCACTGGATTAGACCTGGGAACGTCCGCCCTCTCACCCATTTTTATCCACCCCGGCCCCTCGTAGGTATATCTTGTCAATCACAAACGAGGATGAGATCCGGGAGTATGTTGTTGACCTCGTTCAGGGCACCGATGGGAAGAAGAGCTGGTTTGTGGAAGAATTGCTGGCCAGGTGGAGGAAATCTGCCCAGCTGCCCTCTGAGCCTTTCCCAGTGTATCGGAAAAAGGATGGTGAGTGGTGCAGAGTGGAAAACTCAAATAAACTTGATTATTGTGGTTACAAATTATTCCATGCCATGAATCCCTGCTTGGATACTGGTCCCATTCCTGATTGTTGAGACAGTTTAAAGCCCATTTTCAGTCACCAGGTAGAGTCCAGAGACATCTTTCTCTTGCTGGCACTTACCCAGCCACTCCCTGTGGTTGCTCACACTCTCAGAGGCTTCGGAAGTGCGGGCTGGGGACCAAGGGAAGAAGGGGAAGCGCAAAGGGCGGAACAAGCAGGAGACGCCGGCGTACACCGAGCCCAGTGTTCACGGAGAGGAGGTAAAAACCCCTCTGGACCTAGCCAAGGTGAGTGTGGGGGGCATGCCAAGGAGGCTGGGGTCATTGGAAAGGCTTGAAACCTGCGGCCTGGGTAAAGGGGATGTCAGAGACTGGTAAAGCTGTGACTGGAAAGTGGAAATGAGTGTCCAGGACATGTCAGACTGGGATGCCCAGGTGGGCACTGGTGGGGCCACACCTCCAGTCCTGGAGTCAGTTTTGGGCCCCTCACAAGAAAGGCAGCGATGTGCTGGAGCATGTCCAGAGAAGGGAACAGAGCTGGGGAAGGGTCTGGAACACCAGGAGCGGCTGAGGGAGCTGGGGGGGCTCAGCCTGGAGAAAAGGAGGCTCAGAGGGGACCTTGTGGCTCTGCACAACTCCCTGACAGGAGAGTCAAGCCAGGTGGGGATTGGGATCTGCTCCCAGGAAAAGGAAACAAGGGACAGGATGAGAGGAAATGGCCTCAAGCTGTGCCAGGGGAGGTTTAAGTTGGATATTTGGAAAAATATCATGGAATTCATGGAAATGGTGGCCAAATGCTGTAATGGGCTGTCTGGGACAGTGGTGGAGTCACCATCCCTGGAAGTGTTCAAAAAACCCTGTGGATGTGGCACTTGGGGAGGGAGGAAGGGAGGAGGAAGAGAGAGCGAGGAAGGAAAGAAGGGAAGGAGGAAGAGGGAAAAGGAGGGAGGGAGAGAGAGAGGAAAGGAGGGAGAGTTAATTATGGATCTCTGTGGTCTTGGAGGGCTTTTCCAACCCAACCATTTCCATGTTTCTATGATATCCAAGCTGGGGAGCCTGTTTGTGTCTATAACTGGGAGTAAAATAATCATCAGGTAGGAAATATGCCAGCATAGATTTTTCTTCCCCAGAAAGCCTGAAGGGAGAGAGCAGATGAAGGAAGTCGAGGCTGTAATTAGGAATAAAAGCCATTTCTTTAAGTCAGATATGAGGGTGGGGAATTGAAGCCACCAAGTGGTTAGAACATCCTTTCCTGCTGTATTTAAATGTTCCCAGTCACACTGATTAAAGCATTACTTGGCAACTGAAATACTTCAGAAAGAAACTGTGGAATAAGAGCATAGAAACACTAAACCCTGAGAAATGCTGCTATTCCTGAGTAAGGAGTGGAACTTGAATTCATGTTTTTGAATGGAACTTTTTGGAGCAGGGGGGCTGCAAAGGCTGAAAGTGTTTGTAGAAGTGGTTATAGGATAAAGTGCCACATTTTTGAACTGGAGGGTGAAAAATGAACAGTGATGTTCCATTTCCTTGTAGTTACCTTCTAACTTAGTTAAAATATAAAAAAACAAGTGAGAAAGATCTGCCAAAGTCACTTTATCTTGTTTTGGGTTTCTTTCATTGTGGCAGTGTTTGGATCTGGCAGTGGCACTAAAAGTGGGGGGACTGGAAATGCTGCATCTGCTTGTCACTGAACCAGACTGAAACTCTGAGGTGAACCATGAGGCCAGATCGTAGAAGCAGGAGCAGAATTTATTTTACAGCTCAGTACTTGAACCTTCCTGTGTGGAAAACCTCCACTGAAGTGGCTGTGCCCTGTGGGACCTGGGGAACCTGCTGGGAGGTGACAAGGCTGTGAATGCAGCAGCCCTGCTGCCACCACCAGCTGTGTCTGGGGACAGGCACACACAGGGTGCACAGCTACAAACAAGGAGTCTAAATAATCCTTGGAAATGAACTTGGGAGTGGCTGAGCTGCTGTTTGGTGCTGTTAAACAGGTTTGAGGCTCTCCTGCAAGTGTGGAGCACGGACAGCAGCGCTGGCTGCCCAAGTCCCAGCAGCTCCAGCTGGCATGGGTGGCAAACTTTGAGTGCATCCTGGTGTCCTTGCTTTGTTTGGATTCCTTGGAGCTTTTCTGGCAGGCCTGAGCTTGTCTTTCCACTCAGTCTGGGGTCTGGTCCAAGCTTCATTCCAGTGAGGCAGCATAACACTTGTCTGAGCCTCCCAGCCTGCCCAGGGGTCACCACTCGCTCTCTGCTGCCAGTGCTGCACTGGGAGCACAGTTTGTTTATTTTTTCCTTCCCAGGCCCAGGAGAGCAGCAGCGGAGTCGGCAGCAGTAGTGTTTCCTCTAAGAAGAAGCCCAAGTTCGTCAACCTGTACACGAGGGAGGGGCAGGACAGGCTGGCCGTGCTCATCCCAGGCCGCCATGCCTGTGAGTGCCTGGGCCAGAAGCACAAGCTCATCAACAACTGCCTGGAGTGTGGGCGCATTGTCTGCGAGCAGGAGGGCTCCGGGCCCTGCCTGTTCTGTGGGGCCCTGGTGAGTAACCAGGGAGTTACTGCCCCGCTTGGACCTGGAGAAGTTGGCTGAATCAGCCCTTTAGGTGGAAGTTCCTCTTGCAGAGTTCTAAAGCAGGGAAGGAAAGAACCTCTTAGGAGGTTTCCCTAATAATTTACATGGCTTTGGAGCTTGTCTGCTTTCTGACAGTCTCCTGTGTGTCACACCAGCATCCAAAATCTCTGCAAAGCTTCAGCCCCATCCCAGGCACAACCCTGCTCGCCTTGTCAGGAGCAGTGTCCTGCCTTTCCTTCACATCTTGTGCAATGTGGATCCTTTGTGATACCTGTTAACACCCAGATTCAGTTCAAAGGGCACCTTCTGGAGAAAGAGGGCAAGTTATTGATGGCAGATGAGAGGAAATTCCTCTTCATGTGAGAGGAAAATATTGGTTGGGTAGAACAAAGTGTTTTAAAACAGATTGGTTGCTATTTTGAAAGTTCAGTTTAACTCGCAGTGGCCAAGAAGGAGAGAAAACCTCCAAGTTAAGGGTTGTGGTTCTGCCTGGGATGGTTCTGAGCTCATCTCTTGTCCTTTGAGCTCAGTCAGCAACGTGTCCACCTGCAGAACAGGGAGAAACCAAACTCTACATTTCTCTTTTAGTAAAGAAGGAGTTTCCAGTGTTCTCCCCGTGTCAGTGGGGAAGAGAAGGAGGTGTGGTTTGTCATTGGCACTTAAAACAGCCTGAACTGTTGTCCAGGGCTCTGAAACTGGTCAAGCTGTGACATCCTTCCCATGTGATGCCCTTCCCAAGCCTTCATTTCCTTCTTTTCCTCAGGTGTGCACTAAAGAAGAGCAAGACATTCTTCAGCGGGACTCCAACAAGAGCCAGAAGCTGCTGAAGAAGCTCATGGCAGGTCAGTAGCAATTCCATACCTGGAAGAGAATGAATCCAAATGGTTCGTGTGCATTATTTCCTTCAGACTTCACTGAGCCACTTGCCCTCATTGCTGCCATGTGTCTGTGGTAGGCGTTAAAGGGATGGATTGAAGATGGCTCCTTGGATTCTCCTGCAAGCCCTCGGCAGCATTCCGGGCTTCAGCAGAGGTGGCAGTGGCGAGTGTCAAATGGCAGCGTGTGCTGTCCTTTTCCCTGAGGCCCCAAGGCTGCTCGTTCAGCATTCTAGAATCAATCACATGAACTGGATCGTTGTAGCAGTCCTTGAAAATTAGGATAACTCTCCTCTGGAATGTGTGCTGTGGAAGATGAAGTGCTGCTGTCTGATTTGCTGGGCTTAGGTAGTGGTTAATATTTCCTAATGGCTCTTCTTGTCTCACACTTATCTTGGGAGCTAAAAATAGGAACAGAGCCAAGGAAAGCAAGAGGAAATACTACCCGGTGTCCCAGCGAAGACCTGTGCATTGTGGGGATGTTTGTCTGAGTTTAGCTGAACTACAGCCAAAGTCGTGGTGTTCTTGGTTGGAAAATACACTTTGCTGAAGAACTGGGGAGGTAGTTATTCCAGGTCTGGGCTTTTCCTTAGAGCTGTGGAGTTAACATGAGGATGGAAGTCCTTGAGAGCACCAGCCAGGCTGTTCTGTCCTTCCCGTACAGATGCTGGTGTACTTCAGGATCCCTTTTCTTACTTGTTTTATCTCTCTTCCCTCCTGCCCCTGCCAGCTCTTGCTTTGTTATCCATGTAAAAAAGCTGGAATGTGGTTTGCTGTTTGTCCTGGGAATGACAATTATGGATCAGTAACTAAAGGGAAATACAGGCAATTGTTTCCCTGAAACAAAGGCATTTCTCAGTGTGGTGAAATACACTGGTTTGTTCCACCATGGCTTTGGTTCAAACCTTTTGTGGGTTTTTTTGGTTATTGTTTGGTTGGTTGAGTTTGGGCCCCTTGCCAGGAGGGGTAAGAAGGAAGAGCATTTGCTGGGAATAGATTTCTCCATCTCTGGAAACAGCTGGTTTGGGGAACCTGGTGTGTCAGGATAGAATATTGTTTGTGGAGGCCACAAACAACAGCAGAAGGCTCTGGGTCTCCCTGGAATCTGTTCTGGGCAAGAGGCTCTTTGTGGGGATAACAACATGTGGGGAGGGTTTAGCTTTTAGGAGGGGACTCCTAAAAAAGCAGGGGTTGTTGCTGAAGAAGAAAAGCCTCCAGACCTTAGAGCCCCTCTCAGTGCCTAGAGGGGCTTATGGAAAGGAGAGAGAGGGACTATTTAAATGGGCAGATAGTGATAGGACAAGAAGGAATGGTTTTAAACTAAAAGATGAGAAATTTAAATTGGATACTGGGAATAGCTCCTTCTCTGTCAGGGTGGTGAGGCCCTGGCACAGGTTTCTCAGAGAAGCTGTGGCTGCCCCTGGATCCCCGGAAGTATTCCAGGCCAGGTTGGATGGGGCTTGGAGCACCCTGGGATAGTGGAAGGTGTCCCTGCCCATGGCAGGGGGTGGAGTGAGATGAGCTTTAAGATGCCTTTCAACCCAAACCATTCCATGATTCTATGACCCTGGCGATGGGAGGAATTTTGACTGCCCAAATTGTTAGGGAAGGGTGAAGGAGAACCAAAGACCAAGAGCTTCTCTCTAAACTCTACCCAGACTTTGTCACTGTGATATTTAAGCGATTCCTCCTCTTTGGAGGAAGGAGTCTGTGAAATGGGCTTGAGGGAAGATTGTGGCTTCAACCTCCCCGGAAAAATGCTGGTCTTGCTACAAAGCTGTACTTTTGGCTCCTGGGATGGCATTTAGTTTAGGGGGCATTTCTGCAGCCTGGCCCACCCAAATGGCTTTAACCCACTGACTGCTGAGCTGTGCTTTGTTTTGTGTCTCAGGTGCTGAAAGTTCAGGGAATTTGGATGCCATAAGCAAAGGCTTGCTGCCTCGCCAGGAAGCAAGACTCAAATCAGGCCTGGAGATGGCTGTGAAGCATAAAGACAAGTTGTTGGAATTTGACAGAACAAGGTAAGATACCAGGTGGGAGACTGTCATGAATAGCATAAGTGACCTGGCAGGTGAGGTGCCTTTAGCTGAAACATTGGGAATTCCTTCTAAAACTCAGACCGTAGCCACAGACACCTGAACTATGGCATTTGGTGGGACAAGAGTGAGTCTCTGGAATGGATCCCATTTGGATGTCCTTGCTTTTTGTTCCGACAGTCCAGCTCTCCAGAGAGACGGGAAAGGAGCAGATTGGAGGGTGGGTTTGGGGCTCTGCCATGATTCCACTGTGCTTATCTTCTCCTGTGGGGGTTGTCCTCCCAGTGTGCGTCGGACCCAGGTCATTGATGACGAGTCGGATTACTTTGCCACGGACTCCAACCAGTGGCTCTCCAAGCAGGAAAGGGAAGCGCTCCAGAAGAGGGAGCAGGAGCTGCGGGAGCTGCGCCACGCTTCTCGGCTTGCCAAGAAAATCACCATCGACTTCGCTGGCAGGCAGATCCTGGAGGAAGACAACAACATGGCTGAGTACCACAGCAAGTGAGTGAGGGCTGGCAGCGTGCCCGAGAGCAAGGAGGTGCAAATCCTGTTGGAGAGTGATCTGACATGCCTGTTTAAGCTGCCTGGGAAAGAGGCGTTGCAGCAGGCCTGTCTCAACAGAACCAATTCAGCTCAAATGCACATCAGGCTGAGTTTCTGCAGTAGAGAGCAGTGACTGCTCAAATTGGAAATCAGACCGAGCAAGGAAATAGTTTAGTTGGGGGGAATGGGGCAAAAAATGCTTTGGGTCAGAATGTGTGGGGGGAAGGGAGATGTTCCCAGGGGAAGCAGGGAGTGTTCATCCCTCTCATTTGTGCTTGCAGACTGGATGAGACCATTGAGGCAATGAGCTGTGGTGCACTGAGCGAGCCAGCCAGGAGCCCCAGGGCAGAGATGACACCAAACTCTGGGGTTTTGGTGAATCCCCATCTCCTCCAGCCTGCTCCTTTGGTCAGTGGGGCTTCAGTGGTTTATTCCAGAGTAGTGACTAATTTGGGAGAGTTGAGCTTAAGAATTATCAATTCCAGCCCATCTCTAGTACCCCAAAGGATCACAGGATGGTTTGAGCTGAAAGAGACTATAAAGATCATCTCATTCCATCCCCTGCCATGGGCAGAGACCCCTTCAACTAGACCAGGTTCCTCCAAGCCCTGTCCAGCCTGGCCAAGACCACTTTCAGAGATGGGGTGACTTCTCTAGACAACCTTTTTCAGCATCTCACAACTCTCACAGTAAAGAATTTCTTCCTAATATCCAATCTAACCCTGCCCTCTGCCAGTGGGAAGCCATTCCCCCTGCTTCCCCTTGTTTCTCACCCCCTCTTTCCTCCCCTGTGTCCCTCACTGACCATCCCACTTTGGGATAGAGAAGGTTTGCCAATGCCCTGCTCCTGGTGGGTTGGTTTATTGCAGTTTTAGCCTCCCACCTGCTTTTCAGGAAAGCAGAAGAGTTTCTGAGAGTCAGCATAAGGCTGTGTCACCCTTTCAGCTCTGTTTTATGAGGCCTTTTCTGCCAGATTCCCATTTTTGAAAGGGCATAGGGGTAATGAAGGAAAACTTCAAATAGGATTTGCACTTGATACACATTATTCCTGGAGAGGTGCTAACCTTTTCCCTGTTTCTTTTCAACACTCAAGTGGGTGGACCAAACTGGTTTGCTTCCACAAAGGAAAACCATTCATTCCGTGGAGGCTGGAAGTGAGTCTGGCTTGGAGCGGAGCAGGCTGCGGATTCAGGACCGAGAGCTGCAGGAGATCTCGGATGATGGTTGGTGCCTCAGCCTGCACCAGCCTTGGGCTTCCTTACTTGTGAGAGGAATCAAAAGGTGAAGGTATCCAGGCAGCTCCTGCTCCACAGGGAAGGTGGGAAGTTGTGTTCCTCAGAGGATCTCTGTGGACCCACTGACTCTGTACATGAACTGATACCTGTGATAGCTCCAGGTGTGGAAGCTGTGCTTCTTCTTCCAGTGTAATGATGGGTTGAGGAGCTGGAGAAACCTTGTTTTTTGGGATAGTACCTAACCTGTAAGGGACAAGTTTCTTCACAGTGGGTGAATGTAGAGAGAGGCTGAGATTTCACTGCTATAGTTGGGGCGTTCTTGTGTGGAATTTGAAAAGCAAATAAGGTAACCACTTGAAATATGTTCTGGGTTTTTGTTCAGCATGAAGAAGGCAACAGTGGCACCAGGCTTTGTTTAAAAGAAACCCAACCCTTGCCACTACCTTCCCCCTCTGGGCTGGGAATTGGTTTACAAAAAGAAGCTCCTACTGTTAACAGTGAACAAAAAGTCATCTTCAGCCTTTTTTTCCCTTCAGCACATTTCTCATTTTGGAGAGCGAAGCTTTTCTACTTCCCAAGCTAAAGATGCTATAAATCTTAATGTGCCCGATCCTGCATCCAGGTGTTCTGGGGTTGCTCCAGCCACTCTGGTACAGCTGCAGAATTCCAGGATCTCCAGACAACTGTTCCATGCAGAGACCTAGTCCTTTCTTGCTCCTTTGATTGTTCCATGTGGCTTTGGGAGCTTGTGAGGGACTTTTGTGAGCAGATTGTCCTGCGTATGTGTTCTGCTGGCCCTGCTGGGGATTGATGTCCTCTAAAGCCCCAAGGACACACTGCTTTATTTGTGACATTACTTTTTGCTTATCTCAGCTTTTCTTTGTGGTCTTGACACATTGCTTGAGTTGGGATAATCAGGGCAAAGCTTAGCAGCAGGAATTGACTATGAGTGAAAAATCTGTCCACGTGGGTGATTTCTGCTGGAATTTTAGTCCTAAATTTTCCTCTGTTCTTTAGGGTGGAGGGCAGGACCTGGTACACATCTCATCGAGGGAGGTTATGGATTGCAGCTACTGCTAAAAGACCTTCCCCTCAGGAAATCTCTGAGCTGGAGGCCACCTACAGAATGCTGCTCTGGAAAGGTGAACTCCTCTCCCTGGTTCTTGGAATGATTTGGCACACTGAGCCACATAATGAGCAGTGTCAGAAATCCCTCTCTGCTGAGCAGGGAAAGCTAGATATAAATTAAATTTCCCAGCCTTAGTCCTTCATGGGGAAGATCCTGACCCGGAAAAGGCACCAAAAAGTGTTAAAATTGCTGTATATGTTCTTGTGCTTCAAAAAGTAGAGGTGCCTGGAGGAGAGGGAAGAGCACCTGGGGCTTGGAAGACCCCAGCTGTGTGTGGAATATGGGCTCCCTGAAGAGATGTTTCTTTTGCTGCAGATGTGGAATTTCCAAGTGATTATCCCTCAGGATGCCTCCTGGGCTGTGTGGACGTGACTGATTGTTTATCACAAGAGCAGTTTCAGGAGCAGGTGAGTGCAGAAATGAACCTTTCCAAGCTTGTATTACCAGCAGGTTTTTAAAGTGGTGGTCGCCTCTGGAGAAGACAATGAGTGGAAGTTTTAGATTGTGTTGAGAAGACACAAGCTATTGCAGGGATTTGTGTGGCAGAGGACATGAGGGGGCCTGGCAACTCAGGACAGCATGGAAATGTGGAAAACTCTGCAGCAGTGGTGGTGCTGTGCCATGGGACCTTGTCCCTGCCCTGTGGTGCCGGCAGCACTGACTGCCTTGTGAGGCCACTCTTGCCTTGGGATGGTTATG
The DNA here is from genome assembly GCA_026261815.1 of Monarcha castaneiventris obscurior. Classification (NCBI taxonomy): domain Eukaryota; kingdom Metazoa; phylum Chordata; class Aves; order Passeriformes; family Monarchidae; genus Monarcha; species Monarcha castaneiventris. The sequence continues at coordinate 481,817 of JAMPIT010000141.1, read as the reverse complement.
GAAACCAGGAGAGGACCCTTGGTAACTGTTGCACCTGTGATTAGAAAGGGAAGGAAGTATGATCTGGACAATTAAGGCCAGTCAGCTTCACCTTGGTCTCTAGGATCCTCATAGAGTGATTACTCTTGGAAGCTAGTTTTGGGCACATGGAGGAGGAGGACATTAGGAATAGCCAGTGTGTATTTACCTAAGGATAAACTTATGCTTGACTAACCTGATGACCTTGGATCCAATAGTTAGAGTGGAGAGTATCTGTTAACCTGCTGTCCTGGAGCAGGCACGAATCCCAGAGGAGTCATAGCCAGTAGAAGTGATTATTCCTCTTTGCATTGGTTAAGCCACATCTGGAATACGTGGGTCGCGATAAAATTGTTGATAAACTGGAGTGAATCCCATGGAGACCACAAGGGTGGCTGGGGGCTGGTAGCCCTGTGGGGAGAGGCAGGAGACAGATCTTCCACTTCCTGCAAGGAGATTATTGGGAGACAGAGCCAGGCTGCGTGCTGACGTACACGGCGGGAGGGTCATAAATTGATAGGGGAGGGTTCAATGTGGCTTAAGGAAACAAATTACCATAAGGATGGCCTCAGAAATCACCGACACGGCAGTGGGGCAGGCGTTGCCCGAGGGGTTGGACAGTCTTCACCTGGGAAGATTTTTAAGACCCAAGAGGACAAAGCCGTGGGAAGCCTCACCTGAATTCAGCATTGGCCCTGCTTTGGTTGGGAAACCTCCTGAGGCCCGAGTCTGATGATGTGACTGACTCCATGCCCAAAATCTGGAGCAGGAGCTTTCCTTCGGGTGTGTTTTATGGACTTACAAAACCTGCACTTAGCACCAAGCACAGCACGGCTGCTCCTGATCCCATTTCATCCTTGTTCACTCCACTGCCCCTTGTGTATGTCAGGTTTGGTCTAGTGGGAATCACCAAACTGTTGCTGTTCTCACCGCGGCCAAGTAGAGAAATGACACGGAATCCAGGCTCAGGGATAAATGGAAGCGATTTAATAATTTTTCCAAAGGTTTTTAATGTGTTAGTTCGCAAGAGTGTGTTAAATGGCATAGGGTAATTGGTCTTTTGGCCATCCACTCCTTGAGGGGATTGGCCGAGTTCTAAGACACTCATTCCTAAATATTTGTCTAGTTAAAGCCATAACAATACTGCAAAACAACCTGCAGGTGCAAGAAGTTTACAATACTGTAACATTGTTTGAAATAATCTGCATGGGAAAGACACAACTCTCACAAAATGCTGCAGGGAGCTGAAGAGATTCTCTGCTGAAGCTTTTTCAGTATCCATACCAAACCATGTAGGGCTTGATAGTGAACCATGACCATCTTGTGAGGTAGAATAGATGGATTCTTTGGGAAGGAGTCCACCAGGGTGATCTTACTGTGACGAGGTGGAGAGGCAGCAGGAGTTGGGGCTGTTTCTCAGGAAGTGCTCCTTTGGCTTTCCCAGACCCTGTGAGGTTTTTAGCAGGGGGAGATGCCTGGAAAGACAGAGAGTGTATTTCTGGTGGGGTTGTGTCTGTTAGTCACAGGGGGAAGGCAGAGAGGTTGGAGTATGAGCAGCAGAGGGAGCTTTGGGACTAGAATACCATGAAACCTACGGGAGTATTTGGCACGGTATGGGAACAAACCTTGGGAGGGAGAGAGAGGAAGGGACACCAAGGCCACTGTAGGGATTTCCTTTTGTAGCTTCCGCTAATTTGCAGTTTGGGCTTCAGTGGAGATTCCTGTCCATCTCCTGCTGTCTGTAACAGTGGTGAAAAAATAGATGCTGGTCTCTTACAAGTACTTTTCTGTCTGTCACAATCCCTCCTCTTCCTTTGTGGATGTGTTCTTCAGGCATCGGTAGAATGGCTGTGACAGCATCTCTGATCTGGGAATTGTGCTGTAGGTAACTAGCTTTAATCTTCCCATGGAAGACCCTCACAATTATCCACGTTCTCTGGAAATCCCTCCCAGTTTGCTGGCACTGCTTGGCCGCAGAGGCATTGGAGGCAGAGCAGTGTATTCCAGGAGCACCATTATCCAACCTGTTAATGACAGATTTCCCTTTCTCCTCAATGCTCTGGCATTTCCCGGGTTGCATTTCTCTGGCTTTTTGCTGCTCCTGTATTGCAAACTACTTATAATTTCTAATTTCCTGCCTTTTTACTGGTTTTGTCCATTTTTCCCAGGATTCCTTTAAGCAGCGTTAATTTCCCTCACTTGTGAGCTTAAATCCAGAGATCTGAGCCTTTCTGCAGTTGCTTTCTGAGGAAATGTCTGGTTTTGTGGGTTCTCAGGAGCAGCAAGTGCATCTGAAGGAAGCTGAGCTGGATTTAATTGCAAATATCAGCAAGATGACAAAGTGTGCAGCACCAGCTCAGAAATCCGAGTTGGGTCTCGCCGGGAGTAAGAAATTCCTGTTGCTCACATGGGTGTTTCAGCCCGGGTTCATCAGCAGCATCAGCACTGTGTTCCAGCCATTTCCTGGTGTGCAAAGACTCCCTGTAGCTCAGGGAGAGAGGCAAGGAACATGATGCTTTTTCACCACTTAGGGCGTGCAGAAACATTGGATATTTTCAAGGAATGTGTGAGCAGGAGAGGGGAGGTAATGCAGAGCAGAGACCTCTCAGGGACTGAGCCGCTGTGCAGCTTTTCCAGGCGCTGTGCTTTGACTCACACCTCTCCTCCTCATCACCTCCCGTTTGAGGCTTCTGCATGTTCCAGAAGAAATAATTTCACAAGTGCAGGGCGAGCCTCACTTGCAGGTTATACCATCCTCCCGAGGATGAAATAGTTCCTGGCTTGCTCATGGTGTTTTGGTGGTGATCCAGTGTTTTTTGGCAGCCACAGAAGCTTGGTTTGACTCTTGTGACTATTTGTTCCCATAGGCAAGGGAGACTCTTCCTGGTCTTGGGTCTATTTTTCTTCGTCCTCGGTGTGTTCACCTGGAGAAGAGAAGGCTCCAAGGCCCTCCAGTGCCTTAAGGGGCTCCAGGAGAGCTGGAGAGGGGCTGGGGACAAGGAGTGCCCAGACATGGGGGAATGGCTTCCCACTGCCAGAGGGCAGGCTTAGATGAGATATTGGGAAGGAATTCTTCCCTGTGAGGGTGATGGGGCCCTGGCACAGGGTGCTGGGGCTGCCCCTGGATGTGTCGAAGACCAGGTTGGATGGGGCTTGGAGCATCCTGGGCTAGTGGAAGGTGTCCCTGCCCATGGCAGGGGGTGGAATGGGATGAGCTTTAAGGTCGTTGCAACCCAATCCAGTCTGTGATTCCATGGCTTTGTGGTCTGTCCCCACTGTGACTCTTCCATTATCTTTCAGCCCTTTCACTGCTGTCACCCACTCCCTGTTTAGCACTGTCTGCAGATTTAATTTCCCTGCTGTTTGCATCCTCTCTCGGGCTGCTAATGAAGATGTTGCGGCACCCCGCTGGTATTTTTCTATCATTACCCTCATTTAATTTTATTTTTTTTTACACTTGTGCTCAAAAAACCAAAATTAAGCAATGCTGCCCTAGCAGAGTCAGGCCCATTCCCTGCCAGAGCTCTTGCATTATGACCAGGGAGGGGTTATTTATCCACATTTTTACTGCACATGTGAGCCTGGCCTTTCATCACCACTCAGAGGGGGCAGTCCTACCTTCCTCTGACCTACCTGCAGCATTTGAGGCCCAACTGATAATGCTGAGATGGTTTGCAGATCCTGAGGACGTGTGGGAAGGGGTGATGGAACAGGATCTGGAATGCTGGAGCTGGCAGGGAGCAGAGGAAGAGTAGAGATGTCCTTGGGGTTAGGATCAGTGGCACATCAGATACCCTAATCCCAGCTGTGCTGCCTATTGCATGAACTAGTTAAATCTGCTCCTCTGGGTCTCTTTCCCACATGGAAAATAAAGCGGTTCTTCCAGTCAGAGGTTAGTTACACCACATTTTACTGCTCAGAGCTGTGATCTTTGGCTTGAAGCTGCTCTGGCAACAGAAGTTGTGCTCAGGAGGGTGCAGCCCAGGTGTCCAGCGTCACCTGCTTTGTTCTCAGGGAACCGAAACAGGAGCTGCTTCCTGAACTCAGCCCTGGTTGCCTGGTGCCTGGAGATCCCTCTGAAATCTCAGGATTTTCAGTTGAGCTTTGCACATCTTGCCCCTCCTCAGAGTACATTCTGGGCTCATTTCCTTCTCTCGCTGGCAGCAACCCAAAAATCCCTGCTCAAGACCAGAATGATCCCTTTGTTACACTTTTCAGCTAGAGGTGACCTGGAAACTTCTTTTCCCCCTTGGAGATCCAAGTGTTCACTATGGCTTTTCTCTGCTCCGGGGCTGACGTCACCGACACCTTGGGCAGAGCAAGGAGCTGCCCTTGTTTTCCTGCATGAGGTGTCAGTGACTTCAGCAGCGCCCACTTGGGATCTGTGGGATGGGGCAGGCAGGGCTTGGCACAGGACTAAAGCCAGCAGGGAAGTGTTTACACTGATGCCATTTCCATGGGCTCTGAAGTCCATGTTCATTTTGCTAATGACTTTGATCTGAGAGACTGTTTAACTGGAAAAAGAGCATTTCCTGCTGCTGTTTTGGTGGCTGATAGGTGTGTTTTGGCTTATTTTGAGTGCAGACACACACACGCCAATATCTGAATGGAGCTATTGTACTGGGCTGAAATACTGGCTAATTTTGTTTGATGGGAGTTAAGTGTTTATTTTTCATTTCTAGGCGATCACTTAGTGTCCTAAATCTGCACAGGGGAACACGTAGAAGTTATTTTTGTGCCACGAGATTGCAACTATCATTTAAATAGGCTCCAGCTTTCCCACTCAGGAAATTTGGGTTTAAACTCTTGGCCTCCTCTTCCCTCTCTGGTGAAAAGAACAACCAAAAAAATGAGACTCAGGTGCCCAGTGTACAGGACTCACTTTAGATTCTCAAACAGGAGTGAAGAAGGGTAGAGGCTTTCTATATTTAGACTCCAGAAGGTGCCTGTTTAGATTATCTCCAAATAAAGGAACAATAGCCCTCTGGGAATATTTTCCTGAGGAGTTAATGGGAGGGAGAAACACAAACAGAGATATTGATGTGTACTTCTAAGAACAGTATAAATGCACAGAGACTTTTTATGAGGACCTGGTCCCTGAAGGAGAGGTTTCCTAGTGCCAGCTCCGAGCGAGACAAATGCTTGTTTGTGTGGTGCTGTGGCTGTCCTGGCACCTTCCTTGCCTCCACCACCGGGATGTTTGCCTTCTCATTCCTGAGGCACCTCTCCCAGTGAAGGATTTTTAGCTAGGTCAAATATCCTTCCTTCTGGAGCAGTCTACGTGGCTGTTAATGATTGCAATTCATGAAAGGCCTTTGAACTTTACAGGTCCCTGCATTCTCCTGAGCTGAATTTGTCTTTTCTGTATAGCCAGATGCCAGATCCAGTGGTGTCAGGCATTAGGCTGGCTCACAGGGTGATGCATTTCTTTAATTCAAGTTCTCACCCCACAAAATCCCCTGGTTCGTGGTTTTGGGAGCAGAGCAGGAATGCAGCTGGTTTGGATTAGAGACGGTAAGAGCTGGGGGAGTTTTTCCATATGGGAAGTGCTTTGGTTTTCATCAGAGGCTCTTCTGAGGCTCCAGCTGCCTTGCATAAGCCAGCAGGTTTGCTCAGGCCACTGCTCAGGCTGTTAAGATGAAGGAGAGATTGTCACTTGATGATGATTAATTTAGGAATGCATTAGCATGCCAAAGAAATCGAATGATAGAGGCCTGCTTGCCCTCTCCTCTGGTTTCCTAGGCCCAAGGGAAAAAGCAAAGCCAAGGCTGAAGCATATGACTTAATTAATGATGACTGTGGACTTCGCCTCTGCTACCATTTCAGCAAACTACTCACGAGCTGGCAGGGCCTTTTCCCTCTCTCAGATGTGGTCACTGATACTTGCTGCCTTCTCAGTGTTTGGGTTTTATTTAGTTCTGAAACTGAGGGTTAGATAAAACTGACCCGGAGCCCCAGGTCAGGTGCCCCACTGCCTCCCAGTCCAGGTTGAGCTGTGACCACCCTTTCCGTGGTGACCCCAAATGATGTGTCAGCTACAAAATACAACCCCCACAGTTGTACATGGGGAGTGCCCAAGGACTCTGCTTGCTTAAGCTTTTGTTGGTGTGTCATTGATTTCCTAACCCTGAACAGACCGGTTGCTCCGATGCGTTTCCTGGTCCTGTGAGAAATCCCATTCCGTTTGAGAGGTTGAATCAATCCTGGGAGCAGCTGGCAGCATCACACCTCCCTTGGGAGCAGCAGCAAGGGTCAACATGATGAGAGGCAGCTGCACACGTGAACCAGGGCAGGGACACAGGTGCACAGGGCCTGTTCCCAAAGTTTGGGTTTTCCAGCTTGGTTGCATGTCCTATCCCTGTGCTTCCCAGCTCTGATTATGAAAAGACTTTGTGAAGCTGCTTGAAGTCTGACTGTGTCTCGCCAGGCGCAGATCCATGAGGTGCCCTGGTTCCCCTTGTCTCCTCCTCCCCACTGCTTTTTCCTTCCCTTTGCCAGGTCTGTTCGATGGTGTGGATGGTGGGGCTGCATTGGAGCTGAGCTTAGCCCTGCCCCTGCTGTCTCTTGGCACGGGGGGATGAAAACAGCTCTTTCAGCCTAGTACATTCCCAAATCTTTTTCCAAGTCCACCCAGTTTCTCCTGAACTGGTTGTCAGGTGCTCTATAAACATGTCCAGCCCTTCCAGGGTTTACCATGGGTGGGTGTTGTCCTGGGCTGGTATTTGAGCCGCAGGAGGTTGTTGGTGGCTGTAGGTCCTGCGACGCCGGTTCAGGGAGAGCTGGGGAATGCAGCGGCTGTTGCTGGCACCGCTGGGTCCTCTGGGTCTCCCACAGACTGGAGCCCTGGCACGCTGCTCTGAGTGCACCAGCACAAGTTTGAATTTTAAATCTACATTTCAAAGTCCTGTTATTACTTACTATGTTTTAATTGCTTCCCCTGCCCTTCAAATCAAAGTACAGCCTGTGGTGTAGGAACACCATGATGAGAGCTGGGCTCCGGGCTGGGGGCAGAGAGCACCCACTGGATGGATCCGCCCAGCCGGGGAAGGATCCTGCGGCGATCCCAGCCTGCTGTGCCTGGATCTGGTTGTGTACCAGCCAGGCGTGCGAGGGGCAGAGCAGCCGAGGACTGCCAGGCATTGTGGTGGGAAGAAGGGGAAAGGAAGGCAGGCTTGCAAAATTCCTTGTGCATCCTGGTGCAGGGAGCATGTGCCAGCACACGAGCTGCCAGCAGCAGCTGTAAGCGCTCAGGAACAGCAGGGAGGATGTTGACTGCAACAATGCATCAAGGCTGCGGTTTGTAACCTCAATAGTCAGGCAGTTAACTTTTTTTCTCTTTTTTTTAACAAAGACATTTTGATTGCCAAATCCATAACCATTAGCAGCTGTGGTTTTGAGCTGTTTCTTCCTCACACGTTGCAGTCTAGACCTGACAGGCTTTCAAACAAAAGTTTGGCTGACGGCTTTTGTTTGGATTTCTTAGTGATCCTGCTTTTTTTTCCTTCTTTTTGCATTCTGTTGATTTGGATTGGGTATCCCTTTGCTAACGCAGCCTCTGTGGAGCAGCTCTGCTGCATCCCCGAGCTCTTCCATGGCCAAGGACAGCTTGTAGTGTTCCTTGGGTGCGTGTTCTGGATGTTTCTGCCTCAAGCTAGAAAATTTGGCATTTCTAGAAACTTGGATCTGCTTTCGGGTTTCTGTTTAGGAAAATGTTACATTTCTCATGGGCCAGAGGCTGGTTGGCCTATGACCTTAAAAGATGGTGCTTGAGAACGTGCTTAGAGTTGGAAGTGTGATGCGAGACTGTGTCATGAGGGGGATCAAAGCTCAGAGCAAAGTGCTTGGTGCTCTGCGAGTGCTTTCCAGGACTGGAGGGCTGAGTCAGGAGGTGACACAGCAGTGGTAAGCCTGGATCTGCTGTTCGCAGTTGGGCGTCACCTTCGGGTGAATGTGCCCTGGAGCACTCAGGGTGAAGGCTGTGTTGGGAAAATTGGCTGGATAATTCGCCAAAGGGAATGTCCTTGTAAAGAGATGATGGAGACCACTGCTGTTGGAACAACAGAGAGGGAACTGATGCTCTTAAACCACTCTCCTTGGAAAAGTGACAGGTCAGATGTGGCTTGGGCACAGTGGCACCCACATCCAGTTAAGTATCGTCTCTCATTTTTGGTGGCTTCATTTTTCCTGGATCCATGTGTTCGTGGTGCGGGTATTGCTGCAAGTGCCCCTATTTGGCTGCAGCACCCCCGTCACTCCCAAAAAGCTGCCCATTTTCTTTTTGCTTTTGCAAACCACTGAAGAAATATTTTCTAGCTGGATGGTGAGCAATTTCCCTCCGGAGAGAAGGAGAAAATGGCTGTTTAGTAGTTAATTACCTGTTACGTTGCTCTGACAGTGGTGAAGCTTATGAGGCATGAAAGAAGAGCACATCTGCCTGTCCCACAAATCACCAAGAAAACGGGGTGAAGGAAGTTGGGCTCCCAGGGGATCCCTTGCATCCCACTCCTCTTTTTGCACGTGGTCAAGGGGTGTCTCCAACACCCAGGAAGAGCCCAGTGTGTGTTTCTGCCTGCTGGGGGGAGCTGATTTATTGCCACTGCTGGTTCCAGCAGCCCCGCTCTTTCAGAGGGAATGCTGCCTCCACCAGGACGATTTTTTCCCCTTTGAATGCATTTTATGGTGAACTCTCTTGCCAACACATGGGCTCTGCTTGCTTTTATTCTTTCCAGACAGTGTTGCTTTCCAGTGCTGCCTCTTTTATTCTGAAGCTCTTGGAAAGCAGCAGGGAAATGAAGGCTGGAGCGGGTGTCCTGGCCCGGCGCTGCCTGGCAGAGCGAGCCGTGTTTTCCCTGTTGTTCACTGAGGAGCCACGCCAGGAAAATGATTCACCCCTTTCCATTATGAACCTTGCAAGCATCTCCTCGCTGCTGGTGCCCCTGGCAGCTGTAAGATGGAGAGAGTGGCAGTGACCAGGGGAAGGACCACAGGTTCCAGCGTGCAATTCTCTGCCACGCTCCAGCTAACTGGGATGTGCGCTCCATGGCAAGGAAAGCAGAGAACTCAGGCTGCATTGCAGGGCTCCATTGGCTGGCATAGTGTGTGAAACCGGGGCTATTCCCACCCCTTTGTGTCCCGAGGCCTTAATGAGAGCAAGAATGCTCCTGGAGGGTCGCTAAAGAAGCTGCCAGGAGCGCTCGGGCTTTGTGCTGCGCAGAGCTGCTGCTCCATGCACACGGTGCCTTTGTTCCTGCCTCGGATGCACCAGAGCACAGCTCATCTCGTTAGTGATGGTTTGGCTTCCCCCCAGGACGTTTTCCTTCTGCTCTTTCCATTCCCCTGCCTTCGGGTCACGGCAGTTGGGTTCAAGCCAGCGCAGTTTATTGGGGAGGAGTGCAGCAGTCGAGGGGTTTGGGATGGCCCTTCTCCATGTTTTTTTTCTCCTGTGGAGATGGAATCAGGATGAGCAAGGGGTCCCAAATGCTGTGTTGGTACCAGCAATGCTGGGTGAGCCTGCGTGGCCACGGCATCCTGCTGCAGGCTTTACCTAAATTGGGAAAAAATAATTTAACAGATTGGTGTGGGGGGAAATATAAAGCAGGAATTTTTTTTGTCAGATGTCAGAGAAGGTGGGTTCATGTCTCTGCTGGCTCTGAGCTGGCTTGTCCCCTCCTTTGCTCTTTTGCTGTGGGCTGTGGAGCGGGAGGCTGGCAGCCCTGCTGCTATTCCTGGTGGTGACAAGCTGGTGATGGGAGACGAGGGATGGCAAAAACAAAGTGTAGGGAACATTCAGTAGCAATTATCCCCGCTTGCAGCTTGAGCTGGGTGGCTGTTGGGGACATCTGATAACCACTTAATGCATGTTCAAAGCGCTGGCTCTGGCGTGAGGGTGAGTCTGGTGGCCGGTTTTCGGAGGAGCCCATTGCTCAGCTCCCCTTTCCAGCTTCATTTAACCTCAAGCTCTTCCTGCGGGTGTTAAGCTGCCTTGAGATTTGCTTTTCTCTTCCCTCCCACCTAATCTTCTCACAACCGGGATCTTCCAAACCTGTTAGCAGCAAACTGAAGCCCAGCTGGAGAGGTGGGATGAGCAGGGGGGGCAGTGGTTGCGTGGAGGCCGTGTGTGGAGCACGTCTGTGGGGTATTGGTGTGAAGCAGTGGGAGGAGCAGCTCTTGGTGAGCCATGTCGGCTGTTTGCAGCCCATGGAGCCCACTGACCTCCCACCTGCCTTGTCACCAGCCGGCTACAAGGTGGCAGAAGGTCTGAAAGGAGGCTGAATAATTTTTTTCACACTGTAGTTGCATTGCATAACCCCTCTCTTTCGAGCTTCCCTGCTCATCTGCAGAATTGGAGGAGGGTGGGTTTGCTCCTTGAGGGATAATCTGGCCTCTGGACTGTGTCTGTTGTAGCCACCTTCTCCTAAATGCCAAGTTGCTTCCAGGTAGAGGCTGTGTAAAGCAGGAGTACCAGCACCTGTCTTATTAACACCCCAAGATGAGGATGATGAGTGCTGTTGAATTTAAGAAGGGACATTCACCATCAGACTGCTGGCTGGGTTTGATTCTTGGTCTCTGGAAGAGAGGAAGCATGGTTTCCCTCTGAATTGACCTCTTATTTGAAAAACTGCTCTTGAAGATTGTCTTTACTGGGGATCACAGAATCCCAGACTGGTTTAGGTTGGGAGTGACCTTAAAGTTCATCTCATTTCACCCCCTGCCATGGGGTGAAACACACCTGCCGCTAGACCAGGTTGCTCCAAGCCCTGTCCAGCCTGACCAGTATGACAGGATATGCTCTCTCCTCTCACTCTGCCACACCAGCTGTGGATTTTGAGCTTTTTTTCCAAGCTCAGGTTTGTGATGATGGGCTGCCTGTGGGGTGGAGTAGTTGGGACTAAATTTGTTCTCAGTCTCCTAAACTTCCTGCATTGCAGACACAGTAGAGTGACTTGACTGACCTTTCACAGCAGAAACAGTGAGAAATGAGGTTTTGGTACATAAACTTGGGCAGCTTTGGAAAATGTAACAGAGGCAAACCTGTTTAGTGTCTTGGTGGCATTGTCTCCACTGAGAGTGGAGCTACCTAAATTCTGTGGGATGAATGAATGGAATGTACTCATGGAAGGGACTGGGGGAAGAAGGGAGCCTTAAATGTAGTGGCTGGATGAGGGGCTCCTCCCCTGCCTCCTGGGAGTGAGATGCCAGAGGAAAGACCAAAGCTTTTTAAAATGCGGGACATGAAGGGATTTGGCTCACGGACAGAAAGGCACCCTGGGAGCAAAGATGAAAGGCTGTGGTGTGGAAGTGGGAATCCCAGTCACAGCTGTGGCATCCAACTTGGCCTTGGGATCGGATTGAGCTGGAACTGTTGGAGCTGAAAGCTTGATCCTGGTTTTGGATGAAAGCTGTCAGTGGAGAAACTGACCTGGCAATTGCTTTCACTGCTGATGCCTGTTTGGGAGATGTTCCTTGGATGGGGCTGTAAAGGGTGTGAGGGGGACATGGTGATGTCCAGGTCCACCTGGGAGATGGTGGCTGAGGGGATTTGGGAAGCAGCAGGACCTCTGCAACACACCTGTCCTGGCTGCCCCACCTGGCTGAAGAAGCCACGGGCTGAGCCAGGTGTAGTGGAGCAGGGATGGATCACCTCTGTGGCCAAGTTTGGGTGGCCTTTGGGGGCCGTGCTTGTCCTCAGGTCCTCCAGCCACAGAGGTGCCACCAGTCACCCGTGTGATGCTGAGAGTGACAAAGCAGTGCCAGCATTTCACACTCCACAGGCGTTGGCCGGGTATATTCATGTTGGCTCTTCCTAACCTTCCAAGATCCTCCTTCCCTGCAGATGGGAAATGAAAATCCTTGGCATGGGCGTGCAGCAGTGGAAGCAAGTCAAGTAAGGTGACTCAGCCAAAAAAAAAACAGAGAGGAAGAAACCTGTCCAAGCCTGGGTTGGTGCAGGGGGGCATCGGCGTGCGATGTGGATCGGCACGGCTCCTCCTCCCCAGCACGGAGCTGCATGGAGCAGCTGAGTGCTTGTACATCTCTTACTCAGTGCACAGCTCTTACGTGCTGTTGTGAAATGAGAGGGCTTGGAAGTGCTGATTGATCCAATCCCATCGTTGGGCTTCTGTAAGTCTCCCTGAACTCCTGGCAATGCTGCCAAACCCTGCTGCAGTGTGGGGAGAGCGGGTCGCTCCCTGCTTCCCTCGCCGTGCCCAGCTGTTCCAGGGCAAATCCAAACTCAGCTTGGCAGGTTGGTGAGAGCTTTTCAAACACTCGGCCTAGGAGTCATTTGTTAGTAACAAATGGGGGATTTGCCAGGACACGCAGTTCCATCTGGTCTGGCATCCTGTCCCCTCCAGCAGCCTTGACGGATCTGCTCAAGGAAGGCAGGGGAGCAGGAAAAAAAAGAAGGCAGTTTTCCCATGGAAGGAAAACCACTTCCGCAGTCTGTTTGAGCAGGGTTTCCTGGGCTGGAGCACTCTTGTGGCATGCTCTGGCCTCAGCGCTTGTCAGCACCAGCTCTGCAGCTCATGGACAATCTGAGGTGAGAACTGAGATACACATTTTTTATGACTGTTTTGCATTTCACCTCTGAATGCCAGAGAAGCTGAGCTGCAGCCAGCCAGGATCTTGGTGTGCTTCCCTCGTGGAGTGGGTTTTTTCTCCTTTTTCCCCACATGGTTAATAAGGGAAAAAATTTTAGAGGTCTTTTTCCAACCTAAGTGTTTCTATGATTCTATAATCTGTTTATTCTCTTCCTATGAAATTCGCTCGTCTTCAATGTGGTAAAATCCCTCCACTGACCGGCCCTGAGCTGGCCTCTCTGAGCCATCGCCTTGGTGTGTAGCAGGTGTGTTGCTTACCCTTTAGATGCAAGTGAATGTCAAAGGATGTGTGTCCCACAGCAGGACAGAGCATGCTCTCCAAATCTCAAATCCTTGTGTTTGGGATTGAGCTTTGTGGGGAACATTTGGGGATGTATCCATAGCTGGGACAGCTGGTGGTGGCCACCCTTCTGATGGTCATTTCAGGCTGGGTTTGGCAGGTTGTTTTGGTTGAGGTGCTGGTGTGCTGTCCATGACTAGTTAGGGATTAGTAGGAATACTCACATTCCCGGTCAGATGAAGCTGGGGATGCATCAGGCTGAAGATCTGTCCCTTGCTTGTCCCAGTGAACAGGTGGGCTGGTGATGGCAGGGCCCCAACCGCCTCCCTGTCAACACCCCAGGGTTCTGATCATCCTAAATCAAGTGTGAAACCACAGGGGTAGCACAGGTCAGTGCTAAAGGGGGCTGAGAGGTTTTGGGAACACCCAGGGTGAGCAGATTCAAAGAGGCAGCAAGTGCCAGCAGAGGTGCAGTGGGAAGAGGCTGAGCAAGGGGCTTGCAGAGTAAGACCCAAACCTGAAATTGTTTGGGTTTTTTTCATTAAAAGTTCTTGAAGTGGTTTAATCTGAGCTGCTATAGCCTCCATATAACCCTTGTCTTGGCTAAGATCCCTCTGTTCTTGCCCACTGAGCTCTTTCTGCACCCACACAGCTGCCCTGACTCTGCTCTCTGTGTCTCTCCGTGTTTCACAGTATCCGGACCTGAGCCAGGAGTCCGGGTCTCCATTTGTCTTTATCTGCACTAATCCCCAGGAGATGGTTCTGAAGTTTCCCATCAAAGGAAAACACAAAATCTGTAAGTAGTAAAGTTTCCCCAGATGCCCCCCTGGCCCTCAGAGCCGGCTCCCCTCGCCACCCTAGCTTGCTGTTGCCAGATGAGTTCCCAACCTTTGCCCTCTGCTCTTTGATCTGGAGGTGTTTGTTTAATGGCTCGAATACATCTGTAATATTTTTTTTTGTCTTTGGTTCCCCTTTCCCCAGATGTTGCTTCCTTCCAAATACATGCCTCTTCCTGCCTCTGCAAACACTTGGGGCGTCAAGGAGTGTTTGTGTCAGTGGCCAATCTGCTGCTGGCATCGGCCTGGGTCAGGACAGGAGTCGGTGCAGCAATGCCCAGGCAGATCCTGGCAACCTCCGTGTCCTGTAGTTCCAAATCACCTTCTTGCTCCTGAGGACAGTGAGGGCTTAAACAGCAAGAGCTGCAGGGCCAGATGGATGTTCCCCATCCGCAGGCCAGTGGGATGGGATGTCCTGGCAGAGCGCACGGGGAAGCGCCGCAGCATCTGTCCTCGCTCCACTTGCCAGCATCGTTAGTCCCTTTTACGAGCCACCAGCCCCTCCGCAGGCTGCCAGTTATTCCTGCCCGCTGCTATAAAAAGGATGGAGGAGGGATGCGGCAGCTGGGGAGCCCGCAGTCAGCTCCGTCCTTATTAGCAGCCTCCCCACCACACAGCCCGGGGAAGGCACCACACGCGCTTGCAGGGGATGTGAAAAATTAATTTGACGGGCTAAAAGCAGCAGAAGCAGGAAGAGTCTTGGCTGTTTATTCAGCAGAGCTGACAACTGGGCAATCTCCCTCCTTTCCACATGGATCCTCGGGACTAGTACCTGGGGCTCAGGAGTGCTGGGATTTCTCAGGACTGGTTAATAAGGGCTTTGTGAAGCACAGCAGAGGGTTATTTTTGTTGGCTTTGAGGGTTTTTTCCCCTCTCTGCTCAAGAGGCACCTTTCTCCCACAGTTGGGTGTTGGGGTGTTCCTGCAAAAACATTTGGTTTCTTCCTTGCCTTTTTGAGCAGCACCTGGGAGGCGCATTCAGCCAGTGGAGACCAGTGCTTGGAGAGCTGCAAGTGCTCAGATCTTGCTTGTGGCACAGTCCTTCCCGTGGGTGGGTTATTCCCAGTGCCAGTGAACAGGCAGGAGTTACTGAGGATGCAAACATCTTGGCTGTGGGAGAACAGCCTTGTGGTCGTTGCGTGCTGTCGCAGCCACTGCATCCTTTTCTTCCCTTGTTTTAACCTCTCCTTTGCTCTTGCCAGGCTCTCTCGTGTCCCTTCACTCCCACTTCTGCCTCTGTCCAGCCGTGGGTGGGAGAGGGCGAAGCTGCTGTGCAGCTCCTGCGTGTCTGCCTCGCCGGGTGCAGGTGCTGTCGGTCCCCTCCCCATCTGTCACATCATCTTCTTTGTGTTGTGACACTTTCCTGCTTGGAGAAGGATCAGTCTAACAGCCTGGAAGGAAGCCGGCTGTTCTGGCGGCTGCCTGTGCTCCCACTCCCGCTGCTGGCCCTGCCTTCCCTGCCCTCCATCCCAATAGGAGCTGTCACGGGAGCAGCGCGGGGGTACTGTGGAGCTGCATGTTCACCTCCCAGAAGGGACGTGGTCCGTCTGGGTGATATTTGTGACAGCCTAGGGAAGGAGCAGGGAAGCCTTTGACCTTTCATCAGCGCAAGGCGCTGTGTTAATAGAAGCTGGCATTGCATCCCAGGCAGTGAGAAGCTTAATTCTCCCAGCTGGAAGCAGAGCAGAGAAAAGGTGCCGGCTCACATCTCCACCTGGGCTTGCTGGCTGCCCTGGTCTCCTTGAAACCTGGCTCAAACCATGACAAAATGCCAGTTTGTCCTGTTGGGAAGCCAAGCCAGAGCAGTTTTCCTTGCCAGATAACAGCATGGACGTCGCCATAATGACATCCGGATGCTTCTCTGTTGCAAATTAGTTGTTTCTAGCAGCCTGGGGATGGGAAAAAAACCCTAACATAGCTCAATTTTTTCTGCCAGGGTTATTGTTTGTGTGGAAGGGATGGGCACAGTGTTGCATCTGGGAGCACAGCTCTCCCCAAACACATCCCCATGTAGTTTTAGTGAGGACAAAGCTCAGTGGCCTTTCTCATGGAAGATTTCCTTGAATCCAAGCAAAGCTTCCCTGAAGTGTCACTTAGAAACTTGCCTCCAACAGCCAGCGGCTGGAAGACTGTGGAGGAGCAGAGGACATGGTGTGAGATGAGAGGCCTTGAATCACTGATCAGAAAGAGCAAGGGATGCTGGGGCTTTGCCTTATTTTTAGCCTTTTCTTAAAGGTTACCTGTGTGGTGTGTGCTGTTTGTCAGCTGGAAGAGCAGAGGAGCCTCCAAGTGTTTTTGGGGTCCAGGAGAAGCAGGCAGGCACGTGAAATATAACAGCCCTGGTGACAGTAGTGGTGGTGGGGGACCAGAGCATGGAGAGAGTGTGAACTTGCTCCCTTTCTCCTGCCAAAACCATCCCTGGCGTGGGGACAGGGTGGTCTGACACACTGCTTCTGGGTGGGCTGGCTCAGCCTCCTTGGATGCCAGGGACTGGAAACAGCCCTTACAAGGAGGGGGCTTCTTCCTCATCCTTAGATGGTGGGCAGAAAGTGTTCTCTGAGGTGGCCAAGGGGATGGAGGATCTCCCAGACTGTCTTCCAAGCTGTGTTTCAGTTTTTGGATCTGTGGCATGGTGACCTGCAAACCCTCTTTGTTGAGCTGGAAGAGACATTTTCTTGGTTTGAGGAGAAGGTGATGGTCACTGGCTGGTTAAGAAGCATTTTCTCTGGAGAAGCACCTGCTTCCTGTGGCACACAGGCATTTAGCAGCAGATTCTGGAGCAGTGGCCAAAGTAGAGCTTTGGAGCCTGGTGTAGCTTGCCCCGTCTCTGTTCCCAGCTACAGAGACAGGACGAGGCTGGCATTTAGAGGATGGGAAGATGCAGGGGAGCAGCAGGAAGGCAAGTCCTGGGGAGACGTGGCATTAGAGGAGCTGGCTGCTGGCAGAGCCCCTCTGGGAAGCTGGCTCTGGGAGCTGGGAGAGCCAGCGTTTTTACAGGCAGGAAGAAGAGGACAGGGATGCTCCTCTGGGGCAGCACATCACCATGCCTGGCTTCTGTCTTCTTCAGCAGGAGTTTCCCAGAATCCCATGTTCTGGTGTCCTGCTCCTCTCCCAGGTGGGAAAGCAGAGCTGGCAGTGAAGCCACCAAGGGCTGTGAAGGACAAAGGGAGGCAGTGTCTTCTCCAGGTCCCACGGGAGCTGCTGGCTGAAGTTTTCCCTGGTGGCAAAGGCAGCAGGTGGCCTTGGAGACCACCAGCCTGGCACTTGGCCACGTGGACCAGGTGTCCCCATCACACTGGGTGCCCATTGCACCGTCATCCCAAGCTGAGAATTTGTTGTCCCCAGTCTTGGCTTCTCCTCACTCCGTGGAGAAACACGTCCCCGACATGTTGTCCCCCATCTCCTTAGAATGTGTTGACGTGCATCCCGCGGGCAGGCGCAGGGATCAGTTTCCCCCCGGTAGTGGCAGGCGAGTGCTGGATGTTAATTTACTCTCCTCCTTGCTGAATTTCCCCCTCTCCGGTGTCTCTTGGCCACGTCGGACATGCTTGCCCCTGGCTCCCCGGTGTCGCGCCTGCGGCGGGAGGCCGCAGCGGCTGGAAACGCCTGGCTCCTCAAGCAGGATAATTGGATGTGACAGGAACACACTAACTAGGAGACCTCGCTGCCTCCAGCTCATTTGCATTGCAAATAGCATTTAAAAATAAAGAGTGATGAGGGTTTGTTGTGGGGTTTTTTTTCTTTAATCCCCTCTTTACAGGGAAGCTGGATGCGAAGATCCATCAGGGAGCAAAGAAGGGGTTAATGAAGCAGAAAGCTGTGGGGTGAGCGCCGGGGAGCAGCACTGGTTCCCATGAAGCACCCAACTGCCTCTGAAGGGTGCCAGGATGGTCCTCAGCTGTGGAAAGCAGGCGCAAGATGGATCCCTGATACCAGATTGTTTTTAGGTATTGCTTTATCTCTTGTATTCCAAAAGTATTAAAAGTGACACGTTTTCACCAAAACTGGCCCCACAGCCCTGTGCTTCCGGAGAGGTCCTGTGCTGCAGACAAGGGTGGGTGGGAGATGGAGCTTGACAGGATGGGGTTCAACAATCACTGGCACCCCCAGGAGCAGTGGGTCCCAGAATGGGCATGGGCAGCTCACCGGCAGCGGCTTTGGCAGGATCTGCCTTTCCAAAGGGTGCCTGGTGGCATTTTTGGCTGGATGGGGTCAGACACATGGAGGAGAAGGGCAAGAAGCTGAGAGGATGAGGGGAATGGCTCCTAACAGCCAGAGATCCTGAGCCCTGCCAAGTGGGGATGGGAGGTTTGGGGTTAGAGGTGGGCTCTGTGCCTGCTCATAGGTGCTCTTCCAGCCCTTCGGGAGCACTGCTGAGTGCCCAACCCTACATCCTTCTGCTGATTTGTACCACGGCAGCAGCCACCCCCCAAGACCTGGCCCCCAGCAGCTGTGTGTAGAACACCTTTGCAATAAGCTGAATTTTGCCTTTTTCTCTAGTCCTTCACGCTGAGCCTCTCTGCATGTTGCTGTGTCTGTGCTCATCATGCACTGGTGCGTACTGGGCTGGGATCCCTTCATGCTGCGGGGCTCCAGGCTCTGCCTTGCCGTGGTCTAAGAGCTCCTCCTCATTACCCTGAGCCCACCCTGCTCTGGTGGGGGATGGAGTGACCCCCCCAGCGCTCCCAGCATCCCTTCTCCTCCTCTTTCCCAGGAATGCGGTGGGAGCTGCCAGCTTGATTGCTTGGCACAGTCCCTGGGTGTAGGCTATCCTAGCCCTCTACCCCATGGGAGAGGAGGAGGAGGGTGCGAAGCCTTCGTGCTGCAGCACTGGAAATCGTCCCATGCCATTTGCCCTGGGAGTTGTCTTCTGGCTCCATTTGCTGCCTGTGGGATCTCTGAGGTGCTGGAAAGGGTGGGGCTGGATCCAATGCCCACCCATGTTATTCCTTGGTGGTAAAACTCTCGTGTGTGTTTCAGCCCTGAGCTGCCCGCGATCGGCACAGAGTTTATGGTGTGGGAACTGCTGTTCGATGTGGCCAAGGACGATTGGATTCTCCTGCTTCCTTCCTCTTCTGGCTCCATCCCCCCATCTGCTCTGTCCTTTGTGTCCCACCACTGTGGTCCAGTCAGCTGTGCTGGGATTCCTGGAGACTTCCCTGCACTCTTGTTACATGGAGATCCTACTGTCTTGGTGGATATCCCTTGAGAGTGATGGGAAATACCTACGGTGCCAATAGGAGCAGAGCTGGAGAGGGATGGAGGGCTTGGGGGGTCATCCTGGGGACCTGGTGCCTTGGGGAGAAGGAGGCAGGAGAGGCCTTCCTTGTGGACTGTGTGAGAGAGGCAGAACACAGAGGGTTGCAAGTCTGAGCACCTAGGGATGAGGTGCCAGGCTGGCTCCAGCTGGTGCAGCCCCAGCTCCTGCTCCTGTCCAGGAGTGCAGCACCATCAGACAAGACCATGGCAAAGTGGGATCTTGTACCAACTCTGTCATCCCATAAAATCCCACCTGCCCATTACACCTAGTGCCTGTTGAAATCCCCATCCCAAGGTGCTCCTCCCCCAGATGGGTCACCCATCCCATGCCTGAGTCAGGCTTTAATATGAGCCCATGATTTGGCTCCATATTAAGCCAGATCCATCTCCTGCATCCACCTCTGACAGTGGCAGCTCCTTGTCACCTCCTTGTCCTTTGTCACTAACAGCTCACATCTATCTGCTGCCTGCAGGTTTGATCCCTAAGGGTTTCACGTCCACCGTTGTCTGTAGGATTCCGTGGGATCTCTGACAGCTGCAGGCAGGCTGGATCATAGGCCCTGCTTGTGTCATTGCAGCAATGCTGAGATCATTCCCAATGGAACTGCCTTGCCTGGCAGAGGTTTTCTTCTCCTCCTGTATTAGTGGCATCACAATTTTGCCAGGAAAGATGCACTGACCCATCCGTGGTTCGTCCTGCGTTCCTGTCTGACGCTGATTTTTCCACCCTTGGAAGCACCATTCCTGGTCTGAGATTTGCTGAACATCAACACCAAATGCCCAGAACACCTTTTACCCAATCCTTGAAAATACTTCAGTAAAAACCTGACCTGGTTTTGTTAATACAGGTTGTCTTGGAGCCTGTCAGCATTGACTCTGTGCTGTGTGAGAACATTTTTTCCTCTTCCTCGGGATAAGGAAGGATTTCTCCTCTTTCTGTCTTTTGGGCTGCAAGAATTCTGTTCTCATCCCTCTTTTCCTGTTGCTTTAAACCTCCACTGGCTCCCTCCCACCTGCCCCAGCCCCAAAAGCCAGAGAGACACTCAAGCCTCTGGCCTTCTTGGCATCCCCTCCTTTGCCAGGGATTTGGGGCTTGGGTTGTCCTTGTTTGGGACAAAAAGCATCAGAACAAATCAGCATCTCCTTTGGTGCCCTCCTGAAACCACACTGGATGGTGGCACACTCAAGGAATGGTGGCACCTCTCTGGGCTGGAATATCCACAGCAGACCCTGGCTGGGCGGATGAAGTTGGTGCTCCCCTCTCCATCTGCAGGACCCAGAGATTCCTGCGTATTCCTGCTCCAGGCACTGACAGATGCCAGCTTCGATCCTGCATCCCATCACCCATTGGCACAGCTTGCCGCACCAGTTCATCTTCCTGGTTTTGGGGTGTCATGGTGACAGAACTGGGGCATCCCCTCTGAGGTGAACCGAAATTTCCTCACCGAACAATGGGGTTGATGCTGAGGCTTGGGGAAAAGGAGTGGAGGTTTTGGGGTGTCCAGGGGCCAGGGTTGAGATGAGCTGGAATCTCCTCCCTGGTCAGCAGGGCCAGTGTTGAGACTTTGGGTGGGAAGCAGAGGGTTTAGGGGACATGTCACTTCCAGGGCATGAGAACGGCTGGGGACCTAGAAGCTCTTTCCAGAAGAGTGTTTGGAAAGGAAAAGTGGCAGCGTGGGGCACGATGTGGTGGGTTTGGGGTAGGTGTGGATGCCCCGGGGTGGTGATGACCCCCGCCTCCCGCCTTTCTGTGCTGGCTCAGGGAGCTAAAAGCGTGGCCTTGGGGGGACTGTGCTGGGCTGAGGTCTCACAAGACACCGCTCAGAGCGTGAAACACCCCAAAAAGACTCCCCCCGCCATTTCCGAGGTGGCATCACGGCGGCTCCGCCTCCTAGGGCAGGTAATGCGCCGCTCCGGGCTTTGTCTCGCTCCGGCTTCCGATCCTTCGGGCAGGGTATCCGCTCCGTGTTTTCCCGCCGCCCGGGGGCGCCGCTCCATGTTCCGCCCTCCGCGTTTTGCGCCGCGCCCGCCCCGCCCCGCCCCGCCCGGCGGACCCGGCGCGGCCTGCGCGGCGCGGCCTCAGCGCGTGGCGGCCCCGGCCGGCCCGGCCCGGCCCCGGCCCCCGGCCCGCAGCGCCGGCCCCGGCGCGGCCCGCATGGAGCGCACCTAGGGCGGACACCCCAGCGACCGGGTGAGTGCGCGCCCGGCCGGCCCCGTGCCACGCCGCCCCGCCGCGGGGGGGGTGGGGGTGGGGGTGGGGGGGCGGCAGCTGGGGCTCCCCTCGGGCCTCGGGCACCCCTTCCCCCCCGCCCCTTCCGCACGGGCCGGGCCCGGGCCGCCGCCGTGAGCCGTGACCGCCGGGACGGGGATATGTGCCCTCCCCCTTTCTTCCCTGTGACCCCCGGGAACGCGGCTGTGTCCCCCTCCCCCAGTGACCCTTGGGGACAGGGTTCTGGGTACCCGTTCTCCGGGACCATTTGGAACGGGGGTTTCAGTGCCCCCCCCCTCCGCCGCCCCGGTGACCCCTGGGAATGGGGCTGTGCCCTCCTGGGACCCTTGGGGACGGCGGTCTGTGTGCTCCCCCCCGCCTCCCGCGACCATTGGGGACGGAGATGTGTGCCTCCCCCTCCCTCACCTCTGGCCGTGGGGATGGAGCTCCGGGTGCCTCCCCACGGTACCACAGGGGACGAGGGTCTGTGTGCCCCTCGCCCGCCCCCCCGCGTGACCACGGGGGCGGTTGCGGGTCCCTCCCGAGGCCGTTAGGAAAGAGCCCCCGTGGGTGTCGTGGCCGTTGGGGGTCGGGTCCTCCCGTGAGGTGCGGGGCCCGCCTTTGCCATCGCGAGGGTCGTGCTCAGAGTCCCGGGGTCCCCACGGCTGCAAGGAGGGGTGTCCCCTGCGTGGGGTCACCGCCGTGCCAGCTTTTGCGGGGAGAATCGGGGTTGGGGGGGTGATGCAGGCGGGGAGGGGGTTCCCGAGGGGACAGTGGTGTTCCTGCGCGGAGGAGGGGGTCACCTCTCTTGACCCCCATCTCTGTGCAGGGAGGGTTTGGGGGGCACAGGAGCAGAGGGACCGCGGGAGCGGAGGTTCCCTGGACCCCAGCTCTTTTGTAGTGCCGGCAGGGGGTTCTCGGCACAAATCCCGGGAAGATTAAATGTTCCCCAATGCGTTTAGCGAGTTCCTCTGAGTTTGGGGGGGTCAGACCCCGAGAGCGGAGCCCCTCCGGGCATCAACCCTGTGGCCGGGCCGTCTGCCGGCGGCCCGGTGCCGCAGGACGAGCCGCCCTCCTTTAAGTCCTTCGAGCCCCTGTTGGCCAGCCGGGCCGGTCCGGAGGTGACCCCGCCGGTGACAACGTGGCCGGGTGTCCCGCGAGGGCTGGGGCGGCCGGCGGGGCAAGCACTCCTGCTGTGCACTCTCCCGCCCGTTGTGTACACGGGGAAGGTCACAGGTTCAGGTCTGGTCTTCGAGACTTGGCTCCCCTCCATCTCCCAGCAGCCTTCCTTTTGCCTTTCCTTTCCTTTTTCCCTCCTTTCTGGGAAGGCCCTTTCCCTTGGAGGAGGCATTAGACACTCACTTTCCAAAGCGTGCACTGAAAAGCCCCGTGGACTCTTTCCCCTTCCTTCAGAATATCCAAGGATGCTGGTGTCGGGCTGGCTTTTGGGCTCCATCGTGTGCAGGCAGTTCCTCGCCTGGACATCCTCAGGAAAACCTATTTCCATGCTTTGTGCAATGACTCCAGCATCGGATTATGCCGCACATTTCTAGCTCTTTGTTGGCAGTACGCGACCGCACATGCACGGCACTCAGAAAATCCAGGCAGCTGAATTTATTGATTAACTCTTGACCAGAAATAATTTATAATTTATTATTTTGAAGCTGTTTCAGTCGCAAAACACAAATCCTTGCCCTTTTATGCTCTCATTCATCCAGTGAGGTTTTCTCCTCTCCTGTGAGGAGGAGAAGGGAGATGTGCGCAGCACCGGGAGTGCGGCGTCTCTGTGGTGGAAAAGGACAAGGATTTAATGTTTCACCTGGGCTGGTCTGGTGTGCAGGGCAAGGGCTGCGTCTCGTTAGAGTCACTGGAGGAAATTAATTATCAAGCAAGTTGTAATGACCTGTAATTGAGTATGGCCAGAGCACGGGGAGGGGGTTTTATTCCTTTCTCCAAGCCAGGCACTCGGTCTGTGTGTTTGGTGAGTCGCCATTAGGCTGCTTGTTAGCCTCAGGGGCTGGTGTGTGTGTGCATGGAGATGTCTCTTAACACACTTGTTATCTCCATGCGTGCTGAAAGCAGTGTGAGTTTTTGGGGGGATCCACCTGTCTGTCTGTAGCCCTGTGCTGGGTGGTAGCCCCAAATAATCCCTCCCTTGCCTCAGTTTCAAAGTCCCCTCATGCTTCCTTACACCCAGCTTGTCAGATGTCGGTGGTGACGGCATTGCTTCTGCTGCCTCAAAAGCTTTTTCCCTGTAAATTGAGCTGAAAAGGTGCATTTCTGGGAAGAAGGGGCTTGCAGAGCCGGTTGAGGTGTTCTCTCATGGTATTGGAGCTACCCAACAGCTCGTGTGTCTTTATTTTGAATTAACGAGAAGGATGGACCAGAGTTTGCTCCATCTGGTGTATTCTCTTGGAGGACGGGGCTGCTTTGAATCAAAAATTGCCTCTAGGTTATATTTACAGTGTATTCTTAATTGTGATTGCATCAATTAAAGAAAACCAGGCCCTGCCTGGTCTTTCTAGCGCTTCCGTGTGGGCATCATTCCCCAGACAAAGTCGTTGTCTGTGTGTTGTGTCCAGGCCGCGACAGGTGGGAGACCCACATCTGGGATCCCACTCCTGGGCTCAGCTGGTGGTGGTTGAGGACCAAAGTCATGTGTCGTGCCTGATTTAATTGGCATTTCCATGGTGTAGGGATCTTTCTCCGCATTCTTGTTGCGGGAAGAGGAAAAGCCTTGAGCTCGACCTTGGCCAGGCTGGGAGTGGGGATGCACCTCAGCACTGTCCCGCTGCGCCCTGCACGGCGTGGCTCCGACTGGGATTAGGGCCTGTGGGCGCTGATGCAATACTAGTCCCAGATGTAATGCAATAAGCCTCTTTGTCCCCTTTATCCAGAGCATTATGTAAATAAGATGGTATTTATGGTCCCAGGTATGTTGTTCTGAGGCTGTGTGACATCCTGCGTGCGCAGCGATGCCCTTTGAGTGTTGGCTCTGCTGCTGGTGTTCCTGGCAAGAGACAGGGGTCTGCTGGGGGCAGATGCTCCTGGGGAGTGCGTCACATGCCGGCTCCCTGCGGAGAGGAGGTGAGGCTGCAGGTGACCTTGCCAGGAGCTGGTGACAGTTTAACCGTGCTTGGTTGCTTGTGTGCGGTGAAGGCAGAGAGTGGATCAGTGCTGGAGTCTGTGGGGTGGTCGTCCACTGAGGTCGTGGAGAAGTCCATGGTTATCATAGCAGGTTTCCTGCAGCATATGGACTGCTGGTTCCCCAACCGTAGATTTCAGAGAGTCACGTGTGTTCCCAAACCTGTGTTCCATTGCAGCTGATGGTGGTTTGTGGAGATATTTTTTGGGAAGCACCAAAGTCTCTAAAGCACCTGGGGATGGCCCAGGCTGTCTGCAGTTCTCCCGTGATGCCTCATCTGGTGCTTCACAGGCTCTGTACATGGGGAGAGCTTGTCCTTTTCCCTTGGGTCTTGCCTGCTTACTTGAGAAGGTCCTAATTTGGGTGCTTGTGGGTGGAGGAATGAGGATGCCACTGCATGGGGTTGCCTGACTCCATCAGGTTTTGGGGTTGGGGTGGGGATGTGTTGAGGAGCCCGTGTGGGTGTGAAGGACCTTTTCTAAGATCAAGGGTAGGTAGATGAGCTGGCTTAGAGCATGCAACTGGCCTGGGAGCTCCTTGGTGGCCACGTGCGGCTCCTGAACCAGAGCTTTGGTCACCTTGGCAGCAACTGGTCTGCTCTGTGTCCCCATGCTGGGTTGACTTGGATGAGGAAAGGTGTTGCTTTGTGTTGGGAAAGGGCAGGAAAAGAGATCCCGCTGGAATATGGCTTATTTTGCCATGCAGATGCACTTTACTGCTACTGAGGGTCGGTGCCTTGAGGTATGATGTGGTGTCAGAGGAAGGAGTGAGGTTGAACTTGAACAGTCTTACAGTAAGAAAATAGGGAATGGATGCCTGACCAGAAAACTTGCTCTGGGACTCCAGTTGCTCTTGTGATTGATTTTTTTCTTTAAAGGAAACCAATTCCCATCTGCATTGGGATGAAAAATTCAGTTTTTGAGACGAGCCAAAGAGGTTGTTTTGTTTTCTCTGCAGCTGAGTGTCCTTCACATGCACAAAACCCACTGACATAGCTGCTGAGAGTCAGCTCAGATGTGGTGTGAGGGGTATGAAAGGATGCAAGTGCAGTTTTTTATGGATGAATAAGGATAATTTCAGGACAGCCTTGATATTTTGTATTGAAACATTAAATGCCCAACTTCTACAATTCATTGCCTTGTTCATGGTGTAACGTTGTTGCTTTATGCTGCTCTTTCCCCAAGAACAGAAAAGTTTTGTGCCATTGGATTTTCCCTCTAAGATCTTCTTGGGCCACTCATTCTTCCAGTGGCTGGAATGATGAGATCTCTACAGTGCTCCATCGTGTGCAATGGGGCTATGCTGATTTATTGATAACAAAATTGATTTTAATGAATTTGCTGAGCCCATTTGTGGTTTGGATTAAACAGAGCATTGTTGGTTAAAGTGGGTCCAAAGATTTGACTTGGAGTTTTCCTGCTGCTCCTCCAAGGGGATGAAGGGTGGATCAGGAGGAGTGTGCTGTGCAGCTTTAAAGGAGTGAAAATGAGGTGTGTAATGACTTCAGTAACAGAAACCACCGTGAATCCAATAGGAGAGGAAGAATCTTGCTCATCTCTGGGAGAATTACTTCTCCTTCCCCAAAGGTTTAGTAGCCTTGTTGACATTCCTTCTTGTTCTGAGGATTTCTTGTTTATTTTTGAGGGGGTTTCACATCTAATCTGCACCTTCCCTCTGCATCCATTGCCACAAATAATTCCAAGTGCTCCAACAATTCCAAGGACTCCCCAAATAAGCCCAGCCCGCTTTGATGCATGGTTTTCGTTGGGTTTATTGTATTCCTGTGCGCTGGCTAATTCACAAAATGCAGCAATTTGCAATGGGTCATTAGCACGAATTAGCAACTTTCTGATAGATATCAGAGCTCTGCAAATGTGCTGTATTAATCTAGGAGATACACCTATTTATTATCCCTCCCAGGGAAAAAAAAAAGGCATGGTACTTGCTCTGCTTGCATTTATCCCTGTCTGCATCTGCCTTCCCTCCTCCTTTACTTCACAGTCTGGTTGTTTTTTTCCCAAAGTGTTCCCCGGCTGATGATGTGACAGGAAGAGGGATTACAGCCACACACACTGGCCTTGCTACAAACAGAGCCTCAGCTTTGGGAACCAAGGTGCCCTAATTGGTTATCGAATGAAGGGAATTAAAGGCATTAATAGGTGAAGTGGCAGCTCCTTCGGTTTTGGAGCAGTGGAGAGATGTTCATCCTCTTCTGAAGGCTGGGAAACAGCCAAGGCTGGCTGCATGCTCTGCTCCTAAAAGGAAAGATAAAGGAAATAAGGCCCAGAAGCTCTCCCTTCCCTGGGAGCAAGGAAGCCAGCGGCTGTCTGTCCTCTCCGACCAGTGCTGCTGTGCCCCTCTCCTGTTGAGGCAGGGCTGTGGCTGGGAGACACTGCTCAGATCACTGAGGTGCTCTTCCTTTGGATGAAGAAGATGGAAAAGAGATAGTGACTTTGCTGCAGAGTGGCAGTGCAGCCAGTGGTTTGCTGTTCCTGCTGTACCTCCATGGAGGGTGATCCTTGTTGGATACCTGCATCTCTGTGACCATGAGAACCCAGACTGGGTTCATGGTGGGGCTGGGGGGCCAATAGGGAGACCAGGAGCAAGGTGAGGAGCCAGGCTGCCTCCAGAGCTCTGTAGAGAAAGGGGGCTGGTGGCTGGTTCAGTAGTGTCTGCCCTGCTCCCACCAACACCCTGAGCTCGGGATGCTGCCAACACCTGGATGCCTTCCTGCATCCCTGCTGACAGCGTTGGGTGAGCAGGGGAAAAGGGCAAGCTCCCTTTTCTGGCACTTACTCCAGTGGTTATTTATGCCCGTTGGTTGTCTTTGGTCTTCACCGGGTCTTCTTTCTTCCCATCTCCGTGACTGATGCTTTGAGGATCTTTCCTGGTCGCATCCATTTTGCTGCTTCCTCTTACTGCTGGCGATCTTTCAGCCTGCATGGAGTGCTGAAGTTTGGGAACCTCTTGGGTTATTTTTATGTGCCCTCTACCTGCTTCTAGGCTGTGCGAAAGGACAGGCCACCAGTTCAGATACCTTTAGGCCTCTCATAAATCAGTTCACTTCTGCGTTGGGGTTAGCAACTATGTAACTGCACTGGTTTTAAAGCCACACTGCTCTTCCACTTTCCCAGTGGAAACCAGCTCTCTGTTCAAGGGACAGTCATTCCCCAGGTTTATCCCTATGGGAAGCACTGCAGTGCCAAGCAGATTGGCTCAGATGTCTTGTTTTGAGTGTTTAATGTTATTTTTGGCACCAGCCAGCAGCGACATGGCTGGCTGGGCCCAACAAGAATGGCCTTTAGTGGTATTAGAGGAACACCGGGGCCATGTCTGGTGCTGCCGGAACGCACTGGCTTGTCGGGGTTAGACTCACCCAAAGGGCTTCCAGGTTAATCCTGGCTGGTTATTGCTCATGGTGTTGCTTTGCTTTTGCCACTGTGTAGCTGCCAGTGGCCTGTGTGTCAGCCTTCAACAGCCAAACCCTGTGGCGTTGCTGCTCTACTCCTTGCTGGCTCCACTGCCAGTGCCTGCTGGGCACCTGCTGGGTGCCAGTGATGCTATGACACCAGAGGGAGGCACATGAGGATCATGGGGCGAGCAGGGGATGCAGATTTTGGGTGAAGATGGAGCTGTGTTTCTGGTTATTGTTAAACCATCGTGTGCAGGTCTAGGCATGGCAGTTACACATGGGTATCTTCCATCATGCAGACACAACAATGAGGGGTAAATCCTTGTTGGGCAAGGATGTTGGTAGAACTGAGAGCTGAGCTTGCAGGAGGGAAGCTGCTCTGTCGCTCTACCTACCAAATACTTTTTCTCCCATACGTGAGTTTTTCAATTCTTCTTTCTCTATACAGCTGAAAGTTTAGACACTGGGCACCAGTTTGTGCTTGTGGATGTGCGTG
Source organism: Monarcha castaneiventris obscurior (assembly GCA_026261815.1). Classification (NCBI taxonomy): domain Eukaryota; kingdom Metazoa; phylum Chordata; class Aves; order Passeriformes; family Monarchidae; genus Monarcha; species Monarcha castaneiventris. The sequence continues at coordinate 453,564 of JAMPIT010000141.1, read as the reverse complement.
CTGAGAAAGATCTTTGCCATATTCAGCTGCCCGAGATTTAGAGTCTGCAAGGTCATGCTTGCTGGAAGATGTCTATCGTGGCATTTTTGGATGAGCAGGCTGTGATCCAGAGCCTGAGCCTTGCTACTCCCTCCTCATCTCCATGGCAGAGGCTTGGGAAGGGGATGTGGCTCACACAGGACAGTGCTGTCAGAGCTGTAACAAAGCGCTGGCATGACTCTTGCCCCCACTTGTGCTGTGCTAGGTGCTCTTCGAGTCTGTGCCACTGTGTTATCCTAGCACCGCGGCGTTTCCTGCAAACCTGACTCCTACCTGGAAGGAGGTCTGTCAGCTCTCTGCAGGGGTGCTGTGTGTGCAGAACATTGCTGGACTTAAGGGCAGCTACAAAGATGAGCCATATGGAGAAGTCGAGGGGCAACAGATAAAAATTGCTCTGGGAGAGGTTTCATCTCAACATAAGAAAGAAATTTTTTACAGCCGTTCCCTGAAACAACTCCTCTCTGGGACACAGTAAGAGTTCGTGCCGGTGGAGGTTGTCAAGATGTGACTGGACAGGGTGGTAGATAATCTCCCCTGATCTCCCTTTTCCCCAGAAGGTTGGAGCAGGTGATCTTTCAAGGTCCCTTCCAACCTTCTGTGCTCTACAGTTCTATGACCCAAGTCATGTAGACATGTACGTTCAGGCTTGTGTGTAACGATGGTGCTTGCTCAGCTTCCCACCGGAGGAGTGACTCCAGCAGTGCAATTCAGTGGAGAGTGAGCAGATGTTCCAGGAAGGTGCTGTTTGCCAGCCATCCTCCACAGAAATGGAATGGAGGGTTTGTACATGGGTCTGTAGGTATCAGTGTGCCTCCTGCTTGACCTGGGGACCATGTGTTGAGGACAATGTGATGGTTCTCTTGCTGGTAGTTTTCTTGAAATATGAAGCTCTTGGACTTCCTTGTGAGTTGGTGGAGGAAATGTGAGCTGTGTTTTATTCAGTACAGAAGTAGTACCTTGAAAAGAATGCATAAGTTGAGAGACATCAAAATCAAATAACAGTAAATCTGAAAAACCGCAGGCTCTCGAGGCATGAATAGACAAAAAATTTGGACTTTGGTGATGACACTTGCAAGACTGATGGGAGGATTAAAGAGGTCTTTGTTTCAGTTTTCCCCATTTTACGATACAGAGGAAACTCTTGGTCCTCTTTGTGTTCCCCCTTTCTGTGTGCCTTGTGTGTCAGGGCTGTGTGTAGCCTGTTGGGAGTTGAGGGAAGCGAGCGGTTCTCATGATGGTGGCTTTGCTAGTCAGACGTGTTCAAGAACCCAGGGTTTTTCAGCCCTAGATCGAGTTGATCCTCATGATACTGAGGTTATAGAAGTCAAGAAGAAGCAAACGCTAGGTTTTAGCTCTTCTGGTATTTTCTTCAAACACATTGGCACCATGTGCCTGTCTTTTGTATTGACAGCTTTGCTGGACGTTGTCATGTGCTGCAGTTGTGTGCAGTGTTGCTATAAAAGTCATGTTTTAAAGTAATGAGTGAATGGGAGTGGGTGTGAGGTTGAATTTTGATCCCAGGAGCATCTTTTGCCTGATGATGAATGTGAAGATGAGGCCTGAGTATGTATGTGGGAGCACATGGTTATTGTGGCTGATAAGTCTCTGGAGCTTTGCTTCAGGTAGGGTGATTGCCTAGCTGCCCTGCACGAAAGTGGTCTCTACTCACCTCTCCACTTTCCTCCATCTCCAGCCTCTTCCAGTGACCTTGTCTGTCCTGCTTTTGTCATGCCTGGACTGAAGTATTTCAAGCTTTTCTCAAGAATGCCAACAAATGACTCATCGATTGAGCACTGCCCTATCTCAGGTTCATCTCCAGCATCAAGGCTCAGCCTTCGGAAGCTTGAGAGTCCTGGCCTAAGTTTGTTGGTGTCTCTCTGGGCGCTCTGGCTGCAGTGCATGCTGGAAGATGTAGTCTTGATGGGGTGCACCTCCATATTAAAAAAAGAAGGGTGGCTCCATTTTATTCAAATTGGGTTCAGCCTTCTCCCTCCTGGCAGCTTGCTGGTACCATCCTGCTCAGCCTTGAGAGCCATTGAAGTTCTCCCAGCGCCTTGTGTGAGCGCAGAGGTGGGAGCACAGCTCCTCCATTCAAAATCTTGCTTAATTCCACATTGAACAGCTTGTTTTGAAGCCCTGTGCCTTGGCGTGTTTTGCAACAGCTCGGACTCCCGCGGGGTGCAGGCGGTGGAAGGATCCTGCCCCTGTTGGGTGGCAGTTCTGGAGGGTGTCATGGCAAATCTCCTTTGTCTGCTACGGCCTGACTGATGTCTGGGGGAGAGCGAACCCTCCTCCCCTGCGTGATTTCTTGAGCTGAAAGCAGCAAGTGAGTGAGGAAGCTCCTTTGTGCAGATTTCTCCGTCTCCTCTTGTTCGTGCCAGCTGGCTCGCGTTCAACATTTCTCTTTTTTTCTCTCTTTTTTCTCTTCTCTCTCCCCCAGCTCTAGAGAGAGGGGGTGGGGAGAAAGGGAACATCTTAAAAAGAAATCTGCAGAAAAGGCATGGGAGTTACTTAACAAAAATCCAACCCAAACAAGCCCAGCTGGGGGATTACAGGCGCGGCAGTAGGAGCTGAGTGGGGAGTGAGTGCAGCAGCGTGGGGAAGGCAGTGTGTTCCCCCCGACTGCCCCGAGTTTTTTTAGTCGTAAAAGGAAACAAAAAGGGATCTCGTGCAGAGGCAGCGGATGGGGAGAGCAGCCGGCTGGCTGCCAGCGGCTGAAGGAATGGCCTCAGCACTGCAGCTCCTAGTGCTGCTGCCTCAGCTGGGGGCTTGTGGGGAGCCCTCTGGGGGTTTGGCAAGCTGGGGGGGCAACATCCCTTCCATGCCGCTGCCTTCGGCTCTTCCAGGAGGGAGTGGAGGGCTCTGCTCTCCAGGGTCACTGCTGGCTGGAGCAACCATCTCACCAAACCCTCCGCTCCCTGCCTTGTGCCTGCCGGAGGAAATGCTGCGTCCTGCAGATTTTCTCCCCCTCTTCCCTGTCCTCTTTGCCGCTCCTTCTTGCGGGCATTCCTGAGAGTTAATCAGGGTGAAAATTGCAGTCGGTCATGTCTGGAAGCCACCAGAGGCTGATCCTGGAGTGCTGCAGGCTGGAGCACATGGCTATGAGACAGTCTCCCTATGTGTGGGCTGGCTGCTGCCAGGAGAAGAGCTTTCTCCTACGTCTCGCCGCCCTTGGGGGGTCAATCCTTCCCAGCTTTGGTCTCCTGGCCTCTGGTAACTGGCAGAGAAAGCCGGAGTGGCACGGGCTCGGCGGGTTCTGAGCATCCTGTGCCAGTGTTAGCACATAGAGCCAAGGGCTGGTGCTGTTTCCTTGCTGCCTTTTGGAAGTGGAGCTGTTCTGGTGGAAGAACTGTCTCTAGGTGTGTGTGCAGCCCTGAAAGTGAACTTTCAGGTTTGTTTCTGAATATGGTTTGGCTCTGTCCCAGCCCGAAGATGTGGATTATAGAGGTCTCAGCACCTAATGGAGCTGAATTATTCATGTCTGGTGCTGTGTGTGTGCAGCATTCCCAAGCAGAAAGCTGTCTCCTTGTAGGATCTGCGCTCCAGGACTGCTCTTAAAATGTTTTGTTGGCAGGTCTCCAGGCCAACAAGTGAGCACATGCCTTTCATGTTGTGCGGGGATCAATCCTGCGATGGCAGGAGGTAAGGGGAAGGACACATTTACAGCTGAATCAATCTCCTCGCTCTGTTTTCTGAGATGCTGTGATTTGTGGCAGCATTACTCCCCCGGCAGGAGAGTGGGGAGGATCTGGATACCACCCGGTGCTTCTCCAGCTTGGGCAAAGCAGGTGGTGGGAAAGGCACTTCTTTCTCTGGGCCATGGGATGTGGTGGCCTATGCACCCAAAATAATGATGGTGTGGCAGGTTGGAATCCCTGGGGGTTTGGCTTGGGAGAGGGACCCCAAATGCTCCTCTGGCTGCAGAGGCTTGGCCTGCGATAGTGGAGTAGAGAAATGGGGAACTGGGATGAGAGTTTTGAGGAGGGAAAAAGCTGTGGAAAATGCTTTAGAGCCACATGCAATGGAGAATGTTCAGGAGATCCCCCCAGATCGCATTCCAGGGTCCCAGCCTTCAGCTCTGGTCTGGAAAGGGCCGATCCTTGCCCCAGTCCCTCTTCCTGTGGTGGCATGTCTGGAGTTCCCTGCCCCACTCTCATTACAACGTGCCTTTCCCCTGCTCTTGCCAATCCAGCATGTTCCTGTCCATCCTGTTTGTGGTTCCCTTCCGTCTGCATTAGCAGAGCCTGTGCTCCCTTGGCGCCTCCTCTGTAGGGTGAGGGTTTTTGCTCCTCTTGTTTTCTAACCCTTTGATTGTTCCTGTCTCTCTAATTGCCAGAGACCCAGCGGACTTCTGGGCTCCTTCTTCCTTTTGTTGTGGTAGGAGTTGGCAAAAGCAGCTGCTGTTTGCAGAGTTTCAGACAAAAGTCCCGCTCATCTGCTCTCCTTATTCCACACATATAAATAATATTTATGGAGATTTGTGTGCGTGTGTATGTGCACGTTTGGAGCAGCAAGGTTAATTCCCTGGTGGGAGTGGAGAGCTGGCTAAGCTGGTGTTGTGCAGGTGTTGATGGAGCAGGTGATGCTATGCGTGTTGCAGTACAGCCCTGCAGATTGTCTGTTTTTCCTGCCACTGCGAGGTCAGATCCTTGTCTGTTTTTCCCTCTGACCTGAGCTTGTCATGGCTGTTTGCATGCTCCAACTTTGGGTCGGCATCTCTTGGATTTGGAAACTGAACTTCATCTTCTCCTGTCAGCTCCTGTGGGTTGTTCCTGCACATCAGTGGTCATCAGTGGTCCACTGCTTCATTGGGATTGTTCCTGAATTCCATGCCTCAGCTTAAGGCTGGGAAGGGACTGGTACCAGCCAAAAATCTGGTTCATCCAGCTCGTTACTGGCCTTGCCCACCCGCACAAAGGAATTGCTGTGGATCCGTGACACAAAGAGTGTTGCGCAGGGGTGAGGTGCTCGCTGCCAGTCGCCAGCCCCATTGGTGATTTGGAGAGAGGCTCTGGAGAGGCAGGTTGATGGGGTTGGTTTGGACACACCAGCTTGGAACTGGGGAACAGGTGCTGGGGCAGGAGTAGGAAGAGGAGGAGGAGGCGGCCATAGAAACGTGCAGGGCAGCTTTGGGAAGCGACTCCGGTGCACAAAGTGATCTCCTGATTCGGCATTTTCCCTGCTGCTGAAATGAGAGGTCAGTCCTTTTCATTTCTAGCTTGCACGCAAGCCCCCCAGTTCCTGGGGTTAAAAATCTCCGTAATGACCTGTCAGAGAGCGGATTATTAGCTGTACAGAGCTGAGGATGCTGAGGGGAGCAGATGGAAAATGGTCTGGCTGCGGCAGCCTGGCTGATGAAAGAATCCCTGGCATTTTTACAGTGTTTGCATCTCTGGAAATGCACCGTGAAGCTGCTTTCCAGGCTCCTGCCTGCTGGGGTTTGAAGAAATTTGTGTGTGTGTGGTGTGGTTTGTTTTTTTTTTTACCTCTCATTTCTCTTTAAGTCACCTGTTTTTGAAGTGTCACTTGTAACTAGCACCAGGAGCAGGCAGACAGGCCTGCAGCTTGGCGGGGAAGGGGATGACAGTGCTGCTTGAGAGAAGCCTCATCCAAATGGGTGGTCAAGGATTTCTTAAGGATTCTGGAGAGCAGGCGGCCTGGCTGGGCGGTGCTGGGAAGAAGCTGTTACATGTGTTAATTATGTCTCGTCAGGGTAATTGCCAAGACTGGGGGGCTGTGTCAGGTTGCGCGTGGGTGTCTTTCTTATTTCTCTCCCTGGGAGAGAGGCTGGGAAGCAGGGAGGAGATATTTTGTGCTCACCAGGGTCAGCTGTGGCGTGGTCAGGTAGGGCTGAACCCCCACTTCCCAGTTAAGACTGGGTACTTGTACAGTTGCTTCTCTGCTTCCCGTTGGAAGCTTATCATGGCCAGAGGCAATGGTGGTGAACACCTCAAATCAGGATGCTGTGTTGCTATGCCCAGAGGTGCAGATGAGATGGGAACTCTCATGCTTCCTGCTGCGATTTGGCCTTTGGTGACTACTGCTCTGACATGTCCCAAGTGTCACAGGCACGCTGAAGCCTGGGATTTATTTCCCACCGAGGCACTTGACTTCCCTGGCGAGCAGCTCTTGTCCCTCGCAGCAAGGCTGGTGTGGAGAGGAGCCCTCCCTCTGGGTGGCATTGGCAGGAGAGGAATCAATCTTCCCTTCCAGGGGCAGCGCTCGATAATTCAGAGGGAAATGGCGAGCAGGCAAATGTGTGAGTAATGTCTCGTTGGAGCCGAGAGCCGTGACCTGCCAGGGCTGGTATTGATCGAGGACCAGTGCCAGATGGCCACTACTGCGGGGGTAGCTGTGGAGCAACCCCAGCCCAGGGGTTAGCAGAAGGATGCTGTGAGGGAGATTTGGGAGATTGGGGGTTTCACCCTGCCCAGATCTCTCCTGCCTGCAGGTGTGGCTGTCAATGATCTGCCTGCCCATGGCTCTTTGTGTGTAACCCTGTTCTCTTTGCTCTCCCTTCCAGCAGCGATGCCGTCACCTGGGCAGACCGTGACCACTGGAAGCCCCCCAAGGACGTAGGTGACCCCCAGGGCATAGAGGCAGAGGGAAGAGCCTTGAACCGTGAGGGTCCGTTAACTCTAAGATGTCCTTGAGCAGCGGAGCTTCCGGAGGGAAAGGAATTGATGCAAATCCGGTTGAGACGTATGACAGCGGGGATGAGTGGGACATTGGTGTAGGGAATCTCATCATTGACCTGGACGCTGATTTGGAGAAGGATCAGCAGAAATTGGAAATGTCGGGCTCCAAGGAGGTGGGGCTCCCGGCACCCAATGCAGTGGCGACACTACCGGATAACATCAAGTTTGTGAGCCCAGTGCCGGGCCCACAGGGCAAGGAGGGCAAATCCAAGTCGAAAAGGAGCAAGACTGGCAAGGACAGTGGGAAGCCGACCTCAGGGTCGTCCCTGTTCACTCCCAGTGAGGGAGCTGGTGGCAAGAAGGAGGCTCAAGGACGCTCTGGGGATGGTGCGAACTCAGGTGGTTTGGTGCCCGCCGTCACCCCGAAGGGCTCGGAGAAGTCGGCCAAGGCGTCTCGCAGTGTGGCTGGCTCCAAGAAGGAGAAGGAGGGCAGCTCATCCAAAAGCAAGAAGGAAAGGAGCGAGGGTGCGGGGGCTGCAGCAGAGAAGGAGCCCAGCGTGCTGCAGCCCCTGGCCCTGGCAGTGAGGGTGGGACAGTATGATGGGGGCCAGGGGACAGAGCCTGCTGCTGCTGAGCAGCTTGGGAGTATAGCTATTGACACAGGAGCTGCACTCAATCCCTTGGGAGTAAAGTCGGAGCTGGAGGATGGAGAAAGTGAGTGCCGGCAGCTGAAAAAGGTGAAGTCAGAGAAGGTAAGAAAGGTTTTGGGGCATGGGTGCTGTTGCTGCTGCTCACATGGCGTTGCTGGGACATGGTGTTGTGGGTGACAAGGGAGCAGGACTGTGTGTCTTGTACTGCTGGGGCCAGCACTGATGTGTGGCCATTGCTGCCTGGTTTTGGCATGAAGGTGGTTTGGCCGTGTGATGTGTTGGTGTCTGGACATGGTGATGGAATGACACTGGTCAAGCCCGGCTGCTGGGAACCATGTGTGAGCAAATCACCTGCAGACACTGCTCCAGGTACCATCCTGCTGTACCCTCTGAGATTCGGTTTTCCTCGGCAGTGTGGCTGTGCTGAATGAGTCCAGGCCTCTCTGGCCTCTGTCACTCTGAAGTCAAGGTGATGTCCTGATGCTTTGCCTGCTCCGTCTCCCGAGGGGACGCAAAGAGTCTGTGCTGTGCTCTGCATCCCACTGGCTTCACCTTGTGTGTCAAGGCTCCCTGCAGCTCCTGAAGGAATTTATTTCTCACCGGTTGCATCATGTGCAGAGAAGGATCCCTTAACGTGTTAGTGGATATGGGATCTGCATGGGCATGTGAGTGAGCACAAGGAGCAGGGCTGGCAGGAGTCAGCGCCTCATTCCTGGGTCTGCTGATATTCATGGGCTCTATCCCACTTGTGATCCAGGTGATTCAGGGCTGGTGGGTGGCTGTGGGTGATGTTTGACGTGTCACTCCTACTGACATGTGGCAGTGATGCTGAGCTGGCCAAGCTGCTCTTCCAGGTCATCAGGGGCACGAAAAGCCGTGCCAGTGGCAGACGGCCAGCAGGGTGAGCGGCCTCCTGTCCATCTGGGCGGTGCTGGGCTCTGGGTGGCTGCGCGGCTGTGTCTGCACGTGGCCGTTTTTCAGGACTCTTTGCTGGTTTCTGAACAATCACAGTGGCTGATGCAATTTCTGGTCCAGATGGGGAAGACTTTGAGTACATGGAGGTCTGTGCTTTCCTGTGTGCTCGCTAAACATGGGGTGTCACTGGCATGTGGGCATGTGCCTGTGAAGCCCTGTGTTTGTCACGCACAGGGTGAGCACCACAAGCATGTGCGTTCGGGTTGGCTTGGCCCTATTGCTGTCAGTATGTGCTGGGGTGCCAGGAGAGTGGCTGGGGAGTATGAGAAGCAACGCCACCATGTTTGCAGCCAGAGGTTCCCTGGGAGGATTTCTGCTTTGGCATGAGGATCACAGCGGGGGCACTGGGGTGGGTGGGGAGGGCACAGTGGCACTGGGAGAGGTGCTGAGACCAGAGATTTGTTGGGGAGCACATATGGAGAAAAGGGTGATGGGGATGGTCAGCCATGGGATAGCTCTGGGGCAAGGGCTGCTGAATAGGTTGGTGTTTCCTCCACTGGAGGGGAAGACTCCTGGGGCAGATGGTTGAAGCCTGTAAATTCAGGTGTGGAGACATGTGTTGCCTTTGTTCTGGCAGTGGAACCAAAGTGAATGAAACCAGGAGGAGCAGCAGATGCTCTTTTGCATGATGGACTGGAATGCTGCTTCTAAAAGCTGTGGATGCTGGAAGTCCACCTATGATTTGGGGCACCTGGGTGGGCTTGTGGAGGAGAAACTCATCAGGGGAGTGTACAGGGCAATGTGTTTTGGCTTGGGAAAAGCATGAGGAGGACAGAAGCTTGGGAATTGGTTTGGGAAATGCCTTAACATGCTTGGCTGTTATGCTTCCTCGTAGCCATCTGTGCTGGCTGCTGTGACAGCCAGCACTGGAGCTGGCAGGACCTTGGGTCGTACCCTGCATGGCTTTGCTGTGTTGTTACTATTAAAGATTTATTTTTTTCACTGATACAGCTGCAGAAACTCTTTGCAGTTGGAGATAGGTGGACGAGAAGCTCCACACACTCCAGTCGTGTGTGCTGGCACCTGGAAATCCCTCTGTGTCCTGGGCTCGTCACCCAGAGTGGGCAGCGGGGGAGGGGGGAATTCTGCCCTGCTCAGGTGAGACCCCACCTGCAAGAGCTGCCTCCAGCCATGGGGTCCCAACATCAGAAGAATGTGGAGCTGCTGGAGAGAGTCCAGAGGAGGCCACGGAGATGCTCTGAGGGCTGGAACCCCTTTGCTCTGGGGCCAGGCTGGGAGAGCTGGGGGTGTTCACCTGGAGAAGAGAAGGCTCCAGGGAGAGCTCAGAGCCCCTTCCAGGGCCTAAAGGGGCTCCAGGAGAGATGGAGCAGGACTTGGGATGAGGAGTTCAAGGACAAGGGGGAATGGCTTCCCACTTGCTGAAGACAGGGTTAGTTGGGATATTGGGAAGAAATTCTTCTCTGTGGGTGTGGTGAGGCCCTGGCATACGTTGCCCAGAGAAGCTGTGGCTGCCCCTGGATCCCTGGAAGTGTCCAAGGCCAGGTTGGATGGGGCTTGAAGCAATCTGGTCTAGTGGAAGGTGTCCCTGCCCAGGGCAGGGGGTGGAAAAACATGGACATTAAGGTCCCTTTCTAACCCAAATGATTCTGTCATCTTTGTGCCAACACCTGGTGAGGACCGTTCTGCCATTTTCTTTGTCCAGGTTCAGGTACAACCCCCTCGGTGAAGGCTCAGGCTGGAGGGCTGATCCCTGTTTTGAGAAGGGATATGACATCTGGATCTGCAGGAACGTGTCACTTAGGAGGAAGCATTGTCTGTGTTTCGTCAGCCTCCTGGGGGCAGCTGGATGGCTTCCTTTGGGTCGGGAAAGCCGTGGGCAAGGAGGAGAAAGGTGTCTGCATGGTAAGGGGTGGGAAAGCAGTTCTGTGTCTTGAGGAAGAGCCTGAGGCTGGGCGGATGCCTGAGGCGGGGTGGAGGACCAATGGGATGCAATGGGGGATGTGGCATTGGGCCCATCCTGTCTCCTGAAAGCTGCAGCGATGCCCCAAAAACTGGATGTGGAGTCCAAAGGACAAGCCAAGAGCAAAGGTACATGCTGTGGGAGGGAAGGCAACTCCTCCAGGCAGTGCATTGAGAGGATTAAGGCAGCAGGTTCACTGTGGCCTGGGGACAAACCCTGCCTGGGAAGCGAGAAACTTGCTCAGACTGAAACAGGAATGGCCACAACGTGACTCATCCCAACCTTTGGTCTCCCTTAGTTTGTCCTTTGCTTAACCCTGTGCTGCTCCCACTTCAGTTTCGGGCAGGGAAGCTGGTCTCCATCTGCGGATGAAGAAAGGGAGACTGTCCCTCCACTGCCTTCAGCCTGGGGTAGGCAACCTCCCTGTAATAGATGCGTGCTGAGCCAGCAGCCGCCAGCCAGAAGGCTCTCTTGTATCTCCATGGCTGGAATAACGAGCACTTTAGCAGGGAGTATTTTCCTTGATGAGGTGCTTCAATGCCGCAGCCAGCTCTTGCCCCAGCCAGCTCACCCCACTTGCCTCTACTTCTGCTTTTGTGTTCTTCCAATATCTTGCTGTAGGGTTTGGCAGCCGTTGAGTCCTTGTTGGGTGTAGGAAGGAATTTTGCTTTGGGTTTTGCCAGATACTTTTCCATGTCAGCCGGTGCTCCATGGCTCTGTGTCCATGGGTGAGTTCAACCTCACTCCCACGTCTGACAGAGCAGTGGAGCCTGTGGACATGGCCCTTGGGCTCTATGGGATGTGTTTTGCCAGAATGACCCCATGGCTCTGGTTGCTGCTTCCTGGGGTGAAGCCTTCGGAACTGAATATCCCCAATAACCTTTTTCTTGGTGTGGATGTTGGCTGTGTCCTGGCTTGTTATACACTCTCCTCGAACCCGATGCCATCAGTATGTTGGGACACACACGATAACTTCTCCAGGGATGGGGCTGATCTGAAACCCACTGGTGATAACCCTGCTGAGACCTTCCGGGGTCTCTGGGATGGGCTGAGCACCTCGAGAAGGCTTGCCTTTGGCTGTGGTCAGTGCCTGGGCAGCTCCTTGGAGCTCCAAAACATATGTGGAGGGGCAGCAGTGGGAGCTTAAAATACTTGCAGCAGGGAGAGAAAAGAGCTCGTGCTGGTGGACCCATGAGCATGGCGACCAGTGGTTGGGTCAGTCACTAGGGATGGTTGGAGCTGAGTTGGGGTTTGGTTGGGTTTGGTTTGGTTTGGGAGACACTGGTGCTGGGAGGGAACAGCAGCTCTCGGCAGGCAGCCGAGCTCAGCAAAATGGCCGTGCACAGAGAAGCAGCGCTGGTTTTGCCCCCCCCCTCCCCCCGGCCGCCGTCACGTGGCTGAGCTGGCCCTCGGGCTGGTGGCCAAGCTGGCCCCTTCCTCACCAGCCCTGCACCCACCACACTGGGCCCCTGCACCAGCTCCAAGCACTCTGGGGCGTGCTGGCCTGGCCGGGGGATGTTGAGCATTAAACAAAAGAGCCTCCCAGCTCTTGGCTGCCGCTCCGGCTTTGTTTTGATTGAGAGGTTGGTTGTTCAGCAGGAGGAGGGAGGGGGTTTTTTTTTTTTCTTTCTCTTCTGACGAGCGTCCAGATGCAACGCTGCTGCAGACAAGGGAAAGGCAAACAGAAGCCGCTGGAGACTCGGCTGTTCTGAAAAGCCTCTCTGGGTCACGTGTGCTGTGGTTTTGGACAGCCAGGAGGGTGGATTCATCCGTGTCCCTCTGCGGGAGAGGGGGTGGAAGCCACCGGTGCATTTTTTCTCCTGAACTTCTCCCAAGACACAGTGTAGTGATGCCCGGTGCGTGCTCAGAGCAGACATCCCTGCTATGGGTGACCTGATAGAGAGGGGCTGTTGTAAGATGGGGGACACTCCAGTGTGTTCACACCAAAACTGGTGGTTCCGTGGGAGGACAGTGTGGCAGCAGAGGGTGTGCTCGGGGTCAGGTGGCAATGGAGGCAGTGGGGTGGTGACACCACACCAGTGGCAGCTGCCAAAAAAGAAATACACTCAAAAAATACAGTGCACTGTCCCTGCTGCTGCTGGCTTATTCAGCAGTTTGCAGGGTAGCTTTGGTGTCACCTTTGCGGACCTTCTTGCCCTAATCCAGGGATGCAAACCTGCCTGGTGTCTCCAGTGCTGGTCCTACAGCCTCAGTGGGACGTGGGATGGACCCCCAGGTGCCAGGTGTCCTGCACCATTAATCCTTGACCTGGAGTGAAAGCATGGTTGCCTTTTTATAGCCATTTTTCTGATTTTGGGGAGAGGGATGAAGCTTGGTTGTGGATGCAGCAGCAATGATTGGGGTGAGGGATTCCTGTGTGACTCCAGCTTGAAGAGGTGAGATCTCCCAGTCCCTCTGCTGGGTCCAAGCCCAACAGGAGATGGCCATAGACTCTCTTAGAATCATTTCTTGGTGTGGGGGAGAACCAGGATGAGATGTGGGCTGGTCCCAGCCTTGTGCTTTGAAGATGTGCTTGGGATTTTGGCTGGTGTGGGGTTCCTTGTCTTGGGGCCAGAGTTTGGGTGGAGCAACTCCCAGTGGAGCTTTTTTGGTGAAAACAATTGTTGCTTTACAGACCCCCCAAAGCTGGCTTTGGAGCTGGTGTTCACCCTGTGCTTCATTTTCTCCAGGGTTCTTTAGGGCATGTGGGAAGCCCAGTGCTTGGGTAGGGACCTGCTCATGCCCAAAACCCTGGGGAGAAGTTGTTTCCCAGCCCCTTGCTCTGCAGGGCTTGTCTCTTTCTGGGGAATGGCAGCCAGCGTGACATTGGCAGCTCAGGGAGGTGGCAGGGGCATGCAGGCAGCTACCGGCTCCTGCCTGATCTGCTCGCTGTGGTTCTTTTTCTCCAGCCGTGCTGGAATCGGCTGCCTCCAGAGCTGCTGACAGGGCTGTGTTGGGAGTCCTTGGGAATGACACCACTCGTTTCCTTATCGTCCCCAGCCCCGCCGCCCGGAGCCTTCTGCTCTAGGAACAAGGCAAGAAGGGGGCATGCAGCCAACATGTGTCAAGAGCTACAAAGGAGGAAATTGGCCTCCTTCACTTCAAACTGTGGGGTTAGTGCTGGAGTTTTGGCTCCTGCTGAGAGGTTATTTATATGTGGGCTTTTTTTTATAACCACTGGATGTAGCAGGCTGGGAGTTCCAGCTGATCCCACCTCTGAAGGCTTTACAAAGGGAAAATTGCATCTCTCCCTGGTTGCTTTCCCAGATGGCAGTGTTAGGAAGGACTAAAGGGCTGAGTTAGTTTTGATGCCTGACCCATCAGCGTTGCTATATCCTGGTGAGTTGGCTGTCATGCTGAAACACAGCCTGATCTCCACCAGAACAGGCAGCAGGACATGTGGCTTCCCATCAAGGCCATGGTGGTAGGAAATTGAACAGTGCTGGGAAAGAAGAGAAAAAACCTTCCCACTCCTGAAGTGTGAGAGTGGAATGACACTGTTGTAATGAGGGGGCTGATAGAGGGGGGATGGAGGAGGAGCAGCCCCTTCTTGGCTTCCTTGGTGCAAGCGACCTGCAAATCCGCTCCCCCAGTGCTTTGATGAGAGATTTTGATGGGAAGGCCGATGGGTAATTGATCCTGCTGATTCATGGACCTGATTCCTCCCCTGAGAGCAACGGGAACTGCTGGAGATGGGTCAGATTTTGAGGCTAACGGGCTCTGGTAGACTCTGTGGTGTTTTTTGCTTTGCTTCCAGGCTGGCAGTAGCTGCTCATTAGCCTAATGACCCCAGTTACCCAGCACCATTTATATGCCGAGGGAGATTTCTTTAAAGGGAGATTTGCGCCTCTGGAGCGCTGTGCGACCCTGAAGGCTTCAAAACTCGGCGAGCTGCTCCTGAAGCCCTGCCGGGGAGCTGATGCAGGGGGAGTGTGCCAGGAATAACCCGCTAATGAGCAAAGCTGCTCCTCCACCCGGCAGCCAGGGAGGCCACGGGAAAGGGCTGCAGAGCACGGGCTGCCTGCGTTTCCCCTCCTATGCTTTTAAAGGCTGCTTGGTTGAGGATTCACTGCCTTTTTCCCTGTTTTCTGCTGGCACGACATCTTCTGTGCCACTGCTTTCACAGTGCTGCATTGCTCTGCTGCTACTCTTGAGGCTGCTTTGGGTTGGAGCTGTGAAATCCCTCTTCCCTGTGTGAATCCTCGTGTGCAGGCAACCCTGGAGATGTGTTGGGCAAGAGGGCACTTAAATCCCCAGAGCTGAAGGTGGGCAGGAGAAGAAGCAGTGGTGATTGCTGTGGACTTTCTAGGATGGTTTTGTGACATTCCTACCTCGTGGTGAGCAGTGCCTGGAGCTCGAGCACACATTGGGTGCAAGAGGAGCCACCCCAGGGCTCAGAGCTGTTGAGCAGCAGCTGGGAGAGCAGCCCAGGGCTGGGAAGCAACTGCCGGGCTCCGGAATGATTTAAAGCCACCAGCAGCCTGACGATATGTTGTATTTGGTGACAACATCTGCTCGAGATATTCCTGTCCCTGTTACTCATTCCTGCCCACGGACCAGATCAGGGAACTGATCTGATGTAAATAAACGTGCTTGGGGTTTTCTGGGGTGAGCTCAGGCTGTGGGCTGGCAGGGATGGGTGAGCTGGGATGGATGGGGCATAGACAGCGATGATGGCACTGGGGCTCAAGATGGGGGCATGGCAGTGATGGTGGCACCTGGGGTGGGGGTGGGGGCACAGCAGCTGTAGTGGCACCTGGGGCTGGAGATGGGGGCTTTGCTGGGATCATGCTGTGGTATAAAGGTTTTAGGGGCTCACTGGCCTCTCACTGGGCTCACAGTGGCTTTGACGAGCTCTGCTCAACCCAGGAGAGCACATGGTGCTTGTGCTCCCCATCTCTCCTCCTCCTGTGCTCCCAGCCTTGCCAGCTGAATGGTGCTGGCTCCATCCCAGTGTTCTGTGGGCAGGATAAATCCCTTTGCAGGAAGATGCTACCGCAGAGCTTTTGTATGGCGTGGTGATGGTGTGTACTCACGTCTGCTGACTTTTCCTGTCCTTGACACCGAAGTGGCTTTAAAACTTGATATCTAGTTTTATTTTAAAATACTGTCTGGCCCTCATTCACTTGGGGTGTCTTGGAATGTGTTGTGATGAATAGTGTTGAGAGCACGCCTGCTCTGCAGGCCTGAGCTGAAATTCTGGTTGGGATGTGGAGGTCACCATGTTTTATGTCTTGTTGAGGGGATGGGATGTGATAAAGCTCAAAAGTGGATTTTGTCTGGTGCTGAGGGAGTAAGAGAACCCCCTGGGCTGCCCTCTCTTAATTGTAGGTGCTGGAGCCTGTGTGTCTCAGTTTCCCCTGTCCTTTGCATGGGTTGGTTGCTCCTGTTAGGCTTGAGCATGGGCTTTGCTGAGGGGAGCACGAGGGTGCTCTGGGTAGAGAAGGCACTGTTGCAGCTACAAATCCTGTGGTTGTGGTGCTGTGTTTTTGGTTTTTTTTCCAAGCCAGAAAGTAATTTCATTCCAGGAAGCTCGCTCGCTCCCCCAGTTAGCCATGGAAATGCAGTGTTGTGGTATTTTCCCCATGTACTATGCAAATGAATGCTGTTGCCAGACTTCCTCCCCGCTCACTCCTCCACCCCTCCCTCCATTCGTCGGGGTGCAGGTACACTGCCTCCTGTGCTGGGAATGGCCCTCTCATCTGTTTAACAGATGGCTGTGGCATGTTCGGAGTGAGCTGCATACCGTGTGGCTGGTGGTCGCCGTCCTAGGATCAGACCCTGGAGCTGGGTCTTAGTCCTGTGTTCGAGCTGGGCTGGAGGAGAGAGAGCTGCGCCCACTCAGTGGGTCATCTGTGGATGGTGGCAAGTAGAGTCTTGGGGTGTGTTGTCTGAAAGGGGAGGCCAAAAATCATCGGTGCCACTGCAGCTGGGATGCTCCATCACCGTTGCGTTGCAGCGGAGAGGCTGCCATGTCCATGTGGTCTCACACCAGACATGGTACATGCCGAGAGCCATAGCTACTACATAGTGACTACACCAGCTCCAAGCAAGTATTTCCAGCTGGTGCTGCCCTGCTGGCTTGGAATCCTGACCTGCCTTCCCTGCAGGACACCAAGCCCCAGGTCTGCACTTCTGTGTCCCTCTGGCCCACCATGGTGTAAAGAGTGCAAGGAGAAGGGAACAGAGAAAGGGTTCACTGAAAGGGTGGCAAGGCATTGGAACAGGCTGCCCAAGGAAGTGGTGGAATCACCATCCCTGGAAGTGTTTGACAAGTGTGTGGATGTGGCACTTGGGGTTTGGTGGTGACCATGGTGGTACTGGGTTAATGGCTGGACTAGCAGTCCAGCCATTGGAGGTCTTCTTCAGCCTTTATGAATCTACAAAAGCTGGAGCCGAGTTCCAGGAATCAAATGGCTAAGAGAGGCTTGGAAGAACAGGAGAGCACTGGGTCTGGGCTCCATGTGCTCAGGGGCCAGGGGAAATTGCTTTCCAAGGCTGAAAGGGGAGGATGGCTGGGCACCAGGCACCTCTTTGAGGTGGCGACAAAGTCATCAAGCAGAGCTGGCCCGTGCTGGTGAAGCCTCTCCTGCCCGGGCACGGGTGGGATCTATGGAGTACCTTGTACACAGAGCGAAGTTTCAGGGTTTCCAGGGCTGTTTGCTGTTCCGTGGCTTGGAGGGGAGGAAGGCAACTGTGTCTGTATATCATGGACCTGGTTTGCTGACAGGAAGGTTTCTTTCTTTGCTCAGCATTAACATTTCAAGGTGCAGGAACTCTTTGGGTATTAGTGTTTTATGGTCTCACAGGCTGGCTATTAATGCTCTGCTTTGTGGGTAGGGTGAGGGAGCTGGATGGGCTGAGTGGTGAGTGTCCCTTTGAAGGAAACCAGCCTTTTGGTCAAACCCCTACAGCCATGAGCAGAGCTGCCCTGGCCTGGGGGGAAGAGTCAAAGCCCCTTGGTAGTGGGGAGATCAAGTGGTTCAGCTCTCGGGCTGGGTCTGTATCTTGCATCCAAAAAGACAAAGTTGCATGTGAAACCACGCCCAAATGTAACCAAATGTGCCATGGCTTTGCCAGATCCCTGCCGAGCTTGTGGAGGAGCCACATCCCAGGGAAAGACCCTGCTCTACAGGGGCTCACAGCCTGTGCTCCTCCCTGCTGCTTCTTGCAGACCAAGAAGACAGGAGCTGTTGGTGTTCCCTGTGATAGATCCCACACTGGGCTGTTTTGGGGTTCCCTTGCACCACATCTGTACAGTGCTCTCGGTGTGCTTGAGCCCTGGGACCAAATTAATTTGCCTTCCCACAGGGTAGGGGCTCTCCTCAGCTATTCTTGGATGGGAGGGCAGGAGCCATCTTCATGGTGTCCCAATGGCCTCCAGCCTTCGGCTGCGGGAATGGGAGTGACTAGACTTGCAGGTGCCTGTTGCTTCTGGGCAAGAAACCAATGGTTTTATCCTCCAGGCCACCAAAGCAGCCAGAATTTTCTGGGCAAAGAGGGTATCCAATTTGGTGAGGATCCCAAGCCAGTAGCACAAGGAGCCTGTGGTGAGAGGTTGCCTTCTCTTTTGAAGCCACTGTCATGAACCAGAGCATGTTGAGTGGGGGTGAGAGAGTTGGGTTTTGGTAAATTGGACGTTTCTGGGCATGGAGACGCATTACAGTGCAGTGCTTTGCTCCTTACCCACTGCTCCACTGTTGTGCGTTGCCCAAAAGCCTTTGGGAATGTTCCTCCCTGGTCGACGTGTTTCAAACCTGACACTGAAGCAGGTCAGGTGCCTCAGCAGCCCCTGTCGGCTGAGCAATCCCAGTCTCCTGCCAGTGAGCGAGGCCATTAAAACCCAGTCTCCTCTGGGAGCTGATGGTCTGATATGGGAGATGGGAAGAGCATTGCTTTCAATTTCCCATTGATCCTAATGAGCTGGTGTGGGAGACTCGGATGGCCTGGCTGAGTTGGGGGCTGTTAGCTCCAGAACTCAGAGCTGCTCTCAGGTCCGCATTGCTTCTCAGTTCTAGGAAATGGAATAAAGAGAAAACCACTTAGGAGGATTTTAATCAGAACTTGGCAGGCAGGAGAACTTAAGGAAACCCAAGAAATCTTCTGACAGCCGCTTTCACACTGAGATTGCCAGTGAATGGAAAGGGCAAAGACAGGGCCTTGGCTCGGGTGGGTTGGGTTTCTTCTGGCTCATTTAATGGGATGCCATTAGCATTCCTGCCCTCCTCGGCTGAGAGTGGAGGGGCGAAATAAGCCTTCTTCAGTGTGCTGGAGACTTGTCAGCTGGAAATGAGGCTGAGTCCCCTGGGAGTAGATGATGAAAGTCATCCCAGACCTGCTGGAGGTGGCCAGCATGGCTCAGGAGGAGGAGATTGCATAATTTTTACTAATAGTGGCCTTGGGGTTTGGGACTGTCTTGTCGTATGGTTCGATTTCTTGGTTGATCTTGGCAGGCTGGAGAGGTGGGTCTGTGTGAACCTCATGAAATTCAGCAAGGCCCCTGTGCCAGGGCCATGCCTAGCACAAACACAGGCTGGGTGGGGAACAGGTTGAGCACAGCCCTGGGTGAAGGACCTGGGGATGCTGGTGGGTGACAAATTGGATGTGATCTGGCAATGTCTGCTTGTAGCCCAGAAAAGCCAACCTGGGCTGCATCCAGAGGAGCGGATCTGGCAAGTGGAGGGAGGGGACTCTGCCCCACTCAGGTGAGAACCCACCCACAGAGCTGCCTCCAGTCTGAGTGCCCAACATCAGAAGCTGCTGGAGAGAGTCCAGAGGAGGCCATGGAGATGCTCTGAGACCTGGAGCTCCTCTGCTCTGGAGCGAGGCTGGGAGAGCTGGAGGTGTTAACCTGGAGAAGAGAAGGCTCCAGGGAGAGCTCAGAGCCCCTTCCAGGGCCTAAAGGGCTCCAGGAAAGCTGGAGCAGGACTTTGGACAAGGTCCTGGAGTGTGAGGACAAGGGGAAATGCCTTCCCACTGCCAGAGGGCAGGGATAGGTGGGATATTGGGAAGAAATTGTTTCCTGTGAGGGTGGTGAGGCCCTGGCACAGGTCCCTGGAAGTGTTCTAGGCCAGGTTGTATGGGGATTGGAGGAACGTGGTGTAGTGGGAGGTGTCCCAGCCCATGGCAGGGGATTGTAATGAGATGAGTTTGAAGATCCCTTCCAACCCGAAGTGTTTTGTGATTCAGTGGTGCTGAGTTGTTGCTGGTGAGTACTGTTGGGAGTGAGAAATGCTGCTATGAGTTTCAAAGCCCTTGTAGATGATGTCTGGTTTCAAACTAAGATGTGTGAGGAGTGGACAAACCTGTTGCTGTGATGGGAGATTTCATCAGCTTTCCATATCCTCACTTAGAGCTGATCGCGAGTTTCTCGTAACATCTTCTTAGCTCAAGTTTCTTGGCTCGGCTGTAACTCCTTTTGTAAATTGTTGGAAAATTTGATTAAAAATCCATGGAGTGGTATGAGTAGCTTGACCATTTAGGGGTAGGAGAGCTGCAAGAGCAGTTCTTGCGTGTGTGTCCTGCAGCTGGGTAACCCAAACCAGCTTTTGTTTTCCAATTCCTGGGGAGGGGAGCATGTAGTTCTGGTTTATGAGTGCGGGCCTGGCGTTGCTGAACAGAAACCCCCCCAAGTTGTGTTTATTTGTAAAGAGCTCTTCAAGACTGCATTGTACCGCAGCTTTTTGTTTTATTGATATTCCAACATCTGGACTGTTTTCCTAAACGTGCTTTCATCCAAGGAGAGATTAAGGGAGTGGGAACTGTTCTGATAAAGCTGCCAAAAATAATCTTTGCTTGAGACTTAAGTACCGCTCTCGGGACTTTGTCTTGTAAAACAATTTGTGGGTGAGCATGAAGAACCATCCTAGGAAGCCCCAAATGCTCCAGATGGTTGTTCCTGCTGGGGGGTTGGAAGACTATAAATTTTCCACAAGAGTGTTTGAATTTGTCACGTGCTGCCTGAGGTGATCTAATAGCAGTCAGGGAAGTTTCAGGAGTTTGCAGCTGAGGTGACTGAATCCCTGAGAGGAGAGATCTGCATGCAATGTGGTCGGATTGATGGGAACACTGCTGATGCACACATCCATCTTCCTCACACCCCACAATGGATTGCTCATGGATGGGTTGTCATCTCCTGCGATGAGCTGATGTAATGAGGGTGATAGCTGGTGTAGCTTTAGGTGTTGAGGATGTGATGGTGGCAGTGGGATACAGATGATCCGTGAGGTTTTGTATGAAGATCCGTCTGAAAGTGGGTTGGTGCTGCATTGGAGTTGTTTGGCTCTCAGCACCTGGGAGGTGCCGAGCTCAGCGGAGCACAGCAGCCTTAATGCTGCCCCCTTTGTCATCCTCCTTCTGGCAGTGTTTTCACTAAAAATCATGTCTGTGTGCTGTGACTTTGTTTGACAACTTGTGCAGTGACAGGAAGCTGAACTTCTTCCTTGACGAGATGTGTAGGTATATGCAGCATGTGTTCTCCAAACTTGCATGGCCCTGAAGCAAAATATGGTTTAGATGCCATCTGCTTCCTGAGGGGCAGAATCGGAGCTGCTGAAGGAAGCTTAACACGCTTCTGTGGGCTGTGTGTTGCCCCGTGCCTCTCCCAAAGGACCTGGGATTGGCTGCTATGGGTCAGTTCAGTTAATTCACAATTAACAAGGTGCTATTAGAAGCATGCTCATAGGAGGACTTTCTCTGAGGCTCTTGGATAGTGGCTCGTGTATCCTGCCTGGGAATCACACCATGGCCTGCGAGCAGAGGATTGAAGTTATGACCCATTGAATATCCTGAGTCAGAAGGGACCCGCAAGGATCATCAAGTCCAACTCCTGGTAGGCTTGACTCCATAAACAGTTATGATAATAACTTGGAGGAGGTTGTGTCGGTAGGACAGAATCTTCCTACTCAGGGGTTTCTCTTGGCTCTAGAAGGAAGGAACTCTGGAAAGCACCATCAGAAAGCATAATCAAAAACCACCTTGGTGTCTCTGCCTGCAGAGCTCCTCAAATTTCCAGGGTGGCCGAACGCATCCATGCTGGCTGGGAGCTGTTCTGGCTCCTGCCTGGGGTCATAGGGCAGGATGGGGGGCCTGGCTCTGGGGACTCACTGGAGGGCTCCAGCTGGCTTGTGACCCAACGAGGCTGAAAGCAGCCACTCTTCCATCTGGGCCAAGAATTTGTAGGGGTTTAATCATCCTGTCCTGGCATTAGGCTGCCACATTCTTCCAGGGTCAGATTTACTGCTGTTGGCCCCCAAATGCCCAGTGCTGCTTCTTCAGCTGGTGTGTTCCCAGTGGGGCAAACCCTGCTTGCTTCTATGGGACCAAAGCTAACATCTCAGCATAGTTAGACTTTTTTAGTATCATTTGAATGTCCAACGGGGCGGGTCTTCAGCTTGTTTCTTACGTTGAGGTGATTGTACTGTGTGTGCTTTTGAGTGAAGAGTGACCAATTTGGTGGAGGTTTTGGTCTTCTCTCTTACTCAGATCCTCTCTGCACAGGGGAAAGGTGTATTTTTTGTGGCCAGGGCTCCACATTTCTTCATGAGCCATGTGTAGCCTGAAGCAGCTGCCTGGGCTTCAGAGGAGATGGTTTGGGGGCAGTGGAGATGAATAGGGGGACTGCCTTGGGCTTGCGGCTTGATCCAAAATTTCATCCCTTAATTACTGTGGGATGTGGGACGTTGGCATGCGGATGTGTGTGTGCTACCTGGCGAAGTTGGAAGGTGTCCCTGCCCATGGCAGGGGTTTGGAACTGGATGAGCTTTAAGGTCCCCAGCAATCCAAACATTTTTGTGGTTCTGTAAGCTAAGTTTGTCTCTGGCAGGTGATCGTTTCAGATCAGTGATGTCCTTCTCTGCAGGTCTTTGCCCCAAGATTGCCTGTCTTCTTGTTGCTGACAGCTTCAGTGCCTCTGCCATTCCCTTGCATTGTCCTAGTGGGGGAAGCAAGAAAGCTGGAGGAGCCAGGTTTGGTTCCATCTTAGTGTTTCATAGACTCACAGGCTGGTTTGGGTTGGAAGGGACTTTCAAACTCACTTCATTCCACCCTGTGCCATGGGCTGGGACACCTTGCACTAGACCAGATTGCTCCAAGCCCTGTCCAGCCTGACCTCGGATGGAGCAGACACAACTTCTCTGGGCAATCTTCACCCGGACAAAATGTGTTTTCTTCCACCCGTGTCCTTTGAGAGTCTGGCTCTCCTGGATGACAGGCTGGGATGTGAGGTCCTGCTGTCCAGGAGAAGATGACAGCCATGGTCTTCCTTATTACTGGCTCCTGCCTGGAGAAGGGAGCAGAATACATGTTGGTGGGAGGCAGGACTGGGGGATTGTTCTACTGTGGGATCTCTCAGTTTGCCATTGTCCTGAACCACTTTCAGCCCAACCGTGTTTCAGGACCAGGCTTTCTGGACACAGCTGGTATTTGGAGATGATCTCTTGGAAGATGGGAGATCTCAGGAGAGAGCTTCCTCACAGGTTTGTGTTCAGCCTAAACGTGGGCACAGGAACCTTCCTGCCTCCTTGTGCAGTCATCGGAGCTCTGCTGCTCCCCCAGGAGTTGTCCTGCCTGCTCCTGGCCACCCTTTCCGACATTGACGCTCAAGGGTTTGTGCAGCCATGTGGGGAATTGGGTCAGGGACGTGATCCAATTAAAAGCTATGCTGAGCGATATCAAAAGCAGGTTTTAACCAGGCAGTTTCCTGGCAGTCCACAAATGCCTGTGTTGGGAAAAGAGGGCTTTGGGCCACAGCAGGAATAAACAGCCATGAATGGATTGTGGTGGGATGGTTTCTTCTGGTGGTGATGCTGGTCCATGAAGGCTTGCTGTGTTGGTAGGCAGCAGTAGGGACAACGAACCCGACTCCCATGTGGATGTCGGTGGTGAGTCTTTGTTTTCTTCCCAGAGAGCCCAGTCTTGCTCCCTTGCATCTGTTTCATGGCTGCCATCGCTCATGGAGAGCCTCTCATCAGGCGTTTCTCAGGCTCCTTCTCTCCAAGGATGCAGCCAAGGGCTGTGGTTGCAGGGGGAAGACTGGAATTGCACCGCACCCATGCCCATCCTCACTGCCTGGGCGAGGGGGGGTTGCCTTCAGTAATCCTGACTAATCCTTTAATCTGTATCAACACTGATAGGTATTAAAGCAGCAGATAAGGTTCAGACCATGGCTTGGAGCTCAGCGATATCCCCACCCTCTTCCAGCTAAATCTGGGCTGATTGTGCTTTCTCTTAAGGGGACCGTGCTTGTTTGCTGAGCAGCTGCATTGGGTTGAGAGGGTGGATTAGCTGTTCCCAGCTGGAACATGCCCTTGTTGCTGGGCTCCAGCTTGCCAGACAAGTCCATTGATCTGTCTACATGTGTTCTGGTGACCAGCATCCCGTGCTTGCTGGAGCAAACCCCTCCAGGTTAGTGTTCCTCTGCCAGTTTGCAGCAGATCTGTAGCTGCCTGCTTTTTATCTGTGTTATTCACCGGGATATAAGCCTGATTCAGCTGTAGACACTTCACAGAGTTCTTAGGCAACAACACGAAGCTTTCAGTGCAGCAACCAGTGCTGCGGATCTGCAGTTCCTTGCTGTCTGCTGCTCACACTAGGATTTTCCTCCTCCCCCACCTCAGAGCAGGACTGCCACCACCATGTCCTTCCACTCCAGGCTTTCTGCACTCTTCTTTTTGGGCGCCTTTCCTCATGGCTGAGGTCTGCGATGTTCTCCCTTGTACGGCTTCAGGTCACGTCCGGTTACCCCAATGATCCAGCGCTATGAAGGTGGGACTCCAGAGCTGGTTGTCCCATGTTTGGTGGGCAGTAAACCAAGGTTGTTAATGCTGGGAAGAGCTGCTCCTGGTCGAGTTCACTGTGCAAAACAACCTGTCCCTGTTGTTCATGCTGTTGTAGGCTTGTCCACCCTTTCCCTGTCCTCTTCCAGCTTCTCCCCATGCTCATAGGATTGCTCCGAGTTTGCCACTGGTTCCTTCATCAGCAAAGCCATGGTTAATCCTTCCCATAAATCCTTTAAGCTGTTAGCAAACAACCCCCTTAAAATTCTAGCACGCAAGCTTGGCTGGGATGGAGCCTGGCTTGCAACCCCAAGGTTTCATTTTTGTTCCCAGATTATCACCTGGTCCCTCCTGGTCCCAGTTTTGGCTGGCACTGCAGGCTCCCCGCCATGGCTGTGGAGCAGTGGATGGCTCACCCTTGTGTGTGGGCTTCTGTGATATAGCTGAGGTGTAAAAACATTCAGATTCTGGATTACCTAATGAAGGGTTCCAGGCATGTCAGGTGGTTTGAAGTCACAAGTGAGAATTTGTTCCTTAGATTCCATGTGGATGAGGTCTCACCTCCCTGAGGAGCCACCTGTCCTGTGGGACAGAGTGTGTTGGCCCTGTTTCTTGTCTACATGAGCTGGACATGCAGCTGATGGGGCAGAAATAGGCTAAATAATGAGAGTAAAGCATTTTTGTGGTCATGCCCACCTGTCTGCACCCAAACTCTCACAACTTTGCCATTTTGCACTCAGCCATGACTGTTTGGCTCTTTCAGGCTTGCTTATTCCTGTAGAAACACAAGGTTGGGTCACTGTTTTGGGCTGTATTTTCATTGGTGGTTAGGTTAGGAGCTTCAAGTGTTGTACATCATCTTTTGGAGGATTTCTGAATATGCCTTGCTTCAAAAGTTGACATCCTCCAAGGCATTTGGCAGAATTTAAGAGAACAAAAAATTGGTTTCTCAAAGTCTCAACTCACATCTTGAGTTTCTCTCCTGTGAACTTTGATTTCTCCCTTAAAACTCCTGATGAAATACACTTTGGAATTTATGGGATTCTCATTACAGGACTGTCATACAAGAACCACAAAACTTTTTCCACTGTTGATCCCAGAGGGAGGAAAGGCTCTGAGACTCCCCAAGGAATATTGAATGGCATCTTGCTGCCGAGTGGCTGCATCTGGGGATTACTCACTAAAACAGAAGGAAGGGGGGAAAAAAGGTTAATGCAGTGTTGGCAGCCGGCAGCTCCAGAAGCTTGTGTCCTTCAGGCTGCCATGATTCAGCTTGGTGACTCGAGTACAGGTGGTTCTCAGCTTGTCCCTCAGGTCTGCCAGAGGAAAAGGGATTTGGAGGAAGTACCATATAAAATCTAAATTTCTGAAAAATGGATTTCTTAAAATTGATTTTTTTGGCAAAAAAGTGCATTTGTCAGCAGGGGCTCATCGTAAAAGGCACGTAGCTTGTGTGTGCGGCCCTGTGAGCACCCTCTTTGCACAGGCTGTTTTCCTGCTTTCTTAGCTCTGCACCAGCATCAGGATTCATGGAGCAACCAGCTCTATCCTGATGCCTGTAACACTGCAAAAACCCTAGGGCCGAATTTGGGGAGAACACCCACGGGCAGATGCCAGGAAGCTGCAGAGCTGCTTCCATGAGCACTGCTCCTTGCTGCCAGCTGCCATTGCGCTTTCCAGGAGCTCTGGGGAGGATCAGCCTCCAGGCATTACATGCTTTCTTGCAGGCTGCTGTGCTTGCTCACCTACCACCGGCAAGTACAGGCTTGAACAAAAGCCGGTCGCCTGGATCTACAGGGATTTTTTTTGTTTGTTTTTGTTTTTTTTGCAAACAAGCTGGGTGATCTGGGCTCGGCTGTTGGCATTGCATCCTACAGCATATGACAGATAATCGGCCTGGCTGCTGGCCCGCGGAGGAGGCGAGGCTCCCATCGATGTGTGACCTGGGAAGTCACGTCAGCTCCATAAATCACTGCCTGCTGCTGGCGGTGCCTCGCATCGCTCCTCAGCTTCTTGGCAAATTCGATATCCGCAGCGAAGCTCCGGATGGCTCCTCACCGCTGGGCAAGTGTGCGATTGGCGCCTATGTGGGGCAAGGAGGCAGGGCAGGCTTCTGTCCAGTCCCCTTGCCCCTTTTACTGTCATTCCTCAGACAGAGAAAATAACCTGGATAAACTGCTGTCTTCCCCTTCTAGCTGTGTTCCTTGCTCTGGGGAGCACAGCTCCTTATGGACATCAGGACTCCTGCCCAATCCTACTGATGATAGCCTGAGTCTTTAAAAGCCAAGGATTGGTGATAAAGGGTGGGTTTTCTGGGCTTTGGGTAGTTACCTGGCACTCAGTCATGGTGTGCATCAGGTTTCTACTTCATGAGGGTTAAACTTACCCAGGTCTCCACTGCTCTGCTGTGCTCATTCCCGGACTATCCTGGGAGCAGCCACCTGCAGGGAGCAGGGTCTGTGCTGCTGAGCTTTTTTCTAGAAGCAGTGAAATCACTCTTTGGGGGTGCCAAACAGACCATTCCTGGAGGTATCCTCAGAGAGAAGTCACTATTGCCAGCACCCTGCTTCAGGCGGCAGCTTTCTGGCATGGAGTGTCTCATGCCTCTCCTCTAAGCACACGTGAATTCACGAGTCCAGCTCCTTGGACTTTTGAGGTTTACTCATGAGCAGGGGGAGGACTTGGGATCTGGCCAAGGACCTTGTTGGATCCATGCTTGGTATTACCAGTACTGAGTTTTGGGGTGCTTGAGATTGTAGGGAACGGGGGGATGAATGCCCTAATCTCAAACGTAGACTTGTTAATAATCCAAAAGCTATTTTCCATTGTGGGTGAAGTGCCCAGGGCGTGCTTGGAGGAAGCACAGCCAGGCCCTGAGCCTCTGAGCACTGGTAGGCCTGACACTCGCTAAACAGAGCAAAAAATTGCTGTAGTGTGTTATTCTAACAGCGAGAGCAGAGGTGAGCGGAGCTGCCAGGGGAGGCTGCCTCTGCCTGGCTTTGACATCCCGGAGCGGGCTGGGTTGCCAGTGGGACAAAGAGTAGGGTTAGGTGAGACTGCTTGCAAGCTGTTGGTGGACTATTCCCATGGATGCTTTCCTCATTTGTCTGCCTTCCTTTCAGAGCTGAGTTTTCCAGCTGGGGATCAGGCCAGCATCTCCTTGATTTCCCCTTCCTGGAAGGTTTTTTATCCAGCTTTTGGTGCTCCTGTGTTCAGGCTTTTTCTTAAGCTCTGCTTTCCATGGCTGAAGATGTGGCAAAGGGGGTCATGGATCCCGGTGCTTGGTTTACTGCTTTTTGACGACAATGCTTTCCTGGCATCCCAGCACCCTGCCTTTCCAGGTTGTGTTTGGGGAGCTGCGATCTCCAGGATCAAGCATGGAGGCTTTGCAGGGTGACATCTCCGAGGAAGGAGTGTCTCTCTCCTGCTGCAGTTGTTGGGACGGGCAGGGGTAATGATGGGGACTGGGCTCTGCTTTGGGTGGGAGCGGCAGTGCCATTGCAGACCAGAGCTCCAGGGTGGTGGTGCGAGGCTCTGTCTCCAGTCCCTGTTTGCCCTTGGCATGGACGCTTGCCTGGCTTGTGGCTCTTGGGAAGCATGTAGAAGGGTTCGTGTGTGTGGAGGGGTTGGAGATCTCTGTTTAGGGCTGAGATGACTGGTTAAGGGACTTCAGGGCTTAAAGCACAAAACAAGGCATGGTAGTGATCTGGGTACAGCACAAGAGATGCTCCAGGAGCAGGATGCAGCCAGCGAGGCCGCCGCAGCTGCAGCTGTTAGTGGTGCCCCTCTGCTTAGGGAAGGAGTAAATGGTTCCCTTTGCTTGCTCCACCCCTTTCTCTCTCCCAGTGCCCTGTTCCTCCTCCTCTTCCTCCCTGCCATTCATTGCTTAGGGTTTGCTGATGCAATTAAAACAAGATGTGTCTGCAGCCATGGCGCTTGCCTCCCTTCTCCAAGGTATTCCTCTGCCTGCGTGCAAGGAGGTGGGAGCTGCTGGCTCAGGAAAGGGCAGATCTCCATGTTGGCTGGCTCATGCCCATAGCGGTGGTCCCCAGAGAGGGGAAGTGGCTGAGCCAAGGCTGTCACAGGGCCGTCTCTCCCAGCCTGAGGAGGTGGCTGGCTGACTCCTGGCGCTTCCAAGGTTGCGAACAGGCTGGAGCAGGGACCGTCTGGCTTCCTGCAGCTGATGTGTAACTGCGATAGCTGCCAGGCTGAGTTGGCGATGACTGATGGGCAGGACATCTTGCCGGGCTGGGGGTCATTTGCTCAGCAACTAAAGCCAGCTGAGCGATGAATTATGGTCTCTGGACTTCCAAGGGAAGAGAGTGACAGTCATGGACCATGGGAGATGCTCAGCTACAGGAACAGGACCCCGGCTCAGCAATCTCCGAGGATGGCAGCTGTGGAGGTTGCCGGTGCAGAGGGCAGAGAGGGCACTTGCTCTGCTCTGGGTGGGAAGGGAAGTTGCTGATGTGATGGAGAAAGGCTTTCTCCCTCTGCCAAGCTGCCTGCCACGTCTCTCCCTGCCTGTGTAGCACTGGCCAAGGCAGTGTCCCCGGTGTGACTCCAGCTGTGTGCCAGTTCTGTCATTTGGTCTTTTTGCTTGCTCCTCTGGGATGTCAGTACTTCTCCACCAGCACTGACCCTTGGCTTTGATGTGTCCCCTTGGCTTTTCCCATGCTTATTTATTACTTTTTTGCCTGGCTAGTGTTACTGTATCCAGGAATATTCTTCAGGTCCCCTTCTTCATCCTGTCTGTTGGTGTTCCTCCATGTGAAGGGAGTGATTTTCAGGCTTTTTACCAAGTTTTAAGTCTGTAATCCTGTTGAGCCCCTCCCAGCCCCAGGTCCTTTCCTAGTGCCCATGCAGCTTTTCTCAGGTTATTATCCCTGCAGCCATCAACTTCCTAATCTGAGGCACTGCCTTTCAAATGCCAGTGTTTGGTTCTTAGTCTCCATGGCCAAGAAGCATCTCTGGGATCTGCCGTATTAGCCATGTCCCTCTCCTTTCCCAGCAGCCTCTTGAAGGCCCCTGGGAAGCTCTTCGGTTGTCCCCACATGAGGTATGTGATGTTTAGGGGACATTGCCATGGTCTCTGCTGTAGAGAAGACCTGGGTGGTGTTCAGACAGGCACCAGTCGCCTGCTTTGGCTTGGTAAGAGCCACCATCAGGTCAGATATTGGCAGAAATCCCAAATTATGGGAAGGGTGAGCAGGGAGGGCTTTTGCTGCCCATACCACTTTGTGCACAGGGGTTACACAAATACCCATCCGTCCATCCATCCACATCTTGTCTTCATGCACACTTTCCTGCCTGCTTCTGGGTGTTGTAGAGCTGCACAAAGCCCTGGTGCTCCCTGGCCAGTGCCTGCTTTCCTAGCCCCAACCTGCAGACCTGCAGCTTATTAGCATGTCCTGGCCATCCTGGAGCTGCTGGTTGGCACGATGGGAACCTTCTCCCTCTGTCCAAACAACGTCTGGTGTGATTATTATCAATAAAAAGCTGTTGCTCCTTTCCCTGAGGTGTGAGCAGGAGTAGATGATGTGTATGGACATGCTGCCTCTGTGTTTTCAGGAGAGATGGTGTGATTAAAGGTCAGATGGGTTTATTACAGACAGAAATGCATTTTGGCTGCTTCAGGCTGGAGTAGAGGTATCAAAAGCTGTTGGACAGCCATTGCCGGGGTCCCGGAACTTCCAGAGTAGGCTCTGGAAGACTGTCCCACTCATAATGAGGAATCCTCTCTTACAGGGTTCCATTAGATCGTGCCACTGATCTAGTGGCATTCCTGGGAGGGACTCTGGTATCCTGCTTGTCCCACTTGCCTTGACTTTGTATTTTTGTCGTTCTTTTTTTCTTTAAGCACTCCAGGATCCTGGACTATAAAAAAGAGATACATCACTAACTAAGAATTAAATGCTAAGAAACACTGAGGGACCGTCTTCCCAAAGAACCTGCAAATGTGGAGCTGTGGGGTGGTGGCTTCCCCTGTGCTAAGGACATCCTTTTTATGGATGTGACCCCAAACCCTCAGCATTTCTTGGTCAAAATGACTCTTTTATCGTCCCCCAAAGCCAACTGTTGGGTATGGAAAGCCCTGGAGAGGAGATGTGGAGCTCCCTGATCCCTTCCCACCTGTCATCAAAGCAGGAGGTGAGGTGGAGGAGATGGAAACATGCAGCCAGCAGGTCACTGAGCCCAGTGCTGGCTCCTTGTTGACTTTCCTTGCCTTGGAAGAGCTCTCTGCAGCTGGGATCCTCCACATGCAGGCATGAGGGTGTTTAATGACAACCTTAGGCTAATCCATTGCTGAGCTCATGGCGGCTTTCCCAGGCCAGCTGGGATGCCCAGGGTGCAGCATTGGCACTCCCCATTCCTGCCAAGGGCTCCCTTTATTTGTGCCCACCTTACTGGGCATAAAAACCCTCCAGGCTCTGACTTATGACTCTACTGTGTCTTTCCAAACAGGACTTGACCTTATCCTCCATGGGCTGCCTGTCTGAGCTGAGAGCACCATGGTCCCTCTGGCCCCCAGAGGAACAGCTGAATTTTAATGGTGTGTGGCCAGGTTCAAGTCTGTGGTGGCCAGCAAACCCCAATACTCAAGCATGGCATCCTTAGGGCTAAAAGTCCCTTATTTATTATTATTATTCCACTCTTCCTCATGCCATTAGGATTTCTCTGCTGTAGCTGGCTGGTAATTTGAAGAATCAGAGACATTTTGGCAGGGCAAGAAATTAAATTTATGAAGATCTGGGCTTGT
Source organism: Monarcha castaneiventris obscurior (assembly GCA_026261815.1). NCBI lineage: Eukaryota > Metazoa > Chordata > Aves > Passeriformes > Monarchidae > Monarcha > Monarcha castaneiventris. The sequence goes on along the minus strand of JAMPIT010000141.1, from coordinate 422,806 downwards.
TTATGATGGGTCTAACTCCAACAGTATCTTTGCCTTATTTTTGGGATGCCAGCTAAAAATCCAGTGTTGATTGATTATAAACTTGGCCCTCCTTCTCCCCTGATCTGTGTGCCGACCAGCCCCTGGCATCTCATTTTTACATGTCTGTGTGCTGTCTGAGGTGCTGCTGGGTGGAAGGAGGCATAGTGACTGCTGGCATCGGACGGTGTTTTTTCAGTGGTGACTGTTTTCTGTCTCATTTTGCTGTTTTGTGGCAAAGGGGAATGATTTCTCGTTAGCTGGAATTCGGTGACCCATGGGTATTCCTGCATGTAGTCTGAGAATCGCAAGGTTAGAGGCTAAAAACCTTCCTGGAGCTTAATTGGGCTAGCAGAAGGCTTCAGCCATGGGTGGTGTCAGCATCCGTCCCTGTTTGGTGGGGGCTGATTTGGATTTCAGATCCAAGCTCTTCCCCTTGCTGTGGTCTGGAGGAGCCGATGGAGCAGCTACTTGAAGCTATTTTTCTATTTTTACGCGGAGTGCTCTCAAGGAGGAGCATGGCTGCGGGTGGCACAGTCCTATGATGCAAATCATGAAGCTCCCTCCGCTCCCGGAGGTGTGCTAAAAGCCCCACTGTGGCTCCACCGCTCCCTGGTTGTAGGTGGCCTGCAGGTGATGAGTTATGGTCTGGCTTGGTTCTGGCTCAGCTCTCCTCCCTGGCTGCTCAGCTTCCCTGCAGGGTGTGATCGATCCTCCTCAGCCTTGCTGCTCGACCGCTGGCGGCTGCTGGTCATCAGCACAAAACCTGCTAGGTGAGACCTTCAGGCATCACAGCCCAGCTGTGTCCAGCATTAGCTCCCACAGGGGCATCGGCTCTGCCTCCTCCTGGCAAATGTCCCTGCCCGCAGTGGGGGCTTGGATCTAGATGAGCTTTTAAGATCCCTTTCAACCCAAACCAGTCTGTGATCGTGTGATCAGAGCAGAGGCACCAAGAGGCATGTGAGCCAAAGACAGGAAAACTGCTTTTCAACCCCGAGGCTGGTTTTAAAGTCCAGAGTGAGGGTAGATGATGGGAGCCTGTGGGTTCACATGGAAAGCTTGTTCCTGCTCCTCTTGCAGCTCACCTAGAGATTTCATGGCAATGTGAGCACATGTTGTGCTGCTTTGGGGTCAGTGCCCGGGCACTGTTCTGCTCAGGGATAGTGAGGCAGCAGCTTGATTTCAATAATTAATAAAACCTTGGGAACTGGCTTGAAAAACTTCCTACGGCAATTGCTGTGTATCCTGCAGGCACAGATTCTTGCATGTTCCCAATGGGAGCTGATGGACATGGGTGCAGACTTGTTGCTTGAAGGATTGGGGTGAGCCAGCATTTATCAGCCAGGATGGGAATATTGACTTGTGCCATTTTAAAAATAGCATGATTGAAAGAATTTGCTGGAAAACTGGGGTTTGGGGAGTGGGGGGTGATGCAGCCATGGGACGCAGCACATTTGTCATTCTCATGTTAGCATGAGATTTCCATCTTGTGTGCTGGGAGACAGAGGCACATTCCAGACACAAGTCCTCTCTCTGTGGCCACTAGTGTGAGGCACATGTGGTGACACTGTCTTCCTCACCCACATCCTCGTGTATCATGTGATTGGGCTCATTTCTTGCTCTCTCTTCTCCTGTAACCTCCCCATCAGGGCGTGGAACAGAGCTGGCTTTGTGTCTGGAAAGCACCAGGATCTCTCCTGGCAACTGGAGCAAAACCTACAAAGAAGAGGAGATGAGAGCCAAGTGGGCGGCTTCCTAAACGTGCAGCCTGTGGGGGCTGGGACGTGCACATCATACCAAAGCAGGTTTTTAATATTAAATAGATGGAAGGAAGATGTCTCCTTTTGCCTGAGGGATAAATAGATCTGAAACTCCTCCTAGACTTTGCTGCTTGTTGCATCTGAAATACGTGTGTCTTGCCCTGGAATTGAGCCTCTCCAGGAGCTGCCAATACCTGGCTACAACCCATGTGTAAAAATTCTCCGGTGTTCATGGTGTATGTGGGATGTGATGGAAAGTGTCTGGGAGAAGCATCCAATGAATGGATTTGCCTCTTTTTCCCCCAGTCCATAGCTACATGCACCCCATAGTCTGGATGTGACGCTTCTCACGGTGCTATCAAGGCAAGTGTCACAGTGTTGTGGTCCTCTGGTGCCCTCCCAGTGCTAGACCTCCTCCAGGAGCTGTGTGGGTGCCTCAGGAGGTGCACCCTGCTTTTCAGGGACTGAGTGTTTTCTCCTTCCCTCCCACCCCTTCCCCAAACAAATTTTGCAGGTGTGAGCCCTGAGCACATGGCTTGGCTTCCTGTCAACAATCCACAGGACCTTCAGGAACAAATGCTGTTTGTAGCTGTGGGCAGATGGCTTCTTGTGCAGGAGAACTGCTTAGAAAACTCTCCATCTTGCCACTGCCATTTGTTGGGAGATGGATGGGATACGAGAAGGATTTTTTTTCTTATCTACTTGGCCATGGACCTCCTAGTCCAGCCATGTAAGAGGACTATAGAGCTGAAGCTGCTCTCTCATCAGAGATGCTTGTTATCATGGCTGTGGTGTGGAAGAACATCAAGAAAAGATAACCCTGCCAAAATTTAAGTAAAACCCTGCCAAAACCTGGCAGATCTAATCTGAATTTGGGCAGTTCCAAAACTGCTGGATGTTGGCTTTCTCAAAGGAGAAATGCTGCCATATCTTGGGAAAACCTTGAATGTGGCTTGTTGGCGATTTGGAGCTTGGCACGGGGTGGATCTGGGGTGTCGGCAGTACTTAGTGGGTGCTGTGGGGAGTGATGTATATTGTATGGTATTAATGGAGTGTTGTAGGAAAGAAAGAGGACAGGAGCAGAGCAATGGAAGGATAAAGGATTTTCTCACTTGGAAAGTACTGGTGTACTTAGGAACAATTTCCCTGCCAGAAAGCTGTGGTCAATGTCTGTCTTAAACGTTCCTATCCTATCCTATCCTATCCTATCCTATCCTATCCTATCCTATCCTATCCTATCCTATCCTATCCTATCCTATCCTATCCTATCCTATCCTATCCTATCCTATCCTATCCTATCCTATCCTATCCTATCCTATCCTATCCTATCCTATCCTATCCTATCCTATCCTATCCTATCCTATCCTATCCTATCCTATCCTATCCTATCCTATCCTATCCTATCCTATCCTATCCTATCCTATCCTATCCTATCCTATCCTATCCCATCCTCTATCCTACCTATCCTATCCTATCCTATCCTATCCTATCCTTCCTATCCTATCCTATCCTTCCTATCCTATCCTATCCTTTCCTATCCTATACTATCCTATCCTATCCTATCCTATCCTATCCTATCCTATCCTATCCTATCCTATCCTATCCTATCCTATCCTATCCTATCCTATCCTATCCTATCCTATCCTATCCTATCCTATCCTATCCTATCCTATCCTATCCTATCCTTCCTCCTCTGTATCATCCTCTGCGTAATTCCTCTCTCTCCTTTGATGTTTTCATCCCCCATGTGTTTGTAGATTACAGCTGTGTCCCCACATAGCTGTCACTGAACCAAGCTATCCATATTTAGCTCTTCTAATCTCCTCTTCCAAACCAGTCCCCTCAGCCTTGTTATTTTTGTGCCTCTTCTCTGAACTTCCTTTGGTTTGTCTCATGTCCTTTTCTGTCAGGAATGGAGTAGTGAAAGGTGTCCCTGCCCATGGCAGGGGTGTTGAATGAGATATGCTTTAAGGTCCCTTCCAACCCAAACCATTCTGGGATATTAAGATGGCATCATGGAGATGATCCCCTCTAGGTCACCAAAAGGATCACCTTTGGGTGGTGCTTGACTGTTTTATGTATGTCTGTAAGTCCATATTCCCCCAGGTTTCTTGCACAGTGACTCTGAATGTGAGCGATACTTGCTTTTGGCCCCGTTTGAGGCCTTTCAGGCACAACCCAATGCCAGCTTTGGTTGTTGTGGAAGGTCCAGCTGCCTCCATGCCACATTCACAGCTTGGTTGATCAAAACACCCCCAAACAAAACCCATGTTTAACCCCTACTCTGTCTCTTCTTTCTCAGTTCTGCTCTGAAAACACCAGGGCCTTTTACCACATCATCTCTTGTGCTTTACAAGTGTAAAAGTTGGTTTCTTGGTGGTGTAATAAAACCACATCCATGCATGTGGCTGTGTTGTCCATCGTGGGTCCACAGTGACAGAGTGGTTGTGGTGGCTTTGTCCATTCTCAGCTGGAAGTGGGCACTGGATATTGGGATGGATGTGGACAAAGCTGGTCCCTGCATTGTGCACCGAGAAAGCAGAGGAACCCATCCTAGATGAGACCGGTCTGAGCCCAGCTCATTTTTACTTCAAGGCTTGGATCCATCTTCTCCCTTCTGCATTTACAAGAATCCAATTTTGTACTGAAATGGTTTGTAAATCCCAAGCTGTCTCCCCTCTGATTGACTCCTGTGTACTGCAGCTTTCCAAAAATAAGGACTTTGTGCCTGGAAAAGCATTAATTAAAAGTGATTGAATTATTAATGCTCTGAATTTCCATATAGGGGTGTGGGGGTGGGGGGGTGTGTGTGCGCGTATGGCCATGCCCTGGCATGAACTGCTGGAGACCCAGCAGCCACAGTGTCCATGTTTTGGAGGTTTAGATTTGTGAGACTGAGATTGAGGAAAAAATGGGTGAAAAATCTGAAGGAAAGGTTGAGGCAGGTGGAGCCATGCCGTTCCCTAACAAAGAGCTGAGTTGCTGTGCCAGCTTCCTGTGTTCAGCACTGACCTACGAAGTGTCAGCTTTGGCTTGCAGTCCTTGGTTGGTGATCCTGGCCAAGGTTTGTTGGTAACTTTTGTGTTCTTGCTGTCTCCAGGAGCCTGTTTTTCAGCGTCTTTCAGACTGGTCTCTTGATCTGTTGAAATGGAGATGCCAAGCTCTGCAATATGTTCTTCATCCCTACTTGGGTGGTGGGGCATGTGCTTGGTGCTCAGGATCCCAGCCAGGGTGCTGTGTAGCACAAGGCAGACCCTGTAGGCAGATTAAAGCCACTTAGCACAAAAATGCTGCTTTTTCATGTGATTTCTCTTGCCTGCCTTGCATATTTGGCTTTTAGGGATGTCTCTAGCTTAGGCATTTTAACCTCTGAGTCATTTGACCAGGTTTGTGGAGCTGGTGGTTATCAGACGGCTTTTAACAGTGGCTGGAGCTGCCAGTGGTTTGTGAAAGGTCTCATGGATTTATATCCTCCTTCCGAGAGATTGATGCGCTGAGGTGCTCGTGAAACCTTTTATGTTCTCCTTTGCCTGCTTGAATGTGCTGGTCAGCAAGTGCTGATGTTAATGGCAGCAGCTGAGCACTGCTCGATCCTTGGGTGCAGCTTCCTGGTTGTTTTGGTGGAAAGAAAATAAGTAAAAGCAGGACTTTCCCTCACAGTGTTTCTTCCACGTAGAAACCTGGCTTGTAGGACACGTGGCTGGTGTCAGCTGTGCAGGGGACGCTGGAGGCTGGAGACGCAGGAAGCAGCAAAGTGAGACATCAACCACACATCTGCAATGGTGGCCGTGTTGACAGAAGGGTGGGTGCAGGTTGTGGGGCTTGATGCGAGACCTGGATTCCCAGTGGGAAGTCACTTGCTGTCATCAGAGCTTTCCTGCTCAGGCAGCACTGCCAGGGGTGAGGGTAACTGGTGACCATGGCAGCAGTGGTGCTGAAGAAGGGGCCGGAGGCTGGGTTGGTCATTATGAAGGATGCTTGTAGCTGTCCGTGGTCAGGCTCTTGTGTTTCCAACAATCTCTGCTCTCCCATGACCCAGATGCATCTCCAGTGCTTTTCCATATGGGATTTTTCCCCTTTTCCCCACCAACTGAGCTGCTTTGCATTTTAATTCAATAAATGAGGAGACCCATGGCCAATCTGTGGGATATCAGTGGCTGATGATGGCTGAGCAGAGACCCAATGACATGTGGGACTGATGCACAGAGGTCCCAGCCTGGATTTCTTTCCCATGTCTCTCACTCATGTCACCTGTTCCCTTTCATCACTGCTCTCCACTACCTCTCTCCTGCTGGAGACACCTTTTTTTCCCTTCCAAGAGCAGATCTGATAGTCTTGTAAGTGGTTGGAGCAGGTGACTTGGTGCCAGCACGTCTGCCTTGGATACTATTCCTGGCTTTATTGAAGACACGGTAATATGCAAGACTGCCTCTGCGGTGTCTGCCTCCTCTTGATCTCAAAACGCTGCAAGCACTGAGATAAGACTGGCTATGTTCAAGCAGGGATTTTATTTCCCTCTCCTCTGCAGAGAGAAAGCAGCTCGTCGTAGGTCATGCTGGGTTGTATTTGCATTTTTTCCAGCAGCATGGCTGAGGTTGATAGCATCCCACTGTCTGCATCACCTGAGTGTTTGGATCAGTCCCCTATCACTGGCACAGTGGGAGATTGTACCTCCAGCATCACTGGATGAGATGTCTCACCCTGATATTCCCATTAACTGTGGCCAGGTCTGGTTTTGGTGGTGCTGGTGGTGGGGCTGTGAGCTTTATGCAGAAATCCTCTTCCAGGCTTTGATTCCTGTGGCCCACTCACCTGTGGCCAGAACAGACTTCCTCAGCCAGGTCCGCCCCAAAGTGCCCATATAAAGATGAGTCTGAATTGGGAATGTGCTGCCAACCCCAGCATTGTGCCATTTCTGCGTTGTGCCATCCTTTTGGCCACCATATCCTCTGGCCATTCTGCAGGGACTTGCTGGCCAGGGAAGGTGTTTGCATGGATGGAGGCAAACTCCCTCCTGGATCTCAGAGCTGGAGCACAGGTGCTTGGCATGGGCAGGAGAGGACACCGAGGCACCTTTTGTCGGTAGAGCATTCCCATTACACCTTAGCATCAACAGCCCTGCAGCTGGGAGATGCCATGAATCCCAAGTCTGAGGGGTGGGAGCAGAGGGTGAGGAGCACTGGAAACAAGTTGTGAAGGAGAGCGATGGGGAATTTGCCTCTCTTGGCTTGTTTACTGCTTCTTGGTAGGGGGGGCTGTCGCAAATGTCAGTCCTTTGTACTTGGAGCAACTGCCCTGTTGCCCTGTGGGCTCAGATTTGCCAACTAAGGAAGCCAGTATATTTCCCAAGTGTTCCCATGTTCTGTAGAAATAACTGGCTTTGTTTATTTAAGCTTATGTTTATCCAGGGAAGGAAGACTTTTGTCTAGAACAGAATCCTTTTTTCACATCTTGATGTCAGCAACCTTAACCTCCTGCTATAGCAAGAGGGAAGAGCAATGGGCAACAGCAATGGGATCAGTGCCCCAGACCACACTCCTGGCTCCATCCTTGGACCTGACGCTTGTGCCACCATTATTTCCCTGCATGTGGGTGTTTTTTGGAAACTCTTGTTGGCTGCTTTCTTGCTGGAGAAATCCAGCCAGAAAACAGTCAGTGTTGAGTGGCACCTGCACTGTTTGGGGAGGGGGTCTTGTGTAGCCTGCTGCGCATGGCCTGGGTTTGAGTACCTCCAGTGTGTTGGGATGATGTTGCTGGGAGACGTGTCTGGGAGCTCTGCTTGCAGGTGGATTTATGATGGAATTGTAGACATGGTGGGCACCAGAGCCAACAAAGGGATTTTGTCTTCAGGCTCTACATACCCAGCTTTGGGGGTCAGGTTGGAGAAGACTCTGAAATCCCTGCTGAGGTCAGCGGAGGGGAAGAGACACTGTAGGTGCTGCGGTTTTGGGGTCTAGAGATGGCCACCAAAGATGCTTGTCAGCCGAATGTATCTACTCCCTGGGGATCTCTCTCCAAGGAGCTGCAAGCTAATGTTCCCAGCTCCTACTCTGAAAAAAGCAAAGCTGTGGGGGATGTGGTGGCAGACCAGGACAGGAGTGAGAACATCAAAGCTCCCAAAGGTTGGGCTGAGCTCGTCAGTGATGTGGGACATGTTCACTGCAGCCTCGAGCAATGCTCCTGTAATGGAGCAGTTTTGGTCCACTTTCTGTCTCCTGACACGCACAGTCACGAGTTTGTGACCAGTAACGAGGCTCCCTCTTGGCTTTTCTTGTCTCTGCGTCTGCAGGAGTGGAAGGACCTTGTAGGTGAGAAAAATGGTCCACATGCTGCATAGGTGAGAAAAATGGTCCACATGCTGCATAGCTTCTTCGCATGGGGATACACTGGAGCCTAGAACCATCTCAGATGCTTCAGTGGTCTCACCCTGAGCCCTGCAGACAGATGGGGTGCAGCTCTTGGGGGTGCCTTACACTTTCACACCCTCTCTGCCCTTGGAGGTGCACCACAGATACCTCTGCTGGTTGCTCCTCTCAGGGGTTTTGGCATCGCTTTTGGCTTTTATCGCTCCAAAATGCGCTTTTCTTGCCTGACTTAGATTATTTGGAACAAGCCAAAATTCTCATAAATGTGGACGGGTGGTCTGGATGGTCCACAGAGTGGCATTAAAATCAGTGGAGTGTTTTTATTTCTGGTTTGCCCTCTTCTCACCCTCTCACTAATAATTGCTGCTGTGATGTCCCCTTGAGGGCAGCTGATGCTAAGGAACCAGTGCTGCTAAGATGGCAGAAACTCCTTTGTGTGCATCTCCCCATGGCAGCACCCACTGCTGCACTTCCCTTCACGCGGGACCCTGTCCCACCTTCCAGGGGGGCTGTAAGGAGGGGTAGGTTTTAATTATCCCCTGGAGCCTGGCATCCCACGGTGCCATTGGCATCACCCTGGACTCTTAGTGGATTTGCTTTTCCCCCATCAAGCAGAGCTCGTGCTGGCCGCTGCTGCCCAGGCTTGGCTCCGTTCCACTTCTGTCCTCAGCGGTGGTGAAAGCATGTTCCTCGTGATGGGAAAGCCTCTGCCAGAAACACAAAGGGCTTTCATTAGGGGAGGCAGTGGTGGGCGGACACGGACGGCCAGCGCCGGCACGGGGGAGCTTCACCCCATGTAACTCCCACAGAGGTGGCTGGAGACACACCAGGTTCCTCCAGCAGTGAGCGTGTAGCCGGTATTTAATCTTAGAGCCTACCCAGTATGGAAAGAGAAATAAATTTTATTTCTGCAAAGGGTATTTAGGGCCCAGAAGTGGTATGGGGGGGTGGCCAGAAGGTGCAGGGCTCACTTTTGGAGCTGGGGATCTCAGCTGGCACAGCCCCAGAGATGATGAGAAATTCACTGCTGAGGGGTGTAAGTGCTGCCCACCATCCTCAGGCCAGCATTGTCCTGGGCTCTCTCTCTCCCTCTGAGAGGAAGACTGGCCAGCAGAGCTGCGCCATGGTATGTAGGGCTCTCCCAGCCATCCTGCATCTCCTGACCTTGCTCGGAAAGCAGGAGGGTGAAAAGATCATGGCACCAGGAAATAAGGCACACATAGAGGGGGAGGTGAATTTCAGGGATTGATCCATGTCTTTTCCTCCAGCATGGCTTTCAGCTTTTTTTTGGTTTTGTCCCAGTGGGGAACCTCTATTCCTGCCCTCACCCCTGAAGAACCATCCTGGGCCTTTTTATTTTGCTCTGGAGCTTTGGGCAAGGGAGCAGGAGAGCCACCTTGTCTCCCCATGGCTGCTGAAAGAGGCTGTTTGTTCCAGAGCAGGGTGAGATATGAAATCCCATCAAGCCGCCTTGCTTATTAGGAAGATCTCAGCGAGCTGCTTATTATGCACTGTGGCATAATGCAGATTACTAATGTGACCGGGTGATAATTAGCAGAGCTGGAACTGTAATTAAACGCTCCTGTGCTGCGCTGTGGTTTCTGTTGCAGAGTAGGAGGCTGAACAGTGTCAGAACCCACAGGTCCCCAACGTGCACATGCAGCCACCGGTCCCCAGGCAATGGGGGCAAGTGATCCCTGCCACCCCCTGAGCTGTTCCTGCTGCCCACCCAAGCCAGGCAGCCCTGCCTGGTTCCTCCCTGGCTCTTTCTTTCCTGGACACTGACTTGTGGTTTGCAGAACGTGGTGTTGAGGAGCCCCTTCAAAAGAGCCTCACGCTTCCTTGGAGCATCTTGCCCTGGATCTACTGATGAGGTTGCTGTGTTCTGGGGGGTGATTTTCCTGTGGGAGTCTTCTGGAAGCTCTGGCAGCCTTCTGGGGTGATTTTATGCCAAAACCACCCTTGAATCCCATGGGGTACAGTTGAGCCATTGGCCATGGGGCAGCCTTGGAGGTGGGTGGTCTGGAGATGGGTTCCTGGGGGAGAGCTGGTCCTGTTACTGGGAGATTGGAAGTGGTTGTGGATCACAAGCTGTGCTGCTGGGGAGGGGACTGTGGGGTCAAAACCACTGTTGTTCAAGACCTCCAGGCCATCTTTAGTGCCGAGTGGTCTGCATGTTGCTCTGATGAGCTGTCTAGAGAGAGGATGGATGCAGCACAAGGAGAGGGCTGCAGACAGAAAGTGCTTTGTGTTCTGCCAGAAGAGCAAATCCACCTGCCCTGTCAGAGCTAGGATGTGCTACCCTCCTCTCTGCTCCTCTGCCTAGGAATTTGTGTCACCAGGGATGTGGAGAGGATCTGTGGATCAGGAGGTGGTCGGGAGGTGGGATTCTCCAGGCACTTGCTGTGGTTGTGGGCACCCTATTGGGTGGGGCTGGGGCGGTTGGACGTGCAAGGTTCTGCTGGAGTTGTTTCCCTTGCTTTAAGGATGGAGATGTGTGAGTAAGAGAGGGAGCAGGTGAATTTGGCAGCTGGTCAGGACCAGGATGGGAGTCAGCAGCAAGGCTGGAAGTGATCACGGGCTGGTGCCCATGTCCACACTTGGTAACCACAAACTTGAGCTCTCCAGATCTATCATGTTTTCCCTCAGCAGAGATTTAGGGGGTCTGGGAGTAGCACTGTATGCTCTACAGGAATCTCCGCCTGCCTGAAAGTGGAACCCACGTCAGCACTTGCTGCTGATGTGATGAGTTTCCTCAGTCTACTTCTCTTCTGAGAAGCAGACACTTTAGCCCAGTGTCTAAAGATCCCAAAAGGTGAAGAGAGGAGGTCTGAGCTGAAGGAGGAGCGGCTTGCCCCAGAGCTGCTGCAGGTCCTCGCAAGCCAAGGTGTGGGGGTGGCTGGCTGTGGCTGGCTTGGCTGATGAACCCCGAAAGACGGGAAGGTCTCCACCCTGCCCTTGCCTTGCACTGCCATGGAATCAGCCCGTCAGCCATCCTCCTCCTGACACTGCTGTAATCTGCTTGTGTGGCAGAGCAGCCAAAGACCTTGGCTTTCTCAGCAGCCGGGTGGATTGGCTGGGCTTCCACTTGGCAAGTGGGCTTGTTGGCTTTCCAAGCCCGGCTCTGGCTGTGGGATCTGGTTTCCATGTGCAAAGAGAGCACAAAGCCTGGATCAGGCTCTGAAGCAGATACTTGCACAGGGAAGAGGGATATGATCCAAGTGCCTGTGTCTTCAAGTGGTCATAGGGTAGATCTGGAAGGAGGTTTTCATGGGTGCTGGAGGGAGTCTGCTACTCATTTGTCCTGTCCTGCTGGTTGAGCAGAAGCTCTTCTAGTGAGCCATGGGGTCCAAAGTCATTGACTGCAGTAACATCTGAGCCATAGCCAAGAGGCATCCTCACCAGGGATGATTACAGAAGTCGTCAGGGAACGAACTTGACACAAGCTCATTCAAGCAGGAGCACAGATACCTCCTGCACAAGGACTTCTGGGTGTGATCTCTGTGACTGCAGAACTCCCCGGGGTTACATGGGTACGGGCATGCCAGGGTTGGAGAGCCCTGCAAGATCCTTGTCCTCTGATGAGGTGTGGGACGTGAACCGAAGGTGGCAGCCCTGAGCTTGAGGTTCTCCAGGAACGTAAATGTCTGTTGATACTTGTTCTCCCTTCTGTGTTCCTGACAGTATTCCTGACCATGACCATGTCTTTTTCCTCACAGATGGAATCTCCGGTCTCTACGCCTGCAGTGTTGCCCTTGCACCTCCTTGTCCCTGTTGTCAACAACGACATCTCGTCGCCATGCGAGCAGATCATGGTACGCACCCGCTCGGTGGGGGTGAACACCTGCGATGTGGCCCTGGCCACCGAGCCCGAGTGCCTGGGCCCCTGCGAGCCTGGGACCAGCGTGAACCTGGAGGGCATCGTCTGGCAGGAGACAGAGGACGGTGAGTGTCACAGAGCTTCTCGCTCTCTGACAGCATCACGAGGGAGTTATGGCAGTCCCTTCCTTCCCGTGTCCCTGCTGTGTCGTTCTTTGGCACATCACGGGCTTTCCTGCCACCAGCTGGGTGGTCAGGACAGAGGAGCTGTGTGGGAGCAGCCCATAATCTGTCCAGCAAAGGGAATAACGGGCGTCAGCCTCATGTGTTGCGTTGCCCCTTTGCCCAGACAGCGGGTGAAAATCTAAGCTGCCATTTCTCTGCCCTTTGACAAGAGCTGACTTGTTCCAGAGGTGCCAGGGGAAAGGCCGTGCCAGCCGGCACGGGAATTCGACAGAGTTGACTTCATTTTTGCCTGGCAACCCACAGGTCTGTCACAAAAACACTCAAACCGTGGGAGGTGGCAGAAATCTCCTGCTGGATTAAAAATCCCCAGCAGAGCTCTCAAAATCGACTCGGCGGGAGATCAGCCTCTCGGTTCTCTTGCCAAGCCAATCCAATCTATTTTTTCCACTGGAGCTCATCTCATCTGTGCACAGCTTGGTTTGCTTTCCCAGGTCCTTTGATGGGTTTTCGTTGCTCTTGAGGCTCTGCCAAGGAACTCAGAGATGAATAGGTGGCTCAGCGGCCCATGGCGAGGGCTGGAACTTGGCCTTCCCTCTAGCCTCAGTAGGATGCTGGAGGTTTCTGCCTTGGGAGGCATGGGGTGAGCTCCTTGTGTTTGTGTTCAGAAGCACAAAGGTGAGAGAGAGCAGCGGTGATGGAGGCTGGTTGATGGGTCATCTCAGCTAGGTATCCATGCCTCTATTGGACATCTGCTCCCACTCTTCTATTGCTGTTCCCTGCGGAGAATGAAGCTGTTGGCCTTTATCCCAGCCACTCCTCACTGAGACTCTTTATTAGTTACGATGGAAGCTGAGCTGAAATCTCCATTCCCATGAGCTGCTTCCAGTGAGGTTCTCTTCTTGTCCCATGGTTTGGGAAGGGTGGGAGTGGGCCCAGTTTGCCTTTTCTCTCTTCCTACTGGGAAACTGGTTTTGAAACCATGGTTGGTGCAGGACCAACCAAGTGCTTGCAGTGGCCCCTGATGTGAGCACTGAAGTTGTTCCCCTTGGAAAAAGCATATTGAGAAATAGCACCTGAGATGTTTGGGAAGAGAGCAGTGGATGGACCGTGCTGGGGAAGACTGGGATGTCTAGCTTGGGATGGGGACCTCCACACTCCTCTGCCCTCTGCTTTACTGTCCATTCCATATGGAAAAAATTCACCCTGATTGAGGCAGCTGGGAGCTGTGTTTTCTCTGCTGCTCCAAGGCAGAAGGATGTCACACATTGTAAAATCTGTGAGAAGGAAACACAAAGCAGGAGAGTTCAGGAGCTCTGCTATGCGCATCCCAGGGCCAGGGGATCTGCGGGGTGGATCTGCTCCAAAGAAACCTGTGGAAGGTCCACATTGATCTACCACCTCCCCAGCAGTGCATGATTGGTGCCTCCAAGAGCCTGGTCACTTTATAGGATATAACACCTTCAGGTGGGGAAGCTGAGGCACAGCTGGGCTGGGTTTTGGGACACATAGCAGTACAGAGGAGCACTGGCACCCTCCACTTGTGGGGCTCCCCCATCTTCCCAGCCCCATCAGCCTGCTGTCCTGGTGTGACTTCCCTCAACCCAAAAGCCCTGGAGCTGCAGAGTTCCCTGAAAATCCCAGGGCTGCTGGAGAGCCCCACAGGCAGTGGCAAAACTGATGAGAGCTTGGACCTTGTATGCTGGTTTTGGGTGGAAATCAGGAGAGGGTCACGGTGGCCATGCCAGGATGGATGAACTGAGCATCCTTGAGGCAGGGAACACAAAAACATCCCTCCCTTCCAGTTCCTGGTTGAGAGGCCTTGCCGTGGGAGCGGCATTTTTTGCCTGGCATCTCTCCCCTGCCTTCCCATTGTCAAAGATGGAGTCAAGGGTAATGCTGGATCTGGCTGTTGGAAGCTGGAGCTTGTGAAATGTTTGGGGATGCAGCAAACATCTCCCCTTGCCCAAAGGATGCCGAGGAGAAAGCTACACCAAGGGCATGTCTGCAAAGCCAGATGAGGTGCTTCCAGCATCTGGAGACATTCCTCAAGGTCTCCAGAGGAATCTCAGCACCTCACATAGAGGGATCCATCTCTCCCCTTGCTCCTTGGGATGTAGCAGCCTCGTTGGACTGCTTGGAAGGACCCCAGGGCAGCAGAGCAGCTCTTGGCCTGCAAGTTTAGAATCACAGAACTGAGGAGTGATTTGGTTTGGAAGGGACCTTAAATCCCAGTTCATTCTACCCCCTGACATGGGCAGGAGCAACTTCCACCAGGTCAGATTGCTCCAAGTCCCATCCAGCCTGGCCCTGAACACTTTTAGGGATGGGGCAGTCAGAGCTTCTCTGGGAAACCTGTGCCAGGGCCTCATTACCCAGACAGGGAGGAATTTTTTTCCTAATATCCAATCTAAATCTCCCCTCTCTCAGCTTAAAGCCATTACCCTTTGGCTTGTCATTTCTTGGCCTTGCAAAAGGTCCCTCTTCAGCCTTCCTTTAGATCCCCTTTAGGCACTGGAAAGGAGTCTAAGGCCTCTGTGAAGCCAGCCTCCTCCTGTCTGTGTGGGGCTGCAAAATCATGGAGAAAAGCTTCTAAAGCCAAAGCCTGGCAATGTTTGGAAGGTTAAGTTGGACAAGAAGGATAAGTCCATCTGAGATGGGAGCATGAAGCTCCAAGGAACCTGATGATGTCCTTCCTGCCCTAAACACCAACTTTGTTCTCATCCCCCACTAGAAAATCTGCCATGAGTCCATGATCCCTGCCAAAGACATCCCAGAGGGCTCCCACTATCAACCATCTGGCTCTGGGCTTTTGGTCCACCGTCTCTTCCTCCATTCCAGGTCGGTGTTGACCCAAGGTCCAGTCTCACCGGTGGTGGACGCTGTTGTTCATGCTCTCCTGTGGCCGTGCTGGTGACACCGTCCCTTTGCTGAGCCTGGCTTGCACAGGGATGTGTTTTATCAGGACACATTTGGTGGGGAGCAGCTGTCTTGGCAGCTCCCCTAGTGCTGTTATGTGTGATTCTGATCTACAGGAACTATTAACTGATCTGATCACACCAGGAAGCATCGCTCTCTTTGCTGCCTCATGAGCTGCCAGGTCTCCTCCATCCCCCTCGGTGAAGCTGGTGTCACCTGGCTTGGACCATGTCACCTTCTTACCTCCCCACGGTGCCACACCAGTGCTGATCTCAGCAAAAGAAACACAAACCCTCTGAGCAATGAGGATCATGGTGTAGCAGCACCTGGAAAACATCCGCACACTGCACATCCCTTCCTCCAGCTCCTTGCTGGGATGTTAGTGGCAGGTTACTCATGGCTCAGATTTCTGTACTCCAGACATTTGGATTGTCCTTTTGCGAACTTCTCATGAGGGTATGATGGAGCATGAGCATGCCCAGGGTTGGCAGATGCCAGCATGGACATGTCCTTGCTTGGATCAGGAGAGAAATGCAGTAAATGGGGACAGAATGGAGAAGATGGGAGGGGGAGAGCAAAGACCTCTCAAATATAATGGATAGTGGCTTAGATGCTTCCTCTGCCAGTTCCCATGGGAGCCATGAATGCATCTCATCAGGTCTCATGGACTTACGCATCTTGAACTTCTCCTACAGGTGGTTCTTCCTTCTCCCAGTCCGTCTTTGCCTCCTGTTTCTCAGGTGGTGTGGCTGGAGCACTTGCTGGTGAAGATCAAGGCAAACAAGTCATTGAACCCCTCAGCTGTGGGCTACCCCGACACACTTCGTGTGTTTGAGTTTCTCCAAGAGTTCCTTGTTAATCCATCAGGCCTCCTGGCATTTCCTCCTGACTTCTCTTTGTTGGAATGCATTGCTCCTGAATTCAGAGATGATCCTTGAACATCAAGAGTCCCATTTCCCTCCAGGGCTCTATCCCATGGCACTCTGTCGAAACAGGTCTCTGAAAAGGTCAAAGTTTTTTCCCCTGGAGTCCAGGGCAGTGATCCTTCTGTGTGCTGCAGTCCCTGGAAAGCAGTTGGATGGCCAGGGACAGTCATGCACCATCTGAGCATGCATCCCTGCATAGGATGATGGGATGATCCCATCTCCCTCTGGCCCTGCTGGGGAAACTGTGTTCATGTTGCCTGGCAAAGTTTGATAGAGGGGACTTCTCTGTGAGGAGACACCAGAAACTTCCCCCAAGCTGGACCAGGTCAGCCAAGGCCGAGCCTATCAGAGATAGCACTTCTGCGATAATGTATTTAGGAAGGGGAGAAAAAGCAGCCCCCATTCCCCATCCCCCTGTGCCGTTTGGGGGCAGAGATGTAGAAATCAGGAGTGAAGTTGAGCATGGGAAGAAGCCAGAGGAAAGTGTTTTAAGATTTGGTTTTATTTCTCATTACCCTACTCTGATTCGATTTGCAATAAATTAAATTAATTTCCCCAGGGTGAGTGATTTCTCCTCACTGGATGAGGTGACAATTGTGCTGGCCATGCCCATCCCCATGGTGTCCCCTGTCTCCTGGCAGGAGCATGATGGCCATGAACATCTTTGGGTTTTGTGTCCCAAAGCCTGGGCACTACAGTTCAGGTGGGATCTCTGCATCTGGGCAGGGTTTATGGAAAAGCTGGAGCATCCTGAAAGTGATGCAGCTGGAGGGGAAATGACAAAGGTCATCTCAAAGATAATGCAGCTGGGGAAAAAATTAATGGAAGAAGGGGCATCCCAAAGTCAGGGCAGCCTGGAAGTGATGCAGGTGGAGGAGGAATTAATTGAGATGTTCTTGGTTGGGCTTGGGGAATTCATCTTTGAAAAGGGGGCACATGTGCCCCAATACAACGGCTCCTGGTGCCCACAGCAGCCTTGTCCTCCATCCCACGTAATCCCAGGATTTTCTCAAACATTGCCTTCCTGAATGGCAACTTTTCACCATCATCAATCCTTAATTTTTCCAGCCAGGCTACGACTCTGATGTGAGCACTTGGTGACCAGGATGCTGAGTGGTTTGCACCCAGATTTGGGTGGTATTGATTCCTTAAGAACTCCTTAAGAGCTTCAAAGATGTCACCTTCCCATGAAACCAGGTGGGATGGGAGTTACCCAAGTGGGATTCCTTCTGTTCAAGAGCATCTCCATTCTTGGAGATGCGAGGGTATTGCCTCCTCACTGCCGCCCTTGTCATGCCTGTGCCTGCTCATCATCCTGCTATGGGAGGGGGACACAGCGGGTGAAAAAAAGCTGCTTAGGATCTATCTCGGGGTTTAAATTGTCCTGGGTTATTGTTGGAGGATTAGGAGGGGATTTGGTATGATTGGTTGCAGTGGGTTAAATATAGGCTGGTGTGTGTTGGAGGGCTGATGTTCCAACAGGGAAGGAGGGATGGTGCTGGCTTGCTTTTGCCCCTTCCTCTTTCATCTCTCTTGTGACTGTGGTGGTAGGGAGGAAAAATGCCAGCATCTCCTTTATAGTATCACACGCTGGCCCCGGATGCACAAGCGAATCCAGTGCTTTGTGGTGCAATTACCTTCCAGCGGCACACGTGGTCTTCTCTGGCTTCAAAGAAGGATTGAACTGGTGGGGAGAGCAGAGGGAGCGGGAGGGATGGGGTCTGGGTTAGTGCTGCTTGTCTCTCAGTGGCTCCCAGGTCCTTGGGCAGCTTCCGGGAGCATCCCACAGCAACTCCCCAGAGGTATCCTGGGAATGGTGGGGCTGGGTTGGGGTGCAGGATGCAGCCAGGAGCTTCTTTGGGTTTTAAGGAAAGGGGGCAGGCTCCTGCCTGCCAAAAACTGCTGCATTAGGAAGAACAGAAGGCTGCACTCCATGTGCCCTCTTTGGGATGCCTGGAACCGGCATCCCACTGTTCCCATCGATCTTTCCATGTGTGAGGCTGTGGGCTCCCAGCAGTTGGTTTCTCCCTCAGGTTGTCTCTGTCATCACATCCTGGCCATGTCTTTGTTAAGGCAGGTCCCCAGCACCTTCCTCTGAAGCCAGAATCCAGCATCTCTTGCTCACTGGGATGAGCTGGTTGTGGCTCTTGGCCGTGTGCTGACACCATGTCTTCCCATGACCTGCTCCCAACATTTTCTAGGAGGAAAAGGAGAAAGAGAAGATCTGCATTTCATTTCTCTCTCTGAAGGAGCCCCACATGTCAGGCCTCGGCTCCATATATTATCCATGCCGAAGCCTGCAGCTGGCTGCTGGCACAGCACAACGGGGGATGTGGGCTGAGATTTATAAACATGCTTCAGGCACAGCTGCTCCAGGCTCCCTCAGCTCCATCCATCTCCCGGGGTCGTATATCTCACTGCATTCATCAACCCTTCCCAAACGCATTTCTTACTTCCCGAGTTTTACCTTGCTTGGATAAATGTGCCTGGCACAACAGACTCTGCTCCAGTTGCACGGAAATCAGAGTGATCTGTGGCAGGGAGGAGACACCACAATGCTGAGGGATGCTGTGGAAGGCCCCTCTGCCTCCCAGAAGAGGTGCTGAGGACCTTGGCCTTGGCATGGGTGTGAGCCAGGCAGTCCCTCTTCTGAATTAGTGTGGAAGAGCTGGAACTCCAAGGTTTTCTGAATGCCCAGTGGCTTCACTCTGTGATGGGAGGATGTGGTCCCATGGATTGTTCTCCAGATGGAAATACAGGGCAGAGGGATGTCCCTGGAGGTGCTGGAGCAAAGTGATGCAGGCCAGTGAGGGTTATTCCACCAGGATTGGGTTTTCCTGCCAGGGACAGTCGCCTGAGTGGGAATGCTGGGCTCAGCTTGCCATCTAGTGGCAGTAGCAGCCTTCTCCAGAGGGTCATGAGGTTCATGGCCATGCTGGTTCGTAGCCCTGCTGGGGGGTGTGCAGCTCTGCTTTGGGTTCCACAGCCTTGCTGGGGGCTTTCTGCATTTCCCTCAGGGGCTTCCCAGCTCTTCCTCCCTGGAGACCACCTTCCCTACCCTACCTAACCACACATGGAGCCAATGTGGATCTTCATGTCCTCCTGAAATGCCCCTTTGGGCATCACTGGGTTTTAACATCCCACGAAAATAGAGAACAGGAAGAGGGGACAGGTGAGACATGCCAAGGAAAGGGATAAACTGGGAGTCTCCAGCTCCCATCTTGGTGCCACTCCAGCCCTGAGCCTCATGTCTCACCTCTTCTGAGAGTCCAAGACCCCTTGTCCACCCTCCTTCAGCCCTAGAGCTAAGCTCTTCCTCCTGCCTATCTCGAGGGGCAGGTTCCTGGCACCATGGGATCACACCTGGCCCTTTCCCCTTGCCTTGCAGGGATGCTGGTGGTCAACGTCACCTGGAGGAACAAGACATACGTGGGGACACTGCTGGATTGCACGCAGCATGACTGGGCACCTCCCCGGTAAGCGGGTGGGGGCCTCCCGTGGGCTTCCAGCCCTGAGGGAAAATCCAGCCCTGTACGGCCCCCACGTCACCCAGGACACTCTGCCCTGTGCCCACGGGACTGCTACAGGGGTTGGAATCTCCTCCTTGCCCAACCCAACTGCTCCCATGACTCTTTGCCCCTGCAGTCACACATCCCTTGTCCTGGGAACTGGAGATGGTTTAGCACATCCCGGGGACCTCTCTGGTTCCTCTTTATCGGTCAGTGGGGAAAGAAGTCTATGGGATTGGTAGTGAGGGGAGTAAGGGGGTCCTCAGTGTGCCTTGGGGACAGCACAGTCCATCTCTCTGTTGAGACCTCTGTGTCCTCCTCCCTGCAGGTTCTGTGACTCTCCCACCAGTGACCTGGAGATGCGCAATGGCCGGGGCAGGGGCAAGCGCATGCGCCCCAACAGCAACACGCCGGTCAACGAGACGGCTGCTGCCTCGGACAGCAAGGGGACCAGCAACAGCAGCAAGACCCGGGCAGGAGCCAACAGCAAGGGGCGCCGGGGCAGCCAGAACTCCTCCGACCACCGCACCCCGCCTGGTGGCACCGCCGAGGATGTGAAGGCCAGTCCCTCCTCCGTCACCAAGCGGAAGAGCAAACCCCTCTCCGACATGGAGCTGAACTCCAGCTCGGAGGACTCCAAGGGCAGTAAACGTATCCGCACAAACTCAATGGGCTCGGCCACAGTGCCACCTGCCGCGGTCAAGGTGGAGCCAGCTGTCCTGGAGCGCAACTGCCCTTCTCCCATCCTCATCGACTGTCCCCATCCCAACTGTAACAAGAAGTACAAGCATATCAATGGCCTGAAGTACCACCAGGCCCACGCACACACGGATGATGACAGCAAGCTGGAGGCGGATGTGGACAGCGAGTATGGCGAGGAGCCCTCCCTGCACGCCGACGTCGGGAGCTGCAACGGTGCCGCCGGGACACAGAAGGGCTCCCTCTCACCCGCTCGCTCGGCCACCCCTAAGGTGCGTTTGATGGAGCCCCACAGCCCCTCCCCATCCAGCAAGTTCAGCGCCAAGGTTCCCTGCAAGAAGAAGGTGGGTGGGGAAGGGGACACAGACCCGGGTGCTCTGTCCAATGATGGCTCTGAGGATGGTCCCTCGGTGGCTGATGAGACGAGTAACGATGACTTTGACTCTCTGGAGAAGCGATGCATTGATAAGGACAAGTCAAAGAAGACCTCTGGTGCTAAACAGGAGAAGATCCCTTCCAAAAGCTTGAAGTCCGCTAGACCCATTGCACCAGCCATCCCCCCGCAGCCGATTTACACCTTCCAGACTGCCGCACTCACCACAGCCAGCCCTGGCTCCTCCACTGGCCTCACCACAACCATGGTCCAGACCATGCCCAACAGCCCCCAGCTCAAACCCATCCAGCCTAAGCCAACAGTGATGGGAGAGCCCTTCGCCATCAACCCTGCCCTCACCCCTTCCAAGGAGAAGAAGAAGAAAGACAAGAAGAAGAAAGAGCCCAAAGAGGTGGAAAACCCTTTGACTCCTGGCAAAGCCTGCAGAGCAGAGGAAGGTAAGAGCCCTTTCCGGGGGGAATCCAGTGAGCTGGGAATGAAAGGCGAGGGGCTGCTGAATGGTTCATCCGACCCCCACCAGAGCCGGCTCGCCAGCATCAAGGCCGAGGCGGATAAAATTTACAGCTTCACCGATAATGCACCCAGTCCCTCCATCGGCGGGGCCAGCAGGCTGGAGAACACCAACCCAGCCCAGCCCCTGACCCCACTGCATGTTGTCACCCAGAACGGGGCAGAGGCCAGCTCCGTGAAGACCAACAGCCCGGCTTACTCGGACATCTCTGACGCTGGGGAGGATGGGGAGGGCAAGCTGGAGAGTGTGAAGGCAAAGGATCCGGACCAGCTGGTCAAGGAAGGCGCCAAAAAAGCTCTTTTCCCGCCACAACCGCAGAGCAAGGAGTCTCCCTACTACCAAGGCTTTGAAACCTACTATTCCCCTGGCTACCCCCAGGCCAGCCCAGGACCCCTGAACCCTGGCGGGCAGTCTGCGGCCGAGACACAGGCCTTGAAGCTGAAGAAGGACGAGGAGCAGGAGAACCCGGAAGTGAAGGTGAAGAGTGAAGGCTGTGAAGAGAAGAAGGCAGAGCTCGGCAGTGGCTCCAGCCAGCAGCCCTCGGTCATCCAGCAGCGCCCCAACATGTACATGCAGTCCCTCTACTACAACCAGTACGCCTACGTGCCGCCCTACGGCTACAACGAGCAGGGCTACCATGCTCACCTGCTGAGCACCAACCCTGCCTACCGCCAGCAGTACGAGGAGCAGCAGAAGCAGCGGCAGAGCCTGGAGCAGCAGCAGCAGCGAGGGCTGGAGAAGAAGGTGGAGCTGGGCTTGAAAGAGAGGGAGGCGGCACTCAAAGAGGAATGGAAGCAGAAGCCACCCATGCCCCCAACTCTGACCAAAGCTCCAAGCCTCACAGACCTCGTCAAGTCGGGGCTGAGCAAGCCCAAGGAGCAGGGAGGTCCTGACATGGCCAAATCCGTCATCATCCCCAAGCTGGAGGACTCGTCTAAGCTGTCCAGCAGCCAGGTCACTGAGGGGCTCAAGGTGAAGCTGAGTGAGGCTGGTCACCTAGGGAAGGAGACGGCTGAGACGAAGCCTGGCTCCGAGTGTGGCCGGCAAGCGGAGGTGGACCCTGTTCTCTGGTACAGACAGGTAATGCCCTGCCCTGTCTGCCAGCCCAGCCATGCACCGGTTTGCTCCTGCAGGAAGCCACTGGGCTTTGCTGGGACCATCACCTCAGAGAGCACTCCATGAGATTCCCTTGGGGCCGGAAAAAGGGTGGGGCTGTGAGGCCATGGATGAGCTAGGGATAGCCCAGGGAAGGGGAGTGGGGTTTGCTGGTCTCCTCCAAACCCAGCTTGGG
The DNA here is from genome assembly GCA_026261815.1 of Monarcha castaneiventris obscurior. NCBI lineage: Eukaryota > Metazoa > Chordata > Aves > Passeriformes > Monarchidae > Monarcha > Monarcha castaneiventris. The sequence continues at coordinate 400,412 of JAMPIT010000141.1, read as the reverse complement.
GGCTGTGGGAGGCAGCCGCTCTGGTGGTTGGCTGTTCTTGCAGGAAGTGGAGGCCGTAGATGGGCCAAGGAGAGCCCAGGGAAGGGGAGTGGGGTTCACCAGTCTCCTCCAAATGCAGGCTGGTTTTGGGACAGGCAGGGCCAGAGGGAGGGAGCTGTTCTGATGGTTGGCTGTTCTTGCAGGAAGCTGAGCCCCGAATGTGGACCTACGTGTACCCGGCAAAGTACTCGGACATCAAGACGGAGGATGAGCGGTGGAAAGAGGAGAGGGACCGAAAGTTGAAGGAAGAAAGAAATCGAAGCAAAGAAGCCCCGTCCAAGGAGGACGGGAAGGAGAGCACCAGCTCTGAGTGCAAGCTGACCCCCACTGAGGAGGCTCGCATGGTGGGGAAGGACCCCAGGCCCAGTGTCCACGTCCCCGTGTCCTCACCCCTCACACAGCATCAGTCCTACATCCCCTACATGCACGGCTACTCCTACAGCCAGTCGTACGACCCCAACCACCCCAGCTACCGCGCCATGCCCACCGTCATGATGCAGAATTACCCAGGTAGGGAGCCGGGACCTTCAAGGGGTGTCTGTTCCTGGCTGTCCCTGCTCCCAGGGTGGGGGATGGCTGTGGGACATCCTCTCACACACATACAGAGCCACATGCTCCCACTGTGCTGCCTGAATACTCCTGGTGCCTTGACTGCTCTTCTCCCCTCAGGGTCATACCTACCCTCCAGCTATTCCTTCTCTCCGTACGGGAGCAAGGCGTCCGGCAGCGATGACAGCGACAAGTCCCGAGCCAGCCCCAGTGTGAGCTGTAAATCCAGCTCGGAGTCCAAGGCCCTGGACATCCTGCAGCAGCACGCCAGCCACTACAAGAGCAAATCACCCACGGTGAGGGTCAGGAGGGCGCTGGCTTTGCCCAGCTCTGTGGGATAGTCCCTGGATTCTGTAATGAGGTGGGAGCAGCTCCGCTTGCCATGTGGTTTTGCTGTTTCTGCTGCTGTGGGGGACCTGCAGCCATGGAGTATTCCAACGTCACAAATCCTTTGGGATGGACCAGCCAAACCTGTGCCCCAGCACTGGGGCTTCTCCAGGCCCTGCAGCAACCAGGTGACACTTGTCCTCGGCCTTGGAGCTGGCAGATGGGATGTGGGGGCTGTCTCCATCCTATGGCTCCTCCTGGGCTGAGCTGGAAGACAGAGCTTGGACACAGTGAGGGAAGAGTTGTCTTCAAACAGGCTCTGTGTCCTCCACAGGCTTTTGGTCGTCCCACCACTTCCCATCAGCATCATGGGAGCCTTTTGGGCAGAGAGAATCTCCTGGTGTGTGCCTCGGGATAGCTGGTCATGTCCCTCAGCATGTGTCTGCTTTCCCCTCTCCAGATAAGCGAGAAGACGTCTCAGGAGCGGGACCGCGGCGGCTGTGGGGTGGTGGGAGGCAGCGGGAGCTGCAGCAGCGTCGGGGGAGCAGGCACGGGGGAGAGGAGCGGCGACCGGCCCCGCACGTCACCCTCCCAACGCCTGCTCTCGACGCACCACCACCACCACCACCTCGGGTACTCACTGCTGCCGGCGCAGTACAACCTGCCCTATGCAACAGGTGAGAGTGGGGCTGGGCTGGGGGGGAGCTGCACCTGCCCTTGGGCTGCGGGACCCTCACACTGTCCCCGGCGAGGTGCCTAGCTCTGTCTGACAGCTTCTGACACCTCTTCTCCCCTCCAGGTCTCTCCTCCACAGCCATCGTTGCCAGCCAGCAAGGTTCCACTCCCTCCCTATACCCGCCTCCCCGGAGGTGAGAACGGTAAGGCTCTGCTCCCGCTGCGCCTCCACGTGGGCAGCTTGGCTGGGCCGGAGGTGGCTGGGACAGGCGCTCACGGGTGCCCTCGAGGGTTTAGGGTTTGCCCATGGCCTCGGGGCTCACGGGAGCTGACTTGCCCTTGGGTCATGGCAGGATGTGACACCCACGATGCCTGGGCTGTACAGGACGTGTGACTGGCTCACATGGGGAAGCGCTGGAGACTCCTTTAGACATCAGTTGAATGGTGTTAATTGTACTGCTTGATGTTCCTGCCATGGTCCGAGGCAGACTCCGTCTTCTCCCCCATCGGACACACACTGACTCCTCACCACACCCCTCTTTGGTGAGTGGATGAGCTGGTACCTGCGGATATATTTATTCTACTGGGCACCAGCGCTCAGGTTGGAGGTGACTCACCTGCCTGGTGCATATGAAGAGGAAACAGAAGCACTGAGGTTTCTCGATGAATTTGGGACCCTGCCGTGTCTCTGCGAGCTGCTGCTTCATGACAGGACTGGGGGCAGGCGGGGACTTGGAACACGGGGCTGAGCCTGCCGTGTGGCCACAGTCTCAGGAAAGGAAGCAAGGACTGGCTCACGGAGCCTCGGCAGGTCTTGGGGGGCTGGTGCAAGCTGGGCGGGTGGGTGGCAGCCTGGCCAGAGGCAGCTGTGGGGCTCTCCCAGTCCCTCATCTGGTCCTGCACTCCACAGCACCCACAACTCTGTGCCTGATCCGCCAACACATGGTTGATGGCCAGAGTGGGGCTGGGGAAGGAAGCTCTTGGCTCTGGCAAAGCAGCCTGTGCCCGTGGGGGCTGGGGGCAGCAGGGCACAGGCTGCCAGGGCCCCCCAGGCCATGCATGGTCCAGACCTGCCCATGGCTTTTGCTTTGGTTTCTGAGCTGCAACTCTGCAAATCCTGGCCTTTCCTCTGCCCCACTACCATGGCAAGTGCCCCCCAAACCCTGAGGCAACACATCCTGCTGTGGGGGGCTGTGGCTCCCCTTTTCATCCACCTTTTGCTTTTAGGGCAGCTTCCCCAGGCCACAGGCAGGGTGCAGTGAGGAACAAGCACACTTAGGTTCTGCCAGAGGCATGTGGGGCCATGCCAGTCCCCACTCCAGCCTCATGCCAGGGCTGGGGGCACCAGGTCCTGAGGAAGATGGTCCCCACTCCTGGCCGCTCCCCAGCTCCGAGGACAGGGGCTTTCTGGTCCTCTGCCCCCAGCCCCAGAGCGGCTCTCCCCAGGCCGACACTCTACCTCGGCCCCGCAGCGGCCGGGCCGCCCCTGCTCCCCCCCCGCCTCTCCCGCTGCCCAGCCGGGAGACATGGGGGCCATCGGTCTCGGTTGTGTGTGTCCGTGTTGCACCCGGCCCCGAGGGCTGCTGTACGGGGATGCTCTGCCCGCTGGGCTCTGTACATACTGTAAAAAGCAATTGTTTGAAAGCTGTTGTTTTGGGTTTTGTTTTCTTTCCCCGTTTCTTCCCCATCCCACTGTACCCAGTTGGAAAGGAGGCACTGGCTGCTCTCAGCCCCGGTTCAGGTGCTGCAGCATGGTGGCCCCAGGCTGCTCTTGTTGTTTGACTCGTTTTTCTGCCACTCTTTGTTGTCTTTGGAAGGAGGTGGGGCCGTGTGTGCCACCCCGCACCCGTCACAGAGTCACGTGCAGCCGCGGAGCTGGGAACCAGCGGGGTTGCGGTGCTTTGGAGAGCCCCACATCACACCCGTGGAGGAGCATCCCACTGGCTGCTCCTACCTCCAGCCTCGGCCGGCCTGGCACAGCCTGGCTCCCAGCACGGCCGGGGCCCACAGCAGCTCCAGCGATGCAGAGGAAGTGCCTGGGGGTGTTGGGGGGTGCCACAGGCTTTGCTGGCAGTTGGAGGGGTTGGGGGGCTGCTCCCCACCTTCCCAGTTGGGTCCCAGTTGAGTCTCCCTTTAGGTGTTAAATGAAACAACAGTTGATGCAGAATAGGTTTGAGGTTTGACATTTCCTGGGTTCTCTGGGCCACTTGATGCCCACGGGGCCACCCCCAGCCCCGGTGTCAGACCGTTGGTGTTTATAGCTTGTTTCCATTGGCGTTGCTGTGTTGGGTTTCATTTCAGTCTTCCTGACTCTGCCCTTCTGTAAAGTGTACATTATTACCAAGTTCCTTGTTTTTTTATATATATATATATATAAATATATATATATACAAACTGTACTCTTCTTGCCTTTGTACATTTGGGCAAGGAGGGAGAATAAATCTTTTTAAGAGACAATCACAAACCTGTGAGGGTGGCTTTTTCTTCCTGTTCCCCCAAGTCTGGTCCTTTATCCCCAAAAACTGTGGCCAGTTACTTTGGGCGTGGGAGATGGGGTTTCCCCATCTGAGGCATCTTAGAAGGCTTCTGGTGCTCACTGATCCAAGGCTTTTGCCCTGCACCCCTGGATCCGGCTCTGCGCCAGCACTTACGGCTCCAGCAGGGCCTGCAGCTGAACTCAGACCTGGTAACTGGAGGCAGAACCCCCCAGGCTTGAATCCCTGGGCACAAGGCCCTGCCCTACACCACAGCCCCAGGGTAGAGGGGGTACTGGGTGCACAGGGCGGTCACAGGGCAGGGCTTGGTTCCTCAAGCTTCACTACAGCGGTGTGGGAGGCAGCACCCAGGGACATCAGAGGCACCTTCCAGATTTTCCAGAGGATGTTTCGGAATGCATTTGGTGATCTGAGAAATCCGCATTTGCCCACCTTTACTTGAGGCAGGGCAGGAGAGGATTTGGAACTGTCAGAAAAACAGATGCAGTGGCACAGCCCCACATCTCCAGCACAATAAAGAGCTCAGATCAGCCTCACCCCAGCTCCCGTGACCAGAATCCTGCACTTTTCCAGTCAATTTTACCAGTGAGAAGGAACAAAGTGGTTCCCATCCCATCAGCTGGGATGTGCCAGCCTGGAGCACCATGGGGTGGCAGCAGGCTGCTGGCACGTGCAGACACCCAGGCCAGAGCAGGGGCAGGTCCAGCTACAAGAAGGGATAAAACTGCACCCTTCTCAAGCCAGAAGCAGCACTCAGCAGTTTTAGCCAAGGAATACCCATTCTGGAGGGCTCCTCTTTCAGGGGACAGCCCAGTTGACTTTAAACTGATGTAGGGTCTAATGCCCCGCTGGAGGGAGCAGAGCTCCTTTCGGCCCCTTGGTTTCATGGAGGGGAAGGAGGGCAAAAGAGACCCAAATTTTAAGATGATTTATTCCCACACATTTGTATCCCAGCCCCACCTCTCCCAAACCAAACACTGACCATGGTGGATATGGAATGGACTCAGGTCCAGCTTCCAACAGAATCATCCATCAAAGGGTGAGAGCACAACAGGAGCAATCCCACAACAAGGAGCCAGGCCAGGAAGAGCCAAGGGCATGGGCCTGGGGGACATCCCCCTTCCCTGGGGCCTGTCAGACAGAGCTAGCCAGGTTACAGTGCCATGGCACAGGGACAGGGCACCTCCTTCTCCAGCACTGGACTGAGCTGGGCTGAGCCACAACCTGCTGGCACCATGGCCCCTTCCCAGAAAAGCTCCTGGATGGGGAGAGCATCCCAGCACCTGCCCCCACACAACCCTTTGGTTTGGATACAGCCACTGGTGGCATCTCAAGCTTTGAGCTTCCCTGTGGGAAGGTGAACAGGAGCAGAGGTGAGGGCTTGGGGTTGCTCTGGACCCATCCCAGGGCAGAGAGTAAAAGCAGGAACTTTTCTTGGCTCTTTGGACCATCCCAACCATCACTGTGCAGGTCAGGAAACTGCTTCTCCCAAATAAGCAGCCCCAGGTGTGTGAAGCTCATCTGAATGCCCCTTTTATTGAATGCCGTGATAGTGCAGTGGGAACATGGAACAGGGTTAAGACTGTGTAAAACAAAAGCTGGAAGAGCAAGAAGTTTTCAAAAAAAGGGAAAAATAAAGGTTAGACCAGTTAAACCAGCATTGGCGTGGAGACGCGGGGGGGGGTGTAATGTAGTGTTAAAGGATAAACTCCAGCGTCTCCTGCATGTGCCCCACACCAAGCCAGGCCATTTTTAAGATGCTGCGTGGGAAATGAACAGGTGTCCCAGGTGAGCCCACACCTGGCAGCAGGAGGCACCGACGCAGGTTCGGAGGAGTCCCGAAGGTGGTACCGACCCCAGGGCTCGCACACCACGCAGCTGCATGGGAAGAGCTCCTATGCCAGTTCATGAACATCTTCCTTTTCCTAGTGATGATTACATGTGTGATAGATAGTTCTCTAGGCAACACGTTTCAATGAGTCAACTCGGGGGATACACAGCCCAATCTAACAATGAGAAATGCGCTTGCAGTCCAACAGAAGCTTGGCTTCCCTTTCCTCAGGAAAGGAGGTGGTCCCCTCTCCCCTCCACAGCATATTGGGGTCCTGCTGGAGTCCCCATCTGCAGCTATTCTTCATCGGAGGAAGAGCTCTGATCCAGGGGGTACACCATGAACATCACATCCGGCCGTGACGGGACAGCGGGATGGCCAGGCCGCACAATCTCAAAGCCCAAGAAGCTGAATGTCTTCAGGAGTGGAGCTACCAAAGAGAAGGAGATCTGTTACCACCAGGAATAATCCTCTGTACCTCTCCCTTGAGCCATGAATATCCATCCAAGTGCATGGGACACCCTCTGTGAGTGCAACCAGAGCTTCCAGTGCAGAGAAGCACAGCCCTCTCCAGCAGGGGTTTATGTCTCCTGTGCTCATCACAGCTGCTCCTAAGTGTGAAGGGATTTTAGCTGTGCAGCTGAGCAGCTTTGTCCATATTTCTCCTGCAATGTTTCTTTTATCCCCTGTGAGAAACAGCAGTGGTTGGTGGTCTACCTGCACCAGGTGCACAACCCCGCTTTCCCAGGACGCATGTGGCCATCCCACAGGTTTTGTCCTGCCCCAGCACACCCTGAGCACCGAGAGAGGACAGAGAGCAGAAAAGAGGCATCTGATGAGGGACAAGGCATTTGCTGTCTCCGTAAGGAGGTCCTGGAGCTCAGTGGAAACTCCAGACAGCTCTGCACAGCTCGGGGTGGCACCCCAGGAAAGCCACTTTGGGTTACATGTGGGGATTTAGAGCAGGGCCAGTCAAGAAGCCCCCAGACCTTGGGCCTGTCAGATACGGTTCTGTGACGCCGTGCCTGTGCCACTGAAGCAATGGCCTCCTGTGACCTGTGACACTCACCCTGGTGCAGTGTCCCATTCCTACGGCACCCTCAGGCGATCAGTTTCAGGACACTGAATGACCATGTAGAGGAGCTCTTGAAGATATTTTCTTGCAGCACTGAATTTCAGCTGCATAGACAAGGACCCAGGATCTGGAGCCCTCCAGAACTCCTACAAACAACCCCTGGCATTGGCTGTCCCCTGTCCCCAGCCTCTGTGGGGGCCACCTACGCAAACCGGTGGTGGTGGTGACGTAACAGCCAGGACTTGATTTGGAAATTATTCCTGGCATGGTAATATGGGATGATGACATCTTCCTGGGCTCAGCTCAGCTTAGCTCTACTAAGGCCCTTCATTTTGGAGAAGCCGGGGCAGCTCATGAAGCTGCAGAGTAAAATTAGAACTGGGGTTGGAGTTACTCGCTAGGATACAGCCTGAGTCTAGTGGGATTTAGAGTGACATGTCCCCAGCCTGGTACCTCCCCCAGCCCTGTGGCTGTAATCCCTCACCCAGCACGTCTATCTTTAGATCCTAATGCAGCCCCTGAAGCCATAAGCATCTCGAGCCAGAGCCAGGATTACCTGTAAGCCTGGGAAGGACAGAAGAGCCAGGAGATCTTTAAAAAGCTGATGAATTTCAGGGCAACATGGTCTAAGTGCTTGTTTTCCATCTAATAACTCCTCCCTGGTTTCACCTTCCATGTCACAGCAGCCTGGTGCCAAACAGAGACTTCACTGCTCACCAAAAGGGGAATATTAACTGACTCTGGATGAGAAAATCCCCCCAAATCATTCAGGAGCAGCTTTTTGCACCAGAGTATTTAATGGCAGGGCACCAAAGCAGGTCTTACCATGAGATCCCAGATTGGTTTGGGCTGGAAGGGACCTTAAAGCTCACAGAGTTCCAGCCCACTGCCATGGGCAGGGACAACTTCCACTAGACCAGGTGCTCCAAGCCCTATCCAACAGATCTGCTGGAGAAACCTTCACCCTCACCCTTACCCTCCAAAAAGGGCTTATTTCCTCCACAGGAAACTATTCCCCTAAGAATTACGCACATAACAACCCCTGCACCAGGAGGGTCCCCTGGGTCTTGTCCTGGGATAACCAAGTTTCTTTACTGGTTCAGCAGCACCGTGTGGGATGTCAGGAGCAAACCCGAGCACAGGCCAGCCCTCACCTCGATCTTCTCTGCTTTTTCTGAAGCAGATGAAGACATAGTTGACTTTCATTTTTTCTTCAGCAAACTCCAGCAGTGCTGACAACCTGCCAAGGAGGGGGAAGACAAAAGGACATCAGCTCTGGGAAGTCCTGTCCTGAGGAAGCCTCTGAGCATTATCGAATTATCAACTGTTTGGATGTTTTCAGACACAAAGATTGTTTACAGCCCCCTTCCAGCGAACAATGGGTGCTGAAACAATGGGCTTCCTGCCCTGCAGATTCAAGAGCTGTCCTTGCTCCGAGTCACGACAAGTCCCTGTCCTCACCGCCACAAACACCCTCCCCACCCGTGGTGCTTTGGGACTGAAGCCTTCATAGGCAGGAAGCAGAGTATCACAGCTGCTCCCGGGCCAGGCTGCATTCCCTGGCAATGCACATGGGGGATCTGGGAGTTCTGTGCTTTTTGGGACGGAAAACCGCCCAGAACTGAGCTCATGGCAGACAAAAAAGGAGAACAAACCATCCCCAGAGAACGTGTGCACAGGCAAAGCAATTTCCTGAGTATGTCGGCTGGATGGCACAGCTGCTGCCCCCTGAATCCTCGCTTCCTGCCTTTCCAGCTGGATTATTTCTGCCACCTCTTGATGGAAGCGGTGCTGCAGTAACCCCTCTGCGAGCCTCCGGGGTGGCACATGGAGCAACTGCTGTCACTTGTAACCACTGGCACTGCCAGAGCAGTGACAAACAGGCCTTCACTCCACATCTCATTAACCAGCCGTCAGCGCAGCGCAGGAGATTAAATTTGCAAGGGTTCTGTTAATATGTTAATGAACTACTTTAATTATGGCCTCTCCTCGGCTGTTTCACCCAGCTAAAAATAACCTGACAAAATTGCGCTTTAAGTCACAATGACTATGGCAAATAAATCCCTTCCCAGAAGGACCCATTCCCGGGAGAGCCCAGAGATTTACGGGCCAACCACAGAAATTACACAAACATTTATCTGGACTTAGAGTCAAATGAGACAAGTGTGAGACAGCAACAACACTGCCACTTCCTGAAGGTGCACAGCGGTGGGTTTTTCCTTAATTAGCTCGTGTCACTTCATCAAGGGATGAAGCCTACTTGGAGATTTAGGCAGAGCGGATTGCTCCGCAGAGGAATCCAGCAAAGCCACATCTACACTGCAGCGGAGACCTCTGGCACAGCACTTGGCAGGAAGGAGCTGCTCTGGAAGCTGCGTTTACCCTAACTTCCCAGAGCAGAGCTGTCTGGACAAAACACGACTGGATTCTGCCAAGAGAAAAATCAGAGCTCCTGGCAGAGCCCGGCGCCAGCGCGGCAACGCTCCAAGAGCAGATCCATCTACTGACGAGGAGAGCATCAATAGGATGGAGGGGTTTTTCTTCCCTGAAAGAGAGGAAAACCTGCCAAGACAGGCTTGCCAAGTGGCCAGCGGAAAAATAAAATTAAAAAATAATAAAATATCAGAGAAAATCTTGTTGGCTTTCTATACCAAAGTATACAAAGATTCACTCTGCTCATTTATTGCTTGTTTTTCATTAGCGTTGGGACTCAAAAAATGGTAACTCATCTGGAATTATCACTGGAGGGAAAATATTCCCATGGGGGATTCAGCAGACAAGGGAGCAGAATGTGCACAAACCATGAACAGAGCTGCCATTGCACAGCCTATTCTCCCTGCACACAGCTTGGAATGTCAGGACAATTTGGGTTGGAAGGGACCTTAAAACTCATCTCATTCCAACCCCTGCCATGGGCAGGGACACCTTCCACTAGACCACGTTGCTCCAAGCCCCATCCAGCCTGGCCTGGAACACTTCCAGGGATGGGGCGTCAGTCCACCATCACCCATGTAAGCAAAGTTTTGCCCCACATGAGCCACAGCTGTACCTTTGGGATCCAGAACTTACCCTTCTTTGCTTCCATCAGCTAATAATCCATCAGGGATTTCCACAAAGAGGCTCTGGTTTGAGAGCACTGCATCCCAGGAGGAGGTCTTCACCTCTGTGACCTTGTACTGGAAGTGGACAATGTGAGGCTTCCCTTCGTGCACTGGGACATCTTGGCTAACAGTGATCTTCTCATCCTGGGAAAATGAAAAATGTAAAGTCCTGAACAGCCAGGGGACAACTGAAGAAAGCAAATGCAAAGGAATGGTCTCAGGGTTTTACTGAGAAGAGGATTATGATTTTCCCTTCCCCTTTTGCTGGTTCAGGGACACATCACACAGTTCTCAGCCCTTAGAGTGATTTCTAGCTGTGTTTTCCTGTTAAGGGAATGTAGTGTTACGTACTGACATAATATTAAATTTCAGAGTAAAAGACTCCACTCCCTCACTGCAGGCTCCAGCCACATCTGGTGGTGCTTCATGAACTGCCCTTCGAGGAACACAACTGGACCCAACACACTGGCAGAGCTTCTGCTGCCACAGCCCAACCAGTTTCAGTGCCTCCCCCATCCCCAACACAGCTTTTCTGTTCCAGGAGTGACCACAAATTGCTTTCCCAGATTTTATAACCAATGGTTTGCCTCCTGGTGTAAGGGAGGGAAACACAGAGCACAGGGAGATTCCAGAGCAGATCTGAAGCTTGTGAGGAGGTCTTCTCCAGAGACCACAAACACACACGTCCCTCCCCAGCCCTGCCCCATGAGAATGCCAAGCAGATCACTTGGGATCAGCTCAGCAGTTCCTAGAAAACAATTCCGTGGTTAAAGCTCCATTCCTTCAGACAGTTCCTGCAGGCAATTGGCTTGCCCAGTAATGATTTCCATGTTTCGGTGCAAAGAGCCTCAGTGAAAGAAGCAGAGCCCTGAGTTAACGCTGGTAACTGCAGTGAAGCTGAACTGTCCCCTGTGCCTGGTGACAGCTCCTGTGTCCCTGTCCTTCACATTCACAGGCACCAGCTTAGCTCTGAAGGGCAGAAGCAAAGCAGATACTCCAGGTCATGAGAGCACCTGCAGGGCAATGTGCCCCTCCCTCCTCAGCAGGTGAGTAGGCAGTGGTTCACTCCACTGAGTCATTGGGTGAGCAATTGTCCAGCCTACAAGTATTTTTTTTAACAGGGCAATTAATTCAGCAGCTCCTTACAAGCCTTTCCAGGCTCCTCAAGCCACTGTCCCAGTGCTTTAATTCCTATTACCTCGTGTCTTAAAATAGATGCTCCTTGGTTTGACTATTGTATGACAGAGAAGCCACCGAGGACATTCACACTGGTGACAAAGTAACACTATGTGCAAATTGGGAGCTGCTTGGCCTCGGAAAGCAGAGCAGAGGAAACTGCCATTCATTGAAAGCCCACAAAGCTGAGCTGAAAAACAAGTTTACACTTCACCAGAATAAATATCCTGTAGGAAAATAAGTTTATTCATCGAGTTTGAAGGAAGTCTGAGTGTACCAGAAATGCACTGAGCTCCTCCAGTGAGGTCAGGATGTGGCTGTGATGAAGCCAGCAGAGAGGGGCAGGGCTGAGTACAGAGGTACTTAAAAAAAACCAAATCCAAGGGACTTATGTACATATCCTTCAGCAGTGACTTCACAGAAGCCTTTACAGCTGTTTCAGTGCAGAAAGTGTTTCTATTCCAGAAAACATCCTTCACCCCAGAAAAGCTCACAGATCATGCTTTTCCCATGCTCACAAAACTAAAACTGGGTGAGGAAGGTAAGGAAATCAGGCTGGTATTGACATGGGAGGTGTGCCTTTGGGTGGGAAGGCTGGCACTGCCATAGGAAGGGAAAAGCATTCTGAGCACCAGAAATTATGTCCAGTGCTCTAAACCCAGTGAGGTTCTTTCACTGAAACCCCCCTGTGACAGCCCAGGAGCCAAAGACAGCACAACCACAGGGATTAACAGAACCAGTTCCCCCAGTTCAGTGGGAATTACGTTTACACAGCCTGGCTGGGGCAGCTGACACTTAATTTCTAGGCATCCAAACAAGAGATGCCAGGGAAGAGAAGGGCTCTGTGAAGCAGCAGCAGCCCAGAATTCTTTGGAAGCTGCTCAAAGCAAAATCCTGTTTACACAACAAGCACTCAGTTTTAGTTCACCCTGGAAAAATCCCCACACAAAATCCCCCTGCCATCTTCCTGTGGCTGAAACCCCCTGCCACCAGACTGAATTTTACCCAGCTGCCCAAACCCTGGCTCCCCAGCCCTCCGGCTCCGTTTCAGCAACGCAAAGCCGCGAGGACCAGCTTCCACTTGGTTCCAATTCATTGAGCACAAGATTCTCCAGCTCTGCTCCACTCCTCAGATGTCCCAGGAAGGATGGGGGAGGCCCTGGCACGTTGGCAGGGTCAGAAGGAAGGATGTTATGATCCACCCTGGCGAAGTGGCTGGAGAAAGCCATGGAAGCACCGGCTGCTGGCACGTGCTACACCTGCAGCCTCCTGCCAAGTCTGCCAGCCAGGGCACGTCTCGGCTGCGCAGCACCCGCACTGGGCACTGTGGCATTCCCAGCTCCAGCAAAATTCCCCAGATGGAGGGCTGAGCTTTAAGTCTCTTAACACAAAAATGCCAACACTTTTAGGGAGCCCCAATTTATAGCAGTGATGTATCCGAGTGCTGCATGCACCAGCAGAGGCAGGCGTGTTCGGAAAGGTCATCCCTTGGACTGGAACAGCTGATACAGCTGGAAAAAGGACTTAAGCTTTTGGATCCAGATGCCTTTCCAGGTCATGCTGGTGGCTGTTGGCTGAAAAGCTCAGGCTGCTGTAACTACAGCACTGCCAAACTGAGTGGGTGACCAAGGCGGCAGACAGAGCCCTGTAACCCCTCCAAGGTCTGACACACCTCAAATCCTGGGGTCAGTTGTGGGCCCCTCATTCCAAGACAGACATTGAGGGGCTGGAGTATGTCCAGAGAAGGGAACAGAGTTGGGGAAGGGTCTGGAGCACAAGTCTGATGAGGAGCAACTGGGGGGCTCCGCCTGGAGAAAAGAAAGTTCATGGGGGATGTTCTTGCTCTCTACAACTCCCTGACAGGAGGGTGTAGCCAGGTGGGAGTTGTGCTCTGCTCCCAGGGAACAAGGGATGGGATGAGAGGAAATGACCTCAACCATTTCCAGGCCAGGGGAGGTTGCATCTTAGGGAAAATGTTTTCTCCAAAAGGACTGTCCAGCCCTGGCACAGGCTACCCAGAGAAATGCCGGAGTCACCATCCCTGGAGGGATTTAAAAGCCCTGTGGATTTGGCACTTGAGGACATGGGTTAGTGGGGAACATGGCAGTGCTGGTGGAACAGCTCAACTCAATGACCTTAGAGGGTTTTTCCAACCCAAACAATTCCATTATCCTTTGTTACAGAAGGGTATTTTCTGATAGATTCTGCTAGTTTTGGCAAGCAATAAATCCAGGAAGAATTCCATCCATATTTCTGGGATGCAGCTGTCTGGATTGACATCCTCCCTGCCTACACACCACTGTGAAAATCTGTGCAAGTTCAAGGCTGTATTGGAATCAAAGACTCCAAAGTCTCCAAACTATGATTCCTTCCATCCTCTTCCTCCATGCTGAGCCCATTTTCTGCCTCTGGGCCTTGCCTGGTGCACACATGAGGCTTGGCAAAGCTGGCTGGCAGGAGTTCCCATTTCCCACCCAGAGGGGAGTAACTACTTGTCCTGAGCCCTCTTGAAGCTATTTTTGTGCCTTCTTTCTGTGACAGGAAGCCCACTGTGCTGCTTCTCTGGAGTGTACCCCCCAAACATCTGACAGTTCACCTCGAACATTAAACTGATGAGACCTTGTCACTGGAGGCTCAGAGGTTGACATTTTGCAAGGGAAGTGTGTGAGAAAAGTGCTGAAAATTCACCAAAGGTAATTATGAAAGCAGCCATGAGGTCTGTGACTCTCTCAGGAACTCCAAGAGGAGACTCTGGGAGCTGTGGCCCAAAAGGGTCTGTATCTTTTCATCATGTAACATCTGTGTGCCACCCACAGGATAATTAAAAATCAGGTCTAACACCTATGACAACACCCCTGGCTCAACAGCCAAATTTGCAAGGTGAGCATAAATTCAGGCTGCCTCATTTAAATGGAAGAGCAGCCCTTGTCCCAGAAAGGAGACAGATGTGAGCCAAGTCACACAAGTGCCAATTACTCTACAGGAAGGAGCAGCCAGGTCTCCTCATTCGAAAGGAAAGGTCCCGTGGAATGAAGAGGAACACAAAACAAGGGACCTGCAAGTCTGCAGACACAGACCCTTCCTGATCTTGCCCTGCCTGTTCTCATGTTCTAGAAGCATCCCTGCCTGGGAGCTGGATGGCTGCCTCTCCCATCTGCACCTCGGTTCAGGCCCTGACAGCTTCACCTTCCAGAGCAGGGTGCAGGAAGGTGCTTATCAACCCTACCCTCGCTGCATTTCACCTTTCTGCTTCCCGCTTCCTCTCTCTGCCAGACATTTCAGAAGCCCTTTCATGTTATGATAATGCAGGCTCTGTGTACAATAGCTGCAGCAGGCCCCTGGGGACAGGCTGGTGAATGATCTGCTGCACAATGGTCTCTCATTTCTTAATAAACAGGTGATATTTAAGCAGGAGAGACCTGCCTGCAGCTCAGTCCCTGAAAAATTACCTGTTCTCCCACTTACTATCTTGGAGTTCTTTGCATTTACTCCCATCAGACTTCAACAGGAACTGAACAGGTACAGGTCAGTGTTTAGATGTTAAATCTTTCTCACCTTATATATCAGAGCTGAAAGAGAAGGATCCCTGCCACCCCCTCGCCCACCGGGGATCTTCGACAGTGGGTGAGGGGCATCAGGAGCACCACAGAGGCCCTGGAACGATGTGCCTGCAGCACTGCAGCTGGGGACAGTTACTCAAAGGTAAAATACTACTGCAAGAAAAAGAGAGAACACCAGGTTACATTAGCAGGGATCACATTTCAGAAGCTCCAGCTTCTCAAACTCCCAAATCATTCGTATCCCTGCTCCTCCACAGCACCCAGATGGCAACATCGAAACCACCCACTGCCCCAGTGGCACCAGAACCCAGCGTGTTTTGTTAGGAATGGAGAGGCTGGAGCCAGGAACCCAGAGAGAGTGCTGAGCAACCTCATGCTAATAAGGGAGGCCTGGAAGGCTGCCAGGAGCAGATGGCTGGGAACACATGACCAGATGAGCACACATTTTCTAGAGACAAATATCTACAAATAGATCAACAGGGCCCAGGACGAGAAGGTTTAAGTTTCACATTTTCAAACCCAGGAGGAGTGAAAGGATCGGTTCTTCAGATGCCTTCTACACACTCCACAATGTCCACGGCGACATTTTCACACACACATTAAGAGTCATGCAAGCATCCTCCACCCCAACCCTAAAAATTACAAGTTCACCCCACAGAGCTACTTTGAACAGCAAGAAAACACATTTCCCTTGCAGTTTCCAAGTTTGTTTGGAAGCCCTACACACGGTCTTCCGGGATTGCTTTGGACACAGGTTTTAATACCTGCTCCGGCTTTTAGGAAGCTCATAAAAGCAAATTATTATACTTCTGGAGCCTTGGTTCCTCTCTCAGCACCACAAAAGCTCTGTGCTGAGGCCCAGCAATGTTCCTCTAGCACAGCCTGCAAAAGCCATGCAGGGAAACCAGTCCTTCCCCAGTGCTCCCATTGTGAAACACACTGGCACAAAGCTATGGAAGCACCACCAAAACAGCGGGGTGAGGGAGGGTTTTCATGAGCACCAAGCAAGGAATGAGGCTAAAGTGGATAAATTCTGCAGCTGTACTGACAACTCACTGTCTGCCCTGTAACTTCTCACTTGAGCTGTTCTCAATGCAGTGTTTTTCCACTCTAATCCCTCTCCACGAGGCAGACAGGCTTAAGTATCCAAACACCAAGTACAGATCTGCACTGTCAGAACCACCTGAGATGCCTAGAAACATGGAATCAGACTGATTTGGGCTGGGAGGGACCTTAAAGCCCATGCAGTTGCACCCCCTGCCACAGGCAGGGACACCTTCCACTACACCAGGTTGATCCAAGCCCCATCCACCCTGGCCTTGTAACCTGCCTGTGCCAGTTGCAAACAAACTACTAAAATCTGGCATTTCTGAGTGCCAAAAACATAACTCACAAATGCACAAGGCAGAATTCGCCACGGATTTCTGCTTACCACCTACCACCAAACCCATCTTTCTACAGGAAACACTAATACTCTTCCTCCACATATTCCCTCCCCCAGGTTCGCTAGACGGAGCTCTGGGGGGGCAGCATTCCCATGTGCTAGAGCAGGGACCTCTTGAAGAAAAGGCAGTTTAAATACACCAGGAGACGTCCGGGGGCAAAGCCCGGTGTTCTGTGCTCCCTGGTGTGCCTCAGGCTATCAATGGGCCAGTGTGTGTTCAGTAGTAGTGGATGTCGAGAGGATGACAAAGCACTTTGTGCCGTCCCCACCCCCAGAAAGCTGTTGGCAGCTTTGTTATTCCCTTCCCTCCTCCCTCTACGCTCCAGCCAACAATGTACTATTGATAGCTCTTTCCAACTTGCGGCCAAGGCATCGAGAAGCTGGATAATGAAGTGGAGTTGTGGGGGAAAAAAAATTAAACAGAGAGGCAGTTTTCATGCAAAGCAGCCCAAGACACTTCCCAGTTTCACTTCCTCTGGCACATGCAGAAGTCAAAACACTAGCCCCCTTTAGCTGCTGCCTGCACGTCCTGGCCCAAATCGGCACACCTCCACTCTTCCCCCCGCCAAAATCAGGGTCCCTGCACACCACCACTATCCCCCCCAGGATTAGGGCTCTGAGAGCAGCACCCTCAGGGAAGAGAGTGCGTGTGGGGCACAGATTAAAAGGACTTTTGCTTTCTCCAGCTGTGCTTCAGCTCCCTGGGAAGAAATTCATGCAAACACCCGACAGAGTCTGATCCCTTCATGCACCCTTGTGCAAACGGCAACTCTCCCTGAGGCCTGTTTATAGCTTAAAAGTTAGGTTTGTGCTCCCTTCTGACGTCTCTCCTCCTCGGAGAAGCTGCTTTCCTGCAGCTTGGTTTAAATTAAGATGCATTTAGATCACCAAGGCCTTTCCCTGGAGACACTCCTCAGTAAAAGCTGCTCGGCTGAGCCCTGCCCGAAAGGGGAGCTGGAAGCCGGTGTTACGCTCTCATCCCGCGGGTGTAATTTTAACTCACTAAGCTCCCAGCGATCCCAACCCCGTGCCCTGTCCCTGGGAAGTGCAAAGGGCAGCTCGGCAACTTCAAAACCCCATCACAGCTGCTCCTAGGCAGCACCGGCAGCCGGAGCCAGGCTGGCACTACGACCAGCACATCGGGGGCCGAAACTAGCACATTTCCTTGTGTTTTGGGGGTTTTATTCGTTTTGAACACTTAGACCAGATGGAAGAATCGACAGATCTCCCCTGACGTTGGAGAAATGACTGTTTTGTTTGTTTTCCTTTCTGCCCCTTCCCGAAACAGGCTCTGGAGATGCATAATAATAATAATAATAAAAAATAATAATAATGCTAGACACATATCCAGGAGCCCGATTTGAGGAGTAAATTGTAAATAACCATCTGATGAACACAGCACAGCTCAAGCATCTCCCACACAGGCAACGGCCAAGAACCAATGCTGCTTCATACGCATCCTCTGGGCTCTTATCGGCGACAGAGGCGCAGGAAATGACACTCTGGGGACTCTAAACAGGGAACAGACACACGAGATAAATCGGTCAGCTGAGAAAAATACAGAGATCCTGCAAGTTCGTGCCTGCTGACACCCAACTTGCCCGGAAAAGCCACCCTCCTCCAGGCAAAGAGAGGTGCGGGGAGGGAGCGCTCGGACCCCGACGCGGCGAGGGCTGCTCAGAGAGAGGTGCTCAGGCCCCGGCGAGCCCTGACCCACCCACGGGAGGTTCCTCCATGGGGAAGCGATGCCTCGATGAGGATTTTAAGCGGGGAAAGGCGGAGCGGCCTCCCCACGTCCCGCGGCCTCTCCGCCGCCTCAGCGCCCGCCCGCGCCCCGGGCCCGCCCGCCGCTGCGCTGAGGAGCGAGGGAGAGCAGGGAGCGCGCCGCGCACCTGTCCTGGGTGTTTATCATCCTGGGCTCGCTCCGGTGCGGGTGCGGTCGCTGCTGGCGCTGGTGCCCGGCTGTGCCCCTTCTCCGTTCCGCTCGGCGCCGCGCTCCAACTGACCCCGCGGGCCCGCGCGCGGACACGCCCCCCACGCCGCGCGCGCCCGGCCCCGCCCCCGGCCCCGCCCCGCGGCGCGCGGGCAGCCTGGGCACCCACCGCCCCAAACAAAGGCGCGCGCCCGGCCACGCCCCCGCCTCGCACCGCCCTCCGCACGGGACGTCACCGAGCCGCGCGGGCGCGCGCGCCCCCTGCGGCCCTGAGCGGGGGTGAGGGGAGCGCGCCTGAGGCTCCCGGTGCTCCCCGGGCTCCCGGGTAACCGCAGGGTCCCGGTTATCCCCTCAGGCTTCTCCATCTCCTCGTGGTCTGGTTCTCCCCAGGGCTACGGTTTTCCCCTCAGGCTCCGCTTCTCCCCTCAGGCTCCCGGCTCTCCTCGGGCTCCCGTTTATCTCCTGGGTCCCGGTTCTCCCCACGGGCTCCCGGTCCTTCTGTCAGGCTTCCAATTCTTCTCGGGTTCCCGGTTCTCCCCCCACACCCCTGTGGGGCAGGTCTCAGGCCCAGCGGCCTGGGCTGTGGGTGACAAGGCCCAGGCAGGAACACGGGTGGAGGTGGTGGGAGAAGAGGTTTGGGAAGAGGGCCGAGGAATGAGCAGCCGAGCAGTGAAGCCACACAGAAGAAGCCACTGGTGCAGAGGTAAGAGATTGGGAAGAGATTCCTCGCTGTGAGAGTGGTGAGGCCCTGGGACAGGGTGCCCAGAGCAGCTGTGGCTGCCCCATCCCTGGAAGTGTCCAAGGCCAGGTTGGATGGGGCTTGGAGCAACCTGGGATGGTGGGAGGCGTCCCTGACCATGGCAGAGGGGTTGCATCTAGATGGGGTTTAAGGTCCCTTCCAACCCAAACCGTTCCGTGACACAATGATTCTATATCCTGCTTAAAGTATGTTGCTGGTGCATAAAATGTGGCCTGGGTTGCAACAGGCTTATAACCTAGATAAGTAGGAGCCGGAGTATGGAATGAACACATGGGTAACAGAATGTGGAGCTGCCCATGGCGGGGTTCTGCAGGGGCTTTTGGTGAGCAGTGTATCCATAAGAGAAAAGCAGTCACACAGCCAAAGATGAGGCTCCTGGAGAACCAGGCAGATTGAAGAACTTGTGGGGTTCAGTCCTGCAGGGAGCTTGGTGGGTGCTGAGCCTTCACATGGGGTCAGGGACTGAGCAGCCCTCTGGAAGAGAAGCTCTGGAGTCCTTGTGAATGCCAGCCCCCAGGACTGAAGTTCTGCAGAATCTCACATTGACCCACCTGGTCTCACACCTGGCATGGCAGAGGCGGCTTCTGAATGACAGTGCAGGCTCTTGAGTGACACATGCGGCAGCCCAAGGTATGATGCCCCAGTAGGCTCTGGGGCTCTGGGTTCTGACAAGCAGCCCTGGGCTGGGGCTTCCCAGTTCCCAGTGCAGCAGCACTGCCCCTTGCTCGGCAGGAAGGGACCAGCTGTTCTGCAGAAAGCTGGACATCAGCCAGGGCCCAAGTTCAAACAGAGCCCATTAAATGGCCTTTTCCCCCTTCCTCCACATTTCCAGCCCTGCTTGTAGCCCTGATTCTATTTATAATGCCCAGGAAAAGCGAACTGAGACTTTCCCACAGTGCCGGCTTCTCAGGCGATTGTTGTTCGGGAAGCTGGAATGTACATAGTATTATTTTTGCATCCCCCTGGGAAGGGTTTTTATTTTTTATTGCGTGTCCCCATCTGTGCTGAGGAGGAGAGTGTGTGAAGCACAAGGTGTCTGGTGCTGCTTACAGCTCTCCAACGCTTTGCCACTGCTGGTTTGGGGGTCTGTTCCCATAAGCCCCTTTCGGGAAGGGTGCTGGGTGCTCTTAGAGGTGTCCTGAGAAGCCATGGGAACGGAGGCCAAAGAGGGGCATCACCCTCAAGACAGCCCCTGCCTCGGTGCCAAACCCTGGGAGCACCCGTCATGTCACTTTGTCTGTGCCTCAGTGTCCCCTGAGTGCAGAGGACGGGAACACCAAGAGCCCTGCTGAGAGCAATGGGCTCATCATTCCTGCTCTGCCTGGGGCTTGGCATCGAGATATGCCCTTGCGCTATAGTTTTGGGGTGGAAGAGCTGCCACGTGAGGCTGGGCCTGAGAGCCAGGCCATGGGGTCACTGTTTGTGTGGAGCCAGTGCCAGCAGAGGCCAATGGGTTTTTTATTTGCCATTCTTGGCCATGCGAGGCTGTTCCCTGTACGGAGCTGCTGTGGGATATTCTGGGCACAGCTGGGCTTTGGCAGCTCTGCACTGCCCCTGAGCTCCCATGCTCCTGGGCAGGCAGATATTTCACAGAGCAAAACCACCTTGCTTGGACTCAGGTCCTGGCTGTCCTCTCCCTTGTCACTGTCACCTGGCTGCACTGCCTGCAGTGCTCCTGGCTCTCTCTTTCCCTGCCCTGCAAGGTCCTGCATTGCTCCATTCCCTCTGTGCCACCGAGCCTTCCTTCTGTCCCTGGGTTTTATTGTCCTGCCCAGGATATTGGCAGTGAGAAGTGCTGTTGCACCATATTTTTGGATAGTTTCTTTTTACCGCAGCTAGTCTGATGAAGGATGGGCACCTCCAAATAGCTTTACTCTGTCACACTGAGTTCTGGGGTTGACTATCCCAAATTTTAGATGTAAAACAGATGCAATCTGCAACCTTTCTGTTTTAGAAGCTTGCAAACACTAATTGAGCATCTCCTTAATTATTGTGATTAAATATGTGGACTGTGTAGCTCTTAAAAATACTTTCCATGAGGACAAACTATGGAAAGAAGTGATCAATTTTTCCCCAGCTAGGGATGGAGACTCAGAGGCCCTCTGTGCCTGGAGCTGGTGACACTCGTGGGCTGGGGCTGGGCAGGTGGCTCCAGCCTCTCAGAGCTGCCTCAGGACGGAAGCTCCTAGATGGGAGAGAGGCGAGGTCAAGGCGAGATCGCTCAGTCACAGCCGCCTTGTGCACAGGGCTGACAGCAGAGACACTGCCCAGATGTTCGGGGCTGTGGAGGCAAGTGGGGTTGCTGCAGGACAGGCTGTCCCTCTAACATTCGCTCAGTGCTCTTCCTTGGCTGCAGTCCTGGCTCTGCCTGTGTGTGAGAAAGCGCCAGGAGTGAGTTCACCGGCTCAGCGGCTCTGTGACCATGCAGTCACAGCGGCTCTTGCCGACCTCGCGGTGACGCGGCCGCTCAGATAAGGGAAACAGCCCTGCTGCAGAGGGGATTGTACCAGGGAAGCAGTGGGATGCAGCCTTTCCCTGTGTCTGTTCCCCCAGGGAGCACTGCATGTGTGTCCCAACGCTGCGTCCTCCCTGTGCAGCGGAGTGCGGGCAGCGTTGGGGTGTGTAATGGGCATCACATCAGATAGACAGTTCCTCGGTACCTGCAGGAGTGCTGCGTAGCTGGCTGTGCTTAAAAGTGTTGCCTAATGGAAAACACTTCCAAAGGTTTCCAGACAAAGAGGGAAAAGGGTTGGTAGCTTTAAGTGTGATTAATACCCTGTAGTTATTTAAAAACATCGTTAGAAATGTCATTCAAAACTTTCTAGGGCTGGACATGTATCTGGGGATGTAATTAAGTTTTCAACAGTGCCTTTTCATCCCCCTTCTGCTTTTTTTTTTTTTTATGTGAGGATCTTGTTTTCCTAACGAAAAAACAAAAGTGAATCCTGCCAGGGAATTTTGTTTTCATACCTCAGTTCCAGCCCTTCTGCCAGTTCGGTCTCCCTGTGCTGACATGTCTGTGTCTGTTACAACCACAACAGCACCAGGAGCATTCCTGGGATTTTGGCTCCCTGTGTTTTGAGGTGAGCTGTGCATAAATTCTCTGAAGCTGGACCATCTGTATGTCTGGAATTGTGTCTTGAGTGCCCATCTGCAAGGTGGGTTTTAATTGTTTGAACGGTCAAATTGGTTGGTGTCACTCACCTGTGTCTTCGATCTGCTTCACATCTGTAACAACAAATGAGGTTCCTTCCAAAACGCGCTGATAGTTTTCTGCTCTCCCTTTATATTTCCAGCAGGAAGACTTGATTCCTTGGCAGACCTGCCCAGAGCTGAGGGTCAGATTTAAGGCACGTTGCTGACATCAGTGGCTTTCTTTTTTAATGAGCTTTGTCAGAATTCGTTCTTTAGCCATTAAGCGGTGCCAGCACGGAGTTCATGCATGAGCTGAGCTGAAACCTGCTCAGTGTGAATTAGTCATGAGGGAAAAGGAGGTCAAGGAACGTCTTGTTTCAGAGAACGGTGATAACTGGTGTGTCCAAGGCCTGGAACCAGGGAATGGGCAGAAGAAAACTTAGAAATCATGATGAGGGATGAATTCCCACTGCTGTGCTCTGAGGAGGCCTTGTCCCTCTTCATGCCAGTGGGATGTGCATCAGCACCAAGCAAAGGTGTTCCCACGCAGCCCGAATTTGGGTGGTATTGGGGTGGGCTAAGGAGCTGGATGGTGTCAGGCGGATGAGCTGGTGATGTGACATGGTGGCCCGCCATGAGAAGGGTCTGTCACAAACTTGTGTCATTAATGAGCCCTGTGCTTCAGAAGGATGTTGTGGGCCAGCGTCAATGCCTTTGGAGAGGGCTCTGCTGGGATGATGAGATGGCTGTGCGGAAGACATGCCAGAGCAAGTCCCTGACTGTCCCTCCAAGCACTGAGTGCGTCAGCCGAGCTGGCAGTGAGGAGTATCTGTGGGAGCTGGGGTTCACTCCGAGGGTCACTTCTTCCTTGGCCAAAATAAATACTTCTGTGATTCCCTGCCCCTGTTTCCACTGCCTCTAGCTTCTCTGCATCATCCCTGCTGCTCTGTGCCTGAAGCTCTTTTCCTTGTCTGCCTGTGGAGTAGGACACACTCCAGGATACTCAGTGCAGGGTCTGGTGGGTGGCACAAAGAGACAAAAAAGGGATAAAATCAAGGACAAATTGATAAAAAGGAGCATACAAGAAAGCCCTTGGGTGGTGGGGAGGTGCCTTGCTGCTGGCATTTGCACTTCTGAATCCAGCCAGGGCTTTGTATTGATTCCTTTAAAAGCTCTTTCAATTATTTTTACAATGAGCTCATCTTTCCTGGCACATCCTTGCTCCCTGTTCATTCCATACTGGCATGGCAGGCATTGTTCACCTCTCTGTAGTCATCCACATGCAAGCTGGGAACAGCAGCTCTGCTGCTTGTCCCTGGAGAAAAAGAGGTCTTGTCTTGGCTCCTTGTAGGTGCTGCATGAAGGTGGGATGGATGGAGCTGGAGGTGTTTCTGATGGAGCTGCCTGAACTTAGCCAAAATGGGGCCTGTGTGCTGCCCCTGTGCAGTGGGACTTGCACAAAAGCTGGTTTTCTGTGGTCAATACTTAGGGAAACGTTCCCTAAGTTCCCGTGAACAGAGACGGAGTTGTGGAAAAGACTGAGTGGTGTGTTGGTACATGGTGATGAGCCACTGCAACTCCAGCCAAAAATCCAAAAGGCCTCTTGGGGTTGCACTTTTAAAACCACCAGCTGACTGCACACTGTGAGGACAGTCAAAAAAATTAAAGCCTTGTGTCTGCCTATGGCATTCACAGTGCCTGAGTGAGGCTTCTTAGAAATTTCACATGGCAAGAACTCAGAACTGTGTCTTGAGGGAGCTTGTTTTGTATCATGCATCTTAACCTATGGCTGTACCATAAAATAGGAAATCTTGGAAATCCCAAATCTGGAAATCTGGAGTCCCTGCAGATATGAAATCCTTAAAGTGCTGCCCCAAAGCTTCCTGAGCAGAGGGTGCTCCCTGGTGAGGTGACACCAGCAGCACCCTAAGCCTTGCTCTCCCCACATGTTTGATTTAAGCCGACTGAGCCAAGGAGTGGATCCCATGGATCTGACACAGGGGGTTGGTCCCATCCTCCAGAGGGACTCGTGTCAAGTCTTGGGGATGCTGCAAGGCAGTGCCAAGTGGTTCAGGGCTGAGGATTCACCCCTGGCTGCAGAGCTCCTGTCTGCTGACACCTCCTGTGCTGGCAGTGAAGCTGCTGGAAACAAAGAGCCAAGAAGCTTGAGGACCTGTCCAGGCAAAACACCTTCTTTTGCTTTAATAATTTTGTTTTTCTCAATTCTACACCCCCATAATAATGTGTCCAGGCCTGTTTCACTGCACTGGATCACTCAGAGGATTCATTCTGAGATCCAGATATTTCTAGAACATGATCATGAGTCTGTCACATCCTCTGGAAAAAAGGTAGTGTTGTTTCTCTCTTTCCATGTCACACATGCAAGCATGGATTTTGCCAGCTGGGTTTGGGGATTCACTCCCTGCAAAACACCCAAATCTGTGTGAATTCTTCTCTTCTGTATCTCCATGTGTGTGAGACGTCTGCTGGGCACGTTTCTTTATATCCAACCGGTGCGGTTGGACTCATAAAGCTCCAGTTTTTGCAGCCCCACAGGAATTTGCAGGCTCAGTGAAATCACTGGGGGCTCCCTGCAGAGGGTGGCTGGGTGGTAGCCCTCTGCATCATTTGCAAGCAGAGGCAAAGGGCTGATGGAAGAGACTTTTTCTGCAAAGCTGCCTGCCCTGCTCTGGCTTTTGGCTCCTGTCAGCAGCTGCAGTGTGTTAACCACAAGCCAGGGTGCTGCTGTTCCTCAGGTTGCTCATTTTCTGGAAATGAGCTCCTTTATAATATCCAAATACCTTTAAAATTGTCCTCTGGATAGTTTTATTATGAATGTCTGTGTATGTAGGTGCTTGTCTCCTTGAATTTTGTGCTTTATGGTCTAATGGATATTTTTCCAAGTGATGCAGGTCACTTATTTGTTCACAATATGCTAAATTCCTTTATCCGATATAAACTTAGAATATTTTCCTGTTTCAAACCCACCAAATATGCCTTTCCTTGTGTTTCAAAGTTACTGTCTTTTTGGATTTTTTAAGATGCAATTAATTTACTCTTAAAAAATTACATTCTTTATTTGAATCTCTCCAAGAAATCACTGCTTGGGCACATAGAGGGATAGAAAAAGCTTGGGTTCTGGAGAAGCTGAAAGTTTAGTTTAGGAAGGGCAGTTTGGGAAAAGAATGCAAAAAATGCCATGAGCTCTTTTACAAAGGTCTACACTACCATCATAGAAGACTCAAGAGCTCAAAACTCCCATCACCTGGAACTCTTGGGGCAGACTGATACAAAGAAAGTAAAATCAGGGTTTCTCATGCAGTTTCCTGTTACAACAGATGATGAACGATTCGGTTTTTACCTTGCAAAAATGACTGCAAACCTTTTGGGGGTTGTTGGCACATATCCACAGCAAGCTGAGTGGGTATATGTCTGCCTGGGAGCAGGGAACACACCTGAGAAGGTTTTGTGCCACCATGAGGTGGGAGAGGAGGATCTTTTATTCTCAGAGTTCCTGTGAGTGTTTGTGGGTGCCTGCAGTGACATTCTGTGCTTCTCTGCCTGCTGGGCAGCCCTGGGGGCTCATGGCAGGGGTGTGTTCTGAGTGTAGTTTTCCAGTATTGTTATAACTGCAGTGGAAAACAGGGTGAGGGTTTGTCAGCTCTGAACATGGCCAGGTGCCAAACCTTTTCATCCCGATTACCTTGCAGTTCTCCTTGTTCCGCGGAAGTGTTATTTGAACACAGCTTTGCTCAAAGAATGGAGAGGAAAGAAACAAGAGGGAGACAGGAAAAGGGCCTCCTGGGCTCTGCATGGCTTTGCCTGTGATTTGGGACAGGAACACCTTTGAGTTGCAGGTGACTCCAGCTGGATTCATCCTGGTGAGTTGACCATCAGGAAGAGTCCCTGAGAAACCAAATGCCTTTGTCTTCAGGAGCCCACAACTAAACAGATTTCCAGAGACCTCTCTCCTTCAGGAGACCCAAACCAGGTGCAGGCTGGGCTGTAACTATTGTCACCAAGTGCAGGGACAGCCTGCTGTCCTGGAGCTCCAGTTCCAACCTCCAAGTGATCCTAGGCTCCAGAAAAGTCTAAGTGTTTTGCAAGAAGAAACTTGAGAATATGCCCATCAAACTTGAGCTGCCATCTGTAGTGCTCTGGAACACTGATAAAAAGCTTCCCAAGGCACATACATGGAGGGCATTCTCAAATTCAGCTTTTGGATAGCTTTGCCCTGCCATGTGTGTGATGAGTAGGTGTGGAACGTACCTAAGATAGATGCCTCTGTGAGCTCTGGTGCCCAGCCTGAGCAGGGAAGCACTGCTGCTCCCTGCCTCCTCCTGCACATCTCTGGAAGAAAGGATGGGAACCACTGCAAGGCTGGGAGCACTGACACCTGCCTCCCGGCGTGCCCCCTTTCAGCCCGTCTGGAGCAAGGGGAAGTGGTTTTGGGCTGGAGCCAACCCTGGGCATTTTACAAACTCATGTAATGGCTCTGCTCGGGGTGCAGCCTTGCACTGGACATGGAGCAGAAATCACTTGGGACCAAGTTTCCCAAGACCTGCTCTCCCAGGGCATCCACAGACCCGCTGGAGGCAGGCCTGGCCAGAACCAGAGCAGTTCCTGGCCGCCAGCGGATCCCACCCCAGGTGTCACGGCCGTGGGGAACACCACATGGAGGCTGTTCCCAGACTGAAGCCAGCTCTCAGCCTCTCCTTCCGCCTGAATTGCAGCGCTTCCACCACCACGTCCCAGAGCCATCCAGCAGACGCCAGCCACAGGAAGTGCAGCAGGTCGTGGGAACTGGCCCAAGGACCGGAGGCTGAGCCGCCACAGGAGCCAAGAGCAGCGCCTGGCGCGCAGCCTCCCCTCTCCTGGGCAAGGAGGCGCAGAACGCTGCAGGGAGCTGGGCAGCACAGGGCACACACATCTCCAGCTCAGGCACACGACCCCTTACCGCCCGGCCTTGTGTTCCTGCCATCGCACTCCACGTGCTCCTCACCAAAGTGTGGGTGCCCAGCACCCCTTCACCCTGTTCCCTCCTCAGCCATCATTATCCCGCTGCACCCCTGTCTGAGCAGGCACCGGGTGCTGCGTGAAGCTGGGCCCATTGTTATGGACCAGATTAAATGCCTCATGTGCCTTTTAGTGTTTTCCTTCTTTTTATTAAGTGAGGAGCGTCCTCTGAACACCAAAACCTCTGAGTGCTTGGGAATTATTAAAGTGTTCCTTTTAGCCCTGACAGCATTTTTGTTAAAGTATTTTTAAAACTATGTGCCAAGTTTTCCTTTCACTTGATCAAAAAGGGCTGTTTTTTGGAGTTCCTTGTCCTCCAGATCTCTCCCAGGACTTGCTGGGGCCAGTATCCTGCAGGAAGAGCCCTGGAAACATGAGTGCAGCAGTACCTTGTCCTTGTCCCCGAAAGCAGCCTTGCTAGGCCCGCTTCCACCAACTGTGGGGCTTTTATGGGATATTCAGCTCAGCCACCATCTTCCAGCTGTTTTCTCCATGCATTTCCAGGTCACTCTCTTGCAATAGGGCTGGATGCACGTGAAGAAGGTGGTTTATTAGGACAGGAATGCGGGATTGCTTGGAAGTCAAAGGGAGCAACAACAGAGTGGGGAAGCAATGGCAAGATGCAGACAGTTTTTCCTGTAGAAATTTCTATTTGTGGCGGTGAAAAAATTCCAGCCCAAAGCTGTGGTTGCCCTCTTCATTGGTCCCGGGGACACGGGACAATGATCGCAGCCTCTGGGAGGTGTGGGATGGATTTCCAGGCAGTTGGTGGGTTGTGTTCTGCAGTGTTCCCAGGCTGGTCCGTATTTCCCTGGCTGGCGTCAGTTGTTGAGGGTGTCCTGGGATGTGATGGAGTGAATCCAGGTGTGAGAGTGATGCTGGGGGGGGCTGTACCCCATCTGCCCTGCAGCTGGAGGGGAGCAGTGTGGGGTGACAGGTCCTTGGGACCAAACCCAGGCTTCATCTTCACCCCGCAGCCACCCTGTTCCTGGTGCCACATCTCCAGGCAACCCCTGTCAGTGTCACTTGTCACTTCATCCATTACCTGGTCTTTTTTCCCTCCCTTGGTCTTCTGTCCCTTACATTCCCACTAGTGACTGTATTCTCCTCCTTTTTGGGGTTCACATCAACTCCTGTGGCTCTGTAGGGGCACAGGTGGCCAGTGTGGGCCAGGAGGGTTCCCAGTCCCAGGAAGACGACACCAGGAACAGTGCTGTGTCTCAGTGCTGCTGGCAGTGAAAATGGAGACCTCAGTGCATTTAAATCCCAGCTGAATTTTTGGGACTCAAATACATTTTTCAATGTTTTAATGCCAAACCAGGCTCTCACCAGCCTGCTTTACTCCCCCCGCAGCAAACTCCTGCTGGAGAAGTCCCCTGCGAGACCCTGTAACTTCTGTTCCTGTCTTGTGTCTCCCCGCAGTGGTTTCATGCTTTGTCCCGGAGATTTCGGTCCTCGCTGTCTGGCATCGCACAGCTGAGTGGCAGCAGAGGTTCCCAGCTGAGTTTCCCAGCAGAGGTTTCCTTTCACCGTGTCAGTTGGGGTCACTCTTTCACAGCAAGTGTTTTCCTCCTGAGCTGCAGTTGCACTTTCCAATAGGACGAGCTCTGAGCATTGCATCCTGTGCTGGCTGGGATTTCAAGCTCCCAGGACTCCTCACTGGACAAACGCAGGGTCAGCAATATCTCTGATTTTAATACTGCAGCCATGCAGGAATAAGCTTTTTCTGTGGTCTTGGAAGCTTGATAAATTAGCGTTCAAGCTCCCTGGGCTTCTCTGGGTGTGGATCCAGCAAGGGAGCCGGGGTTTGCTCTTCGTCTGGCCATTCCCGGCTGTCACTGGTGGGGAGGGAGTGATGTGGCTTAAGCTCACGGTGTCATCCCCAGGTCTGGCATGTGAACACACACCACGGCAGTCGTTGCAGCTGCCTTAGCACCCCAAACCCTCCATGCTTCCATGAGGGGGCGTGTGAGGTGATGTCAGGATGCTGCTGGGCTTCCTGTGGGGAGGTCTTATCCCATGTTTGGTCTTCCCCTCTTCTTGGTGTGAGCAGGGCACTGACCCACCAAAGCCATGCCTGGTCTGCCAGCACACACCCTGCGGCACCCTACCCAGCCAGGGAGAGGAGCTGATGCTGTGGTGGTGCATGGGGTTGGCTTGTGGGGGGCACAGCAAGGTCCCCCCGGTGCTGGGCTGAAGCCTGCTGGTTTTTCCCTGGTGATCAGGCTGGAGCATCCTCAGGGGGTCCAGCCCCACTGCTGTCCCGTGTGAACACGGCTGCTCCCAGCCCAGCCAGCTCATGTGCGACCACGTGGGAACGTCCTGTCCTGGGGGAAGAGGTGGGGCGGTCGGTGGGGGAACTGCGGGGGTGGGAGTGAAGCATCACCCAGTGATGGGAACTGATTGTACCAGGTCTTCAGGGATAAATTTAGTGGTGGTGAAAGAGCCCAGCTGGCTCTGCCTGATGTGGGATGAGCCAAGTGTGCCAGGAGTGTCTGTGGCTCCTGCTGTCATTGGGTGGCAAAGCCTTGGACACCCAATGGGGACAGGAAGATGGGGTGGGAAGGGGGTAGCAGTGACCCAAAGCAGCAACCCCAGCCAGCCCCTTTGCCAATCCTCCTTGGTGGCTCCGTTGTCACTTATGGAAGAGGAGCTTGGAGAAGACATGCCAGGGCTGACTTGGGAAGCAGGTCACCCAAGTGCAGGGTACTTGGCAATTCCAGGATAGTGGCTTCATGGTGTCACACCAGGGCCTGGCTATGCTGGTCCTTGAAGGATGTGCCCAGTGCTGGGAGCCAGCCCCAGCCTGGTACACCAAGGGGGGCTGAGGAGATCATTTGCTGTGTTAACAGCGAGGGTGGGGGTCCCATCTGCTAAGCATGGGGACCAGCCAGGCCTGGTGACACCCTGCTGCCACCTCACAGGGGACATGGTGACAGCAATGTCCCAGGCCTCGCTGAGTGGCCAATCTGTTGTGTGGCAGGGAGGTGTAAAGGGCCATATTTGCATGGGCAAAAATATTTCCTTCTCTGGGCTTGATCCAAGGTCAGGCTGGATGGAGTTTGGAGCGACCTGGTCTAGTGTAAAGTGTCTCAGCCAATGGCACGGGGGTGGAATGAGATGATCTTGAAGGTCCCTTCCAAGCTCAACTGTGATTCTATGATCGTCACACAGGACCAGCCCTGCATGGTGCTCCCTTGGGAAATGGTGCTGGCAGGGAGCCTTTCTCGATCCTTTTATGTTTCCCTTTGCTCCCTCTTGTGTCAGTCCTAGAAATCCCATCCCCTGGCTTTTCCTTTGGCACTCCCTGGCCCACATTAGGTGATGTCTCACATGCTGCTGCAGTGTTTATCCCATCTCTTTTCCCACCATCCTGTCCTTACATCTCACTTCTTGTAAAGATGTTCACAAGGACACCCAAACATCTTCCAGAGAGGCAGCCAGGCTCAGATGTCAAGCCATGCCACCCTCTCACACCGATCCTTGGAAGTGTCCAAGGCCAGGCTGGACAGGGCTCTGAGCAACCTGGTTTAGTGGATGGTGTCCCTGCTCATGGCGGGGGGTTGGAACAAGGTGGGCTTTAAGGTCCCCCCCAACCCAAACCAGTCTATGATTCTCCTTGCACCCAGCATGTTGGATTGGCTGTGGCAAACCAGCCTTTTCCAACAGAGCTGGGCATTTCTCCTTCCCACTGCCTGGAGTTTTCACAGGTGACTTTCCACCAGCCCCTTTGTACCAGGCAGAATCATTTTGTGCTTCTTTCCTGCTTCAGGCAACAGTCGCCATGTTATTAATTAACCTGGTTACTCACATAACTGTAGTGCCGGACTCACCATTGTTTAAACCGGTGAACCTGAGACTCAATTCACTCCCTTCTCTCTGGTCCGAGGTACTGCAGCTCCAAGGAGGGGGAAGTTTGCACTGTCAGCTGCCCCGGGGAGAGCTGAAATGCAGAGGGCAGCGAGGCATTTGCAGGAGGGAAAGGAGCCCCTTACCTGGTGCGAGCTCTCCAGGGCTGCAGGGCTCTGGTTTCTCCTGAAGCCTGGGCTTGGTTTGGGTCTGAATGCAGTCGGCTATGGGGCTGTGCCTTTGCTGCTGCATGTGCCAGCAATGCCGCTGCTCCTTCCACCTCACCGAACAGCAGCCAGCCCAAGCAAGGCCTGTTTAATTCAGCAAGTCATAAATTCATAATGCTTATTTACCACACAGTGCCATCAATATTTGATAGCGGCCACCGGCCTGCTGCAGCGTGGCCTGCAGAGGAAGGGGATGGGGCTGGCATGGGGCTGTGGGAGGCTGACAGTGGGGTTGGCATGCAGTGGGGCTGCCCAGGTCAGCGTGGTGGTGCCGAGATGGGGCTGGAGAGATGTGGGCTCCTCCTCCGCCCCTGCAAACCTGCCAGTGGTGGGCTGAAGCTGCGAAGCCTCTGCAGAGGGATGCGTGGGGGCCAGGCCAGCAGCTGGAGGCTGTCAGGTCCAGGGAGGAATGAAGCAGGGAGCCGGGTGCAGGGGGGGGACCTGGAAGTTGGTGGTGAGGAGGGGAACTTGCAGACCTCAGGGGACACACACAATTTGGTTGTCCCCAAAGTGTCCCAGGATGACCATGGGGACTGCCCTGTATGTGCCGCTTGGTGCTGGCTTCGCTCGGCAGCGGTTCAGAGATAAGTGCCGTGAACTCGGGAAGCCCCTTGGCCCCCGACCCCAGCTCACTAATTGACTGTGGGGAGGAACCCTGCCCTTCGTGGAGGGGTGAGCAGGAAGGAACCTTCTCTCCAAGAGCTGCCGAGGCCTCAAGGAGAAGGCACAAGCGGGGGAGTTTAGCTGCACAAAGACCATATTTTGCAGTTCAGTCCAAAAGAGCCTCTTCCTGCTTATGGATATTGAGTGTTTTGCTCATCATAAGCAATAGTTGCTGCAGCCGGTGGCTTCCCCTCCAGTGCCTGCTGGATATGCTCTGTGCTGTGAGTGCTGAGGGTCTCATTTCTTACTCCTTCAGAGGGAGCTGCCCTCTCCTGCCTTCCCTTTGTCTGAGCTCCCTCTCCCTTGCGTGCAGAGGGTGATAGAGGGAACCAAGCATGGCTGTACCCCTGGAAACCCTGGGCTCACCCAGGAGCCATCCCAACTTCCCGCTGAACAGCTGCAGTGGCACGGGGACAGTGTGCTGATCAGGTGGCCAGCGGAGCTTGATGGGATGTGATGGCTCCAGCTGCACGTAAGGCTGTAGGTTGCCATCACAGAGGGTCAGAGCTGAGGCTGCTCAGAGGTGCCTGGTGAGCTGGTGCCCTCCCTGGCATCACTCAGCAATCCCTGAGTGCCCAGGCTGTGGCATGCAGCCGATAAGGTGGCCCTCAGCCCCTGGAGCTGCAGTGCACCCACTCGCTGAGTGGTGCTCCACTCTCCCCGCTGTGCTGAGACAAGCCAGGCCAGCCTGAGTGACAGGTCTCCCCTTTTACGGTAGCTTTTATCTGTCTCTGGGGAATGCGGCCCCAGTGCTGGCTGAGTCTGTGGCGGCAGTGCTGACAGCCATGCTGCCTTCCCTCTTGCTATCCCAAAGTTTCCCATTAGCCAGCCATGTCCCTGCTCTGCTGGCTCCTGGACCTGCTGCTGCCATTCCCAGGGGATGTAGCAGGAGTTAAAAGCCCTTCCCAGCACACTGGAGTCCTGCCCTGCACTGACTCCACTGGGAGCAAAGAGGGCATGTGGCTGATGGTGGCTTGCAGCTCTGTGCCAGATAGGGGACAGCAGGGTGCCAGCACATCCTTTGGCAGTGCATCCCAAACCCCACAGCCTTTACTCTACCCCAGAGGCTCTCCTGGCTCGGACCTGAACTTTTCACCCAGGATGTGACTCCCCACACTCCCCTGGTCATTGCAAAACTGGTGCTGGTGGGGTTGCTCTCGGGACTGTGGCTTAGGGGATTTGGGAGAGTGGCAGATATGGGCAGCTCTGCTTTAGTTTACAGTGGCAAGTGTTTATGGGCCTTATGTAGAGCCCACACTTCACTGTCCATGTAGTCAGATCCCTCCTCATACAGCCTGGAAAGGACCAGATTGTGTGGACTGGGGTGAGGAGAGGAATTTCCCATGATGGAATCAATGTTCTCTGTACCAACTGCTGTTACCTTCCCCCTACAGCAAACCCAGCATGTGGGGTGACAGTGTGGGAGCACAGTGACCATGCTGCTTGGAGGGGATGAGTGAGATGGGGGGAGCTGGGAGGAACTGGGAAGATGGGGTCTGCCTTGGTGCTTGCCAGGAAGCCACTCTGCAGTGACATGGGATACCTAATGGATGGCTGTCATGGATATGTGCATGGGAACAAGCTCTCACTGCTGTTGCATTCCTGGGGGCAGAGCAGGAAGGCATGGGACACCTCCAGAAGAGGTGTCCTCCTTGGCCAACAGGCTGCTCCGAGTTGATCCCCAGCAACCCTTGCAGACCACACCATGGCCACCGTTGTGACTGGGTAGCTGTTTGCTGGAATGCTCAGCTGGCTCCCAGCCCACCTTCGGATGCCCATTTATTTGAAATATTCATCAGTGCTCCATGGGAGACATTGAAGTGCTTTAAACCTCTCTGAATATTTCATCCCCCACCCTGCAAATGGTTCTTTTGGGGCTGGTGATGTCCTGGCCTCAGTTCTATCTGAGACAAGCTCCAAAAAAAAGTCAGGTTAGTGTCCCACAAGCCTGCCTGTTAACTGGGGCCGTGACACCAGCCTGCCCCACCATGTAGTTCCTTGTCCTCCTTGTCACCGTCTTCATGACACCTCCCAAACGCAATGTTTTTCACTCATGCCGATCCCATAAGCCACTGCTGGCGTTCAAGGATCTGGCAGGTGGATCCAATGGGTACGCTGGGAGCAGACATCACAACTCCTTGAGGTGCAGGGATCAGAAAGGTTCAGGGATGGGCAAGGTTGCCAGGGTCAGGGATTAGCAGATGATGCATGTGCTAACAGTGGGTGCAGAACTTCAGGGTGCAGGATGGGCAGGAGGAACAGGAATTATGTGGGATACAGGCATTAGCGGCAATGCAGGGAAAGGCCTAACAAAGGGTGCCAGGCTTGGCACAACAGTTCAGCCTTTCAGCAGTCGACCCTTGTTGCTGAGTGTGTTGAGGCACCCAAGTTACTCATTATTCTGATTAATTCATCAGCAGTTTTGACCAAATAAGTCAAGAAAGTGGAAAAATATCTGAAGACCTTCTTGCCCCTTGCTGTCCTGCCTGGGATGGGGCTGGGAACTCTCTCTGTGGTGCCACAGCCAGTTGCTGGCCCCTCAGCTGGTTTTACTGGTCTTGGGGATGGAGGGAAACTGAGGTTACCCACCCTGGGGACACAGTGAAACATGTCTGGCCCCATCCCACTGCCTCACCCCACTCCTTGGGGGGCTCTTTCTCCACGCCCCTGCTTGAGGAGTTAAAACCTTCTCTCCAGCCTGGCGTTGCTCATGGAAAGTTTATATATAGCCTTTTGTTTTTGCCAGTGTCCCCCGTGAGTTTAAATAGCTCTTCCCCGTCGCTGATGTTGACCCCGGATGTATTTATAGAGAGCAATCAGATCTGTGCTCAGCACCAAGCAGACCAAGCTCATGTCAGTCCCCCGAGGGAGGCCTTTCCAGCAGCGCAGCCTCACACTGAGCCTTGCCCTGAGGAGGAGGCCTCGAGAGCTGGCAGGAGCTGCCCAGAGGGTTCAGAGCTGGGGCTGTGCCAGGCTGTGCATGGCTTCCTTTGGGGTGACTGTGCCAATTCTGGCTGTGGAGCAGCTTTTTGGATTGCCATTGCTAGGGTTCAGAGTGTTGTGAGACCAGTGTCGTCTGAGACCAGTGCCATCTGAGACCGTTTCATGTTGTGGAGGTGAACCATGTCCCTGGTGCCATAGGCCATGCAAAGTCAGGGCTGCGAGGATGGTTTAACTCCCCAGGGTTAAACGCGAGGCTTCTGCCACCTCTCCTGCAGCCAGCCAGCTCCCCCCGCGGGTGCCAGCTCCTCTCCCATCCCGGAGGTCCGTGCTGCTGGGCGGCCTCCCCTCCAACTTCAGCTCTTGACTATTTAAGGCAAATCTCCTCGCCGGACTTTTAAACAAAACCCGGGCTCCTCTCGCTCTCCTCGTTTTAAATAACTCGCCTGGAGTAAACAGAATGAGGCATAACACTATAAATCAGGCATTCCCGGGATCTGCCTGGCAGGCTGCATGCAGGAGCTCACCAGGCCCCCAAGCTTCCCCCGGAGCTCTTTTTGGGGCCTGGGGGGAGTGATAAGAGGGCAAGAGGGGCTCTGGTGGGGCAGGCGTTCCCAAGGAGACTAATGCGATTACGGGCTGCCAGCCTTTGGGGTAAAATAATTAAGGTTGCAAAATAGTTTCCATCACAGCCCCTTGCTAGTCATTCCCCACCGAAGCTGGAATTTTCCAAGCTGTATTCCTTGCATGAAAATGAATTTTTCCAGGGAAGTTTGCACCGGCGATGGTCAGTGATGCAACGGGTGTTTCATAGGGCTTTGGGGGAAATGCCTAGACTGCAGGTGAAAGCCCAGCATGTTCCTTGCAGGAATACGGGCACTTTGTACCACAGCTTGTCCCATCAACCAAAAGGATCAGCTCTGGAAAATCAGCCCTTGTGCCATCAGTCCTCAGTGTTTACACACTGTGGTCGAAGCAGGAAGAATAATTACAGCTCGTCTCAGGGACCAGTGCTTCCCATGATAAACTCTTTGTTTTCCCTGGTTTTAGGGCTTTGCCAAACTTTCATCATGAGCTGAATCTTTCAGGCTGGGTGTCCAACATACACCAAGTCATCTAAACAACCCAGTTTAAACAAGTCTGGTCTTGCTGGGATTGAAAACTGGGAAGATGTACTGTGTTGCTTTGCTGCCAAGGCTGGAAACTCCAAGGGGTGAGACTTGGGGTGCCCTGAGGATGGAAATAGGCCACTAACTGTGCCCATTGGGAACTCTGGGCTGTGCCCAAGCTGAGCAGTCTGTGAAAACCTCGCAGGTGGTGCAGGAGCCTCGGCTGTGGTGCTTCCCCCATGTGGGAACAGCACTGGGAAGGATGTTGCTGTGGCATATTGGTTTTCATTGTACCCCCAGCTCCAGGAGGGCAGAAGGGACAGTGGAGCTGTGCTGGCATCCCTGGCCTGCCCCAGCACTGCCCTCCACCTTCCCTTCTCTGCCCAAAGACAAGCAGGATGGATGGAGCATGGCAATGCTTCATTTAGCTCTCATCGTCCCCTGACTTGCTAATCCCTCTCGTTATTCACATGACTGAGGAACAGCCTTCAGAGTTCGGGCAGCAGCTTTTACACAGCAGGTCGCACCCTTGGATGGGCAGTGTCATCTCCAGGAGGAGAGCATGCGTCCTGCTTGGCCAGAGGAGATAGGAGGCTGCAGTCAGTAGGAAGTCTCTGTGCCACATCCATGCTGGGATCTCCCCCATGCTGGGCACTATCACACAGGTGCCTAACAATGGAGGTGTCCCAGGCACCTCCACGGTGCTCAGTACCTGCAGAACAGCAGGGAGGAGGAAGGAAGCTGCAAGGAGACTTCTTCCCTACCCTCAAGGGCACCCATGGACACATACCCTGGGGTGGATGTGCAGAGGGCTGCCTGAGGGGAACCCATGGGAACTGGGAGTGTCCCGGGGAAGGACATGATAAATGAGCTGATAAAGGGCTTTTCCAAGCTTGCAGCTGCCACAGAGAAAGTGCCACATCCAGGCTGGAGCGCTGCTCATCCCACGCATCCCTCTTGCTCTCTGGCATGCTCCGGGAGGCTTTGGGACTCGCAGTGCATCCCGGGCCGGCGGCGGCGGCAGGGGAGCTGAGCCGTGCCGCATGTGGCAGGATCACTTGCTTGGGTTTTTGACAATCTGTTTTCCAAGTCAGAAGGTCATGTGTATGTTGGTCGTGTTGCCAAGGATTCCTCCACAACAAGTCCTTTTGTTTTGTTTGACAAGGTCTCCAGTGTGCAGAGGGGCTGGACATTAATAACCTTGGTGAAAATGGGATGCCTTTCTCTCAGGGAGTTCGGGTTGGTGCGTTCTGCTGTGACCAGGGGATTTATCCCATGGCACAGCTCAAAGCTGCCCACTTCCTCCCTTACAGAGGTGGCCCTCTTTGGCTGTCCAGATACTTAATGGCAAACTTTGGGAGCATTTCTCCCCTCCATGTGATCCATAATGTCTGTTAATTAGGGATGAAGATGATGTAGCAGAGGATGAGGCCTGCAGAGCCCTGTCGATAGTCAGAGGTGGTTCTGGAGAGCAGGATGGGACATGGTCCTCTACTCGGTAGCACCTGGCTGAGGGATTCAGAGCTGGATCTGCAGACACCCTGAGGGGCCAGGGCCAGATCCTGGGGGTAGGACCACACATGAGGGCTCAGGACACCAATAACATTGACTGTCTCTCAGTACTCTGGGTCAAGCCACGTCCTGTCCCTGCTGTTCCACATCCCTGTTGGCACTGAAGCTGATGTTCTCACTGAGCACCCGGTCAAAACCTCACTCAAACAACTGCAGAGCAGGGAAGGGGCAGGATCTGGTCCGGCAGGACTTGCCAGAGGTGCTGTGCTTCCTCGCTGCTGCTGGGACAGGTCTGGAGACCCACAGGTGCCACTTTGTTAATGCTGAGTGCCAGGCGCCGGAACAGAGCTGTGCCTTCTGATGGCGGTGGTGATAGCGGGGCTGGGGAGCCTTGAGCCTGTCCCTCTGCCAGCGGGGCAGCTTCTGACATGGCTCCAGTGAGAAGGGACAGATTTGACTGCAGAAATCCCTCCATTACAGCTGACATAGGACCACAGCAAGCTGGGCAGCTCCCAGCTCCTCTGTGGATGAGGCAATGGAATGATCCTGTCATTGGTGAGGTCCAGCTGCACCATGAGAATTTTAGCCCATAGGAGCACCATGGTGGTGGCTTAGCTGCTCTCATGGCTAAATGATGGTGGAAGGAGCTGCAGCTCCAACATGTCCTCCAGGTCTGGGCACATCTTCTGGACCTGGAGCTGAGACAGCCTGCACCCCACACTTCAAAAAGTCCTCGTTAATGATCAGCCGTGGATGCCCCTTGGGCAGCAGTTTAGTGCAGGAGTGCTAGACCCAGGCGTGTGTCCATCCCATGTACATGCTGAGCTGGCTTTGGGGCCTTCAGTTAACACATTCTCTATAAAGGATTCCCCCCTCATATTTAATATACCTGGCAGTGCAAATGACACATTAATTACGAAACTAAAGAGATAATAGTGCACTGTTTCAGTGCTGCACAAGCAAGGAGGAGCATTGCCCTCTTTCTTCTCTGTATTTCATCTTCTAGGCAAAAAAAGTATGAGTTTTGGGGCAGACTAAAGACCTGTCTTCATTTCCTAGGTGACTAAGTGACAAATCCCTCCATGCAGCCATGCTTTTTCCACCAGATCACCGGCAATGCTGCATCTGCAACCCATCAGAGAAAGCGTTTGGGTTTATTGTTCCCACTCCTGGCTCCAAGCAGGCTTTTCTGTTTGGCACTATCTTTTTATTCAAATTGTGTAAACACAAGCTCTCCTCACCCGTTTTTGGTCGGAAGCCCACTTGGTGGGTTCATGTCATGGGGTACCGCAGCATCCATGGAGCTCAGCTTGTGCGGCGCTGCCAGGAGCTGCTCTGAAATGCCCATAAAAGCAGCTTTGCAGCGATCCGATGCGTCTGAGCAAACATTAGCACACACCTCCGAGCCCTTGTCTCTCTCAGTTAGCTTCAGCTTGTCCTCCTGGGGGAAGGCGGAGCTGGAGGAGACAAGCGGTGACGTATGGAAAGGAATTAAAGTTTGAAAGTGCTCACCGCCGTCCTCAAAGCAGCTACTCCAGGCATGTGATGCTGGATGAGCCCTGCAATTCCACTGCTGCTTGTCTCTGCCCTGCACCCACTGGGCCACTCAGCTCCCAGGATGGGGCTAACTGCATCCTGTGATTCAGTACCCAAACATCAGGGGTCTCTGGTACTAATTTTCCTGCCACAACTTTTATCTTCTGCCTTTTGTGGTGCTTGGGGCTGTTGTAGCCACATGGCGTTTGGACCAATGGAAGGACCAAATCCATGGAAGGGGTTGGGAGCTCCTCTTCAGCTTGGCCTTGAACAAGTGCCATCCCTGCTGTTCTGAGACAGATAGACCAGAAGAGGCTACAGGGTAGGAGGAATGGCTGGGTAGGCCCTGTGTCAGGCAGAGATGCAGACTGGGAGAGGGGGAAGCACAGAAAGTGCTGGTGAGAGGTCAGCCAGGAACTGGGCTGGGTTAGTCTGGCCAAAAGAGGTTGAACAGGGGTCTACTTGCAGTGTACACCTCCCTAGGGGGGTAGTTACAAAGATGGTGGAGTTACACTTTCCTTGATAGCGGCAGCAGATGATGTTATGTGGGGCAGCAGCCACACGTGGTGGCTTAAGAGGGTCAGGATAGGTGTTAGGGAAGACTTCTTCCCTGCTGGATGGTGCAGCCTTGGGATGGACACCTGGAGAGGTGGGGTCGGTCCATCCTTAGGGGCTTTCAAGGCAGGACCAAACTGACCCAGTGCTAGTGACAGTCCTGCCAGATGCTGGATGGGAGAGTTCTGAGGTCCCTTCCCACCTTTGCTGAAACAAGTCTCCAGATGTTTGGATGCTGATCCATACCAAAAGCAGCCCCAAAGCCTTTGCCTGCCTGTGGCCAGAAAGTTCTCTGAGAACTCATCTGCCACCCTGTAAAGAGTCTTTGGTAATACCAGCACTCAGCTTGCATGTGCCCATCACTGGTCTGAGCAGTGAAAGGGTGTTGTCTGGTCTCACTGCTTGCTTGTTCCTCCATGTCCCATGGTTGGTGGCCTCTTTCCAGTCAGCATAGCAAACCCCAGTCCAGAATAGTTAACCAGGAAGACTAAGAGTATGAGTCAAGAGCTGGAATGGGAGGAGGATGGAGGAGAGCAGCAGAGCAGTCTGGGGAGATATGGGACTTCCTAGACAAGGACAGTAGGAATAGGAGAAATTGGTGCCAGTGGCAAGCAGAGGAAATCCTCCCTTCACCATACCTCAGAAATGCTGGAAGTGGCATGGGAGCATCCTCTCCTCCCTGGGACAAGTGCCAAGGCTCAGTTTTTGTCCCAGATAAGCACTGAGAAACAGCAAAAACAATCCAGCAACTCAGCCAGCGTGGCACTGCCTGTGATGGGCTCGGCAGGAGCAGGGGCCTAAAGTACCTCCTATGACAACCACCATGATGCCCAAAATAACATTCACCGCCTCTCTACAGGTGGGTGAAGGAGGTCTGGGATCCCAGAATGAGTGGGCAGGATGCAGGAGCCCAGCCAGAGAGAGACATCCCTCGTTACCACCTTAACCAGCATCCTGAGCTGGTCACCTGCTTGTTCAAGAGTGTGAAAGAGCCCTTGGATAATGCAAAGCTTTGTGAAAACACAAGATTGTCCACAGCTGGCTGTCATTTCAAGTCCCACCTTTATGTCTCAGCTGATTCCAACCTGTTTCTATCTCAAGTGCTTTGTTAACCCCCTTTCTAGGACCTGCTTGTTGACTGTGAACACCTCACAGCTTTTACTCCTTTTCCCTGGTGAGGCTCTGCAGTTCCCACTGTTTGCAAGCAGGACAGCATGGTTGGAGCTGCTTGTGGAGGACATGGTCACAGGGTTCACTGTCAGCTTGTCCACCCTGATGAGGAATTGATGTGGGAGAGGTAAGAGGATGCTGAATGGGTCACAGCATCACCTCTGCTCTTCTAACTGTCAAACCTTGGTGGACATGGTATGGCAAGGACAAGGCTCTGGTGCAGCCCTTGGCCAGACTGCAGAGCCAGATGCTGTTGAGTGGAAGATAATTTAGGAGGAAAAGTGTTGGTGTAAAAATACACCACTGCAAGACGTGGGTAAGCAAGGTCCAAACCCATGTCGCCTGGTCCTACACTGGTTCAGCTGGTGTGGCCTTGGATTGCACCCTTAAAGCTGAGTATCTCCATGTGGAAGTGGAATCCTCAGCCAAAATCTCTGCAGAGACATCACCATTTTCTGGTGGACCGGCTCACCTGCACAAGCTGGTAGCAGTGACGGCTTCATTTGTCCCACCTTCTGCCCATCCCTTTAAGTTCCTGGGAGGAGAAAACATCCCCTCTATGCGCAGCTGGTTGGACCATCAAGGGCTCCCTGTGTTGAAGCACATGCTGCAGTGCTTTGGGAGTGATGTTTATGAAGAAATCAAAGGGACTATGAGCCACAAGATACTGGGACGTAGGGATGCTGCCACCACATAGAGCTCTGAGGGGTGGGTGTGCAAGGAGGATACTTATCTCCAGCCCAAAGCCATGGATTTGCCTACAAAATAAACCACAGGTTGTGGCCATCAGTGTGGCAGTGTTGTGGTGGACCCACTGTTACTGCCCCAGAGTGATGGATACAGAAACTCTTCTGCTTGTGGCCAGAGTTTTCCTCCTCTGGAAGAGGCAGAATGTCTCCTCTGCACGTGTGTACAGCATGGCTTGCTTCCTTGGGGGTCTGATGAAAACCCGCTGCTGCTCCTGACTTCCACCCTTTTGTGCCCTCTTCCACTTACCTCAGGCTCCACACTTAAAGCCTGTAGAAAGTGAAACACCAAACCTAAGCACAGAGAAAGCACTGTGAGCTTACGCTGGTTTTTGCTCCATTGGCACAGGAAGCAAATATTCCTGGTTTTTGTCAGGATGGGCTTGCTTTGAGTCTGTGAGAAATGGCAGGCAACACTTTTCCTGGGAGTTATTCCTGCACGGCCTTATGGGGCTGTCACCCAGCCTTGGGGACAAAGTTTTGGTGAAGGGCAGCATCCCTGAAGACTGGGGAAAGTCCTTGCTCTGCTCTGGATCTGTCCATGCCAAACTCCATGGGTGGACTGGGGGGACTCTTGCTGTGGTGCTCAGAGCTGGTGTGTGAAAAGTCTCTCGAAAACCTTTCTGTAGGATAGCATTTTAAATAAATAAATTGGGGTTTTTTACTAAAAAAGTGGGAGTTTTCTCCCCTCATGCAGGACCTGTCAGGGATCAGGCTCTCTGGCTTAGTGGCTCATTACAAAGCCTTGGAAAAAGAAGTGGTTGCTTTGCCGCTGTCTGTGTGAGGACTGTACACAGACCCTCTGTGCTGCATGCAAACAGCTGCTGCTGCTAAAAGCCATAACCCAGAAAGCAGGGAAATACAAGGCCAATGCTCCCAGGAGGATGTTTCATTCCCTCCAACACCCCTCCTGTGATGGAATTACTTGGCCCTATATGCACTTGGCTGTGGGCACCACCTCGGTGATGGTGTTTCCTGCATTGCCTCTCTGGTGCCAGACTCGGAGTGCCATGGGTTGTGCGGGATGATGCTTGTGCAGGGGGATGGCTGAGTTTAGGGTTACGTTTTCACAGGGAGCCTCTTGTGTATCCAGGTGGCAAATGGAGTCAGAGGCTGGGGCTTGAACAGGGAAGTGGACCCTGGTGTGGTGGGAAATCAGCTGTGGTTACCCTCAGCCAGGCTCACACCTCTTCACAACATGCACATGAGCAAAACCTGAGCTCCTGCTGGAACGAAATGGTCACTCAGAGCGAGGTGTGGACTCAGTTTGACTCTGAAGTGACATTCAGTGCCATGGGGACTGCCTGGTGTCTCCAGCCAGGGCCAATGGGGGACAGGGAACACACATGGCTTTTGCAGTGCAGGGGAGCTGTGGGACCTCCAGAGCAGGGCAGGGCAGGGCTGATGTTTCCCCTCTTTCACGTGGCCTCGGTGCTAGGGAAGAAGCACAGACTGGGCACAAGAAATGCTGGTTAAAATAATGGGGCAGAGATGCCTGGACATCTCAACTTGTCAGGTTGACCCAAGCTCTTGGGGTTTTATACCTTTGCCTCACAAAGGAACCAAGCTGTGGGATGCAGTGTGCAGGAATAGGCTACGTGTTCCACTTTCTGCTCATGTTATCCAACTGTGGGCTGTGCTTTAGGATGTGGCCAACTGGGCACTGTTGTGGGCAGGGAGAAAGGAAAGGAGATGGATAATGAGGGTGCTGAGGCCCTGGCTCAAGTTGCCCAGAAAAGTTGTGGCTGCCCCATCCATGGAAATGGATGTGGCTGTGTGGGATGGGGCTTGTAGCAACCTAGTCTAATGGAAGGTGGCCCTGCCCATGGCAGGGGGGTTGACCGAGATGAAATTTAAGGTCCCTTCCCACCCAAACCACTATGGGATTCCATGATTCTATGCCTCAACCCTGCTCCTCCTCCCA
Source organism: Monarcha castaneiventris obscurior (assembly GCA_026261815.1). Lineage (NCBI taxonomy): Eukaryota > Metazoa > Chordata > Aves > Passeriformes > Monarchidae > Monarcha > Monarcha castaneiventris. Next base: position 357,065 of record JAMPIT010000141.1, on the reverse strand, counting down.
GGCCCAAGAACAGGACTTTGCACGAGGCGCAGATCGATGTCCGTGAGGACGGATGTGGGGCTGCTCTGGCAGGAGGAACCAGGCTGTTGTTCCCAGGGGACCGGCGATGCTGTCGGGGCAGATTTGGGGCTGCTCTCCCGAGGCCCGGGGCCGCTGTCTCGGAGTTATAAGATCCTCGTCCTGAGCTCTCAGGCCTGCTGTTCCTGAGGCTTGGGAATCTCATCAGGGGTCACAGAGGTGCCGTCCTGCGGTTCTGGGACCCCCGCGGGGCTGAGCCACGTCTCCCCGCCCCGGCGATGCGCGGAGGGAGCGGCCCGGCCCCACCGCGGGCTCAGAGCCTGGCGGGCCCTTTAAGAAAGTCGAAACCCGAAAGTTCATCAAAGTTGACAAAGTTTTTCGTGGAAAGGAGGGGTAAATATAATTAAAATAACTCGAGCCCAACAACAAAAAAAACCTCCTCGGGGTCCCGGGGGGCCGTGCCGGGCCGGGATTGGCGGCGGCTGCGGCCGGGGGCGGCCCCGGGCGGGGCAGGCGGGCGGGTCCCGGCCCCGCTGCTCGGTGCGCGGCGGCGGCACCGGGAGCGGCGGCGGGGGCTGGGGCTGGGGCGCGTCGGCCCCGCAGCTGCGGCTCGTTGCGCTCCGCTCGGCCCCGCTCCGCCCGGCCCGGCCCGGCCCGGCCCGGCCCGGCCCGGCTCTTAACAGCGGCGCCGTCCCGGGACGCCGCATGTGAGCCGAGAGGGCAGCGCCGCACTGCTCCGCACCGCCCCCGCGCACCGGCACCACACCGGCCCCGGCACCCCGGCTCGGCCCCGCGGAGCTCCGGAGCAGCCGGCACCACCCCTCGCCCCGGCACCCCACCATGAGCAACCTCAACAAGGACACCGAGCACACCAACGGCGGCGGCACCGTCGAGGAGGAGGTGGGCGCCGGGCTGAGGATCGGAGATGGGGAACTGGGAGCGGCGCCGGCACTGGGACACCGGCGTGGCTGGGGATCGGGGACGGGGCTGGGTTGCGACGACGGCGGAGAACTGGGAACGGCGGCGGGACCAGGGACGGGGCGGCGGGGATGGAGCGCCAGGGTGTCGGGGGACGGTGGATGGAGCGCGGTGGCGTCGGGGAACCGGGGCTGGAGTATTGGGGATGGAGCAGAGCGGCATAGGGGACTGCGGAGGCGGCACCGGGGCGTCGGGGAAGCCGGGAAGGAGCGCAGTGCGTTGTTTGGGGAACAGAGGACCTGGCGTCAGGGCTGGACCCCTGGGTCGTCGGGGAACCGGAGCCCAGATTCCAGGGCTGCTGCGGGCTGGGAAGCTGGGGCCGGGCTGTGGGAGCCAGAGTACGGAGGTGTCGGGAAGCCGGCGCTTGAGTCCCCGGGCCGTCTCTAGGAGAGGCTGGGGCCGGGTAGGGCGAGTCCCCTGCTCAGCCCAATGTCCCTGTAGCCCTGCAGGGCAGCGGGCTGGTATGTCCCTGCTCCGTCCAGCGCAGCCTCTGCCCGTGGGCATGGTTTCATGTTGCCAAGTCCCTGCAGCTGGAGGGCTGCTGGATCCAGCACCTTTCTGCCTGTGTGGGCTGCAAGGGGTCCACTTAGACAATAGTCGAGGTGTCCCTGCCCTGCTCCCTGTGTGCTGGCAGCCTGGTTGGGGCTCGAGGACTGTGAGCTGACCTGCCGGCAGCCCCTTCCCCCAGATGCCACTGGAAGCCAGAGCCTGAATGCTGCTGGACTCGGGGCCAGGAAGGCTAGTAAGCGTCAGTTGTCTGTAGCCACATGCCAGAGCCGAGCTTGCAGCCCTCCACATGCACACTTTGGCTGTTGGAGCCATTGGCTGATGTCATCACTTCACCCCTTGAGCACGTATTGGCACCGTGGGTTACCAGCTGCCCTCCATCTTGGAGAGGGCTCTGGAAAATGCCCGGCTTTGGAAACGTTTTGCTGCAGTCCTCCGCGCCTGGCCCTCAGGACTGGGGAGATGCTCAGTCCCCTCCCCTCACTGTCCTCCGTGCGCTCGCGCCGCCGCAACATGGCGCCTGGCTTGCTCCACCACCCACCGGCGCTGTGTGGGCCCCGTGCACCAGCTGACTTGGGGCCATCATGTCCCCTGGGCTTCAGCCCCGATGAGGGTGACCTGAGTAATGGGATGGAATGGATTGGCAGGTGGTGGCTTTAATGATTCTGTCCCCAGCATGGAGCAGGGCATAGGTGATGTGATGGTGCAGTGGGATGTGGAAGCTGCTGGTGGGATGTCCCAGCGTCACTGGGTGGCACTGGGTGGGTGGGCTGTGAGCCAGAGCACCTGGTGCCCTGTGCCGCTCCCAGTGGAGGGAGGTTCGGTACCTGGGGGTTTCACAGGCTGTGCACGCGTGCGCAGAAGACTCAATGCGGCTCCTTGATCCAATTATTCACTGGCCTGCAAAGCTCCCCGAGGTCGATGTCACTTGGTGCATCCAGTCCCTGTGGTGTTGTTCGAGCTGGGCTGATGCCTCACAGGTGGTGGTCAGGTGAGCTCCTGGTGCTGGGGCAGAGCCACTCTGTTCCCCACTGCCGGGTGGTTGTTTGGCAAAGTGGGTGCTGGAGCATTTCAGGGGCCTGGAAATCCTCACCCTCTGGAGAGGCTGGTCCTCTCAGTAGTGGAGCTTGATGGCACTCCCTGGCCAGTGGGCAGGGGTTGGACAGAAGCAGCTCATGCTCTCCACTGTGCAGCCTCCAGGAGCGTGAAGGGGAGGGGGACAGTCTGTCCACCTTTTTGGATGGTCTGTGGGCTTGCTGGGTGTGTCTGTTACCCTGCACCCAGGGCTGCAACAAAGGGCCCACCACTTTGGTTAGGCTGGGATTGGTGGGGGTTTAATGTCCCAATCCCTGGTGGGATTGCTGTTGGAAAGTCCTCTCTCCACCAGAATCCAACAGAAATAATGCTGTGGGTGGTGAGCACAGTTTGGGCTCCATGGTGGCTACCCTGAGCCTACTCTGAGTGCTTGTTTTTCCAGTACCTCCTCCTGGCTGACCTGTTCCTCACTGCAGAAGCTAATGGAGGCATAAGGAGTGACCTTGTGTTCAGGATCCCAGCATGGTCTGGGGGCCCAAATTCTTGCCCAGAGCTCTGCTTGATACAGAGTGATAAATACATTCAGTGCAAAGTGGAATCCTTCAGTCCCAACGTATGCAGGAGGGTGTGCTGGAATATTTTCCCACACTGCACGGATAACACTGCCAGATCCTGGCGCTGCGGACACTCCTCCATCCCCCCCACCGTGCGCCTCTTTTGCTGCCTCCCGGAGCATTCGCAGAAGGGTGCCGTGTGCCCCAGATACAGCGGGGCGAAGCTCCCAAATTCAGCCTTTCCCTTTATCTTATCTGCTAGCCCCTGGATCTTGCAGCCGCTTCCTGGCCGGTGACATGCGGAGGACAGGAATGCCTCTCGCTCCTCTCGAGGTCGTTAACGGGAATGTTAAACAAACAGGGCCTAATGTCAGTCCCTGCTGTTCCTCACCAGACACCTCCCCAAACGCGATCCCTCCCCACTGGCTGCTATCTTCTGTTTAATTTTCCAGGCAGCTGCCAATCTGCATGGCAGCATCTGTCCTGGCAGTCCCAAGGGGTAGTGTGGGACAGACAGCTGCCTAGGTGCTGCACTCCCACCCCTGTGGAAGGCAGACCTTTTTCTGGCAGCTGGAGGAGCTTTCATGCTTTCCAGGGACACTGTGTGTCGTGTCCATGGCTGTATTGCAATAAAACCCTGTGTGTTCACCCTGCTTTCTGGAGTGCCTAATGCAGACATGTTGATTCTACTCTAGAAATTCGTCCTTGCTCTCCTGGGAAGTTGTAGGTCTACTGGGAGCGGGAGAAATCTTGAGCTGGCTGTGTAGATGCCCAAACTGGCAGTTGAAGTCTGTGGTTATCCTGTGGGTCTTCTTGGATGGTCTCAAGGGCCTGTTTGCAGCTCCATGGGTGGTGGCTGCTGCTCTTGAGGTAGAGCTTGGGCATCCTGGACTGCTGAAGGTGGAAAGCATTAAATGTGAGGTTGTGCTGGGAGAGCCCAGGTGAGGACCTGGCTAAGCTCTGCCAGAGAGAATCATCTTAGGAAGAAATACTTCCATGTGATAGGATGAAGCCCTGGCCCAGGTAGCACAGAGAATCTGTGGCTGCCCCATCCCTGGAAGTGTTCAAGGCCAGGTTGGATGGGGCTTGCAGCAACCTGCTCTAGTGGAAGGTGTCCCTGCCCATGGCAGGGGGTTGAACGAGATGGATCTTTAGGGCCCCTTCCAGCCCAAACCATTCTGTAATTCTGTGATCTTCCCTGTTGGTCCATGGAAGGCTGTGGGCCAGAAAACTCTTGTGTTGGGGAGGCAAGAAGGCTCTTGGCTTCCAGACAACTTCCTCAGTAGCAAGTTCTTCATCCGTTTTTCCTTAGCTGCTGCACTCCAGGGCTGCCGGAACTGCCTGGGAATGCTGCTGGTGAGTGGGCTGTGTTCTGTGCTGGATGTCTGTAGCACTTCATGGACTGGTGCCAGGCATCTCTTGACTTCTGTAATCTCTGCTTGAGTGGACCTAGATACCTCGTGCATGTGTGGATTCCAGCTCCATGGCTGCAAACAAATAAGGTTAGTGTAAGTTCTGGAGTCAAATGTCTCCTCTGATGCTGCTCTTCGCTATGAAGAACGTGAGGTTGTAGTAGTTACAGTCATCACTTGCTAATCCTCTTGCACTTGGCCTGGCTGAAGTAGGATGGTGCCTCAGAGCTGTTTTCATGCATCCTAAAAGTCCCCTAAGTGTTAGATGCAGCTTTCTGTCAGTGACAGATTGTTGGCTGAGCAGACACCCTGGAGTCACCACACACACAGAGGTTCTGGGAAGTGGTGTTTTCCCAGACATCCTCTTGGTCTTGAGTTGAGCACTGAGCTGCTCTGACAGGAGGAGGGATGTGGGAATTTCCCTCTTATCTCCTTGTGTCCTGGTGAATACCCTTGGAGGGAGCGTCCTTCTCTTTTCTCACTCTTTCAAATCCAAATTTCTTAGACATGAGTCTGAGTGTCGACATCCCAACTCAACTAGTCCCCGTGATGGGGTAACTTCTTTTTCCTGCCACCTGGGCTACTAACTGAGACCTGGCTTCAGAAATGAATCTTCCTCCTTTGCTAATCTGAGGAGCTGCTGAGCAGAGCGTTCCCTACTTAGCCTCAGGGTTTTTGGTGGTGCCTGTGGAAGTTAGGAAGGGCCAAACTCAAAGGTTCCCTTGCTAGGTCTCTGCTTTCCCCTCACCAAATTAGGAAGTGCCCTTTGAGATGTCTGGGAGGTAGCTAAGAGTAGTTCAGGCTTTGCTGTCCTTCCTCATAGCTCTGCTTGAAACTCTGGCACTGTGGGAATTCAAGAGTGACGCTTGCTGGAACTGATGTGGAAGGTTGTGGAGTGAAAGATCCTTTGAGGTTGCTGGTCTTGGCCATGTCAAATCATGGAGACTCTGCTGCTTGGATCACAGAGCAATGAGCAGTGCTGCTGCCTGCTCTGGAGCTCTGCCTGAAATAATGGCTTCAGCTTGAAGCTTCACTGTGGCATGAGTGTAGAAGTGAGGTGGTCAGACCTCACTACAATATTCAGCATCTTTCTGCACCATGTGGGACAGTGGAAACCAAGTTCCTCCTCTGTGCCCAGTCTTGTGAACCTGGACCTGATGAGGGGCAGGGCAGTGGGGGGCAGCCCTGGCACTGGAGCTGCTGAACCTTGCCCATACTGAGGTGTGATCCTGAGCCAGCCCAGCACATCTGATGAGGAGGGAGTAGTGGCACCAGGTGACCACGCCCTTGACATGGCAGAAGTGGGTGCTACAGGCTTGGCAAGGGTGTACTGGCCACTGCCCCATAGGGTCATGGTGTGCTGGGGTGGCTGGAAACCTGAGGGCCCAGTGGATGGTCTTACCCTTGTGGAGGTTCTCCAGCCCTGCAGCACAGCCCAGGAGAAGCTGTGGAAATGTTTGACCTCCCAGTCTGGGATAGTGCCTTCCCTCCTGTGCTGCAGATGGTGACAGATTCTTGCACTGCTGTGGGGTCAGTCTTGGTGTGTGTCCGTGGGTCGGAAGCTGTTGGCCTGGGGATATGTGTCCTTCCCATCTACTTCCAAGGACAGGAGGCCAATGTCTCCCTCAAGGTGTAACTGCCCTGGGTCACCTGTAGCAATGGCCTAAAGTGCAGCATGAGCTATGGATGGGGAGAGAGCAGCCAGAAGGCCTATTGTGGGTTAGGGTAGGCACTTTTGGTCTATGTTTCAGTAGCACAGCCCTTCCCTGCTTCCTAGTGGCCCTCTCTTGCTAAGAGCTGGACAGATGCAATGTTAGCTTAGTCCTGTGGGTGGTTGTCATCCTCCTGGTGTCCCCAAAGGTCTCCCTGTGTTGGGGGTGACACTCCAATAACTGCTGTCCACAGTGAGGAGCTTCTGTGAGCTTTCAGCTCTCCATCACCTGGGTTCTATGGAGTACTTGCTTGTTGGGCTGCAGAGGTACCTGATGTGCTACGTGGGGCTGGGGTGTGGCCATTGGTGTGCTGCCCCAAATTGGGTTGATTTGAGGAGAGATTCCTCTGTCTCTGGATGTGTCCTGGAAGGCACAAGACTGAAAAATGCCCAGGAATCATCCTGTGGTGGGGTGAAGCAGATACAGATGTATTGAAAGATCTGAGGTGAGAGTGTTTCTTGTGAGGGTCCTGCTTCCAGACCCATGTCTCCTGCCAGCTTTTGTCCTGGGGAGGAACTCGTTTCACCACTGTCTCCTGCCAGAAGAACAGATGCTTGGGTGCGGGCAGGAAGAGCTAGTCCATAGTAGGTAAAGTCCAAGGCTCCAGCCGACGGTGACAGGTGTCTGCAGGTCCCCAACACCAGAGAGTGGCAGGTGAGGGTCTCTGGAGCCCAGGGCTTCGTGTGGTGGCTGGGTAGGGCCAGCATGGATGTGAGTGTCCTTCAGCACGTTGGCTGTGGCGCTTGTGCCTGTCACCTCTGGCTTAGTGGGCCTCTTGGCAAGGTGAAAGGTGATGATGGCAACTTGAGGGTGCTCAGCCAGCACCTCTCTGTGCTGGGGAGCTGCCCTGTTGGACAGTATTCTCTTGGAAATTGTGGAGCTGACCTTTCCAAATGTTTCATCAGCTTTGAGCCCCTGTTGTGGTCCAAGCCCATCTGGGTGCCGTCCTTTTCATGAGATGCTGCAGAGACACAGGTGACGGGACTTGATAGCAGGAGGAAACATCCATGGCAAAGCCACACCAGCAGTGCTTCCTCTGCCAGGGCCAAGGTCTATTCTTGGGTGCTGTCCTGTTGTGCCTGGACTTATCAGCTCCCATGTGCTTCCTGCTCCCCCGGAGTGGGGCTAGTGCCTCTCCCTGCTTCCCCCTTGTTGGAGTGTCTTCCTCCACTGACCACAGGAGTGGCTGAGCCCCACTGACATCCCCTGCCTGATGTGGGGGAAGAGCCGTGCTGGGGAGGGGCTGCTCCAGCTGTGAGCAGTGTGGAACACTGCAGCTTTGGGGACAAAATGCTGGTGCACTTGGGCTGGCTCATGGTCAGCCTTCTTCCCTCTGAGCCAGCGGGATGTTGGTCCTCGTGTGCCTTGCGTGCAAAAGGCTGTTTTCGGAGGGAAATGCCTGAAGCCCGCCTCGCTTCAAGTGCTGGGGGAGGTTCAAGGCCCTCTTTCCGCTCTGGGGATGGGTGAACATCTTTCCAGAGGGCGGGAAGTTCTGTGCCTGCTTGGGGCTTCCTGGTTGGAGTGGCTCCTGGCCTGATCCTTTGCCGGGGCTCAGTGCTATCCTGCCTGAGGACACCAGAGCTCTGCTAGGGCTGAAATGGCAGCAGGCCCCTGGCTCTTGCCACCTCTCTTCTTATTAGTGGAGGGGAAACTGAGGCATGGAGCAGTGAAGTAGCTTGGTATGAGCCCTTTCTTTCAGGATTCTTGCCCCATGGTGTGGAGGCTGCCCTGCTTGACTACCGAGCTGTCCCTTGCACAGACCACACATCTCTCTCTCTCTCCCAGTTTCCTCCTCCCTTGTGCTTCCTGGGATTTGGTGCTGAGGGCCAAAGCAGCCCTGGGCTGCAGTGGCAGGACTCTGCAGCCCCGCAGCCCATGTGAGATGCCGAGAGGAGGATGCTGCCCCATTTTTCAGCCCCACCACTGGACTCCGTGTGTTCCCCTCCCTGCAGCCCTGTTGTGCAAGCTTGCCGCCTCATTCCACTCCCGTGCCTTATAAGTCCTGGCTCCGGGAGCAGCCGCAGCCTCAATGCATTCCAGCAGTCTTGCATCAAGTGGCCCTGGCTGTATTGCGGTGGCTGGGACCAGGGCTCTGTGTCCCCCTCTGGCTTTGCTGGTGACCCCGGATGCCAAGGAGGCACCCCACTGAGATGCTCTCCCATGGGAAAAGCTGTAGTCCATGTCCCTGAGTCCCTGGTGCCTCAGGGTGGCTGCCAAGAGTGGGGAGTGCCTTTGGGATGCTGTGGCAGAGCTTGTCCCTGTCCTCAGCAGGATGGCATGGGGCTGGTGGCATAGGAAGAAGGCTCAGTGGGCATATTTGTGTGAACTAGTGGGAAATGGCTCATTTCTGGAAAAAACTGGCATGCAACTGGGGTGGCTTCCTGGAGAGGGGGAATGTCCAATGGCACTGTGTGAGGGAGGCATCAGAGCACACTCCTGGCTGTACTTGTCCTCAGGTGTCTCTGAACCACAACTGATAAAGGCTTGTGTGCTCCAGGTGCTGGAAGTATGGATCTAGGACCAGGCCAGTTTTGGGGGCTGGAGTAGTCCAAGCTGTGCTGTGGGTGATGTAGTTAAAGGGCTGATCTCTCCGACAAGGAGAGTCAGCCTTGCTGGCTCTGAGAGGGGGATTCAGAGCAGTCTTCTAACAAAAAATCACCAATTGCTGCAGCCTCAGGGGGTGGGTACCTGTGCCCTTGCATCAGACACTTTTGACATAATTCTTCCCCTTTTGGTCTGCAGGGCAGCTCAGGAACAGCCCTTTTGAGAGCTCTTGTTCCAAGACAGCTGTGTCCAGGAGCTGTGGATGCTGTGGATGCTGTGCTGGTCTCCTGGTGGCACTGGGGCTGTGGTAGCACAAGGCAGGTGCTGCTACTTGGCTCCCTTGCAGCCTTGGTGCGAAGCTCCTGGCTGTACTGGCACGAGGTGGGCGTCTCTTTGGGGAGATGCAGCTGTGCAAGGACTGACACCGAGAACTTGAGGGCTGAATGGTTTGTCCTTGTCCCTCCTTCCTCCTGTGTGGGAAGCTGTGTTGGGATCCTCCCTCTCTAAGAGATGGCCTAGATGGTCTTGTCCCTCCTGGCATGAATCCTGTTTTCCATGGCTCTCCTCCATCTTTGTCAGGTGTTTGGACTGGGGACATCCCAGAGGGGCAGGGATGGGGAAGGGAGAATGTTTTCTGCAGGGCCTGCAGCAGTGTGACCCTACTGGGCTGTCCTAGGTGAGAGCTGCCCTGCTTCCTCCCATGCCTGTGTGTCCAGTTCAGATCAGCCCTCGGTGGGATGAGGCTGCTCTCACCTGGCATCTCTTTTCGAGTGGCTGGCAGCAGCGCCTAAGAACGAGCAGAAGAACATGATATTCCTGGAGATCTGCTCCTGCAGGATATATGGGCATGTAGTTTGGCCCAGGCAGTTCCTGATCCAGCCCTGGATGGATATTTTTGTTGGTGTTTTTGTGTGTTTTGGTTTGGTGTTTTTTGTCCTGTGCCTTTTCCAGATGCACTGTCGGGAGGCTGGGTTTGGTGGCAGGGACTTGAAGTAGGGCAAATACATTTTAGCAGAAGCTATCCTGTCATGGCATGCTGCGTATAAGGGCTGGATGCTTGGATTTGTCAGCCCTTGGTACTACTGGGCTCTCAAAGCCTGCAAGACTTGGGCTGACTGGAGAGTCCCAGTTTGGTTAGTCCACTGGAAGATGCTGGTCTAGACCCTGTTGCCCTCATCTACAGTTTCGTCTCTTTGGGAGCAGGGGAAGAGGCTGGACCCAGTTCCCACAGTGCACAAGATGCTCAGACTGGTGAGCTGCCTCCTGTTTTTCTCCTGTGGGATAACCCAGATCTCCTTTGCTTTATGCCTAGTGTTAGAAGTGAGCTCCCTCTGGCTTAGCTCACTCTGTCCCTTGAAAATACTGCTCAGGTCTCTCACCAGCCCTCCACTGAATAACTTGGTCTCCCTTTTTTCTTACCCTTCCCTGTATCACTTATGGATGAGTTGAATTGCAGAGATCTTGTAAAACCAACCACTTGGCCTTGTTGCTTCCAACAAGCTCTTCTGAGCAGGGACTTCCTTAGTTTGTCTTGAGACCCTCTTCGGAGAGGTTGGCTGGTGGCATTTGGAATTGCCCAGGCTTTGGAGCAATGGCAGCCCTTGTTGGGTGCTGTGGCTTGGCTTTCCGGTGCTGTGGATGGTGACAAACAGGACTTGGAGGCCAAGGGAAACTTTCGGCCAGCGAGAGAAGGTTTCTTGCTCCTGTTCTTGGCAGCAGCTTATGGGGCTGGTACTGGGAGGGACACATGTTACCCCTGACAAAGAGCTTTCCTGGGCATCTGCCTTGCTCTGTTCAGGCTGATGTGAGGGCTCCAGCTCTGACTCCCCCTTCCCTGAGCCACCACACGTCTTCCATCCTGTCATGCCTGTCGCAAGGACTTACCAAGTGACGCATCATGGGACCATTTAGAGACCCAACAGGGATGCAGATTTCTATCTGCTCGGAAGAAACATCCATTCTGAGGGCTGAGCACACTCGGATCCTGAAATATTGAAAAGGGACAGTGCTTTCACATGGCTGAGGCACATGTGTGCCACCACACTCTGCAGTCCTCCCCTGCAAGAGATGGCCATGGGTCTTCTGGGAAAGTACTGCAGACGCTCTGTGGAGCTCATGCTGAACTGCAAGTGCTGAGTGTTGCAAGTGTTGGCCAGCAAGCCAACAGTGGCATTGTCCCCTCTGTCCGGTCATGGAGTGGCCTTGGAGTGGTGCCTTAAAGCATCAGATGAGGGTCAGGGTGGTTGGGAAGCCTGTCAGACCAAGCCTGGGCTTGGAAAGTGTTTCTGGAGTGCTCCACATAGCATCCTGCTTCCTCAGGCAGGGCAAAGCAAGAGGGTGTGGTAGAGCCATCCATGTTGAGGGGTCAGGGGAGGGAGGGGATGGGAAGGATGCTCTGGTTCTGCTCCTGAGATGTGCTGGGCCGGAGAAGGGCTCCTCACACTAGTGGGGGACAGTGGCAGCCCTTAGTCTCAGCATGAGCAAGAGAGTGGGAGCACCCCAAGCCTTTTGCAATCACTGTCCATCCTGGAGGCCTTTACCCTGGGAAGGGCATTTGTCTGCGTTGGCAGGACTGTCCTGGGCACAGGAGCTCAAGGAGGTGAATTTTCATCCATAAATGAGAGAAACTTCCCCGTGTGAAGGAGTCTGGGTCTGGCTGCCCCCAAAGAATTACAGAGATGGAGGCTCCTGTGTTTCCAGGTCTGTCTCCAGCCCAGGAGCAGGGCAAGCGAGTGCTGCTTAGTTTGGTGGTAAAAGAGGTTTTGGATACAGCTCACTCTGTCTGAGGAAGGGGAAATGGCTGAGCAAAACCAAAAATGTGGGAGCAGAGTCCTTCTGCCCTGCAAATGTAGTGGGGTCACTCCGTGCTGGAAGCAGGCTAGGAGATGAGTTCTGGCTTGGGGCTCCTGCTCCTTGTTAATAATGACAAGTGTCTTCATGACCTCAGTTGTGCATAACTTCCCTTTCTAGCTCTGTGCTGATGTACAAGAGGTCTCTGCAGCTTCATCATGCTGCTTCCTATGGAAATAGTCTGCCAGCCAGTGTGCAGGGTGCTCATGGTGAGTCTGACTGTTGAGCAGAATTCTCCCAGACCACGAGCCTTCAGCACTTTCTTTCTTCTTCCAGGTTATTCAAGTGAACTATTATCTATAATTTTAATGGATTATCTATTGAAACCCTCCCCTGGCACTGTATTTTTTGCTTTGACATGAGTGTTTGGACTCAGTCCATGACTTGAACAGCCTGGGAAGAGCAGATGCCTGCAGGGCTTTGGCCTAGCACAGCTGCTCTTGGCTGGGAACAACAGAACAACTGCTCTGAGAGTGGGTTTGGGAGCAAATTCTGAAGGGTCTGAGGTGTGCTGGGGAAGGAACTGGGATGGACCCAAAAATCTTCCTGCAGTGATGTTTTGGGGCTGTTGCAGAAGTCAAAAGCTGTGAGTGGGGCAGTGAGGTGTTTCTCAGAATTGAGGGCTGAATTTGAATCGGTGATGTAATTAAAGTCCCAGGGTAGACTGAGGAGAGGAGATCTAGTGTGTGGTCTGTAGAAAGAGCTGGAGGGAACTGGGGTTTGTACTGGTCCCTTCTGGACCTTTGGGATGCGTCAAGCTTAGTTCTTGTGGCAGTGTATGGTCTTTCCCAGTTTAGTCACCAAGGTCCTGTCAGGCTGTGGGGCTGGTGTCCATGCCTTGATCAACCCAGGCCGCAATGCCAGGGACTGAATTTTTGTAAAGGCGTCAGTCCTTTGAGGTGGGGACCAAAGGGCTGGGTGTGTTTTATCCTGGAAAACGCCCCTCAGGGGCAGGTTAGTGGACCTTTGATCCAAGGTGTCCTGTTCTTACTGCACCTAATCTTCTGAGCTGTGCTCCTGCTTGGGCACCAAACATCTCCTTTCAGTACAGCTGGTTGGCCTCTCCCCTAGGTACGGACGCTATTTGTCAGTGGCCTTCCTGTGGATATCAAACCCAGAGAGCTCTACCTTCTCTTCCGACCATTCAAGGTAAGAAGGTCTTCAGATCTGGTTTTTAGTGGGAAAGATGCTGTTTTGTGGATGACCTGGCAGCAAAGGTCTGTCAGGGGAAGTAGGAATGACATGGGAACCTGAAGCCAGCATGGGATCCCATGACTTGTGCTCAACTGGGAAACCCCCCTGGGAGCCTGCCACTGGAATCGTGCTGTCTCTAAGCTTGATGAAACTTGCTTGGTCAGCCCTGCTGTCCAACTGGACCAGCCCTTCCTTTAGGATGTGTCCTCATCCCCTGAACTCCATCCTTCTCTAATAACCGCCCAGGCTGTCTCTGGGGAAGTCGAGTTCCCTTGTCTGCCCTCCTCTAGCACAGGGTGGGTGCTCTGTTTTCTCTAGGCACTAACCAGGGCAGGATGCTCATCTTTGTAGCTGGATGAAGAGCTAGAAAATGGGATTCCTTCCCAAAGGGCCAGGATGGAACAGTTAAAATACCTGCTCTGCCCCCAGTCTTCTCCGCTGGTGGAAAAGAAGTGTTATTGTCCCTGTTCTTGCTGCAGCCCCTGCCTTATGGGGGGCTTGGAGCTACAGGAACTCCTGGAGCTATCGTGTTGTGTCTTGGTTCTTGGTTGTAGTGTGGCCTCTTCAGGAGCCTGACACTGACTTGCTTTCTTCCCTCCTGCAGGGTTATGAAGGGTCACTGATCAAGCTGACTTCAAAGCAGGTACCTTCTTTCAACCTGTGCATTTTTGGCTTTTGCTAGAAAACTGGACATGCCAGGAGGGGAGAGGGGAAAAATCCCATTTCACTGTGTAAAGCACTGTCTGGGCCAGCACCAGCAACACAGCGGGGTTCTACTGACTCAGTATGTTGTGAATGTCTCCATGTCTTCTCTTGTTTCCGTGGGTGAGACCTGAGACTTCAGCCTCGAACCTTGTGCTGCCATCAGCCTTCCCTGCTCCCCTACTGATCAAGGCAGGGGTACCCATGCTGGGGGCTGTCAGGGTGAGCTGTTTCCCCAGTCGCAGGAATGCCAAAGAATTTGTGGTGGGAGCAGATGCAAAGCAGGAATCTTGGGCCAATGACCCAAGCTCTGCTTGAAGCCCCTGTACAGCTTAAGATGGTCTCCTCTGCTGGTTGTCTGGGGCAGAGAGGGTGGCAGAGCAGCCTGAGGAGCTGGAAGAAGCTTCCAAACTGAAATTGGTGTTGTTTCTTTTAGCCAGTGGGTTTTGTGACCTTTGATAGCCGGGCTGGTGCTGAAGCAGCAAAGAACGCCTTGAATGTGAGTACCCAAAGTGCTGGGGTGCTGGGGGCCACATGCCTTGCTGGACCCAGAGCTGAGGGCAGGGAAGGGGCAGGGTCTCCCAGCTGTGCCCTTGATTAGGGGAAGTGAAATGGTCCTGAAGCATCCCACCCGGGAAGCAGGAGAGCTGTTCAAGGCAGCCTGGGCAAATGGATGCAAGCTGTCTCCATGTAGTTTTTGACCACTGGAAGACAGCTCCAGGGCCTCTGAGGGTGTGGGGAACTGCTGTGACTCAAGAAAATGTCTTGAGGATGGTCAACATGGAAGTGACACCCAAAATGATCCCAATCCTGGAGGAGTGTTGGTGGGATCTGGTCAGCAAGACATGGTTCTGCTGTGCTGTAGACCTTGCCTTGGGCTTTGTGGTGCCTGCTAGTGCCTCTGCTCAGGCTGGCAGAAGTTGTAGTGGCACCATGGATGGGAGCTCCCACACAGATGGGGCTTATCCCAGCTCCAGTGTAGACAGGGTTATCCCAGCTCCAGCAGACAGACCTTTCCTGACCAGTGTTGGTAGCCATACCTGCTGTAGTGGTTGGTGAACTGCACGTAAGGAGCAGAACTGTCCCTCATGTTGGAAACAGTGGTTCTGGGCCAGCTAAACGTGAAAACAAAACCACATGGGAGCTTGAGTGTTGCAGAGAGGTGACAAAAATCTGAGCATGTGACTGTAGTGTGGTGGCCTTGGTTCCTCAGTTGGGCTTTGCTCCATGAATAACCACAGCCTGTGCTTGGACTGGAGCTTCACCTCTGAGAAAATCCTGTGCTCTCTCCTGTGACAGGGCATCCGCTTTGACCCTGAGAACCCCCAGACCTTGCGGTTAGAATTCGCCAAAGCCAACACAAAGATGGCCAAGAGCAAGCTGATGGCCACACCAAACCCCACCAACATCCACCCTGCCTTGGGTGCACATTTCATTGCACGGGACCCCTGTAAGTATGCTGGGAAGGGCTTTTACGTCATGGCTCCAATGTGAGAGATGCCCAACTCTGGGAATGCTGCCAGGGTGGAAAGGAGCCCAGACCCACCTCTGCTCTGCCTGAAATCTGCCTGGGGCAGGGAGGCCAGCAGGATGTTGGAGCTGCAGGAGAATAACAGGCATCTGTCCAACATAGAACTGTTGAGACATGAAAGTTGGATTTGGTAGCTCAAGGGATACCATAAATTCTTTGAAGCATAAAGGATGAGTCCTGTACCATCACCCTCTGTGTAGCTACGCTTGTGCGTAGCCCCACTGATGCTCATGGGATGACCTCTAACATGGCTCTGAGCTCCCTGTCCCCTGTTCTGCATCCTGTGGCACCAGCCCTGTGCTGCCTGTGTGGACCAGTCTGTCCAAAGCCCTTGTGGGGCTCTAATGAAATACGTTCCTAGAGCAGCTGTGCACACAGATTTTATACTTCACCATGATGGCAGTGCAAAGCTTTAGCCTGGGGTGGGGAATCCGGGGCCTGTCCCAAAGCTGGCTGTTGGGGCCAGCTACTGAGATGCTGTCCCTTTGTTTCCTCCTCCTGTCTAGATGACCTGACTGGAGCGGCTCTCATCCCAGCGTCCCCAGAAGCATGGACTCCCTACCCACTGTACACCACAGAGCTGACCCCTGCCATCCCTCATGCTGCCTTCACGTACCCGGCGGCCGCTGCTGCGGCCGCTGCTCTTCACGCTCAGGTGAGTCATTCCCTGCCTCCCGTGCCAGGGCTGGGCCCTCTCTCTCCCCACCATGGTGCTCTCATTGCCACAGTCTCCACTTGGCCGGTTTGACCCTGGCCTCTGTACCTAGGCTTCTGGGCAGAGCCTGCTCCCAGCTGCAGGGCAGCCCAAGGGAGGGGTCTGTGTGGCTGAGAGCAGGCAGAGCTGGGTGATGATTTCTGACCTTGCAGGTCCAGCCTGCTTTCCCACAAGGGGCAGGCAGGTGGGAGGAAGGCAGGGCTCGATTTCTGGCTGGCCCTGTTGCTCCCCAGAGCAGCTACATTGAGGGACTGCTGGAAGGAAACACTCCCTGCCAGCAAGTAACATAGCTATGAAATGTCATCCCAAGTCACAGCGAAAGCAATGAGCTTAGCTCCATGCTAAATTGAGGGGCTCAGCTGGGACCCTGTGGGCCAAATGACTCAAACACTTCCAAAGCTGGAGGAGGGTGTCCTGTAGGAGATGAGTGACTAGGGCCTTGCCAGAGTGAGAAACTGTGATGGAACAGGGTGTTAGCCCCCCTGGGTACAGGCTAGTGAGAAGGGCCATTCCATGCACGAGCCTGTGGAAGTGCAGGTGGTGGTGCAACCAGCTGCCTGGTGTCCCAGGGTTTGCTTGCTGACAGCTGGGGATGCCTGTACTGGTCTGACACTGGGATGCTTTCATGTACAGAGACTACATAAAGTCCTTGAACCATGAACATGCAAAGGGAAAGCCAAACAGAGTAGTGGTGTCCTAATTCCACGTTAAGGTGCTTGGCTTGAAGCACTTGTCCAGGAGAAGCTGGAACCTCAGTCCCTGCCCTGCTCAGTGTGACCAGCCAGCTGTGCTCTGCCTGCTTCCGTCTCTGCTCCTGTAGCAGTGCCATGGGGGACTGGGGCAGTGGGACTGAGCATTGGGGCTTAACCTCTGCTCTCTGCCCTGCCAAGCAGGGTGTTGACTCCTACTCTTCCATGCTTAAATGGAGAGGAAGAGAACTGTGTCCTCTCACCTTGCTGTCCTGGCTGGCGGTGAGCTATGTTGGCCCTTGGGCATCCTATTGCTTCCCGCAAGCTTTGTGGTGGTAACTGCCCAGCTTCAAGCCAAGCTTGCTTCCCAAATGCCACATGGAGTAGATGCCACCTCCTGTCCTCTGTCCTGCCCCTCTCACACCTGCAGACCTCTCCTGCTTCTGCCCTTCTACAGGTGAGCTGGTGCTGGGCTGAAGCTCCTGTGGGGTAGGGAGGAGTGTACATTGGGGTTTAGGACAGGACCAGGTACTGGAATGTTCTTCCAAGGACCTCCAGAGCCAGGCTGGTTCTTCACTGGGAAGGTTGTGCTTGCTGGTGTTTTCCAAAAGTTGGTGATGGTGCCCACAACTGCAGGGCTGTGCTGTGCTCCTCAGTAGCCCAGGAGAGAGGCATCTTCCTGCCCCTTGTGTGTGGGGTGGTGGTCAAGGTTTAATTGTCCCTGGACGGGAGGACCAAGAGAAAACAACCTCTGTGGCCTGTCTGAGATGGCTGAGGGAGGTGAAACTTTTGCTGCAGTTTCTTCTAGGGTGGTCTTTGGTGACTGAATAGGGACCCTGAGTGTGAGGGTTAGACACCAAAACGTTATGGTGCATGGTGGGGGAGAAAACTCTGCTCTTGTAGAGTGGAGAGCATTAAGGAGGCCTCCAGCTGTATCTTTTCCCTCTGGGGTCTTAGTTCCTGCCCTTCAGCTGGTGAGCTACTGGTTTCCAAAGAGGTTGTCTGGCCTCACCATAAAACCCTGAGGAGCTCCCTGTGAAGGTAGAGCTCCCTGCACAAGGGGGTCCGTGGGTGGTGATGGCTCTCTAAGCCTCAGGGAACCAGTGCAGCCCCTCCAGGCTGTGGCTGCACCCAGCTGTTTCCCAAAGAGGCTGCAGGGCAGTCCCAGCCACTCTTGGCTGTGCTGAGCTGGTGCTGACCCTGCAGGGGCACATCCTGGCCCAGGATATGTTACCAATAAAATTTAGTGGGGTTAAACATTACTTGTGCTCTGGGCTGGAGCCCTGTCCTTTGCAGAGCCGGGGGTGGAGCACAACAGGGAGATGACTTTTGCTCACAAACTGGGCTAAAAGCTGTGCCCCTAGTCCTGGTGCACTGAGTCCTCTGCCCTCACTGGGAGGGGCTGGCTCAGTTATGTGGTGGGCTCAGAACAGTCACAGTTCTTCCTCCTGGTGGACTGGTGTTGGCTGGAGGGCATCTGTGGGGATGGCCAGAGCTGTAGCAGCTCTGTAGTGATTAGCCTTGAGGCAGGCAAGAAGTTGGAGGCTGTAGCTAAACCAAGATCTTGTCACAAGAGATTTAAACCTGAAGGGCTCATCCTCTTGCAGTGCTGAGTTCAGCAAGGGGGAGAGGAGGTGGCCTGGCCTGGCCTCCTGAAGAGCTGCCCAGAGGGCTGCCAGGAGGGATGAGGGGCAGGAGGTGCTGAGAGGCTGGCCTGGCCTCGGGAGCCCTTGGTAAGCCACTCCCAGCCAAGGCTGATAGCTGCTGCTCCTGACACGTCCATGCCTCGGTGATATTCTGGGCAGGCACCAGGCTGCTGTAGCTGTTGCCTGACCCTGCCCCACTGGGGACTCTGCTGACTTTGAGATTGTCCCATCTGCCTTCCCTCCCTCCCACCTTCTCTCAAATCCCTCCTTTGATGTCCCTAGTGAACTCCAGCCATGATGCCAGCGCAGGCTAGCCCCGAAGCTCAGAGCTGTCCCTGGAGATGGGACGCCCTAGTGATGCCTTATTGCAACTAGTGGAGTGGCTGTACTACAGCTCCATTCCTAGAAGTGTTAAGCATGATGGCAGCCACGTCTGGAAAGACTGGTAAGGTAACCATCTCTCCTCCAAGGTGCACCGTGGGATTTGCAAGCTTCTGCCCATCTCTGTAGCCCGTATCTCCTTGGCAACCCAGTGCATGGGCCTCACGCTACCCACCCACCAGAGCCTGGGGAATGAGATGCCAGGCCTTCTTTCTAACCCACATCTCCAACTTCGCAGCACATGACATGGCGCACACAGCATGGCACCATCTTACATCAGCTCCTCCCAGCTGAGCCAGGCTCGGCCAGGCCCTGCCAGTGGGAGATTGAGCTGGGGCAGAGACCACCCTGCCACTGGGCCTGAAAGAAACCTGGTTTCTCCCCAACTTTGACCCTTCCAGGGCAACCAGAAATACACCTTGATCTCACTCCTGGCACACGGTGGGGGAGGTGAGTGACATGGTAGTGATAGCACACGACTAAATTTTAGCGGGCACCTTAGACAACATCACTTGCCGGTCACTTTGTTCCAGAATCGCATACCGGGACAGACCCCGCCCTTCATCATGGGTCTAATCTCACCTCTTTCCTCTCCAGTAATGGAAATGGTGCCAGTTCCTACCTGGAGCTTGGCTTCTCTCTTGCAACCTGAGATCACGGGCAGGACACAGGTGTGAGCTGTAATGGAGGGAATCGGCAGCCTGGGAGAGAGGGCAGCGATGTAGGAGACTGGGAGCTTGGGGAAAGGGAAGGGCCTGCGACTGGTTGGCAGGGGGATGGTTGATGTTTGACTGAAGGAAATGAACCCTGGGTCAGTTCTCCATGCAGTGGTTCTGAGCAGACTTTTTTCTTCTCTCTGTGGAAGTAATGATGGGAAAAGAAGCCACCAAAGATGAAGGCCCAGGTCTGCCTTTGCCCTTGGAAAGCTGTGAGGTGCAGAGATGTGCAGAGCTGGCCTCCTGGGAAGATGGGAGGAGCTTGACACAGGCATAGAGACAACGATACAACTTGTGTTGTTCTGCTTGGTCCTGGTAGACAGGTCCATCCATTGCTGGTGGGATGGAGTTGGGCTGCATTATGTCTCTGAGGTGGAACTACTGTTTTTGGGGTGCCTCTAAGCCAGGCTCTGAGTGGGCAGCAGGGGAGGCCAGGGCTATCCATGCTCCTTGAGCTCTTCTGCAACGAGATGCTTACAGCTGTGGCAGCACCATGAGGACAGGGTTCTGCTCTGGGCAGGACTTCCCCTGGGAAGCAGGGGCTGGATGCAGGATTGGCTCATAAGAACATGGCCACATGGTGCTGCTGGGGACACAGCTGATGTGTTGGGTACCTGGAGCCCTGGAGACCCTGGTAGGTGCTTCCAAGGCAGGCAGCCAGGTCAAGGCCTGAGAGCACAGAGATGCCAGTCTTTTTGGGAGTGGGCTGCCCAAGGTTCCCTCACAGCAACCACTGGAGACCTTGAGGAGATGGCAGAGATGGGTTTCTGGTTCTGGGACCTGTCCCAGTGAGTGGTGGGTGGAGGGAGCAGTCCTGGATCCATGGCTATGTGGTTGTGCAAGAGCCTGGAAGGACCTTGGGATTTCCTATTGCTGGGTTGAGGCTGATCCCATTGATGAAAGCAGAGGTCAGTACTCCAAACCCCCCTTTCCCTTGCAGCTAAACTGACAGACCCTCCCTAGACTGGAGACAGTGGTGAATTTTCTAATAACTTGTTGCCTGTTTGTTGGTGCTGTTGTGTAGGGACTTCCCAGGATTATTTATCTCTGGGCAAACTCTGTGCTTCCCAGAGATGTGAAGCCTCTTCAAGATGTTTGTGGTTGTGGTAACTTCCTAAACTACAGTGACTTAGTGGTGGCATAGCCAGCCAAGCAGCCCCAAGCCAGCAGTTCCCTCCTAGCCAGGGAAAAGCAGGCAGGAGATGCTCTGAGCATCCTCCAAGCAGAGGATGCTCCTGAGCAGCTATCCTCACTAAGTGGTGGGTGAACAGGACTGAGATGCTATCAGAAGAGATTTGTGGCCAACATTGGCTCTCCCTGGCTGGCTCAATCCAAAAGAAAGCAGCACAATTTGCTGGGAAAGCAGAAATGCTTGTTTGCTGCAGTCCAAGAGAGGGGTGTGTCTCCCCGAGCCGTAGAGGTACAGGACATTGGATTGATGGATGGGATGCATGCCTGTTAAAACATTCCTAAGCAAGAGGATGGATCAGTGCCTGTCTTCTCCCACGTGCTCCTCGCCCTGGTGTGGGATGATGTGCTGATCCTCCAGCTCTCCCTCACCAGAGCTGCTTGGGGAGATGCATGCGCTTGATCCCACTGCATCTCGTTTTCTTGGTGGTGGGCTGGGCTGCTCTGGTCCCACACCTCATTGTCCCCCCACACCAGCCCCCTGAGGGGCCCTTGAGCGGGTGGCCTAGCTGCAGTGCCCACTGCTGGGGTGGGTGTGTGTCCAGCACATGCCTGTGGGTGAGGTGGTGCCTGTGCTGCCTGTCCTGCCCTTGGCTGCCTGGGTCACATTCCCACGGGCTGTGTTTCCAGCTGGAGCAGAGCAGCTCTCAGCGGCTGCCAGCAGGGGCTGCCCAGGGCTCACACTCTGTGACCCGCAGTGCTGCCTGCGAGGTGCTCGTGGCTTGCCAGGCTGAGGATCTGAGGATCTCAGCAGCAGCAGTGAAGATGCTGCTCTGTACTCCAGCAGCTTGGCAGCAAGATGCGGCTCTTGGACGTGTTAGCTGGATCCTACCAGCTCCTGGGAGGACAAGGAGTGCTTTGTCCCTGCCTGCACCGGGAGCCTTTCTGATCCCTGGGGACCATTCCAGCTGTAGAGATAGAGTGGAGCTCCAAGGGTTGCTGGGGCTGGCTGCAGACCTAGAGGTAACTAAGGAGGAAAGGCAGGTCCTCCAAGCCAAAGGTGGTCTGAGGAAGGATCTGCGTACTTGGTCCTTGCTTCCCCTTCTTCCTTCTGAAGGGCTTGCTCTCCGTGAGGATGGTGGGCAATCAGATACTTAAATTCTGAGAGCAATTGGGAGAGGCAAAAGAGGCTTTGACAAAGGAGAGTGAAGCTCTGATGGCGTGCTTCTCTGCCCCGTTTATAATTTCATTGTGATTTTTAGGCAGCTGCTAGTGTTGTGCTGCAGAAAGGGAAAGGTTCCTGGCCTCTGGGAGGTGGCAGGCAGAGGCACACATTTCTCCTCTCCAGCTGTTTCGTGGGACAGATGTTGAAGGTAGCAGCACGAGGTCACTGCAGTTGGCTGGCAGTGGCTGCCTCGTCCCTGTGAGCAGGAGATGTTTTGGTGGTGGGACCAGACTCCTTTCCAACTGTGAGCTAATGCCTCCCCAGAAACAACTGTCTCTTCCAGTAAAAGCCTCTCTTGGTCTGCTTTCTTTACCCAGTGCTGGACATCTCCATTAGTTCTCAGCTTCCTCCCCGATGGATGTAGTATTTTGAGGTGTGTGAAGAGAAAACTGCCTACTGGCAGGTACCTAGAAAGCGTCCTCTTGCCTACCTGCTGCCTCTGATCCACTGCTTCCGGTGCTTTCTGCTGGCTTCAGGAACATCCCTCCTACTGAATTCCTGCCTCATCCCATCAAACCCTTAATCCTGTGGGCTGAAGACCTGGCAGGTCATTCGCTCGCCCTGCCAGCATGTCAGAGCCTTGGATTGTACCCAGGATTGTCACATCTGTAGAAGGTCCTGCTGGGCTCCAGGCTGAGCCCCTCTGAATGCAGGGCTGGGCTAGTGGTCTATGGGGCGATGGTGGGTCAGGCTGGGTGGGCTTGGTGGTGAGCATTGGAGACGTGCAGGAGGAAGGCAAGGAGGGATGGTCCATTGCAGCGATGGTTTATTAGCACCAGAGCTACGAACAGTGCATGTTTTAAGAGAAAACTGGAATTTCTGTTGAAAGTGGAGGTGCTGAGGTTCTGCAGGTGGGCCATAAGGGTGACTCTGAGGACAGGATGGAGGGGCCACCAGGCTGGGCTGTACTGGTTCATGTATGGCCTGGCCGAACTCATGTGGGATGGAGGCGGTTCTCAGGGTTAAGCGCTCACAGCCTTGTGAACGAAGGGGGAGTTTTCCTGTTGCTGCCGGGCAGGCAAAACTGCTTCCAGCTGTCGAGGGGAGGGGTGTGAAGTGGGAGACACAGGCCAGGGAGGACGGCTGCAGACTAGATGTGGCTCTGCTGAGCAAACATCTCCTGATGACAGGGCTTGGGGGGAGCAAGAAACCCCTGTCCTTGCTCTGGCAGCTGCTGTGGTGGCCCTGTAAGTTGTCAGTGATGCTTCTGCCCATTCCAAGCCTTCCTTGGTAGCATCTATGCACAGCGTGGTGGCCCTGGCTGAGCAGCAAAGGTCCTTCTCCCAGGCTAAAGGAGAAGTGAAAACATGCTGTGTATGGCACTTTGGTCCTGGCACTAGATGGGACCCCTCACTGGGGAAGAGGGTGTTGGTAACGTCCATGCCCTTGATTCCCACAGCTGGACTGACTGGGGTGCTGTGCCATGAAGTGAGGTATGGGGCTAGCTGGGAGCTGATTTAGTGGCACCTGCTTGCATTGTGAAGGTGTCTGGCAGGAGTCCAGCAGATTTTGGAACCATGGAAGGGTTTGAGTTGGAAGGGACCTTAAACCAATCTCATTCCATCCCCATGCCATGTGCAGGGACACCTTCCACTAGACCAGGTTGTTCCAAGTCTTGTCCAAACTGGCCTTGTTCTGAGCTGATGAGAGGCTCCTGTGAGGATCGAGCTTCTGCAGACTGGCAGGGCTCCTTCAGGAGCCATCTCCTGGAGAGGGACTCAAGGCCCACAGCTCGTGTGGCTGCAGTTCCTGGCATCACAGCCCCCATGCCTGTCGGGGGAGGACGTGGCAACTGCAGGCAGCAGTGCCGAGGTTGTCGCAGTTTCCTGCTCATCTCTGTACATCCCTGGGAGAGGAGCATCTAGCCAGGCTTGTTTGGGTGAGGGGACAGCTGTGCCAGGATGAATGGGACAAGGGGAATGGCTCACATGGGGCTCCAGGGGGTTTTCTGCCACTTTTTTCCCCATCTTAGAGCCAAGTCCATCATTGTGCTGGTTCCCAGAGTCCTGAAGGTACTGAGGCTGTGCTTCTCTCCTGGCAGCTGGGGAGGGAGGAGTGGGAGGTGGCTGCTGTGCTCCAGCAGCAGGACTGAGCTCCAGTTGCTCCTCCAGCTGCTGGAGCCATGCTCAGTCAAGTGGCATGGGCTTGTCTCCTGCTGCTCTCAGGCATGGAGCTGCTGATGAAGCTCAGCTGGACACACTGGCCCTGCTGACCAAATACAATCATCTGGAGGTCCGAGGCTGTGGGGCTGGACATTGCCAGCTCACTGTGCCTCCTAAGGGGCTGGAGAGTGTCTGTTCACTTACTGTCCCTTGTTAGGTCCCCATACAATCCCTTCCTTGGCAAGGAGCAGGTCTGAGAAATAGATGTGGCAGCAAGCACCTGCCATGGAAGTCTCAAAGTCTTGCTGGTCTGCAGCTCTGCCAAGTTCTTCCCGTGGTGTGGTTTGCCTGGAGTCAGTCCGGGTAGCAGGGTTGGTGCTTAGAAAACTCCGTGGGCCTCTGCTGTAGTGAATGAGTCACTTCTTTCCCCATACATGTCCTGTAGAGGTTGTCTTGGTTTTAATGTGTGGTCTTGAGATGCCTCCTTTGGCTGGCTGAGCTACTCAATTAGTATTTGGAGCTCACTCTGGAGCCTCCTTTCCCATGCTGGAGACATCTTTGCTCCATGGACCTTGCACATGGCTTGAAGGAGCTGAAGGTTTGTGCTCTGGTTGAGGTAATCCTGGGTCATGGACTTCTGCTGTGGCTTTCTTTTCCAGATGCGCTGGTATCCTCCCTCTGAAGCTACCCAGCAAGGATGGAAGTCTCGTCAGTTTTGTTAGTTTGTTAGTAAGTAATTAATTACTCTTGGAGTCAGGTCTTTGTCTTGCTCTTCCTTGGGCTCCTGGGACTCTTGTGGGGAGGAGGGATGGGAGCTTGGGCTCAGTCCCACACACCCACCCAAGGATGTGGTTGGGTTTCCCAACGGGGTGATGGGAGCAGGGAGACCCCCCGAGCCCTGGGGTGGGGAGGAGGCCGTGGAACACACTCAGGACACAGGTCCAGCTGGCCCTGCTGACCACGCTCCTCTCCCACAGTGTCTCTCCTCAGCTTGTGTTCCTCCTCCCTGCCTCTCCGCAGAGGGATGTGCCAGGGACGATTGCTCTGACTCCTCTGGGTTTGGTTTGCGGCCAGCAGACAACGTGCCCGGCCCCACTGTGCTGCCCCTGGGGCTGCCAGCACCCCCTTCCCCAGACTGTGAAGCCGCCGCGGCCCCAGCCATGGGCTGTGCGCTGCCTCTGTCCCTCTCTCCATCCATTCCTCCCTCAAGCCAGCCCCAGGACCTCCTCCCTGACCGAGCTTTGCCATCCGGCTGCACTGAAACCCAGCCGGGGGCTAGGTCCTGGGCTTCCCCGGGCTCACCCTGCCCTGGGGGCAGCTCGGCTGAAGGAATTGAAAGGCAAAATGGGTTTTGCATGTTTTCTGGCATGAATTAAAACACTTAGCTTGTGTCTGTGTGAGTGTAAGTTTGTTTGTTCTAGCGTTTGTGTAACCGTTAGCAACAGGTCTTGGCCCAACGGATTGATCCATCAAGGTTTTCCTCTTGCTTCGGTGAAGACTTGGCTTTGAGAAATACTAACTGTCCTTGTCTCACCCCCTCTCCCACCTCCCCCCTCCCCTCCCCAGGACGACCAGAAAAATTTGAAAAATTGGGTTTTTTCCTTTTTTTTTTTTTCAAAGTACGATGCACTGGGTTTTTGTTCTCATCCATTCTGCTCTGGTTTTAAAGTCAGGGTTATTATGTTATTTTTTTCCTTCTTCAGACTTCTATATATAGAACAGCTGTAAAATATCTAATCTCTTTTTTTTCCCCCACATCCTTCTGATTGGAGAGCATCCAGTCCTGCCAAAAAATCATCCATCCTTATGGGAATACCGAACAAAAAAACTAAAAAGTATGAGTATTTTTGTACCATGTGTAATAAGGAAATATTTATGCATCATAAAGAATTTCTTGTGTGTTTGTGTGCAATTAATTATTATTATTATTAAAGAGAAATTGTAATCCTGTAAGATAAGTTAATGTTTAGTTAAAAGCTTGAAAAAGAATCTTTTAACTAAAAGGTTGTCTTCTGTACCAATGATGCAGTCAGGCATAGTAAACAAGAACTTGTGCAATTTTTGTTTTAGCATCTTATTGCTTGGTATTGAAGTGCTTTAAGTATTATCTGACCATGGCTGTCTCGCTTGTATTAAAAGATTTGAGAATAAGTTGCTCTATAATTGCTGATCCTATGAGAATGTGAAACTGGATAATATATGAAATGCAACAAAAAAAACCCCCAAAAAACCCAGAGGCTGCTGTGACTTTTTCTGTGGTCTTGAGTGTTTTCTTGTGGGAAGGGTGTGGAATGCTTCAGGTCCAGCCTGGCCCCTACCTGGTCCTGTTTCCCAGGAAGGATGCGAGCTGGTTTGGGATGCAGCTGAGGACAGGAGATGGGATCTTCCTTACCCGGCTGGGAGAAGGGCAAGACTCCTTGCCTCTGCAGGTATGTGTTGGGGGGGTTGGTGGTGCTGAGCTCTGCAAGGGCAGCCCTGAGCTTTTTCGGGTGTTTTTGTTCCTCCTCCCAGTGTCTGTGGAGGCTGAGGGCCCTCTCCTTCATGCCAGCAGTGCAGAGGGAGATCTCCATAGAAGGCAAATGTTCTCTGTGGCTGGAGCATCGCCTCGTGCCTGCCCAGCCCCTGCTCTGCTGCCTGGGCTGCCCAAACATTTCTGTGGCCTTATCTGTACCTGCTAAAACATCTCTGGGAACGGCAGGCCTGGGGCCAGGGGGTGGTTGTCCTGGTGGGAATCTCCATGTGGGGGCCAGGGGCTCTCCCTGCTGTGCCTCAGGAGTCCCCATGGCCTAGCTTGCTGACCCCTGCGCTGGGGCACTCCAGAGCCCTCCCACGCATCTTCCCTCCCCAGGGATCAGTGTTTTCCTCTCTCCCCAGGCCTTTGAGGGCAGCACTGAAGGAAAGCAAGGAAAAGAATTAGAAAAAGAAAAAAAGGCAGGTCTAAAAATAGCCCTACTGGCCACCGTGCCTGGGAACGGGCCCAAGTGAGCGCTGCTGCTTGGGGAAGTGACTTACTGCGGGGCTGTGGGCTGCCTGCATCAGAGCAGGGCTGCCAGCCCCTTCCCATGGGATTCCCGCTGCCCAGGCTTTTGCCAGCATCCCAGCTCCAGCCCCAACCCCAGCTCCAGTGGGCCAGCTCTTCCCTGCTGGATCCGTCCACATCTTGCGGCTCTGCTCACCTGAGCGGAAACACCCCGGAGAGCAGTGGGGCCTGGTGATGGGAGCGTGCAAGGCTGTAAATTATAGAGCAGACTTTTTCCTGTTCTTTTTCTTTTTTTAAAAAGCCTTTAGCACACGCATTAACATGGCCAGGCCATGAATAATTTACAGCCGACTCTATTAAGCTTTTACACTGGGACCCGCTTGCCTCGTCGCTAAAGTAGGTCACGTCTGCTCCGAGGGTCCCCGGGCGTCCCTTCCCCGGCCGGAGCAAGGCTGGCACAGGCATGTGGACACACGTGTGCCCTGGCCCGGCTGCTCCCAATGGGGTCCTACTCAAAGGGCTGCTCTGGGAGGTGATTTGGGGACGGAGTGCTCCCAGAATATCCACATCCCCAGACACGGTGAAGCTCTCTGGGTGCAGGGAAGCTCTGAGTGGGGCACGAGCTGTTGGCATCACCAGGGAGAGGGTGCAGTTCATGGCACCTTTGGTCCTTTGCGTGGGCATGTCAGCCAATAGCCAAAGGACAAACATACCAGGGAATAGAGAGGACAACAATGAGGCTGGAAAAAATGCAGGGGGAAAAGGCTGCTTTTGTCATGCTTCCATTTTACACTTTACTGGAACCTCCCCCTATTTTGTTTTGAAGGTGGGACAAAAGATAAATTTTGGAGCTTTGGATTCTTCTTTCCCAAACACGCTGGTCTCTGCCACACCGTGTGGTCTGGGCAGTGAGGCAAGGCTACGCTTTGGGAATAGAAAATCCAGCTGTTGTGATGCAAAAGGGCCTCTTGACATGGCTGTGCTAGATAAGTTGCTCCTATTGGAGGTGATTAGACACACTCACAGCCAGCCAGGGGGGCCGGATCCAAAACTCTGTCCCTCTGCAACCAGAGAGTTAGGAAGGTATCCAGGTTATCTCACACCAGCATCCATCCAGGGATGTGCTGGTTACAGGAGCTCCTGTCTCTGAGTCAGGAGCATCCTGCAGCTCTGATGCTCCCCTCATGTCCTACACACCTCTGCTGAGGGTTAAGGGTCCCCAGATGCAGCTCAGTCCACATGAGTGACAGTCAGTGCTTTCCACCTATTTCTCCAGGAAATGAGATGAAGAACAATTCAAAGGGCTTTTGTAAAGAATCAAACCCCAGCAATTCCTATCTGCTGGTCTGTGCGAGTACTGCTGCCACCGTCCCCTCTCCTGTCCTCTCTCAGGCCGAAGTCTGTCATGGCTAGAGATCATTTTGGACATCACTGATGACCTGCCCCGTTGTTTGTCCATCAGGCAGAGAACAATGGCTACAGTTGTGAGGAAATGTCTCAGAGAGCCCCAGCTCCATCCTGCAGCAGGATTTAGCAGCTACTGCTCCCTGCTGATTTCCATGAATCATAGAATCACAGAATTTTTTAGGTTGGAAAAGCCCTCTAAGACCACTGAGTTCATCCATTCCCCAGCACTGCCAGGTCTACCACAAAACCAACATTCCCAAGCACCACATCTTTAAACAGTTCTAGGGATGGTGACTCCACTACTGCCCTGGGCAGCCCCCTCCAATGCCTGACCACCCTTTCAGGGAACAATTTTCCCCAACACTCAACCTAAACCTCCCCTGGCACAACTTGGCGCCCTTTCCTCTCATCCTGTCCCTGTTCCCTGGGAGCAGAGCCTGACCTTCCCTCCCCCAGCTCCACCTTCCTGTCAGGGAGTTGTGCAGAGCCAGAAGGTCCCCCCTGAGCCTCCTTTTCTCCAGGCTGAGCCTCCCCAGCTCCCTCAGCTGCTCCTGGTGCTCCAGACCCTTCCCCAACTCTGTTCCCTTCTCTGGACACACTCCAGCCCCTCAATGTAATGAGGGGCCCAAAGCTGAACACAGGATTTGAGCTGTGGCAAGAAGCTGCATTTCATGCAATGTTGCTGGAATTCCCCTGGCAAATATGTATTGTCCACCCCCATGGGGGTGAGGAGCAGGTCTCCTGTGGTCAGGGAGCATCACACATCTGTGGGGCCCCAGCCCATGGCATGTGGCCAGATAAAATGACTGGCCAAGATGTATAATGATGGATGAACTTGGTAGCACCTCTGGAAGAGGCAAGTTGGGCTGGCAGGTGTACAAGCAGGCTCAGCCAGGCCTGAAATATCACCAGGACGGCAGGAAGAGGTAGGGAATGATGGATACCAAGCAGTAAGGAGACAATGTTCTGGCTGCCTCATGATTCCTTATTGCACAGTGCTCCCTCTCAGGACTTTTGCTTGGATATCACCACACTCTCACAGCTCCAAAAATACCTCTGCTCTCCTCCTGCCAAACACCTACTTGTTAAATTATTCCCTAACCCAGCAACAAGTCTGTAGAGACTTGGAATTGGCATCCCAATTCCCCGTGGAAAGACACAGGTGATAAAGCAACGGATGGCACAGGGATCATGTAACAAAATACACCCCAAAAATAACTGTTAGGGAAAGGTGAGGGGTGCCAAGTCCCACCCCCAAAGTGACGGATGACATCCCAGAGGGGCCTTGGGAGTCAAGGGGGCCTTGTGCTGCTGTGATGGGATCCTGAGGGTTATTAATTACAGGAGGTACCTTGTCTTGGTTTGAAAGACAGGTGTCAGACAGGAAAGGCAGGAGCCTCCCCTGAAATGGAAAATGCAACCCCCTTCCCTCCGAATTATTATAAATTTGAAAATAAGGGGCTTTCAGGCAAAGATATGAGGGATAGGAATAACAGTTCTTTACTAATATATATATGTATAACAACACAAACAAACAGATATAACTGTGGCAGTCACAGCAAACAGCAGCACAAACCCAGCGCCGGCCTCGGGCACTTTCCCCTGGGTGCAGTTCCTCCGGGGCTGCTCCCGGTGAGCAGGGCGGGTGCGATGGTTCCCCCGCGGCTGCAGGGGGCGCTCCGGAGTGAGCTCGGGCAGCACCGGTAATGGCGGCGCGGGGTCCCGGGAGGGACGGATGAGAAACCTCGCAAAACCCCTGGGTGTCTGGCTGGATCCTCAGGAACAGCAGGCTGGAACGGCAGGGGCGAGCGCAGATCCTGGGTGGCAGCGAGATGTATCAAACTGCGGAGCTGCGGCAGGGAAACCCGGCAGGTCTCTCAGTCGGCAGAGCGCACGAGCTACAGGGTAGCGAAAACTCCGAGCCGTGGCGGAGCCAGACGGCAACGGCTCCACTCCCAGCGGGACAGGGAGAAGAGCAGGCTTAGAAAATCCCGGGGTTTGCCCGTAGAAAAGCAAACAGCTGAAGAAGCAGAAGCTTGCCGTGCTGTCGGAGACGTCCACACCGAAGGCAGGCAGCTCCCAGACTGAACGCTGAGAACACCAGGCAGCCCCCGGGTGTTCCAACCCCCCAGGTGACAATAGGGTGGCTCGTTGGACCCCGCCTCTGTGGCCAGGTCTTTTGTTTCTTTTAAGTACCCAGCGGTTTGTCCCCTGGCAACTA
Organism: Monarcha castaneiventris obscurior; assembly: GCA_026261815.1. Taxonomy (NCBI): domain Eukaryota; kingdom Metazoa; phylum Chordata; class Aves; order Passeriformes; family Monarchidae; genus Monarcha; species Monarcha castaneiventris. The sequence goes on along the minus strand of JAMPIT010000141.1, from coordinate 326,818 downwards.
GTATGGGTAAAATTCTTTAAGAGAAAAAAAAAACAGGCTAAAATCCTAAACCCCAACATACCTCCAGTGCAATTCAAAAATACATGGTGTCGCGTCAGATCCGCAAAGAAAAAAAGCTGCTCTGAGCCAGTCAGGCTTTGACGGCGTTGTTATTTGGGATAGTGTGATGAGAAATGTGCTCCCGGTCTGCGCTGCCACGACATGCACAGTTCAGCTGGAAAGCCAGGAGGTGGCATCCGAGACCTGAGCACAGGCTACCAGGACACCGCCAGCAGGAGCTCAACAGCAGTTTGCAGCTCGGGACAGTGGAGGAAACACGCATTTTGTCATGCACCTTCTTCTCCTTCTTGGGATGGGGAGAGTGGAGATACTTTAGGCAAAGAATCTCTATATTAAGTTAATAGAGGAAAATGTTTTAATTTTTATGGTCAGCTGCAGCGATGTTATAAAAATTACATTGAATTTGAGCTGGGATGGGACGGGGTGGGGGGGTGTTGTTCATAGTCTACCCGGGCTGAGGTGGGACTATCACCACTCAGGCCAGTCCTGGCTTGTTCCAGCTGAGCCTGAGAATGCCCTGAGGCTGGAGCTGTCCCTCTTCTCGGTGCCTCTCCCATGCATAACTGCTGGTATTACTCATTTAACTCAAAAAGAAGAAGAAACGTGCTGCCTTCTGTGATGACACAGCCATGACACACTCGGCTCTCTACCCGTACAGGCAGCGGGAGCCACCCCAGCAGTGCACTGGGCAAGCTGTGCAGCTCCTTTGGCGAGTGAGCCTGAGATGGGCAGGAGCACCACTGTCACTCGCGGTGTGTTGGGACAGACGGCACATGGCACTGGGAGATTAGCCGGGACAGGCTGGGATGCCCGAAGGGAGAAGAGGCCACTGCTGCTCTCACAGGTCTCAGCCCAGAGCAGGCAGGAGACCAAGAACCAGCTACAGCAATCCCTGGGACAGGGGAACACCAGAGCCTGATAAAAACGTGGAAGGATCTCCAAATGCATCAAAATGTCCTGCTCTCTTGGTCTGGGGCACTCAGATCTGGAGAAATCCCAGCTTTTCCTCTGGGATGCAGATGGGTTGGAGTCTACAGAGTGTTTGTCCTGCTATGGGAACCCAGAGCTCTCCCGCTCCCTCCGTTTCCCATGCTCCCTTAGGCATGGCAGAGCATGCCTCATCTCCTGGGTTTCTTCAGGTGGAATTCACCCTGTGGGCTTCATCCACTGGGCGTCATCCCTGGGCTTCGTCCATTGGGTTTCACCTGCTGGGCTTAATTGTGGCTGACACATTCCTTTCATGCTCCTCTGGGTGCCAGGAGTGAGTGGGACCCCCTGGGTCTCTCCTGTGTCTCCATGCTGCTCACCCAGGACAGGAATTTCAGCAGGCAAAGGGACACTGCCAGCTTGTGCCAGCGTGTTAAAGCCGATGGCTGCAGCAGCAATTACTGACTGTCAGGGCAGGCTGGTTCCACTATGGACGTGTTTTCATCACTTCCCTCGGCCCTTCATCCTCTCGCTGTCCTTGGCATCATGCCGAGGGCTGAGTTGGTTGCTCAGTGGTCTATGGGTAACAACACGGTGACAACCCCTCATGGGACAGCTACAAGTGCTCTTCCCTCTCTGGTGGCAAAGACAGCAAGACCTGTCCACCCCCAACTGGAGTCACTCAGATTGTGCTGGAGTCTCCTGGGGATATGTCACCCTTAAGGGTCATGAGCAAGGTTTTGGCAGAAGAGCCCGGTCCTTGCAAATGGCTGAGAAAGGCTGTCAGCTGCTCTGTGTCCACAGCGCCCCCGGTATCAGCCTGAGCTGGATCGTTTCTTCCCTCCGTAAGAAGCGTTATGGCTGCCCAGCTCCAAGTATCTGCCACCTCCTCCCTGCCTGGAGTTGGTTCATCTTTGCCAATGGCCCCAGGAGGTCACTGCACGAGTGGGTGACCCGGTGTGGCATTTCCGAAGGCGCCCGCTGGTGCAGGTGGATGCCAGCTGACTGATCCCGGCACCTTTCCTCGGGAACAAGTTCTGCCAAAGCAGACAGTCTGAGCCTTCAGTGTCACTTCTGCATGCTCGGCTCAGCAGAGCCCCTGATGGGGTGAGAAACACCCGATAACACCCCCACATCACAAAAGCCTCCCACAGCTTCTCCTGCCCTCCTGCCAGACCTGCAGCTGTACCTCTTCTTCCCAAATCCCACCTGGATGTAATGAGGAAATACGGGGAAGGGTTTGGAGCACCAGGAGCAGCTGAGGGAGTTGGGGAAGGGGCTCAGCCTGGAGAAAAGGAGGTTCAGGGGGGACCTTGTGGCTCTGCACAAGTCCCTGACAGGAGGGGGCAGCCGGGGGGGCGTCGGGCTCTGCTCCCAGGGACCAGGGACAGGATGAGAGGGAACGGCCTCAAGTCACACCAGGGGAGGCTTAGATTGGATATTAGGGAAAATTTCTCCACTGAAAGGATGGTCAAGCACAGGAACAGGATGCCCAGGGCAGTACTGGAGTCACCATCCCTGGAAATGTTCAAGAAGTGTGTGGATGTGGCACCTGTGGACATGGTTTAGTGGTGAACATGGCAGTGTTGGGGGAATGGTTGGACTTGATCATCTCAGAGGCTTTTCCCAGCCTAAATGATTCCGTAACTCTGTGATCCTGTTCCAGCCTTGCCTTTGTGCCCTGAGCACATTAAAATGCTGATGAGGACCAAACAGGGTAAAATGTGATAGAAGTTTAATTAAATACCCTTATTTTAGGTTGCCCCTCTGGTGTAGCACTTCGGTGTGGACTGGGAATCAGCAAGGAAATATTGCTTTTCCATGGAATTTGACACTTGTAGGTAGTTGCCCCTTAGGTGCAATTTTTGGGAATTGTAGAGAAATTTTTCTCTTGTGGATCAGCCTGGCTGTGCCAGTATCCTCCTGAAACACAGTAACTGGCTTTGAACAGAGCATTTTGACATGGACCTACTTCCTTAATATTTACCAAGGAAAGGTTTACCTGGAAATCCAAGGGAGCACTGTGCCTCCTGTCTTGGTTTCTTAAAAAAAAAAAAAAAAAAAAAAAAAAAGGCAATTCTGAAAAATTTGTCTTTGCCACAGATCCAAAAGTTCCAGGGTATCTCTTGGGACGATGTGCTGAGTTCCTGTGATGGATCTGGCTTTATTAAACTCACAGGGAAAGCTTATATCCAATATATGTAAAATAAAATGTGGTGGTGGAACCTTAAAAATGATGTTAGCATTTAATGAAGGCTAAAAATCCTCTCAGCATTTAACAGTTTAATATTATTATTTTTCATTTCTGATGGAGAGGGCCTGTGGCTGGGGAGCAACCTTGTTGGGAAATGGGAGGAATTCCAGTTGGAAATTGGAAACAAGGGAAAAAAAATTACATTGAGAGCGGCGGAGTGACTGGACAGGATATGGAGCAGTCGTGAGGGGATCTCTTCATCCTAGGAGACCTCCAGAATTGCCTCCACCTCAAACTTTCCCTGTTTCTTGCAATCTGGGGGACGTTGCATGGGAGAGGGGTAACTCTGGCTAAGCTTGTCTCTCAGGCCACAGTCAGTAGTCATTTATCACTCAATAAATGAGGATGAACAGATATTTTTGCTTAAAAAAAGGTTTCTAGCTAGAATGTAAAATATCTATTGTTTTAGGGATCCAACATATGACACTGAATGCAGACAATGTTTTCCAGAAGGTTTAAACCTTTCTGGAGTGTTCAGGAACTTCTTGGTGTTCTCTTCTCTTCATGCCTGCCCTTATAAAAAAACATTATACGAAACAAAACTGGAAGATAACAACTTCTTTTTAATCTGTTTGTATTCTTAAAAAAGGTTATGATGAACAGACACACAAATCCCAAGCCAGTAAGTAAACCTTGTGTTTCTAAAGTAAATATGTTGTGGTGAAGAGAAAGGTGATCTCCCAGCAGTGTGTGTTTGTGTATGGGATCAGAGCAAAGCTGCCATGCACAGAAGGTTCTTGAGCTAGAAAGTGGAAGCAAATGCTGGTGATACTCACAAAAGGTGCTTTGGGCTGAACACTGAAAAAACAAGAGGTTTTCTCATGTTTTTTGCAGTGGAAATAATCAGAACTTTGGGCTTTTCCTTTCTGGGAAAAGTTTTAGGCATGAATATCAGACCTTGCAGCTCCAAGGATGGAGAGGGACTGATCAAAGCCAAGGTCAAGATGAGGAAGTGGAGAGTTGGGCTGAGCTGTTCAGGGTGAAAACATCCTGAGCCACCACACTGAATGCTTTGCGCAGTGGACTGTGGGAAACAGTATTTTTGTAACTACTTCCATTTAATTTCATGTCTCTTCCTCCCAGCATAGCCTTCCATGAATGAGGCAGGATGCAAGGCATTTTGGGACAGTCCCAGAAGAAAACCCAAATGGTGGAGCACTGCTAGGGGTAGTGAGGAACAGCATCTCCAGAGCCCGTGATGAAAGAGAGATGCAAGGAGAGGAGACATCTCCTCCCTGAGATAAAGGAGCAGGGATGGACACCTTTCCTTGGACAAGCTGTTCCACAAAATCATCCCAGAAAGAACAGAGGACTTGACTGGGGTAAACCAGCTCCATGTCAGCCCAGCAAACCATGTGGGGCCTGAGTTGTGCCCAGTAACTGAACTCAAGGATTGACACTCCTCAGAAATGCCACTGGTGTCAAGAAAGCATTCGACAGTCTTTGTTTTGTACTTGGAGAGATGTGCCTTGAGGTGCCCTGGCTTGCCCAACAGAAATCCCACTGCTGCTCAGAGCAGAGCCTTTAGGCAAACCTAACCTGCTCAGTGGAAGTTCTGGGACTAGAGGGACATGCACGCTCATGCCCGGAGAGTGCTCCTAGGTACACCTTCCTTTCCTCCCGCTCCCAGGGATTTTGGACTGATTTACATATCCCTTCTCTCTGTCATTTGCATCCCACTTTTTTATTCCTTTTCTAGGATCTCCTGCTACTCTGATATTTTTGGTCACTAGTAAAAGATGTGTAAACTCTTAGTGGGGGAAACGGGTCAGCTGGTTTGGATAATTTTGCAAATATTCCTATAGGGAAGAGAAAATACAGATTTTACAGCAGCTGTTTGTGGGCACACAGAGCAGGAGTTAGTCACAAAGCAAAGAAGAGATTCTGTGGGTTATGACCCTGACCCCAAACTCCACCGAATTCCTGGGAGGCTCTTGCAGTCTGCACCCTGCCCTGGCATAGCCTGCCAGTCTCCAGCATGACTCACACAGCTACAGGATTTTCCGGGAAAGCACACACAAAAAATTAGGTGGACACATTGCCCCAATGTCAACACCAACACCTGTCCCAGATCCACCACTGTCTTTCAGACAAAGCTCGTTTGCAGAAGAATTTGATTGCGAGCTCTGTATATCTGGGGATTAACACGCAGTGCAGAGGGACCGTCAGCCACTGTGCTCCTCTCCCACCTCAGACTTAGGGACAGGGTGACTGTCCTGCAGGGAGCAGCCACCTCTCCCAGGAAGGGGGAACACACACACCTTCATGCTCTTAAAAATCTGGCACTCGGTCCCTAAACATTTGTCTCACAAGGACATTTCTAATTATTTCCTGAGTGGTGTTTCCCTGGGGACAGTTGTGTTATTGTGTTATCATATTAATTGATGGGATGATATGAGGTGTCATGCCCTATCACCAGGCAGAGCTGAGATCTGGGGTGGACAAGGAAGTTGGGACTGAGGATGGCTTCTGTGTAAATCGCAAATCTGAGTATGCAAATAACTCCATGTTTAGTAAATACTTGACTGATGGAGTCATTGCATTTGTAGAAGAGGTGGAGGGAGCAGTGGCACGTACATGAAGGGATGGATGAAAGCCTTGACCCAGAACAGAACAATAATGCAAAAACTTACAATCAGCAGCCACAAAGGCTCCCAGGGCCTCCTCCTCCCATTGGATTATTTGATTATTATTTCAGAATCTAGTTGTCCCACTTGGAGCTATTCCATAGGATTACTGAACTTCATTCTAATCTAGGTTGGGTAGCAGGTCACTGCCTTACACAGCCCTACCACTCAAGGTCCCTTTGGTTCAGAGGGGAGATAAGGCTGTCACAGGATGGTGGCTTTACAGCTGAGGCACAGTTACCACAGTTAGTCCTGTAATAGCTAACTGACTTACTTTTCCAACTCTGTCAAAGGTGATGGTAGAGCTTGGACAGGCACCTTAGAATTTTCTGCACCAGTTTGGGAGAAAACACTTCGACCAAGTTGGTCAGAAATAGAATTGTGGCATCGGGATGTGTAAGAAGCTCCAGAGTGACCCTGTTGAGAGTGACAACACTTCCTAGGCAAACACAAGAGTCTTTCACAAGGTAACTAAGGGGAGGGGAATAGGAGCATTTGCCTCCAATATGAGTCCTGTTTGAGCTGTGCATGGAGATGGAGAGCTTATGCAGATGGAGAGATTTAGCCCAGGCTACAGAGAATTCAGCCCTTTGGTTGCATTTTGGACCAGGCAGAGGCTTACCTTGACATCTGAACTTACAGCAGCTATTTGGCCACTCCACACAGGGTCCCCAGGACAGCATCACCCTGAGGCTGCCCCCGGTATGGGACTGCTGCAGGGTCACTGCAGGGAGCCCATGGTCTCAAGCATCGTCCTCCCCATCCATGGGGACTGGTGGGTGTGTGACCTGCAACGCTGCTCTTTATTTTGGGGAGTTCATCCTCCAAGACATGGGGATGCATCTCCCTGTGGTCATGCCTCCCCTCCTCACTGAGTTAGTTCTGAGGTGTTTCATAACTTGCACACAAGGAAAATACACACTGAGTTTGACTGCTGCAAGTGAACTGAGTTCTTTTCATGCCAACAAAGCACCCACCTCCTTACCTAGCGACGCCACAGCAATCCTGATCATGGACTAAACAGGCAAACATTTCTTTTGGTTGAGTTAATGCAAAGTGAAATGGTTCTGGTAATAAGGATTATTGTGCTAGGTCACACCATGGCTATGACAATCCCACAGCACTGCTCTTGTGTGCCTGGAGGAACATGAATGGCCACCCTGCCAGTAAAAGCTGGACACCCATACATGTAGGTGAAAGAAAAATGAATTAGGACTAAGTCCTAAGTGTGGTTTGTCTTTGGTTGGCAGTCAAAAGGGTTTGTCAGGGAATGCTGAAGGCAAACAAAGAGAAATGGACCATGGAAAGGTCTTCAAATCACCTTTTAAAGGAGGATCTTGGAGGATTTGTAGTGGCTAGTGAAGTCCTCATGGTCCTGAAGGAAGAGCAGGCCCAGCAGGCACTGGCAGCAAACTCGGAAGAGAAGACATGGAAGTGTGAAGAGAAGCTGATTCAGAAAGGAAGCAGGAAAGAGAAGGGGAGAAAACTGAAGGCAGAGTGCTGACAGTCATGGCAGGGAGGAGCAGAAGAGCTGAAGCAACCAGCTCCCCTGCTCCAACAAGAAGACACTTTTTGCCCAAAGGCTGGCAAGGAACCGACATGCAAACCCAAAGGACTTGTATCATAGCAAGAGCCCTGAGCTCCAAGTGGATCTCCCAGTCCACGCCTCCAGCATTTTTTCAGACTTAGGGAGCCCAGGCATCAGGCTGTGCTGTGCTGGTAGAGCTGTGGGATTTAACGGTGAATCCCACGCAGATAATTTGAGCAACAAGTCAAGTCTGGAGGCAAATACACCCTAAAAAGGAAAGGCACAAGCAGGTGCCTTGAGAAAACAAGCACATCCAGGAAGAGACAGCTGTTCCCCACCTTTCCATAAAACACAAATATTCCTGCTTCCATGGATGTGGTAGGAATTACATTGCTGTGTAAACACTGAGTAAGGTGTTTTTAAAAAATGCATCAGTCTTCATGTGCCTGGGAAGTGAAACATTTTTAGGGAAACTAAATTCATAAATACATCTATTTATGCAAGGAGGAAGGCACAATAATATTAGAGCCACAGGCTATTTTTAGGCAATTTCAAACAAATAAATCCTGTATATTTTCTATTTTTCCAAGGAAGTCAAGCTTGGAAAGCTTTCAGCTACAGAATGTTCTTAGAATGTTCCTCCTTCTTGGTGAACACTGACAGGACTCGAGGGAACAGCTGGAGCTCTGTCAGGGGAGGGTTAGGTTGGATATGAGGAAAAGGTTCTTCCCCCAGAGGATGGTCAGGCACTGAGCAGGCTCCCCAGGGAATGATCACAGACCCGAGGCTGCCAGAGCTCCAGGAGTGTTTGGACAACACTCTCAGGCACAGGGTGGGATTTTGGGGTGTCCTGTGCAGGGACAGGACTTGGACTCATTGGTCCTTGTGGGTGCCTTAAACCCAGGATATTCCATGATTCAATGACACTGGAGGGGATAATCTATTTGAGATGTTTGTCAACTCCATTTGAGCAGAAAACCTCTTTTCCCCAAAACCCAGAATCCCTGAAATTTCCATTTTTCCCCCCAGTAAGCTATTTCTGCAGCTGAGATAACCACATTCCAATGGTGCTATGTCCAGGCAAGCCCACAGACCACATTTTATTGGATTTTAGTCAAAGCACAGGGTACCCCAGCATGGCCTGGAGCTGGGGCTGAGGCCCTGACTGGACCTGGAAGCAGCGGCAGGGGCTGGAGCTGCACCTGGAGCAGGGGTGGGACTGGAACTGGAGCAGGGGCTGGAGCCTGGGGGTGAGGCTGGGACTGGGTAGGGAGCCAGGGCTGGAGCACGCGCTGGAGCTGGAGCTGGAGCTGGGGCTGGACCCAGGGCCTGAAGCTGGAGCTGGGGGAGCTGGGACTGGAGCGGCAGCTTGGAGCTGGGGCTGGAACTGGGGCAGGGGCTGAGGCCTGGAGCTGGAGCTGGGCCTGACGCCGGGGTCGGGGCTGGGGCTGGAACTGGAGCAGGGGCTGAGGCCTGGAACTGGGGCTGGAGATGGGGCCTGGAACTGGGGCTGGGGGACCTGGGCCCGGGGGAGGGCCTGGAGCTGGAGCTGGGCCTGGCGCTGGGGTCGCGGCTGCAGCCGTGCCTGCAGCCGGCCGTGGCCGCTCGGTGCTGGGGGGCGGGGCCGGGCCCGGCGGGCAGGCGGGGGCCGGGACAGGGGCGGCCCCCCGGCGGTGGCCCTTGGACCCGGGGCCGCGCCGAGCTGAGCCATGGCGGCGCCGGGGCAGAACGTGGCTGTGGTGGTTCACCGAGCCGGGGACCTGCGGCTGGTACGGCCGGGAGGAGCCGGAGCCGGAGCCGGGGCAGGGCGGGGGCGGCGGGGCCGCGCTCGGATGGCGGCGGGGCGGGGGCGGCTCCCGGGGCCTGGGGCTGAGCCCGCGGCACTGGGGGTGTCCGGCAGCCCCGGTTCCTCCCGGTTCCTCCCGGTTCCTCCCGGTTCCTCCCGGTTCCGGGTGACCGTGAACCGGCCCCCGGCTGGGAGTGGGGACGCGTCGCGGCTGTCCCGTAGCAGGGGGGTGACCAAATTCGGGGGTGTCCCATGGCTGTGGGGTGACCTGGGGGCGGGGGGGACCCGAATTCGGGGGTTTCCCATGGCTGAGCCCTCACGTCCCCTCTGTGGGGAAGCCTGTGACCGCTTCGGGCTCTTCACAGCGTTACGGGGAATGACCCGGACAGGAAAAAAAAAATGCACCAGCCCTCGTGTGCCTGGGAGGTGTAACACTTTTGCAAGGGAAATAAATACATAGATACACTCATTCATGCAAACAGAAGGATGCAACAGTAACAGAAGCATGGTCTATTTTTAGCTGGTTCTGGCAACTTTGCGTGTCTTACCCTTTGCATTTTTTGTTTTTCCAATCTTGGAAAGGTTTCAGCTGCAGAATGCTCTTAAGAGGACACAGGAGGGCATAATTCCCCCCCCCCCCAATTTTTTTTTTCCCCTGCAATTAATCATTCTCACACCTGAGATAGGCCCTCCCAGGGAGCAGGGATGGAGGGTCGTTGTTGCTTCTTTGGGCTGCCAGAGCCCAGTTGAACAGCAGGACAGAGGGTTTAGAGTGAGCAGGTGCTGGAGGACCCTCCCGGACAGAGGGGGCTTTTATTTTCTACTTTTTTAGTACTTTAGGCTCGTTCTGCTTCTCTGGCTGCTAACGCTCGGCTCTTCCTTGATGCTGAATCACTGTGGCGCTGCAGGAGAGCCATGTCTTCCAGTTTGGCGAGTGCCAAAGGGAAGAAGGAAGATTTCCATGGACAAACATTGGCAGGCACCAATGTTCTGTACACAGAGTCCTGGCAGGAGGGCTCTCAGGAACACACAGACTTTGGATACATGCCTTGTTTGGGGGATGATTACCAGGGAAGTGGTTGATTTTTTACCATTCCCACCCAGCTCAAGCAACACATGCGACATCTGTGTTGCTGGTCTCTAAACTGGCTTACACCCAGATGTGTGAGTTTTCCTTGGATATTTGTACTGCTAGAGACCTTAGAGCTGGTCACCAGTGCCCTCCTGCCTCACTGGCAGCACCTTGTGTGATCCTCCTGGGCTTCCCTGAAGTTTCTTTCCACGATGTGGATGGTGCTCACTATATTGACCCACTGGTCACAATAGTCTCAGCAGTGAACTCTGTACTTGTTTTCTGTTATTGATACTCAAAGCTGGGTGACACCATCTTCCTGTAATTCCCACACCTTTCTTGATTCCTTGACATGTTTCTCATGGGCAGAGTCGCTGTGATCCCTGTGCCATGTGAAAATGTGTTTGTTTTGTTTTTGTTGACTCTCCTCTTGTCCTTAGGTAGTTGGACAGACTCCTCTTTGCTGCCCATTGAGGATTTATTGGTTTTATATTTGTACTATGGCCTCCCTTTCCATGTCTCCTTTCACAGAAAACATTTGCTGTGTTTACTTTACCACCATTTCTGAACTTCACAGTGAACAACAGACAACAAGCAGAACTTGTGTCTTTGGTGTTCTCCACTTCAGTCACTCCTATTTTCTCCAATTCAGGCTGGAGGATTCACTTCCCACCAAGATGTCTGGGTGTTTTGGGCACAGTTGTTATTGCCAGAAACAAAAAGTAGTTTTGGTTTTTTTCACACACCCTCCCAGACAGAGGGGGTATTTTTCAGCTAGGAGTTGGCTTTATCTCTCACCATGGACTTTTTTGTTTGGTCTGAGGTGGTCTGTACCTCTGGTGTGTCACCAGATCCTGTGCTTATCGTATTTTCTATAAAAGAGGTTACATCTAGATTGACCTCTTTTAGAAATAATGCTCTGGGCTGTGTCCTCAGTGGAACAAAACAAAGCCCCCACATAGAAAAAATGCAGATACAGGCCTGAACATAGAAAATTTCAGTCAGTTGAGTTGTATGAGAACATGTTTTCAGAGTTTGTCTTTCCATGATGTTTAGAAGGCCGACGTACAAAATAGAAGTTGTGGAATATGCTGGGATGTAAATAGTTAAAATGCAGAACAGAACTCCTCAAAGACTGAGCAGCAAATTAATTTTTAAGGGTTTATTGTTGGTACTACTCTGGGGGGCTTTTCTTAAGAGACATGATCCCCAGTGTGGGTGTTGTATTGTCCTGATGTTGTAAAACCCAACAAAATTATTCCTTTGGCTTTTGAGGGAGCTTGGGGAAGGCAAAAGCTCTGTGGACCTTTTGGGTGGAAGGGTAATATGGGCCACTTTTCTAACTCTGGTTTCCTCGTTCATCCCATAAAGAGGTGCCATGGCAATTACAAGAGAATGTGAATATTTACCTTATTAGGTATAAATTATTATGTATATATTATGTATAAATTATTATGTATAAATATTATGTATAAATTATGTATCACTGGTTGGTGAGGCCCTGGCACAGGTTGCCCAGAGAACCTGTGGCTGCCCCATCCCTGGAAGTGTTCAAGGATGGGGCTTGGAGCGACCTGGCCAAGTGGAAGATATCCCTGCCCATGGCAGGGTGTAGAATGAGATGAGTTTTAGGGTCCTGTCCTTCTGTGATTCTGTTATTCTATGATTATGTAGTAAAAAGGTTTTGTATTATTTAAAATAATAATATAAGCACTGCAATATTAAGGCTTTATAGAACAGGTGGTTCAGAATCTTCCCGGTTACAAAAGGTGATATTTTTGTCAGCCAGTGGGATGGATGAAGGATTCAGCCCCTGCTGAAACTTGGGGCTGCTCCAGTGCAGGGAAATTTAGTACGCGTCTCTTGTCTGGGCAGGGAAAGGGAATTCACTGCAAAATAATTTGGAGAGTGGATTTACAAGCTGGAAGTGTGCTTACTCCTACAGCTGCCTGTGTTACTCCACTGGGCATGGAAAATGAGGGCAGCTTAGGAGCAGGCTCTGCGTGGCACAGCCGTGTCTTATGGAGCAGACAGAACCAAAAACCTTGTCTGCTTATGGATTTACCTGAGCTTACCTGAGCTAAGTTTCCACAGATATTCCCAGAGATATGAACAAGCAGCTAAATGCTTTTTTTCCTTCTGTCCATAGGAAAACCGTCCAATCCCAGAACCAGGTCCCAATGGTAGGTCTACAGATGACTGATTCTGTCTGCTTTCTTTACTTCTCTCTTTGTTTTCTCATTCTCTTTTGTTGCTCCTTGGTAATATAAAATATTTCTGAGGAAGTACAAAATTATCCAAAAAAAGACTGCGTGGCTGAAACAGATAATGCTACTTTTCCAGCTGAAAAGAAGAGCTGAAGCAGTCACAGATAAGCCCCTTTATCTGGCTTTTTTGCTTCCTGTTCCATCAGTTTGGGTATGTCACAGTAAATGGCTCTTGGGACATGTCAGATGATCTTATGCAGGACTCAACATCAATAGGATGGGCATATGGGCGGATAGAAATTTGATTCACTAACTCTCCAGGGCTGGAATCATCACTTAGGGAGAAGGAAAAATTAAACGGACTTGCTCTCTTATTCCTGCTCCAGCAATAATAACGTCCCTCTTAAATTGTATTATTTTGTTGACCATATTTTTTATTGACATTAGCTTTTGTCTTACTCTATTTTAAGCCTTCTTGCTTTGTGAATCATTGCATAGTTTTGTATTTCAGCAGGTGGCTTGTGAATGTGCCACTCTTCTAACATGTGCACACACAATTCTGGTGTGTTGATTGAATGCCGGTAAATTTGGACGTGTCGATACTGGCTTGGCCTTTGCTCTGGGGCCAGGGGCAGCCCACGTGCTGCTCTCCCAGTGCCTAAGAAGGTCAGTTTTTCTACAAGGAACCTTCCTTCCTTTTCTGGCAGAGGTCCTCCTGCGCATGCATTCCGTTGGGATCTGTGGCTCCGACGTTCACTACTGGCAGCACGGTCGGATTGGGGATTTTGTTGTCAAGGATCCTATGGTGTTGGGACATGAAGCTTCCGGGACTGTCGTAAAAGTGGGCTCAGGGGTAACTCATCTGAAACCAGGTATCTGGAACCAAAACCATCTATTTGTTTTCCTCCTAATCATTTCCCAAGGATGTGTCAATAACAGGCTGTGGTTTTTTTGTCATGTAAATTTATCTGAGGTTCTGAACTCAATGTATGACCTTCTCCTTCAAAAAAGTGTCACTGCACTGCTATTAGTCACCCATCTTGGCCACTAGTATATGGTAGCTTTATCCTGGGATACCTTGAGCTGGTCTGGCTGTATTTTAATGCAGAGCAGAGTATATACTGGTACAAGGTGCCTTTTAAGAAAGCTTGACAAAGCTTCAGAAACCACATCTATAGCTCTTGCCAGCGACTTGCTGTGAGTGTTTCTTTTCTGTGTGTTTTTGAAGGAGCAAATGGCCTCCTGCACTGCAGAGGTCACTAGATCAACTCCTCCACACCCTGTGGTGGGACCTCCACAGCTAGCTATGCTCATGAACGTCCTAGAAAATGAACTGAGCGGGGAATTTTGTGAAGTTTGCTGATGAGAGCAACTTAGGCAAGGTGGAGAGGATGTGGGGGAGAAGCCAGCAAGAGTTACAGAGACCCAAGGGGTGCCAGTGAGATGCAGGTGAGATTCAATGCAGGCAAACACAAAGTGATGTCCACAACAGAAGGAACAAAACCAGCTGCATGTCTAAAATGCTGTGCTGACCATCACTGCTGAAGGGTGAGACCTTTGGCTCTGGCACTGTGCATAGGAGCATTGGCTCAGCAGCGGTGAAAATGCAAATCACTGGTAGGAAGGGGACAGAGACTAAGAGGATGTCAGTGCACATCTGGAACTCTGCATGCTCTTCTGGTTTCCTCCTTTCCAAAAGAATGTAAGACAAGTGAGAAAGGTTCAGAGGAGGACAAGGAGATAACGAGATGTGGAGCAGCATCTCTGATGAATGTCCAAGTCAGGAACTTCAGCTGGGAGCTAGAGAGACAACTCAAGGATGTGAGGACTCGTGGAGGGCTGGGAGAACAGGTTGCCCGTTCTCTGGTTGCTCTGATGGCTTGAGAGGCCACCTGAAAACAGAGAGTAGACAAGGATAAGGGAATAAATGTAGGTATTTATTTGAAGGGCCTTCAAAGGTACACCCTAGGGAGCCAAGAGGCTACTGCCAAGACGGACCCCAAGATGGATGACAGGTCACGAGTTCTTCACACTTTTATAAGTTTGGTTCATTTGCATATTAGGGTTAATTCTCCAATTAAAGCTTCAGTTAATGATGTAGTTTCCCCAGGCTTGCCCCCCCCGCCCCCCCTTTTAGCCCCCCCCACTTTTAGAGGCTTTTGTTTACATTTCGGGCCTAGGACAGTCTGAGTGTCCTTGGAGAGCAGGCCTGGAGAGGCTTTGTTATGTCTAGCCTAGCACGAGAGAGCAGAAGTTAACAGGCCACAAGAAACTTCGGAGTTACACACTAGGCAGTACAGAATTTGAAAAATATGAAAGTTCAAACCTAAGGCATCAGCTCCAGCACCAGAGTAAGGCACAGTGAGGTGCAGCATTCACCTGACATGTAGCAGATCATGTAATTTACATGGTGGAAGGAGGAGGAGAAGTTGTTAGTGTTACTGAAGACAAAAAAACGACTTGCAACTTGGGAGGCCTCACAGCTGCGTATAATGTGAGGCTGGGAGAGTATTCAGTATGTGCTTGTCCTGCCTCTGTCCTGTCAGACACCTGTTGTTGGCCAGCTCAGAGGCAATGCAGTGGCCTAGATGGTTCTTTACTTCCATCCTGCTTATCCCCATGTCTGCCTGAAAGCCTGTAGAGAGCTTTGTTCAGAGGTTGGGCTCTGATTGGCTTCCTCTGCCAAATAAATGTGAGGCTTTGTGTCCCTTGTGTACTTGCAAGCTGTACTGTGTTCACGCTGTTTTCTCTAGTCCATCCTGCTTTGTGACTGAGATTAAAATAATTGCTCTTTGTCCTGCAGCATGTGTCCTTCCAGCACCCTGGGCTACTCTGTTGTAGCACCAAGCTGTCTCTTCCCAGATAAATCATGCCAGGCTTCTGCATGTTCTGCACCTTTAGCTTCCTTCCTTGTGAGAGTGGTGAGGCACCCCTGGCACAGGGTGCCCAGAGAAGCTGTGGCTGCCCCATTCCTGGAAGTGTTCAAGGCCAGGTTGGACAAGGCTTGGAGCAGTCCGGTCTACTGGAAGGTGTCCCTGTCTGTGGTAGCCGGTGAACATATATTGTGTTGGGGTGACCTGTCCCAGTTTGAGTTCCCGGTTGTCTATCAGCCTGGTCACTCCCCCAGAGCTCTCCCATTGGCCCCCGCTCCCTGGTACTGCCTTTCCCCCGGCCCCGGAAAAAGCCCTGAGTTTGCCGTGCCGTTGGTATTTGCCTCTACACCCTCCGACAGTGAAGATGCAATTAATGCTCCTGCTGGAACACAAGCAAATTCCTGACTCTTTGACTTAATACTGAACCTGCCCAGGCACCTGTGGGGGCAGGTGGGTCCCCACGGAGCAAGGCATTTACAGTATTACCTGCCCATGGCAAGGAGTGGAACAAGCTGAGCTTTAAGGTCCCTTCCAACACAATTACTTCCATGATTCTATGATTCCCAAGGAACAGCCCTTTCCAGCTGGCAGCGTGGTGGCTAGCCAAGCTCACCTGCTCTATCCTCAGTATTTCCTCTTCTGATTACTACACATTCAGCAAAATATCTGGTCACAGTGTCATTGCCTGGGGGCTGCCCTTTCATCTGCTGAGGTTGGCTGCAAGGCAACTGGAGGGAAGTGTGTGTGTGGCACATCTGTGCCTGTGCCTCCAAAACAGCATCTCTTTCCAAGTACCTGGGAAGATATTGGTGATGAGGCTGCTGTGGAGGGAGCATTGGGAATCAGCCTGGTGTATGCAGCAAGACCTTCCTCATGTCCCTCCTGCCTGTATGTTGCCAGTGTTCCTGTGGTTTTTGGTGCTACTCCTACCTGTGTGCCACCCTGTCCCTGACCCACTCCATTTGCTTTCACCCTGGCAGGTGACTGTGTGGCCATTGAGCCGGGTGTCCCAAGGGAAGTGGATGAGTTCTGCAAAACTGGGCGCTACAACCTGTCCCCGACCATCTTCTTCTGTGCGACACCCCCTGACGACGGGAACCTGTGCCGCTACTACAAGCACAGTGCAAGCTACTGCTACAAGTCAGTCCGTGTTCCCTCTACAGGGAAATATATACTCCCCAGGGGGAGATTAGCTGCAGCAATCACCTCTTGGCCCTTTGGAGCACTCTATATGTGATCCAAACAGGTTTTATTGCTTTCTGGTCCACAAATAACATGCCTAAGCTTGGATGGCAGCCACTTTGCAAAGGGTTTGTCAGGCAGGAGTAGTTTATCCCCTGCGGTGCCAGACAAACATTTCTTGCATGTCTCCTGGGATCTCACCACTGGTTTGCCCTTTAATTATTTTCCTTTTCCCATTTGCTCCCTGCTCGTCTTTTTTTTCCTGTCTCTTTTTATATCTTTGCCTTCCTAGGCCAGTGCCTGAAGGTCTTTGTCTGGTTCTTTGAGCTGAGTTTTGCTGCTGCTTTTCAGGAAACACCAGGGTGACTGCTGACATCTCGCTCTGTTGTTTAAAACAAAGTCATCCCACTTTGAGCAGAGCAGGAACAGAAAGCAGGGGCCCTGCTGAGCTGTTTTTTCATGTGACTCTGAGTGTCCCCACTAAGCTACCAGCATTACACATCTGTTTTCGTGTCCAGTACAGCAAACTTGAGTATGTTATCAATTGTGGCAGCACTGACATATTTGCTTAGAAGCAAATCTGTGCTTAAACACTCTGGCAAATCATAGAATCCCAAAAGGGTTTGGTTTGGAAGGGACCTGAAAGATCATCCCATTCCACCCCCTGCCATGGGCAGGGACACCTTCCACTAAACCAGGTTGCTCCAAGTGTCATTCAGCTTGGCCTTGGACACTTCCAGGGATGGGGCAGCCACAGCTTCTCTGGGCAACTTGTGCCCTGGCCTCAAATACTCCAAGACCTGAAAAAACCTGTACAACATTACACCCACCTAAGTGCCTTTAACAAGGAGTTAAAAACAGCCCAAGTAGTGTTCCCCCGAGGCTGCTCTACCTGTGGAGCTTGTTCTTTTTCAGTGTGTGCAGAGCTGGTACTTCCATGAGCAGGAACATCCTTGGGATTGATCTTTGGTGTCTGCAGGGAAAGCATTCAGGATTGCGTCAGTCAGGAGGCACTTGACTGCTCTTCTCCTGAGAGTCCTCAGGCAGGAAGCTTTCAAAACAGATACCAAGCAGCTGCTGTCAGGGTGAGGTGCTGGTCCGGATGGGATTAACATCTCACTGTCCAGACCCACTGTCATCGATTTCCTGTGTATCAAAATAACATTTTCTGGCAACATCACAAGTCTTTGCTTGGCAGGAAGTTGTTGGTTTGTAGCTGGTTTCTTCCAGCTTTTGCTTTTTTTCTCCAATTTGAGAAAATATTACTTTGGCTATTTTATTTCATTTTTAAGCCTTGGGATGCAAAGCCTGGACATGGTGCTCCCAGTTTCAGATCAGCAGTGCTGCGGCTGGCTCATGTAGAGCAGATTCCCTGGCATGCAGTCACTCTGCCAGCACAGATTTGCAAAGAACAGATGATGGCTGAGCTCAGTGAGCTTTCTCACATTTGGGCAGTTATTGTGTGTCCTGCAGGTGGCAAGACTCTGTGTTGGGTGCTCTGAGTGACTTGATCATGCTGTGAAGCTGCCCTCCCCACTGACAGGGCGGTACCCAAACCCAGCAGTAGCAAACGTGATGCCAAACTCTGTGACAACTGAACTCTTGCAGTCAGACCTTTAAAGCCTCCTGGGAAGAAGGGACATGCAGATATCTTACAGCTGTGTTCCCATAACCATCATTTCCATTTCTTTGGCTTCACATTGCCCTGGGTGAGATCTGACCTTGAGCTTCCCAGTGCTGTCACAAAGACCCTCCTGGCAGGCACAGCTCCCAGAGCTGCGTGAGAGCCCACACTGATGGCTTGCTGGTGGGCAGCATTGTGGGGCTGAGATTTATTTCTTCCAGCAGTTCAGAAGTTTCACGTCCTCTGATTTTTTCCACCACTTATGTTGGCTGCATTACAGGGCTGGTTTTGTCCAAAAGGTGTTTGCTACCCACTGCACGCATTGTCCCTGACTGCTGGGAGGGTGCATACTGGGACCAGTCCACTTGTTAAAACACTTGGTGCCCCAGGGGAGGAGATCCTGGGTGTTACAGGGAGACCTGGATCTGGCTGCCTTTCCTGGTGGCATCAACTTTGGCAGCAGGATGTTTTCTAAAAACTGATTCAACCCTGGTGAGGGATCTGGGAACTCACTGGTGGGTGAGCCATAGGGCAGCTTCAGGGTGGTACATATACAATTGGGGGGTTTAGTCCAAAGGGAATGAGTGGCAAAGGAGCCCTTGTTGACTCACCAAGTACTGGAGAGATGTGGGGAAGTTTGTGGGTCCCTGAGTGTGGTGCTTGGGCAAACCTCACTGATAAATGGTTTGGGTGCACTTGATGCTGCTTCAGAGGAGGGAAAGAGGAACTTGAAGCGTGTTCCAGCCCGGTGTTTCTCTGATCACAGGTGGCAGTGTGTTTTGCCACTGTGATTTACACCCATGTTTGGTCTTCGAGTGTCATGGCTTTCCTCATCACCCTCATAAACTACATTGGTAGCTTTCCTTGTGTCCCATTCTTGCAGGCTTCCAGATAATGTCACCTTTGAGGAAGGAGCCCTTATCGAGCCCCTCTCGGTGGGAATCCATGCCTGCAAAAGAGCGGGAGTCACTCTGGGAAGCAAAGTCTTCGTGTCTGGCTCTGGTACAGTGATTGTAGTCAGTCCTTGGGTTCCCTGCCTGCTGGGAGGGGATGGACAGCCTCAGGCTCTGCTTCTGGGCTCTGCTGTAAGGGCAGGTCATGGCAGAGCCACAGGCGTAGTGAGGGGGACGTTGGGGCTGCCAAAGCCTCCTTTGGCCAGGAACACGCTGAACTCTGGGCATGTTCCGAGGTGGGGCTGATGCTGCCTGGTAGTGGTACATGTTGTCTTTCTCCCCTTTGTACCCAGGACCAATTGGCCTCGTTAATGTGATTGTTGCTAAGATGATGGGTGCAGCAGCCGTGGTAGTTACAGGTAAGTCCTTTTAGCCCTTTCAGAGTGTGCCTGTTTCCCACCAGACAGAATCATAGAATCATTAAGGTTGGAAAAAACCTCTTAGATCATCGAGCCCAACCATTAACCCAGCACTGCCAAGCCTAACCATGTCCATAAATGCCACATCCACATGGTTTTTGAACAGTTCCAGGGACGGTGATTCCACAACTTCCCTGGACAGCCTGTTCCAGTACCTGACCATCCTTTCAGGGAGGTTTGACCTTAGCAGGTTATTTCTTCCTCTGGTAGTGCTGGGTGATGGCCCGGGCAGTGTTTGCACACTGTTTTCTGTGCGCAGCCACACTGTGCTTCTCCACCGGTCTTTCTCTGCCCTTCTGTCTGCTCTTGCTGGGGGTTTCATTTTCCACTGGTTATCCACAGTGACTGAAATGGCCTTTTCAGGGTCTCTGCATTTCAGAAATGGGCCTTCCTTGCATAACTCTATCCTAGATGTTTCTAGTCCAGCTGCTGCTTGCAGGAGTGTTTTGTCCAGCTGTGTCTGGAAAACCTCTGAGGAAGGAGATCCCATTTTTCTAGATACCTTCTCCAGGTTTGCATCTCTTAATAATGAAGCTTTTTCTGGGGTCCACTCACAAACTGTCATTTATGGAGATTTCCCCTTGATGCAAGAACTGAAATGAGTCTTCATCACCTTTGCAGCTACCCTTCAGGTTATTGAGACAACCATTCCCACCTCTTTTTGCCATGCTAACCTAGCCCAGCTCCTCCTAGCTCTCCTCTAAGGTTCAGGCCCTCTCTCTCTGTAGCTTGCCCAGAAGGATGGAGAACTGGAGTAACCTCAGGATGTTCTCTGCTTGAAATTTCTACCTGGGGGTTAACAGGGTCTGGAAGTGGTGCTTCCAGCTCCCACTATGACTCTGTGATCTTCCTGAGTGGTGATGGCCAGAAGGAGCAGTTAGAGGTGCCACTGGACATTGGGCACAGATTGCTGCCGTTTTTATGTCAAAGCCTTAAAGGATCTGGACCTCTCAGAAGGCTGTTACTCACCTCCCATACTTTGAGCCAGGTGTATTTTTGACCTTTCTGTTACTGTGTTTCCATCTTTGGGTCAAGAGATAAAATTCAGGTCCCACCCTCTTGCCTTTACGGAAACATCCTTCAGTAGTAGCTCAGGTCAAAACACAAGGCACATACTGCGTTCTCCTCCCTTAATCCTTTTGCTGCAAAGTCCAGGGCATTTTTAGCTGTGCTGGCCTCACCCTGCAAGTGTGTGTGCTTGATGGACATGATCAGTCCACACCTCAGATTTTGTGAAGTGTTGTCATTTCAGGATGATGTTTGCTGTAGCAGGAAAAACAACTCTGCCTCCTGAATCACGCACAAGGAACCTTGTGCCCAGCTGGGCTGGTGCAGGGGCTGGGGGTGGCCCACTCCTTGGGTGGGGAAGACTTTGTGAACTGGGGTTGGTGGGGCTGAGGCAGCTGGCTCAGCCTGGCCCCCATTCCTGCTCCAGCCTGGGTGTATCTTCCCCATAGCACCAAGAGCTGCTGCTGCTGGGGACCTTGGGCAAGCTGAGCTGGCTGTCATGTGTCACAGGAGGTTCCTGGTGCTTGGGTTTGTAGAATCAGCAAGGCTGGATACGTGGAATTACCCCTTCTTATCTTTATGTGCTGGCCTAGGTACTGATTCTGACTCGTAGATGTCTCTTCCGCGTGAGGAGGTTTTGGCTGAGGTGCTCAGACACCCTTGAAGGTGCTGTCTCAAGTCAAATATTTGTGCGTGACATGAGCTGAGGAATGGGTTTGGTTTGGCTCGTTGCCGCTGGAAATTTTGCTGCCTGTCTCAAGGAATTGCTTCTTGTTTTGGCTTTAGGAGCCAACACCTGTGAGGCGCCTGGCTGCCAACAGAGGACCTGTTGTACTTTGCTACCAGATTATTTGAATTCACTGCCCTGAATTTTTATCATGTGTTTGTGAGGAACTTTGTCTGGCTTTAAATGTTTGTGTTTGTTTTGACAAGCTTTTCACAGGCATAGAAATATTTAGAAAAGCTTTTTCACGAGAATTCACCTCCTACGGCTTCTGTCTTTGACTTGCCTGGAGTGTTTGATGTATTTAGTGCACTCCAGTTGGGTGAGAAGATCAATTTGTTTAATGGGTCCTCATCTACTCTTCCCAAAGGTCCGTGTCTTTCTCCACTCCACTCCTGAGGGGGTGGGATTGGTATTTATGGGCAGCCTTCTGCCTTGCTGTTGCTCTAAAAAGCTACTTTTCTCCTTAGATACATGTAAAAGATCAGCCTTCCTCATCCAGTAAGTGAAGGGACAGTTTAGGTGTTTAGGTCTGTTTTGCTTTGCTCTGTCAGTCACTGAAGGTGCACTTAATAATTCCTACTTAAGGGAAATTATTCCTCTTGTTCTATCTGAATCTGAAGTTCTGGATGTTGGTGCCTCCAGAAACCCTGGAATTCAAGGTCAGGGGAGGTGAGTAACTGTAGAGAGCTCAACTCCTTTGAGAAAGAAGATCAACATAGAAAATCTGAGAAAAATAAAAAGTATTTATTTGTCTGTTAAGCTGGCTCATAAACCATCATGAGAAGCTTAAGGGTAATTTGATAACTTCTTTGGAAGCAATCAAAACTTTCATTAGCTCCAGGGCTGGGAAGTGAAAAAAATTTATGACTAGAGGCAGGATGCAAGCCTTTAATTGCATCCGTTTCCCAAGAGCTCTGTGGGGTTCAGCCACAGTACGGTTTAAAGTCCAAATGACTTGATCCTTCCCAAGACTCACAAGTGACTGGAGCTCTGAACAATCTGCAATCTGGCTTGCAGATCTGTCTGCTTCAGTAAGTGCTTCCTGGTGATTCGGGATTACTGAGAGGTTATTGCAACCCTGGCCAGGGCTGACAGTGTTGCTGCTGCATTCCATGTGCTGCTTGGAGCCAGGGCTTCCCTCCTGAGCAGGTCAGCAAACCAGAGGCCAACTACAGGAGAGGTGTGGGGTTTTTTGCTGCCTGAGAATGATTTTGTGGCCACTTTGAAATGCACTGGCTGCCCTGTTACTCTAGGGCACTGTCTGAGGATTATTTCTGCCAGAGAGACAGTATAAAATATATAAAATATGTAAAAAATAGACTAGACTAGACTAGACTAGAATAGTCTATTATATTTTATATGTTTATATGTTATATATATAAAATATATTTATATATATTTATAATTTAAAATATATCAGTGACTGAGCAGATGTTAAAAATGGCAGAATCCAGCTGTATCTGCTGTGAGCTGGTGTTGTGAGACCAAACTTCACAGGGAGTTTAGTCATTACTTGAGAGCACTCTTGAACCCCTGTGGTTTCCTTGCCATGCACTGAGATTTGGGAGATGCCAGCCATGCTGGGCAAAAGTGTTTCATAGCACTTCAAGTGCCTCAAAAAGCCCCTGGCCGTGCAATTGGTGCATGGAAGGTCTCTGAGTGCAGCTCAGCTGGGGTCAAGCATGACCCCACACACGGCCTGGAGCCCAATGGCCAGAGCTTGGGAGGGACAGATGTGACTCCTGCGGCCACAGGAACAAGCCCATGTTGGGGCTTCCAGGGTGATGCTACCTTTTCTTTTCAGCCTTGGATTTTCCTCTTTTTCTGCATTTTATTATCCTTTGATATCCCTTCTTGAAATGCCCTCCACAGCTCTCCTGGGTGCTCAGCTTGGTAGGTGTGCCCACACTTGGCATCCCAAGCCTTCCAGCTGCCCATGGGGGCTTGTCCATCATCTGCCCTGCCAGTGAGTGCCTGTCCATCCCCTGCACTGCCAGTGAGTGCCATCATTTTCGCCGTGGGATGGGCCAGGTAGAGCCTCTGGCCTGGCTCGCTCCCAGGACTGCAGCTGAGTCAGAGCAGCTCATGTTGGAGAAGTGGCCGTATCCTCCTGTTTCCCTTGATATTTTCACCCCAGCCTACCTCTGACTTCTTTGAAGACTGTGCCCTGCCTCTTTCCCATGTGTGTCCCTAGCACAGGCATCGTTTTCTGAGCCTTCAAGCCCAGGACCTCTGGGAGGAGCCCACCCCTCAATTTTGGGTCTAAGAAATCTTGGCTGTTACATCTTTTCCAGTGCCAGTATGCAGACCCCTGTAGACCACTGCTTTAGTGCAGGGAAAAGAGGTGATTCCTTCCTGGATAATGCCACTCTTCTCCTCAGCTGTCCATGTCCTTATCTCCAGAGGTGGCCTGGTTACGAGTGGTGCCTGGAGAGGAATAGGTGGCTTTCTTCCAGGGGATGTGGGATGTCCCAGCAGGACAGCTTGCTCCATGGTACAAACCCCCTGTGGATCTTCAGGCGATATTTACAGCCCTGTCAAGATCCCTCAGGATGGAGTACAGGAGTACAGCCATGCCCTCACAGATGTTTATCATCACCAGCTTTGTTGCTCTGTCTTAATGGGGTGTCTCAGGTCCGCCTTATTACCAGATCCACTCCCTCTTTTCTTCATTGGCTTGCCTGCTCATTCATCTGTGACAGAAACTATCTGAGAGATGCTCAGCTGCCTCCAGAGCTGCTACAAGGAGGATAAAGAGCAGGACAGGTCTCTGAGAGTGCAAACACACTAAGTGCTTACAACGAATGCATTCTGCAGTTTGCTCAGCTGAAAGCACTTGCTGAGGGTTCCTTGAGGAAGCCCTTGGTCTATTCTCGTGTACTGTTAGAAGTGAAATGGCCACATTAATGATCCTCCAAGCCTGTTGTCTCCTGTTGGAAAAATTTCTTGGTGCTGTCCACAGCCAGGTGATTTCTGTGCCATCAAGGAGCAGGGTCAGAGCAACTTTGCCCCTGGCTCGTGCTCTTTGAGAGGTGTCCTTGAGGTTGGGAGTATATAATGTGGACAGCCAAGGAGGAAAAATACAAGAGTGGTGGGGTTTTGCCTCATTGTAGGCTCTTCCCTAGGCTAACTTGCTGAGTGTGTGCAATGGGGTTTCTTACAGTCCATTCTCACTGGAGGATGAAGGTCCTGTGGGAATTAATGAAGCTGCTTCATCAGAGTCATTGCCAGAGAGACACTGGGCAGTGCAGCCACAGCCAGAGGCAGCTTTAGGTAGGACACAGCTGCCTCTAGAGTAGGTGCCCTGTCAGCCCTGGCCTCCTGCTGCCTTTTGCCTTTGCCTGCACTGAGGGTCCTCTGCTCTGCTGTGTCAGGACAGCCATCAGTACAACCACAACAGCTTGGCCACAGCTGTTCCTGATCTGGTTCCTTCTTGTGGTGTCCCTGCAGTGCCCTTTGGAGTTAAGCTTGGCCTTCTGGTTTGTCATGACACACTCTCAGTGTTCTGGCAGTACCAAAGAGAAATCGGGCCATCTATAAACTGATGGTCTTAGAAGACACTTCTCCAGTCTAGTGGTGGTGGCTGTTCCTTCACTCAGACATTGCTCTGCATAGTGTGGGTTTCATCTGTGGGTTTGTGCTTCTGTCTCTTTGAAGCACACCCTCTTCTGCAGCTGGGGAGCCTTTGACATCTCCTGTGTCATTAACTTGTCCTCATCGCTCACCCTTCATCATCCTCATCAGCTGGAACCCCCAGCACAAGAAAGATGCGGATCTGTTAGAGCAGGTCCAGAGGAGGGGCACGAAGATAATAAAGGGGGAGGGCTGGAGCCCCTCTGCTCTGGAGCCAGACTGGGAGAGCTGGGGGTGCTCACCTGGAGAAGAAAAGGCTCCAGGGAGACCTCAGAGCCCCTGCTAATGCCTAAAGGGGCTCCAGGAGAGTTGGAGAGGGACTGGGGACAAGGGATGGAGGGACAGGACACAGGGAATGGCTTCCCACTGCCAGAGGGCAGGGAGAGATGGGATATTGGGAACGAATTCTTCCCTGTAAGGTTGATGAGGCCCTGGCACAGGGTGCCCAGAGCAGCTGTGGCTGCCCCATCCCTGGAAGTGTTCAAGGCTGGACAGGGCTTGGAGCAACCTGGGCTAGTGGAATGTGTCCCTGCCCGTGGCAGGGAATGGAAATTTAAAGTGAAGTGGAGTCTTGAAGTCCTTTCCAACCCAAACTATTCCAAGATTTTATGATCATTCTCTGCCTGCCAAGAAGGAGGGAACCCTCACATCTTCCAGTTGTGCACTGCCCTGTACACACACGTAGTGAGCAGATACCAGGTTCAGGTTTTTCCTCATCTTTCAAATAATGCTCCAGTTCTTGACTTGATTTTCTTTCCACAGACTTATCTGCCTCTCGCCTGCAAAAAGCTAAGGAGGTGGGGGCAGATTTCACCATTCAGGTGAAGAATGAGACCCCGAAGGAGGTGGCCTCCAAAGTGGAAAGTGTGCTTGGCTGCATGCCTGAGATAACTGTGGAATGCACAGGAGTGCAAGCCTGTATCCAGGCTGGAATTTATGTGAGTACCACTTGTTCCCAGGGCAGACCAGTGATGGCGTTGGTCTGTTCTTTTCTGGGATGGTGCACTGAATGAGCTATTTCACTCCCACAGTGCTTAATTTAAGTGGGCTTGGTGTGGGGAGAGAAGGTGCTTATTAGACGGTCAACGAAGAGAGACAAAGTGTTAACATCAGCATGGGGATAATTGATAACTGATTTGATGCTTGGGTGCTTAACCACTTACCAAGGAGACCCCAGTAAAGACCCCAAAACCCAGGGAGAAGGACAGCACCTTCCACTGAAGTTATGGCCAAATAAGAATAATAATCAAGAAAATTAATTCCAGAAGCAATGAAAGAAGCAATCAAGAAAGGGATGTTTTGTTGCCATGAACATCCTAACAGGAGAATGGGGGAAGGTTAATGTGGAGTTTCACAGTGAAAGGACAGGAGGAGAATGGGACAAACTGCAAAAAGAGTAATTCCAGTAGAGCATCAAGCTCTTAGTTTTAGATCTCTCTCATTAAAATTCCAAAGTACTTTTTGTAGTCCTAAATGCCAGCCATTTTTTAGAATAGGGTTTGGATACCAAAATCCTTCAGAGATTTTCAAAAGATTGCGTTTTTAGCTTTGATTACCATGTGTTTCACTCTTACAGACTCCTGACAGCATCCTGCCTCTCCCCAGCTTCTCTGCTGTGCCCCAGTCAGTCCATTGCAGCCACAAAGCAGGGCTTTACTTTTGACAGACCCTGTAGCTGTGTTCTGCAAAACGTAACCTAATACTGTAATTGCCAGGTCTGTGGGGTCCCGCGTGCCCCCACGGGTGCCTGGGCAGGTTCAGTATTAAGTCAGTGACAAAGAGTCAGGAAGGGTATTGCTTGCATTCCAGCAGGATTTATTCATCTTCACTGTCGGAGGGTGTAGAGGCAAATACAAACAGCATGGCTAATTCAGGGATTTTCCCGGGGCTGGGGGGAGAGGCGGGACCAGGGAGCAGGGGCCAATGGGAGAGCTCTGGGGGAGTGACCAGGCTGATAGACAACTGGGAACTCAAACCAGGATGGGTCATCCCAAAGAGCAATGCACCCAGCGGGGAGACCCTCTGGTCACCCCAACACAATACATGTTCACCGGCCACCACAACTCCTCCTTTCTGTATTAAACTAAGAGGCCTCCCCCGGGGATCCCAAAACCCAACATCCCAAAAACGTAACATATACAGAACAATAAAAATTATCAGGAGCACCCAAAGCTCAATGTCCTAATAAACCAAACGTACATAGAACAACAATAACAATCAGAAACACCCTCAATCCAGTGTCCCAATAAGTCCTTAAATCTTTCAGAGGATTTTCTCTCTGGATGCTGGAATGGATGCTCTCACAGGCAGAGGTGAGGTTGAAGCAGCACAGTTTTCTCTGAGCTGTGGCAGAGTTCAGTCATTCATTGCTGGTGGTACCAGGAGCATTCAGAGGACAGCAGGGTGATAGGTGTTGGGTGGTGGACATCATGATGGTGAATGCAGGCACAGGCTCTGGCAGTTGCTTCTGTTGGGATTTCAAACAGAGTTAAAAATTTTGCAATTTGAAAATGGGGGGGCTTTCCCTTCCCCCCTTCTCTTAAAGGTTTGGGGAAAGGGGAATGGTATAAAGGTTGCAGGGATATGGGAACCCGTGGCTAGGGAAAAGCCTAGCAGAGGGGTGGTGGTAGGGAATATTAACTGTTTGGGAAGTAACAGAATGGGGTAGGATTTGAGGAAACAGGTGTCCAACTTACCCATTTGCAGTCTTGTTTGCAGTTCTGGCTCTCGGGACTGTGTGTGTCTGTTTCTGTTGTGGTCATCGATGTTGGTTTGTAAAGCAAATACCCTTTTCCGGACATAAACAGCCATCTTACAAAGCGTTTTAAATATTCAACTACCCACTGCTTAAATATCCACTGCACAAAATAATTTAAACCTTCCCTGGTATAACCAAAATTTTCACGAACAAGGACTCTTAAAACTGGGAGAAAGGCTTCCCGCAGGAGATGAGAGAACTCTGCCCCCATCTCCCTCTCTTCCCAACCCTCAAGATAAAAGGAGATTAAAAGAAAAGGATACAAAGGTGACCCATATTACCTTCGGGGGTCAAATAAAAGTCTCGAGGGTGGTCCACTGACTTAGACCAGTCTTCCCTTTCCCTAGAAGATTGTTGGTTTTCCCTGCCGAGCCTCTGATAAAACTCAGAGGTTTCTTTGGGGTAATGGTTGCTCACAAAGGCGACTTTCATTCCAGCGACGAAGCTTTGCTGGAGACGCTCTCTAGGGACGGTCCGAGGCCACCCCATGTTCAGGTGCCATTTAATACTGTAATTGCCTTGGCTCCGTGGGGTCCCGCGTGCCCCCATGGGTGCCTGGGCAGGTTCAGTATTAAGTCAGTGACAAAGAGTCAGGAAGGGTATTGCTTGCATTCCAGCAGGATTTATTCATCTTCACTGTCGGAGGGTGTAGAGGCAAATACAAACAGCATGGCTAATTCAGGGATTTTCCCGGGGCTGGGGGGAGAGGCGGGACCAGGGAGCAGGGGCCAATGGGAGAGCTCTGGGGGAGTGACCAGGCTGATAGACAACTGCGGAATTCAAACCAGGATGGGTCATCCCAAAGAGCAATGCACCCAGCGGGGAGACCCTCTGGTAACCCCAACACAATACATGTTCACTGGCCACCACAGTAACCTGTTTGTGTGTTTGCTCTCCAGGCCACTCGTTCTGGTGGGACCTTGGTGCTGGTGGGGCTGGGGCCTGAGATGGTGACGGTGCCCATTGTGAATGCTGCCGTGCGGGAAGTGGATATCCGCGGGATATTCCGCTACTGCAACACGTGAGTCTCATGCAGGGGATCTGACGTGTCTCCAAGTTAAAATTCTTCAGAGTTATACTTTCTAATAGAGCAAGTATCTTGCTTAATCTGTAGCTCTTCAGGAAGGATTTATGGGATGTTGTCAAGCTCCTTCTTAAAATTAGAAATATTATTAAGTAGGCAGTTTGAGAATTAGATTAGCTGCTGCATTCCTTTGTATCCCTATTGCTCTAACTTGGCCTATTCATGGTTGGACTTGATGGTCTTGGAGGCCTTTTCCCACCGCAAAGTTTCTATGATTCTAAATGGAGTTGCTAAAAATCCATTTGAGAGACTCTGTGCCAGAGAAGAGGGTGGGGGCTGACTGAGGCTTTTCCTTTTTTCTCCCTGCACTGAGTCCATGAGTTTGAGCTCCACCATGGTCAGTGCACAGGCAAGGAGGCCAGGCAAGAGGAGAGAAGAGCACGGCAGTTTTGGTTTTCATTCAGGACTCCCAAAATATTCGTTTCCTGTGATTTTCACTTTCTTCCTGTGATTTCACTTACTCTCCCAACTGTCTGTGTAGCAGTGTCTGTCTTCTCAGAGCTTGACAGCCCAGAGAAGGTGGCTTGTCCCACCTCCCATACGAGACACTTGAGGCTCCCTCCCCAGAAGATTCTTTGCAGGCAAAACTTCCCTGGGCTAAGGAAACAACTGTGATGATCCAGGCTGCTCCGTGCTCTTTCTTTGGACTCCAGACTAGTGGCTGCTCTCATCCCCTGCTCTCTGCTTCCCTTGCAGGTGGCCTGTGGCCATCGCTCTGCTCGCATCCAAGCGGATCAACGTCAAGCCCTTGGTTACCCACCGTTTTCCCCTGGAGAAGGCTCTAGAGGCCTTCGAGACCACCAAGAGGGGTGAGGGGGTCAAAGTCATGCTGAAGTGTGACCCCACTGATCAGAGCCCCTGAGCTGTCCCAGTGCCCAGCCCTCATCCCTGATGCTTGTAACTAGAAAATCACATGTAATGAGGGTGAATGGGGTACAGCATTAGAGCATTAACAGGTAACTACAAATGGACATCCAATAGTTTGAATCAAAATGCTGAATTAGAGATGATGGTTTGCACAGCTGGTGGCTCTTCTCTGCAGACCACACAGGAGAGCCTGGCCAGGTTCCTCTGTTCCCCAGAGTGTGTCACTGGCATGTGGCACACCAAGGGTGGAGGTGCTAGCACTCCCCCTTCCCACCCCGCACTGCCCTGGCTGCAGCATTTCCTGCATGGCAGTCCCTGGATGCAAGATAGCCCTATGTGAATATCCCCCCTCCCCGTCACACCTTCTGTCGTGTGTGCTCAGGGACCGTACAGCCTGTGGAATAAAGCCTGACCATCCCCACTCCATGGGAAGCACTGGCACATTCAGGTCATTCTTTCCACAAAGCTCAGAACCTGGGGTGTTTGTGGAACTTGGAGGCCAGCTGGGGCCACATTTGCTGTGTCATCCCCCAGCAGTTCCTCGTGGGACCACTGCAGGCAGGGAAACTGGAACTGCTGAGAGCCCTGTCCTTATGTGGCTCCCATGAAGGGGCTGTTGGGGAGCACAGAAGCTTTTGGCATGGAGGGGAGCACAGGTGAGACATGAGGGGACAGCATCACTCAAAGGTTTTACCACTGCGAACAAATCATTATTATTTGGGAATATCAAGCCTTCCTGCTGTTTGTGAGCCACAAAAAAGGTACTAACAAGGTAGAAAAACCTAATCTTTGATTACAGTCATGTTAATTTTAGTACTGAGAGATCAGTTCCTTCCTTGGGCTGATACTGAACTTTCCTCAATAAATTCCGTCTACCTGAGACCTTCCAGATGTGTCCATTAAAGTGTGGGGTGGTGGGTTGGAGGGGTTTGCAGGGGACTGTGCAGGCCTAGGCCTCGCCAGCGTGCACGTTGTGCTCAGTGTTGGCAGGACTGTGAAACCTCAGGTGACCCAACTGCTTGGAAATCAAATCTCATGTTTATTCCAGATGTGGCCAAGTTAATTCTGGCAGAGATGGAAGGCCCCAAGTCCATGCCTAATTTTACAGGGATGAACTGTAAAGTTTTACAGGTAAACTTTCTGTAGCTGGAAGAAGTGGTCAAAATACGTGCTCAGCACCTTTCAATGCTGGGAGGAACCCCATTGGCATGGCTGGGCATTCACTGGCCATTGCAAGACTGTTCTTACTGGGAAATGGAAACTTACTCCCTGTAGTCTTAGGGGGCTGTTTAGCATTCTGAGGGCTGGAGTTACTCCCACAGCTCAGCCTGGTTGGGCTCCTTGTCTGATCTGCTCCCTCATCAGGTCTTGCTGGTGACGTTGACACTGTGGGGGCATTGCTAGGGGTGATAGGTCTGGTGGACACAGTCAGTGGTGCTGTGCCTGTAATCCCCAACCCCACGTATGTCACCAGTGCAGGGGAAACTCACTCCAACGTAGCCCATTTCCCAGTGGGCTGGAGTTAATGCTCTGTGCCAGGAGCAAGGCCAGCACTATGCCACAAGTATTGTAAGTCTCCAGGTGACCAAGACCCAACTACAGGCGGCAAGAAAGTGTTTTAAAACTTCAATCAGCTTTATTTAAGCTCAACCACAGCCTGCAAAAGCAGCAGCGATGCGAAGCCAGGCATTACTTAAACAAGCACAACTGATCCCTGATCGAAGGATGGTGGCACTGCTGGAAGAAGCCAATGCAAACAAAACTAAGGCCATATGCAAAGCCAGGGAAGGCTCAGAGAATTAACAAGCAGGCACTGAAGAGTGTGTGAGGAAAGCTGTTTCAAGAAGAGGGATAGTGGGGAACTCTCTGGCTCTTCGCCCCATCTGTTTACCACACGGGTCTTGGAACAAAGTGCTGTGAATTCAGGTTGTGTGGGCATGACACTGTTCCCCAAAGCTGGTCAGAGACATTCCCTGAGTCCCCCAGCAGAGCACAAGCTCTGTCTTATGGGATTAAGGTGGCAGAGCAGGGTTTAACTCAAAGAGTGGATTTTCTGGACTGGGACACACCAGCCTGACCCTGGGCATGGGGCTGCAGGAATGTGTGGATGGTAGCAGGGTGTTCTGGGCTCAGGAGTTCACACTGGGGCCATGTGGGGCAATGCTGGGATGGCAAGGCTTTACTGGCGCACCAGTCTCAGCTCTGTGGGTCTCAGCATCCCTGCTCTCAGCTGTGGATGGCTGTCCTCTGGTGACGGTGGTGGGTGGGAGCCTGGGACCATGGCCACCTGAAGCATTGCTGCTAGGTGCTGGGGTGTAACAATGCGGGCTGCAGCCAGAGGGTGAAACAGTGTGGGGTTGGGTCAGAAATTCTCATAGTGATGTGCAAAGTAGGTCTGGTCCTTCTTGTTCATCTGCCGGCAAGCCTGTTCCACGCTCTTTGTCATCCCGGGCGGGCCACAACTGAACACCCCGATCTTTTGCACCTGGGGAAGGAGGGAGCCAAAGTGGTCAGACTGCAGCACCAGCTCTCCCCACAGTCCAGCCCGCCTTGATCCCTTGCTCTCTGACAACTTGGGGCATGGATGCTGACTGAGAAGTCTGTCTCAGTCTCCAGAGGCTTTTGGGGAGATTGTCACCTCCCCAGGGAGCTGCCAGGGCTGTGGAGGAACGATGGGAGCCCTCCAGCTCTGGTCAGTTGTTGCAGCTGGGGTCCTGCAAAAGCAGGGGGTGTTTAGCTGTCATGGGGCATTGCTGACTCTTGCAGCTCAGCCTGGCACCAGAGGGAAAGCAGGATTCATTCCCCTTCTGCCCTGTTCTTGGTGCAGATGCCACTGAGGTCTCCAGGACCTTGGGGACAGGCTGGGACCAGTCCACACTGGCCAGTGGGTGCACCTCCTCCTGTTCTCAGCCGGACACTGACCTCAGGGTGCACCTCCTGCAGTGAGCTGAAAAAGGGTACAAAGGGAGGGCGCCCAAAGTGGGTGATGGAGCGCAGCCCTGTGAACAGGCTCTTGTTCAGCACCTTCTGGAAATGCCGTTCACAGATGTACTGAAAGAGAGATCGGTGCACGTCAGATGGCCCAGCACAGCCCAACATGGCCCTGCACAGCCTGGTATGGCATGGCATGGCATGGCCTGGCATCCTTCCCTTTGGATGTCCAGGCTCACCAGCATGGTGGTGCGCAGATCAAACTTCTCGGCCAGCTGTGTGATGTAGATGTGCACGGAGACCAAGTTGTTCTTGTCTGACTCTTCCACCTCCCGGATGATGTCCGTCAGCCACTCAAACTGCCGCTGAGTGCGGGTCACCCAGATGAAGTAGATCTGAGGCACATTGGGATGAGGCTCAGACTGGGGCCAACATCCTTATGAATATCCATGGACTCCACAGAGGATTTTACCCCCAAGGAGGCCAGCAGCAGCAGGAGGCATCTCAGAATCACGGAATCACAGAATCAATTAGGTGGGAAAAGATCTCTGAGATCATCAAGTCCAACCTCTCAGGGGGGCTCATCTTTCAGATGCTTTCTCTTACCTTCTTACACAGCAGCTTGGAGTTTATGGATGACTTGAAGACCAGGTCCTTGAGAATGGATGCGAAGGGTGTCACCCCGATGCCTCCTCCCACCAACACTGACACCTCAAACTTGTTCCACTCCTGGTGCCCCTCCCCAAAGGGCCCATCCAGGTAGAGCTGGAAAGGAGTCAGCCGTTAGCAGAAGTTTCTGCTTGCCAAAGTCTTGGCTGCCCTCAGGGCTGGAGAAGAGCCTCAGGCTCAGCACAACCCATTGCCAAGATGCTCCTGGGCTCAGATGGGTGACATCCTGTTCAGGGCTCACCTTGGGCAGTGTGCCGAGGAGGGCCAGGTTCTCGGCAGAGTAGAGCTCCCGCAGACGGGTGGTCCAGGGCCCCACGGCGCGGATGTGCAGGCTCAGCGTGTCGTCATGCGGCGCCGAGGTCAGCGTGAAGGGGTGGTACTCGGTGGTGCCCAGGGCCACGCAGGCAATGCGCACCCACTGCCCAGACTTGTAGTCAAAGTCCTGTGGCCGCTGGAACTGCAGGTGGGTGACACCTGTGGGCAGATGGGGAAGGGGGCTCTGTTAAGGTGGAGCTGTTGAGGAGTTGATGTTCCTGCATTGCTGCAGCCCCTGATGCTCTTGCGGGGAGCCTGGGCTGGGCTGCTGCTGCGTGGCCAGGGATGTTGTGGTACCTGAGGGCAGGAGCTCAGCTTTCACCACACTGATCTCAACCTTCTTCCTGCTCAGGCTGTGCAGCTTGTCCGCACTGTAGATAAGAGCTGGGATGATGAAGTAGATATAGAAACGGGGCTGCTGGATCAGTGCGTAGCTGCCATGGATGATGACCTGGGCAGGGAGTAGAACTCTTTAGCAAGGTGAGTAGTCACCCCAGGGATGATTTGGTGTCAGCTCAACAGCAATGGGGAGCCAGGACTGGGGCCACCATCTCCTTTGGAACCACCCCAGCTATTCCATCTCGTCAGCTGCACTGACTTGACCTACAGGCTTGCAGTGCATTGGCACCATCCCTCCCTTCCAGCCCAAATCCTTTACCAGGATGTAGAGCAGCACATAGAGGTGGTGAGTGATCCAAAAGCCCTGAAAGCTGACGCGTCGGAAGTGGTGGGTGGCAAACACGTACATCACAGCAAGGACCATGAGCAGCAGCACTCCTGTCATGCCTGTGAGAGAAAGAGTGGGGAGGCCCTGGGGGTCTCTAACTGGGCTGGGCAGAGGGCTGCCCATCCTGAGCACAGGTGTGCAGGTCTGTCTGCTAGGTGTTCTCACCTGGAATAGTCTGGAAGAACCACCAGTAATACTTCTGTGGGAGCTGTGACCTGGAGAAAGACATGAGATTGCACTATGGAGTGACCTGAATGAACTAATGGTTTCCATTTTCGTTTCTGTCCATGCCCAGGACACTCTGTCTGGACTCTGCTTTAAATTCCACCTACCCATCATTTGTAAAGACACTGGAGAAGAGGCAGGACAGCACACTGAGAGGTGTGACTGAGAAGATGTAGACGTTCACTACGTGACCTGCAGTGTGAAGCACTGTAAGAGACAAAAACACAGAGAAACAAGGCATCACTTGATGTGGATGGAGATGTGTCAGACTCTGCTGATGTCCCCAGGGACTGGGAGATGCCTCCTCTACTGTAGTGCAAGGCATCTATGTCTCTGCAAAGTCTTTAAGCTTCTGCCTGGTCCTGCCATGGCGTGATGGGCTGGTCCTCTGCCTGTGGGTGGCACATCCCCCAGCAGCCCACCTACCTGAGAAAATCAGGGCTGCCATGGCAATCCAGCGGTGGAAGTCGACGGCGGCATCAAAGGGGATGTAGTGATTGAGAAAGGTCTCCCGCAGGACGGTGATGAGGTTGCGGCACATGGTAAGCAGGATGTAAGAGTACATGAAGGAGATGGAGGCAGCTGCTCCCCGGGAGATGATAATCCCCACGAAGGTGGTCTGTGCAATTCCAGTGCTGGGGGATGCAAAGGCGTAGTCTGGGGAGAGAGCGGAGGGGGTGTCACGTGCCTGGCACTGAGGGCCATGACCCTTCCTGCAACAAGGGGACAGCCACCTGTGTGGCTCCACCAAAAAGACAACACCAGGGATGGGTTTGTGTGGGGAAAGGGGCACAATGACCCAGAACTGCTGGATGACAGGGTGTCCTTGGAGATCCAGGGAGGAGAATGTCCACCTGGGAATCTGCACCTTGGGACTGTGGCCTCAGTTGGGGAATCCAATATAAGAGGTGTCCATAAACTGGAACGAGTCTGGTGGAGGCCACCAGGATGGGTGGGAACTGGAGGACATCATGTAAGGGAAAGGCTGAAGGAAATGGGCTTGTTCAGGCTGGAGGAGATGGGTCAGGGAAGCTGTCTGAAATGGCTGTCTGCAGCCATTTCATGGGTGCACAGAGCAAGTCTTTCTCAGGGATGCACAGGGGAAGGATTTGAGGCAAGAGCACGAGTTTTGCTGTAGAAAGTTCAGGTTTGATGTAAAATAAAAACTCTTCACAGGGAGGATGGTCAAAAACTAGCACAGGGCCAGCAAGGTCGTGAAATCACCAGCCTTGGAGCTCTTCGCACCTTTTCTAGACAAGGCCTTCAGCAGTCTCATTCAACTTTGGAAAAGGGTTTGCTCTGAGCAGGGCACTAGACCAGACCCTTCCAGAGATCCCTTCCAACCTCAGTGATCTTTTGGTCATTCCAGGGGAAGACTGACACTGTTGCCCAAAATAGTGCCAGACAACTCCCCATCATGGCCCAGGCAGCCACCAGCTTTGAGCCCACAGTGGGGCTGGGTGGGCACTCACAGTAGGCTCTCTCTGCGAAGACACCGGCGGTGATGGCGGAGAAGAGGACAACACAAACTATGTGGCGCCGGTAATTCTCAACGAAGCGCTTGAACTCCTGGATCTTCTGCTGAACTCTGTTCCTCTCGTACTTCTTCCGTTGTGCTTCAGTGTACAGATGCAGCTGGTACTGGTTTGCCCTGGCAAATACAGGAGTGCTGGTGTCACTGCGAGGTTTTCCCAGCAAGGAATGGCTCAGGACCCAGGCTTGGGTTTTGTCCCAAAGTACCGTCATCGCCCCTGGGCATCAGTGACAGAAGTGACCTGCAGAGCACACCATCAGAGGGTGATCTCAGGTCAGCCTGCTCTACAATGCCTTCAAAAGCTGGTAACAAATGTGGAGACAGTGACTCACTTATGAAACTGTAGATAAGAACAGCAAAAGAAAATTTCATAGTAATATTAAACTCTCAAAAATTATCCCACAAAAGGGGAATTTCCTTAATTGGTGCAATTAAGGCAAACCAAGATATTCTAGCCATCAGTAATAACAGCTGAGCTACTTCCTTGAAGAAATACTTGCTGCTGCCACAGCAGGGAAGACCAAATTCTCTCCTGAAGCTCATGTAGGCAGCCCAGGTGAACAGCAGCATCCCAAGGGGCAGAGGAGCCTAGGCAGGAACTGTCAGACAAGACCCCTCTCTAAAAACCACTCTGCCAACCTCTGCAGTTGGCCACTTCATTTGTTTTTTTTTTTCCTTTTTTTTTTTGTAGAGGTATATCACCCAGACCCAGATACAGCACTGTCCTGCCAAGATGGCACTGTTTCCGTAGTTCCTTGGCCAATGAGTGCCTCCTGGGCTAGTGTCGTTTGACTGGAGGGATACCCAGTCTGACATGCAGATGTGAGAAACAGCAAACAGGCTGAGCCCAAGCCCCAGAGGCACAGCCAGCGAGGGGACTCACTTTCTTCCTGGTCTCTTCCTCAGTTCTTGGCCTTTTTGCTCCATGTAGTGACTCATAGTGTCCAGATTTGGGTCTTTCTTCTCCTCTGAGATGGTTCTGTAGAAATAGAGCTATGTCTAGCCCAAAGCTCTATTTGCCAGAAGTGCTTGCCAAAATTTTCCCCTTTTCTCCACTTCCCATCTCAGGCTCAGCTGGGAATGTGTCCACGTTTTTCCCACAAGCCTGCTTGCATTAACTTTAATGGCACATGGTCTGGATTCACTCCAAGATAACCCCTCCCTCTGAAAAGCAAGGCAGGACTCCCATCTCCACACAGAGGATGCAACAGAGCTCTACAGGAGGCAATTCCTCCCCTCTGGCTGTGCATAGGGAGGAGGATGGCAGCCCCACTGCAGTGCCCAGCATGCACCTCTCACCCCTTCCCCAGCACTAGGAGTTCCAACATCTGGTTGCAATTGTTGGAAGGCTTGGTGTGAAGGATAGATGTGAGCCAGGGAAGAAAGAGAAGGAATAGCAACAGTGACACAAAGGAAGGGAGCTTACCCTTTCGGCTCTTTCTTTTTTATGAAGGAGACACAGTTTTGCAGATTTTGCTTCAACACTTCAGGGACACCTTTGAGGAGACAAAAGGACAAGTGGCTATTCAGAAGGTGCACGACAAAGTTTAGGAATCTCCTGTGGGCAGGGAAAAGCTCGGAACTGACCCAAACATGTCCCACATGAAGCAACAGCTGATGCCCCATTACTGCGGTTGGATTGGGGGAGACTGATGAGCCAGGATTTGAGAGTTCCATATTGGGTGCTGCCCATTGCCTCCAGCCTTGCAGGGTCTGGGGCATCCCAGTGCTCATGCCCACTGACCTTTGACACAGAGCTGGGTGAGCCGAAGCTCACTGTCGTGGTCCCGCAGCATGTAATGGAAATTCTCCCATGTCAGCTCATCCCTGTCCTGAAACCCCGAGGCCCGAAACATGGACTCGGTCACCTGCTCTGCCTGTTCTCTTGACAGGCAGTTGTTGGAGATCTCAATGAAGGACCTGGAGCAAAGAAGCAAGATGGAAACACCAGCTGAGTCCCTCAAATAACACAGGGCAGAGTCCCAGACCAGTTTCATGGGAGAAATGGGCTCTTGGTTGCAAGTCTTGAGCTTATGGTCTTCATGGTGCCTGAAGCACAGAAACTGGGAGCTGCTTCTTAAGACATGCCTATAAACATTGTGAAAACATTAGGAGAGAGGAGGAAGAGTACCTGAGCATCCTCAGAAACTCCTCCTTGGAGAGGAAACCATTCCCATCAAGGTCATACATCCTGAACATCACCTTGGACTTCTCCTCTGGGGACCCTGGTTCGGAGGGAGAGAGGCAAAGTAAGAACAAGATCCTATTTTCATCAACAAAGATGCTTTCATATGTTGTTTTTGAGTGTCTGGACTTGCAGCAGTGAAGCCTCACCCTTCCACTTGACTTTCTCAAGTGCAAGGTGAAATATTGGGTAGACACACATTCTTTCTTGTGCATTATTTTTCAAAGTCAAGGTGTGCTTTTGCACAGCAATGATTTTTCTGGGAGTTGTTTTGATTGAATCTGGCATTCAACACCTCCACCTATGAGTCCACCTTTCATTTAGGGAGAATCAGATATCAGACACAGTTGCTATGATCTCTCAAGTACAGGATGCACAGCCTTTTCAGGAGACAAGGCAGACATGTCTGTGGTGGTGGAAGACAGCTCCCCTCATGAACCATCTTCCAGAAAACACAATAACATTGTCACACCCCATAATCCAAGCTGAAGCTGTCCTGAGTGAAGGGAATTTAAATCTGTAGCAGTGCCTATAGGTTGATCTGCTGGGTGAATCTTGTCCTCCACTCTGATAGAGCCTAGAAACTGGACCAAGGGCAGCAGATAGAGGCATTAACCAGCTCCAGCTCCCACCTTTCATGAAGACCACCAAGATGTCCAGGAATTCCCGGAAGGAGATGTAGCCATTGCCATCTTTGTCAGCCAGGGAGAACATGGACTCCACAAACATGGAGTGGTCTTTGAGCCCCAGGGCTTCAGCAAACTCAGCCCTGGTCAGCTCACACGTTAGAGACTCCTTTGCCTTCTGTGATGATTCAAAACTGAGCTCCCCGGCATCGGATCTGTCGATTTCCAGCACCTACAGGTTGTGTCCCACAAAAGAAATCCTGTGAGTGATGGCAGAGCAGAAGGCTGGTGTTTCCTTTCTGACCTATTGCACAAAGACTGGTGGCTCCCTGGCACAAAACTCATGGCAGAAACCATGGGGAAAGTCCCGCATCTCTCCTACACAATGTGACTTTTCACACTCCACATGACTGACCACTCTGGAGACCTGTTACATCACCCAAAAGTCTCTTTGCCACTTTAGACACTTGTATCACTGCAGCAGATCTCCCTTTGTATTCTGCAAAGGAAAATGTCCCTGGGTCCTGGAAGTATTGGCAGCTTCCTTGTGTGTGGCTTACCAGCTCTTACAGAGAGCACCAGCCCCAACATTCATTGCTTTATCAATACAGAAATACCTTCCCCCACACATCAGGGCTTGCTACATCTCTACACACCTGAGCAAACAGGTGCCTGAAGAAAGTCTCCAGAATTTGTTTTCTCTGCTCCTGTGTGACTGCCCTTTTCATCAGGCTCTGCTCCTTCATCTCAGACAGATGCAGGTCAAATCTGCTCTCCTTCAAGTAGTCTCCTAACTTCCTGACAAAGATGCTCCTCTCAGCCTCCTCACTGAAGAGCAGCACCTGCAAAGGACCCACCAACTGGCCGTGATCATCAGAGGCTCAGCTCCATGGTATTTGCTGGACCTGGTGGTTCTCAGGAGGCCACAACCTCCCTTCAAGGACTTACGCTGCTGCCAGTGCCCCCAGCTGAGTGGTGCAGAGGACTGTGGAGGGTCCAGGAGAAGGGGTCATACCCCAGGCACCATGGTACTTACCAGGTCGTACTCCTTGGGGCTCTTCAGGAGCAGAGCTTTGTTCCCTTTGTTGTTGGAGAGGATCACCTCCACTCTTTGGTGGGCTTTCAGGTTGATGCTCCGGAGCACAGACCCTCTGCTATCCAGCACTTTGAGCACTTTGTCAGCTTGGAGCTGAATGTAGACGGAAGAGCTGTCTGTCTTGGGCCCATGCCACTCCATGGCTGGTCAGAGAGAGCACAGGACTCAGCTGGAAAGGCTCCTACTAATCCCAAAACCTCCTTCACTGAGAGGCAGTTTGGGAGTGATTTCATAACCAGGCACATCTTAAAGGAATAATGATCTCCTAACTGCAGAGCTCATACACATGGATGCAGGAGGAGTACAGACTATGGAGCAGGGAGGCAGGATTTTTCCAGCGTGCAGAGCAAGGAGATACAGTGCCTCTCCTGGAGCTACTGGTGAAATTGCTCTACACAGGTTTCCTTCAGGCAAGGTGTGATCTGGGGAGGATTGGAATTAGAGTGGCATAGGATGACTCAGGTTGGAAGGGTATCTTGCCAAACTCCTGTCCAAAGCAGGACCAGCCACAGGTTGGTCTGTTCAATGCTTTATCTGGTCAGGATAGGATGGGCTACCAAGCTCTTTGGGCTCCCTGTTCCACTGCTTGACTATGCTCCTGGGGAAACAGTTCCTCCTTACATCCCGTCTGGGTATAAGCCCTGGGCCCGGCCCTGCTTCTGTTTGTGCCCTGACTGCAGCAGCATCACCAGATGCCATCGCAGGGTCGATAGTGCCACCTCACCAGGTATGGCTTCGCTGGACACCTCCCTGCGCACGCTGGTGCCCTGCTTTCTCTGCAGCTTCTTGAAATCTCTCTTGCGGAAAGCAGCAACAACCCAGGCAACGAACAGAGTCACTGGGGACATATGGGAGAAGGAGTTATGAGAGATCACAAAGCTCCTTCCCACTTTTGGCTCCCTCCTGGTGCCCAAGGACCCTGCCATCTCAAGGACCTCAGGAGTGACCGTGACTCCGCAGCTCCTGCTGGGAGGTGCTTTGTCCATGGGCACTCAGCCCCTTTCTCTGGTGGAGAGGTGAAAGAGGAGAAGGGTTAAGAAACTGAGCGACAAACCCAGGGGCAGACAGCAGAGGACAACAATGATGATCCCGAAGCCTGCGCCGCTGCCTGCAAAGTAGTCCAGCACCATCATGGGCGTGCAGTTGGCCAGGTGTTGAGCTGTCAGCTGCTGGGGCTGGGGGCATGGGTCCCCTGCAAGGGGGAAACAGGCTGTGTTATTGACCTTGTACCCAGCTCACCTGCATCACCCCTAGGAACCCCTGCATTAAGATGTTGATGGGGTTTGTGGATGAGTGACTCAGGGAGCACTGGAAAATTGGGGTGCTTGAGTTAAACTCCAGATCTTGGGGACAGCCTTTGGATTTGGGTTCAACCTCTGCCTGCCACAGCAAACCAAGCACAGAACTGGACTCTAGTGCTCTGGAGGTTCAGCACCATCACCTCTCCTGATGGGATGGGCTGACCAAGGGGCACCCTGAGCCACCGCAAACTGGGGCTCAGAGCCTCCACTCATCTGGACGCTGCAAATCCAGGGAGTCCTCCTGGTGTGATTACAAGGAATGCACACCAAGGGAACAAAAACACCTTGCAAGGGCTGGAACGTGACTCAAATGAAATGCTTACAGTAAATGCAAAGAGTGTGGCAAGATTCCAAGAGGAAAAGGCATATTGCCAAACACAGTAATAGGGATTTTCCCCTTGGGATCATGCCTGCACTTCAGCTCTCTTTCAATATCTGCATCATGCATCAACACCTTGCTCACAAGCAACCCTTGCATTTTGCTGGTTTAGGGTCATAGCAGGTGTGAGGCTTGAGAAATTCCAAACCTGATGTATTCCCTGTGACTGAGTCACTGGCTGTGTCACTGGGATGACTCTGCTTTTCTTGCTGCCTTGCTGCAGCCATTCCCTCCCTGCTCCCTCCCATTGCATGGTGCACTCACCTTCTCTCCAGGTGAACACGTGGGGCTGGAAGTCTCTGGATTTGGCATAGGTGACGGCAGTCAGGACACTGTGAAAGGTGGTGTTACGGATCTCCCTGATTTCCTCCTCTGTGAACAGCCTGAGGAAAAGGACGTGGAGAAAAGTGGTGGCCCCAGGTGTCACTGACCAGCAATAGGAGGGAACTGAGGAAGCTGGAGGATGCTTTTTCCTCCAGCCCCAGTTTCCATGTGTTATTGGGGTTTGAAGGGCAGCTGCCAGATAGGGACAAGGCCATTACCCATTCTTGGTGTTTTCGAACCAAAACCTGTCGCTATCACGCAGGCGCACAAACTGGTCCAGGATGATGGTAGAGAAGAGGGAGCTATCAGCCTCCAGCATGCCTCCAGGGAGCAGCTCCAGCCCAGCCATGTTGTTGGCATACAGGGCAGCGACGTTCTGCAGGACCTGGTGAGAAATCCCCACCACATATGAGGGAATTCTGCCAGGGCATCAGAAGGTCTTGGCAAGCCTTAGGAGGTGTGAGGAATGTGCATTTCCCAGGCATCACACACTTCTGTGGGCTGGGAGGATGCTGAGCCTCACAATGCCTCAAGCTCATGGCTTGAACTTGAGCGACTGAGCATCCCTCCCAGAGCATCTCAGCTTCAGGAGGAGCAGAGTGCCTGGTGGCATGGGAGTTTAGTACTGGATGGTTTATTTGTGCCGTGTAATTACACAGTTACCCCAGTGCAAGAATGCAAATTACACAGCTACCCCGCTGCAGGCACGAAAATCAGCCAGAGCAGGACATGCAAGGATCTCCCTCTTCCTATGATGCTGCAGAATTCAGTTCCTGCCTGGAATGTCCCATCATCCTTTGGCCAACATACCTTCCTTGCCCAGTCCAGTTCCCTGTTACCTGTGGCTCCAGGTGTGAGGCAAGGTTTGACCAGTTTTGGAGAGGTTTCAACCCAAAGCGCTCCCGGACTTGGTTATAGGTTGGCAGGCCAAGGTCTCGCCCACGCTGAACCCAGCTGGCCACATAGTCGGTGCGGGAGTACTTCAGGGGCCCATACCAGTAATCTATGGGTGGATTTGAAGCCATGGTGATGGCAAGGCAGAGCCAGAGCAGCCACCCAAACTGCCATAGCTGCTGGCCTGGCCTTGTCCTCTGCCATGGGCTGTGCCAAACATGGAGATCATCTCCATGCCCTTGCCAGAATAGTCCCACGGACAATGCACCTCCATTAACAAGGCTGAAGCTGAAGCATGTGGTTGGGTGCTGCTGGAGGAGGCAATGGGACCTGCCTCCCCACCTTGCCCCCGGCACAGCCTCAGGCCCAGGGGTCCCCCACCAAGGCACAGCTGCAGTACAGACCTTGGAGATCTTCCACCACAACGTTGTCCTCCCGCTCTGCTATCTGTGAGCTCATCCCCAGCAGGAGGTTGTCCACATCTTCTGCCTGCTGCAGCCCAGGCCTCTGAGAGGTGTGGGAAGAGCAAGTGTTTCCTCTTGCAGGAGGGAGGACAGAAAGTAGCCCCACAACCCTGAACTGGTGCCCCCAGGGGTGCAGACCCATGGTGTAGGGGAATCGGGGACTTCTTCCAGGCTCATTTTCTCCACATCAGCTCAGCCTTGAGGTCTGAGCTTGACACAGCTGAAGGCTGGGGATGAAGGATGGGGAGGATC
This sequence comes from Monarcha castaneiventris obscurior, assembly GCA_026261815.1. NCBI lineage: Eukaryota > Metazoa > Chordata > Aves > Passeriformes > Monarchidae > Monarcha > Monarcha castaneiventris. Next base: position 283,307 of record JAMPIT010000141.1, on the reverse strand, counting down.
TCTCACCCCTTGTCTGGCTGTCATATTCTGCACCTTATTTCCCTTTTAGACCCCTGTGTGGTCCCCCATAACACAGAGCAAGAGATGAAGCCCCCTGGCCAGCCTGCCACATCCTCAGGACCCCTGTGCTCCCTCCCCTGTACCTCTCTGCTCCAGTAACTGTTGCAGAGCCGCACTGCTGGGTACGAGCCACTGGAGACAGACACGTTCTGGAACCGGCACTTGGTGTCTCTGGAAAAACAGAGAAAGATTGGACCCACAGCCCTGAGCAAGGGCTGCCTGGAGCTGACAGGACTTGGCTGTCTCAGCTGAGGGCAGGACATGGGGAAGGGACAGAGACCATCCCAACAAAGACCATTCCCAGCCACCAACCCAGCTCAGGCATTCCCTCCCCTGACACAGGCACTGCAGTCCCATAGTCCTGCTGGGCTGCTCCTACCTCTTGTAAACACCTGGAGGCACCATGGTTGCCAGGAACTGCCCCGCAGCTGCCACGAACTCTGGAGAGAGGCTGGGGTCCAGGTGTTGCTGGTAACCTGTGGGGCAGCAACCAAGCTGGAGGGAAAAGGGGCCACGATCCTTCTCCCTCCCCACCCACCAGCTCCCCTGGTCCCCCTACCCCTGCTTCCAACACTCCATTGTCTGTCTACCCCTCACCTTGGTACTCCGGGACCTGTGTGCCCAGCAGCGTTGGCAGCCACTCATACAGAACAATGCTCTAGGGAACAGGGAAGCTGGGTCAGGGCCAGAACCATGCAGGATGTTGGGGGTCCCAGCAGAGCTGGGGGGTCCCATCCCTCACCTGGAAAGTGGCGATGACCCTCTTGCGAGTGTGCTGGAAGAGATCCTCATCGGACCAGGCAGGATGCTTCTGGGCCAGTGCTTTAGCCAGGTGGTTGTGGTACCGAAACCAGGCGATGCTCTCAGCCTGCAGGAAGGGGTTCTCGTTCCCCCAGGCACTCCCCAGGTCTGCAAGAGCCACCATGACCATCAGTGGGGGATGTCACTACTGGGTCTAGCTTTGCCCATGGCTGGAGGAGCACAGCTAGCCCTGTAGATGCAGCCCAGTGTCCCCTTGTCCCCTTGCCCTTCCTTCCTTCCCAGGCAGACCAGCAACCCGAGCAAGTGTGAAGCAGCATGGGGCCCCCAGCATGGATGAAGGGTTGGGCAGGTGAGGAATTAAAAGCAAGCTGAGTGAGTTCGTATCAGCAGCAGCCCTTTTCCCCAAAGGAGTTCACCTGGGATCAGAGCTGGTCTCTGACATTGCCTCCTGGGCATGTGGCCTCTGGAGTTTCTGGTGTGTCCTTGTTGGCATGTCTTCACTGGGGCTCAAATCTTCCACCCCCTTGGGAAACTGTCTGCTCTCCCAGAGCCTCCTGACCCATGTGTCCTGCCTCTCTCCATCTCCTGCCCTTTCCCTTTCCTGGGGTCCACTCTGGGCTCAGCTCCAGGGACCTCCTGCTCCCCCAGCTCCCAATCAGGGATGAAAAACTATTTGAATGCCACCATTACCGTAGATCCCTTGGGGACCACCCTGTCCTGTGGACGGATCCAGTGCTTTCCACATGGGAACCCTCCCGTCCGTCTGCCTCGGGAGGCTCCTGTCGGGCCCCGATGCCAGCTGTCCCCCCAAGAAGCTCCTCAGGGCATCGCTCCAGGAGTGCGAGGAGCCATAGATGGAGCTGCCGTCCAGCCAGCCTGTCACCTCGTTGGTCTAGGGCAGGCACAGGGAATAGGCATTAAGAGGTGCCAGGATTTCCCTGGAAAGGTGTAAAAAAGAGGTCTGCAAAGCCCCAGTCCGTCTCTTGTTCTTGCAAAGCAGTCTGTTTTAACCCTGTTTTAACAAGAGCTCTCAGGAAGCAGACAAATACACAGAAAATCTCTGTGCAAACTTTGTGATTTAGTGCCAGGTAAAGGAAAAGATCAGGTCCAGGCTTTTCAAAAGTACATTTGGGGTTGTTTTTTCCCCAATTATTTTGGCTATGCCCAGAAGCAGACATCTGTGTCCCTGTGTAGGCTGGAAGGAGACAAAACCCATCTCTTCGGAAACTGGGAACACCAGAGCTGACCTTGCAGCAGGAAGTCCCACTGTCCTGGCAGCATGTTGAGTATATCCCCTGCCAAATGTTTGCATGGTAACATCCTTTTCATTCTGAAAACATGCTGGACCTTCCATTTTCTTTTAAGCTTTTAAAGGTTGATAAAAACATGACTTGCTAAACTGGTCTCTTCAGGGTTTGTCACTTGACAGGTTCAGAGGGGTATTTCACTTTGGTGATTTTGGCTGGGAAGATCTCCAGCATTAAAGAAATCTGGGGAACACAAGCAGAACAGCAAAATACAGAGAAATTGGGGGAAAACCTGGATTTATTTTCCAAAATGACTGAAATTCAGGGAAGCATAACAACTTTACGGTAGTGCCAGCTCAGCTTTGTGATACATTATTAAAGATAGGACTTGGTGCCTAAAACAATGTGCAATAATTAACTGACCTAATTACCTTTTCTTTGTCCAGGAAATGCTTTGACCTTGGGCAACCACTAGTGTTGCTCAGTGTGTAACTTGGAGATTGACTTTGGGTTAGTTTCATTGGCTCAAACACTTGAGAGATGTATATTTTTAGGGAAATAGTGGTGGTCTCATTTTATTTTTGCAAATTATATTGGCTGCTACAGACCCCGTTTCGAAGAATAATTTAGACAAAAGGCAAAGAGCAGAGGAGACCATACCTACCTGCTCCCTGGGATTGTTGGGGCTCTGCCCCGTCTCTGCTGCCCAGCGGATGCGCTGGAAGGGCAGGACCACATGTCCGGTGCCAGCAGGGTCAAACACTGGGTCTCCAGATGGGATGTAGATGTTGAGGAACTCAGCAGGGCAGCCAGGTTTCTCCGTCTCCAGGATGTCCAAGAGCACATGGAAACCTGACAGAGACCAAAGCACGGTCAGCAGCTGCGAGGACTGCCCACCTGGAGCAGGACATCAGGGTGGGCAGCTGTAGGTGGGCTGAGGGGACCACCATGCGCAGCAAGGGTGATCAAGGCCAGGTTGAACAGGGCTTGGAGACACCTGGCCTAGTGGAAAAAGGTTGAGGTCCCTTCCAACCCAAACATTCTGGGATTTTACGGTTTCCCAGAGACAGACATCTCTGGGCCTGGATCCCTAAGACCCCACTGAGCTCCTGGGAGACAGAAAAAACTGCTCCAACTTACAGCAGTTCAGCCTAGCACAGCTCTTATCGGACCTGTCCAGTGTTTTCGCCATGGGGCAACTCCACTGCTGAAATAAATGAGGAAGTTGCCAACCGACAAACATCAGCACTTGGGTCAACTGGCAAAGGTCACCAAAAATCCACACAAAGTCTCCTGGCTGGACAGTGCTGTGGTACAGTGGTACCCAAGGCTTTGTGGGGCTGATATCCACATGTGGGTCTGCTATGGAGGGCTGGGTGAGGAGCGCTCTGATGCATGGCCTCGGGTGTGTGAGAAACCGACACATTTCCACCCAAACCACTGTTTTTCCAGTCAGTGTCAGGCCCCAGGTCTTACCGAAGAAGACAGCCAGGACAGTTGTGTTCCTGTGGGAGGGCAGCCCCGAGGGTCCCCGTGCCACCATGTTGCTGAGCTGGCGAGCGTTGGGCACATGGGGCTCCTGCAGTGCCTGGTAGACACCATCTGCATAGTTGGCTGGCAGGAGACGCAGCAGCCTGGCCCCTGCAGCACCGAAAACATGGAATGGGTTCTGTGGTAAGCAGTGGGAGGCACTGCCATAGTGGGATACACAGATATGTGTGCAGGTCCCAGAAGAGGGTCAGAGGATAGCATAGGTTCTTAGAATGGCCAAGAACATGCAAGTTTTGGTGTCATCATCCAAAACTTCTTGCAACACCGGGATCAGTCCTCATAAAACCAGGAGGGATCCTCCATCCTCCATATTCCTCTCTTCCACTTGTCCTTCTCTTGTCTATGTGCATCCCTGTTGCCTCCCGGAGGCCTGGGGTGGTGCTCCAGTGGGTAACTGGAGCGATGCTGATGTCCCATGTTGACTGTCCAATCCTGCACAAACGTGGCATTTGCCAGCACCACAGGGAATAGGAGAGGGAACAGCCAGAGAGGCAGCGAGACAAGTGCAAAGACGAAAGAGAAACACCCTGACTTTGCATGCACTGCTGGTCCCAAAACTGAAAAGCCCAGAGGCTTCTCACTGGCTTGTCACCAGTGTGGTGGGCTCCATTTGCTGGAGCTGGGGGAAATCCTGAATTCTTGCCTTAGTTGGTGGCTTAGTTTCCATATGTTGGTTTCCAAAAGTTAAGGTCTGACCTGTTTGCTCTAGAAGAGGAAGACCTGGTCTGCCAGGGTTGGTTTTCCCTTACAGGCTTTGGTGTTACCAAAGGGCTGGTGACACACGTCATGTGGGAGAGCCCTTTGGACTCAGAGGAAGCTGTGCAGCTGCCACTGCGCCTTGTGCCACTGAGTCACCAGAGCAGTGACCAACCTGGGCTGCCAGAAATGAGGATTCAGAAACTTCAGTGTTTTAGATAAGATCCTGCCTGATCTCTCCTGGTCCCTGGCTCAGGGATATCTAGAGTTGAGCCTATGGGCTGGCTGTAAGCATGAGGAAGCAGTTCACCCCTGGCAGAGGGAAATCCCGAATGCCTCTCCAAGTACTGACCAGTACGTGGTATCAGCTCTGTGCAGGGCAGAAAATCCATAGGTTCAGCATTCCTGGACTATGAACTCTTCCACCTTGTGTTGAATTCTGGTTGAACTGCATGCTGATTTTGGCTAAAGATGGTTTTTTGCAGCACTGGGATCCCTGACCATCACAGAAACACCTGCTGAAAAGAGCTGGGTCCTCCCTGCCTTGGATATTCTGAGTGATCTCACAAAGGCACAGCTTTGCTCTGGGACAGATCCAACACCAGCATGACCTGCAGATTGTGCCTGAGAAGCAGCTAAAGGTGGCAATGCCCAGACGCGGGCTGCCTGGTCCCTCCACACTTTTCTAACAGGGCTCTCAGATGCTTCTAGGGACCACTTAAGGCCGTGGGAGGTAGCATTTTCTGCCCACCTGCCTGGTTCAGGCTCAGGTCAGAAAGGTTTCTGTCTCAGCCACAAAGCAAGCCAGATGCACAAGGGGCAGTTCACCTCACCCCATCCCACCATTCCTGTCCCCAGGCCTGGCACTCACCCACGGAGCCATGGCTGTGGTGCAGCAGGTTGTTGTACCAGCCATCGTAGCGCTGGACCTCCCAGGAGATGCTCTCCTGTGTTCCTGGAAGAGAGACAGGACCCACTTGATGAAAAGCAAGAAAAAAGCATGAAACAAGCACCACCACTAGAGAATTATATTTATATTGTGATCTTTTCCAATATTCTTTCTGCAACTTCCCAAATATGCAGTTTTTTAGACAAGTTTTACAGTCCTTTTGAGGGACAGTAGCTAAAATTAGAAATTAGTGCTTGTGATCCTGATGTCCCCAGATCAATTTGTGGCCACCACCAGTCTAATCCCAAAAGACATTCCTTTTCTCTTTCTCTCTCACTGGATCAGAAACCTCTCCTTACTTCTGACTCCTACAATGTCCACGTGAGCCAAGGAAAGATCTTGGCTCTGGAGTTGCACTTTTGTGTCAGCATCAGCCTTATTTCCTTCATGTTAATTTTTATTGCTTTTACTTTTACTTTTTATTTTGCTAATACTAGCAAAGACTTCCAGTTCCTGCTTACAAGCTGTGTACTCATCTCAGCTGCAGTAGGGCAGTCTCTCAACCTGCACTTGGCTCCAATTTTTTCTTATCTCCTCACAAGCTGCATCACAAAATCATAAAATCATAGAATTTGGGTTGGAAGGCACCATAAACACCTGGTTCCATTCACCCTGCCATGCCGGTCACACCTTCCACTAGATCAAATTGCTCTGATATGATGCCATGTGGGTCAGAGGAAATTCCCTGGAGGGGCATCAGCTACCCAGGATCTCCCCTTGGGTTCCCTTCCCCGAAATCTCACTTACTGCCCAAGGTCCATGTCCCCACCAGAACCACAACCAAACTCCACATCATTGCTGCAGGTTGCATCAGCCACTGGGTTTTCGGAAGCAGCGACCTGCAAATGGAGAGGAGAGGGAGGCAGCTAGAGGTGGGCTGCTCCCCGAGGCTGGAAACATGCACAGACCAAAACCTCAGCTCCTTTTTGTGGTTTCTGCTGCTGGGTAAAACCCCACTGCTGCCACCATCTGTCAGCACTGTCTCCTGATTTGGGCTGTGGGAAGTTGGCAGGGATCACGTGAAACCCTGTCACCTTGAGAAAGTTCTGTCAGGATGTGTCAGGTGACCTGAGAACATCTTCCTCCTGGAGCAGGACCTGCCTTGGGGTATCCCAGTTACAGACTCCTAGCTCATCATCTAGTTGTGCCTGCTCCGTTACAGAAAGCCCTTCATTATGGAAACAGGCACATTTCAGCTGGAAATTTTTCTGGCATTGACCCATCCAGCTGTGAACACGATGGAAAAGCCTCAGCACATGTTTAGACATGCCAAAGTATGTGAGTACTGAAGACAAGACAACTTGATCCTCTCTGAGTTAACCTGATTGCCACCCCTCCTGACCAGCCTTTCTCATGATGCTTTACCACCTCCCTTTCCACAAAAGCCCTGGATCCAGAGCAGATTTCATCACTGGGAGCTGAACCTCTAAAATCCCAGGCAGAAGAGAGGGATTCCCAGCCCTGAACTGTGAAGTGATTTAGAGTCACAAATGTGACAATGCCATGCATAGAAATGCCAAACCTGAATTTAACTCCAAGATGGGGTTTTCCACTAAATATGCCTCTTTGTCTGTCTCAGTGCACATCCAAGGATCAGCACTATTTCAGAAGAGCTGCACTGCCAAGAGATGCAGCAACGCACAGGTTTCAGCTTTTCCTACATCGCTCTGTCACATCCAAAGTGATTATTTTAATTTTTTTTCATTATTTTAATTCTTTTTCATTATTTTAATTCAAACTTAAAGAATATCTGTGTTTGGAAAGGCTTACACATTACCAGCAACCCTGTAGGTTTTATTTTGGGTTTACTGAGAATTGCAGTGGGGATGTTTCACCTATATCTCCCAGTGGTGCAAACCGCAAAACATGTCGCACTGTCTGCTTGGGAAACAAAGTGGTCTGGGACTTAAATATTATCATTTGCGCTGTCATTAATTACATTCATCAATTTAAACACTCATCACCAGGCTGTGAGGAAAGCATGTAAGCTGTGGTCAGTCCTTCTGCCAGAGATCCCTGTACTTTTGGTCTTTTGCATTAGAAAATAAGTTGTCTGAAGAAGTGACATTTCCACGCTCCTTCACCATCACAACATCCTTCTTCCACCCCACATCCTTTCTATCCCACAGCCCTGTGCTGAACGTGGTCTGGTGGATCTGAGATTTGCATTGTGCAGCTGTTGGGAACTAGAGGCTCTGTGAGCCCCATCCCATACAAAGAACATGAACGTTTGGCTTATGGTGACACATGGAGATGACTGTGACCTCTGGCAGGAGCAGCGCAGCCCTGTCACCATCATCACATGGGACTCTCCTGCCTGAAAGCTCTCCCTGTTGAAACAGCCCCTTCCCAGAGCATCGGCAGCAGTTGTGGTTGACTTGTGCGCAGTGGTCCACATGGCCTCCTGTGCTGTGGGAAGGGAGACCCCAGAGACACAGCAGACTCAAAATGGACAGAGAGGCAACCCCCACCCAGAGTGAGGTCTGAAGGCGCTACAGAAGTGGCTCAGGAGACATGGAGCAAAGCCAAGGCTCAAAGCATGTCATCACAGCCACAGCACAGATTGTCTCCCCCTTCCCCCTGGGGCTTCTCATAGAGTTCCAGCAGAACAAGTGTTTTAAAATTCCTTCTGTCACTGAGCACACCTCCCTTTTCCTCAGGTATGGGAATTGCTCATCCCAAGCCATGATATGAGGTGCCATTTCTCATGAACCCTTTATCTCTCCGTGCCACAGAAATTAAAATCCACTTATTGCCTTATCAATCCAAGACTCTGAAGGTTTTCCGGTCTAGATCATGGCCAATGTGATACAGTAACAGTGGTGATCTTGCAGACTGACCTTGGAAGCCCATGGCGCAGCTTGCTGAGGGGAAAGCTTGCCACATGTGGATTATTTCCCCAGCCTTGCCAAGTTTTCCGGGAATATTGCAATGATGGGCCATCGAGACTCTTTTTTTCCACAGATTCCCTGTGCCGCCTTTGGAAACTCATTCCCTCCCTCTGCATATAGTGAAATTAAGCTTGTCAGCCTTCTCTTCTCCCATCAGAGAGGATCTCTGTGCCCTGTCAAAGCCTGGAGTTTCACACCCCTCCAAAAACTGTATGTCAGATAGTGCAAACACACAGCTTCCCACAGAGCAAGGATCTCTTTTTCCACCTGATCCCAGCAGATTTGGCTCCCCTAAAGTTAGGGCTTCAGCCTCCAAAAGTCTCCTGGGCCCTCCCCAGAGCCACAGGTCACCTGGGATTGTGGAAAACACCTGAGAGAGCATCAGCCCCACAGCAGAACCTAAGTGTGGTCACACAGAGGACAGCAGATCCAAGGCATTCCAGAAGCCTGGAGCCTGATCCCTATGGTCCTTGTAAGTGCCAGCTAATTTCTATCTCTTCCCAGTGCTGGTGGGACACACTTGGGGGCTGCTGCCTTCCCCCAACCACCAGTCAGTCTTAGGATTTCAAAACAGGATACATCTCCCCAGCCTTGGATCCCAGAGTATCCTAGACATGTGCACACTTCATGGACAATGTGCACACAGGGACGAGTGGTGTCTTCATCTCCCCCTGGGGCCGGATGCCCCAGTGCCCCAGAGCATAGCAGAGACTCTCTCCACTGGAGGAACATGAGGGCTCTCTGCCTGTGCCTGCGGCGTCCTGTCCTCGCGGAGGAACACGCTCTGTCCCATGCCTGCTCCCTCACCGGCAGGGATGTGCGTGGCTCCACCGCACCCTGCAGGTGAGGACACGCACGGTCCCGTCTCACCGTCCTCACACATCACCCAGAGCCCTCCAGCCCTCAGGACGGGCAGTGATATGGGGACATGACCCGAGCCCTTCCATCCCCCGGGCACGGCCCCATCCCAACGTGTCCCCACAGCAGGAGAAAGCGGGAGCAGCACCAGCCCCTGTCCCTTCCAGAAGTGACAACAGACCCTCCCCCCCCAGGTAACAGCCTCCATGGCCCTGGCTACCGCGTCCCCGGGCGGGGCAGGGGGGTCACGCGCGCTCGCGGTCCTGCAGCTTCCACGCAAGTGGGAACACGCGTAGCCCCGATCCCCGCAGGCAGGGACACGCGTGGCCTCGGTCCCCCAGACATCCTTCCAGGTGTGGACACGCGTGGTCTTCAAACACACCCCCAACAGGGAACGTGAGTGTCCCTGATCCCTCAGTCCCCTCTCGCAAGCAAGCACATGCGTATTCCCAGCCCTTCTATCTCCCTTTTCTCCACACAAGCGGGGACACGCGTGTCCTCGATTCCTTCGAGCCCCCACGCAGACGGCTACACGCTTGTCCCGGTCCCCCTCCTAGGCAGTGACACGCGTGTCCCCGGTCCCCCATGAGCGCCGTCCCCCCGAGGTGTGACACGCGTGTGGCGACGGCCTCACCTGCGAGCGGCGCGGAGGGAGTGCGGCGGGACGGGCGGTGCCGCGGGTTACATACTGCCCGCGCCGCCGCCGCCTATAAGAGCGCGGTGCTGCACGGAGCCACCCAAGCCGCCGCCTGCAGCAGCAGCAGCAGCAGCAGCAGCAGCAGCAGCAGCAGCAGCAGCAGCAGCAGCAGCAGCAGCAGGAGGTGGGTGCTGGGTGCTGGGTGCTGTGAGGGACGGGCCCCCGCCGCCCTCCCCGGCCCCTCTCTTTGCGAGCGGCCCCCGGCGCTGCCCGCCGCGCTCCGGGGTTCCCGGCTGGCAGGAACCGCGAAAGGAGGATGCTTTCTATCTGGAGCTAACCCTCGGTTTCTTCTATTCCACCCTGTTACAGGGTCAGGAAAGTGCAGCGAGGTTGCCCCCTCACCCCTCCTTCTCCACCTGCGAATTGCAGCTCTGTTCCAATGTGCAGATTCAGTTTCCAGGGGACAGGATTTCTCTTTTTCCTACGGAAAATACCAGCCTGCAGCCCTGAGCTACCCAGCTAGGATTGCTGCTGGCTCTGCCACTGGGAGTTTTTGGCTGAGCACTTTAAAAAAACCCTTTTATCTTGATTCATTCTGGAGCAGGGAAATGGAGCTTCTGTAAGGAGAAACTTCTGGGGTTTGGGCAAACTTTCTGCCTCCTTTGTCTTTCTCTCCTCCCAGTCCAGAATACTTTCAAACATAAGATAAATTGTCTATTTCTGCTGAATTGCTGACCCTTCCTTGAAGATGTTTCCAGTTTTTCCCCCCTCCATACACTGTGACAGAGGGAACCACAGGGGCTCTAAGGTCACAGCAATGCTTCAGTGTGGAGGACGCTTTCCAAGGTGCAACAAGTTCGGTTTCTCCTGCCGGGAACTGTAGGCAAGACTTTTCCTCTTGAAAGCTGCAAAAATGCCAAAGAGCTGGTCTTCTGTGAAGGGCAATCAAGGGAGAAAAATGGGCAGGCAGCGAAAGAGTTGCTTCCCTGGAAATTCTCTATAAAACAAGTCCCAGAAGTTGCCAAGTGTACAGAAATGCAGACATCCCTTGGTGTTGGTTGAAAGTTAAATTTAGATTTAACCAGGCAGCATTCTCCATGTTATGTTCTGGTTTTTAGTTTTTTAAGCTGTGAAGAGTTGCATTTTGGTGAATTCAGACTTTGAAATCTTTCCTTGCTTCATTGTATCTCATAGGAAATTTGGGCAAAGATACCAGGAAACAAGTGGAATTCAAGCCATTAATACTTAATCTGTCCTAGGTTAAACTGCTCATTTATTTCTTTACTTGCAGCAGCTCTGACTGTTTTGTGGGCACTTTTTCTGGATTTTGGTAGCATCGGGAATCAGCCACGGCTCCTGCTTGCCAGGTAATCATAGCACTTGAAGGCTGCCCTTCTCTGGGTTTGGCTTTCCAAGGAAATAACCCAAAGCTCTTACAGCAAAATAGCCCCAAAGAAGATTTGTAAGAGCACACGACAGCTCTGTTAGTCTGGAGCAGAGACAAGATAAATTCAGGTCCAGATCTGTTGTAAAATCCCAGTCTCCATTAAACTCTTTGCTGTTATAATCTGGGTTACTGGACAGAAAATTATTCTCAAATCAATTCATGTGAATCAAAATTTCATGTATTGAAAAGCAATTCATCTGTACAAGCAAACTGTTTTATGAAAGCTGTTGTGATCCCACTCACTTCTAGGTATTTGGGACCATTTTTTTTGTGCCTGAATTGCTCTGGGTTGGATCTTACCTAAAAATGAGTAATACTGTTCTTGGAAAATGAGAATAAAATCACCTCCTGTGTACAGGGGCAGAACAAAATGCTGTTTGGTCATGAATCAAATCAGCTCTGGCATTGCCTGACTTTAGCAACCTTCCCAGGTGGTTACATGCAGAGAGGCTATTAAATAAGCAAAACAGGAGGTCTAAGCATATTATCAATTTTATTAGAAAAGATCCAACTCAGGCGCAGGAAGAAGGTGTGTAATGGCTGGAACTGGACTGTCAGAGGAAGTTCAAAGTCATCTGTGGGAATGATACAGCTTTTCATCTTATGTAATTCAGCTTCTGTTAGCCTTGAGATGTGCTTCTGGAGTTTGTATATTCTTTGGACCCTTATCCTGGGACTAGGGGCTGCTTCTGGCCCCTCCGGATCAAGTTCAGGGCCAATCCTCCCTCTTCCTCTTCCCCCTTCACCAGACCAGCAGCTCTTGGGGAAAAGCTTCTTGGAGGAAATGGGCAGGAATGGGATTAGTGGGCTTTGTTCCACTTCGCACTGCTGGCCCTTGGCTAGGAATAATTTTGCTATTGTGAAATCCATGTTTTCAGTGGTTCCTTGTAATTTTGAAGGAAAACGCTTCTGCAGTGGTCACTGGCTTGGGCACACCCCAAAGCAGAAAGCCCTGGCTGCACCTGCTGGAGGGAAAGACCCAGCCCTGTCCAGGCAAGAGCTGCTCAACAGGTTCCTGCTCTGGGGCTGCTCCTCACACGGCAGCAGTTCAGGGGCTCATGGTTCCTTGGGTTGCCACAGTCCCTCGGGCTGCTGGGGCCCTGCCCCAGGCACCTCCTCTTCTCCACTGAGGGCTTTTGGGTGGCATGTTCTCTTCTGGGGAGTATTCCACCCGCCTGCTTGCTTGCAGCGTCACATTTCCTTGTGCCTCTGGGGACTCTTCAGGTGAACCTCCCTCAGCTGGTTGTTCCAGAACTGAGCCATCACAGGCTGGAGGCATCCGGGCAGGGCAGTGCAGGGTCCCTGCTGTGACCACTCCTCTCCCTCAGGCTTCTGGAGGTGCAGGATGACTCTCTTTGATGGCGTCTACCCCTTCTACCCGCAGCAGAGGAAGGCTGCTGTGTTTGACATCAGGACCATCATAGTCATCGTGGTCTTCCTGGCGCTGGCTTGCAGCTTTCTGCTCATCATCCCGGGCATCCGTGGACGGGCGGTGCGTGACCCTGGGGATGGGCAACTGCTCCCCTTCTTCTGGATGCTGGGACCCTCCCAGGTGGTTCAGGGTGAGGCTGGAGGAGAGCCAGGGTTGTTCCTCCCTGCCTGATGTCCCACCTCTCTCCCTGCAGAGGTTGTACTGGACTCTCCGTGTTCTCCTCAGCCTCTTCGTGGGAGTTGTGATTGTGGGTAAGTGCTGCCCAGCCCTCAGGGATGGGTCTGGGGGCAGGATTAAACCCTGGGGCAGGGTCTGTGTCTGGGAAATGTGAGCTGGGGGTCACAGCCACGGCTGGATGTGAGGTCTACCTTACCCCTGCTCTGCAAAGCAGTCACGCATGTTCGCAAAACAGCTTTCCCTTCCCTGGTACCGGGGCTGAAGGCACTCAGAGGTGCCCATGGTTACTTCTGGGAGCTTTGCTGGCTGTAACTCAACCAACCCCAGCTAGATCAGGCTGCACAGCCCCACATTCCTCTGACTCTGTGTGTGACCTGACACAGACAGGGTGCAGAAACAACCACAAAAGCGAGGATGAAATGCAAAGAGCAGATTTATTTTCATTACCTCACCCTCGGGGGATCCCCAAAGCAGCACTGGGCATGGACAAGGAGGGGACCGGCACCATGGAGCTCGGTCCATGCCAGAGGATCACCAAACCTGCTGGTTTCACCTGTATTTCAGGGATTTGTGCAGGTGTAGTTCACTGATGTACTTTGATTTTTCCTGTAGCAGGGCAGGATCTCAAGCCTGTTCAATAGGTGCTTCTGAGCTGTCTAAACAGAGATGCTTGTCTCCAACACACAAGGCTAGACAGTGGTTACTGTGATCTATGAGTTTTTCTACACTCCAGCTACACATCGGTTGAGTGTGTTTACAATCCTCCTCACCAATTTTCCATTATTTTCCCCACTATGTGAGCCCTCTTGTGCTGCCTGCAGCTGCAGCCAGGATGCTTGGAGGATGTGAGGAGCCTTGCAGTGATGTGGAGGGAGCAGGTTGGAATAAACCACAGGCAGGCAGGGCAGAGGTGGCAGTAGTGGGGTAAAGACCTCCCAAGGAGCAAGGTGAGAGGAGATGAAGGAGAGGATTTAATTAGTAAAACCCAGGAAGTCTTCTGTAATAACAGATGGTGGAAACCAGGCAGTGGGATTTCCAACTCAGATAGGGCAACTGGATGGATGAGAAAAGATGTACTGAAGGGATAGAAGATGACAGGTGGTGAGAGAAACCAACCCTGACCCTAAATCAAAGAATACCTCTTGCTGTGAAGGACAAGATGGATTACAGGACTGCTCTGAGAGGGATGATGAAGGGAGAGAGATAATGATAACCTAAAAAATTCAGCCCTGATTTGGCCAAGCACTAGAAGGAGGTAGCCAGACATGAACCATCCTGGCACACCTGGGGATGTCCAGGTTCTGGGAGATGCCCCCAGAGATGCCTGGGAGCATGGTGCCAGGCTGGAGGTGGCAGAGGGGTGGAGGCCAGGGCTGACTCCACAACCCCGTATCCAGGTCAGCCCTAGAGAGCCATCCAGCCACACACACTCTGTGACAAGGCTGCAGCTGGGCTCTGCTTGGACACACAGGAGGAACGAATTGTTCTGAAGCCAGCGTCAGAGTTTCTGTCTGGCAGCAGCAGGGCACACTCACCCCTGCAGCCAAAAAGCATTCCTGTGGAGCTCCCACTGCATCACTGCCCTCACAAGTTGACTCAGCAACTGAACATTTTCTCAGGAAAGTTTTGTTCACCCTGGCATTAAATCATTGGCTTTACTTTCCTGTTGGAAAGTGAAGCCCACTGCAAAGTGGAAATGCTTCAGAAAAGGATACCTTGTGCCAGAAAACATATACCAGAAATGCTTCAAATTTTTCTTTTTCCCCCAGCTGGAATGACTGTCCAAGCTGTGATGACACTTCTCACCCCTCTCTACTGCCTCCATTTGACAATTACCTTTACTATTCACTAATAGTGCAATTTAGGGACCTGAATGTGTGAAATGAGACTCACCCCTGTTCCTGTGGCTGACAAACAGGCTCATTTCTGAGCCTCGTCCCTGGGTGCTGTGGCGCTTGCCATGGTGGGGAGCTTGCAGGGGAGTTCTGGAGAGGATGTCCAAGGAGAAATCAGGTCATGATGTTCATCCCTGGGGATCTGAGCTCTGCTGCTCCCAGGTTCAGGGAGTGGATGCTTAGCAAGGGGAGGACCGGAGCTCTGCAGGGTGTGGGAGCTGGTTGGGGCACATCCTGGTTGCTGAGTCAGCACTCCTGCCCTCCTAACACTCCCTTCCAGTGCCATGGTGGGAATGCTGCAACTCACCTGTGATTCTCCACTTGAGCACAGCAAAGCCTGAAACCAGACCTGCTTTAAGCCCAGCTTTACTTTTCCTGGCAGTTGTCCAGTTCACAGGAGACTGGGAGACAGGCTGGGTGCAGGCAAACACCTCCTACAAGTCCTTCAGCCCTATCCAGGTGAACGTGGACATCGGGCTGCACATCGGCCTGGCAGGGGTGAACGTCACACTCAGGGGTGAGTCTGATGTCCCCATCTGGAGGTCTGGAGTGGCCATGGCCCCAGAAGGTCTCCAGCTGCTCTTTAGGGGCCATTGGTCTGTCTAGAGGCTCCTTGGACCCTGCTGTGCCCATGCTCCTGGCTGGCAGTGCCCAGGTGCTGGCACAGCAGGACCTCAGCTCGTTCCTCCCGCAGGAAACCCAGTGAACCAGATGAACGAGACCATCAACTACAACGAGCACTTTCCCTGGAACTTCGGAGCGGATTACGACCGCAGCTACAGCGAGGGGCTGGAGAAGGGGCTGCCCAGCCCCATCCTCTACGTGGCAGAGAAGTTCAGCACGCAGAGCCCCTGCGCCGTGCACAGGCAGTACCGCATCGCCGGCCACTATGCCTCAGCCATGCTCTGGTGAGCCCTCCTGTCCTGCTGCAGGCACAAGAGATGCAGGGATGCGAAGGGCTTGGCTGTCTTTCCCCTAGGCCTTTGGGATGGGTGGGATTGCATCCTTCCAGGAGGGAAGCTGTGTGCATGCAAGAGTCCCTGCCAGGCACTGTAGACACTTTAGGATGAGCGAAGAAGAAGTCCTGGTTCTCTCTGCTGGATAAATCCAGCAGGGCTGAGCACATGAGAGAGGAACGTGCTGCAGGGACGTCCTTGCTGTCATGTGGTGATGATGGCAGAAGTCCATTCCCATGGATGAAGTTGAAGCTGCTGTCCTTGGTAGCCCAGAGACGCCCATGGACACATGAAAACTCTCCCAACCCCACCTGTGAGTGTATTTTGTACCTAAGATTGGGATCAGGTGAGGAAAAGATGCTGCTGCTGTTACTGCAGAGTTGATCTTGACTCCTTGGCAAGGTCAGAGACATGTCACTGCCCACTTGGGCTGGAAGAGAACTGGTCCCCAGCTGGCAGGAGATGGTCCCTTCCACCACATTATCGGCCATCAAGAGCCATTGCAGTGCTGTTCTCCCTGCTTGGTGTTTGACAGCAGGGACACAGAAACTAGGGAAGGAGCCTGGCGATGCCATGGAACAAGACCTCCTGGTCCATAGCTGAGGGCTTCCTCTGTAGCCCAACTCCTCAGCAAGTTGCAGAGCTTTGCCTGCGCCTGCTTTTATCTCAGCCCTGGGTGCTGCTCTCAGGGTCTGCGCTGCCACACGTGGAAGGGCAGGGAACTGGGATGGTCCAGATAGACTGAGTGGGCTGCCACAGCCACCTTGAGGCTGGTCCTGTCCATGGGCGGAGCAATGGGAAGAGGAAATCTGTGTTTCTGCCTTTTGGGTGCAGCAGTGTGAGCCTTGCACGTGTGCTTGCTCAGCATGGCGATTAGGGATCATTCCTGCCTGCCCACAGAGCTTCTCCACCTCATACAGTGCACTCTGGAGCCCAGATTCCTCCCACATGGAATCCCTCACACAGAGCATCCTAATCCGTGGCACTCGCACCACTCTTGTTGGTCTTCTCTTGTCTCCAGGGTAGCCTTTTGCACATGGATCATCTCCAACATTCTCTTCTCCATGCCCGTCCTTGTTTATGGGGGATACATGCTCCTGGTCACAGGGACCTTCATGATCTTCTCGCTGCTCTCCTTTTCCACCGTGAGGAACTCCCCGATATGCCTGATCCAGATTGGGACCGGGACCCTGCATGTAGCCTATGGGGGATCTTTCTGGCTTATGCTAGCAATTGGTAAGAACATCAGGGTGCCCCAGGTCACATCACTGCATCCCTCTGGATGTACAAGAGTCCCAGTGCATCCCTCTGGATGTACAAGAGTCCCAGTGCTTCCCTCCCAGGTGGGAAGTGTAGTTCCCCAGAGCCCCAGCCTGTGCCTTGGCAAAGCAGATCCTGGCAGAGATGTGGAGAGGGATAGGAAAAGGGGGAACACCATCTCAAGGGTGGCGGAGGCATTTATAGTTCCTGATGCGCAAAGACATTGGGATAACTTGCCTGGGTTTTCAGACCTGTGCCTGGGTTTTAAGATGCTCAGAACAGCTCATAAAATAGAAGGTGGCCTTCCATAAGCAAAGGCATTGTCCTCTGGCAGGGGACCATCTGAGGAGAGCTGTTGGGTGGGGACAGTGCTGGAGCGACAGTAACACAATCAGAGAGCATGTTTATTTCCAGGCCTGCTCTGTTTTGTGGCTGGAATCACCATTGTGGCAATGCACCACCTCAATCTGGACCTGCTGAAAGCCTTCTTTGATCTCCGTGAGGACAAAGCAGAGGAGTACCAGGAAACGCCTGAGGTGTTCATCAATCCTCATTTTGTGAACAAGGGCCTGTCTCCGTCTCAGCCCTCTGAAATCAACAGCATCTAGAAGAAAGTTCTCACTCCTTCCCTGAAGATGGACCCAAGAGGGCAGATCAGAGACTCTACTTGATGTCCCCAGAGATGCATTTCCCCATCCAACTGCCTTTGAAGTCCACATTGGGATAGGTCCTCGCTGGGAAGTGCCTTCACAGACTGTATCTCTCTGGCAGTGCCCTCTGGAAGAGGCTGGCTGTGCTGGCGGGCTGCTGGCGCAGCAGCTCACAGCTCCAGAGACTCGAGCTGCACAGTCACCTGGGGATCCCTGTCCCAGGAGGAATCCCTTCCTGCTCCATGCCCTGCCACAGCACAGTGCAGGGATTCTCCAATGGTCTGTTCCTGCTGAAAATGAGAAACAGCTCATGGGTGACATTTCTCCCTGGGAGTGCCTGCAGCTCCAAAAGCCAGGGATTAAACCTGCTCATTTCTTTCCCAAACATGACATTTCATGGTTTAGGTGTATCCAGGAAAGCCAGGCATGGATCCAGCTTCTGCAGGCTGGATGCTGCAGGAGCTGGAATAAAAAAAAAACTGCTCCAGAAACAAAGACTGAGTAAATGTGCCACAGAGTTTGTTGTGGGGGATGTGGTGATGTGATTCTTTTCACTTTCAAATTTGGCCTTTATTAGACAAAACTTGTAGCCTAGTGTGGGCCAAAAAGATGCCATAGGAAAGGAAGGAGAGAGAAGAATTAAGTTATCCATGTCCAGCTGGAGCAGCAGGGGAGGGAGGGGAACCTGTCCCTCTGCTCCACTCAGGTGAGACCCTACCTGCAGAGGACGTGGAGCTGCTGGAGTGAGTCCAGTGGAGGCCACAGAGATACTCTGAGGGCTGGAGCCCCTCTGCTCTGGAAACAGGCTGGGAGAGCTGGCAGTGTTCAGAGAGGAGAGAAGGCTCCAGGGTGGCCTCAGAGCCCCTTCCAGTGCCTAAAGGGGCTCCAGGAGAGCTGGAGAGGGACTTGGGACAAGTCCCAAGAGTTCTTGGGACAATGGAGTGACAGGATGAGGAGGAATAACTTCCCACTGCCAGAGGGCAGGGATGGATGGGATATTGGGAGGGAATTCGTCCCTGTGAGAGTTTTGAGGCCCTGGCACAGGGTGCCCAGAGAAGCTGTGGCTACCCCATCCCTGGAAGTGTCCAAGGCCACGTTGGATGGGGCTTGGAGCACCCTGGGACAGTGGAAGCTGTTCCTGCCCATGGCAGAGGGTGGAACAAGATGAGATTTAAGGTCCCTTCCAACTCAAACTATTCTGGGATTCTATACCTGAATGCTGGAAACCTGGGCACCTTCATTCCAGTTAATTGCAAAGTACCTAATTTCAGTATTTTGACTTTTCTTTCTGAGAAAAGACCCTTGCTGGTAAGTTACTTATTTCTGTCAGATGATATTTGTGTGTCAATAGCATTGTTTGTTCTGCGCAGGAATTTTTTCAGTAAAACTTTACTAAAACCCCTATCCTTTGAAACACTGTAGACATTTGGGGGCCTGGTTTCTTAAGGAGGGGCCATGGGGCACATCTGAAGGTCTTGCACTTCTGGCAAGCCCCCAGCAGCAGCATCCTTTCCATGGGGACAAAAGTCTCACTGGCACATTTCAAGGTCAGCCACTAAGAAATCTTTGTCATGAGGAGCCGTGAAGAGATAGGAGAGCCTCAAAAGGACTTTAACTAGCTGAGGGCTGGGACCAAAGCTGTAAGATTAAACTCCCTTAGGAAAAGGAGGATCCTTCCTTGAGAATTTCTTGCATCCAAACACATCAGGTCTGAAGGCACTGATGGGAAAATGGTAGAGCCAACCACAAATTATTGGGGCTGGTATGGGACAGATCCCATGACCTGAAGACCCAGGAGGGTGGGGGGTTTCCCAGCCTTTTGGCCATTGCCTCTGGCTCTCTCCAGCCTCATCTCCTGCTTTACGGCATGACTCCTACCCAAGAGTATCCTCATCAGAAGGAAAACCTTGTCCTCTTGTATCAGACATACAGGAGCATGAACCCAAATAAACAAACCTTAAATAAAATTTGATCTGTTTGAAGCACCAAGATGCCAGATCTCGGTGTGTCTTGTCTGCTTCCTAACAAGCACAAGATGGCTGGGATTTCTGCAGCAGGTCTTGCACGGGGCCAGCTGCGTTGTGACAGTGACACGACGGGGGATGCAGAGACCCTTCATGCACTGCAGGGGCAGGTCAGGACAGACAGGGCTGGCTGGGTCACGGGCACTGGCTGCCTGCATGTGCAGGTGGAGGGGTTCTTCCCTTGGCTCCACGGACAGGTACAGCCAGGGCCGTTGCTCAGGGGATGATTATTTTGCCTCCCTAGGTCACAGCAGCTTCTTCAGTTGCCCTGTAAGAGTTGTGGTTGAGCAGCCCCTTCATTGTGCTGCTGCAGGTCCCACCTCCTCCCTCCACTGCAGCTTCCAGCTGAGTTTCCTGGCTGGACTGAGGTGTTGTTGGACAACAAGAGGTAAAATGATCACCACTAAATCCCCGGCTCTTGGCCCAGGTGGACTGTGATCCTGCAGTGTACAGGGAATCTGGCATCCAGCCGGAGTCAGTGCCAGCAATGGAAAAAACACTGTGAGCATCTCAGGGATCGCAGCCTGGGGCTCTGCAAGGACCATGGTCCCCTGCCCTGGTGGCATTCACTGCAACCACCACGGCATCTGGCAGGCAGCCACTGCCCTGCTCCCCTGGCAGGAACACACCAGGGAAAGGTTTATGAGGCCTGAATTTCAACTGACTAAATCAAAGGCATTTGTCGAACCTTGGATCTAGTCCATCTTCAGGCTGAAGCATCTCCTGATAGGTGTCATTGGGAACATCCTGGCTGAGATCTCCCAAGCCAAAGGAGTTCAGCTCCAAACTCTGTTGGGTCCTCTAGGTTCTCACTGAAGGCTCTTCCCACTGGAATGGGATGGGAGAGGATGCCATGGCTGAGCTCCTCCTCCCCAGAGGGCCTGGCCCATGGTGGTTCCTCTGCAAACCTCTCTGCAGGGCTGGATATTGCTCCCATCAAACCTCCCACATGCTCAGGGGCACGCCAGGAACTAAAGTCCTCCCATATTCCCCCTGCTCGTTTGCTGTGGGTATTCCAATACCCTCTTTAGGGTGCACTGACTTAGCTTCATTGCCCTGCACTGCTGGCCGGGGTTACGTGCCCCATTAAGGACCAGAAAATGTCTCTGCCTTTTCTTTATCCCTTCCCTGTGACTGCCATGTCACAGCAACAGCCCTCAGAGGGAAACCTCTATCAACAGGCAACTGAAAGGCCAGGTCAAACATTTTATTGAGACAGAGGGGAAAATAAGTGAGCACAAAACAGAAAAAAAAGTAGTGAAACTCTGAGAGAGGTAAAGAGGGGCAAAGCTGAAGTGTGCACCCTCCCTGCCTGTGTGGACAAGGGTCCTGCTGGCTGCCAGCAGCCTGGAGTGGGTGGCTGCCTTGGGCATGCAGAATTTCAGTGTCTCGTGCCCCTGACATGAATATTTCCACAGCTGAGCAGGAGAAACCCAGACTGGAGGTGCTGCTCCCCTCTCAGTAATTGGTTATGGCTGATCTCCAAGGCACTGTTGCACCTCCCTTCCCACCTACTTCTCTCCTTCCCTCCCCCCGAGCCTGGTACCTCCAGCATCCTACTAAATCATATTCCTCTTTGCCATCCTGCTCTTCACCCCAGACCAAGAGATGTTTGGTACAGAGCTCCATCTGCACCTCCTGACTGATGATGGGAAGAGCATCCAAGGGCAGGGGGACTTCTCCAGAGTCTTCAGGGTGAGGGTGAGTGGGCTCTTGTGGGGGCTCTACTTCTCTTTGGGTTCATATCTGTGAGTCTGCAGTTACTTGCTTTCTCCCCAGTTTGTTCTGGTTTAATCTCTGTGTCCTGGGGAAGACTCAGGGATGGACAGAGGGGAAGAGCAGAAAAACAGGGGGGAAAAAAAGGGCAAACTGTTGTATTTGACACACCTTTTCAGATTTGGATACTTTTCAGATTTCATCACTTGGCTCTTGTCATGCCTCTTCCCACCTGGCCTCTTGATGGATTTGGTGAATTCAGGAGCAGCATCACCAGGCCTTGTCCTGCCTCCCCTGTGCCTCAGAGCTGGGTGGCTGTCACCTGGCAGAGCTCGTCCAGGGGGACCATGAGCACATCCTGTGCAGAGCAGCTGGGCTCGGCTGGAAGGCAGGACTTGTCCCACACCTCCTCTTTGCCGCTCTTGTCCAGGCTAAAGATAAGCTTCAGCTTCTCTGGCTGCGTGGAGTTGAGGATGATGATGCCCAGCCCCAGGAGCAGGCACAGCAGCCCTGCAATGCATGGTGACACACAGTGACACCACTGGAGGAGTCCTGCTGGATCCCATCTCTATCCAGACCCAGCTGGACACGAGGGACATGTGCCATCACCTGGCACGTCAGGGGAAAGTGTTGATTTCTCTTTCTCCATCTCGATTTTAGCATCACTTTGGGCTCCCCAGTACAAAAGAGAGGTCCATAAACTGGGGCAGAGAGTTGGGGATGGAGCCCACTGTGCACAGGGAAGGGCTGGAGGACCTGGGCTTGTTTAGCTTGAAAAAGAGGAGTACCCAGGGGGAATTCATTACCATTTGCTACTGGAAAAGGGCTGGTCTCCCTGGAGGTGGATGTTGTAACATGGAAAATTCTGGTTTGATCAAAGGAAACAACTGCTGCCCAGATGTGGGGCAGGTCCTGAAAGGCAGAGGGAATCTCTACCGAGCAGGGAACTTCAGACATTCAAATCTCTTGACAGCTCATCTCTTTTTCTCCCCAACCTTGATAATTCTAATCTAAAATCTTCTAACCTAAAATTATCATCTTCTGGGACCAGCCATGGAGAAAGAAGGGATGAGGTGCTGTTGGGGCATCATCTCTGCAGGGATGGACAAGAAAGGCCCCAGAAGCAAGCTGAGCACTCACCTGTCGCTAATGTCAGCCAAAAGGATTCACCATAGTCTGTTCTCAAGGAAACTGGGCCGAACTGGATGGGGCACTTCAGGATGTTTCTTGCGGTGAAGAAGAAGAGCAGTGAGAAGAGGATCAGAGCAGCAGTGAGCAGAAGCATGTGGCCACCATAGAGCAGGATGGACATGGAGAAGAGCAGGATGGAAATGAGCCACGTGCAAAAGGCCAGCCTGCAAAAGGACCACAAAACCGAGCAGAAAACATCAGGCTTAGAGTATCTACTCAGGGTCTCCTCTCCATATCGCAATGGAGGAATAAAGCCCTGGGCAACCTGGTCTAGCTGGCCTTGCTTCAGCAGGCAGCTAGACGGCCTGACCTAAAGAGGTCCCTTACAACCCAAACAGTTCTGTAATGACATGAGTGCTGGAGCTGTGGGACAGATCCTGCAGCAGTGCAGAGGGATCTCCACACCTGGGAACGTTCAGTGTTGAATTCCCTGAAGCCCCCAAGCACCTTGGTATGGCTCTGGCATCAGCCCTGCTCTGAGTGTGGGACTGGAGTAGAAATCTCTGGAGATTCCTGTGAGGGACTGAAATGTTAATGTTTAATAGCTCAAACATTTGGCCATTTGCAGAGGCAGCAGATGCTTTGCTGGGGCAGTGTTTGCATCCCACGAGGGGGGAAGGAGGGTTTTGGGTGTGTGGTGGCAAACCCTCTGATGTGCATCAGAGACGGGACCCAGCCTCTGAGTTTTGAGCCAGATGAGGGAGAAGGCTGATAAGAAGCAGATCCTGGAGAGGCAGGGTGGTGTTTATTATCATGCCAATGCCCTCCGTTACACAACTGGCTCAGCTGGAAAACTTGCCCTCCCTTCCCGGGAAGGTCCCGTTCACACGGGACATTGTACCCGTTCACACCTTGGCCTGAGGGCTTTCATCGCTTCTGAAGGGGCAGAACCTGTTCAACGCTGGTGTGAGAGGCAGGGTCATATCTTAGAAGGGATCATAAACCATTAAAGACCCCTAAAGCACCCCCAGGCTCTGAGCCCTTCCACCAGAAAAATACACTTGATCCACAGTGTTGCAAAGGGTAAAAGTCACCCCGCAGGGAAGGTACGTGGGTGTTCCCACCTAAACCTGAACCTGGATTCAACTCTGAGTTTTGTGGGACCCCCACCACTAAGAAGACCAGAAGAAGAGGATCAATGGGACACTGTCTGGTTCCATGGATGGTCATATTTTTTACTTAATCTGTCTCTCTCTCACTCTCTCTCCTCCCCCTTTTCCTTTTCTATTTCTTTCTATCTTTATCTGCCTCATATTTACTGTGACATAAAACCCATACTGTCAACTTCAGCATATGGTCTCTCTTGCACCTTAATTTGGGCAGAGGCATCTCTCTAATAACTGGATCTTAACAGTCCCTCCAAAGTAACTTTTTCTGATCCTTGTGATTGTCCACAACTGGTCATCCCCAGGCAGTTCCCACGTGTTCAAAGGAACGACGGCATCAAGGGACACGTTTGTTTGGAGAACTGCACCATGAGCTGTGCCCATACCTGATTCAGCACCTGGAGTGCACCCAGCTGCCAGCCCTACCCTGTGCTTGGGGCTTGGGTTTAGCTCCCTGGGGGGTGAGCCTAACAAATTTTTCTGATTCCAAGAAAAAAACAAAAAATAAGTTTTTGTGAACATTTCTGCTTTGAAGTACAGTAATGTTTGGGTGGGGATAATTAATATTCCTGAAAACAAAAAAGGAGATGGGTACAGGGACCTGGAACCCCTATTCATGGGGGAATTGCAAGGCTCGCTCTTCCCTGCGGTGCCTTTCCCACCACCTCTGAGATTTTCTCAGTGGGGGTGCTCTGAGACTTCACAATCACAACACACACGAGGGCTCTCAGCTTCATACCAAGAGATGAGCTCTGAGCACCCTCTTGATGGTCCCTCTTGCTCCCCTCAGGCAGGTCTGTGCCCACTTGGATGTGCAAAAGAAGACCCTTCACAGCATGTCTTAACTGGGACTCTTTATCTTGGTCCTTGGGAGACATATCGAACAATGAGCCCCACAGCTGCGTCTGTTTTCCCTTAAATGAAGAACAATTTTTCTCAGACTACAGTTCTGTACATCAAGGAAGGGGACAATTAGGAGGAGTCTGGAGACATGGACAAAAGATGCTCCAAGGGCTGGAGCCCTGCTGCTCTGGAGCCAGGCTGGGAGAGCTGGGGGTGCTCACCTGGAGAAGAGAAGCCACTGGGGAGACCTGAGAGCCCCTTCCAGTGCCTAAAGGGGCTCCAGGAGAGCTGGAGAGGGACCTGGGACAAGGGATGGAGGGACAGGATGAGGAGGAATAACTTCCCATTGCCATAGGGCAGGGTTAGATGGGATATTGGGAAGAAAGTCATCCCTGTGAGGGTGGGGAGGCCCTAGCACAGGGTGCCCAGAGAAGCTGTGGCTGCCCCACCCCTGTCCAAGACCAGGTTGGACAGGTCTTGGAGCAACCCGGAATAGTGGCAGGTGTCTCTGTCCATGGCAGGGGGTTGGAGCAACATAAGCTTTAAGATCCCTTCCAACCCAAATCACTCTGTGATTCCACAACTCTATGAATCTATGACAGGCCAGGAAGCATGAGAACCCCAGATTCTGCAGAAAGCCAAAGCTTTAGCATGGCCTTACAGCAATGAGGGCAGCTCCATAAAGCTCCCTCTGCTGTCCCTGGTTCTTTCCAGCTCCCCACTGCACAGGACAGGGCTGACCCCTCGCTGTAACTCACCACAGCGTGAGAGACGCGTAGTGGCCGGCGATGCGGTACTGCCTATGCACGGCACAGGGGCTCTGCGTGCTGAACTTCTCTGCCACGTAGAGGATGGGGCTGGGCAGCCCCTTCTCCAGCCCCTCGCTGTAGCTGCGGTCGTAATCCGCTCCGAAGTTCCAGGGAAAGTGCTCGTTGTAGTTGATGGTCTCGTTCATCTGGTTCACTGGGTTTCCTGCCAGGTGATGAAGACTAAGGACCTTTCCTCAGCATTGGAGG
This sequence comes from Monarcha castaneiventris obscurior, assembly GCA_026261815.1. Lineage (NCBI taxonomy): Eukaryota > Metazoa > Chordata > Aves > Passeriformes > Monarchidae > Monarcha > Monarcha castaneiventris. The sequence continues at coordinate 257,943 of JAMPIT010000141.1, read as the reverse complement.
CAGCTCCCAGGCTTCCTGGTGCAAGGCCCACAGCCCCAGTATCCAGGTGCACAGGGGCCAAACCTGCAGCCAGTCCCCTCCTGTTGGGATATGCACTCACCCCTGAGTGTGACGTTCACCCCTGCCAGGCCAATGTGCAGCCCGATGTCCGCATTCACCTGGACAGGGCTGAAGGACTTGTAGGAGGTGTTTGCCTGCACCCAGCCCGTCTCCCAGTCTCTGGTGAACTGTACAGCTGTGAAGACTTCAGGGGTTAGTTACAGCCTGGCAGCAAGATGTCTGGTGCTGGAAGCACCTGCCAGGACAGTCACCATTGTCTGAGCATCACCTACCTCATCCCAAGGTCAGGACTGGGCTGTTAGCCCCAAGGGGCAAAGTCCTGTATGTCCTTCCTCAATATCAACCCCGTCCCATGACCCTGAAAGCCCCACTTGGGTTGTTTTCTCCCCAGCCCTGGTGCAGTTCCCAACCCTGGAGGCAGTGGGGCTGTCTGGGCACTGCTTCTCATCTAAGCCCCTGCCAATTTGCCTGAACCCCCTGGAAGCTGGTGGTGGGCTTTTGGTGACTGCCCTGGATATGACCACCAGTCTTCAGACTGGAGACAGATGGGTGCCTGCACCTTCCACCAGTTGCTGGAACCAGGCCCCACACAAAAGACGTGTCTGTCTTCCCCATTGAACTCCTCCTACAGGCTGGTCTTTGCCCTTGACTGATCTATTCACCCTCCCACACCTTTCCCTTCCAGGTCTTGGGCATCCATGAGCTTCCCCCCAGGACCCCAGTACTCACTGAGGACCACTGCTCCCATGAAGAGTCCCAACACCAACCGCAGGAACCAGAAGAGTCGCTGTAAGGGGTGAGCAGAGTGGAGGGACAGGTCTCAGTCAGATTTTGCCGTGGGGACCTCAGGCACGAAGTGTGCAATTTAGAAACAGCAGATGGTGAGAAATAGACCTGCTCCTCCCCTGGGAAGTCACCCCATGTGCTTTGTGGGTGGGTGACATGGGGGATACATGTGGCCAGGGCATCCCTGCCATGGTGGTGGGGAGGCAGCAGGGAGATCCAGACAGAGAAAGAAGATCAAAAGAACCCACTGGAGGAAGCTGTGACATCCCCTTTTCTTGGGAAGGAGGGTGCAGACATTCCTCCTAACAGTCTTCAGCTGGAATTTTCGCACTTATCCAAATCTCATGTGTTTGGGCCTGTTGACGGCTGGCCACAGCTGTAGACAAAAGGAGTGACTGAGCATTTGTAGAGTATCCCCTGGGGGACAGAAGCCCTTCAACCAGCCCTGCTGCAAAACCAGGCACACAACAAGCACCCGACGTGGCTCGCAGCAGGGTCTCTTGGCCACACAGAGCCCAGCGAGCAGTGCTGGGACATGCCTGGTACACACCTCCTTCTTTTATTGAGGTTTCTGAGAAGGTGGGGTGAGATCTTTGAGCCTCACCCTGCTGATCCACTCTGGTGAAATCATTCAGGCTTGTTCACAGAGAAATCCAGACAAGATGGATCTGGCTTCCTCAGAAATCTGGGGTGGTGGAGCTTGGTGTCTCTAGGATGGGTGTGCATGCTCAGATGGGCTAGAGCTCAGCCCCATTGCTCTCTAGAGATCCCAGAGCCCTGGCCCTGAACCTGTGGGCAGGTTTGCTTGCCAAGTCTGTTATCCAGGCTGGGAAGGAAGAGAAATGTGGGATGTGTAGGCAGGGACCAGAGGTCTGAACTGCCCTTGCCCCTCCACTTACCCCCCTGCCCCGGATCCCTGGCAGGATGATGATGAACATCACCAACATGGAGAGGAAGATGGCGACGATGACAGCCCGGGTGGTGTCAAAGGGGAAGCAGGCATTGGCTCCAGGGTAGAAGGGGTAGGAACCATCCCACAGTGTCATCTTGCTGCCTGGAAGGACTGGAAATTGGCACCCAGAGAGACAGCGGAGAGAAAATCACCTCCACACTTCCACTCCACCCAGCTTTCTCCATGGAACCATCTCCTGCCCCCTTGCCAGCACTCTGCTGGTCCCAGGCATGGCTGTGCGTGCATCTTGGTGCCCCGTGGACACTGCAATCCCACGCTGGGCATGCACTCAAGCATCTCCCACGGGAACCATCCATTTTCTTGGCGTACAGCCCACAGCAAAGCTGGGTTGGAATCACCAAGGCATCTGCTGCAATGCTCATGTTGTCCCCAAAGAGGGACAGCAAGACACACAGACGCCGCTGGGCTGCTCACTCCCTTCCTCTGCCTGTTCTCCGTCCCCAAAATCTTCCCTGTGCTCCCACCCTCCCTAGTTCAGTTCTTTATCCAACAGCCTGGCTCCCACTGTGCTCGGAGCTCTGGGTGAATCACTGCACAAACAGGCTGAGCCCCGACCGAGTTAACTTCTCATCGTCCAAGGAAACAGGAATAACCCGGAGGGGACAGAGAAACTGCCTGTCCCCGGCTGCGGTGTGCCACCCACCCGGGACCCGGCTGGGGGTAGCGGTGGGTCGCTGCTTGGGAGACTAAATGTTGTTTTCACCGCAGCACTTGACCAAATCACCTTCCTGCTGGGAAAGGGCTGCTCAGCATTCCCCGGGAATGGGAGCTATCCCTGCAGCAGCAGTAGAAACACCCACATCCCCTTCCCCACCCCGAGCGTACCTCCGCTGCGGCCGGTCCCGGGCTGGGAGTTGGGGCGTGTGCTGCGATACTTCGGGAAGGGCCCGGAAGCGCCGGGATGAGCCGGGATGCTGCCTGCCCACCTGCCCGCGCTTCCTGCCAGGGCTGCGGGCGAGGAGCCAGCCTGGCGTGGAGTCACGGCTGTGTTTCTCCCGGTGTTTTTTAGAGTGCCCTCCTCCAAAGGCGGTTGGATCATCCAGCCTAACCCACAGCGGACCAGGCGCTCCGGCACTCCTGCTGAGCCCCAGGGCACGCAGGGAAGCTACGGGCTGGCACAGTCCTGGGAGAGGTTTGCCTTCTTCTCCTTTACTTTTCTTGCAGAACAGTGAAAAGTCCAGTTCCATACGGCAGGAAGACCCTGGAGCTGCCAGGCCCCTGTGGATCCTGGTGCAAGAGAGCAGAGGTCTTCAAAGCCCTCCCCTGCACTGTGTGGTGAAGGTTCCCAGCTGAGATCACCCAGCATGGGCTGTGGCTTCATGGCCTCCTTGATGACCCTGCTCCTGTCTCCATCCTTGGGGGAGTTTCCTTGGGAAGGTCCTGGTTGAGCGGTTGGTCACTGGGCAAGGTGACACGGTGACTGGCACAGGGGACCAGCAGAAAGGAACAGGTCTAGAGGCGCTCCCAGCCCTATTATGCAGAAGATGCTCAGGTTTGTAACCTGGCCACGGCGTGGAGATCATGGAAATTCAAGCTTTTGGGGTTTGTTCTTGTACTTTGGCATTTTGGTTGGCTGAAGAAGATTGTATTGATACTGAGAGGGACCAGCATGGCAGAAACACTCTCCTGATCCATGTTTGGGGTCTTCTCTCTGAAATTGGCACAGCCATCCCCTGGGTATTTTTTTTGGTATCCAGTGAATGGGCTGGCTGGGTGCCCACCCCTTTGGCAGAGGGAGGTAAAAACAAGTTTTCACTCATGCCCAACAGGAAATAAAGGCATTTTTTGGGCAAGGATTTTGCCATTTCCCCTCAAGTCCCCAAATGGTCCTACCCAATCTGAACAATGAATCCCTCCCCAAGAATTGTTTAAAAAAATTAAATAAAGGGTGGCAAGGGTGACATGGCTGGCGAATGCATGTGCAGAGATGTGCCGTGGAGCTGTCTGGTGGGGATGTGGCAACAGCTCCAGCTCTGTCAGCCTCTGCAAAGAAGAGGGAGTCGTGGACTTCACAGCAAACAGAGCAAATCCTTAGGAGTGATCACATGGATACCCATGGGGCTTTGGACCTGTTGGAAAGGTGGAAACACCTTTCCCTCCAGCGTGGGAGAGGGTAACTGAGGAGGTGGCTGGTAACTGGCAGGATGAAATTAATCAAGGTGGGGAAGATGCAACCACGTGAAGTGACGTGGGATGAGGGTCTAAACCATCCCTCGTTGCACTCCCTGGAGCTGGGAGAGGCAGCAGAGATGAGCCCTGCACTGGCTTGGATAAACCAAAGTGTGGAGCTTGCCTTCGGAAGGGACTGAGGCACAGTGGGTTTGGGTCTGTTCAGGTGAGCATCACAAACATGTCCTTTGGGGAGACACCCTATTGCCAGAAATGAAAACAAGGGGGAGGGAGTTCCCCTTCTTCTCAGCAACACAGGGTTTGTGCGCAAGGATGTCAGGGGAGCTCCCAGAGCTGCTCTGGTTCCCTCATCTGTCCCCAGCAGGGACAGAAATGGGGCGTGGTGGTGACAGTGGGATGCTCCCCTTCCCTGGACTGCTGATGAGATCATATCCTGGGAAGTGTGAGAAAACTGCTTGATTTACCCCTCACCCAGCATTCTGCATATAGGAAGAGGCCATTATTAAACTTTGTGTTGGTGCTTTTTCCACCTTTTTAAAATTTTAAATTTTCTGGGTATTTCTGCAGGTAGTAAAGGTGTGTATTTCATCACACAGTTTTGAAGGAACATTACACGTTTTCCAGGGAGTTTCTTCTCCCACTGTCAGCACCCTGCCCTTGCTGGGGCAGCCCTCTTCCTTGGGCAGCTTCTGCTTCACTCCCTCTGGAGAGATGGATCCCCCGATTAGTGATGAGTCATTTGATCCAGGTCACCGGAGGGAGGTGAGGGTGAGGGGAGCAGCATCTATCACCTCTTGTGCAAGCAGATGTTTAGTGCTGGATCAGCCACCTCTCTCCATGCTGGGAAGTGCAGTGAGGAAAGAGTGGGTACATGCCTGGGCAGGAAGGTGATTTTGGGGATGGACCAGGAAGATTTCTGACTCATTGGAGCCACAAAGACAGATGTGATGCATGTGCCCAAGTGTCACTCTGCCCCATAGCTGTCCCCATCACCCCTCTGTCTTCTTCCCTGACAGGGAAAAAGCTGCAGCTGGGGTTGAGCTGGGACTTTGTTGTGATGAAGCCCATCCCGTGGATCCTTGCCCAGGAATCTTTGCCACAGCTGAATGGCCCATGACGGAGAAGTTTGAAGGAAAGGACAGGAGGAAGGAAGGAGGGATTCCCTCTCATCAGTTCCATCTTGGTGAGCAGAGAGGCTGCCGTGGCCTTGGTTTGACTCTAGATACATTCACAAGAAGGATCTATTTTTCCAGGTCTATTTGGAAGTTACACATTTTGAGAGAAGGAGGAGGTGTTGCTACCCACTACACTGAACAGTGGGTTTCATATCTTATGATGGAGACAGGTCACGGTCAAGTGAAAGGACTGCCAGGAGATGGAGGCAGAGCTCAGCAGGAGCCACACATCATCCCAGTGGGAACTGAAACAGGAGGGGTTTCAGCCACACTATGAGGAAATCCTCATCTAGAAATTTTGTTGAGTATTCAGCCCCTCTGCCCCTTCCAAGAGCCATCACGCAGGAGAGGAACAAGTCTCTGGACATGGCCTGGACCTTCTGTGGCACATGACAGGAAGAGCATCTTGCTTTGGGTACTTGATCATCTCTACTTCCAGTCCCAAACAGCTCCTGTCAGCTCCTGCCAGTGTTACAGGTTTCCATGTGTTCTCAGGGATCCAGGGGACAGAAACATAGCTGTCCTGTTGCCCTCCCAAATATCTCCATCCCATCCACAGACTCCATGTTTGACCTCATGGGCACTACAACCCATGTCTGGGTGGAGAAGGGGCTGGGCCTGGTCCCGTTCCTTCCCTTGCCTTCCTGGGGCTACTCAGCTTGGATGAGGGGCTGCAGGTCCAGCCTTTCTCTGCTGTCCATGGACCCCAAGTGCCCCTTCCAGGCTGCCCTAATCCCAGCCTGCAACAGGGATATGGGGAAGGATCATGGGAGGGTCTAAGCAGGTACCCTGATACCCTGGGAAGTGGGAGGAGAGGGGCAAGACGTCACTTCCCATCTTGCATCTGTTACAGGTGTTTCCTCTCCACCATCTTGCATCTGTTACAGGTGTTTCCTCTCCACCAGAGTGCAAATGGATTTGCCTGCTCCCAAACTGCCTTTCCAGCCTCATCCCAGAGTGTCTCCCTCATCTGACAGAGCTCTTCTGCCCTGGCATGAGTCTCAGGGAAGTGCATTAGCTTTGGGATGCATCTCATCAGGGATTTTACTGTCCCAGCTTGGGGAACCTTGTCCCCAGAGATAATAGCCCTTCCTGCCAGTTTGATGTAACCATCAGGGAGTTGAAGTTTTCCCAGCTTTGCTGGGGCTTATTAATGATGCACTGTGTAATCAGCACTTTCATCCCTGGCCGCAGCTTAGAGAGAAGCTTTCTCTTGCAATCCCTGGCATTAGAGGCCAATTTTAAGCAATAAACATTTTTCCATGGAAACTCCTCTGTCGTGTATCTCCCTGCCAGCCTTGGAATCCCTTCACACCACCTCCTGAGGGGTGTGAGCTTCCAGATCTCGGATCAGCAGAGTGAACACTGTGGTGGAAGATATCCAAGGCAGATTTGGGGTTGGCCAGGTCTGCCATGCATGTTGTCTTCCAGCTCTGGGTGTCACAAGAGCTTTGATGGATGATGTTCAGAGCTCTTCCCACCCAGTGGTCCTATCCCAGCAAACATCACCCTGGGATGCTGTCTTGCAGTTGGTGACAGTCCTGCTGTGAGTGAAGGGCTGAACCAGAGGCCCTCAGCAGTCACCCACCAGAATTTACACAAGACTGAAGGCCCTGTTCCTCCCACCATAGTCTCACAGACCTCCCAGCAGAGCTGGTTCCCTAAAACCTTTCAGGGTATGTGTCTCCTGGCCTTCCAGGGAAAGAACACATGGCAGGGAGCTGGGAAACTGGCCCTTCATGAAAGGACATGGTCTTCTGAGGTCTAGGCCTGCCAATCCAAATGTTCCCAGGCAAGAGGAACAGAGTCCCCATTGTCCCAACTCCCAGGTAAGTATTCCCACATGTCCTCCTGCCCTGCCAGGAGCTCCCTTATCCCTTCCCATGGCACTTGGATCCAGGTCCTGAAGCAGGCTGCTGCCTCCCACACCAACAGCACGGCCAGGCTGGAGCTGCTTCCTGAGGTCATGCTGGAGGCTGGTGGCTCCCTTATCAGTGCCACCACCCTGGACCAGTTTTTTGCTGGTTTTAGCTTGAAAACACTTGGAACAGGAACAGATTCACTCCTGAAGGCAAAGGTGTTCCTTGGCATGTGAGAGGGTGGGGGGTGACAACAAGGCTGTGGGAACAGCGAAAGCAGGAAATGGAAAGAAAGGAGTGTCCTAAGTTTCTATATCCCACCTGGAGGAGGAAGGGGTCTTACTGTATCCACCTCAGCCTACTCCTTTAGGAAGCAGGTTTGCCAGAATTACTGCTTGGCTCATCTTCCACAACAGGAAAACACCTCAGTGTGGTGGTACTGACATACACGTATTTTATAAAACCCATCAATTCCATGCCAATTCTTGCAGCTCTACAATTCCTGGCATAGTCTCAACGTTGTACAAGGAGTCCAAAGGTTGGCTGGTGGCCATGGTAGGAGGTGGTTTATGGCACCTTCCTCTGCAGCACAGCAGGACCATGAGCACCACGAGCTGTAACTGGTGCAATTTCCCAGTGCTACATCAGGTGCATCCTGCTCACTGTATTTTACACTCCACGAGCCTGAAGAACCAATAAATATATTAACACCTTATTCCTGTTGGAGTCCTTGGCTTCTTCTCAGCCCTGCATGGAGGTTAAAAATGAACAGAAATTAATAGAAAATGGCAGCGAGATTGTGTTCTGTTCTTTCACTGCACTCCAGCACCCTGATGATTTTGGGAATCCTGTGGCAGGAGGGCTCTCATCCAACCCCATGCCTGATTTTGTCCCTACTGCTCTGGAGCTGTTTTCATCCCATACAAAAGCCTATAAAAGAAGACTTTGTGAGTCTGTAGCTCAGGGATGATCCCTGTCTCTTGCTCCAAGGAGCAACACTTGGTGCACACACACTGTTAAGAACATCTCCTGAGCAGGGTCATATAGAGGACTTTGGGTCAGACACAGCCCTGAGACCTCCCAGACTGGGCAGGCAGGGGACTGTGATTCTGCTGACACAGCCAAGCACCTGTGCCTCTTTCCTTGGGTTATTCACAGCAGGAGAACACTCAGGATTTCAAGGCTCCATGTTCTGTGATGTCCATGCCGTAGTTGCTGAAGCACAGCCCATCCCAGTCCAGAGCAAGGCATTTCCTTGGGGCCAGGGCGAACACATCCCTTGGGGGAAGATTTGGCTTGGAACCAGCAACACTGGAGTCATTTCATACCCCAGAAGGCTGGGATTTCTCCTGAGCTGAGAAACAGGGTCAGGAGAAAAGTTTCCTCTAAAGACCAGAGCAGTGAGAACAGACTGGTGTGTCCAGGGAGTTCTCATTTCCAAGTGAAACTGGAGAACTGTTGTTCCAGTGTGAAATGGATTCCAAACTGCTGGGGCTCCACACTCCACAGAAGTGCCAGATTTCTGTCAGGCCTCTCACTGTCTACCAGAGCACATTCACTGCTCATCTTTAGTTGAATCTCCTCTTGTTGGAGTTTTAGGAGTTGTCCTGTTTTCTTTTTCTCTTAAAGAATTTTCCCCATATATGTTGCCAGGGGAACAAATTACTGGGTGCTTAAGAAAAACAAAAGACCTGGCCATAGGGGGCGCGGCCCAACTGGCAACTTCTTTTTCTCCTGGGGGTTGGGTACAGCCCAGGCTGGCTGCTGCTCTCGGCGTTTGGAAGGAGAGAGGCTGCCATCATGATAGAGGGAGTTTGCCGCTGCTGCAAGCTTCTGCTTCTCGGCTACCTTCCTTCTAGCGGAGAAACCCGGGATCCCTAAGCCCACCCTTCCCTAGCCCGCTGGGAGCCGGGCCGCGGCCGCTCTGCCCCCGCCCTTGCTTCCAGCCTTCGCTCCATCGTAGCCGCGCACGCCTTGCTTGATGACACTGCCCGGGGTCCCTGCTGCAGCTCCGCACTTTGATCCATCTCGCTGCCACCCGGGATCTGTGCTCGCCCCTGCTGTTCCAGCCTGCTGCTCCCGAGGGTCCGGCCGGGCACCGGGCTTGGCTGCTCAGGGGGTTTGTGAGGCTTTTTGTCCATCCCTTCCCGGGAGCCCAGGCCGCTATTCCCGGTGCTGCCCGAGCTCGCTCCGGGGCGCCCCCTGCAGGCGCGGGGGAACCATCGCACCCGCCCTGCTCACCGGGAGCCGCCAGCGCCCCTGCCGGCCGTGAGCGGAACTGCACCGAGGGGAAAGGGCCTGAGGCCGAGAGAGGCCGCACTGGGTTTGTGCTGCTGTTTGCTGTCACTGCCACAGCTATTGTTGTTTGTTCGCCTTGTTATACATATATATATTAGTAAAGAACTGTTATTCCTATCCTTCATATCTTTGCCTGAGAGCCCCTTCATTTCAAAATTCTAAGAATTTGGAGGGAAGCGGGTTGCATTTTCCATTTCAGGGAGGCTTCTGCCTTCCTTGACAGACACCTGTCTTTCAAACCAAGACACTTCCTGAGGCCTCAGCCAAGAGCCAAGGACCTTATGCAATGAAAGGCTTCACCGCAAGAAAAAGGAAAAAGATTCTGTGGGTTGAGATAAGAACAGTTTGATAATTGAAAGATCACAAAAATATAAAAATACTAATAATACTAGTGATACTACATACTACTACTACTACTACTGCTAATGATAATAGCTGTAATTAAAGCAAATGTTAAAAGATCACCCAAGAAAAACAAGGGATGCACAGTTCATGCTCACCATCTGCTGACCACTGCCCAGGCTGCCCCTGAGAGCAATTGGAGGCTCTTCCCAGATTATATGCTGAATATGATGTTCTGTATTATGGAATATCCCTCAGCTGTCCTGGCCATGATTCCCCCAGCTTCCTGGGCAACTCCTCACTGGCAGAGCGTGGGACACTGAAAATCCTTGACTTAGAGTAAGCTCAGCAACAGCCAAAACATCCCTGTGTTGTCAACATTATTCTGATCCCAAATGCAAACCACACCTCTGGACCAGCTACTGAGAAAAAAATTAAGTCTGTCCCAGTAAAACTAGGGCAGTAGCCACCCCTTACCCATATCACTGATGGTATGCCAGGTTTCACACTTCCCAAGACCTCGTCACCTTTCTTGTGTTCTGATACACACACAGAGATCATTCCCGCAGTTGATGGACTATGCCTGTAAAAGTCCATTGAGTTCATTTTGACCATGATCTTGGGTTCCAGCTGTCTTTCAGGGCAGCAAGAGTTTGTTCCATGTTAAAGCCAGTTCTTATTCCATCACCACTGCACTTGTCCATGTTCATCAAAGTTCATCCTTTGTTAATGTGATGATCAGAGGGGAGTCAGGTTCAGATCCCCAAATCCAGACAGTGCTGTGAAGTGCCTGGTGGGATGAGGAGTGTATAGAAGTGCCATAGAAGTGATAATACACAGCATTATGTACAAACTAACTTCATACAATTGAACTTATTAGCTTTTCTCACCTGAGATCAAATCGCCTTGAGGCACACATTGGCCTTTCCTACCCTCCAGCACCCACAAAGTGGACTCAGGTCCTTGAGCGAAAGGAATCCCATAGATGGGTCTGCCTTTGCCTGAGGCAGGAACAACCCAGATTTTTTTCTCCAGCATATACTTTATATGCACTGCAGGAAATTTATCCCATTCTACTGTACATAAAGGTTTGGATTGGGCAGGACCAGCCCAACAGGCAGATCCCCTGATGTTGACTGAGTAGTTATTGGCCTCTGTTAAATGCATATCCCAATGTTTGAAGGTCCTATCACCCTCTCAGTGTCATCTTCACCAGTTCGATTTTTCCAGAGGCTGGTGCCTCATAGGGAAAAGTGAGCTGGTGGGTCATATCATAAGGAAAAGGCCTTTGTATCCCTTATCACAGAATCACAGGATCACTGAGGTTAGAAAAGACCTCCAAGACCACTGAGTCCAACCAGTGGCCAATCCCCACCTTGTCAACCAGACCAGAGCACTGAGTGCCATGTTGAGTTGTTCCTTGAACACTTCCAGGATGTGGACTCTCTCTCCCTGAGCAGCCCCTTTCAATACCTGACCACCGTTTCTGTGAAAAAATTTCTCCTGATGTCCAAACAGAACATCCCTTGAGACAGCTGGAGGCTCTTTTCTCTCATCCTGTCCCTGTTCCCTGGGAGCAGAACCTGACCCTCCCCAGCTGCCCCTTCCTGTCAGGGAGTTGTGCAGAGCCACAAGGTCCCCCCTGAGCCTCCTTTTCTCCAGGCTGAGCCCCCCCCCCCCCCCCCCCAGCTCCCTCAGCCGCTCCTGGTGCTCCAGACCCTTCCCCAGCTCTGTTCCCTTCTCTGGACTTGCTCCAGCCCCACAATGTCCTTCTTGGAGTGAGGGGCCCAGAGCTCCCCCCCAGGACTGAACGTGCTTGAGCAGTGCCCAGCACAGGCAATGGGCACTGCCCTGGGCTGTGACCACACTAGTTTTGCTACAAGCCAGGTGCTGTTGGCCTTTTTGGCCACTTGGAATCTCTGTAAGCTTTGAGATCGTACACTGCATTTAACATCAGCTCCTCTGCACTAGGATGCCCTGCTCCCTGGAAATCATTTGGATACACTGCCAAGCTCTGGAAACCCACATCCTTGGGATGTCCCGGCCTCAGTCCTGGCTGGGTTTACCTTGGTCAAGTCAGGGTTTCACATCCGTATCAGGATACGAAGAGCTTTCCCTGGAGGAGCGTAGGGGATGGCAATGGAATTTAGGAGACTGTTTTGTTCCCTGATGGCAGCCTGCTTCCCTTTCTGCCTCTTTCCCTCCCTTCCTCGCTGCCTGGCTTGTTGGTCTCCCGTGGAAGAGAGGTTTCCAAGCACCTCAGAGGAGGGAGCACCCCAGCCTGGGGCCTGATGTCTTTGCAAGAACACAGCAGGAGAGTGTCCTCTGTCAGTGAGCACAACAGGGAGCACTTCACTAAGCCTGGGACAATAATGACACCAAGTGGTGGCAATGGGCTTTCACTGACATCCCTCTGAGCCAGCTCCTACTCTGAGTCAGTCCCACAACCAAAGATGCAAATGTCAATGGTGAAGGTGACTTGTGTCCATTTTTCTCACTTCACGTTCTTTGCCCATCCCTGGGGTAGTGCCGTGGCAGGTTGTGGGGGAAGCCCAGGAACAGCAATGCTCACAGCTGTCCATGAGCTCTCAGGGCTTTTAAGGAAATGTGTCACAGGTCTGAACACCCCAGGAAAGTTATCCCAGTGACCCTGAGGGGTCTCCTTGCATCTCTGCTTGTGGCGTGCAGAAACAGCAAGTTCTGCCGTGAGCAAGAACTTGAGCCCCAGCAGCAGCGTGGGGGGTCATCCTCAAACCAGAGGAGCAATGGGAACAAACTGGAGCTGGGAAAAAACCAAGAGTGAATTTACTCATTTTCTAAGCATGGGCACAAAGCTTTGGTCCCAGAACTTTTCAAAGAACATGACCTGGTGAGTGATAGGACATTGTGCTAAGCCTGTGCATGCTGTGGGCCAGCAGGTAAATGTCAGAAAGGTGGATGACAGGGCAGAGCTGGCAAACTGCCAAAAAATGATGAGCTTCTTCAAAAGCTTTCTTGACTTTCTCAGTTTGTAATCTAAATTCAAGAGGGAATAGGGGTTTAGGGCTTGAGCAGTTGTTTGCCTGTGAGGGAGAAATAGAAACATTGAAACAGCTGAGCAGTGGACCCCAGCAGTCTTCATAGGTGGAGGTTTCCAAGCCCTGAGTAACTCAGTCTGAGCTCAGGGCTCATGCTGCTTTGGGCAGATGGCTGGACTAGAGATCTGCTGAGATTTTCTCCAGCCTGAGGCATCCTGTGCTTGTAGGATGGCGTCCAAGGCAGGTGTGGGACACTCAGGGCTTGGGGGCCCAACATTGCTCCAGTCTGTGCAACAGTTCAGAGGAGGAGGATGAAGAGATGCTCCGCAGTGGAACATGCACTCCTCGAATGGACCACTGCCATGGAAGGCACTGCCTGTGGAAGACTCATCCATGACAGAGCAGGTACATCCCTCCTGCCTGCAGCTGTTGCTTCCTCAAGGGGACTGAGTGTCACCTGCAGTGACAACAGGGAGGAGGAGAGGTGCTGAAAGTGAGCCTGGCAAAGGGGAGGGGAGGTACCTTTACCAGGTGTGAAAATGCTTGGGGGGTTTGTTTTTTCCAAAACTTGAATCAAATACTTACATTAAATTAATTGACAATAAATTAATTTATATTCCCCAAGGCAAGCCTGTTCTGGCCATGGCAGCAGTCACCAAGTGACCTCCCCCTTCTTTATCTCAATCCAGAGGAGAGTGATGGGGGGCTGGGGACAGACAGAGAGGCAGCTGGACAGGTTCAGGCTGGGTCAGTGGGAGAATGAGGATCTCACCTGGGTGTCTCATGGCCAGGAACCTGCTCCCCCTCCAGTGAGCTTGACAGGGTGGCCCCATGACACATCAAGTCAGGAACCCCATTAGGCTGTCAGTCCCTCACACTGCTGGCTGAGTGGCATCTGGTTTCCTCCAGTGTCAAACACAATCCACAGTATCATTATTTTTCATGCTAATAATTAGTTTTAAGCCAAGGCTTTGCTCCAGCTAATGAAAAGGTGAGCTGGGGGTCACCCACATCCCAGAACACAACAGCCAGTCTGGGCAAAAAAGTAGACATTAGAAGTAGGATTCCTGCATGAATGACTGCAGGACAGTGGGAAACCTCTTGAGCAAAGCTGGTGGGTAGGAGACCATGAAGCACTCACAAAGGGAATAGCTACAGGTGGTGTTACAGGTGGGTTGTTCCCCAGCAGGATGTAGAACCTGGGAGGCTCAAGGTGATGCTCTTCCCAGGGGCTGCAGCAAAGCAACTGCTCCAGTGAGGAAGAGGAGGCTTCACAGGATCTGAACTATCCTTGATGGGATAGGAAGCATGGTGGGAAGGTCTCCTACCATGGCTTTGACCCCTCTACTAGTTATCAGCATCTTCAGATGCTGGATCATCCCTTGGCTTGGTGTGACGAGGCTCTGAGGTTCCTGTTCCTGGGAGAAGGGCTCTCATCCTGTGGGATCAAAGGATCAGGTTGAATATATTACCAGAATTGTGGGGAGCAAAGTGTGAAAGTTTATGATTTCATTTATGGCATCATTCTGGCCTCTGCTGCCAGGTTTCACCCTTCCTGGGGACATCCCCAGAGCCATGCAGATATTCCAAGGAAAGGCTGACACAGTAGCAATTGCTCAGCTGGGAGGAGAGAAGGCTCAGGAGAGACTTTAGAGCCCCTGCCAGTGCCTAAAGGGGCTCCAGGAGAGCTGGAGAGGGACTTGGGACAAGGGCAAGGAGTGAAGCCCTGGCACAGGGTGCCCAAAGCAGCTGTGGCTACCCCATCCCTGGAAGTGCCCAAGGTCAGGTTGGACAGGGCTGGGATAGTGGAAGGTGTCCCTGCCCCTGCAATATGGCTACAAGACAATCTTCAACGTCCCTTCTAACCCAACCCATTCTATGATCCCATGACCCCAAGGAGGGGCTGGCAGCCATGGAGTGCATCTGTGAGCAGCACTTTCAGCAGGTATAGAACCAGAGTCTGCTCATGGGACTGTTCCATCACTCACTTCAGCCAGGTCGCAGCTCCCTTCTCCAGCCATCCTGCACAACAAAGGGCCTCAGGGCTGTACCTCTGCCCCTGTGCATGTTTAACTACATGCACGAGGTGAGGGTGCACCAAGTCATCATCACAAAGCAGCCTCCTAATCAGACTGTTCGATGCCAAGGCCAATGAGCCTGTAGTTAACCCTGAGGTGCCACAAGGCTGGGACTCTGACTGAGCCAGAAATCCTACCACTGCCAGGACAAGATTTTGCTGCTAATATTCCCAGCAAAGAGGGTCATGAATATGCTCCAGTGGTGAGTGGTGTGATCAGCTCACCCAACTGTGCTGTTTCATCATATCAGGGTCTCCTTCAGTGAGCAGAGGCTGCAGGGACTGAATCCAACCCCTCTGAGCTGTTGAGAGCCAGGAGCTCCCCTTCACCCTGCCCCAAGGTGCTCCCACTTCCCCTTCTCCCTGCACAGGCCCTGGGGGGGAGGGTCTGCCTTCCTACCTCCACAGAAGAGTCTGTGCAAAGAGCCAGTTTTATTCACAGGGGCACATCAGATACCAAGAAAACACAAAACATACAGGAACTATACAGGGAGGCTCTGCTTTTCACACACACCATCACTATTAACAATATTACAGAAAGAATAAATAAAAGTGATGTTGCTATAGAAACCCACAAGGACGATGCTCTCCTCTGTTCACCACACACAGCCGACCTTGTAGACCTCATCCTCCCCAGCTGCACCTCTTCAGTTTGAAAAGTACTTCTCCAGCACCTTCGTTAAAAGCCCTGTCTCCTACAAAATAAGACACAACGTGAGACACGGGGTCATGAACACAACCACCACCATCACCACCCATGCTGGGTACCACGGGGCAGATCAGACAAACATCCCATGCTGGAAGCATGATGGCACTTTCAGGGGTGGCTTGGGACAGCACATGAGAAGGACACAGCCAGAAGCCTCCCATCTGTGCTCCAACAGCTGAACCACGGCTGTCAGATGTCAGAGGGAAACTTCATCCCAGTGAGGCAGCAGCCACTGGGCTCAGTTCAAGGGGAGAGCCTCATTCAGCAGAGAATGTGAGAAGTCAAAAAGAGACAGAAAATACAGCAGTGACGAGTCACACAGGGGTCTGTGGGATTGGCACTGCCTACAGGTCCCAGAGCTACGCAGGGTAGCACCTTCCTTCAGGCAGTAGGGCTCTCCCCATACCCCTGGAGCTGTTCCATTCCATGCACATGGTCTCTGTGTCCTGGGGAATCAATGCCACACGCCCAAGGAGATGACAAAGGATGGGAAGGATCCTCCTCTGCCAGCCCAATCCTTGTCACACACAGCAACATGGCAGCACTGTGAAGCCCCGGCATGCTGAGAGCCAAACCCTGTCTGCCACACATGGCTGGAAAGTTGAGGTGGAAGCGACAGATCCTGAGCAGGGCATGGACAGGGAGTTCCACAGGGCACAGCTATGAAAAAGCCTGTGAGGAAGGTGGGAATACAGCACACAGGTCAGTTCAGGCAGGGTGCTGACACCCAGCATCTAACAACAGTCACACTGAGGGGGAAAGCTGTCAGGGTGGCCGGAGTTTGGACTGGCACTGTGACAACCACAAGAGCAAGAAAAAGTAAGGTCACACAGAACAGTATAACCTGGGTAGCACTCAGAGGCACTGGGGAGAAGCAATTCTGTAATATCCACAACAGCACAGAGGTGAGGATGCCCTGGGGATGGGTGGGAGAAAGGAGCAGGAGGGCAGGAGTTGGAGAAGTGCGGTGCTCAGTGGTGCCCAAGGAGCAAAACCAGAAACAGCATCCAGCAAGGTGACCAAGGGGACCATGGCTTCAGGCTTTGGGAAGAGAAAGTGAGGGGCAGGAGCCAGCTGAACATCAAGCGGCTCAGCTACGATGCCACACGTGGGCAGGGCATCCTACCTTCCCCCAGAGAGGCACCGAGGCAGGCACTGGCCAGCACCTGCATGGCCACAGATAAATTGCCCTCCAGCAGCAGAGCTTTGGTGCCCAGTGCCACACCTGGCCAGTACTCACCCCTGAGCACTGGGAATGAGCACTGGCAGAGCTGGCAGGGCTCAGGGACTCAGCTGGAACCTGTGGCACAGCACCAGTGCTCAGGGCAGCCTCTGCACAGGCACATCTGCAACATGAGCAGTGACCTATGCAGGGGAGAGCCCCAGGGAGCACCTTTACCAAATTCACACCACGTACTCAGAAACAAGGCAGGTCAGCACATCTACCAGCTCTCCCATCCTCTCAACAAGTGTCCTCCTGCTCAAAGATTCCTTGGGGAGGATGGGGAAGGGTCCAGAACCTCCACAGCCCTCATCTTCTTTCCATTTGCATCTGAGAAGCAAACACTGCAGCAGCCCAGCACAGCACACTACACAGGGAGTGGGGTGGGCTGATGCCTTCAGCCATGCCCAGCTGGATCTTCACTGTGAAAAGCCCTCTACCCAATGGGAATGGCTCTCTAGGAAGCCTCAGTTTACCTTAATTTGCTGAAAGTGAGTCAAAAAGGTGCTTGAACAGTCAGTGGCACTCAGGCTCCCAACTCGGCAAACTCTGCTCCATCTGTGCCTTCCCAAAAAAAGCAAAGAGGAACAAGCCCTGCCTAACCCTGCATAGCAGAAATAGCTTTACCTGTGTGCAGTGCTACTAGACAGCTCCTCAGGCTTCTGGCTCAGTGAGACAGCACAGGCGGGACTGACCTAAGAGGATTTCATCCTTTTTAGACTCCCAGTTACTTCCTGCAGTGAGTGGAAAGGTGAGGCACCAGGGAAATGTGCAGGAGGCAACAAACAAGCAGAGCCACACAAACTAATTCCATCTGTGGACACAGCAATTCCATCCCTGGACTGAGCAATTCCATCTCCACATCCTGCCTGAGGATCTGTGTCTGTGCATTGCTCCCAGGGGCAGGTTTTCCATGAGGAGCTGAGTGAGCGCCAAGGTTTTTAGCCACAGTGAGGAGGCTGAGGATCTGCCGATAAACAGACCAGTGGAGCTCTTGCCCTCTCCCTGCTCCCCAAAACCCGCTCTGCAGCAGCAGGACCAATGCACACCTCCCTTCGGCAAGGCTTTGTGCCCTCAGCACTGAGGGATCCCAACCACTGTAACACAGAGCCAAAGCTCTTTGCTTGACAGATGCTTTCCCTTCACATACTGTGTCCCTCTTGGTCTCTCTCTACAGAAATAAGAGGGAGAAAGCATTTCCCTGTCCTTGGAAAAGGGGACACCATCCTCTTCTGCATCTGGCTGAGGAAGACCTAGATGCTTATTAACAACCCCTGGAGATCACCACTGTCACAGCTCCATCACAGTGTTACTTGCTCATCCTCACACCCTTCCCAACTACTTGGGATTATTTGTCACTGCCCAGCTAGACACATGCCTCAGGACACTTCTCTGTCCCTTTATGGTTGGTCTTAAGAAGCGGTTTATGGAGGGTTAAAAGGAGGGTAAAGGGGGGAGTGCACCTCTAGCAGCTGTGCAGGTGCTCCCATCTCCAGCACAGCTCCTCCACCTTCCTGCTCTGAGCATCTCCCTCCATCTAAGTCAATATTCACCTGGTCAGTGAGGTCATACTTCCCTTGGTTCTCATCCAATAGTCTTTCTTGCAAGAGGATTTTCAGGAGCTCCCGGGTCAGCAGTTCCATCATGTCCTCCAGCAAGGCTCGTAGAGAGGGACCGAAGACCACTGGCACTGCAGGCTCCTCCGGAGTCTCCAGGTGTGGGGAGCCTGTGACGCTCTTCTTCCCCATGAAGTGACCTGCAACACCACACATGGTGTGTCTGGGGGGACGCAGGGCTGTGGCTGAGCTGTCACCGGCCACCCTGCACCGGCACAAACCAGCAAGAAGCACCGAGTGACCTAATGCCCAAACCAGCTGAGTCAAGGGAAATGCAGAAATCCCAGGTCCTCACTCCGCATGGGATCTCTGGGAAACTTCCCTCTCTGTTCCTGCAGACAGGATCTTCGGGGTTACAGAGATGCCATCCAGGGATGCTGAACCTGATACCCAGGGATGCCAGACTGGTCAGTCTGCTGGGGATGTTGGACCTAACACCCGGGGATGCTGCACTCGTCAGTCGCCTGAGGATGCTGGACTTGCCACCCGGGGATGCAGGTGGAGGTGGCTTCATGCCTGCCCTGGTCTCCCCCTGCCCACCGTGGTCCTGCCAGCATTCCCCTCCCCTCGTGGAGGACAGGACAGTGCAGGAGGTCGCCGTGCCCCGCACATGCCGCGTGTCCCTGTGTTCCCCCGCCCGGTACCTGTGGCCCAGAGGTTGCCGCGGGGGTTGACTTTGATCTTGGCGGCCTGGCTGCGGTGCTCGGCGAAGTCGAGGTGGACGGCAGGTCCCAGCGCGGCTCCGCAGAGCAGCAGCAGCAGGCAGCGCAGCGCCATCGCCGCCGCGGGACTCACACCCGCCGCCGTCGCCGCCCGGTTATACCCGCGGGGGCGGGACCTCGTTACACCCCGCCCGGCCCCGCCCCGGGCTGGCACACCCCGACCTCCGCTTGTGCCCGTCGTGTGCCGTCCTAGCGCTCGGGCGGCACGGGACGCGTGACAGAGCCACCACCGAGTCTGACCCCCATTCCCACATCTCTCCGTCATGGCCTGTCCATGCTTCCACCTTTTCTTTGCTGCCTTTTTGCACTGGAGCTCAGCCATGAGCTTCATTTCCAGTTCAGCTCAAACCCATCTCCCAATACGTGTACCTGCGCACCTGATTATCGGGATGGATAATCCGAGGATCCTGTCCTTAAGGACCCGCCAGCTCTGCCCAGCTCTTTCACTTTCCAGAGGAGCCTCCCAGAGGATCCCACTTACTGCAGAGCGTGAACACCAGAGCCTGTGTATCACTTCTCACCTTTTCCACTCCCTTTGAGATTTTGCAGACCGCTGTTTCCTCATTACTTACACCCAAACCTTCCATGGATTATCATGTTCCCCATGAGATCCTCCTTTTCCATTAAAGGGATGGAGCTGTGCCCAGCCATGCCAGGGACGCAGATAGTGGGGGCCTGGGACACAGACTGTGTGTGCCCAGGGCTCAAGTGAAGTGAATTCCAGGTAAAACTGGAAGCATTTGATCAGAGGGCTCCAAGACACAGGTTCTGCTCTGTTTCTTCTTGTCCCTTGCCTGCAGCCAACAGGGGATATGCAACCTCCAGGTTCCATATTTACACAGGGATACTCTCAGAGTCTGGACCACAGCAGGCTGGGGTGAGGTCTGGTGGGGGTATCCAGGGTCAGACACAGTCCTGGGAGGTCCATAGTGATGAGGAGGGCCTGAGGCCAGGTCAAGCCAGTCACTCACTCAGGCACTGCTGAGCTCCCACAACACAGATCAGTGACAGACTACAGGTCCAGGGCTGAGCTCAAGTGGTTCCTGGGTCCATGTGGATAGAGGAAATTCGCAGATGAGACATGAAAGTCAAATTAGTGTCCTAAAGACCCTGACAGCTTCTGCTGGACTCACAGTTCCACAACTTCGCAAGGAGCTGCTGATCAGTGGGGATGAGGTGACCCAGTTCTGGGAAGTGGCAGAGGGAATTCTTTAGCAATGCCCTCCTCAGCGTGTGCTACTGTTCAGGAGAACAGGGCTGGAGGTGACACATTCCCTTCAGCAGCAGGGGGTCAGAGTTCAGACTGCAAGCTCAGCTCTAAGCTTATGAGAAGAAAAAAGAAAAACCCAAAGTGTTCTTGTGTTACCAGGCATCCTCCCAAACTGTGTGAATGTCCCCTTGGGTGGCCAGGTCAGCATAGGCTCCCTTACTGTTCCAGACATGTGCCACTGTGATGGACAGGGCCTTCTCCTCCCTCACCCATCAGGTGTGACACCTCTGCCAGCCGTGTGTCCAGGTGTGCTGAAGGTCTGGATCAAAAGGGGGATCTCACTCCGCTCTCTCACCACACTCCTTCCCTGCGTTCAGCAGGAGAATGGCTGAGCAGGCAGTGCTGGGCTTGCCACTCGAGGATGTGACCCTTTAGGGGGCCACAGGGTGCTCACCCCAGATGTGGCATTTGCAGCACCACAGCCCCAGCTCTCACATTCACATCATGGCAGCCTCATCTCCCCCATCGAGTCAGCAGAGAGAGGAGACCTGAGGCCCCACTGGTCCCAGTGGTGCTGGTGGCTTGGACCATCACTTGGGCTCTGGTGTCCCCTGCCAGCGCCCACATGCCAGTGCTGCACCTGGACAGACAGAAACACCCCTGGTCCTTCTCTATTTCCTCTCTCAGCCTGAGTCCCCCCCAGTGTCCTGCACTGCCATTGCACTGACAAAACACAGCTTGAAATGGATGGACATTATCCCAAGCCTTTTCTTTAAAAGTTTTAAATTCACTCATGGTGGCCAAAGTGATGGAAATCTGGGGTGTCTGGAGAAGGCATGGGATATAGGAAGGGCAGGAGGAGGATGTGAGGTCCAGAGAAGGTGCAGGATGTGAAGGAAGCTCCTGGTGCAGCTCAGCACTGGCGCAGCTGAGTCTGGCTTCTCCTTACCCTGGGGAAGGGGTGTTTTTTGGGAAGCTGAGCAGCAATCCTCCACTGTGGGGAAAAGCAAGCTGAAGGGTTACCTGTAGGATTAGGGAGGATGAAGCCAGGGATAAAGTGATCCCAATTACAGAGGGCAGAGGAAAGAGCCCCGGGCAATTATGCCACCAACTGAAGTGTGACGGGGTAAGTCCCACTCCTTCAGTGCTCCTCACAGGCAGCCCCAGGGACAGGGGATGAGCGAGTGGGAAGCTGCAGGGTTTCAAACAGGATGAAGCCTTTTGCACTGCTCTAATTAAATGCACAACCAAATGGACCCAGATCTTCCTTCTTTTTCAGCTGGTGTTACCTTAGCCAAAGTGGGAGCAGAGGCGCAGGATTTTCCATCCCAGTGGCACTGCTAAGCAAGCTTGGGAAAGGCTGTGAAAAGGAAATCAGGGAATTCCTGCCCTTTTGCAGTGTCACCATAAACCCTCAGAAACGGAGGGGACATCAGATTAATTGCTGAGTACTGAGGCTTGACAACATGATGTCTGTGTGGGAGATGTGAGCCCATAACCCTGATTTCAAGCCTGCAAAGAGCAATGGAACAGCTACTCAGAGACGTGTTGGAGGCTGGACGTGGGAGCACAATTCAGGGCAGCTGGTGGGGCTTTACTGGAAAACAACTGGTGAAAGGACCCCGAGCTCTGCACTCACTGAGCAGCAGCAGCACCAGTGCTGTGGATCCAGGCAGGGCTCCAGGAACAGCAATTCCTTCCTCCACAGCAGCCTCGGTAAATTCCAGCCTCAGACACCAACAGAGAGACCAGATTTTCTCTGGATTTTCCAGTCTTCACAAAGAAGTTGTTCCTAATTTTCAGGAAAATAACTGCCACCTAGGACCTGCTTGGGAAGGGCACCAGGACCTGAGCTCTAGACCTTGGTCACCAGCCTGGTGGGATTTGTGGTAGATTTTCTGCCTCTGCCTTTGTCCTGCTTTGGTGGGTCAGAGCAAGACACCCAGCCTGGAGCCTGCTGGGACTTGCAGCATTCCAGGTAGGAATTGACACTGCAATGCTTCTCCACCACTTGCTCTCTCCAGCTCAGCAGAGATTCACTTTCCCAATGGCTACCAGCCTCCACGGGAATCTTCCCAGCTTACATATCAAAAAAAGCTGTAGACATTCTACTTTATAAATCAATTTTGCTGGCAGAGGTCAGCATACTGACTTCCACAGGTGATGCAGGAGATGGAACTATCGGCAGCCCCAGAGGTGACTCCTTCGAAAATGGCAGGCTGCTGATAGTTATGTCCTCAAGGCAGAGGAGTCAGCACAGAGCTACCCCTTCCCTCTCCGTGGGATTTACCCTCCGGGGCTGGGTGAGAGCAGCCCTGCACAGCCCCACACCCTCCAGGAATGCCCCTTCCCACCCAAAACACCTCGAAGGTCCAGGGATCTTCAGGTTCCCCTGAAGATCCTTGCAGATGCCTGCAGCCGGAGGGAGCAGGGGTTGTTTTGCTCTGTTTTCCCCCAGCAATTGACACACACCATTTCCTCTGGATGGCTGCTGACCACAGAACTGACATTTTCACAGCACAGTCTGTAACAACCCCGACGTTTTAGATAGTAACATTTAACTTGGAACCCATTGTTTTACAAATAGAGTTAAAATTGGTTTTCCTCCCTGTGCACTGTTTTGTATTTATGTACATTTAAGTTTCATCTTTTTTATTACCCAGTCTCTTCCCTCTTCCCTTCTCCCTTTTGTTCTTCACATTTTAGTAAAGAATTTCCCCTGTTAGGATCTCACCACCTGTTCCAGGGCTGCCTCCTTCCTTCAGGAGCCTTTGCTGAGGGACCTTGCCAAATACCTTTGAGAATCCAGGTGGATGACCCCTGTGGGTTCACCTTGCCCATAAGCCTCCAAACTCCTTCAACAGATTCCAAGCCTACTCTTAGGGTGTCCTGTTCCTTATCAAACTCCTGTCCAAGTAGGGATAAGATGAGCAAAAACAGACCTGTGAAACAGGCAATAGTAGCAAATCCTCTAAATGCACCCAAAGATGAAGCAGGATTTCACCAGGTAAAGAAAGGAAACCACAACTAAGCAAAATAAATGGATGTAAAAACTGCACAGCCAAGAGGGCCTCGCTAACAAATGTAACAGATCAACCTCAAAACAACCTGGTTCAAGGGCTTTAAAGCAAGGTCCATTTTGTTTTTTCTCTGCTTTGCATCCAGGTCCGGAGTTCTCAGCACAAGAAAGACATGGACCAGTTGGTGCATGTCCAGACATGGCCACAGAGATGCTCTGAGGGCCAGAGCCCCTCTGCTCTGGAACCAGGCTGGGAGAGCTGGGGGTGTTCACCTGGAGAAGAGAAGGATGAAGGACCCAGGGATACCTTAGAGCTTCTGCCAGTGCCTAAAGGGGCTCCAGGGGAGCTGGAGAGGGACTTGGGACAAGGGCCTGGAGTGACAAGACAAGAGGAATGGCTTCCCACTCCCAGAGGGCAGGGTTAGATGGGATATTGGGAAGGAATTCCTCCCTGTGAGAGTGGTGAGGCCCTGGCACAGGTTTCTCAGAGAAGCTGTGGCTGCTCCATCCCAGGAAGTGTTCCAGGCCAGGTTGGACATGGCTTGGAGCAACGTGGGATAGTGGAAGGTGTCCCTGCCCAGAGCAGGGAGTGGGACTGGTTGGGCTTTAAGGTCCCTTCCAGCCCAAATCATTCTGAGATTCCATGCTTTAGTACCTTTGGCATTGACTCTGCATCCCCCAGAGAGGTGGCCAGGCTGGCAAGGGAGAGACTCCATGCTGTGGAGTTCAGGCTTCCCAGGCCCTGCAAATATCCACCTGGGCAGGCAAATACGTGCTCAAAACTGATGGCTCTAATAAAAAACAAAGAGCAAAGGCCTCGAATGCCCCTATTTGTCTCCTTCACAGAGCTCCTGGTGTCAATAAAACTCTTAGCAGCAGTTAAGTTGCTTCAGCCTCTTCTTCACCACTTTTCCAAAGCCAGGTCCTGCCACATGCCTGAAGGGTCTAGTCTGATGCATTTTTCTCATTTACGAAGATTAAATCCCTCTGTTACATCCACTCGTCCACAGGCAATAGCTGTTGTTTATAAAAGATAAAATTTGAAATCTTGCACATCTTGTTTTCAACTCTTTCAATTTTCATTTAAGCTGTAAATGAGTTGTGGTTTTCCCTGTGGTCTCCCTTTCACTCCATGCCTGCTGGATGTATACAAATAACTGCTCTGCAAGAAGACTTAGGGAAGAAAATCGTATTTTCTTGCAGGCAAATCCAGACCCAGCTCAGAAGTGTCCCAGCCAGAATTATACAGCAGAAATCCGACATCCCAGTTTGAGTGAATCAAGGCTCAGAGAAGTTAATTTCCTCCACATTATTTTTCCTTCAGATCTGTTTCTATGGAGAAAGAGGAAGTTGGAAAACAAAGGTGATACCAAAATGTTCAGCAGAGAGAGATGCAGGAATTTTTGAATTATTAAACAGAAGGAGCAAACATAGTCAAAAGATAAGGAACGGAGCAGAAGGAGCAAGAGACTGAGAGCATCTGCTCCATCCTGGAACACAGATGTTCTGAAAGGGTGATTCTGTGTTCTGAATCACAGAGGCTGGATTTCTAGTCCATCCCTATTTCAACTGTTCTTCTCTGTGAAGACGTTTATTTCCCCCCAAGGTTTAGGGAACCCTGCTAGATCAGGCATTCACAGGACCTGCTAGAACTGAACAAGTGTATGAATTTCCCCATAAGCTGGAGCAGGTTTAACACACAACGTGTTCAACCAGCAGGCCAGCACATAGAAACAGGTCGTGCTCCATGGGGAAGCAGGACTGCGTGTGAGGGAGCTGGTGGGTTTTTACAATTGAGGGATAAGCAGGGATAAGCAGACTTGAAGATGGGCTCTCACAGCTGGGCAGACTAGGAACCTGCAGCAAAGCCACCCAATTAGGGCAAAATAGAGCCACCAAGGCAGATTTCTCAGGAAAGCCCCTGTGCCCCGTCTGAATTCAACATGCTTGGGCCGGTGGATTTACCCCTGTAGAGACCTGTGGCTCCTGACAGGTCAGAATCTGGGTGCAGTTGACAAAGGTACAGAAGTGTTAAGAGGTTGGGGAGCAGTAAAAGGGGCAGGAGGCTGTTCAACTGGCTCAAAGTGTGGGTGCTGTTTCTCTCCTCCCAGTGATGAGAGGGTCAGATCAGTCACCCACCACACATCAACTCCCACTCTGAGCTGCTGACACTGTGGGAACAGCACAGGTTGGGCTCTCCTGGCATCACCCCAGTGCATCTTCCTGGAGGATGGAACCAGGACATTCCTCATCTGATTCAGCCACTGAGTCACTGGCACTGTGTGGCTCATACAAACAGCTGCTTTGCACTGCCCCTGCTCTGGCACAGGAGCTGTCCCCAAGGTACGTGCTCTAAGCACCTCTCCTCTCTTCCTTCTCTCCTCCTCTGTCTCCTCTCCTTCTCCTGGCCAGCTTTTGGGACATCCTGGGAGCTGCACACTGGGTTTGCATTGTGCACTTCTCCAGCAGAGTGTGGTCTTCAAACCATGGACCAGGTTTCATCTTGAAGAAGCTCCTTGGAAAAAAATACAGTTGACTTGTTCTGATTTTAAGGGCATGAAAATCACCATGAAATTACCCAATCTCATTAAAGACAGCATGGAACTGACCATCTGACAAACCTGAGCCCTGTGGACCCCTGCAAAGCAATAAGCAGCGACAGATCTGGATGAACCACCGTGATGCTCATTGCTGTTTAACCAACAACCGCGCATTCAAGCATCATAAATACACAAAACCAGCCTCTGTCTCATGGAGCTCCAGCTTGCAGCACGTCACCCCTCACAGCTCACTTCCCGACCATCACACTCTTGCTTATGCATTTAGCTTTGATACAAAATAAAATCACCCACTAGAATTCCAGCAGCGATCAGACACAGCCCAGCCCGGCTTTGCTCCATGAAACAGCTCCTGCCTGTGAAGGAACCTGTGCCCTGAACTGCGGATGTGACTGAACAGTAATTAAGGGCTGGAATTGCTACCAGAAAACCTGCCGTTTGGCTGTAACCACAACAGAGACAGGAGCAATCAGCCCTGGCAGATTTTTTTCCTGCATTTTTTTTCTCCGTTATAAACCAGACCTTTCAACACCCACATACTTTACAAACAAATCCCATTCCTGTGGTGATACAAAGATCTCCATCCATTTCCAAAGCCTCCAGTGTCACTGGCTTTGCTGGAGCTGCCCAGACAGTTTCACCTTTAAAAAAAAAGTAGCATAAAACTGAAATAAAACATAAACACATCAAGTTCTACCATCAACCATCCTGGCTCTGTGGGAGCTCAGCAGTGCTCCCAAACACCTCAGCATCAGCACCCAACCAGTCAGAGATCCTGCTCACTCTGTGGCTTTTCTGCTTAGCAAAGCAGAATAAATCTGGTGGGGATGGAGCCAGCAACAACTCTGTGTCATCCTGCCCCCACATCCCCAGTTTCCAGCCTGTGCAGGCTCATGCCCGGCACTCCCTCATCCCACTGGGGTAGGAAAGGTGCTGCTGGAATGCAGGAGGCAATGTGGGAGGTGGCACAGGAGGTGGTGGGTGTTGGAGTTGTGAGGGGGTTGACTGCTCGTTTATTCTTGCCCTAATTAGAGTCAACTCCTCCCTTCACGACTGCAGGTAACAGAACTGCATTCTCAGCTGCACAGTGCTGAAAACATGCAGAACAGGGGCTGCAGAGATGAATTCCCAAATGCCACATGGCAGCCCCTGGTTTAGGGCAATTGTTCCTGTTCTTCAAGCACCTGCAGACCCTGGAGAGGAGCCCCCAAAGCTGGGCTGCATCAGGCTCCAGTTACCCCTCACCCCAATCACCCTGCATTTTTTAAGCACTTTCTGTTCAATTCCTTCACACAGCACCAGGCAAGGGCATGGCACGGCACATCCTCCTGCAAGAGCTCATGTTGGCCCTGTGTCCCCTAGCCCAGGGACTCCTGACACCAGCTGCCACCCTCTGGACATGTCATCCTGCCAAAGAACTGCAGTCTCAGCAGTTTGAGAGCTAATCCTTGCTCTATAATCCTTTGTGGTTTAGCCTTTTTTTTGTTAAATTAATTCAGTGACAGGAACACAACTGCTTTTGCATGCTCAGAATTTTGGAGGTGTGAAAGGGAGAGGACTTGGAGAGCATCAGCAGCAACACTCCCAGCGAGTGCTCATGGGGAGATGTTGATTAGCAGCTTTCAGACGAGCTCAACTCAGCCCTTTGTGTAAGCCCACAAAAGCTGCTTAGGTTCAAGGCAAAGCAGGAAAAGACTCAGGCTCCACACGAGCCGCAAAGGCGGAAATGCTGCTCCAACCCTCAGGAAGGTGCTCTACAGTGATAGCAGCTGTCAAAGATTCTGTTTTCTCACTGTTGCCTGGGTTTGACTTTTGACAGAACATCCCAAGAATCTTCTTATCTCAAGAATTACAGAGAAATTTTATCTACATTCTCCTCTCAAGGGCTCTAACACTGGGAGCAAGAAATACAGATTTTATTACCATTTTTATTATGAAGTTATGATTACTCAGAGTCACAGGTCCCAGGCTCAGTGCTGGGGGCTGGACCTGTTCATAGACTCTTTGCAGTGCCCTACATGTGATGTTTGCTTTATCCTACAGGGATTTTCTCCTATAGGGAGAAAAGCACCTCGCAACATCAAAACCAGCAAAATGGCACAATTCACCTCCAGAGATGAGAGAGGCCTGACAAACCCAATGAGGGACATATGCAAGAAACTGCAAACAGCCATAAACACCCCGCTGGGTTTTGTCCTTAGTTTTCCTGACTGCTTTTGCTTTTTACAAGCTGTGTGCGTGGCTGCAGTGACCATCTGCAATGATTCCTGTTGCTCTGGAATCCTGGAGCAGTCATGGAGAAGAGCTGATAAAATGCAGCATCACTGCCTTGCACCTCCTTCCCTGGGCTCTCTCTGACACCTCCACCAGCAGGATCACTAGCCTGAATGAGAAGCTCAGAAAAAACAGCTGCTGCATGTGGTGACAAGTGGGTTTTTTATTTCAGACCTCAGGGCAGCCTGTAGCTCTCAGGTGAGCTGTGAGACGTAGCCACCTGGAGACCTGAAACCCTTTTCCAAAATCCAGCAATTTTTAGGATTGCATGCTGCTAAATCATCCCTGCCGAAGAGCTGTGGGTATTTCCTATCTCAACCCTTCTGTTACCTAGTGCCACACTGCACAAAGTAATTCTTTGCCATCTCCTGCCCCAAACACCTTGCAGTCTTTAAGCAGATTATTTCAGTGTAATTTACAGAAACACAGAAATATTAAACGTTCTACAGCTCAAGACAGATTACTCTCCAAAAAGAGATGAGAGCAGCAGCTGCTACTGCTCTGTGAAGAGAGGACAAGTTAGATGGTGGCTCTAGGAGTGAGTGTGCAACAGCAAAGCCCAGGTATCCCCCAGAACCTGGGCAAGGAGGCTGCTCTCCTCAGGGCAATAACAAAGAACCTTGCAAGAGGCAAAATCTTTATTCCAGTTTTGAATTGGAAAAGAACCATCACAGCCACAGCTCACCATTGGACAGTTCAGTCAGCACAGGGAGGGGGCACCTGGCCCGGCCAGGCACAGACTCAGGACACGGTCCCAGAGGCACTTGGAGAAGAAGCTCAGCTTCAAAGTATAAGCACTAAACAGTTTGGCTCAAATTTTTAATATAAAAATTCACTAAAAAGGCTAAAATGTGACAAACCATTGGAAATACTGTGACAAACATTCGCCCTCACGCAGTAAAAACCAAAACAAACCCAAACTGGCAAGAAGCTTTGAAATGCATGTTTTCTTCTTTCTCCTGGCACATTGGACCATCAGCTACTTAAATTGTTCGTCTAGAAAAAATCCATGGCACCTTCACCTCGTAGTTCAGTGCAAGGGACTACTCTCGATGGACCAGCACAAATAAACCCAGTAAAAAGAGGACTGCATACTGGAAGAGAGAGAAGAGGAGACATAGCAGTGCACACTCACATCTACAGCAGCAAACATGCAGGGCACAGGGTTCTGCCTGTGTTCTCATGAAGGAATTTTAGCTGGGGTGGTAAAAGCAGGCAGGAAATGGAAGAGCTCTTACCTTAAATTTTGGATAATCGTTCATTAAGATAGTCACTATTCCAATATAGGGCACAAATCTACAAGAATAAAGGTTTTCTTAAAACAAACACTATTCCAGAGTGCAGAGGGAGAGTCACTCAAGCATCCTGAGGGCTGCAGTCAAGAGGCTGGGAACTTCTTCCTCCCGGGCAGGGAGGCTGTGGCTGTGGGGCTGAGTGACAACCAGCCCCAGAGTGTGTTTCAGCCTCTGCCTGGTTCAGATTTCACTTGCCTGCAAATGCTGAGCCTCCCAGGATAAATCTGAAGACAATTCTGATCAAGTCTGAGCCCACGCTACCCTTACACCTGTGTCCATCCAGCATCAATATCTCAGGATGCAGCTCACAACTTGATGCCTTTGCTTAGGTCAAACTAAGAACTGAACTCTCCAGACTCTCAGGCAGGTTACAAAACCCAACAGGGGTAGCTTGACACAAGGGGGGATTTACCAGATGGCTTTGGGGGACAGCAGTGGGGAAAGCCTCATAATTTTCAACTTCACTTACCCTCTCGCTCGTCCTACTACATCCTTCTTCTCCAGCCAGTGCTGCCCCTGTTTGTAGAGTCCTCTGTCATCCACAGCATTGTTGTCTCCCTTTGTCAGAAATTTGATGTCTCCGTTTTGCCTGGTAAAGACAAGACAGCCACATAAGGCAGGACAGAAACTTGTTCAAAGCTTCGAAGTTCTACAACAAGCATGGGGAGACAAACACAAGGGCACTAGAAGCAACCATATCCTACAATTCAAGCAGGATGAAAGAGGGAAATACTGTCAAATGCAGCAGAAAGCAGATGGTTTGGAAAAACTGCCATGGGAAGAATGAATTCTGGCCCCAGCCAAGCTTTCCAGCAGAGCTTCAGTACAGAACCAGCAAGACGAGCTGTTTCTAGTGCAGGTGCAGCTATTGCCTCTTGGCTTTTGACCCATCTTATGTTGATGCTTCTCTTGCTTCACACAAATGTTGGGTTCTGGTCTCCCTACTACCGCACAAAAGGAGAGGTTGGGATTGAAGCACACAGCTCTACTCAGCAGTGGGCAGAAGCAAGCTGAAACTTAGAACTGATTAGGAAACGGGGACAGAAAAAAAACGAATAGTACCATGATGACACTGCATTGAACTCACGATGTGCCTACATCTGGAATGCTCTGGGCAGCGCTGAGCCCCCCAGATCCTTTTCTGCAATGGAGAGAAGAACTGGCAAAGGTTGAGAAATGGTTAACAAGGTCTGGAACCACTTCTATACAAGAAACTAGAGACCAGGACTCTTCAGCCTGGAAAAGAACTGTTAGGAGATATGACAGAGTCCACCACAAATGACAGCAACAGTCAAATAGCTTTTCATTATCTCTTCCAATGCAAGAGCCAGAGGGTACCAAAAGGAGCTCAGAAGTAACAGGTTAAAACCAGGCAGAGAAGGTGCTATGCAGAAATAGCCACAGCACAAACTAAACCACGTTTCTCTGCAAAGGTATTTTGGTTGGCAAAAAATTATATTGGCTCAAAAATTGACCAGACAGTCCAGGTAAAAGAGGAAATTAGGCTATTCATATGGAACTAGGACTTTGTGCTTGAAACTGTAACCTGCAAAAAGCAGGGAAATTATCACTACATATTCTCTCTAGCCTTTAATTCATCCTGAGATGAATTAAGTAGCTTGCCAGAAATGGGATCCTGGAGCAGATGAATCTTTGCTTTGACCAGGAAAAAGCTTTATAGATCCTTTCCCAGCCATTCCCATTCAGATGCTGGACAGCAGCTCATGCCACTACTTAGGGATTGGCCGTCACCTTCCTGTGGCACCTGCAGGCAGCTGCTGAGCAGGAGCATCCTCAGTGCTTGAATCTCAGCTCTCACAGAAATGACAGAATGCAGAACACAAAAGCACACAGTTCTTCGGAGCTCAGGATGTTTTCATCATGCCTGGACACCAAGGTTCCTTGACAAGAGAAGCTTGGAAAGGAAAAAGGGAAAAAACCCACAGCTCTTTCTCCAAAGCACATCTAGCTTGCTGTGTGGGAACAACAAACACTCTGGGAGCTCAGAGACACTGTCTGGGAAAAGACAGGGGTCCCCAAAGGCGCAGATAATGTAGTTTAGCTCTAAAGAGTGAAGGTGTAGGAGTGCAGCATCTTATCGAGCAGAGTCAAGGCTCTGTCACGATGTGGCAAGAGAAGCCCACGGTGTGCTTCTCTACTGTGTGAGGTGACTTAAGTCTGGTCTGGCTGCCCTGCTCCAAAACCACTAAGTACATTTTGACCGCAGACTCTGTGTTAGTAATAAAGAATTAATTCAATTTTGGGCTGAAAGAAAAAGAAAAGGCCAGTGAGTAACAGACATTTTCTCACTGACCCAATACTGATGTGAACTGGGGCCTGAGTTGTCCCAAAATCGTAGAGAACACTGTTTCTGTTTTCCTGCATTTTGACACTCCTGTCAGCTTCTGCAGAGACTTTTCACTTCTGAACTGGCACTAGAAAATTATTCTTTAAGTAGTGAAAGAAGCAACTGAAACCCAAATCCTGCCTTCAGCTCCCAGGTTCAGGTTGCAGTATGGGTTTTTCATTTTATCTATCCCAATAAAAAGATTAGATTTGTGTTTGGTTGCTTCAGAATGGTTTCACCTTTCCAGGTTGGCACTACGGCCCTGTTACATTTAAACAAAAAATAGTGCTGGATACCCTAATATCTCGAGATAGAGCCAGGCAAAAAAAAGAAGGGTGGACAACATCTGGAGAGAAAATGCTGCACAGAACAGGGGAGGAGGAAAACTGCATTTCACTTGAAAGAGTTCCCACATCATCACAAAAAGTGCTCGTGCAACATTAGGGATCTAATTCAGCACGTAAAGTGACATTATTTTTTAAATTAGTGGTATCAAAGAACAGCACTTTGAAAACTTACATTGTTCAAAGTTCTGGATACAGAATAAATCTGAACAACAAAGAATGTGCTGTGCCGACTGGGAGAGGCACCGTTCCCTCAGAGCCAGGATTCCATCTGTGTATTTACGTGCTGGTCACCTTTGAGTTGGACCAGACAACTGGTCTGGATGTTCCACAGGGAAAGGGACCCTCTCCATCCCGTTGACCTCTCCACTACAGGAATCCTCAGATGCCACCTGGTACAGATGCAGCTCACTCCAGAAAACATTTACTCAGCAGAAACAGATGCTGGGACCCCAACCAGCTGCTGCCTCTCAGAGCTGCCTTGAAGAATCAGGGATTCAGTTCAAGATTCAGTTTTCATTCAAACAACTCACATGGTTGGCTCGTATCTCCCCAGACTGGCCTGGAGAGGCCACAGTTCCATCCAGCAAAACAGGAAAGCTCATAACTGCAGTGGAAGCCTTCGTTGGAAAACTAAGTCCTGTTCAGCCACGAAACCAATGCCTGTTCCATTCCTTCAGACACACAACCTGCCCAATGCTGAGAGTGAACAGTACGTGAAGACTCCAAGGATAACAACACAACTTTCTAGAGATGAAAGGCCCTGAGTCTGCATGACAGCAGAGATCAGGACCATAGAGACAAGCTCTAAAATAAAACATGCTACACACAAAATACCCTTCTGCCACAGCTATGCCCCACAAACAAGAGTCACTTCACACACAAATGCAGCCATACTACAGCACACAGCACAGCAGCTTGGGACAGACAGTATGGTACAGGATACAGTAAGTGGTGTCAGCCTTCCAGTGCCTACATGGGCTCCAAGAGAGCTGGAGAGGAACTTCAAACAAGGACCCTAAAGTAACAGGACAAGGGGGAATGGCTTCCTACTGCCATGGTTAGATGGGCTATTAGGATGAAATTCTTCCCTGTGAGGGTTGTGAGATCCTGGCACAGGGTGCCCAGAGAAGCTGTGGCTGCTCCATCCCTGGCAGTGTCCAAGGCCACGTTGGACGGGGCTTGGAGCAACCTGGGACAGTGGAAGGTGTCCCTGCCTATGGCAGGGGGTGGAATGAGACTGGCTTTAAGGTCCCTTCCAACCCTAACAATTCCATGATTCTACAGTTTGGAGTGTCCAGGGCACTGGCACAGACTCCCAGCTTGTGCCTTCTGCTGGATGATCTTTACAAGTAAACCAAGGAGGACAGATTTTGTCTGTCTGAAACTTTTGTGTTACTTGCTACAGCACCTGGATATCTATGATTGACATCCCACTCACTTGTTTACCCAAGGAGATGAAGAATAATACCAGTTAGGGAAATATCAGCAGTAGAACCCCCCAGATTCTTAACATACTTCTCATGGATTTTCAGGACGCGATGGACTATAGGAATTTCCCTTCCTTCTATCCTAAAGACGACTATTTCTCCCACTCTGATTGGATCTTCAATTCGGTTCGTGAGGAACAGGAGGTCTCCTCTGTGGAAAGCAGGCTCCATACTCCCACTGAAAGACAGTAGAGGAACAATTGAACAATATTTAAACACTCAGTAACAGGTTTCGGAGTTTATGGTCCTATAAGAAAAATCTCACAAGAACCCCAGTGAGAAAGAGAAGCTGTGGCTACCCTGTTCCTGGAAGACCAGGCTGAAACCTTGACGAAGAGCTTCTGAGAAAACCACCTTGGAGACTACACAACTGCGTAACCTCTATTGCAATCAGGTTTTCAATCACCATATTGCCAGCACTTTGGATTTGTTGGGAAAAGAGCACTGCCAGTACCTGGTGTTACAAGCACATCCAGAGGGAAAAGTTTTCTTAATAAGCAAAAAGTTGAAGACAAACACTGTCTCAGGATTTCTGAGCTCACCACTGGCAGGGCAATGCTGGCAGCTCTGTATTGCTGGGAAGCTTTTTTTAATTTCATTTATTTTTTGCAGATAGATAGATTATCCTCAGGAACAAAGCACAATGCAAAAACATCAGGCTTTTTCATTCCAGTCTGAAACAGACACAGGGACTTGCCAAAAATTTGTTACTGTGATTCATCGCTTTGCTTAATGATCTCATTTCAGGCACCACGAGTCAAGTTATTTTTCTTCTGTCTTGTAAATGGCAATTATCACCAACTACTTAGTCTTCCTAATCCCACATAAATAATGCAAAACAGAACAATGAACTTCAAGTACTGCATGCATTTGTGTTTCATCTTCACAGAGCACAGCAGCTGCTGTTCAGAACAGCAGATCCCATCTCCGAAGAGGGGAAGTGACCTCACAGCCCCCGTCTTACTCACTGGGAGAAACAGCGGGAAACATCTGCCCTGTGCTTCACATCAGGAGGGAGTTCTGTAAGTGGCACTTGGTCATGGCATCACAGCATTTTCTACATCATGAACACTGACTCAGAAACACACAGAAAAGCCAGTGTGGCCACAGAACAGGTGCAATATCCGTGCCAGCATCCAATGGCAGCCCAGGGAGTTTGTCCCAGGCAGCAGCAGGGTGGGAGTAACACGGGTGGTACCCACTGTAGGTCACTACTGTAAGGACAGTGTGTGACACCCAAAACATCCAGTAACAGAATGACAACCCTTAAGCTCAGGACCACCTCTGTAATGGACAATCATTGAATCATTGCAGATGGGTTGGAAGGGACCTTAAAGATCATCCCGTTCCACCCCCTGCCTGTGGGTGACAGGGCAGGGACACCTTCTACTAGACCAGGGTGCTCCAAGACCTGTCCAACCTGGCCTGGAACGCTTCCAGGAATGGGGCAGCCACAGCTTCTCTGGGCAACCTGTGCCTGGGCCTCGTTGCCCTCACAGGGAAGGACTTCTTCACAATGACCCATCTAACCCTGCCCTCCAGCAGTAAGAAGCCACTGTCCTGTCAGTACCTGCCCGGGTATAAAGTTCCTCTCCCTTTTTTACCAGCCCTCTTAAGCCCAACCCAGCCGGCTGACAGAGCGAGGTGAGATTCTGTTTCCACCCACTCCCTCTTCCCTCGCTATTCCTGAGCCTGGATTCCTACGGAGCTTCTCTCCCGCTGAGGCTGTGGCAGGAGCCTGCATCTGACCCATCCCTGTGGGGTTTAAGCCCCCGCACCCCGGCACTGACCTCAGCACCACCACGATAGGGCTCTCGCTGCCCGTCACCACCATGAGCCCCTTCCAGATCATGAGGGCGGAGGACACGATCATGCCGAAGTTCAACACCTGGTAGTACAGCTAGGGGGGAACGGGGTCGGTCAGGACCCGCCGCCAGCGCACGGCAGGGCGGACCGGCCCCGTCCGCCCGCTCGGTTTTCCCCCCCGGCCCCTCCGGCACCTGCCGCTTGTTCATGCGCCGCACATCGTCCAGAAAGTCCAGGGACAGCATCGCCGCCGCCGCCGCCCGCACGGCCCCGCTTCCGCTTCCGCCCGCGCGGCTACGTCACCGCCGCTTCCGCCCCGCACGCTGAGCCGGAGTTCCGGGGGGCGGAGTTCCGGGGGGTGGAGTTCTGCGGGGAGCTCGGAGGGGCCCGGGGGGAGCTCCGGGGTCACTCGGCCCTGGAGTCGCAGTGAAGCCGCGGCTCAGCCGCACCCGAGAGTGCGCCCGACGCACCCAACACCCGCATCCAGCTCAACACCCCCATCCAGCCGACGCCCCACATCCAACAAAACACCCCCTCCAACCAACACCCCACAATCGACAAATCACCCATCCAAGTGAAATACCACATCCAAGCGATGCCCCACCCAATCAAAAGCTATCCAGCTACTGCCCAATTCCTTTGATGCCTCTTTAATCAGTGCCCCATCCAGTGAACACCCCATTTGGCCAACATCCATCGAACCAAAACCATTTCGAACCAAGACACCCATCCACCTGACACCCCGTACACTTCACACCCCATTCACCCAACATCTCATCTAATCCACACCCCCATCTGACACCCCACCCAACCAATTCCCCATCCTACCGACACACCACATCCAACCAACACTTCACATCCAAACTCTACTCATCCAACCAACATACGATCCCACATCCAGACAGCCCCAACAGGCTGCATCCAAGCACCACAAGACCAGATGGTGACAAGCCCAAGCAAGGAGATAAATAGTTCTTAAATTATTTAAACATCGTCAGAGTAAACAATAACGAGTGGAGTTCTGGCTCAACAGAATGAAAAAAATAATGGTATAGAAGGTAATTATATTACACAAAGCATGGGTGTGACAGGGAAGGAGGGAGTCAATGTGACTACATGGAAAGAAACATCTCCTAAAGGATGGGTAACGCTGAGCCGCAGCAGGAGAGGAGTTACAGAGCTACTGATGGAGCGCCAGCCCCACTACACCACAGGACAGTGGCTCCCACGGGTTTCAACACCTCTGTGGGCTGTGCTCTGCTCCCCTCCCCTCAAAATGAGCTGTCAGGGAGCCCTGGCACTGATGCATCAGGAGTTCCGGAATAATTTCACTCCAGTTGACCCTACTGACGGGATGGGGGATGTTATCCCCTTCTGGCGCTGGTGCCAATCTGAGCTCCCCACTGGGATGAGCCACTGAGCACTGGGCCTGGCAGCACGCACCCCGGAATGGCTTTCAGCAGCGCAGCTCGACAGATGGATGGCCAACATATCCCGGAGGGAACCAGGCCCTCCTAAACACTGTACTCACCAGGGAGGGAGGACTGGGGCTACAAAGTCCTCTTTCGAGGATGATTCAGGTCCAAGACATTTCATTAAACTGTGTTTTGGAAAAGAAATGTTATTTGGGCAACTAAAGAATAATCAGCACAACTTACAGCTCAAACCCATCCCGTGTAACACAGATCCCGGATTGGCCAGCACGATCCTGACAAGTGCGTTTGGCCGAGCCAGCGTTATGAGTTAAAATGAGTAACACAGAGGCAGGATGGGGAGAAAAAAAAGAAGCCATAAATAGGAGAAAGAAAGGGAGATTGGGAAGGCAAGGCTGGGGCTCTGGGCAGAGGCTGAGGCAGTGCACACTCAAAGGAGGAGAGCTTTTCTGAAGGAAACTACAGCTGCAAAGTGCTCCTGGATCCTCAGGAGCTGGCCAAGCTCCACTGAGGATTCTGGCCCTGCTTTCCCTTTTCACCCCTCTGGGCTGGCAGAGAGTTAGTGCTTAGGATGCAATGGCAGAGTTGGTTTTGTTTTTTTCTGTTTTAAATTTCCCTTACAAATAGGAGTTAACGGAAAGCAATGTCCATCCCAAGAAATCAACAGAATATTTCAAAGATTTGCCCCATCCCCACCCTGTATTTTGAGTATAAACCCCCCAACAAAGAACTCCCAACCAACCAAAAGGGCTTTTTTTTTGTTTTCAAGTCTTAAGAGACTTTGAGTGATTGTTCTGTGAGGTGCTGTTGGGGTCTTCTGCGCCACATGTCTGACTGTGCTCACAAAGAGCTGAGTCACTTTTGCACTCTTTGTATTTGTTTTCCTCTTCCACCGAAGTGTTCAACTCGCCATTGTAGTCCTTGTGTCCATTCTCGCCCATCTCTGTTTGTAACTTCTGCCTTTCATCCTCCTCCTCCTCCTCCTCTTCTTCCTCCTCATCCTCCTCATCTTTGACCTTATGAACAATGAAGAGGTGTCTGTTCAGAGAGATGTGGGAGGTGTAGCACAGGCCGCAGAACAAGCACTGGAAGGTGGAGCTGTCAGTCTTATGCCGAGGTATGTGTTCCTGGAATTCAGTCCGGACGTCCGTCGCAAAGCCGCACTTTGCGCATTTCCAAGGCGCTTTCAGTTTTTTGGCTGGTGGCGCATCCAAACCTGCAGTGCTCTCTCCCTGACCCAGCTCATCTGGTGCCATCCTCTTTGGAGGCTTTGCCTTAAAAAAATAAGATTAAAAAGTTACTTTCTCATTTGAACCCACAGAAGAGTAAGTGCTAAAATCCACATGCATGTCTGAAGATGCCTGAGGGTGAAGTCATGCCTAGGAATTCCTGGGGCGTTCCCTTCCCTATGCCTACCCAAACACCTCACCCAGTGCACAGGATTGCCGTCCTGCAATGCTGGGAAATACTGGCTGGGCAGAAACATGATGGGGAAATAGTTTAGAATCAAGTAATCGTGAAATGGTTTGGGTTGGAAGAGACTTTAAAGCTCTTCCAGTTCCACACCCTGCCATGGGCAGGGACACCTTCCACTAGACCAGGTTGCTCCAAGCCCTGTCCAGCCTGGTGTTGGACCCTTCCAGGGATGAGGCAGTCATGACCTCTCTGGGTAAAAATTTGGTTTGGTGTGCAAACAACTTAGACTTGGTGTGGGAAGGAGGGGCCCACAGAAGAGGGACAGCTGAGGGACACAGGGGTGGTCATTAGCCCAGACAACACTTCTCAGATTTAACTATGAACAGTCTCCCCTCCACTCGGACTTTGTCTTAGTGGCATCTCTAAGTAACTCATCCCCTCTATCTTAGAATCCTCCAGTTTCTTCTCCCACGAGGATGGCTTACTTAAATATGTCCCTGCAGTAATACGAAAAATGTGTGTTTTTAAAATAAATGGAGCAAAGAAGCCCAAACAGCCAACCCTCCACTCCAAACCAATCCAAAACAAAATCAATAGAACAGTTACATATGCTATACAAAATTACACATTCCTACTTAAGAAAAATGCAGTTCTCATAGGTTCTCACCTAGCAAGTATTTTAAAACAGAAAATAAATTTTTTATAACTAGCAGAAAAAATAAGGGAGAAAGAAGAAAAATATGCCATGCTCATGAACGGGGTACCAGGGGAAAACAAGGGTAGTAACAAACTTAAATTACAAAGTAGACTGAAAAACACCAGTAAAACACAGCAAGCAAATCTTGAGAAATGCACCTGTCCTGGTGCCAGTGCAACTCAGCTGCGCTCACACTGCTGACCCTGACCCTGCCAGAGGGAATGAGGCTAGATGGAACTGAGTGAGGGAAAGAAATCTGCCCTATGGATGGGAGGATTTGACTGGCACAAGGCCACAGCTTGATGTAACACCCCGAATGAACAGCTACTGGCCAGGTACATTTAATTGTACATTTAATTTTCCATGAAAATAGCTATCAGTTACTTCTGCTCTGTCTCTCTCTGGAGCTTTCGCTTTGGTCATCTGGGATAAGTCTGGATTTTTGATGCCGTGCATGAGGCTGATGTGGTTCTCCAGCATGAATGGCTGAGGAAATGTCTGATTTTCATCTGTGCAGTACCTTGGAAATAAAAAAATGAAGACAATTTATTAGAGGACATGCTCTTTGTACTGTGCCAAACCAAGAGCTGTCATTGGAGACAGACTCTGGTGAGTAATATACCATTAGATTACCAAAATATACAGCAAAGCATCATTTTAATAATAAAACATTACCCCAAGAGAAATCTAGAACAGTTTGGAGTTTGTCACAGTGCCCATGAATGAGAGTAGGGCACGTCTTCTTTACAGTGCTAAATAAATATAGGGACTAGTGGGGGTCAGGCCCCCTGTGACAAGTGCCACAGGATAAATGATCAGGATGGAAAACACATGGGAGAACATATGGGAGAAAATCAGACTGACATGAGAGACCTACATAGAGGGAGCTGGTGACTCATGTGACACCTAGGAGGCCTGTGGCACAACCCAGTCCTGCACTCAGCACTCCCAAGTACCAGGGAGAAGCAGCATCATATCCACCAGACTGTACCACAACACAGTTAAAATTCTTACCAAACTGCTGAAATTCCAACTTTTATACCAACAGCCTAGGCAGAAGCACTCATGAACATGTCACTTATATGTAACTCTTCATGTTCCAACCTGGCAGGACTCCAGAGCTGCCACAGAGCTGGCTGACATCTCAAAAAGGAGCTGTGAAGGGGATGCGCCGTCTGTACCTTTGCTCCTGGACGACTGAGATCTACTGGAATAAGTGCCAGGCCTTGCAGACATATAAACCAGGCCCCCTGAAGTGCACAGAGGGTTCTGTTAGCCATTGAGAAAGCCAAAATTGAGTATCTGTGCTGTTCTGGTGCCTGCCAGCAAACACGATGAAGGTCCATCAGCTGCACGTGGACCTGAGCAAGGACAAGTAACACCAGAGTCCCCTGAAGTGCCCTAATTGCATCTGAGACAGAGGCAACATGGGATTAAGGGCAACAGATAGGAGCTGAAGTGCCTCTGGGTAACAAAGACATCTTCTAAAAGGACAGAAGATTCCTACTGATCTTCCAGTAACTAGAGGGAAATTAAATAACAGTGAGCAATGGTGTGAAAATGCAGACATGCTCATTGAATACTTCTGGGTTTTAACAGGAATTGCTCAGAGGATAAATCAATATTTAATGATGATGGAATTTTTCTCCCTTGTGGAGAAAACCTGAGAGGTTATTAAGTGGTATTTATCAAAAATAAACATGTTGAAAATCAAGTGTTTCAGACAGTTTGTACTTAAGACTTGGAAAAGAAGAAGAAGATCTTATAACAATAACCAAGTGAATTATGAAAGAAAATACACAATACCATCACAATATTTTGCAATTTGCCCTTATTTAGAATTCTTTTCATGTGAGCAGGGAAAGATGCTTTTCTAACCTGAATTACTCCAGTAACAAGCATGGCAGGAGGGTGTTCGAGCAAGTCCTCCAGCACTGGTTTCTCCCTACAAATTTATCCAAAGACAGAGACCTAAGCAGGGCAGGGGGAGAAAGGGGAAATCACAGCTGGGAATGTTAGAAGCCAGAGGGAGGTCACCTACAAGCAAGCATGCTGGAGTCACAAAAATAGTCAGTAATCAGATCCATGACAGATTTTATTCATGTTTCACATGGAAACCCAGGAGAAGAGAGTGGCATGAAGTTAAGACATCAAAACCCCTGAAGAGAGTAACAGGTGAGAGTGATAGAAAATGCCAAACAGGAAGAAGGGAAAGACACCAGAAGCAGAAGAAACAAGGAGCAGTGGACGTGATGCCTTACAGAGTGCTGAAAAGAGTCAGGGAGGAATTCAGAGACTGGATGGTAAGAGTTTTAGAACAGTGCTCTGAACAAGCTAAGAGGGATCAAATAGAAGACAGGACAAGAGACATCAGATCCAAACAAAGAGCAGCTCTTGGAGATGCTGGTACACTATTTCAAGGAAGAGGTTTCCATCTGCAGAGTGCTGTAATTTCAGTAAGCCTGCCACTATAATGATTGAAGAGAGCACAACCACTGTCCAATTAAGACGTCATCAACAGATTTTGAGGAGGAGCAACTACAAGCTAGAGAATTAAATACAACCACAATTCCCTTGCTTTTCTAGCCGTGCTTTCTCTGCTGGCATGATCATGGCCCCTTGGGTGAACCACTGGATCCACAGCTGTGTGCTGTTCTGAAAAGTAACAAGGTAATGCACAGCAGGCTGGCATATCCTAGGCTGTCAGGAATTTCCACACACAAATCCTTCTTCCCAGTAACATCTTATGCTCATTTTGATCCTGAAACATTCCACTTTAAAAAAAACTGATCCAGAGAGAACAGATTTACACAGATCAGGTGAGTGTAACACCAAAGACCATCACCTGCAAACTTAAAGCTGAATGAAACACAGTGGGAGCCAAAATTTCATCTCCTCCAGAGGTTCCAAGTCAGAGCAGTTATAAGAAATGGAAAGTTTAGAAGTCCTGGATGAAAAAATGTCTCAGGAATGTATTCCCAGTGGTAATGCCTATGCTGCATCCATTTACTAAAAGCTATTGTGGCTCACTAGATAGTCCAAAGAAATACAGTACTTGAGGAATGTACTTGTATTCTTCAGATGAGGTTTTAGCAACTTGAGTGCAGTGAAGTGACAACAAATGTCAGAAACGCTTGCATTAAACCAAAATTTTAGATCAATTAGAAAAATCCCCCAACCTACATCACTACAAATTTATTTTTCAATCCAAATGTGCTTTAATCCAGTTTCAAAAGGATGTCTTGGAATGAGACAGGAAGGAATTTTGCACGGTCGCTCAGCATACAACTTTCTCTGCAGTAGTTACAGAGGCAGATTCTTAAGCACTGGGCTTTGTCCTGAACTGAGATTGTATCCACAGTTAAAATATGGTCACCAGCAATGATTTTCATTCACCACTGATTTACATAACTTGCCTGAAGTCTCCAGATCCATTTTCCAACTTTGAGGTGTGACTTCCCAAGCAATTCCAGCAAGATTAATTCTCCATTGCCCTGCAGCCTGTGCAGTCAGTTCTGCCCTTGTAAAGTGGTGGCAAGATCTGTTTCATTAGGATTTTACACACCTTTTGCACCCAAGGAGAAGGCACAAGAGTGATGCATGACCACACCAACCACAAAGCAGTGAAAGACTGGCCCAGTATTTTACTAGCTGTTTCACAACGATGCACAATGTAAATCTCATTTTGCACCTGCAGATCTCAAATCACACCTTCCCTTAAGTTTCCAAAGGACATTCACTGAGCAGTCAATAGCAAGGTCTTATTTTAGCCACTAAGTCTCCCATGTTTAACACATTCTTCTCCTCACTTTCTCTCAGTAACTTACAGTCTGGAGCAGCAGACATGAGTTATTACAACTTCCAAACTTGAAGGATTAGACTGCTGCTGAAAACCAGTTTGCAAAGTGGCGCTGGATACGTACCAGCAAGTGTAGACTTTCTTTGCTGTGTCGTGATTATTGCGGATGTGTCTGCGCAGGCTGTTGGAGGCATTGAACGAGCGCTCACACTGGCGACAGGGGTATCTCTTCACAGACTAGCAGGAAAAGAGGACAGCTTTGAACAGCAGGGACATGGAAGGCACTGACTGGATTCTCTTCACCCGCACATTACCTCTCAGAGGCAAACAAATCCCTTACATAATATGCAATTCCACTGTTAGAGATCACTGAGATTTTGAGATCCCACTTAGATTCAGCCTAACAGCTGGTTAATACCAGCAATGATCTTAGAAAGCCAGGACTACTTAAAGCACATGCTTGATTTCATTGATTTTTTTTTTATTAGGAATTGCACATATGCTTCTCCTGTAGGTTCATTTCACTACTGGACCCTGTGCAGAATTCACTCAGTGGAAGGTCCCTTCAGCCCCAGAAAGCAGCAGGACCCCAGTGAAGTACAAGTCCACTTACCCTTCTCGCTCCTTGTAATTCAGCACAAGAAAAGGGCCAGCTGCTAAAAATCATCACACCGGCCCTCCTGTTATCCATGTATGATATCTACATCCCCCTAAGAAAGTCCACCCAGCCTGCAACCAGCCTCCTCCAAAATTTTCCTACAGCCCTTTATATAACCTGCATGCACATTCCAGTAAAAATCTTCTTAGACTTGTTTAATTAATGTGTATGTATTAAACTGAAATATTTGCCCAATTTCCTACTTCTGTGGAATTCAAATGGGAAAAATCAGCATTCTCAGTCTGCCCTCATCTTCTTCTCTTGAAGTGAGGACATGATCAAGTGGGACAATACAGTCCTCCCCAAATCAAGTTAGAAGGACTCAAACACTGTGATCCCGATTCCCATTCATGGCTGCGTGACTCAGGATATCAAACAAGAAGTCCTGATGCCAAAGTACTGAGAAATCTGGCTGTACACAGCATCTTGGCCCATGTTCTGCCAGTGACAAGGATTAGCTTGACAGAAGTGGGTCAAGGCAATGCAAGGCTTGAGCTGGATGAATCCCACAAAAAATCGAGGATATGCAGTTCTTGTAATGACAGCCCTGCAAAGGGGCCTGGAATGCAGGAGGCTGGTGCTCCTCCCCAGCTCCCTAGCTCAAGTGTTTCATCCAAGTCCTTACCCTTCCATGATTTCTCTTCATATGGGACACATAGGTTTCCCTATCAGGGATCCACTGTGAACATTCCTTGCAAGTCCAACCAGTTCTTCTCAGTCTGGTCTTGGATTCAGGATTGTGTCCTTCCATCCTCATGTCTTTCCTCATCAGAGGAGAG
Source organism: Monarcha castaneiventris obscurior (assembly GCA_026261815.1). NCBI lineage: Eukaryota > Metazoa > Chordata > Aves > Passeriformes > Monarchidae > Monarcha > Monarcha castaneiventris. The sequence continues at coordinate 213,832 of JAMPIT010000141.1, read as the reverse complement.
TGGGAAGTCCTGTTGGCTACCAAAAGCTCCTTTGGTGACGTATAAACCTGGTTCCTTGAAGACTTCTCAGCCTTCTGCTGGAAGTTTGAGAGCTCTTCAGGATTTTGGGGGACTCCATGAACACCCTGTATAACAGTAATAGTGGAAATGCATGTAACATTTACATGTAATTCATATTTCACACCTTTATTTATAAAGGAATACTATTTAAATACATAATTTAAATCCCCACTGGCCAAACAATGTGTTGTTGTCTTGCTCCTGTGTGTTTTCCCATTTCTCCTAGAAGCTGCTGCAGTGCTTTCCCTGACAGGAGATTTTCCCAACAAATATGAAGCTTCTATTTCTGTTTCCTACATGACAACAGCCGCTCCTTGGTGCTGCCTGTTTAGCATTTTGGATGAGCCCAGGGAACTCTGGTTAAACAGGGAAGATGTAATGGAAGAGAAATTTTAATTTCCATTATTTCAAGAGTCTAAGCTCTAAAAACACAGAGCTTTGGTAAGCTCTGAATGAAACGTCTGCCGGTATCCTGGGGGCTCCAAAGCTGCTTCATCTTTGCTCAAGGGATGAGAAGAGAAAATGTTTAAGTTTCTCCAAGTCTACTTCCTTCAATTCCTCTCCATCTATTGATATTTACATTTTTCACTGTTCAAAACTTTGCTCCTGACATAGAAGACCAAGCATAAAGCCAGGAACCAGCCTTATATGGAATATGGCTCCAGGCTCTTTGGTTATTCAACAGGCCAAAATCCAAAGTCCACCAAAAATTATTTTAACAAAGAAAATTGAACAGAAGGAAAATAATCTAAAAATTAAGAGCTGTGGAAAAGCAAAAGCAAGTAAAACAGCAACATACCAAAGAAACCTCAAGAAACTCCCCTAGGAACAATGACAGTTCATCCACACAAAAGGCTAATTTAGAGGTTTAATTGTGCACCAGTAATTAATAACAGGTAAAGTTTCAACACACAAAAGCCCCAGGCATTTGGAAGTCTTTCTGTGGGTTAGACGCCAAACAAACCTCCAAACACAAGGTCTCAGCTGAGAAGTCTGTGTGCTTTGCACCTGGCCCAGCTGAGGACCACAGAAGCCACACCACTGCCACCTCCTCAAGAACACAGACAAGTCACCTTTCTCCCCACCTGGAAATCTCTGGAGTGTGTCAGTGCCCATTACTCCATTGTTACACCACTGGGGTAAAAAAAATGAGGATTATGGAAAAATGAAGTGATTTCTCTGCAGAATCAATACCAGCGAGCAGAGCTAACTCCGCGCTGTGACGCTTTAAAGCCAAGGAAGATGAAGGAGGCACGTGGGACTCTTTATTTTGTTTGTAGGCACACACTAGACAGCACCTCCTAAAAACTTTACCGCATGAAGGTGACCGCAGAGATGGGGGAGTGCAATTACTACCCTGACATAGCCAAAAAGCCTTCAATTACGTCAGAGGTTAAGAGACAAAGCTTTGTGGTGAAGATCTCAGGGTGCTGGTGCACAAACTGCTGCAGGCAGGTCCCTAGGTGGGATCTGACAGTGAATCTGGCAGGTGTGTATCTCAGCTCCAGCTTTTTAGCACCGTGGATGAACACCTCTTTGAAGGTCCCAGCCTTAATCTCAACTCTATTTTCCTAGCTATAATGCACCAATATTAGCAATCATCAACTTCACAGGAGGGCTTCAAATTGTAATTCATTACTGCATGGAAAGCACTTCCAGATTTCCAAGTTAAAGATATGGGGGAGAGAGCAAGGAAGGAGTTTTGAATGGGTTTTGCTTTCAGGAATGAGTTAACAAATCTTCTGGCTTTTGCAGTGTAAGTATGAACAAAATAAAGTCACTGATAAAAAAAAGAAAAAAAGTCCTTTTTTTTTTCCTAATGAAAGGGAAAGAAGACTGCAAGCTCTTTCTTCAGAACGCCACTGAGAAATCTTCCAACAGGATTTCCATGGAGCGTTGTTAAACACTGAACATAAAAATATCCTGAGCAAGACAACAGAAAAATGTGGCACTTTTACATTTACGGGGTAATCAGATCTGTAAGGCTGATACGTCCAGGATAATCACTTCTGCCTTTGTCAGTCCCCTCTTGCTGTCTGGTATGGTTCAGAGCAGCACGGAATCAGGCTGTTAAATGCCATGTAACCTCCCTCTGAGGCAGCTGCAAAGGGGCCAAAGCTCTTCAGGTGAGCTTTGGTAGATTCAGCTTTCACTACATAAATTCAGTAACACCATGGGCAGAGATTAATTGTTCCTGTCTCCCAACCAAAGATAAAGCTGCCACATGAATTTAATCACTTTCTTTAAGAGGCTGGGGACTCGCCATCCCTGGAAATGTTCAAGGCTACACTGGACAGGGCCTGGAGCAACCTAGGATGTGGAAGGTGTCCCTGCAGGGGGTAGAATGAGATAGGCTTTAAGGTCCCTTCCAACCCAAACCAGTCTGTGGTTCTGTGGTTCTAGGAAAACAGAAGAGTTAAAAATCAATGAAGATTTACCTGTAAAAACAAGTTTTTGTCATACAGCTAAAATGCATCTAAATGAGAGGAACTGCCTGCATTAAGACCAACTAACACAAACCACTCCACTGACACTTCCTGATCCTGTAAATCACTGTAGTCTATATTTTCCACTAAGATATTCCTCAAGAATCTTCCACTTCTTCAACCACTTGCCTCACATGGTTGATGTAAATTTAAATTCTCTGTGAACTCAAAAAATAGGATCTTGCACCAGTAAGGGAGGGAGTTACCTACCTTAACGTGCTGCATTAGCTGCTGCTTCTGCATATATACCAGCTGACACTGTGGGCACTTAAACACTCCCACTAACAACTTGCTGGTGTTCTGCTGGAAGTGCTCTTGGAGCAGCTTCTTCTTGTTAAAGACCATCTCACAAGAGCATTTGTAGATCACCCTGAAACAATTAAAGAAAGTAAATTCAGTCTCTCTGCCTCAAGAAGACAATGGAAAAAGTTATCTCAGCAACTCCAGAAACAGATGGACTTCTGAGGAGGGCTGTGTTCTCCATGTACTGTCAACACACACCCACTTGGGCAACTGAACCACTAACTCAACTGGGAAGAACAAAATACCTCAGGCACATACCACAGCTTGCTAAAAATAAGTTTACTTCTATGCATATGCATAACTCTAGTGTGTGTGAGCACAGACAGATGGGAGCAAACACAAAGCATACCAGCCAGCTACACACTGCTTTCGATCCCACCTTTCCATAGCTCCTCCCTTAAAGCACAGATTTTTGGCACTAGCTAAAGTCTAGGAGGGAAAAGCTACACAGTGGAAAAATCAGGAGGCTTCTCTCTAGTGATTTTTGGGGGCAACACTGCCTGGGATAACTCTCCTCTTTCCTTCAAGTGCCAGATGCAGCAGTTGCCCTGGAACCATCTACCCAGAAGCGCCACTGCGGGTCCTGCTGAACAAAGAGGTGACAATTAAGTTCCTTTTATAGATGTTTAGTTCTTCCCTGCCCAAAGTCCTTTCCTCCTACCCAGGAGACTGTGTTTGTACCAAGGAGAGCATGCTCTGGTTTGGAGCAGACCCCTGCTGGCAGACAAAGCAGCAGATCATCTTATACAAGGACAGAAGACAAAAACATAAAAAAAAAACTGTGAGGGAAAGGGGGAATCCTGGAGCCACCCAGCGAAGGAAAAAAAGAGATAAAGCCAAAACACTTACTGAGTAGTCTTATGAGGCTCTGTTGGGTGCTGGCTGGCCATGTGAGCCATGGTGCTGTCAGCAGACTTGAAGGCCTTCGGGCAAAAAAAACACTTGTGGAAGACTTCGCAGTGTTTCTCATGGATGTGCATTTTGAGCACGGCAAGGGTCATGAAGACAACTCCACAATGGATGCACCTGGGGGAGGCATGACAAAGAGCTGAGTTACAGCCACAGCATCGCTTCCATCACACCTGTGAAACGGCACAGACGGAAGGACCCAGCTGCAGTGGGTCCTTGGTTCAATCTCTTCCATATTAACGTGGAAGAGTCAAGGAGGAATATGATACAGGAATTCTGGGCAAAACTCACAGCTAAATGTTAGCAACAAGCAAACAAGACCTATTAAAGAAACCTTCAGAGACTAAAACAACAAAAAGAATAAAGATGTGGTTCAATAGAATGCCAGCCCCGTACCTGTGAAAGCCACTTCCAGCACAGGCACAAGTGAAGGACTAAAGTAAAAGTACGTGATGAGATCTCCCTGTGGCAGAAAGCAGCACAAATACCAATTAGACCCCAGTACAAAATAAAGAGCAAGAATATCCAGTTGGAAATCTTCAGCAACTGCTACTCCACTGAGCTCCAAAAAATCACAACAGCAACAGCAAAGATACTGAAAACAGCAACAGAAACACCCAAGAAACTGAAAAAGCTCATTAAAATCATTAAGATGCAGGTGCTGTCTAGAAAGTGCTTGTCTGGAAGGGCTGTCTGGGTGCTCCGGGAAGAGAGAGAGGGAGAAGCAGAAAAGGATTCTTCTCGGCAGCTGAAAACAAGGCCAAGAGGAGAGCAGAGCCACCCGTCTGGTCGCAGCCTACCTCTCCTCCAGACACACACCTAATATTCCCACAAGATGGCAACAACCAGCAGCCTTACTTCATTTGACTTCAACACTCCTCCCCAGATCTGCCTGCTGTGCTCTGAGAGATGCCACGCTCCAACTTGGAAGGGGCATGTGAAGATGCAGCCACCTGCCTCAAGCACAGCAGCCGCAGGGTTTGCCACCCCATAGGTGCACCTCTGCTGATATGGGACCAGAACAGCCTCTCCCAAGGACATTCCATCAAAATGACATCAGCAGAACTCTGCTTAAGCCAGCACTGCATGTACAGATGTTAGAGCAGGAGAGCCCAGCCTGGCAATGCAAGGGCCAACCTTTTGCTTGTGGGATGTGAGAGATGCACAAGGGACAACCTCCTCACCTTATGAATAGGTTTTTCCTTCATTCTGAGGGCTGTGTTTGACCACGGCACTGTTTGGGGCTGCGCGCTCGGTGCTGCTGGTGCAGATGGACCCCAGCTATCGCGCACTGGAACAGCTCCAGGCCCATATCAAAAACAAACAAGCTGCTGGAATATCCTTCCCTCCAAACCAGCCTCCCAACAGTGTTTAGGAAACAAGCCCAGGCTTTGAAGTTACACTTCAAAAGATCATTAGGCAGAAGCCAGCCTGAAGGAGCCAAACCCTCTCCCCCAGACTTTTAAGAAAACACAGAACTGCTGTTTTCCTAAATTTTGAGAGGGAAGCAGTGACAGAAGCTGGTGTCACCTTTGGGGAAGCATGAACACATTCTGCTGGGGTAGCTCTGCCTTCAAGCCTGATCCTCAACCACGTGAGACATGGGGAGAGAGACTTTCTAGTACAGTAACACTAGGAACCATGTTACTATGGAAGAATAAATTCCCCAAGTATAAATGGAAGAACAAATACTAATCCCAGCAGTAATGAATTGCTGGTACACCCAGGAATAGCCAACGGGCTTCCACCACAAACACTCCCTGAACTAACAAGAGATGGTTCTGCCTGATGCTTGATCTTGGGAAGTACTTCATTAAGAATGAGGAATGAAACAAGCACTAACTCAGGGTCAAATGATCACAGGTTAATTTAATTTACAGTAAATGGAAGTCTAAACAACAGCCACTTTGTAATTAAGAATCCCAGCGCCAGAAGGACAAGGTCTGATAAACTAATTAGCCGAACAAACTGGATGAAGGATGTCAAGAGGCTTGCCACGTAATTCCTGCAAATTGCAAATTCCGCTACCATGCCCAGCACTCTTGGATCCCTCAGGGCAAGGAGGGGTGGCTAGAAGTCCTGGAAAGCATCCTGTCAGAGGAGGTAACAGCTACAAGATGTTGTCTTAACCCTCTGAATACTTCCTACGCCATCACCTTCCAGCCCCTCAATTCTCCAAATGGCACCAAGCAGAAAAATGAGCCCCAAATTGGTGGGGACAGCTGGAAGGGGCTTGCAAAAAGTGGGGAAGGTGACACTTGGAGCCAAGAAGAAAGGAGCAGTAAGGACAATCTTGTTGAGTTTCATTTCTAACTGTAGAAGACTATTCTCATTTTCAGTGTAATCACTAGCCATGACTCAACTCCAAATAAAACAACCATACCCTAAATTTAATTGAAAGCATTGGGGTATTAGCAGAAAACGAGACAGAATAAGGACTTATCACAAAACCAAAACCAAATCTATGCTCCAAAAATTCAAGAAAAACAGGGACATAAAGAGAAGCAGCAAAAGTCAAGCTCACCCTGGGGGGCGGGATTTAAAGAGTTCCTCAGCTTTTCAGCTCTGCAAGTAAGAAATGTGAAAGAAAAGATTAAAGTCATTCTGTGACTACAGGGCAGGTGTCACAGATTATCTAGATATGGCTCTGCAACCAAAATTTATCTCTTCTGTTTTCAACAATGTCAGTGACATTAGCCCTGCAGCAGAGACAGGCAGGATAACAAGGATGGCACAGCCAGACGTTCACCTGTCTAGTGGACTCAGCTTTCACAGATGAGCTTCAGCAGATGTGAATTAGAGGAGAAGTTAAAGAAATACAGCTTTTAGAGAAGCTGGGTAAAGCTAAAAAATCTGTAAGTATAATTTGTGAGCTTTGCCTTTGTTTAGATCTTCATTAACATCCCTGGCACAGAGAGCTAACGACATACTGCAGACTGACGGAAGCTCTCGTTGCTGGATTCCCAGGTGCCACTGAAGTCCCAAGAACTACACTAAACCTAAGTTAATTTTCTGACATCTATTCCATTCCCATTTTTCCATCTCAGGGAAAACATTTTTTCCTCCAGCCTTCCTCCTTCCCAGATTAATTAATTTTCAAACAGCCCCAGTGTCACAGCCATTTAATATGTGATGGAATTAATTATTTGTTGTGGGCTGGGTCTCCTCAAATCAGATCCCACATTAAAAACCCTTATCTGTATATAATTAAACTCAGAATCAGTTTGTTATGTGCCTCTTGTCTTCACGGTTGAAAGAAAAAGCCCTTGAAAACCTCAGTGTGACTCAGGCCAAACCACACAGCAGACCTTCCTGAATCTGCAGACATCTTAAAAGAACAGCTCCAAGAGCAGAAATTGCCCTGTTTGTTTGAAATCTCAGAGTATTTAATGGCAACCAAGAGAGAAAACAGCACTTTAAGAAAACTCAAAAGATCACCCAGTCTCACGTCCCAAGCAAATCATCGTGTTCAGAGCTGTGCTGCAGCTTGGGTGATCTAAACATGTCATGGAGGGAAGGCTTGTAAGGAAAAGTAACATCTTATTAGAGTAAGCAGTTTAGTTGGAGAAAAGGTATTGTACCACATCCAGAACCTTGGGAGCCTTCCTCCACTTGTCTCAGCTCACGGCAACTGTTCGGAGAGTTGCAGGGGCATAGAAGGAAATAATCTATGCTCTTCTCATAGAGGCACACATCCTCAGCCCATTACAACTGACACAAATATAAATTCAAGCCTTAAGGAGATTTAGAGGATTAAGATCTGTAATCTTTTTGCTGTAAGTATCAATCCTGAGACACCCAGTTGCAACACGAATTCAATACAAGAGCTTTTCAGCTCAAAGATGCCACAAAATAATGTCTGCTCTCAGAAACTTTCCTTAAATCCAGTTAGTAATTTCCCATTCCAAATGTGTTTTGTCATGCAGAAAACCACGCCAGGCTCCAGCTACATCCACTTTCATTTCTGCTGTAAGTTAAGACACATTTCACAGTCACATTATGTTTTGGGTTGAGAGAGACTTTAAAGCTCATCCCATCCACTCCCTGCCATGGGCAGGGACACCTTCTACTATACCAGGTTGCTCCAAGCCCTGTTCAACCTGGCCTTGAACACTTCCAGGGATGGTGTCCTGGTTTCAGCCGGGATAGAGTTAATTTCTTCTCAGTAGCTGCTACAGTGCTGTGTTTTGGATTCAGAATTAGAATAACTTTGATAACACACTGATGTTTTGGTTTTTGCTAAGTCCTTATCCTAAGTCAATGACTTTTTTTTTGTGTATGTGTCTCCTGCTCTGCCAGTGAGAAGGCACACAAAAAGTGGGAGGGAGCACAGCCACGACAGGGACAGCCATAACCTCACAAGCACAACCAAAACTGCAGAGGTGTAAACCCCAGCCTCCCAGAGAGCCTGTGGAGCTGCACACACCTGAAGCCAACTTTGCGGGAGTAGTGCAGGCAGTTCTCCTTGACATGGGTCTGGAAGTAGGCGGAGCGGCACACAGCCCCGCATTCTGGGCAGCAGTACGGGGACTTGTGAGCGTGGATCCTCTGGTGGGCACAGTAACTGCACTGGTTGGGCAGCATCATCTGGCACACTTGGCACGTCTGATGGAAGAAAGGTTGCATTAGTTAGTTATTCTCTATTTGAGGTTTTTTTCCCCCAAATCACCCTAGAAAACTTCCAGGTTTAAAGGAATCACAGGCATACTCCTCTAGCAGCAGCATCAACTCCACAAAGCTCTTTAACTAGTCTCCTTACCATCTTTTCCCAACATCTTTCACAGTTAACCATTCCAAGTAGAAGTTCCATATTTGAACCACATCCTCTATGGTTTATTTCCTTTTTTCCCCATAAAGAAGGAAAGCACACTCTTTCACCTCTTAGCTCTGATGATGTTCTGAATGCTCAGCACTTTGATTTCCTGACTTGAGAAGGAGAGCACTTTTCTCAACAAGCCCCCACCCCACACCAAAACATCATAAAAAAGGAGGAAAATCATAGCTTGACTCCAAACCCCTGCTGCTGAAGGCAGTGCAGTCCTGACGTGCACCTTCCCCATCAAAACCACTGTGTGTCTTGCAAAATTTTTGTATCAGATGAAATTTGAACTTTCCAAGACCACAAACTGTGTGTTTCCCTTACAGAAACTTCTTGATGACTAGAAATAATGCAAAGCCTCTTTCTCTCCCTGCTTCATCCTTAACGAAATCCATTTTTACACACACGCTTACTACCAAAACTGCCTTGCAGAAGCATCACTTACCTGACATGTAAAGTTTTTATGTGGATGTATCATCCCATTTTTAACAGCCATCAAACCTCTGCTCCCTTCCACAGGTGTCGCAACTCTCTGTATTCCTTCAAAGCCCAGGAGCAGCTATTCATCCTCTGTAGGATGCACATTACTGGATGCCTGAGCAGGAGTAGAGCTGGAACAGATCCCAGCCCACCCTGAGCCCCTCAGGAGCAAAAACTTTCGACATTAATAATCCCAAGGAAAATCACTCCTCTAACATAAGAATTAACAACAGCAGGCAGCTAATTATGGAGGATCAGATCAGATAATTTAATTAAATAATTTCTGTGGACTTCACTGCTGGCAGCCAGGGTGACATGGGACAGAAGCCCCTAAATCTGAAAAAAATTAGAATAAAATTAACGGCCAACTCCTTTTTCTGTATCATTGATATTTCCTGCAGCACCTCTGTGATGCTCCACTACATAACATCCATCAGGGAGTTGACAAAACCCCTGTAGGTATGTAGCGGGTTCAGTTCGTTAACAGAGCAGAAACACCAATTAAGTGTAGTGGTTTTAGGTCAAATTATGCATTACCTCCCTGATGTCCTTTCTGTGAGATAAGCATTAGGAGGAAAAAGCAAAGCAGGCACAAAATTTAAAGAATATGAACAAGCTTATTAACAGAATTAAAAGAGGGGAAAAAAAGTCAGACTAAACCTTCAGAACACCTCTCTTGCGCCCACCTCTCCTCCCTTCTACTGACAATGTAAAAAACCACAACCCTTGAGGTTTTCTAGTCAGTTCACCACTTATGTAATAATTTATCTTTTTCAGTTCACTTAGGGAGACGAGTCTCTCTTGCTCATGCTACGGAGACATCTCCACAAGAAACAGTCTCTTGTAGCTTCAATATCACAGCAAGGCAGCCGCCCGGGATGGTTCTCTGCTTGCATGTGAAAGTCCCTTCCTCCAACTTGCAGCTTTCCCCACAACTGCTTTTGAGGGTTTCTTTAGCTAATGGGGTACCACTTTTAAGGATGAGCTGTTCAGAAACAAAAGTTCTCTTCACTTATCAAAGCACCTGAGAGGCGTAAGAACACTATCTCTGGCAGTATCTTCATCTCTAGGAACAGAGGTTTTTTTCTTTTGTGGGATCTCTGTTCAAGTTTCTCATCAAATCACACCTACTTCAGCATTTGCCTATTACAGCACAGGTACTTCTGCTCACAGCACATCACAGCTACTTCAGCATTTGCTTGTTCTAGCACAAGTACTTTTGCTCATGGTTGCAGTTTGAACGCTCCACACCCCCCCCCCATGCTTTCATGAAATTACAACGGGTATTCTGATACATCACAGTCCATCACCATAGCTTTACAACAGAATTTCAGCTTCTAGGATTGAAGCATCCCCTCATTCTCCTCTCTCGGGGTCTCTGCTCTTTCTTCCTCACTGACTTAGGCATCTTTATGGTGTTTTCTTCACGTGCCTTCACCTTGCTCTGTCCTCTGACCGGGGAGAGGATTGATGTCTGCAGGCTTCATCTGGTCTGGAAGAATCTTACAGCATTAAGAGAGTTCATCTCACCCGGGCCTTGCAGCTGGAATTTGCTTATCTCTCTTGGTCACATGATCTTGCCGGGCAGCAGCCTCAGATGAATTTTGGCCGCACTAGGAGTGAGGGCCGGCCTGGCCTCTGGGGGGTGTCCGGCGAGCAGGAGCGGCTGCAATCTCAGCCAAGCTGCCCCCGGCCGACACGGCCAGGCCTGGCCCCCCCCGACCAGTTATCTGTTTGACCACTGGAAGCAAGAGAGGCTTTCCCGGGGTTTGTTCCTTCTTAAAAATGTGGATCACAGAGGCGTGTCAAGCTCTCTAAGTGGTTTTAAAAAGTTGCCAATATTCAACCTAGCCAGTTGATTGGTTCTGTTGGGTCTAGAGGAAGCTGTAAGCACCTCTTTGCAAAGAATCACTTCCGTAGCTGATGGAGCCCTCCTTAACTACAACTCCCAGCTATGCTAAACCATGACAAGGTAAAAGAAAACATCACTTACAATAAAATGCAAAGCTATGACAAACCTGAAAGGTTCATGGGGTGGAAGGGAATAAAAAATTAGGCACTCAAAAGTGAAAACCACAGAAATTGCCAAACACATGAAAAGCTTCAGACACATGATCCGAGATATGTCACAACTTTAGTTTAGAGGAGAAATGGTTTCTCCAGGAAGGAGAGAAATGAGTGGAAAAACCACGTGGTAGGACCCTACGTACACACCCATATCCAATTAAAGGAAATTCAAGAGCATTTCAAATGCTGCAGAAGTCCCCTAATTTCAGCAAAGAAAAACAGCGCTAATGAGCCATGGGAATGGGAAAATGGGAAATAGAAAAGCCCCCAGGATCTCTCTGCAAGGAGTTGAGCAGGACCTTTAATTCTCCAATGCACACTCAAATCCCCAAGTAAGAGTTACAAGAAGTAAGTAAGTAATAAGCAATAAATTCATAGTAAGTAAGAGCAGTAAGTAATAAGTAAGTAATAAGTAAAAGCCGTTATATTGTGGTTAAGACTTCTTTTTCTAACTGGCTTGAGATTTGCAATGGAAAATTTATCTCCCTGGCATTGTTAAAATGGGACTCTTCTTGCTGTGATCTCAACTAGTATTTAACGCAGAGTCAGCACAACCACAACCTGAAAGCATCTTTGCCCTAGTAACTCAGTGAGAAACACTCTCACCAGATCCTGCCTTGTCAAAGCCAATTTAGTTTTGATTTTAAGTCAGTTTGAGGCTCACCTCTTCCTCCCATGCATGTCATACCCACTGCTCCCAAAATCAATCACCACACATTGAAAACCTGAATTTTCACCACTCGGTGTGTTCCTGTGCTGGATCTAAAATACACCAAAACCACTCAGTATTTGATGAGCTACACGCCTGGGCATGTCAGAGGAGCAGCGAACTCCCATCACCTCCTGCGTTATGTAAGAGGCTCCACAGGGACCAAAACCATGCTAACATAGGGCAGAAAAAAGTTTGGGGACTGCGAGCAAGAGGCATCAAAATTGTGGTTATCTGCTTCAGGCCTGGCAGGAAGACTGCCAGAAAGTGTGGACACATGATACAGGAATAAAAAGCAAGACTCAGTGAGGATAAGGCTAAATGAATTCATTGCTCCTGCAGACACCACGGATGGAGTTGGAAGGATTCCCACACGGACACCACACACCACATAGGGGACAAAAACCATCCCAAGCCTCCAAGTTCAGATTGTCTGGTGGAAGAGTCTAGATGTGGGCAGTAAACAGACAAAGAGGAGTGATGAGACACAAGGATAAATGAGTAAGAATAAGGAAACTGTCATCGTTAAGCAGCATTACTTCTGGACTTGCGAGAAGTCAATGCAGCATCTCCCTTCTGGCCACATGGAGCTATCTGGGCTCTCCAGAGGAGTCAACAACCACGTGGGTAAGGAAGACCTGAGCTGCAACAGCTCGGGCTACCTGGATTTCCCAAACAGCTTTGCAACATCCTTCACAACAGGATTTTGAGGAAACTAAGGTACCACCACGTAAGAGAATGACTTTGCTTGGATAAGTAAGTGATTAGAAGAGAAGAACAAGCAGTCCTTTGACAGAGCAAGGTCCCCAGGAAGTTCTGCTGGCATTCTGGGCTCTTCTAAATAACCTCAAAGCATCCTGGAAAGTTAAACAGCAAAGATTGATGACCATAACCCAGTAACTCAGCATGTTACAGATAAGGGCTGACCACAAGGGCTGGCTGCAAAAAGAACATGCAGGGCTGAAGGTAATAAAATTAACCAAGCAAGGAACATACTAGAGCTGAGAAAGGTTCCAGGAAGAGAAAAAAACCCGTAACTGACACCTTTATGCTCACACTCATTCTTTTCTCAATGACTGCAGAAGACATGAGGCCAGACATCCTGCCTAGGGGGATTACAGGAGGTTCTGCTCATCCCTTTTGCACCAGGAGCTGCTGCACTTGTCAGGAGCCAATGTGTGGCCACGCTGGGCTCCCCACCAAACGTTTAGTCTTGGACACGGAGTGGTTTTTCCTTTTGCAACTATTCTGCTTCATATGAGAAATTATAACTTGGTTCCAGATGTCATATTTTTATCTCTCTCCTGGTTTTCCATGACTTTTCAAAGAAGTCTGGCAGCAATTTGAGACATTCATTAGTCAGTTATTTCTAAAGCATGTTACCAGGACAGGATTTTGAGTTGTGTAATGTCTGTGTTTTTCATATACTCCCATAGCCTATGCTTTAATCAAGAGTTATTTATTACAAGTTTTCTTCAATTCTGGTTTGCCTGCCACATTTCATTTGGGCTTTTCTTCCACAAGTCACATTCACACACAGACAAATGCTCAGAAGCTCAGCCAGTTTTGGAATACTTGAGTTGATTCTCATTTTTACTTATTAGCTTCTTCAAAAGGGAAAAAAAATTAAATATTCACTGAGATACAGTGAAGATTGAACTACTACTACTCAGAAAAGTTTGTCTGTTAAACCCAACCCTGTGGCCATAGAGGTGTTTGCAAATCAGGGCATTTATAGTAACACACAGTTTTGCCCAGGACAGTGCCTGTGGACAGGGCTTTAGCATGTGCAAAGAAACATTCCAGCAGTTTTAGTCTGTTTGCTGTTCCAGAGTTAAGTGATGGTGATGAAGTCCACATCTACTTAACAGCTGCTCCCAGACTACAAGGGTCTGCCTTCCCATGATCATCATGGAGCTTCAGTTAAAAACACTTAGGCACCAACCCTATGGCATGGGACCAGGGCTAGGAAAGACGAAAAGATTCACAAACCAAATTATCTCTAAACAAAACCAAACCAACCAACCAACCAACCAAAACCCCCAAAAAGCAACAAAAATTACTAAGGACTCGAAGTGAAACAATCACAGGGGAACAGAAATTATATTTGCAGACTGTTAATGTTTTAAAGAATGCTTGCCCATAACATATTCAAACCAAAAATCCCCTACCAGTGGTGCCCTAAAGCCCCAGTTCTTCCCAAATCCAACCTTTTGCAAGCTATAATTTTTCTGCTTCAAGCAGAGCTGCAGGGGCAGCCAAAGGATCACAGACAGAGATTAGCGGGATCCTCTTGCTATTAAAAAAAATAATGACCAATTACTACTTAAAGGTTAACTTCCTATTAGCTCTCCCTTACTGCCTGGATGGGATCAATGCCAGCAACCTGCAACCCTCAGCAGGGGTGCTTTAACTGTAGTGGTGCGATGCGCTGGCTCTGGGAGCACAGCTGGTCCCAACACCTTCAGCTCTGCCCCCTGAGCTCCCCTTCCTGCATCCCTCCAGGATGACTGTTTGTGGGCCACACTACAGTCAAGCTCCAGAGGCTTGGAGGGCTATTTTAGACTTACTTCAACCATCCAGGTTACAGCACTGCTACACAACATTTTACCAATGTTAGAAGCAGTGAGCAGAGAACTGAATCTGCTGTTGCTGTGATAACTGAACGATACTCCTGCCCAGGTTCTCTCAAAATGAACAGGCATCATTGCATTAAAATGTTCAATTCATGGATGAAAAAACCCCCTTCAACAGAAACTCAAGATTATTAGTGCGAAGAAGAAAAACCTAGAACCAAACTGATACCCTAAAACCAGTGCATTTAAGTTTCAGTGACAAAACACAGGTTAAGGTCAGTCCTAATGTACAGATTTTATCCTAATTAACACTCCTTTGTTGCCATACCCAAGCAGAGCAGCTACTGTTATTTCCTTAGGTTATAGTCGCCTATTTTGTCAGCCTAAGGAGCCAGTGCCACTGAGGGAGCCTGCCTGACCTTCAGCCAAAGCACATGATCACAAGACACCCTTTAATCCCAAACTTCTCCCATCCATCCTCTCTTCTACCTTCAGCTCACTCCCCCATCACATCTATTCATCCTCAGCCTCATTGTTGCATCCCACCACCTCCCTTAGACCTTTTGTATTTGCATCCCTGAACCTCACTAACTCTTCAACACTCCCAAATCCAGTGTACTACTCAGACCTTCAGCAAGACCAAATCCTATACACATCTCAATCATCCCAAAGCAGCAATGCTTAAGCTTCAGTAAGGCACTCGAATAAAAACTTATCTCTGGAAACTAAGGCTGTTAAATAAACACAAAATTCATTTTTTGTACCTGGAAAAATCCCTGGTTAAAGCATCAGTGTAAATCTAGAAACTTGACAGCTCAGAGAAGCAAAGTGGAATTGCAATGGAAAAATCCACTAGCATCACAGATCTTAGATAATATTGCATCAAATCAGCTTACTTCTGAATTTGCTAAATCTGTAGCTCTTTTCTCTTTATGATCTCAGCTGTAATTTCAAGAATTTCAGTTTCCACATCTTTTCTTTTGACCCACTGTACCAGGTTTACATGGCAAGGTTTTGGTAGGGAGGTGCTGCAGGGGTGGCCTCTGTGAGAAGACACCAGAAGCTGCCCCCATGTTAGACAGAGTTCTGTGATGGACCTGTCACTGGCCAAAGCCAGGCTCTTGAGCAGCACCTCTGGGATAAGGAAAAGGTAAAAGATGCCATGCAGCAGCTGGGAGAGGGGAGTGAGAAGATGTGATATAAACAGCCCAGATGCCAGAGCAGATTCCCCTGCATACCATCATGCATCCATGGTGACACAGGTTGTCCCCCTCTAATCCACAGAGGACCACAGTGGATGTGCCCTGAAGGACACTGCAGCCCATGGAGAGAGCCCTCGCTGGAACAGGTTTTCTGGCAGGACCTGTGACCCCATGGGAGGCCCATGATCTTCCAGCCTGTTCCTGAAGGACTGCACCCCATGGGAAGGATTCATCCCAGAGCAGATCCTGAAGAACTGCAGCCTATGGAAAGGACTTATGCTGAAGCTGTTCGTAAAGGACTCCATGATGGAGCAGGGGAAGAATGTGAGGAGGAAGGCTGGGTAGGCACCTGGTTCCAACCAGAAATCGAACTTCCACTTGCTAAAATGATCACTTAGTGGATTAAACAAGTTTTCACATCCACATTTTCAAGTCACCAGTGTGACCCCATGCGCTACGCGGCACACATTCCCTCTCTTTTCTTACAATGGTGACATTAAAGGTTTCTGCTCTTTCCTCCATCCTGCAGGGTTGATTCCCGCCCATCTGTGATGATCATCTCGCAATCTCCCAGCTCTGACTTTTTCTTCTCACCTTGCACCCCAATTTCTTGTCTTCTTGGCCTGGCGTTCCCAGAGAGCCTGTGTCCCTCCATCACAACACTCCAGTCATGCAATATATCCCATCTCTTTCCTGTGATGCCAACATGACCAGAGTCCTGCACAAAGATCACAGGATCATAGAATGGTCTGGGTTGAATGGGACCTTGAAGCTCATCTCATTCCACCCCCTGCCATGGGCAGGGACACCTTCCACTAGACCAGGTTGCTCCAAGCCCCATCCAATCTGGTCTTGAACACTTCCACGGATGCAGCAGCCACGGCTTCTCTGGATTGGAGAGTGTGCTTACTGCCTGTGGTGTTTGCATCAGCATTAGACACTTCAGAGGGCACCTTCTCCTCACAGCAGGATTGAGCAGACCATCACTACTACCTGGGCTCTCATTCCCCTGCCTGTCACTCCCAGAGCTCTGCAGTCACTTCTGAATTCTCCAGGTTGCCTGAAGTAGCATCATAGGTGCCCAGCTGGAAGAAAAATGCAGGAGCAAGACTCTTCCTTTTAGTGCCAGCAAACACCAGCTTCCAGCCCCACTTCCATCCTACCCAGGACAGCCCCCCTGTCTCCAGCTGTCTCCTCCTTGTCACTCTCAGCCATGTCCTGGCCCCCAGTTCCCAGCCCTGCTCCTTATCCTCTTCCCTCCAGCTGTTCTCAGTCCCCCAGGGGCTGCAGGACCACCGGGGCCAGGCATGGGTGGTGGAGAAGAGGGTGGGATTGTTGCCTCATGGCAACAGATCACACACTGATTTAAGCAGACCACGGAGCCGCACCCTGGCTTTTCTTCCTCAACAGCCTCTCCTCCTCATCCTGATGCTCTGGTTTGGCCTTGGGTGCAGGCTCTGCTATCCTGCCACTTATCTCTTTATCTTCACTCCCAGCAATCTCTGCTTGGAGCTCCATTCCCCCAACATGCTTTCATCATAACATCTTCCATCCCTTTGCTTCTACAAAATCCACGGGGAAAATTTCCATATAAAACAAAATCCATCCTTGCTAGTACCTAAGGACTGCATTAATCACTCTTGGTTTGGGACAGGGAGAAAACAGTGTTTTATGGGGCCAAGGGCATTTTTTGCTGATTTTCAACCCTCTTGTTTTCTAAATTAAAACATGAACTTGGAGGGGGAAGGAAGAGAAAAATAAGAAAAATACAGCTGCTGCCTTTCTTTTTTTGCTGCTGGGAGATTACCAGGGCGGCATGTGGTCCTACTAGCTACTGGCAAGTTTTAGCCAATAAATTATAAAGCATTGATTTAAGAGGAAGAAGGAAGAAGTAAAAGAAAAGTCAGCAATAAAATTGCTTTTAAGAAACTCCAGTGTAGGTGGTATGTAAACAGGACACGTCACAACTCACTGAAAAAATTCTTACTGGACAAAAAAAAGATAAAAAAAGTAAGGAGAACAAAAGCACAAAAGTTCAAGAAAATTCAGAGGTCCTGAATTTATATTTTGTACTTTATTTGAGTTGTTAGCTACCTTGGTGGATTTTGGGTGGTCAAGTCAAAAGAGAAAGGAAAAGAAAAAAGGATTAAACATCTCTGGTTACCAGCAGATGGACAATTATGCCCGAGAGCGTAAGGAAGTACTTCTAATTCTTGCACATGTTATTGTGCACTGGTCTGTCCTTGCCAAGAAAACAAATAAGCTCTGTCTCAAAACCAGTTTGTGTCTTTTGTTCCATTACTTCTGCTGCAAAGCTCTTCCAGAAGTCATTCCTCGGATGATTACAGACTGTCCTCTAATTTTCTATGTAAATCTATTTCAGTCTGTTCTTGCATCATTATTGCCTCTAAATTTAAAAGCTCCTTTCTACAAACATCGCACCAGATATGGGGTGAGAGTGGATACAGAGGACACTGTAATGAAAAGCACATCCTAAATGCAGGCACCAGGAGCTGCATGGGCTTTGTTCCTCTCCTGTAATTTGAGCCCTGAAAAGGCTACAAAAAACTGTCTGATGCTGATGAACTGCCCAGAGCAATTCCTGTGAGAACAGGAAGTACTTCTTGTAGGCAGATTTAGTTTCTGGTGGGGAAAAAAGTGCCACTATACTCACCTTAATCCTTTGTCTGCTTCAGTGCTGAAGTAGACCCACCCTCACTTACCAGGCCTTTGCCAAGCTAAACTCATAAACGGGTTTTAATTTCCCCTTAAGAGATCGTATTTCCATTTCTGATCATTCTTCCCTCACTTATTCCAGTCTACCCTGATAAACAAAACAATACACTTCTCTCCAGCTTGGTTATTTCTAGCAAGAGGGAGCATTACCACAGCCCTGACTGGTGCTGCAGATTGATGTAAGTCTCCTGCACAGTTGTGTCACCTCAGTCATTCAAGGACTTCTCAAGACCAAAAATCCTGCCTTTGGTTGCTTTTCATACCATTCCTTCTCAGTCTTCGAGATCATCTAGACCCTCCTGTAAAAGACTCCCCACTTTCCATGACTTCTTACTTTGTTCGTTTGGTTCAGCAAATTTTTTTTACACAGTCATCCTACAAGGTCTCCTTAACACAAATATTGACTCCAGAGGTACCCAAAACCATCCATCAGCAGATCTCACAAAAACCTGATCCCAGTTGCAGTTATTTCCTGGATTTTACCTGATTCAGCTCCAACCTCATAATCCAAGTTCTCCAGTACATCCATTCTCCATGCAGCACTGTAACAACCATCCCACTGAACATCAAGAAGATTAGGATACACTCATTTCTCTATTCCAAAAATAAAGATTAATTTGGCATAAAATACAGCTTTCCCCCCCTCCAAAAAAATCTTGCTCTAGAACACACCACTCTATCAGACCAAATGGACCTGAAGTTACACAAAACATCTGGTACCACCTCTTCAACATCTGGACAAGTATAATGCCTACACAGAGCACAGCTTCCAGTTTGAACAAAATCCAACTTCCCAGCTATTCAAATTCCCATACTGCTTCCTTCTTGCAGTTCAGCAATGGAAAAGCAGTACACAGGTCCCACTGAGCAACTTGATTCACCAGCTTGCAAAAACTGCAGAATTGGCCTCACTATTTGCCAAAAAAGGCAAAGTCACTGTGATCCATTAAGACAATCCACTCAAAACACACGTCTAATAAATCCAGTTCTTTCTGTTTCTGAAGTGGATTATTCAAGCCATGGAGATCCCATCCCACCGAGGTATTCAGCTGGGAGGAACTACCTACAAATATTCTGTACCAAAATTAACCAGGTAGGATTTCCCTGCTGTACTGTGAGCAACTGCAATCATGTACATGTTTAAAATACAACATTAAGGTCAAGCTCTCAATCACTTTTCTAAAGGTCTTTCCTTTAGAAAACCACAGCACCTTCTCAACCACATCATCGTCCCCCTCTCTTCCTCCCACTCACTCCAAATCTCCTCCTTTCCCTGCTGTCCACACCACATCCTTATCTTTCTTCCTTCCTGCAACAGAACTGTGACCCAGCCATGTCATTCTCATTTTGGCCACACCTATGAAAGTCATTTACCTATCATCTGCCCTATTAATGTGGGATTTACCCGCAGCCATGTAGGAATGTAACACCAGGTATTTCCCAAGCCACCATCTAGAAGAAAGAGAAAACCCCACAATCCCCTTTCAAGCAGCTCTGGGAAACCTGAAAATGTCAGAGTAATTCACAAAGTCATGGTAATAAATTCCAATTAAAGTGAAAAGTCTTAAGTATCAACACAGGATAAGTTTTCTCATGGAGCAGAGCCAATTTAGGCTCTTCCCCCTCTCCAACCCAATCATTCCTGCCTCTTATCACAGGGTGCTCGTCCTTCAGCTTCTGGGTAACTGAGAACATAGTACTGAAACATAAGTCTCTTTCCTGCTATTTCTTCTCTCCAACAACCTGGATCAACCCTTCCTTCTTAGCAAGGTGCCATACCAAAGCCATGTCCAAAACAGTTTTTGAGTTAAAAGCACCATAACTGAGCACTGCAAAGCCTGTTTGGTTTTTCAAATTATGGTCATACTGGATGTACATCCAGATTTGGTGCCATTTAACAGAAAAGCTTCCAAGAACATTGATCAAAAATCACCTGGCTTATTTTCCACAGGTCTCCACCTTCTAGTACAAATCCAGGTGCTGCAGATAAATTGCTTTTACCCTTTCCCTTCAGCTGAAGTTGTTCTTTCTATTATACATTCATCTACCCTCTCCAAGAATTCTCATTTTTAGGGACAATCTGGTACCAAACATCTGAATAGTCACAGATTAAAAGCTTTTGGCCATAATACAACGGGGACCTGCCCTGCTACTTCTTGAAGCTCCTTAGAAGGCATAAATCAAGCCATGTCTTTATGTGGAAAGCATCAGTGCTTCCTAGTTTCTCAATGAGGCATGGCAAAGAGTTTGTGCCTGAATTCTGGGACTGAGTAAGAAATTTAAAAATACAAAAAATTTCCAAATTATCAGAGCGCAGTTTTTTGCTGTCTTTAGGAAACTATGACAATTTCACCCCATACCACCACTTCTAAACCAACATTTTAATACAGTGAGGAAGACATCAGGTATGGAGGAAGAAATACACAGTTTTTGCTCAAATGCACAAAATGATAAAACTCTAGATAATTAGTCTCTTGAGATCTAGGGATGTGGTTCACAGCCAAGCTTCCCCACAACAATTAATACTACTTCTGCATCCTGACAGATTGTCCCACCACTGCAGCATGCTGTGGACCAAGCACAACATGTGTGGACTGTGGTTTTAATTACACGTCCCAGTATGTAAATCAACACCTTCTGCCCTGTGGACACAGTGGTTTTGAACCGCTACTAGGGGCACCTAAGTATGTTCACTACAGGTGCTACATCAATGCCTTCCTCAGCAATGCAATTTCAGAGAATCCCAGACTGGTTTGGGTTGGAAGGGACTTTGAAGACCATCTTGTTCCACCCCCTGCCAGGGGCAGAGACACCCTTCCACCAGACCAGGATGCTCCAAGCCCCATCCAACCTCACCTTGAACATTTGTGGGGATGGAGCAGCCACAGTTTCACTGCACACCCCATGCCAGGGCCTCACCCCACCACAGGGAATTTCTCTACACCCAATTTCTACCACTGCCCAAAAACACAGGGGTCCTGGCACAAATCGGGAGATGGAAACCAGAGTTTTCAACCACTTCTACCATGTAAGAAAGTGTTTGCAAAATCAGTCACTTGATCCTCTCCTGCTCATACCAACATTTCTCTTTTTTCTGACCAAAACAGAAAGAACAACCCAAGGAATTAACTTAATGCAGAGTCAGGGTATCATCTCGGAAAGGGATGGCCATGTTCTCCTATTCCAGGAGTTTATGACACACATTCCAACAGCTTCACCTATGACCTTCTCATACCATGATTAATAGTATTACATTCATTAATACCCTATATGCAAAACCTTCAGCTTCTCAGACCTTGGTACTGCTGGGAGCTACACTGTGTTATCCATGTGGGACACGTGATGTGAAGATCATCCCGACCTTTTCCTTTGGACAGCTCAGAGAATCAGGGACCTCTATGAGACCACTGAATTTCACCCATCCTTTTACCTCTCAGCCCAGTGACACCAAACACCTGGGCTCTGGTAAAAAGCAGTGGGATGGTTTCCATCAGCTACTGCTAAATCCAGACATACAATTACAGGCATGGGGCACAAATGCTTATTTCCTTAGAAATGTAACAACTTCATTGAAGCAAATGTTCTGGGAACAGCATGGTGCACCACCGGGCAGCCTGGAGGACAGCAGATACAGTGGAAAAGGACTCCCAGAGCACTGCATGCATCCCATGGACCATAAGCATGGGAAGATCAAACAGGGAGGAACTGGTTTCAGAAGCTCAAAGGTAGCCTCTTTTTTCAATGCTTCTCTTCAGAAAAATACTGCAAAAATAATCTCACATCTAGCAGAACTACTTGAAGTGAGAGGCTTACACTCTATTCTTAGTTAAGTTACAGAATAAATTATTTGATTAGAAGTTAAAAATACTTACTATCACACATTCTTTTCCTCTTTAAGGAGTTCTTGAATTGATAATCCCACAACAGAAATAGGAAGTACATTTTTAATGCCACTGATTAACATTTTAGCTCACTTTGGAGCACTCACTGTTTCCCTTCTCCTGGAATTTTTAATGCCAGACTGCTGACATTTCCTAAAAATGCATTAGAGTTGAAAAATAAGTTCAGGTGTTGACAGAGCGCAGTGCTCACTGGCCTGCCTCGGGCAAGAAACCTGATTACATGGCCACACTGATCTCTTTCGGCCTCGCCATTTTTTATGACATCAAAACCATTCAGCCATAACCTTTTTTTTTTTTTTTTTTTTGTGGCTGATGAATTTAAGATAACAAAGCATCTAAATGGGACCACAGCGACCTCAATACTCCTGCAAACCACTCAAGCAGCACAGGGAGGCTCTGGAGAGTGCGGGTGCTCTGACAGCCATGGCAGAGATGTGGTCATCTTCCCAAATAACGGCATGGAGTCCTAGTTTGTGAAGCCCTTGCACCTGGAGCCAGCTCTGCTGGCAGCCATACCGACCTGTAAAGCTTTCACCTCATCCAAAGAGGTAAGGAGAAAGGAGTCCTCCTCCTCTTCAACTCTAGGTTGGTTAACACTTAAACAAGACTAACTGTGTCTTCCAAAATAAAAGTCATAAACAAAATGTATGGTCCTGGTACACAACAATAATCATCTTCTCTTCATGAGGAAAAACCTAAGCTGGAGTTTAATTTAAGGGGATTCCCACCAGGTCCATAAAGGCGGTGGAGACCTGAACAGGGCAGCACAGGAGGAAGGCAGGAAGCCACCAACAAGCATCTTGAACCCCCCTACGCAACCATGGTACCCACTCACCCTGTACCACCCAAAGGGCAAAAATAGCCAGAACCAGCCTCCCACCCCACATACCACAGCAGGCCTGCCCAATACACACCTGACCATGCCAACAGCAACAATAGCACCTGATGTGCAAGGTGTTACACGGAAGGTTCTGGTACCAGTTCCAGGAAAGGCACCATTAAACTGTATCAGATCTCCTCCAGCCATGCTTATAGCACA
Organism: Monarcha castaneiventris obscurior; assembly: GCA_026261815.1. Classification (NCBI taxonomy): domain Eukaryota; kingdom Metazoa; phylum Chordata; class Aves; order Passeriformes; family Monarchidae; genus Monarcha; species Monarcha castaneiventris. The sequence goes on along the minus strand of JAMPIT010000141.1, from coordinate 190,544 downwards.
AAAACCTGTTTCAGGAAACGCTCCACAGATCCACCCCTACGGCTTCTTTGCATGCCTCATCCAAGCAATCTTTCATCTCCAGCACCTTTCTTTGATACTCGAGGATCTCCGTAGTCTCCTTACTCTGCTCTTTTTACTGGCAAAGGGTAAAAAGAGGGCAAGCTAACAACACCAAATGTCTCTTCACGCACATGCGTCTGGGCTCATGTGCATTCCAAATCCTCCCCACAAGCACTTTTTTAGGCAAAGCAACTCATTTGCCACCATGATGCCTACTTTTCTCCTTGAGGACAATCCCTTTAAACTCAGAGAGGTTTAACTAATAACATTAAAATGATGACTTACCAGTCTCTCATTATCTTCTGAGGTTCTCTGGTAATGAGCTGCTAAAGAAGCATAATCCTGCTCCTGCTTGTTACACTCCAAACACTTAAGTCCATGACGGATTAGCCTCTGAGGGTCCGTGTAGAGAGGCAAGGCTGGCTGAGTGTTCGCAGAAATCCCTACCCCGCCTCCTGAAGCAGCACTGGACTTAGGTGGAGGAGAGGACGAGAGCAAAGTCTGAGGAGATGGAGAGACTGAAGAGCTTGTAGAAGAAGGTGAAAACATTTGGTCTATGGAAATTGGTTTCATGAGCAGCTGAGAACACTGCATGATAAATCCTTTGCTCTTATGATCTCGCGCATGTTTAAGCAAGCTACACTTATTAAAAAAAAGGAGCATAGTTGAACACTGAGTGCACATGACTTCAATGTGAACGCTTCGCCTACTATAGTGTTGAGTCAGGCTTTTCTCTAAGGCAAATGAGTCCCCACATTCCAGGCAACAATACCCAGAGGCAGGTAAATTAATACTAGTGTCAGGCGGGGGGCTAAGGTTCGGAGTATATATCGGCACTGGATTGGCACTGTGTAGCACTTTATGGAATGCCTCCATGACAATGGGAGCAGCTTTCTTGACTTGGTGCACCAGTGGCACTGACATCTGTGTCACCTGAGGCTGGTTTCGCCTCTGTGCCGAAGTCTTCGCTGTAACAGAAGCGGCAACACTGTGGGGGACCAAGTTGAGATTTGCCAAGTGCACAGCTTTGGGAAGAAGGCTGGAGGTGGTCGTGTTGGATGGCTGCGTCACAGTACCCTGCTGCTGCCTCCTGACCCCCACTTTTATGGCACCGCTGCCACAGTTTGGCAGTGGAGATAAGGTACAAGTGCTGTTTGCAATATCCATTTTCATACTGTCTGAGTAAGGACTCGTTACATTTGAGAGCTGGATAGCCACAGCAGCCCCGTTTTTGGCTGAATTCCTGCCAGCCTCACTTTCCATAACTGTACTAGTGTCAGGGGATGGGAAAGACTTAATAAACTCTTCGGCAGAAGAGGTTTCCACAGGGGACTCTTCTGAAGATTTGCCCAACTCATCATTTTCTGGCAAAATTCTAGTTACAGTCCTTTTAATTTCACCAGAAGATGTCTTGATAGTCTTTATTCTAACTTTGGGAATAGCTGGCGGAGAGCCAGCTGCCATGGAAGGAGAGCCTTTCCCACTGCTGTCACTGCACACGCTCCGAGGACTCTCAGGCTGCTTGCTGGCCTTCCTCACCGCCTCCAAGGGGCTTCGGGGACTCTTTGGCGACTTGGGCATTTTTGGACTTCCCTTCGTCCCGTCTTTAAAAGAACCAGGTTCCTTGGTAAAATTTGGCTGATCGCCTTTTGGAATACACGCAACCTTTTTGGCCTGAAGAGCTACTAACGCTGCCACACAGGACGACAACTTGGAATGAGTTGGCTTTAGCCTCTGCCGAGGTGGTATTGACGAAGACATGTTTAGCTCAGGCACAGACCCCTTGCCATCTCCTAAATTATGATGAGGGAGGTCTCCAAACACCAAGCCTTCTCCAAGAAAACTGTTGGTATCTACCAAGTCCTTGCTTGACTCCACAAACCTCTCCACTGCTTTGTCTTGCTCTCTCCTGCTCATTTCCAGCCTATTCTCCAGCTGGCAGTGGATTTCCATCTTCTGTTCCTTTTTACAGTACTGATCAAACATGCTTAATTCGGGCTCTGGCACCTTCCTAAGATGATCTAGGACTGAAGCCCCTGTTGGTATATATATTGAAGGTGGTGGAAAATAGGGAGTTTGGGCATGTTTGGGTTTATCCCCAATACTGTTGTCTTTGAACGCATCCTCTGATTCAGGGCTGGAAATGGGGCTAAACTGACTAAATGTTGGCAAAGGCTCTGACTTGGACTGGTCCAGTTTATCACAGTAACCTCTTGAGCTGTCACCATTAACAAAAGTTGACTCAAACTTGCCATAATTATGGACTAAAGCATGAGCCTCAGCTGGCAGATCAGAGCCACGAAACCCATTGTGTAACAGACCAGTTCCAAGGTGATTCCCCTCCTTTTCTGCCTCTAAAGACTCCTGGCGACTTGTGTTCTTCACTATCACACTCACAACAGGCGCATCAGAGGGAGGCAGAGAGTGGGATAAGGATACATTCTCATCGATGCACATTCCTGACGACTTCAGGTGATTCTCACTCTCCTCCCCAGCTGATGGAATGGTCTCCTTCGCATCGAGGCTAGTTGGATCAGGGATATCAAAAGCAGCCAAGAGGTCATCAAAGTCGGGGGTTTTCATGTCCCCCATGATGAAAGCTAAAATTAAAAGCAGAAGAAATACTTTGTCAAGTACATTTCCCCCATGGACAAACTTCGTAAGACTCATGTGCATCAACATCTTCTGTTACAAAAATCACAGCTGCCCAAAGCCCAGAATGTGTGCAGAGCTGCTCCTCAGAGGTGCTTCAAGCAGCATGGTGGGAGACAGCAAGCATCCCCTTACCCAGGATCCCTGAGAACAGAGCTGGTACAAGCATGACCTTTGAAATGACACCGAGCTCATGCAGGGGACATCTTTTCAAACTGTCAGGGGCATTACTAATCCAAAGCCAGCCATCATCACAGAAGATTCTGAAGTACATTAGCAGAGGGGTTTTTCGCTTGGCTGGGGTTTTTGTAGAGCTAATAGGCAGCAATCGCTGCTTATTTCTCAACAGATTGTCACATCTGAAGAACTCAGTCCTTCCCCAAGGAAGAAAGGCAGGGGCAAACAGGTGGCCCAAGAGACACAGGCCTGAAACGTGAGACGGCTCCCTACCCTGAGGAATTTAAATAATAGAAATCTTCAGTAAATATTTCAATACAACAGCTCCAAAAAGGGTTATTTGAAACAGGGGCAATCCTTAAATAAGTAACCATGTGAAGCAAAACCACCCAAAGATAGAATAAAGAACTATAGCCAAATGGTAAGAAGAAATAATGTTCCCAGCCAGCTCTCTCTTTCTAAGCTCTTCAGAAAGGAAGTGGGGACTTGGAACACTCAACACAGCAACCTACAACAGGAATAATCAAGCTCTGACGAGATGCATGAAAACTGACAGCACAGAATTACTAGAACATTTGTGTTCACTTCTGTCAGGGATACCAGATTTCCACTGTTAAACCAAAATATTTTCAAGTTGGTACAATATAGAGACTTCACAAATATTTAATGAGCCATTCTTTCAGTATGTTTTATTTAAACCTCAAATTTATGTGAACTGGTGCATGCTGTATGTAGGGGAGGGGAAAAAAAACCAAAGCATGTCAACAGAACTAGCAGGGCACCAGTTCCTGCTTGGCAAGGAGCACCCACAGGCAAGGTAAGTCCTGCCACACTCAACTTGGGCTGCAACAATGCTGCCAAAGCCGGCAGCACGAGAGGGAGACTGAGAGGGTGGCAGGATTCCAGGACAATGGGGAAGAACTGGGAGCACAGGCGCAGGCAGAGGGGAGGACCAGGGGACAAGGCAGAGGGAGAGAGAGAAGCCACCTGATGCCTTCCCAAAAGGGCCCTACTTTAAGGCTGCTGTAGTTATTGACAATTGGGTTTAGAAATTTGTCAAGCATCACATTCAAACCAAACAAAGCTCAACCCTTCTGACCAGGCTGCTGGAATGGGGAACAACTCCTAGGCCAGGAGAAATCACTTCAGAGTGGAACACAGGGACACAGTGGTCTTTGAGCTTCAGCTCAGCCGTTCCTTCAGACAAGTCCCAGAGGTGCTGCTTTGGTTAATCTACTGCAAAACACTCTGCAGAGATTTACTTGGCTTAAGAGTGGCTTGCTGTGGCTGAGCTTATATTCGTTCTTAAATTAAACCCCAAATACGATGGTGCACAGAGGGCTATGCAGTAATTTACAATCATTTCCCTCAAGGAAGTGCAGCTGGACATGAAGTCCCTGGAGGCCCAAATTATCCATACACTCCACATCCCCAGCACTTGATAAGGACTTTGGAAACAACACAGATTACTGCAGTTGGCAAAGGCATGGACCTGAAACTTCCCATTCCTTCGGATGGGAAACCTTGTGCCATCTGGGAGAGAGCTAGGCACCAAAATTTCTGGCACACAAATCCTTCCGAAAGGAAGACACTTCATTCCATAACCTGGCATGCTTGAGTATTGTACAGAGAAAAATGAGCCTGCCGATCACTCTTGACCTTCCCCTTCCCATTCTGGAACACCCCTCTGCACCGGTGTTTTAAAATGCAAGACAGAATAAATCCCAGGTATCTGCAGCATCTCAAAATATCCTTTTCTTGGAAGAAACCTTGCTTTTTCAGAAAGAATTGGTGTTCATCTTTGAGTCTTATAAAATGCAAATTTACTGTCTTTGCAATCATGAGGGCACAAGTCTCTATCCAAGTATTTATCCACAAAATTGCATCTTAAGCTTGTCACACCCGAAGCTACAGCTTCTCAGAATAAAGCAAGTTTTGGCCCAGATTCTAGAGAATAAGTATTTTATCGAGAGAAGTGATTTTTAAGTAACATAAATTTAAACTTTTGACTTAACACTATCTCTCATCACAGATAAAAAACAGGAAAAAGATACTAAAGGAAATTATGTAAACTAGCTTGTGAGGACAGCTGAAAATAAAGACCTTTGTCCTTACTCCATCATTCTTGTGCAAAGGACTGAGAACCCAAGCTTGGGATCCAGTGAAAACATGGAGGCTGAGATTTGCAAAGCAGTAGAAGAGGTGAATAAAATCAGCAAAGAAGAAGGATTTATGAAGTAAAGAGTATATTTCAGTGTGCAGACTCAGCCCCACTATAGCACATTTCTCCAGGGCTCAGGAAACCTAGAAGGCTCCAAGCCAGCCAAAAAAAACCCTGGGGAAGGATGTGAAATCCCAGGGCCTTGTGCTATGGATTAGCTTCAAAGTCAAGGAGAGGCACCACAGGACCCACATCCTGCACCCACTCCGTACAAACCTTTTGCTAGCAGTGCTATTCCCAGGAGCTTTTGGAGATCGAAAGTAGATGCTCCACAGCTTTCAAACCAGGAAGGAGGTTTGAGATTGCCACTCAACAGTGAAGCATGAAAGCATAATTTCCCAGTAACACCAAGGAAATTAATCATAGAACGGCTTGGATTGGAAGGGCCCTTGATGACCATCTAGCTCCAATCCCCTGCTGTGAGGGGTTATTTATCATGCACATTGCCATTACTTAATATCGGTAATTCTGCAAAACAACAGGGTACAAGGGAAAACATCTGCCAAGGCTTGGTCTCACGGCGCTGGTGTCTCTGGGAGGGGACGAAGAGACTGCATGCCACGGGAATCCCTTGGGAAAGCAGGGATAGCAGGAGCCGGGAAGCTCGGGGAGTGAAAGGGATAGGGGAAGCAGCCGCGCAGGGGCTGTCAGGACTGCGGGGAAGGCACGGGGCAGCCGCAGCTGGCTGAGGGCTAAACCGGAGGGCGGCTCAGTGGCAGGCGGGACCCGGGGCTGTAATACCCGTGAAAGTTTCATGAGTCCGGTGCGGTTCTCGGTGGGAAGGAGGCCGCTGGGCAGGAGACTCGTCCGGTCCGTGGCACCCCTACACACAGAGACACTCACCCACACACACCGCCCCCGGCCCGCGCCGTCCCCACCCGAGACAAAGGCCGGACCCGCCGCCCCCGCGCTGACAGCCCAGCCAAGCTCGGCTCGGCTCGGCTCTGCCCGGCCCGGCCCAGCCCCGCCGCACGTGGGCCGCCCGCCGAACTTAGTTTGTCCCGGCACCGCCGGGCCAGGCCGGGCTGGGCCGGGCCGGGCTGGGCCGGGCCAGGCTGGGCCGCCGCGGGCACCGCAGCCGAGCCGGGGCCGGGAGCTGAGGAATGGGGAGAGGTGGCGGCCTGCGGGCCGGAAGAGCCGGCACGGGCGCGCAGGGCTCGGCGCGCCGGCGGCGGGGCCGCCCGCCCTGCCCGCGGGGCGGCAGCACCGCCCGGCCGCGGGGCCGGCGGGAAGGAGGGAGCGCGGGAGGGCGGAGGGCAGCGGGAGGGGCGGGCCCGGCGCTGCCGGACCCGGGCGGGCGGGCAGGACTCACCCACGCAGGCGACTCCTCTGGGCCCGCCAGGCCCGCGCGGCCTCACCCCACACCGGGCACGAACGGCCGCAACATGGCGGCGGCGGCGGCGGGCGGGGCCGGGGGCGGGCCGGGGCGGGCCGGGCGCGGCGGAACCGCCTCCCTTCCCTTCCCTTCCCTTCCCTTCCCTTCCCTTCCCTTCCCTTCCCTTCCCTTCCCTTCCCTTCCCTTCCCTTCCCTTCCCTTCCCTTCCCTTCCCTTCCCTTCTTCCCTTCCCTTCCCTTCCTCATAGGCTCGCCACCCCGGGGCCCCGCTGCCGCTCCCCTCCGGGAGGCTCCTGACAGAGGCGCCCACGGGCCCGGCCTGGACCCGCCGTCCTCTCACGCCGCCGGGGCCCCGCGTTCCCGCTGTTCTTAGGTTTCCTCACTAAAACCTGCCCCGAAAATAGCTCCCTCTCTAGTCTCCGCTCCGTGTCTTCAACTCCTTCCTCGCTGTGTCCCACACCCACCGTGATGCGGTTTGCTCACAATTACACTGATCGACCCATAAAAGCGAGAGCAAAGATGTGTGGAACTCCACGCTGGTGAGGCTCACACTGGGAAGGCGAGGGAGCCAATAACCCCTGGAGTCGTTTCCAAACACAGCAAGAACAAGGAGGTGTCTGGGATCTGTCAGCACAGGTTACAGAGGGCTTCCATCCCTGATAACCTGATGCCTTCTGCACCGAAATTACTAGAATGGTAGATTTAAATTAGAGGTTAGGGAGACATCCTTCCCTGTGAGGGTAGTAAGGCCTTGGGACAGATTGCCCAGAGAAGCTGTGGCTTCCCCATTCCTGGAATTGTCCAAGGCCACATTGGACATAGGGCTTGGAGCAACCTGGGACAGTGGAAAGTGTCCCTGCACATGGCACAGGCTGGAATGGGATGAACTTTAAGGGCCTTTCCAAGCCAATCCGATTCTATAGCAAGTTCAGGTGATGAGGAGACGGTGGTGGATATTGTTTGTCCTCCACCCATGTCCAGTTCTGGGCTCCTCAGCACAAGAGAGACATGGACATACTGGAGAGAGTCCAGCAAGCTGCCATGGAGATGATGAAGTGGTTGAAGCACCTCCCCTGTGAGGAAAGGCTGAGAGAGCTGGAGCTGTTCATCCTATGGAAGAGCAGCCTCAGGGAGGGCTCATCAATGTCTACAAGTACCTGCAGGGAGGGTACAAAGAGGACAGAGCCAGGTTCTGCCCAGTGGTGCCCAGTGCCAGGACTGGAGGCCACGGGCACACACTGATACACATCAGGAAATACTTTTTCCCCGTGACAGTAACCATACTCTGGCACAGGTTGCCCAGGGAGGCTGTGGAGTCTCCATCCTTGGAGGTGTTCAAAAGTAGTCTGTATTTTCCTAGCAGCTAGCTTTAGCTGGCCCAGCTTGAGGCTGGACCAGATGACCTCAGAAGTTCTTTTCCAACCTCAAGTACTCTGGGATGCCGTGAAACATTTTGTATCCAGGTGTGCATATGCACACTCCTACCATGATAAATAAACAGTATTTCTTGAGGTTGTCTTCCCATGAACTGACATTTTAACAATCTACCCCCAATACCAGGTGTACAGCATTGCTCATACTGCCTTTGTTACTCATCTATTTAAATATTAATTTTTTTTCTTTGTCATCATGGGCAAAAAAAAAAAATTCTAACTGACACATGTGGCTTCATATCCTTGATTTCTGAATCAGTGTCATCACTTTTCTCCTTTTGGAGGTGATAGCCAGTTTCCAAAAATGAGCAAAAGGACAAAGGGAGTCGCAAAAACAAAACATTTTCAAAATTGGAACTGTTACCTGTAATTTTAGCACGTCTATGAAAACCTGTAAGTTGTATCTAGAAAGAGGGCTGACTTTTGTTACACAATTTACTAAGAGCAGTCACAGTCTTGAACAAGTTATAGCTTGCAGGAGAGCTGTGGTAATTTGCAGGATTGTGATAATTAAGAAATGTAATGCAAATGGGAATTTAGCTCCATCTTGGAGATGGCCAAGGAGGAGAGACAGCCCTAGAGTGACTGGGGTCCCTTCCTCAAGACAGCAGAGACATAAAACACTCTAAGAAGAGTCTATGTTTTCCAGCATGACCTAAAAATCACACTCCTTTTCTTATTTTTAGTTCAATGTCATGATTTGACAAATCTGGAAGCAAAAAATCTTCCTCCTCTTTGTTTTCCTTTTAAAGTTTAAATTTGTGTCTTTAGGCTTGTTTTGTAAAGGTTGTGGAATCCCCATCTCTGGAAGTGTCCAAGGCTGGACAAGTTTTGGAGCAACCTGGTCTAGTGGAAGGTGTCCCTGCCCATGGCAGGGGCATGGAACAGGATGAGCTTTAAGGTTCCTTCCAACCCAAACCAGTCTGGGATTACATGATTTGATGTGGAAAAGACAGAAGCTGTGGATCTAAGGAGATGATGTACAGAGCAGCCCTCTGCACTTGGGAGGTGCTGAGGCCTGAACAGGGAACAACATCGGTGGGACCCGCTGGTGGCATCTCAGAGAGGGAAGCCCCTGGATGAAATACTCTTAAGCTTTGTCCAGCTGCATGTGAGACCTTACCTTTAATTCTTAACCTGCTTGGGGCTGTTGGTGCTTGCTTTTTAGCTGGGGGAAATGGTTCTTCCCTGGTGCTAGTGTGTTGAAAAGTGTATGGAGCCAGGCAGGCTGGCAAGAATAGTGAGACTGTTCTTTTTATTTTATTCATTTTATTTATAATAACAAACATCACAATATCTTGAGCATTCATGTCTAAGCAACTGTCAGTTTTCACATCAGCGATTCATTTGTTTCTGTCAGAGGTCTGTGTTGTAGGGAATTACCTTGAGCTGGTTGCAAAACTTGTGCATTACAAAACTATAATTAATGTTTCAGAAACTCCAGGAAGATTTGTTACTGGCAGGGTGAGTACAAATCCCCAGACACAAACATTCCTCTAAGATAACAGTGTAGCCTTTGGCATCATCTGCACACACACAAAAAAGGTGGTGTAACTTAAATCAGGGTAATTAATTACACTGATGTCTTCTGTATATATTTAAAACCATTTACACATATCACTTTGGCTTTTTGGTCTCCGTCACTCCCTGGACGTTGCCCCAAAGGATTTTTTTTCTCTCTTTTTCCTTATTGACACAAATATGGATGAGCCGATGCATCTCTTCAATGAAGAACCCTCTGTACAACCACTGATCCACACTGAACACAGAAAAACCTGCCTCTACTCCACATCCATGCTCACTCAGTACAACTTGTAGTGGTTGTGATACTCTCTTGCAGTGATGGAGCCCTGATCTTAAATTCCTCAGTCAAATCTAAGAGAACAAAGCCATGTATCCCAGCAAGTTTGGGAACAGGAATAAGAACCATAATGTGGCAAAATCCTAATAGAGGAGGACTGTTTCATATTCTGATGTGCTTCTGAATCCCATTTGTTGGAATTTGGTAGATTCCCAGTTGGAGACATGATGAGATAGATGGATTTCTTGCAGAGAGGTTGCAGTCAAACCCTGTTGAAATGCCAAGGATGCACGTTGCCATTATCAGCTTTTTCTGGTGCAACACCAAACCAGTTCTATTACTTGACCAGAAGACTGGGAGAATAACTTCCAGACAGCCAGTTTTCTTCACCCATGAGAACTGCAGACTCTGGTGCAGTACGGACACGCTCCAAGGTCTGAGCAAGCAATGACCCTTTGCGCAATTCTCTGTGCTGACAGCAGAGCCCTGGGCTCTGTGTTGCTCTGCCCGAGTAGAGCTGACGTGACCATTTGAGGGGTTCCTCATGACCACTGAACATGAGTGCGATTCACAGTGACCCCCTCCTTCTCCAGCTGCCTCTGAACGAACTCATTCCCATGCTCCAGCCTATGGCAAGAGAACCTTCTCAAGATTCTCTTCTGCTGAAGCAATGTTTCCTGTGGCTGCAGTCTTGGGCCTGGCCCTGGGTCTGCAGTGGCTGGGGAGCACCATGGTTTCCCCATACATTTCTCAGAGTGAACCAGAGAGAACTGATCCAGGCTTGTAAACCTCTTTGCAGAAGAAAATAAACTTTGAATCATCCCTTGTCGTAGAATCATAGACTCATTTAGGCTGGAAAAGCCCTCTAAGACCATTGAGTCCAACCATTAATGCAGCACTGCCATGTTCACCACTAAACCATGTCCCCAGGTGCCACATCCATTTGTGTTTTAAATCCCTCCAGGAGTAGGGACTCCACTGCTGCCCTGGGCTGCTGTGCCAGTGCCTGAACCTCCTTTCAGTGAAGAAAATGTCCTTAATATCCAACCTAAACCTTCCCTAATGCAACTCGAAACCATTTCTTCTTGTCATCGTGGGAGCAGAGCCCAATCCCCACCTGGCGGCCCCTCCTGCCAGGGAGTTGTGCAGAGCCAGAAGGTCCCCCCTGAGCCTCCTTTTCTCCAGGCTGAGCCCCTTTCCCAGCTCCCTCAGCCACTCCTGGTGCTCCAGCTGCTTCCCCAGCTCTGTTCCCTTCTCTGGATATGCTCCAGCCCCTCAATGTCTTTCTTGTCGTGAGGGGCCCAGAACTGTCCCCAGGATTCAAGTTCATCTTACACATAGTCTGGCAAGTGGTTGTGTGGGCAAAAATGAAGACTTGAGGTACTTGGCTCCCAGGTGGGATCCAGCTGCAGGGAGAGCTGCTGGGGTAGAGGGACCAGCAGCATCGAGCCACATCCCACATTGCTCCTGGAAACTCTCCTGAACATTGGTAAAAAGTTTAAACAAAGCTTGAGAAAATTGCAGGAAAAATAATTCCATAAGTGTTCTCTGTTTTAAATTGCCAGTAGCACACTCCAAGCAGTATCAGTGCAGTTGTATCTTGAAAAACCTCCCCAAGAAAGCTCAAGAAATTGCTTTGCATGCTCACAAAAAGAGGGATAGATGCTGGCACAAGGCCAGTGTGGGTGTAGCTGAGGGGTGAGTGGGATGTTTTTCCCAACAGGAGGAACACGCAGCCGAAGTGACCATGTTTAAGGTAAGGCAGGAAAGAAGAGGTGAGTAGATGAAATTCTTCTGCTTCAAATTGTCACACAGAGCTAGGAGAGGTATTTAGGAAAACATAAGAATATGTTTCCAGATGTCAAACAAGGATTAAGGGCAATATAACCCTAAAACAAGGGGCTCATGTACAGAAGCTAATTCCAGTACTCAGGATAAAATAGCTCATAAATGAGGGCTTCTGGTGCACAGCACCCCATCCCCCCAACCGTGCCACTTCTGTCCCAGCCCCAGGTGTGTACCTGAGCCCCTTTCTTTGTGCTTCTGGTTGTTGAAATGACCTCAAGCACTTTCCCAGGTGCTCACAGGAGCCCTGCTGATCCTCCCCGGGGCATAGTGAAGGAGGACTGTGAGGCATCTGAGCAATTTAATCTGCAGCTGGGCTCGAGTAGGGTGGGTCCAGCCCCAGGGAGGGTGGCACATGCTGAGGTTTTATCCCAAAGCCTGTGCTGAGGAGCTGGATTTTAAACTGTTCCAAATCTGGGGCAGAGGCTTTTCTTCATAACTAGGGACAAGAGAATAACTAGGAACCAGAGGACTTTTATTCTTGCTCTCCAAACCTTCAAGTTCCTAGGAATCCCACAGGTGAGGCAAAAAAAATCCTCTGTGTTTGACCTCCATCCTGCCATACTAATGTCATATTAATGCCAGACTAATGGCATACTAATGCATTTGCATCAGGAGCTGGGATCCACCCACGTGGTGCCCCAATGTGTGTCCCCTGAGCAAATCAGGTGTGCTCCAGGGTACTCTGCTGCTCTCATTCCCTGGGTAATCCTTCCACCAAGCTCTCAGTCAAGGGAAAGACCAGCATCCTGGAAAAACTGCTAAACTTTCAATTTGGTTTGGATTTTGTTAACACAAACATCTTGCTTTCAACTTTTTGTCTTGCATTATTTCACACGAGGGCAGAGTCTCCCATATCTACTGCAGGGGGATAAATGTAGACAAGTCAGTGCAGCTTCAGCCTCCTACATGTCCTGTGCCTCCTGCATCACCTCTGCCTCTACCTATTTCTCCTTCACCTCCTCTTCCTCCTGCATCTCCTGTGCCTCCTGCATCTTTTCTCCCTCCTGTGTTGCGTCTTGTTCCTGCCTTGCCTTTGGCCCTTGTATCACCTTTAGGTCTGCATCCTCTGCCCAATGGGGCAGCCCATACTGGTACCACACAGGACACAGCTCCATGCCTCTGTGAAAGACTTACTGGAGGAAAAGGCTGGAATTAATCAGCAGGAATTACACCCCTGGAGAGGTCACAGCCATCAGCCACATGTTGTAGGGCTGCAGTTCCTGAGAAGCAGTATAAGATGCAATATCAACATCCTAAAGGTTAGAAACTCATAGAATCATGGAATGGTTTGGGTTGGAAGGACCTTAAAGCTCATCTTGCTCCACTCCCCGTCATGGGCAGGGACACCTTCCAGTAGACCAGGTTGCTCCAAGCCCCATCAGGGCACAGGGTCTCATAGGAAGTGCAGGGTACTGAATACTTTTTGCTCAAACCAAGCTTTGAGAGAAGGGAAAAAAGACAGGAAACTATAAGGCAGTGTGACAAATGGGCTTTTCAGAAAAAAAAAAAAAAAAAGAAGACAGTTGTAAGATTTCTTGAGAAAATTCTTTTTATGCCTTAAAAACATGAGGGATTGCACTGAGAAAGCACTGTAATAGCACAGTCAAAAGTCATCTGAAAATGAAGTTTTCCATTGTGGGCCTCCTTTGACCCCATTAACTGTGGACATTAGAGCATTTTCATGTCCTTTTTTATCCTGTTAGACATCCATGGGGCCCTCAGTTAAGCTGGATTGTCACTCAGGACACTGAGCGATGGGCTGTGGGGGCTCTGATGTGTCAGCGAAAGATGTTTAACTATAGGACAAACAAATGTCTCTGGCCTTCAAGAAACAATTTTCCAAAGGTTGAACTCATACTGACTCATGGCAGCAGAGCAGAGAAATGCGCTCAGCACTCTCATTGCAGCCTACCAGGAAACAGCAGTGTTTCCTGTGAGGGAAAATAGTGGAGAGAAGCCAGGAATGAATAAGCAGGCTTATTGCATTGTGGATCATAGAACCTCTTCGTATGAAAGGGCTAAGTCAGGCTTGTTAAAGCATTGATGAAGCCAAAGAAAAAATTACAATGAGGTAGAGAGGATAAAATTATAACCTCCAGGTAGATGGGTAGGTTGAGGTAGGAAGGAAACAGGTAATAAAAGAATTGGCCTCTTTGGGAGGTAGCATGTGTCATCTCCTCCTGGAGCATCTTGCCACGTCATAGAATGTCCAGTGAAGAAATCTCCCGTAATATCCAATCCTGGTGAAACTTGAGGCTGTTTCCTCTGGTCCTACTGCTGTATGTCACCTTCCTCAAGAAGGATGTGCATCACACAAGGACCTCAGGAAGAGCTTCTGCATTTCTGCCCATGACACAGGGACCGTGTGTGTCTGGGACAGTCTCTTTGTTCCAACCACTGAAGTGGCCTGAAGGAAGCCTGGAGTTTGCTGATGTGTTGGGAGTTTGTGATGTGTTTCTGAATGTCCTACGGGAGGAGTTGAGATGGGCTGACTGGGCTGATGCCAAATGATGGCAGTGGATGAGCATTAAACAGGGACTTTGTCTCATGGAGTGAAAGGCATCCATGACCCGAGGAACTCCAGAGCCTGACAGACACAGGCATGCAGACCACTTGGAAGGATTGATCTTATGCTTTCAATAAATCTTCTGCCCAAAATCCTTCAATTTTTCCTTCTAGATTGATTGTAATTTTCAGCATGTTTTTTGGTGCTCTCCATTGCATTCTTGGCAGGACTGTCCCAAACCAATGCAAAGGCTGGACCCAGGTGAGATCTTACTTTTGATGCGAAGTGATTAACTTTGACATTACCGTTTCACAAGCAGCAGATGCTTCATTCAAGAGCTATAGCGTGAAAGAGCTGAAGAAAGGTGTGTATCCAAAATTAAGGCCCTGGCACAGGTTGCCCCATCCCTGGAAGTGTCCAAAGCCAGGTTGGACAGGGCTTGGAGCAACCTGGGATAGTGGAAAGCGTCTCTGTCTATGGCAGGGGGTGGAACAAGATGAGCTTTAAGGTCCCTTCCAACCCACACCATTCTGTGATTGTGATTCACTGAAATTCAAGCCCAGGCTGGGGCTTCTCCCTGCCCACAGTGGAGCTGGAGCTTTGTCCATGGTTACAGCTGTGGGTCATTCTGTTTCTTCTTGTGATTTTGGCCACCACAGTGGGGCCACTGTGACTCCATGGCTTGCAGGAGAGGGAGACTGGGGGCAGTTAGTGTCAGGGGGAGCCCAGCAGCGATGCCAATATGAGGGTGTGAGCAGGTGGGCACCCATGAGGTTGCAGCAGCTCTCAGCAGGCCCAGGAGGGATGCCAGGGGCTCCATTATGCCAGCAGTGCAATGAGAAAGACTACCTCCAAACTGGAAATGGTGTCTTAGTGATTAAATTGCAGATTTTCCCTAATTAACACAGATGCCAGAGAGATGTTTTTTAAAAGGATGTGAGAAACTCAGCAGCAGTGGAACTATGGAAAACAGCACAGAGAGCAAAGGTATTGGTTTAGCAATGCCAGTGGTGTGAGGAAGTAACTGGAAAGGGCTGCAGAGAGGGTGCTTAAATCTCATTTAGGAGAGTTCAGCTGAAACTGTTGTGGAAGGAAAGACAAGGTCCCCTGCTGAACCTCCACTGCTTCTCCCACACCACCTTTGACTGGGAGGTCTCCAGGAAAAAATATTACTCAAATGGCACTTGTAGAGGAAAAGCAAATATCCTCTCAAGTCTTTTCACTCTGTGCCCTTCACATGCTCCCAAAGTGACCATCCAAACCAGCCTGGCAGGAAGCATGCCAAGACCAGCCCCCCACACAAATCCTGTCTTGCAGACGTGGCCAGGATCACTGCCTGGCTCATCCGGGTATGACCAATATATATTGTGTGCACCTCACATTGTGAAATCCCCCAGTCTGGGAGGATTCATATGGTCTCACTGAAACTGGCTGAGAAACCCAAACGTGCTTATGAATTTGCATAGCATGTGCATGTGCATGTGCATGAAAAAGTCCCATCAGCAAGAGAACACTGTCCTCCTAGAGGTGCTGCTCTGTGCTGTCTCTGACTTCTCAGGCATTGACCTTCCAGGGACACCTGCAAAATAACCTCAAAAAAGAGAATTACAACTTTCAGTAATGGGATGTGTCATTTGTATCTTCACCAAATGCAAGGAATGCACCACCTTCTCTGCCTCTGCTCTTGGCTAAATGCTTTTGTATTCCACAGGCAGTGACAATCACCTTCTCTTTCCCCAGCAGCTGAGAAAGATATAAACCTGCTGTCCCAGCTAACCTGCCCTCTGCTCTCCAGGAACAATTTCTTCTTCCTCTCCAATTACTCAATCTATTAACACAATCAAACTATGCTTAGAAGGATTTTTCCTTGTGAGGGTGGTGAGGCCCTGGCACCGGTTACCCAGAGGAGCTATGGCTGCCCCATCCCAGGAAGTGTTCAAGGCCCAGTTAAGATGGGACGTGGGTGGAGTTCCCTGCTGAGAACCAATTCTTTGCTGATGGTTCTGATGTTAGAAATTATGATAGGCTGCCCTGGTGCTAAATTGGTGCTCTGCTTTGCTCTGGAAAGGAGGGAATTTATCAGGCCATCACAAGCTCCCTGCACAACATTGGAGCTGTTTGGGACACAAGGTTTAGCAAAAATCAAAACTTGGGGAAAAGACAACAAAAAAATTAGTGGAAGTCACAGGTTTGGGAGATCCTTCCCAGAGGACAGAGTGAGTGGAACATTATTTCTGTAGCTTTCTCTGGGTCATGAACTGTGTTTCTTATGCAGCTCGTCACTCCTGCATGGTGCAGCAAAGGTCCCTCTGGACTGGAGGCTGCAAATGGGCGGTGCCACACACTGAGCTCCTCTCGTGTGCAGCCTGGCACAGGCTTACAGGCAGGGGCCTCAAGGGAAGGACACAAGCAGTGTCCCAGGGGTGCACTGGTGCAGGCACTGCTGCACGGACACAGCACAGGAACTTCTTGGATCCATGGGTGCGGCTCCTGACCCTCACACTGCAAAACACACAAGGGCATCAAAACATGCACATCAAACCCTTGCCAGACTTCCAGAGTGCTCTACCACCCCAGCTCTCCTCCAGACCTCTAAAATCACAGGCACATTTACATTCCCCAGGAAGTTTCCACAAAAAAAGCAGTCCAAGGACCCCCCAGAGGATCACCTGAAAAGATGCAGAGGCCTCAAATACCTGAAGGTAAAAGCGGTCATTAAAAAGGCATAAACAAAGGGCATCGTGATTGTTTCGCCACGTCTCCAGACTTGAAAGGAGGCTGAAATAACCTTTATATAATCCCATTAGCATTTTCCAGTGAAAATGAGGCATTTTAGGAGGCTGAACAATATCTTTTCTTATCATCCAGAAAGGTTAGAGGTATTTATCTGATTTAATATTTTATAATTGATATGAAGTGACACAGAAGAATAAGGCAGGCAGGCAGGAGGTGGCTGCAGTGACACAGCAGAAGCCACCCTCTGCTCGTCCAGCAATGCCCAACAGCCTGGACATGAGCCAGCTCTGGGAGCAGCATCCCTTGACCATCAGCTCTACAGGAAAGAGGACTTTGTGTTGTGCCCTGCTGTGGTGAGGACCCCAGATGCTAAGGCCAGCTCCCCCACTCTTACAACACTGTAAGACCACTTGACCCTTTTTCAGTGCCACATTTGCAGGAGCTGGTGCTCTACCATTGCATTCCCAGGGGATGAAACATCTTACAGAATCATAGGATCATGGAATTACTAAGCTTGGACAAACCCTCTGAGATCATTGAGTCCAGTTGCCAGGTCCACCACTAAACCATGTCCTCAAGTGCCACATCCATATGGTTCTTTGGAACACTTCCAGGGATGATGACTCCACCACTGCCCTGGGCAACCTGTGCCAGTTCCTGAACACTTTCTGTGAAGAACTTTCCCCAATATCCAATCTAAACTTCCCCTGGTACAACTTGAGGCAGTTTCCTGTCATCCTGTCCCTTGTTCCCTGAGAGCACCGCTCAATCCCCACCTGGCTGCACCCTCCTGGCAGGGAGTTGTGGAGAGGCAGAAGGTCACCCCCTGAGCCTCCTTTTCTCCAGGCCAAGCTCCCCCATCTCCCTCAGCTGCTCCTGGTGCTCCAGACCCTTCCCCAGCTCTGCTCCTGGCTCTGGACACGCTCCAGCCCCTCAATGTCTGCCTTGGAGTGAGGACCTCTTGCAGTGACTGTATCTTCAGCCTGCCTGTCCTCTGTCCTTGTTCTTGGTTGGGAACACAGCCTTGGTTAAACTGTTGCATCCTCCACTGAGGGAAGGGGTGAGATACCCTTTCTGTGGAAGAGGGAGGGAGAGTGAGAGAAGAGGGAGGATATAGGGGTTGGGTCTCAAAAATAGGTCCCAGTTCCCAGGAGGACCCAAGGCAGTCAGCGCTCATGTGGTCAGGCGTCAATGCTCTCCACAACAGTGAGTAAATATTGCCTAGTTTTCATCTCTGGTAGAGAATGGAAATGAGGGAGTTATTCTTTGCTGAAACATTCTGGAAAGTCATAGCTGAAAACTTGCACTTGTCTCTTCCATCTGTTTATTTTTACCACTTAATAACACGTCTGTCTCGTCAACTATTCCTGACACTGTGGCAAGAAAATACAACTCCATGAAGACAGATTTATCAAAGAGACATTAGCTCTTCCTTACTGTGTGACACTGTGTCAGTTCTTCTCCTGCGCATGAAGTCTGGTCTGTAATTTCAAAGCCTGTCTTCTATCTCTTTGAGGGGGTGATATGACCAATATATTTGAAATTGTTGCTTGTTATGCAAAAGGTTATCCAAACTGTGAAGATAAGAAGCAACTTCAAGCGTTTCAAGGAGCCTCCTTTTTTTGATGATGTGTTTTTCTCTTCACTGCCACATGATGTTAGAGACCTAATTTCAAGCAATTAGTAACAGTGGCAAAAGAGTCATTGAAATAATCTGTGATAGAGGAGAGAACTCTGGGACAACATGAAAAGTCTGTGCTATCAATAATTTCTCACCATTAATAAGAAAATCCTGGTCTGCAAGGCTTCACCTTGACACCAGACCTGCTTCTGCCTCTGCTTTCCAAAGAGATGCCCCAGTCTCTGCAAAGGTGCCCAAATGCAGGCCAGCAGTGTGAATCTCCTTATGAGTCATCTTGGGTTTATTAGCTAGACAGTGGATGGCTTCACTCACCCCTTTTGTTTCAAACTGTGCTCCTGGTTTAATTCCTGAACCCTCCGCCTGATGGGGAGGCCCGGAAGAACTGAGTCTGAACCATCTGACATTTTCAAATGAACTGATTCACCATTTTTTCCTTATTTTTCTAGCCCTGCCATGAACTTATAAAACAAAGTTTTGAATCCAGCTAAGCTGAACCAATGTCCTTGTTTGCTTTTTGGACAGGGAGCAGGGACATTTCACTGAAAGAGTCTTGAAACTCCAGTTTTGTGTTCAGAATCACTCAAAACACATGTGCTCTTCGGGGTGTATTCTGGTAGCACAACCACAGTGTTGGTTGCGAGGGACATAATCCAACGTCCTGTTGGAAGCAGGACAGTTTGCCAGCATGGGGAGAGAGCAGAGCAGAGCCATGGGTGTCTCCATGTGTAAAACGTGATGGATAAAGGTCGTCTGTGAAATACTGGCTATGAGAGCAGCACCTGGATTTAATGATTCCCTCCTCACTAGCACTGAGCCTGTGTCTCCCATTACTGTCTTGTGCATGGTCCTGATGTGCTAAGAGGAATTTGACTTCCAATACCTGGTGTTCCAGAAGTGATCCTCAGCTAATGAAAGCAACCCTCAGCATTTCAGAAAACAGGTGATTCCCATATCATATCAGTTCACAAGATCATCCTCTTCACTCCTCGTCCACATGAAAGGCAGCATTAACTTCCAGAGAACATGGGAACCTGCCCTTTGGGAGGCTCCTTCTTTCCCTGGGAGGGAACGGCCGCTGAATGCCTTTGGGATCTGTCCTGCCTGTATGAGAAGCTACTTCCAAAAACTAGGGAAAGAAGACCAAAACTATATTGTTGAATCTTGGAGTTTCCCTACATGTCCCTCTCTATGTTTTATTACACTGCAAGCATATTCTATCAACAGCACCATGTGCTCTGCCCTGTAATGTGGAGTAGGAAATGATCTGGCACGTTCTGTACATCATGGAAAACCTCTTAACAAGTGGAAAATAGGGAGAACCTACCAGTTTTACCAGTTTCTGAAGAGTAAATTCAGATTTACTCCTGTGAGGGAGAAGGATTTGTTCCAAAAAATGGAAAGAGTTAAGTGAGCTGGAAAGTGAAATGACTTCAACATTGCCCCATACTGATTTTTTTCCCCCTAGAAATGACTCCCGCAATGAAGGACCTGTCTTGTGTTTCTTTCTCTCTTTGGTTGAGGCTGGAGAGTGGCTGATGTGAGACAAATCCACCTTCTCCTTCCTTTGATCACAAAAAAGCCAACTGAGAACAAACCTTCAGGAATCTGCTGCCAACAGAAGGTTGCCACGCTGGGGTGCATCTGCTAGTGCTCATATAACACACCTCTTGACTGTGCCCGGGACCACGATTTTCCAGTAACAGACTGAAATGGCATTTCCAAGATTCCCTGATTTCTCTGATTTTCACTCGTTTTATCAACCCTTTTGGGTACACTTGCCTTGTTTTGTCAAGAACTGCCAAACATCAGCAAATGAGCCGAGAATTGCATCCCAAATGAATTCTGTAGCAGAAGAAGAACATACCAGGCTGCTGTCCAAGGCCTTTCCCTTCAACACATCTGTCCTAGCAGAGAGGAAAAGAAGGGCATCTATCTAAAAATAAAACTATTGAATATTTAGGTGCTGCTATTTTCATCATATATTGTTTTAAAGCTTCAGTTTCAGCTTCAGCTTCAGTTCACTTGGTGTTTTTTAAAGAAAATACAGACTTGGGTGAAGGAAAGCAGCTGTATTACCTATAAAAATGGTTCTAAGTGCTGTTTTTAGCCTCTGGGCACAGGCTGACCCAGAAGCAGAGGAAGTGGAGGGCAACGGCTGTGGAAGGCAAGGAAGAAGAGAGGGAATGTAAACTGGAGCTGACATCTTGGTCCCACTTTGCCTGCTGCTGCCTGGGTGCTCCCGCCTTCTCACCCTTCCAGCTGGCCCAGGGGGTTGTGGAGGCCAAGCTGTACAGAAAGGACGTGGCTAAGAGACACATGGTAATTTTGGGATGCCTTGTCTGTCCTGGATGGTGGGAGATGGAAACACAGTTTTCCAGGAAAATTTAGTGGTACTAACCAGTTTAACCACCATGAGGGAGTTTGGATTTCATGTGTAAAGGTGGGGATGAAGGATCCACAGTTCCATCCCCTCCTACAATGACTCCAGCTGAGGCCCAAGACACAAAGTCCACCTTTGCAATTCAGCAGGTTCCCAGACATGACAAACCATCGTCTCAGGGAATGAACCACCATGGGAATGTGGTGGTTCTCCCCTGGGCTTGGCTGCAGGGTCTCCTTGGAGGAGCAGAACTGATGACAGGGACAAGTTGCTGTGGTTGGCACCAAGACAGGAGACCACCTAAGCCACCCCAGAGCCACACTTACAAAGCAGATGGACAAATCACAACGAATTAGGACTTCTTTTTATCTACACTTTTCACCTGACATCATTTCATCCTAGTCATTTGATCCGCCTTCTAAATCCAAACTTCCGTATTTTTAGTTACCTAAAAAAAGAAACAATGCTCACAGAGAAGAGCCTAAAAGCTCAAGCTGGAAGCATGAAACCCCAGTAGATCAATATTAAGTTACACCCTGGCAATCAGAGGGAAAATAAACACAGTTAACTCAGAGCCACGTGAAGCTTTGTGCATTAAAAACACCAATAGTGTTTTATTCAGAAAAAATAAACAGCCTCACTTTGAATGAGATAAACATTCACATTAGATGACACTTGGCATGATAATGTGAGCCAGGAACAAGCCTTGCCTCAACAGCACAGGACGGTGTGAATAATCCTCACAGAGATCCCCAGCTCCTCCCAAATGCCTGCTGAGCCATTCCCATTGACCTGCCCTCAGTGGCTGCTAGTATTGAGTTGATCTTTGGTTCTTCCTAAAATTAGTTTATTATTTTCTGGTTTAGCTTTTCTATCAGCCCATTTTATTTAAACTACATCCTCTGAAATTTTTTTTTTTTTGAGCTTTAGGTTTTTTTCTCGGAGACTTTCTAGCCTTCAGCCAGCTGGGGCCCCTCTTCTTTCCCTTGGCTCTACTCACTGTGAGAAGAATAAAAGCCTCCTCTGTTCTCTTTGGACAGGTTTCCAGCACTTGTAGAATGGTTTATCTGGAAGCAACCTTTCAGATTTTTCTATGCTGCAACTAACACCACAGACAGAAATGTATCTTCACTGCTGAAGGAGAGCAAAACTGAGAAAATTCTGCCTCCAACCCTCTTTTAAAGCAAAGAGCATTTGCACGGAGCTCAGGCATTCTCCCCACCCTGCTACCCTTGACCTCTCAAGAAGTTTTGCCCTCCAACCTCTTTCTTCCACAGGACTGCAGCTGCCAGAAGGGATCACCAGTGATCTCTGGTCCAGGCCTCAGCCAGCTTGGGTCAGGTAATCGGCACCTTCTGCAGTCCAGAGTGAACTGTCCTCCAAGGATGTAGACTGCACACTTCGCTGGGGTCATTGGCCCCTGTGGAACTATTGGATCACCCAATCACCTTTATCAAACATATATTAGGGAAGCAATCAGGGAGGGGCCTATGCCCACCCAGGCTGTACTTTGGACCCTGCTCACCTGTGGCTTTCCCTGAACAGCTGGTTCTTCATGTAGTGCTTGAGGATGCCCACAGCACAGACAGGCACACAGAAAAAACAAGTTGCACTAACAACTTTTTTGAGGTTATCCTTTCTCAATTCCAGTACATTCCATCTCTCCAGTAGGACATTCTGCACCTGAGAGGAACTCGGAACTGCAGAGGACTGAACACCCTTTAATGCCCCTGTACCAGGCTGGAAGGGGCAGGTGTCAGTGCACCTGCCTGGAGGCTATTCCTGGTGGAACACCAGCCTCCAATGTAAACACACACTGCATAGAACACCTGACCTTCTTTTCTGGGCAAGCGACTGTCTCGCCCCAGTTATAAATACATTCTTCAGAAATACATAAATGCATAACTTAACAGCTGCTTTGACACAGGCATGGGAAGGAATCCACGCTGGCACCCTGGGGAGAGCCTACACTATTTCACCTGGTCCCCTTGGTCCAGCCCTGTGTCCCTTGCACAGGTTGGTGAGACCCAGCAACCATGGCTGGGATTTGAGCCAGATGGGTCTGTAGTGTTTGTGGGCTTCTCATCACATTCAGTGCAGCAACATTTGTTTTCAGGCAGAAAACATCAATTGGTGCCCTTGTCTTGCAGCAGTGCCATTTTTGCCTGGCAATGTTGTGACTGGTGGGTGGCCCTGTCCTCTGCCAGACACAATGACTCCCCACTGGTCCTGATGCTCCCATGGGACAGGGAATATTCCCAGAGGGAATTGAGGCCCTGCACACCACAGGGTGCAGATAGGAGAAACCTTTCCAAAATAGCAGCCTTGGCCTCATTCAGACAGGGCCATGCCGAGGCTGGGAAGCAGCTGGTGGATTCTGATGGATTTAGCACTCAAATTGACGCCTCAGTTAAAAGAGCAGCTCCCAAGGTTGAGGCTCAGGGCCCGTCCTGCCCTGGGCCAGCCTGAAGCAGCGCCAAGCAGAGCTCGCCCAGGTCACTCTCATCGTTCTCCTCGGGCTCGCTGCCAAAGTTGGAGGGACTGCTGCTGGGCAAGCTGTGGCCAGAGTCTGTGCTCAGGGATCCCTGGCCCTTCGGGTCCGTGCTCAGCGCCAACACATCTCGCAGGCACACGCTGCCTGCGCAGGTAGGACCTTGCAGGGTGTCTGGCTGGGAGTCATTCCTCTGGCTGAAAAACTGCCCCAGCAGGGATTTCTGGAGGGTCATTTGGAGGCTTTCACAAGTCCTCTGTTTTGTGCCTGGCCGGGTGTAATGCAAATCCAACTGCAGGACCACGTCTGTCTGGAAGGGGAGAGCAAAGAATGCAAAGTGAATGGGAGAATTAGATTGGAAGCAGAGCTTTCCTGCTGCTGCTGCCAGAAAGGAGCCTTGGCTGGCTGTTGTGCAGGCTCACAGCCCCATGCTGTGGCGTGATGGAGCAATGCTACTGCCAGAGAAAATGAGCTGTACATATTCACACAACTCATAACGCTTACAGGCCTCAGCCATGGATTTTGTATTTCAGGACTTCTCCTGAAATCAGGACATGTGGGATCTCATCAGCTCCATCAGGGCACTGTCACTGCAAGCATCACCCCAGCGATGTGGGCACAGGGGAGCAGGAGGGGCTGCACCATGGCTAAGACCAATGCACATAGGAGAGGAAAGCATTAAACACTTTAAACCCTGGAAGTGTTCCAGGCCAGGCTGGCTGGGGCTTGGAGCACCCTGGTCTAGTGGAAGGTGTCCCTGCCCATGGCAGGGGGTGGAATGAGATGAGCTTTAAGGTTCCTTCCAGCCCAAACCATTCTGGGATTCTATGAACTAAACCACACCTGACACTGTTAAAACCAACAGCTTTAAGCAGCAATGCTCCAGAGGGATCTGCTCACAGCCTAGCACTATTTTAGAATTTTCTAAAAGATGAAGAAATAAGAGAATAACCACATTTATGGCAGTCAAACCCCTGAAAGCAGACCCCAGCATGGCGCTGTGCCTGAAACACCTGTAAAGAGCAGGGAGATGTATAATAAAACAAGGTTTTGGCAGGTGATGGCCAGTCCAGGTCTCCTGTCTGCACTTAAAAGCAATGCTGAACAACTGGGAAAGGTTCAGAAAAGAGCTCCAGGAACAACCAAGAACTGAAAGCACTGCCATATGCTGAAGTACATTACGTACTCAGCAAGCAGAAGTTGCTGTAGGCAGATCCAGGCAGCAGCTCGAGAGCAGCACTCAGTGTAAGATCCACTGGCTGTGTATTAGGAGAGGAAAATAAGTCCAAGTAGAGACAAGGCGCACACTGCTGTTTGAGGAAAGACAAGCCAGGAGACCAGCAATTCTGGCTCTCTCATGGTCTTTAAATAGTTTCAGGGTGTTTTGAAGTGTGCCAAAGAGGCATAGCTTGGATCAGGCTTGGCAGTGTTACTCTGCTGACAGGAGATCCTGGCCAGCCCATGAGCTCATCTTTCACAGCACACAGTCTAGTGAGACATGCTCCACCTGAAATAACTGGGCAGGTCTGACCTCCCGGTGGTTGATGGGGCAAAGAGCAGCTTCCCTGGCCAGGCAGCACAGAAAAACAGAACAATTCACGACCGGTGATGCCTTTCTCTGCTCCCAGCACTGGCTGCTGTGGGTCAGCTTTGATAGGAAGGTCAGGCAGGGGAGACAACAGCAAAGAGCATCCACACTCAGGCTCTGCAGCCTGATTGTAAATCAGATTTTACTGAGGTGGAAAAGGTGAGGTGAAAGGACAGTGCTCTCCTATGGAGCCAGGCTGGGAGAGCTGCGTGTGTCCAGCCTGGAGAATGATCCAAGATTACTTTAGAGCCCCTTCTAGTCCAGCTTAAAGGGGCTCCAAGAGAGCTGGAGAGGGACTTCAAACAAGGGCCCTAAAGTAACAGGACAAGGGGGAATGGCTTCCCACTGCCAGAGGGCAGAGTTAGGTTGGATATTGGGAAGGAATTCTTCCCTGTGAGGGTGGGGAGGCCCTGCCACTGGGTGCCCAGAGAAGCTGTGGCTGCCCCTGGATCCCTGGAAGTGTCCAAGGCCAGGTTGGACAGGGCTTGGAGCAAGCTGGGATAACGGAAGGTGTCCCTGCCCATGGCAGGGGGTGGAACAAGATGAGGTTTAAGGTCCCTCCTAACCCAAGCCAGTCTGTGATTCTGTGATTCTGTGATTCTGTAAAAGAGGGCAGCTTTTGTGCCTTGAAGATCAACAAGCTCCTCTAACATCTGTCTGGATGTGACACTGACACAGACACGTGGTTAGAAAGGCATATCCAGCTCCAGCCATGGGGATGGGGACACCAGTTCCATGAGGATGCAGGAGAACTGTGGAAATTTGCACCTGGTTACTCTCTACCTGAATTTTCTGCAGTGCACAGAGCTGGAAGATGCAGTCCAGCTCCTCCCGCTTATACACGGAGGCGAGCAGACTCTCCACATGGTCCAGATGGCTCTCCCTCTGGATGGCCACGTCATCCGTCTCCTGGGTCAGAAAAACAAGAGGAAATGCAAGGAAATTTCAGCATCAGCATGAAGCATTGAGGCACAACTGCCAATCAAACATGTGCTCAGGGCTTTGATTGACATGTTGCCTGGTGGAAATGCTGTGTATCCTAATATGGAAGTACTACAGAGAGCAAGCAACAGGAATGCAGAGATTTTACACACTTGCCTTGTGCATATCAATGAGAAGACCTGGAGTACATCTTACTGTGAAAAATGGGGTATGGTGGGATTTTCAGCAGAGCATGAAGCAGCACCAGCTAGTATCACAACCACTGGTACTGCCAGCAGTTTGAAGGAAGCAAGTTTTCCAAGGGCACAGCTGGAAGCTCCGAGTTGTGCTGAGGGCTGAATTAGCCCCCCACCGTCTACAGAACTACCAATTCTTGCTGAGTTCCTCAAATTTAGCCAAAACAGCCCCGTGTCTATGAGATCCTCTTCAGTACTTACTGAATCTTGGAGCCACTAATACGCTGGGAAGAGACAAGGGAATAAAGGCCTTATGAAATCATAGATCATGGAATATCCTGAGTTGGAAGGAACCCACAAGGGTCATTGAGTTCAACTCCTGGCCCTGCACAGACACCCCAACAATCCCACCCTGTGCCTGAGAGCAGTGCCCAAATGCTCCTGGAGCTCTGGCAGCCTTGGGGCTGTGACTGTGTCCCTCTCACTTTGGTTTTGAGCCCTCCAGAATGGACCATAGTCCACCAGTCCCTTCCAGAAGGCACTTCCCTCTGCTAGCTGGCTCTGGCAACCGTCCCAGTGTGATCCTTAGCAGGAGAAGTTGTGCTGGGCATGCTGATGAAGGAGGCTGTTAGGATATTTGGGGAGGTAGAAGTTGGAGAAGCCCTGGGAGCTCTTCCTGGCCTTCCCTGAACTGCTGCCTGCAAACAGCCAAAGTGATTTGCTTCTGGCCAGGAGAGTATGAGGAAAAACAGTGGATCCCAAATGTTGGCTGGGATCTGCAGGCATCAGGATCACCCCTGCATGCAAGGCTGGTGGAACAGGAGTAGCACCATCGCTGATCCAGTAGGTCACCAGAGCCTGAGGAAACACCATTTATCTCTGTGCAAGAGAAAGCCAAATCCATCTCCGCACTTGGCAGCTCATTACTGGAAAGATAAACAGGAGGGAGCTTGAGGAAGATCAGGCCAGTGAACGGAGACTAAACCTGGAGACCAAAGATGCACAAAGCAGATCAGCCAGATGCTGCTGACACAGGGCTTTGGCAGCCTGGCTACAGACAGGAGGGCGTAGCCCTGCTGTGTCCAACCAGCTGCATCCTCCAGCACATGCTCTGACCTGCAGAGCTGCCTCCAGCCCAAGGGTCCAACAGCACAAGGATGTGGAGCTGCTGGAGCGAGTCCAGAGGAGGCCACAGAGATACTCTGGGGCCTGGAGCCCCTCTGCTCTGAAGCCAGGCTGGGAGAGCTGGGTCCAGGGAGACCTCAGAGCCCCTTCCCGTGCCTAAAGAGGCTCCAAGAGCTGGAGAGGAAATTTGGACAAGAGCCTGGAGTGACAGGACAAGAGGGGAATGGCTTCCCACTGCAAGGGTAGCATTAGATTAGATATTAGGGAGAATGTCATCTCCACTTTGGAACTTCCTCCCTGCAATTCAAACCATGACTTACTTCCATGTTGGAAACAACTTTTTATAGATTTGAAGGCCCTGTAAAATCAAAATTTTTGCTTTTCTTGCCTAAACTACAATTGCCTTGCTCCTTCATTACTTTGTCTGCTTTACTTGGCACACATTTTTTCCATGAAGCGTGGACCCAAAACTGGACCCCGTGTTCCAGCAACAGCCAGGAGAGCTAGACAGGATCTCACAAAAGTCTCAGAGCTCTTGTTTGCAACCTTGTCATGGTTTTGTGCCCTGTTTTTGTTGCCCCAGCTGTTTTGGGCTCTGACCAGAACTGGTTCCCCATTCACTGCCCATCCCATGCTTATGCTACTTTTTTATTCTTGCTCATGTGCAGGAACTTGCATCTGCTGAGTAACAGCTTTGGCCTCGAATTGTACCTTCTGTTTATCCAAATCCTTCTAAAATCTAACCCTGCCTCGCAGCACCTTGCAGAGACACTTGCAGGTGTTACGGGATCTGTGTATTTAATAAGCACATCAGTGAAAATAAAAATCAATCCCACAGCCCTGATTTTCCAAAAAGCCCACATATATTCAATCACCCTTGAAGAAGGAGAGTTTTCTCTTAAATGGAATTTCCTGTGTATCAGTGTGTGCCCATGGCCTCCAGTCCTGGCACTGGGCACCATTGGGAAGAATCTGGCTCTGTCCTCTTTTTACCCTCCCTGCAGATATTTGTAGACCTGGATGAGTTCTTCCTAAGCCTGTCCTTCCACAGGATGAACAGCCCTAGTTCTCCCAGCTTTTCCTCACAGGGGAGGTGCTTCAACCACTTCATCATCTCCATGGCCCTTTGCTGGACTCCCCAGTATGTCTATGTCTCTCTTGTGCTGAGGAGCCCAGAACTGGACATGGGTGGAGGACAAACAATATCCACTGCCCTTGCCCTGTCCCCTGAACTTATCACTTTGATGCAGAAGGTATCAGGTTATCAGGCATGGAGGCCCTTTGCAATCTATTGTAACTGCTCCCAGTCACCTCCTTGTCCTTGCTGTGTTTGCGGGTTATTGGCTCTGTCACTTTCTCAGAGATCATGGTGAGGTTGACTCTCCTGGAGCTCCCCAAATCTTCATTCTTGCCCTCCTGGAAGGCAGGAGTGACAGTGGCTTTTTTCCAGGCCTCAGGAAGACCATGAGGAGATGGAGAGTGTCCTCGCAGTCTCATCTCCAGCTTCCTCAGCACTTGTGGGTGCACCCATCAGGTCCCAGGGGTTTGTGAATGTCCAGTTGGTTCAGTGCTCTCTGACCTGGTCCTGCTCCTCCTCCATGTGTCTCCCTTGCTTCAGACCTTCTCCTTAGTTTCAGGATTCTGGGAGTCCTGAGATACTTGTAGAAGCCCTTCTTGTTGCCCCCAGATCCAGCTCCACATGGGCTTTGGCTTTCTGAGCCCCATTCCTACATGCTTGAACCACATCTCTGTAGTTCTCCTACATTACCTGCCCCTGCTTCCACCTCTCGCACACCTTTTCATGTGTGAGCTCAGTCAGGAGCCCCCAGAAAATCCATGCAGACCTCCTGATGCCTTTGCTTGACTCCCTGTTCCTCAGGATCCTTGAAAATCCACCAGCTGGGATCCAGGGCTGTGTCCCATGGGAACACAGCTCTCCAGCCTAGTGACCTTCAAGACATTCACCTGGGCAAGAAGCAACCTGGTGCATCTGCTTTAGCAGGAGGGTTGGACTGGATGATCTGCAGAAATCCCCTCCAACCCCAAACACTCCATGACACTGTGATCTCAGGGGATGAATTAAAGCCCATCAGCTGACAGCAACTCATTATCCACAAGTATCTGCAGTCTTCTAAATTCCTAGCCTCCCCAGCCTCCTGTTCCACCAGCTAATGCCCTTCCACACTCTCCTTTATAATTTCTGGCTGTATAGGAGAAAATGGAGAAAAGGATTTTCTAAATTAATTTTTTTAGACAATTCATAATTATTTATAAACCTTTCCCCATGGTGGGATGTGTTTTTTAATGAAGATGATGCCCAGGAATTGGTAAGGCCAGGTTTTAGCTGGCCCTCAAATAGGGATATTCTAAATAAATTGGGGGAAGGTTGACTGGCAAGGCCATTATGTCAAACAGCTCCAGATCAAGTGTCTGGGAAACAAGGAGATCCAACATAAAGGTGTGGTGGCCTGTGAACATGTATTGTGTTGGGGTGAGCTATCTCAGTTTGAATTCCCTGGCTGTCTGTCAGCCTGGTCACTCCCCCAGAGCTCTCCCATTGGTCCCCGCTCCCTGGTCCCACCTTTCCCCTGGCCGGAATTAGCCATGTTCTGTGTATTTGCCTCTGCACCCTTCGACAGTGAAGATGCAATAAGGTTGTCCTGCCAGAATTGCAAGCAAATACCCTTCCTGCCTCTTTGTCACTGACTGAATAGTGATTTACAGCATTATAAAGGTTTTTAAAAGGTAAGGATTTAAACAGCGTAGAGAAAAAAAAAAATAGGAATGCCTTGGGTCATGTGTGAGACTAGCCTCTCCCTCTAAAGACAGTGCTTGTCAGGTAAAATGCAAGTCAGGCAATCCACAGGATGGGAGGGAATATGGGACAACTAAAGAAAATGGATCAATGCCAGAAAATTCCATCATAATTATTCCTGGCAAACCCACAGCAAGCCTATTTAAGTCCCTTTGATAACCAGAATGTGGCAAATGGTGGGAAAACTCTCATTTCCTACATTCCCCATTTCCTCAACAAAACAGCTCTCTGGGATCATTCCCCAGGGCTTACAACCTCACATTCAGCCTGGTGTTGGCCTTCAGCCTCCGGCTCCTGCAGCTCAGCCATGCATGTGGGACTTAGGGAGACCCCAGCTGCCCTGAGCATCCCTCAGGAGTGCTGGCAAGATTCTGGAGGGAGCCCAGTGGGCATCTCAAGGATCCCACAGGGGTGTGGTGGTGGCTGTGATGTCTGAGGTGGGACACATGACAGTCATGGGAGGACGTGCTGCTGCCTCTTCAGACAGCACTGGAGCTCAGCGTGAGCCAGCTCCGCCGTGCAGTGGGACAGAAACAGGGATCTGGCTGTACTGGGGTACCTTTTTGACTCTCTGATCCCTCCTGAGACAGCTCCAGAGGCAGGAGCAGCCAGCTGGGTCCCCCTTCCTTCCCAGTCACTGATGTGGGAGGAAGCCCACAAATACATGCTCACAGACACAACTTTCATGCATGATGCTCACAAGGGGAAACGGTGGTGCAGCTTAGAAATGGGTAGAAACAGGCTCCAAACCTCCTGGATACACCATACTGCATCAGTGACCCCAATGTGCTGAGGAGCATCATCCCTCCATGAGCAACAAGGGCCAAAAAATCCACCACAAATGAGCGACACTTTGGGAGAAGGACTACAGAAAACAAGGAAGATGGTTACAGAAAGGAGCAGCAAATTAAATCCACAGGGGTGGCCCATGGAGACCACCAGGAAAGCCCACACTGGTCTGTGAGAAAAGGTGTGAGAAAGGGTGCAAGGAAGCTGGCACAGCTCAACTGGGAAGGAATATATTGTTGCATTAAGATGTATTAGCACGGCAGACTAAGAAGGCATGAGTCAAAAAGCCAGACCTGCTTTCTAACAGAAAACAGAATAGCTCTTGGCCTCAAACAGATTAAATGCAATAATTTAATCAGGCAGGACAGAAATCAATCTGAGGGGCAACTGGTTAAAGGCATCAAACTGCTGCCAAATCTTTTTTGTGATGCATGACGAGCAAGGCAGGGAATCCACTGAGGTGTGGAAGGAGCTTCAAAGAGGTGTATGCAGAGGAGGGGATCCATTTTCACCTGGGATCAGCCTTTCCCAGCCCTCAGGACTCAGCCCAACCACCCTCCAACCTCTGAACTGGGGAAAGCAGCCCAGGAAGGGAACTGGCCAGAGGACTCACAGCAGGCCAGCGGAGCAGGAGCTGGGGGTCAATGACGTGGGCCAGGGGTGGCTGTGGTTTGGCACACACAAACATCAGGTTGGAGAAGAGCCGGAGGAAGTGGAGTTCTACCCGTGTCCCACATGGGAAGGTCACCGTTCTGCTCAGTGGCTCTGGAAGGGAAATTCAAGCAGGATCAACTCCTCAGAGAGTCCTGTCAACACCTCCCTGCACAGTGGTATCCCTGAGGGGCACAGGGAGCCCCAGTTCCCTCCTCCCCACACCCCGCATGGCTCACCTTGGCTGTGTCCCCAGTGCTCAGTCGCTGCTCCCGAGGGACAGATGGGGTCTGTCAGGGACCGGGCTTCCTTCAGAGTGTGCTTGATTTCCATCACCTGCTTCCCAGTGACCAGGGGATCATGGCCAATGTCTGCCGGAAAGAGTTGGAAGCACAAAGATCACTCCAGGTTCCTTATTGATCTCCCTGCCTTTCAGGCCCTATATGAATGTCCCCATGCTGCCCCCAGGCTACTGAAAGATCCCATGGGGCATGGCCTGTGATTTGAATTTTAGGGAGGAACGGTTGGCTGGCTGGGATGGGATGGGGTGATGTGAAGCCACTTGGTTTCTGCTCTCTCTTCTCACCCCTGCCACTGAAGCAAGTGATTTCTAACTTGTCTCTCACCTTCTAACACATCCTCCAGCATATGTGTAACCTTCTTCTCTTGCAGAATGTGTTTCTTCAGGTATTTCATGAAGATCCCAGAGCTGAACTCCCCATCCTGCAATTCATAGGCTTCTGCATCTTCGCTCCTGCAAGAATAAGGATATTTCTTCAGAGTCCTCACAGTTCTGCATTGGGCATGAGGTTCAAGGTGAGTCTGGGGTGGCCAACTCCATCCAGACTCTAGTGGCTGGGTCCAAGTGAGCTTCTCAAGGAATAACACAAAGTGCTTGGGTTGTGCCCTGGAGAGGGTGGGCAGGCCACAGGATGGGAAAAAGCAGTGGAAGGGAACGGGATAGGACAGCAGAGTCTCCTTTGCCAGCCCAGGCAAGTGATGAAGGTGAAAAGCCAGTGGAACTGGCACTGGACCAGTAAATAATACCCAGCATCTCAGGAGGCTTTGGATGGGCTGCTCATGGGACATGCACCTGGGGAATCAGGCTGAAGAACAGGTGACAGGAGCTGATGTGACCTTCACACACAACTTGTAACTGAAGCACAGGCTGATGGCAGCAGGAAGGACAGAAGTGCCTGAACAACAAACGCAGCAGATGGAGGGTGAGAACCAGAGGGAACACGAGAGAAGCCCTCTCCAGCCTCCAGAGCCACCATGCATGAAAGGATGAGAGGAGACAGGGCTGTGCCAGAGTCTGGTCCCATGTGAGGGTGTGGGGATGGTGAAGTCACTTACGTGGAATAGCCATAGACAGTGTTTCCCCACGGCTCCAGTGGCTGCACCTGGGACAAGGCACACCCTGGGTTGTACCTGGAGAGGAGGCAAAGGCACAAGTCAGTGTCGAGGACATCTGTCAGCTGGAGGGGACAAAGCCCACACACTCCTCATGTCCATCTCTTAGGGATGGCAGTAGGATCAACTCTCACCTCAGATATAACCAGAGAGACTAAAGCTGGGAGTCCCACCAAGAACCCAAACCACAGGGAAAGGAGTAGGTATGTCCAGCTGTGACTTAAACTGCACTGGTAAGCTGCTCCCTGCCCTGAGCCTGGAGCTGTGGTACAACCTGGAGCTGTGGGTGCACATTGCCGCCTCCCTCCAGAGGCTGGATTTTAACAACTCCAGGCAGAACCACAGTGCAGAGAACACACAGGTTCACCATGGCCCAATGGACAACTGTCCCTCAAGAAGTCAGAGGTGCACAGCACCATGGTTATGGCTCAATTGCCTTTGCTGCGGGTCTGGGACACCCCACGGGGCCCTTCCAGACGACACACACACTTTTGCCTCAGGGAACCAAAGCAGGCTATGGATGATACACCCCCAGATGTCCCTGAGAGACAGGATCAGGACGCACACACAAGTCTCAAAGCTCAAAACTGGTCCTGGCACCTCAGTCTAGATGCAGCTGAATGAGCACAGCCCCTGTTATTTCCAAAATCAGGTAGATGCATGGTGACATCAACAAAAAAAGATATCCAACAAAATTTTTCCAACAAAAAAAGATATCTTGGTCGCACTGAATGGTCAAGCCTTGCCCATCTGACTGAAGCCAGACTGATGGCATATGGACAGGCTGCCTCCAGTTCACACCAGTGACTCGGAGCTGTTTCCAGTCACACAGTGACAAGAGCCAGGCACAGAGGCAGCATTAGTCCATGCAATTCAATTCCAGCACAGTTTCCTGGGGCTGGAGCTGGCACGCTAAGGAGAGCAGAAGGGACAGGGGTATTGCCAGCAGCCAGCACGTCACCTACTGCTGGTGGCACAGTCTGGAGATGTTCAATGGCAGAATTCAAATGACTTGTGTAAGTTGTCTTAAAGATGATCAGAAGAGAAAATGTGAGAAAGGAGACATGTTTCTAAATCTGAATATTGAGATTTATCTGCTCTTCAACTGCTCCTAATTTAACGCAGAAATCTTTGGTTCCAGGTCCAAGGATAAATCAGGGAATTCCTGGAAAAGGCAATCGCATCTGCCCAAAATCAGCATATAAATCTATGAGGCTACACACAGGCTCTGTGTTCTGGTTCCTTGCCTGCTAAGGCTGAGCATCTGCTCCCACTTGGCAAAGGATGTGTTTCTCACCACCCTGGCATTTCTGATGCCAACACATGGGGTGAGGAGAAACTCTGGGTGAGCTCCCTCTTAGCACGGACACAGCTTCATGCATGAGCTACTGACAGACCTGCAGCATCAGTCTGACCAGGAGGGTGCTGGGAAAGGAGGCCCTGGGAGCCTTGTTTTACACAGCAGTGTAAACACACACAGCTATGAAATCCAGATGCTTTCCTGAGCTGAAATGGTGACTTCTTGAGAAAAAATGAGCTCAAGAGAGAGCTCCTGCCCACACAAGATCTGGGACAACACCCACTGCATGAAGTGCTATGCTTGCTGTGGAAAAGGGGAGGTGTGAACTTTGGGGAAGGAGGGAGAAAACCAGCTGCACAACTTTGCCTAAATATCACAGCAGATCTCACACTGCATCCTCTTCCCAGAGCACAACTGAGACTCCACTGAGCAAAGGAACCACTGGAAATGCCAAGGAAGGAAACAGGAGCTCAAAGGGAGACAGACGGCAGCTCAAAAGCTGTTTTACAGCTGTTAACATTTGCACTGGGGTCCCTGTGCAGCTCCCACACTGCCTCCCCATCACACACTGCCCTCACATGGCACATAAGCAGCCCAGAGCTGCACTAATCTGGCTCCAGCAGAGTATCCATGAGAGCCAGGTGTTCCTGCTTGGCTGCAGGCCATTCCCTGTCTTTTATCATATTGGGGAGGGCAGCCAGGTGCTGCAAGGTGTGCTAGGGAAGCAACACACTCTGCTCTCAGCCGCCAGCAAGAAGGGAGAAAGGGGATGCTCCATTCTGGGGAGTTCAGGGCAGCATCAAGAGACTCAAGCTCCCGCTCCAGAGCTGCAGGACAAGTCCCAGCACAGCCAGCTTTAAGCTACTCAAAGCAAGCAGCTCCACCACTGCAGCTAAAAGGCATGAAAACTTTATCATCCCTCCAGGGGCTGGCAGATCTCTCAGGGTATCAAAAGCCCTATTGTCTCTCCAGTTCTTAGCACAGGAACCACAGCACGAAGAGAGAGACATTCCTACATTTGCTCTCCAGGTCTTTTCTGACCTGTAAATCCGCCTCAGGAGCCTGAAATAAATGAACTAATGACAGCTTCTACTGCAATAGTCCACCCACCTCTGCTGAAACTGGACAAATATTAATTTTCGGCAGCAGGATAGAAGTCTGCAGGTCAAGTGAGGATGATGGGTTTTACACAGAAAGTGGAAAAATGCTGATCTCCGACCTCAGCAGCAGCTGCTTCCCAACACAACCACTTCAGAAGGATTTAAGGCCAGTAAAAAACAAGTAGCAGGGCTTAAAATATTTTCCCTGTCATGCTGCACTCTTCTCACTGAGATGTTAACAAGAATGCAGCCAGGAGAAGAGAGGTGAACTGAACACTCCCAGCCTGAGCATGTGGGAAACATGGAGCAGGAAAGCACACAGTCAGCAAGATCAGCTCAGGTGGGTCAGGCTTGAAACACAAGACAAACTCTGTGCTGAGTTTCAGCCAACAATTTATGCCAGGCAGAGCCATCCCTCCACATGCTTGAGGCAACCTGCCTCTATTTCCCAGGCTTCTTCACCTCAAAAAACCAAGGGAGGGTCCCCAGCCCCTTCTCTCGAGCAGATCTCAGACAAGGTGCTCTCTGCACTAATACATGACTGACCTGTGGAGGCCGGTGAATCTACGGAACAAGGGACAAAGAGAGTCCGCTGGTGGGACAGTCCCTAAGATCAGAGATCCTCCCCAGGTTAGGGTGACAAAAGAGGCTTCCCCCAGGATGCTTTGTATCGTTATGTTAATGTACCCCAGTTCTGCTTCCCCGGTTGGCCCGTTGGCCTCCCTGCCCCTTTGTACCTTGTATGTCCCTGCCCTAGAAGGTTCTCCACTCCCTGTTCCCCCACTGGCCCTTGCCCCATCACCACTCCCTCAGAGCTTCCCCATTGGCTCCCTTACCCTAGTCCCGCCTGTGTACTGTCCCCGTGCCCTCAGATCACTGGTCCCTGATGCTCCCTCTGCTCCCATATATAAACCTGGACCCACCTATGTTGTCTTCGTCCCTGGAACCCTTCCCAAGCATGGCTGCATTAAACTCCTCCCGTGGAGCCCCATACGAAGACCCTTCCCGTCTTTTTGTTGTCAACGCATTTTCTGGAGCTATCTGTGCGTGTGTGCGTGTACACATGTGTGAGTGTGTGGTGGTCCTGCCGAGCGGCTTCGCCTTGGAGACACTTTTAGGAAGGTCGCGGCACCTCGCGCTCCGGCACCACCAAGTTGCGGTCTGCGACACTGACCAATTCCCAAGGACAGCCTGCAGGATCTGACAGTGTGGTTGATTTTATAGCATAGATCAATAACATCTGACAGAGGCTCAACAGCACCATTGGGGATGTGGCAATCACAGGGGCTGCCAAAACCCATAGGTGAGGATGGCCACCCTCCTCCAGCTCTTGGAACGCCCAGCCCAGGTGGGGAAGGGGGAAGAGGACCCTACCACTTCCTGCAGGTATCCAGCAGGATGATGTTCAGGGCCGTCTTCTGCTGCTGCATTTTCTGGAGGATCCTCTGCACACTGATGCAGTTCTCAGGGGCATAGGGTTGTGGAGCATCAACAGGGACCATGTAGTTCCTCCCCAGATGTTCGTACCCGTGCCCAGCATAGTAAAATATAGCTGTGAAGAGGGAGAGGAGAGGAAGACTCAGGATGCCAACCTGCAGGTCTGTAACCAGCTCCCCATAGCCATGTCCCACCTCCTGTCCTGAAGGAATACTGGTGCAGGGCAGACTTAGACCAGTAGGACCTTTGAAACTGTGTGGGAGTTAGGTACTCCACACAAATACAGGTTCTTTATCTTCACCTCTGGGATGCTTTACCTCGAGCCCAAACAGGTGAGAAACGCCTGCAGATGTTGTTTCAAGTTGTTTATTTCTTCTTATCTCTAGCTAGCTCTCAGCTCCGGCCGCACATCTGATGCCAGCCGAGTCCGAGCGGGAACTGCCCCGTCTTGGGCCGTCCCATCCTTTTTGTACCCTTTCCATGATCCAACCATTCTTCACAACGTATTTATTATTTACTGTTTTATACCAATTCATTTGCACCTATTCTAGACACGCAATTTCTACCTCTTTTTCATTCTACCAATCATTTTGTGCCACCACCACCAGAGAAGATGGAGGAGAAGGAGAAGAAGAACAGCGCAACGCCCAAAATCCTCCATCTTAAACCCTTCGTCCTCATATTAAAAACCCTAAAATCTACTTTTTTACCTTGTAAAATACTAAACCACTACTCATTTTCACACTCTCGTGGCTTGCAATGATTCGCGCAGCGTTGGTAACTTTTCCCATGGGCTGAGGTCAAAGACGGTGTCATTCTGGGCTTCTTGCCAGGGTCTGGGACCCCCTTGCTGGGGCTCCTCACCCCCCAGGGCAGCCCGAGGCATGCCCTGACCTCCCAAGGCACCCAGAGGCATGCATTGGATTCCAACAGAACTGGAGCTACATTGACCTCACAGTTTCAACTTTTTCCCAAGTATTCCCTTCACTAGAGTTGGAAGCAGCCCCAAGAGGCTCTCCTGTTCTTGTGGATTCCTGCACTGATTGTCTCCTGAAGTCCCTGGGTTTACACGCTTCCAAAACCTCTGTGCTACAACGCCCAGGCTCAGCACCTGCCAGGCTGAATTTCACCTTTGTACAACGTCTTGGTTAGTCCTCAGGTCTTTGAAGGAATAAGGCAACAGAAAAGGATTTTACCAGGATGGAAAATACATTTACAGCCATTTAAATGAGAAGCTCTTCAGTTACCTAGTTTGGGAGAAGAGACTAACAACTCTTCTTAGGTGATCAACACCAACTTAGGTGATGGGAAACATTCTCAATTTCAAGGGTCTGCCTGTTTTCACACACCTATAAGCTGGTGAAAAATTAAGACATAGAGAGAGGTGAGTTCTTCAGATGTCCAGAACACAAGGATCATGTGCTTCAACAACCTCAAACCAGGCACCAGCCCTGTTAGGCAGGGGAGAAGTCAGACTCATGCAGATGCTGGTGGGAAGCCCAAGACTCAACAAGAATTTTGGGTTTTACACTTAAGCACGTGAAACTTAGTAATGGTTTCTGCCTTCCCAAGAGATGGCAACACAGGGTCATCCAGGTGGGAAGCCAGCACTGGGGAGCTTGGGATGGCCTAAGCTGGGGCTCCTCTCTAGACCCTGTGTTCAGTGCAGGGCTGGCACAGGGATCCCCAAGAAGGCTGGAGCTTCCCAAAAGGAAGCTGCACAGTGGCTGGCTACCTCTCCCCAGCACCAATGACACTGCTTAGGGGATGCTGGTTGGTGAAAGACAACTTGGGGAATTGAAATGGGTTAAAAATAGCTCTGCAAGGTGACGCAGAGAGTTGTGCAACTGCATCCGAGGGACAGTGAAGACTGAGAGGTCAGAAATGGGAAAAAGCAGCTAAGAAGCAACAGGAGAAATTCTTCACTTGGATTCACTGCCAAAGCCCACACTTCAGTGAGTAACCTCTCCTCTATTTTCCCTCCACTGTTCCTGCCCCTGGACTTGGGAGGACACTCATTTTGGGTTGATTTTGCAAGGATGCAGTAACAGGGGCAGGAGCTGAAGGGCCGAAAGCATGATCTCATTATGTGGAGGATGGAAAACATGATCTCATAGTCAAAAAGGCCTTGAGTCACCTTTGGTTTCTATTCTCAGGGGACAATGGAAAGTTTCTCAAATGGCCATTTTCACAGGTGCCCATGAGATTTGGGTTCCTCTTCTTGTGGATTGCCAGCCAAAGACATCAGGCTCTGATTTGCAGAAGTTTTAAACTTTCATAACTTGTGAATAAAACCCACAAAACCCTCCCCAGAAACTAGAAAAGAGTATAAAACAGGAAGCCTTCTAGAAAAATTAGATGCAGGTTGAGCCCCTTGAGCCTTTGAGCACTGGTGGCTTTCGTCCCTCTGCCTGTACATGCAAGGGAAGTGATGACATCTGTTACCAGGCAGCATCACTGAGGCTTGGAAAAAATGAAATATAACAGGAAAGCCCACAAAGAATGATTCAGTCCTTAAATCTTCTAACTTTTGAGGTCTTGCTGAGTACTTGAATGTACCATCAAGTGCTCCCCATGCTATATAAACCACAAATACTCATGTTCAAATCAAAAAGGGTGGGTTTCACATCACCTGAGCAACTTCTCCAGCCTCTCGCAGACTGAATCTCTCCTCCTGAACAGAAAAGTCAACAATTTACCCAGAGAAGTAAAGGGCTGTTTAATTCTGAGTTCTTCCCACATCATATGAGTCAGAACTGCTCATCACAGACAAACTTCCGAGTACCAAATTAAAAAGGGGAAGCTCCAGGCACTGCTTATAAAGCAGCATGAGGCTTTATAAGGGCATGACTCCATATTCCTAGTATTCCAGTCACAATTTTCTGCTCTCGTTGCATTTCCAACATAATTTTTTTCATTTTGGACTTTTTAGGATGCTCGAAATAACATCCACAGGGATTCCTCATTTGCCTGAGGGTGGTATAACTAAATCACTTAGGGGATGTTTGGGGCCTTCAAAAATCCTCTGCAGCTTATCTAAGATGAGATCAGAAGGAAAAGCAGCCCGATAACCCACCACCTCCATACAGTGAATTGGAGAAACCTTTGGATCATAGAATGATTAGGGTTGGAAAAGACCTCCAAGATCATCAAGTCCTACCTTGGACTGAACCTCCCCATGCCCACTAAACCATATCATGCAGTGCCACATCCACTTAGTTTTTGAACACTTCAGGATCCAGGCCTGGGAGGAGAGGGAGAAGGAGCTGTGCTGGGATGGTCGGGAGATGTGCAAGTGGAAGAAAGTCTCACAAACGCCTACAGTTCCTGGAGGGAACAAAGCCCAATTGCCCTCTTCAGCACAGACCATACAACGAGGGCAATGAGCACCAACCCATGGAGGTTCATGTTCTCCAGTCAGCCCTCTCCTCCCTCTGTATGTCTACACAAAGCTGTCCTGACTTCAGCTCTGGTGGTTGCTATGCAGGAGGTGGCACCTCCAGGTTCCTCAAGAACACTGGGATGCTGCAGGAGCATGTCCAACACATACACGGATGTACAGGACTGGCTGTCACAGGCACCTCTGGGGTCTTTAACAGGCTGCCTGGGTTGTTCCTGGAGCTGCTGTCTCACCACATCTGGGGCACTCAGCAGGCAGCCTGACCCAATGTCCCACCATTACATTAGGATTCCAGCCAATGTGGCAAGAATCCTGAACTCAATCACTGCTGGACCCAACTCACACTGGGGTTCACTGTCTCCAAAGAATAGCACACCACTCAGCCTGGAGAACTGTTAAAAAAGCCTCAACCTAAGCAGGCGCTGCCTCACAAACACTCAACACTCAACTCAGCTGTTAGTGTTTTTCCTGACAGTGCACAAAATCAATTTTGCCAAGAAGGAGCAGAGGCTACAAATGCAGAAAAGCTCTAAAAGTTCAAATAAGGAATAACAATATGAAAGGTTTGCTGTTTCCAAGCATTTTTTCTCTCCAGTGCTTAGGGAGGGCCATGGATAAAATGCCATTTGGTCCTCACATGCCACGGAGAGAGAGTAAGAATGGCAGCTGGGATGACTCTGGCCTGGGAGAGGAGGTAAAGCCTGGGATACAAGGGGGTTTCAGAGAGCAACAACAAAAGGAAGCTGCAAGTGAAGTCACGGGAATATGCTGTCACAGGTGACGTGCTCAGCTGGAGCGTCAAGACTGAGCACAGCCCTTCCCACCAGCTCAGCCTCCCACTTGAGTCAGTGCTTCCCAGAACAAGGTGGCTGTGCAGCATTTCCCTCGTGGCCAGGTCCCCATCCATTGCACAACCTCCAAACTTCACACTGAGCACCAGCCCGGAATCAGCGCGTGCTGACTTTCACTGTCTGGGTGCCACACAGCTGGCAGGTAAGCCTCACACTGGGATTTGGAAGCAAAAAAAAAACCCCTTGCACGGTGTTTTCAGGGTATCTGTCTTGCTGGGAGAATCTCAGGGACCCCAAAGATGCTACTTTCACCACCAAATCTGAACAGCTGCTTTAAGACCCACAAATCTGCTGGTTGGGTTTGTGGTTGAGGAACGCTTCCCACTGAGCAGTGTGCAATAAGCTCAAAGCCCAACCTCAAAGCCACCTGCAGACAAGAATGCTCTTCTGCAAAAAGGTTGTCAGGGGCCCAAATGAGATGTTCAGGAAAGAGAAGCAAGAAAATAATGACCAGATTCAGCAGTCAGGGCTCAAAAGGAGCTCCCCTCCTCACACATGATGGGGGAGGACAATCAAGTCAGTCTCCTCAATTCCTTCATCCAAGGGAAAATCAAAGCCCTCTTTCCCATTCACTATTGGAACCACTGGCTCCCCAAAAACTCAGTTTAAGCCCACACTGTTGGGGTTGGAGGTGAGCCACGTGTTGGAGAAACATCCACTTTGCCTGACTATAACCTGGCCAAAACTGAACTACACTTACCCAGCGGCTCCTGCCAAGCCTGGTAATGATGCAGGTCTCCCTTGAGATAGCAAAACTCAACTTCTTCTCTTTTAATTCAATAACTGTTCAGAAAATTGCCTAATCACTACTCAGCATGGGCAGGTGGCTGAGCTGGCTTTGCCTTACCATAGACTCCCTTCCCCAGGAGCTGCAGGAACCGACTGACCGCTGTCACCATCTCAGCCTTGTTCAGATCCAGCAGGGAGACAACCTGGAAGCCCAGATGCTCCAGAAGACGACTCAGCTCAAACACATCCCTCACAGGAGCCATGAGGTTGGGGTGATGCTGGTAGCGGTTGTTGCCCACTAAAAGTGCTATTTTGCCTGTAGCTAAAACAAACACCAAGTGAAAAAGCTGTAAATGCTCAGCAGGAGGCAAGATCACCTCACCTTCTCCTGTTGGGAGTGAGGATATGGGCAATCTAAGGAAAGAGTTAGACAGCAAGGATAGACCCTAGGCTGCTGCAAGCCTGAAGCACCCTCCAGAAAGCCCTTGGCTTTCTGAATACTTCAACAAAATACACAAACAGTCATTTTGACAGAAAGGCTTGAAAAGTTTTCACCTGACAGCCAAAATCCCAGGACTGCAGAGGTTCTGCTCTACCTGCCCTACAGTGACCACAGGTCTGGCATGTCAGTGGTGCACGGGAGAGGGATTTGCTGAGCCAGGCTGAGGGGTCCTCTCCCTCACAGGGCTGAAGGAGAGAAACCCATAGCTCCTGCTTTGATTTTATCCCCATCTCCCACTGTAAAAAAACAGGATTTATGTCACTCAGTAGTGGTGGGAGTGAGGAACTTCACCCTGCTCTGAGGAGGTATTTCAAGTAGGGATAAGTTGTCATGTGAACAACACTTTAAAAATCACTTGGCAGGCACAGAGCTTAAGACTCAGTTACTCATTACGAATAATCTTACTTCACTTGCTGAGAAAGATCAGGGCTTGGCAGGGGATGGGACTCATCTTATGCTGTGCAGCTCTAATCCAAGAATGCACAGCCTGTGGCAATGTGGGCATAAAGGCTTGAAGCAGTCTCTGCAGAAAAAGCACTCCCATTCCTTGTCCTCCCATCCACCCTGGAGCCTGGCTTTTAATTAAGGGAAAAATTGCTCAGGAAGAAAAGACGAAAGTACTCACCAAAATACTTTCCAGAGCCACATGTACCTGGGAAAGAAAGAGGGAAATTATAAGCCTGGGCCTACCACCCAGTGCCAGGTCTGA
Source organism: Monarcha castaneiventris obscurior (assembly GCA_026261815.1). Classification (NCBI taxonomy): domain Eukaryota; kingdom Metazoa; phylum Chordata; class Aves; order Passeriformes; family Monarchidae; genus Monarcha; species Monarcha castaneiventris. The sequence goes on along the minus strand of JAMPIT010000141.1, from coordinate 147,735 downwards.
ATCCTGCTCCAATATCCCCAACAATGCACAGCTGGATCAAACACACAGAGGATCTGCACAAGCAATGCTCCTCAGGCAACTCCATCACAGCCTGATTGCTAACTTTAAAGACACTGGTCTGATGTTAGGAGGATTTATGAAACCCAGCCTGATTTATGACATCCTGAGCAGCTGGGACGCAAAGCCTGGAGAAGTGGCAGACCAGGGTAGGAGGGTCAACATGGAGAAGCTCATACCTGATGTGACTCACCTGCTACCTCGCTGCAGCAAAAGCAAAGGAAACACAATGACTCGAGGTCAATAAAAGCTCCAAAACAGAGCATTTCTCTACAGAAATGTCCAGAACAGAGAAAGTTGCCCTGTTTGCTTTCGATTGCAATAATATTCCCAGAGTTTTTCATCTCCCTGCTCTGCCTTTCCCTGTTCTTTCAGCAGTTCTGGCTCAGAAAAGCTGCCCCAAATGTTACTCACTTTGGTCCACAAGCTCTCCTGCCTGAGCACTTCCAGCCTCTTAAAATCATCATTACCCTAACAGTTCTAGCTTTTCCTATTTAAATAAGAAATAAATTAAAAAATCCAGCCCAGGAGAAAATTCTAGAACCCTACATGCTCTAAAAGAAGAAATTAGGGATAAATTGCATAAATCTCATGGGTCTTTGGCCCCTGAACCAGTGTTGCTGATGCACCAGAGATGCCTGCAAAGCTTCAGAACAAAACCACTCATCCTTTTCTGCATCTGACAGAGGCACCTCAGCAGAGGCTCCCCAGCAGTAAAACATTGAACCTAACCCAATCTGGTGTCCAAATCTCACTGCCTGTCCCCCTAGGATGTGTTTTGCCAGCTATGAGGAGGCGGGCAGAGTGCTCTCTGGCTACACAAGATCAATTTGCACTTTGGAGAAATTTTAAAGCCAGCCTAAAAGGCACGATAAGAAGCTTATGGCATAGGACAATCTCTAGATAGAGTTAAGAGCCAGCAAAGCCAGCCCATGCTATTCCTGCCTCACATAGGGTAAAGGCAGAGGGCCAAAGCAGCCAGAGGTGGAGCATGCCTGAGGGTCTGGGGACACATCCTCTCCCTGGGATCCATCACTCACACAGCATCAGCCCTGAGCTGCCAGCCCAAGGGGCCTGAAACTTCCCAAATAAACATCATCCTCTCCAGTTCCATGTCTGAGCACATCCCTTCATCTCAGTGAGACTGGAAATGAGTCTGGCCACAGGAGCCTGCTGTGATTTGGCCTGGAGCTGTGAAAGCAGCACCTTGGCATGGTAAGAGAATGGCAGGGAGCAGCTGAGAGCACAGTGCCTGCCCTTACATGGCAGGTGTCTGACACACTACAGGGCCCAGCAGCATTCCACCTGTCAGACCGGGCATCATTGCATTTAGGAGGTTTTCCAGCCACTGTTCCCTTTACTCCCTCAGAGCCCCAGTATCAAGGAATCCTATTTAACAGAGTCTTTGTTCACCAGCTCAGCACCTCCAGAGAGCACCAAATTCCTTTGCGCCTTCTAATTACATCTCACACGAGGTGATGTGCAGCAAAGCAAAGTGGGCTGGTTCTGCTCACCGATGTGAACGTCCACGGCGTTGGTCCAGTGCTCTCCGTGACTGTTGGAGGCACAGCAGAGGTACGTGCCGGAGTCACTGACCTTGGTATTGGTGATCTAGGCAGATCAAAAGTTCAATCACATTATTTGTGGTGAAAGTCTGAAGCTCCCAGCCAGGATCTGCTGAAGGCACTCATGTTCATGGAATAAGAAGTATTTTTCCTGCTGTTCGGAGAGACTTTGCCTCACAAAGAATCAAGATGGGGACAAGAACCAGAGCAATACTAGCTGGCGAGGACTCTGGTTCTCCAACCCAGAGATCCTGCTCAGAGAGGGACTAAAGCCACCACTGAGTCAGGTTGACCATAGCTCTGTCTATTCAAGTCCTGAACACCTCCAAGGACAGACACCTTGCTGCTTTTCTGGCTCTAGCACAGCACCATCCACCTCTGAAAACAACCTCTTCTCAGTGCCCAGACTGAGCTTTCCCATCAGAAGTGCAATCTAAGGCCACCACGTAATACCATCTAAGGCCATCTGTAATACCATCAACCACTCCTGAGACTGGATGTCTTGTCCTTGTGCCCTTCATGTAATGCCCTGGAAGGAAATCTTTCTTGATTCAGGAAGACAGCACTGATTTACACTCAGCCAGCAACACAAAACAAAGTGAGCCCTTCTACTACTTCCCTGACTCTTTTCTGTCAGGACAAACCACATTTCCTTCTAGGTCTCCAGCAGGCAGACAGCATTTCCGCAGCTCCATCAATCCGCAGTCCCCTGCATGCACAAACAATAACTGTTCTCATGACTTTGCTGTACAAGGGCACAAGAGATGTGCTGAGAGCCCTTGACGCATCTGTGGATTGGTTACCTTGTAGAGGAATATCCACAACTTTGAAAGAAATCCATAAAACATATTCCCCCTTCACGTAGAGTCATCCAGCTGGCTATCAAAGCAGTGGGGTGATACGTGGAGGGCTTTCTCACAACCCTGCGATCAGCTTCTCCCACTACGCACCTCAGCAGCAAAAGCTTCTGAACTATCCCCAGAAAACCTTACCCAGAGTTTTTTTCTCTTCTGCTGCTCCAGCAGATTCCCATTGCAGTACCACTGGTAGCTGGGGGCTGGGACCCCCATGGCAGCGCACTGCAGCTGCAGCGGCTGCCCCGCCTCCACCCACTGCTCGCTGGGGTTGAGGACGATGACTGGTTCTCCTCGCCACAGCCGAGGGGGCAGACCTGCAAGGCAGCAACACAGAATTGGTCCTCCCTCCACAAGGACAGTAAACAACGGCCATTTTCGACCATCACCTTTCTCCTTGGGGAGCAGGGAACCCTTGAGAGCAACGCTTGTCATAGTAAGTGCACACCAAAGCTCTGCCTCTGGCTTCCCAAACCTGATCTTTGCCCTTTCCTTCCAAGGGTGCAGTCAACATTCTAAGGTCAACCACGCCCCAAGTTATTTTGGGTCAGCTTTGAAGTAGCCAGATGGGTTCTTCCAGTCCCAATACCCAGAATAATTCTGGGAAACCCACGGCAATCATGAGATGCAGGTGCAGGTGGATGGGGCTTGGAGCAACCTGCTCTAGTGAAAGTGTCTTGGGGTGATTTTATGATAATACTGTATTTTCCTATCATCTGCTTTATGCCCAGAAATGGGTCCCATAGCTTTAAGCTGGGTCCAGAAGAGGCGGGGAGAGAAGCTAGGTGAATTCTTCAGCATGGTTTGTGTTCAAGGACTCATACGCTCCCCCGCATTCTCACCGCTGCAGAGCTGAGAGAGCACCTTCCTGCTTTTAGCCAGCCTGTTAGCTGAGGCAAGAAATTTTCCTATATCGGCATACTGAAATCCTCCAGTAACTTCTTCCTCTTCTTCTGGAACTCTTCGGCCCAGCTGTGATCTGAGAACCAGATCACCAGACCCCGTGGACCGGCAGGGAGGCTGTGGGGATGCCACAACCGGGCTTTGGACCTCAGGAGGGGCCAAGCCAGCTACAGAAAAGAACTCTGAATCTGCCAGCTTTCTCCGCATCGAGTAGATTTATTATCTAACATTACTCATTTGTTTCCTGTGCCTTGCTGATACTCTGCTTGTTAAATAAATAGGTGTTTTTCACTTTCATCCAAGAAATTCCTTTCATATTGGTGGGGGGGGAGTGCTGAAACCAGTCTTCTGGGGAGGAGACGTTCCTTCCAAAGTGTTTCCCCCTAAACTTGTCTCAAACTGAGACAGAAAGGTGTCCCTGCCCATTGCAAGGGGTGGTACAAGATGAGCTTGAAGGTCCCTTCCAACCCGAACCATTCTGTAATTCCATAATACATCAAGAAAGTAAAAGACAGGCTTGTACCTCTGGCAACACACTGATGGACCTCCACCTTCACCCAGTCGGAGAAGACGGCATTTCTGTGGAGGTCATTGACCCTGCAGGTGTAGAGCTGGGTCTGCTCTGCAATAATGGGCAAGTCTTGGTTGGTCGCTCCAGGAATCAGGCGGCAGTCAGACTAAAGAGAAAACACAGGCAGTGGCCAGCAATTCCCTCCGCACTGCTGGCAGTAGAATGCACTAGGAAGCCCCTTGTAAGAGCAGCAAAAGTGGAAATCCCTGGTTTCCTCCCCTCCTTCAGCTCCCCCACTGTGTGCAGGGACCCAGCCTGGTGCCATACCCAGGGCCACCCCATCCTTACCCGGTACTGACAAAACCACTGGTACTGCAGTGAGGTGCGTCCCTGGGCTCGGCACCGCAGCATGAAGGAGTATCCCACCGGGACAGAGACGGAGACCGGCTGCTCGGTTATGGCAATGGCTGTGGAGAAACACCATGTGGAGCTGGGAACAACACTGCAGACACAGCCCAGCATCTCACTCTCACCCAAGTGACCAGGCATGGTGGGCTTCAAGAGGGACACTCATCCCAGCAGGCAGGAAAGATTGGAAGAACAGGGATGCTCCTGTGCCCAGAGAATGGATGGATGGATGGATGGATGGATGGATGGATGGATGGATGGATGGATGGATGGATGGATGGATGGATGGATGGATGGATGGATGGATGGATGGATGGATGTGTACGTGGACAGACAAGAGGATGGGTGGATGGATGGGTGGATGGATGGGTGGATGGGTGGATGTGTACGTGGACACACAAGAGGATGGGTGGATGGGTGGATGGGTGGATGGGTGGGTGGATGGATGGATGGATGTGTACGTGGACAGACAAGAGGATGGGTGGATGGAAGGATGGGTGGGTGGATGGATAACATGGGGCTCCTCTGGGTACTCTCCCAAGTGCCCGGGGGCTGGCACGGTCACTCCACCCAGTTCCCCGTGACCACTCACCTTCCTGCATCGCTTCTCCGGCGGCTCCTCCCAGGCCTGGGCGGCCGCCGGCCGGGCCCGCGACAGCTCGTCTCCCCGGGACGCGGCGGCGGCTCCTGCGGCGACAGACGGCAGCGCTGGGGCGGGTCGCGCCCGGCCGAGGGGCCGCTCACCCGACGCGGCGGCCCACGGCGGGCTAGGGGCTGCGGCGCCGGGCCGGGGCCCACACTCGGCTGCCGCCGGCCTCGCGGCCCCCGCACTTCCGCGCTCCCGGCCCGCCCCGCGCCCGCCGGCACCGGGGGTGGCGCCGCCACGCGCCGGGGCTGCGGCGGCCCTGAACAGCCCGGCTCCGCACGGCCCATCCCCGCACGGACTGGACCGGCTCCGCACGGCTCGGCCCCGAACGGACCGGCACGGCACGGACTGGACTGCCTCCGCACGGCCCGGCCCTGCACGGCTCGGCCCCGCACGGACCGGCTTTGCATGTCTGGTCCGCTCCGACGGGGACGCTGCAGGACGTGCCCCTCGCCCAGGTGCCAAGGTCGCCTGCACCCCCCTTCCCACGAGTGACCTCTCCCCAGGGGTGTCCTCACGCCCACTCCCAATGGTGACCTCGCCCCTCTCCCAACGGGTGTCCGCCCCTCCTTCCCGTGGTGCCCCCTCCCACACTCCTTACAGGTGACCTCCCCACCGCCACTGCTGACCTCACCCTCATTCACACGGGTGTCCTTCCCTCCTCTCTACAATGCCCCCCTTCCCCCCCGTTACAGCTGGACTTGTCTATATCCCACAAGTGTCCTCACCCCCTCCCCACGGGTGTTTTCACCCCCAACCCCACTGGTGACCTTACCCAATCCCCACAACAGTTCTTGCCCCTTTGCCACAGGTGTCCATGTCCCCATTGTGGTGACCTCAGCCACTTACCATGAGTGTCCTCTCCTCTTACCCACACTGCCCTCCACCCGCTTATGGGTGTACTTGCCAATATCCCCACAGGTGTCCTCACCTCCCTCCCCACCAATATCCTCCGCCCCATCCCCACAGCCGTCTTCACCCATATCCCCACTGGTGTCCTCACCCTGTTCCCACAGGTGTTCTTGCCTCACCCCCATGGGCATCCTTGCCCCTGTCCCCAGTGATCACCCTTGCTCTCATCCCCGCAGCCACCCTTGCCCCCTGCCCACATCCCCTGTGCCCACCGCTCTCACCCCCCAGGCTCCACGGCTGCACTCACCTCTCTCCTGGGGACCACAGCCCAAAAGGTTCATGGTGGAGCCAGCACTCCCACGGGTGGGCACGTAGAACCCGTTTCCTCCAAGAAGTCCCTGCCAGTTGGGCCGGGCATCACGAGGGCCCCAGGGGAAGTGGTGCCAGGCCAGCCCTCTGGAGGTTGCACAAGCCCTTCTGGGAAAGAAAGGACAGACTGAGGACTCCACAGTACTGTGCCATAACTTGCACTTACAAGGTTAGGGCAAGGTCAGACTCAGTAACCCAAAACTTACCACCTTTCCAGAGGCAGCAGGACTACAAGGACATCAGCTGGAAATGGTGAATGTAGAGGACAGAGGGTGGCCAGGGAGCAACTGAGTGTCATTCCCAAAGAACTTTGAAGTGACTGGGAAGGGAGCGTGACACAAAGCCCATAGGAATGAAGCAGGTCTGGGCTCAGGATGTGGGGTGACAACGTTCCCATTCCCAGGACAAATTCGCATCTGGCTGGTTTCTCCCCATGTTAATAATCCTAGGAAGCAGGTTCCCGTGGTGCCAGGAGTGACGGGGACCAAGACTTCAGCATGAGGGGGATGATGGACCAGTTAGAGAGGAGGCTGTGAGAGACTCTCACTCTGCTGCTGAAATTTCTCTATCCTGTAGCAGTGGCTATGGGCTAGCCAAGGAAAAGCAAGGCCATCAGGGATGTCTCTCCCAGGGGGCAGCATGGAGGGCACAAACAGGGGCATCAGGATGGCAGAGAGAAGCAGTTGTGGCTGAGTGCTCATGGATCCATGCCCTATGGAACCCAGGGCAGGGCTGAGCTGTGCCACAGGGTTGGAGGGACTAAGCAAGGCTGAGGGATGCACCTCTGCTTTTCCTTTATAACCAATGGGGAAGAAGGTGGTAGGAAAAAGCCAAACCAAACACACCTGGTGGATCGAGGAAGGATTTTCTCCCTCCACGTCCTTTCCTTTGTGCAGAATGGGATAGTTACACTGCAAAGGCAGGAAAACCTGCTACACCCTGTCCATCCAACGTGACCCAGAGCAACCCCTGCCCCAAAAAGGACTGGTCCTCTCCTTTCATGGATATAGGAAAGGTGATGCTTAGCACAGGACCTTTCTTTGTGCTCATCTCCCCAGCTGTCTGAGATCACACAGACCCTCCTTTTTCCTATTTTCTCAAGGGTCCAGCCAGGCATTTGGAAATACACCCTTGCAGGTTGAAAATCTATGAATGATTGTAAATGAGTATGTGCCAGCAGCTCCATGTCACGCATATGCTGCATAATTATTATCTATGTATGCAGCACAGGTAGCTAATAAAAATGATCATTGAATTAAGACCAGCACTTTCCTATAGCTAAAGATAACACTTGTGGTTGATGCAGAAACTCTTCAAATAGCTAGAGGTTGCTGCGCTCCCTGTAGACTGTTTCTCCAGGTTTGAGAGAGAGAATCATCCTCCAAAGACCTCCTCAAAAAGTCCATTGTGCTTGTCCTCTGTCAGAGCCCTGCCCTGGCACCATCTGTGAATATTTGGGGAAGGAGCAGAGGTGAGAGCTTATTGTCAGAGTGCAGGAATAAACCTGTCATTTTCGAAAGGGAGGAACTCAAGGGTGCAGGATGGGAAAGGGAAGGATAAATTGTACGAGCGGAGTGAGAAAACGTCTGTGACTGTGTGAGTTGGTGCTGGATTTGCAGGCAGAGGAAGAAAGCTTTGCTAATGAGGACTGAAGCCTCGTGCCCAGCTTGCTCAGGCTCCAGCAGCTGAACACGTTTCCCCCAGAGCTGGGAGCAGAGGGCACTGTCACTCTCTGAGCAGACTGACAGGAGAGCAGATGCTGTGAGAGGAAGTTGTCTCAGCAAGCGACGGGCACAACAACCATTCAGAGCTTGCAAGGGCAGAAAAAGAATATAACCACTATGCATCAGGGAGGGACGATCAAACACCACAGCAGGCTCTTTCTTGTCACATCAGCACTAAACCTGCGCTCACTCCAGGCTTCTCTCCACTGACAGGGTGAAGCACCAAATCATGGTATGACCAGGGTGGAAAGGGAGCTCTGGGGGTCTCTGGTCCAGCCCCCCACTCTGAGCAGGACGTCAATCAGCTGCTCAGCACCCTGTCCCATCCACAGCCAGCTGTCTCACAGAACGGAGATTGCCTACCTCTTGGGTCCCTGTGGTACTGCTTGATTCCCTTCATAGGGCAAGTAATTTTCCTAATATCTAATCAGAACTTTCCTCCTTGCCATTTGCATTTTTTCCTCCCATTCCATCACTGCACCTCTGAGTCTGTGCCCTCCTGTGAGGTACTGAAGAAAACAAGGTCTTTCCCTGAAACCTAAAACCCAGTTTCTCTCATTTTCTTCTCCTATGTCAGGTGTTTGAGCTCCTTCAATCTTTTCGATGGCCTTCACTGGACTTGATCCAGCATATTAGTGTCTTTCCTGTACTGGGGAATCTGAACAGACACAGTTCCAGGCTCAAAGCAGAAACCTACCTGTTCTGAACACCCTTCTTAAATAGTCTGGGCTCTGATCTATCAGATCAATACACCAGGAGACTGGGCTCATGGTAAAATAATGTGTAATTCATAGACTGAGACTTGAATTCAGGTTTCCTGAAGCTGTGGGACCTGAAAGTCCTCTTTCTCCTTCCAGAGAAAGGGATGGGAACAGGAGAATGCCAGCTTGGGTCCTCCCAGCCCAGCATCCTGCCTCCCACATTTGGGTAGCAGCCAGAGTACAGCAAAGGGTGTGAGATCAGGGCACGCACACACTGAATATTCTTATGCAGCTCAAACATTTCTTCAACTGAAGGTAATATCTTCATCCTGCATAAACCTCAGGAGATTTTCTTTCCACAGATTTGTCCTGTGGATTTTATTAATCCCTGTTGACAGTGAACAGCCACAGCCATGTGCGGGAGTATCCTAAAGCTAAGGGGAGGGAGGAAGAATCTCCCTTTCACTTATTTTACCTCCTGCTAATTTGACTTGTTCTCCTTGTCCTTCTCAGCTGTGTATACCTCAGTCACGGGCACCTCAGTAGTTTCTTCCAGGCTGAAGAGTCCCATTCCTCATAGTTACCCTTCATGCAACAGCCAGTCTGGACCTTGGCTCGTCCTTGCTGCCTTTCTCTGAGTTCTGCGTTTGGGTATTCTGGGGGTCTGCTGTATTCTGTTTGAGCTGGATTATTTCTAAGTGACATTAGCTCACACAGAGCACACTGCTACCTCTGAAAATGAGTATTGTGGTTTCCCCCATGGATCATGTTACATTTGTTTTATGCAATTTCATCTCCTATTTCACTGCCTGGTGAAGTTGAGGTCTTCAGTCAGCCCTCTGGGACTACCGTTCTCCATATTTCCTAGGACCACATCCAAATGCCTTACGAGGTCCATCTCCTTTGCATTTGCCAAGATCAAGTATCCTTTCTGGTATCACAAATCCTGCAATTTACATGCCTGATAATGTGATCATCTGCCACTGTTGTGTCACCTGTATAGGTGATGCACACACTCTGTGTGTCTGTGCATACCCTGGTGCCAATTCCTATCCAAAGTCACCTTCCAAATCACAGTATTTGCTGGGGAAAATGGATCAGGAGTGTCCTGCACCAACTGTTCCATCACCTGCCCTGCTGCTTGCTGCCACATCTGCTGCCTCTCCTGCCCAGGGAGGATCAGCTCAAATCATGTTGTATTTCCTGGAATGGAACAATTTGCCATCATTTCCCTGCTCCTGCTGCAATTGCTGCTGTGCAGCCATGGGCAGGCAGCTAATCCACTCAGATGAATCTGCTCCATCCATCATTCCAGTGCTGGAGGGACACGGTGCCACCAGTGACGTCTGCAGCTCATGATGTAACAGCTTGACAGGCAAGAGAAAGGTAGAACAAGAAAATAATCCAATTTTATTACTCATTATATTTTCATTTCATATTAAATCACTGCTAGTAATTGTTTGTGACATCTATCCACCTTTTACATCCCTCTTTTGTGCTGTCTTTTTTTACGGAGACTGAATAAATACCATCACAGACTTTCTCTTTGGCATTCTGGGATAAAAAAACAGGCTGCCAAGTCATGAGACCCCAATGAGAGGATGTGACTGCCATGACCACACTGAGTGGTGCAGCCAGCCAGGGTGGGAGCCTTGTGCCTTCAAGGAATCGGGGGATGTTGTAGCTGATCCTGAGAGATCACAGAATCATGGAATATCCTGAGCTGGAAGGTACCCACAAGGACCAAAGAGTCCAACTTCTGGTCCTGCACAGGACAGCCCAACAATCCTGCCCTGTGCCTGAGAGCATTGTCCAAAAGCTCCTGGAGCTCTGGCAACCTTGGGGCCGTGCCCATTCCCTGGGGAGCCTGGGAAGTGCCCGACCACCCTCTGGGGGAAGAACTTTTTCCTCATATCCAACGTAAACCTGACACAACTTCATGCTGCACCGTCGGGTCCTGGCAGTGGTCATCAGAGACATCTTTGAGGTGTGAGAAGTCCCCCGCGGTTGGGAGGTTATTATAAGAAAAAGTTCACTTCTTCCTCAAAGACTGGACTCGAGCTGGCAGCGACCGCACAAGGAGGAGGAGGCCGGGCAGCCGGCCCAGGGAGGCCGGGCAGTGGCCGCTGCGTCACGATTGACAGCGGCATGTGCGGGGCGCCTATAAACGGCGGCGGTGAGTGACAGGGCGGGCAGCGACGGCCGCGGGGCAGGGTAGCCGCACTCCGGCCATGGGCTCGACCCGCCGGGCCCTCGCGGGCCTCTACGGGCGGGGAACGAGCCACATCGACGGGGCGGAGGAGGCCGAGAGCGCGGCCTGGGCCTCGCGGCCGGACCGGCGGAGTTATCTGCTGAGCATCCGACCCCAGAACAGGTGAGCGCCGGCCCATGGGAAGGCGCTGTTGTGGGTGTGTCCCCGAGCTGGCCGCTGCTGTGGGTGCGGGTGACAGCGGGCGCGGGGCTTGCGGGGCACAGGCGGGGGACGGAGGCGCGGGGGAGGCGGGCCGGGCCGGGCCGGCCGGGGGTGCAGCGGGGAGGGCGGGCTGGCCGTCACCCAAGCCATGAGGCTACGCCTCAGAGGGAGCGCGGGGCCGCCCGCCTGGAAGTGGTGTAGCCAATGGGCCTGGCCATCCCCGGGGAGCTGCTCCAGGGGAGAAAACCAAGCAATGGCTCGGGCTCTCGAGAGGAGCTGGTGTGCTGTAGACCAGTTCCTCACCTCCCCAGAGAGAGCTGGGGGTGTCACAGCTATCGCGGGGCAGGGCCTGTCAGCATCGCACATTGTGTTTGGCTGGGTGGGTGTGTGAAGTGGTGGCATCATAGAATAGAGTCATGGAATATCCTTTCCACAAGGATCATCGAGACCAGCTCCTGGCCCTGCACAGGACACCCCAGCAATTCCACGCTGTGCCTGAGCTGGTTGTCCAAACACTCCTGGAGCTCTGGCAGCCTTGGGGCCGTGACTACTGCCCTGTGGAGCCTGTTCTGGTGACCCACCACCTTCTGAGTGAAGAACCCTTTCTTAATATCCAATAATCTAGCCTGTCTTAACAGCCCCTTGTACAGCTTAATCCTGGTCCCTCAGGTCCTGTTGCTGGTCACCAGAGACCAGAGATTGATCGGTGCTGCCTTTCTTCTTCCCCTCTTGAGAAAGCTGCAGACGCCAGTGACGCCTCAGTCCAAGCCGTAATTGTGAAATCCTGACAAACGCTAGTGTCTCTAGTTAAACTCATGGAGCAGCACTGACCTTCTTGCCTTCATTGTAGTAAAGCTGCTCACCAGACAGAGCAAGGGGCCTGCTGGGCTCTGTGCTCGGGTGCCTTATCTTATTGCCAAAAAGGCATTTCTACAATGTAGATAGAGGCTGAGCAGAAATGAGATCAGCATTCCTGGGTCAGGAATGGCCTCCGGCAGAGGGTCTGGGGTAGAAATAAAGCTTTGTTCGCAAGGAAAAGATATGATAAACACGCTGTCAGCTGAGCCTGACTGAGGTTAGCAAACACGAAATTACAGGGTGACATCCCAGCAGCACCCAAGGTGTCAGTGATTGTGTGAGGCATTCAAAAAAGCCTCGAAATTGCTTTGAATTCACTGGGAATGTTCTTCAGTCCATGAGTTCTCCAAATGAGTGTGCCTCTTCTCTGCTGATGGTTTATAAATAATCCCATTTCCAGTGTGTCAAGCATTGATGCCTCAAGGAGTCAGACATTCATAAAAATAAACGCAGGACCAAAAGAGATAAAAAAGTGCTGCTTGGAAGTCAGGTGTTAAAACTCAGGTAATGCCAAAGTGAAGTAGCCTAAATTCAGTTCCTTTGTGCTGGTATCCTGTCATGCTGGGATGTGAGCTAATTGCAGACTGGCCGCACACCGTGATATCTTCAGCACCATCAAAAGCCCATACAGGGTCCACAGCCTGCAGCCTCAGATCATACCATAGACAGGAAATCTCCTAACTGAGCCCAGTGACTCCATTCTGTGGATTACAAGCTGAGAGAGGCTTTAATAAAGATGTTGAGGTGTTTGGGTTGCCTACAACTTAACTTTTCTTTCCCTTGACTGTGCTCAAATTGCAGCTTTAATCAGTTTAATGGTAAAGGAGGGTTCATCCATCCTGCAAGTAGTACCTTCAGTGTTCCCAGCCGGATTCCCAAAGTTAGGTCTGCTGAGGAAGGCGTGGAGCAATGTAGCGCCCATGCAGGCAGTCCACCTGGTGTCTTTTGGCTGCACCACCACTTGAGGCTGTGGCTCAGGCATGGTAAATCCGGCCCCTGGCTGTAGAGCTCTGAGCCCTGAACCTCTTGAACTTGTCAGTCTAATGCTGCCGTGGCTGCACCCCAATTTCCATCCATGGGAGCCTGGTGCTGGCAAAGGGACTCTGTGCTGCCCCACTTAAATCAGCAGCACATTCAATTTCCACAAATTCTCCGATCATTTTTCCAACCGCTTATATACATGATTGTCAAAGCCTGTGGAAGGGCAATTTCATTTTGCCTCATTAACTCCACTGTCTGCCCCTTCTGTTGTAAGAAGCAGTGACTAAATAATTGCTAAATGGCAAAATTGACCTTTCCCTGAGATCATGGCAACTTCCAGGTTCTCTAATGAGTTAGGGAGGAGACATATAAAGTCCGGTTCCCTGCAGAGCCCTACAAGTGCTGAAGGCTTGAGCCAGGATTTTTAGAAACTGTTGTCTAAGGTGCAGGGCGAGGGCTTGAATGAAAGTGAGGCTTTTTGTGTTGTAATTCAATAATGTGTCATAACAATTCTGGAAGGCAAGTGAGTGGAATGGTGTAGCAAGGAGACTTTCAGAAAGCAATTATGAGTGTAATTACATCCAGGAACATCTGGAGAGCTTGTCTAGAAGAACTTGAAAAGCACGATGAGCAACATGCAGAACAGCAGGTAACACTGAGCAGCTCTCTTTAACACAGAACGGATTTGGATTTGATGGGTTTGAAGCTAACAAAGGCAATGGGACAAGTGATGCAGATACAGGATTGCTGTGGGAGGCTGCTCTGGTGGTTAGAAAACAAAAATGGATATTCTGATCTGAAGAAAATGTGGTGGTTCTTTCAGGTTTCTCTCTTGCTGTCTTTATATGTCTATATAGAGTATGTTTAACCAAAGTATTTGTTTGTTGCCTTTACCACTTCTTAAAGCAGTAGAAAATGTAGTAACATGGTAAAGGTACATGAAGACATGGAAAGATCTTTAAGAAAAGAAACTGAGGTTGGAAATCCCTGCTTCTGGGGTGACTTATGAACACATTCTGCTCTGGGGTTCCCAGCACAGCAATGGAGCTGTTGGAACGAGTCCAGAGAAGGCACCAAGATTGCCAGAGGGATGGAGCACCTCTGGTATTAGGAAAGGATGGAATTGTTCATCCTGGAGAAGCTTTTGGGTAACCTAATTGTGGCCTTTGAGTACCTGAAGGCAGCCTAAAAGAAGGATGGAGAGAGACTCTTTACAAGGGCCTGGAGTGACAGGACAAGGGGGAGCAGCTTCAAACTGCCAGAGGGCAGGGTTAGTTGAGCTATTAGGATGAAATTCTTCCCTGTGAGCGTGGTGAGGCCCTGGCACGCAGGTTGCCCAGAGAAGCTGTGGTTGCCCCATCCCTGGAAGAGTTCCAGGCGAGGTTGGATGGGGTTTGGAGCAACCTGGGCTAGTGGAAGGTGTCTCTGCCCATGGCAGGGGATGGAACGAGATGAGCTTTAAGGTCCCTTCCAACACAAACCATTCTGTGATTCTATGTTGAGGGCAGTTTGGATGGTCTTACTTGGTCTCCCTAATCCTGTCAGAGGAAAGGGTTGTCATGTAAATTGAATTATATGAATTGGGTAACCAGAACATGATTTTTTGGGTTTTAACTTGTAGAATTTTCCAGAGGTGGTGCTAAGAGGGTCAAAAGAACAGAGATATTGAAAATGGCCATAGAGAGAACATCATCCTTTTATTAAACAGAGTATTCAGGGTATTTACTCTTTGTGCCCTGGGGAGCAAACAGCTCAGTGTCTTTCCTTTGCTGGTATTTTAGCCTACCTGATATTGGATAGTGTGAGGAGCAGCTTATGGCCACAGTGACTTGCCTTCTGCTCTGGCTGCTGAAAGTATTTTTTTTTGGGGGGGGGTAGCTGTTTTGGTTTTTTTTGTTTTGTTTTGTTTTTTAACAAACCTCTTATGTCTCAAAAGACTTGCCTATAATTATTTCACAAAGTGAGAGGAGGAGCTGTCAGTCCTGTCCAGGGTCTGCCTTAGCTGCATTCATGGGCCACAACTTCAAGACATCTTTTTAGGTGTCCTTTTTGTAAGAACTAGTGACTCTAGAAAGTGTATTGTGAGCAGAGATGCAATTTTATATAAAATCTTCATCTGAGTGCTAGACAAACCTCTCTGCTGGAAGCGATCTGCGCCTCTTACCTCATGCAGGTGTCTGCTCCTCTGTCTTGTTAGAGCATTGCTCCCTTGCTCGAATGTCTTTCTACTGTCATAGCTGCATCATATGCAGATATTTATAGAGAGTGTAGTGACATTGCCTCTGATCTTTTCTTGGATGACTGCTTGGGGTGGCAGTTGAGCTCAGGAGAGGGCCTTGCCACTTGTCTCTTCTGGCTGGAAGCCATTCCCAATGTTGTCCCTCTTGCTTTGCACATAATATCAAATGAAGGAGAAAAATCTGTTGCTATAATAAAGTGTGCTGGAAGCTCAGGAGCACTTGGTTCCTGAAAAGCAGGTTTAGTTCAGACGAGTTCCCTCTTTAGCAGCTGGGCACCTGTAATGTCCAACGGTGATGCCTGAGATGGCCACCTAAAAACAGACTAGACAAGGATAAGGGAACAAAGGTAGGTATTTATTTGAAGGGCCTTCAAGGTACACCCCAGGGAGTCAAGAGGCTACTCCCAAGATGGACCCTGGGTCACGAGTTCTTCACGCTTTTGTAAGTTTGGCCCATTTGCATATCAGGATCAATTATCCAATTACAACCACAGTTAATGATGTAACTACCCCAAGTTTGCCCTCCTCTTCAGAGGCCTTAGTTTACATATTTCGGAGCCTGGTACAATCTAGGTGGCCTTGGAGAGCAAACCTAGAGTGGCTTGTTATGTCTAATTAGCATAAGAGAACAGTAGCTAACAGGCCACAAGAAACTTTGGAGTTACACACTACGCAGTACAGGATTTGAAAAATACAGAAGTTAAAACCTAAGGCATCAATGGGACTTTGCTTTTGGCAAGGAGTGGTGTAACCCCCTGGTCAGATGCCAGCTGAGGCACCTGAGAGCACTCAATCAGTTTGATTTGTGGGATGGAAGTGTCCCAAACTCTGGAAGGAGGGACAGCCAGTACCCACTGGAAAGGCAAAGCTAAAGGCGTCAATGACTCATCTCCACACCCTGTGACCTGTAGGACAGAGGCGTCTGTTTCCCAGTGCTGTAACTACCTGCAGTGTGGTGTCTGGTTTGAGTGGGGCTTCTTGGAAGTTGGGCACTCTGAATAACAATCCCCAGCAATTCCAAATGGAGATTTTTCAGCTCCCTTTCCATAGCCTCCTGTCCATATGTCCATATCCCCTACAAAGCCAAGTGGAGCTGAGTGTGTAGGCTGATGAGCCAATGCCCTTCAGGGCCGCTGTTAAAATACAGAGTATATCACATGTGAGAACTGTGCTTCTCTCTGGAAACCTCATAAAAAGAGATGTTTCCCAGGCCAGAGACACCATTGCATGGAGGGGAGAGTGTAGTCATCTCCAAACAAGGCACCTCTCATGCCACAGCAGAGGCAGTTTCCAGGAGATGGAATTAAAGTCTGCTCTACCCTTGCTCTCTTTCGACGAGGGGAGGAAGGTCTTGAGTGAATGAAGTTGTTATCTCTCACTGACTCAATCTCACACTTCACAGCATCGCCTGGTCCAAGAAGAGGAAGATGGAAGGGCTGTTACAGGCGATTTTATTTTATTTTTTTTCTTTTCTATGCGTAGTGAGCTGCCAGGAGGATGTCACCCTTCCTGTGTTGGGGTCACTGGGCCAGCCGGTGAGCCAGGGAAAAGGGCTGAGACCGGCTGGTGGAAAAACCTAGGCATTTGACAATGTATCTTCTGACCTCTAAAGGAAAAGCCTCTCCCACAAGCCCTCGCGGTTGGAATGTAACCTTACCCCCAGACCCTGTCGAATGGAAAACTACCTCTCCCAGCAGCCTGTGTGGCTGCTTCCTGCCCTGGTCCTCTCCCTGCCCCTTCCCTCTGTCCATTGGCTCCGTTCCTCGGCCCTGCCTCTTGTACTGCCCCTGTGCCTTCAGATCACTATGTAAGGGCCGTACGGCCATGTGCTCCCTCTCTTCGCCGCCTTTCCTCCGCCTCTCCACCTCTGCGGATGAAATAAACCAGCTCCGTGGAATTCCTGGGCGGCGTTGGGCTCTCCTTGACTCCTTGTCTCTGGTAATATTGAGCTATCCGGCTTAAGGTGTGGGGTTGAATACCACCAGCGCTTCCAGCTGCGCAGGGTAAGCGAGGGGTTGCCGGTAGCCTGACTACACCCATTCTGCCCCTCTCACAAAGTAGTTTGGGGAACATGGCAGCCCTTTCGATGAGCCATATTACCCCCCACAACCTTTATTTTAAATTAATATTCCTGGGCATCTTATTGTCCAGTATTTACTTTGCATTTTTTTTGCCATTTCTCACTCCTTGGGGTGTTTCTAAGTTTAACTCAGGCCATAGAGGCAGCAATAATTCCAAGTTAAAATACACAAATCTGAGCCATCTTCAGAGCATTACAGAGGCTGATACAGGAATGTGTAACTTAATTGATTGTTTTCCACCTTCTCTCTGAATGAAATCTGGCCCTGAATTGTTACACTCAAGTCCATGTTTGTCTCAGCAAAAAGTAAATGACCTGCAGAAAAAATTGCAATATTTCTGCATCTCTGACATCTATTCAGTCTGTGACCTTGACAAGCAAAGACTCAATACATCTGTTTTCCAGTCTGTGAAATAATAATATGTCTTGTACAGCAACACAGCACTTGGAGCTGCTTTATCACGGGCCTGCTGATAGCTCCTGCCATGGTGTATGAGCACCAGCACACTTGTCCTGTGTGTGCAGGGAGTGCTTGATAAGAAGCGCGACACGTGGCAGGAAAGCAGCCGTGGGCACAATCATGCATACGTGAAAGCCTCAGAATTGGCTTTTAAATGTTGAAAAGGGTTCACTGCTGACAGCTGAGGTGGGATTCAGAGTGACTTGTATTTGTCTCAAGTAGTACTAACCTTGGAGGCAGACACGTTCATAGGAAACCTTATACTTGGAAGTCTGCATGTCCAAAACATGCCCAATAATGTGATGGATCAGAGAGCTAGCAAGGGGGAGTGTCTGTAGGGAATTGCCAGTCCCTCTGTCCTGCTCCCGGGATGGACAGGCTACCCAGGTCTCCATGGGCTTCCCAAGGAGATTTTGTGCAATGCTGATTCCTTCAAAACATGACTTGAAATTGTGAGCTTTGCTGTTATGGACACATTTTGCTGGTTTTTTCCTTCACTGGACAGCTTGTGTAGGTCAATTTTCATGCTGTGGAAGAGCACTGAGAAATATTGATCACTGCTGCAGCTCAAGCAGCTCGAGTCCAGGTGCTTGTCTATATCAGGATGGAGCCACTGTTAAGACTGTTTTAGGGTCTCCTGAGCTCTTGTTCACTTCCATGTGAGGAATGAACTGGAAGGAGAAAGATTTCTTTATCTCAGGGTTAAGAAATACCAAAAGAGAGCAATTTCATGGAGTGATTGCATGAGAGGGTTAGAAAAGGTGCCAGACTGAAAATCTATGTTTTTCAAGCAGTTAATTTTTCAGCACCAGTGGGGTGATGTACCAGCCCAGACCATCAACTTGAGTGGTTAAAAAAAGTGAGTGGTGTTGACAGTTCTCCCTCCTGCCCTTGCAAGACTGAAATTTGGCAAGTGTATGAAAAATGGGGTAGGCTGTCTTCACTTCCAAAGAAAATTACAAGTAGTTGAAGGGCTAAAACCTTTAAGAGGATGATAAATGGCCAAAGGAGTTTGAAAGCATATGATAAAATGAAATTTAATGAAGAACTGAGACTGGTAGAAGGGATGTGGTAGAAACATATAATGCTATGGTCCAGCACTTAAGAACAGTTCTGTATTTTCAGAACTAGCTTATAAAAAGCTGAGCTTCTCTTCATCAATGGGAGGTGCCTGAGGAGGCTTCATTCTACCGGTGCTGGACATGCCAGGAGCAGACCTTTTTGAAGTCCACTTTTCCAATAGAAGGAAAAGTTATACTTGAGCCCTTGATTCACTACTTTAGATGTGTTCCTCAGGATAACATGAGCATTCGCCTTTATCCAGTAACTGTAATGGCCCCCAGCTTGCTTGAGGGAGACACATCGATTACTGATGCTGCATTTCATTAGCAGAGCCCTGTGCTGTGTGCGCGCGCGCTAGTAAGTCCCTGGGGAGCCTGGGGCACAGACAGCCCAGTTCCAGGAGAACCAGACCAGGCATGCTGGAGCATCTGGTGCCCTGCTCAAGAGCCCCATGTTTCCAGCAGGGTAGATTGGGTTCTGATGGAGCTGTGCTGTTGCAGCTCTACGTGGATATGCTGGAACGTAATTGAAGTGAAGCGCCAGCTGCCTGCAGGCAGGGTTGTGCTGGCTGCAGCTTTCACAATTTGATTGTGCTCTCTGGGGCTTAAATCTCTAGTCTGAAAAGCAAATTTAGCATATTGAGGTTAAACTTCAGTTAATACATGATGGTCTTTTTCTTCTGATAATACCAAGGCTCCTCAAGAGAACACTCAGTTCAGTGTTCAGCACTGTCTCAGGATGTGCAGTGAATAAAGCCCATGTTGTCTTAATACTGGGGATTAAAAAAAGCGCTGTCAGTGCTTACTGTTTGATCACATCCATGAGCACAAGGGGTTCATGGCACAGGCAGCCTTTGTTCTGACTTGCTATTTTCTTTACGTCCAAGCCAAGACACATCCCTATTTGTCTTATGCAAGAAATCATGATTAAAAGCACACTACTGCCTACACTAGCATTCTTGCTAGCAAGGATTTTGGGAACTTCCCTCAAGAAGGTCTTCAGTATTCCTGGAGGGTAAAAAGATGTTTTTCCCTTGCAGTGATAAGAAAAATGTTTTGAGACAAGTTAAACCTGTGAGTTGTGCTTCTAGACAGAGAGAGCTGCCTGGGGGCAGCCCAGAGCACAGGGATACAGCTGCCCCTGGGATCAGCCCAGGGGATACAACCACCCCAGGGATGCAGCTGCCACTTGGGGTGGCTGTGCTTGGGAGGAGTGTGGGGAGGAGGAACCTGGATCCCCAGGAGGTCAGGACAGGGTGAGAGAAGCACGAGGTGCAGTTTGAGCTCTGGAAGCTCTGAGGGTGTCTGTGAGTGTTGAGGACAAGGTGAAGTGCTGGTCAGTAAGGCAGATAATGCAAAACTGTGCCTGGCAGTGCCAGAAAGGGCGTGGAGCTCACAGGTATGTTGCAAGAGGTGGAAGGACACAGCTTCTTTGTCTGGCTTCTCCCATGGCACAGCACATGAAAGATGGATCAGGTGAGTGAGTGATCCTCAGCCTGTTACTGTGAGCATTTGATTTACCCAGCTGGATCCCCCCCAGCCTGCATATCCTTTGGCTGCATGACCACTTGGCACTGGGAATGGACCAGGATCGTGTGGCGGGGGGTGAAGAGGGTGAAGCTGCTGCCAAAAGGCCAAGTGCCACCCATGTTTGTTGGCTTAAAGCTGCTCCTGAGCAACAGTCCTAAACTTCTGCTGTCTTTGCTTTCTTGAAGGAGATGAGTCAGTGAGCCCTTTAGGTTTTTCTTCTCAATGGAAATTTTTTGTGTAAAGTGTCAGGTCTTCAAGCTGAACTACTTTTTTTGTTATTGTTCACATGAAGGTTCTGCCTCCACAGGTGGAATGTAAAGTTGGCAGGAGCAGTTTTCAGAATCTCTCTGTGGTCATTTTTAGGGTAAGACTTGGAGTCCTGCTGGCTTCCACATGGCTAGGACTCACACATTTGGGTAGGAGACCTGAAGAGGTGCACCTTCAGGTGGACCTCCATGTGGTTCTTTCTGCTGTCTTCTGTAGCACCATTCTAGAGCACTGAAGTTTGGCGGTTCACTGGTCTTCAGAACAGAGGCTGACAAGGTTTGATCTGTCTGCATCTACGGATGCGGTAGTCTGGCTTGGTACGTCCCAGAGGGGATGCCTACGCTGCACTCACTTCTGAGGCTATATGGTGAGGTTGTTGCATAGTCATAACATGTACCTCAGTGCAATTAAATCACTGAGCTTACATGCTGCTGACTAGCTTGTCCCTGTTAGTTTTAGACTTTTGATTGCCATGTGGGTGAGCTCAAGGCTTGAGGAGCTGTTCCTGACTGCTGCAGGTCAATGGACAGAGGTTATTTCCTACAGCCTGCAAGGGGCTGCTGCCACAGTCCGGCAGTGCGGCCCTTTGGCTAGGACATGAGTTCCTGAAGACACTCCTTTGAGAGAGCTGGTGACCGCTGGTAAGTAGCTCATCCAGATGTCTTGTGCAGGACTTGTGTGTTTGATTTCGTTCCATGAATTGGTTAATGCTACTACATGTTCCTGCAAAGAAAGCAAAACCTGTAGATTCTTGTAAAGTCTACTTCTGTTATTTTATTTTAATGTTTTACCAGACTTCAGTGATTTGGTTGGAAAGCAATGTATAGTGATCAGAGAGTTTTCAGCTTCTCCCAGGAGCTGTCCTTGGAAGCACAGAGGGCACCCAGCTCAGGCCACCTGCTTGCCAGCAGAGAATTGAGATGGTCTCGTCCATACTCCTGCCTGTGTTTAACCAGACGTCTCCCGTGGTGGAGTTGCCTGCTTTGAGCACAATGCTGTGGATGGTGCATGGAAGGCTCAAGGTGCTGCTTCTTGGAAACCTACTTGTATAAATGTCCTGACACTGATTCTGTGCGGTTAATGACCATTTCAGTTTTACAGCCTTTGATTTCAATTCACAGTATGGCTTGCTCGTCCTGGCAGGCAGCCTAAGGCAGCTGTACCTTCTTTTAATAGGAACTCTGACCTCTGCAAAACGACTCATCATTAATATGTCTCTGTAACGGTTTGTTTATTTCAGCTCCTTTCCATGCTTTTCTCTCTAATGGTTTTTATGCTGTTTTTTGCTTAGCTTATCAAGCAGCAGATTCTCTCCCTCCAGTTTAGGAAGGTAAAACTACATTGCATTAAACTGCTCTGACCAAACACTTTTCTGAATCTGTCTGCACACGATTAACCTGTAATGCTTTGGTACTAATTAATTAATCAGTCGAGAGCCCTGAAGTGATCTAACAGCCTCATTCTGCATGATTTGATCCATAACACTTGCTTGAACTGCAGAAAGAAAAGTGGATGTTCATCATAATTCCTGTATTAAGGTGGAAGAAATATTCCTCTTTCTTAGCCAAAGGATGGGTGTTCAGCTACTTCCTTATATTAAAGTGAGACTTCCATACAGAGACATTAAAAATTTGGTGTGACTGCCCTGAGACATCCAGAGAAAAAATTTTCTTCCCCCCTACCATTGTTGTGAGGATCCTCATTCACTTGGACTCTGCCCCAAAATGTACTTTTACAGCTGTACTTTGCCTTTGGCAAAAGAACACATTTGGAAATCAGTTGGCATTTCTGGTTTGCTGGAGTGGCAGGTAGAAGAATGACTCTGGAGGGAAAGGCCTCTCCAGAACACCTCTATAGCTCTGGGATTTCTAACCAAAAAGTCAGAAAAAGAAAATCATGACAAGAGGAATACACTTCTCAAATCTCGTTTCCCAGCAGACTTTTGTATGGAAATCCCTCTTTAATTGAAAAGGCTACTGAATTGCTGGGGGTCTCTTCTAGGCTTCAGGGCTTTTTCTGCCCCAAAGATGCAGCTCCAGGAAGGCCCAGAAAAAAAGTGGCTAGAGCTTTGCGTTCAACTCCTTGAATACTCTGAATTACTGGTTTAGAAATCAATTTGAATTGGACAAGCGTCCTTGCAGCTGGAGTGAGTCAGCTGAGAGCCCCACAGTGCCAGAGCCTTCAAATCCTGCTGTGACCAACACAATGGTTTCTTTGAAAGACTCAATAGACCTTCCAGGCTTCCTGCCAAGTGTCATTGGGCAAATCTCTGATTCATCTGGCAAGCCTGTGAAGCCCCCAGCTTCTGACCACAGCTGCTTTCCAAAGCCATTCAGTAGCCTTTGCTGTATGTATTTCACCTGGTTGTGGAATTTGCACTGAGTGGACCAGACTTATTCCTGGTGCTGCCTGCTGGTGCTGGTGGCATGGTGCTGGGATTAAACTGGGTCCCGAGTGTCACTATGTGTGTGTGCATCACTTGATTATAAGATGCTGATCCGGTTGCCCTCCTGCTGGGGTATGAAATGTTGGTTGATGCTTGGGAAATTCCTTTATATGGATCTGAAAGGCATTTACTGGTATGGGGTGGGGGATCTGTATTGAAGGGAGCATCAAAACCCTACCAGTAACTGCCTTGTACTGGATTGTCTGCCTTGCTCCACGGAAATGGGCATTTTTTTCCTGGGATTGGAATTTGGAAAGGTTGCTCTGGTTTGAAACAGCTTTTGACTCCCACAGCCCTTTCCTGGCATCACAGTTGAGGGAAGAGTTGCTTGCCAGGGCAAGTGTCCTAGTAACCATTGATTTCCACAGGAAAGAGTCTGAGCTGTGGAATCTGATTTTTTTACCCCCTCCCACACATGTGTTTGGATACAGACCATGTTTATAACCCTCATTCAGTAGATGAATTGGGTTTGCAACATCTGAGCTTCCCCTGTCCTGACCCTCATCCAGCACAGGGTGTCTGGGAGCTGGGTGAGGTTCCTGCTGCATCCCAGGGGGTTGTTACTCAGGGATTCACCTCCCTGCATCTCTTACAAACCCATTCTAGCAGGAAGCCAGAGGGAAAATAATGACACTGCCACCTCCAGGTAAGTTTTCAGGGTGGATGGAACAGGCAGTCACTGTGGCTGGAGCCCTCCTGACACCTTCAGCCATGCATGCTTAGTCCCTCTCAGTGCACCTGCCCTTGCTGGGTCATGCTAAATGTGGGGTTTTTTGGTTTGCCCTGAATCAGTTTGCTTCCTTAGCAGGCAGAATGGCAGCAGCAGCAGCACCAGCATCCTGCCTGCAAGCTGGGGCTGCTTCTGAGACTGGGGTCTTCCTCACTGAACCCCCACCACATACTCTGGGCCCTTCTGCTTGTGGTGGAGCTTTGTCAGAAGTGGTTTGGGCATTTGTTCCATCCCTTGCATGTTTCTGGAAGCTTATCACTTGTTTAAGGAATGTCTTTCACTGCTGAAAATGATATAAATGGAGCTGCCAGCTACCAGTTCTCTTGCAATTATTTGCTGTTTCTCCCAATGTCCTTGCACTTGAGACCTTGGGGTCCCCTCTCCTACTGTAAATGTGTAGTGTTTTAATTGCAGAGGGAAAAATGAAATAAGAAGCTCTTCTCTTCCAAGAGCCTCAGCATTATCTGAATGAAAACCCAATTTGGAATTAAATAATTTCCCTTTTTTAAGAAAGCTCAGATTTTCTGGGACCTCTCTCAGTGATGCTGCAGCAGGGTTGGCAGTGCTGGATGAATATGGTGATTTATTGCACTCATTGCTGAAATACCTGGAGAATTCATGGTCCACTTTTGAGCATTACAGATTGCACTGTTAGGACTGTTCTGGCTATTTGGGTGTACCAGCACGGACTTTGAGGTCAGAGCCTGAACTCCTGGAGTAGGGAGTGTGTGTGCCTACCTGCAGCAGTGAGGGGTTAAACAGGGAATTCCCAGCTAATTCCTGAGCTCAGAAAGCTGCTAGCCAGACTCAGGTCTTACTCAGTGAGCTGTCCCACGGCTGGCAGCTTTTCTTCATTCTAAGAGGGCTGCTGCATTCAGGAGACATGTTCAATTCACACTTGGCCTGAAATGACACGAATTCTTCACAAATAAAGAAAAATCCCAGTGAACAGAAGAATTCAGAACTGGGAATTGACTTTGTTAGGTGGGGCTCTAAGTTTGCTGGCTGGCCAAAGAGATGTTTTGGTATAATCAAGAGCTAAAATGGGTCTTCATTAATCCAGTGGGTCAACATTCACTGCCGTGATAGCCATAAGGGCTAAGACAAAGGGAATGGCTCCCGAATGATGCTTTGAATTGACAGTCATCTTGGGAGGGAAAAATCAGTCAAATGCCCTGTCACTGGACTGGACTTGTGAGCAAGTGTAGGGATGATGGGAGGGAAGAGGGCATGGGCAACGACAGCACAGGCTGCTGAGGTGAGGCACAAGGGGGACCCTTTGATTTTTCTGGTGCTTTTATCTCTAAGAAATGCTTCTTGAATCTTCCAGGAGCACCTTCTGCGCAATCATTTCTCAGCTGACGGAGGAAACACAGCCACTATTTGAAACCACTATCAAATCCCGTGCTGTGTCCGAGGACTCTGATGCTAAATTCACGTGCATAGTGACAGGTAACAGTGTCTTCAGTGAATAACGTGGTCCTGCCCCACCTGCTGGACTTGTGCCAGTTAAACCATGCAGCGAGTGATAATGAGGATAACAAGCCCACTGTTGTCAGAATGCCAACTAGAGGTTCAACAATTGCATGATGATTTTAGCTTTAATTTAAGGGAGGGAGGAAACACCTGAGAGTGTAAAGAGGTAAAGGCATAAGCTAACATCTCAAATAAGGCAAATGAAAGACCAGGAAATGGGATATGCTGGTTGCTGCTTGGACCAGCTATATTTTATTGTCCTAATCTCTGCTTCTCTAATCCTGCACTCCATAACTCAGGAATGTGCAGTCTTGAAGACTGAGGCTGTCATGCTGGAACCAACTCTGTCTTTGCTGGCTGTAGATGGTTAGAGCACAGCTACATTTGTATCAGTGATAAACTTCTGTGTCTGTCAACATCTGAAATAAAAGCTGGTCACCGCCCAATGAACTAGAATCTCCCCTTGGGAAGGAAGGTGTTAAGTCAAGAAGAAGAGGAGGAGGGAGAGGCCAAAAAAGAGGGCTGGTGCTAAGGCATTGTGGTGATGTGGCATGGCAGCACATTGGTATAGAGGCAAGTAGCTCCATTGCTGATGAGGTTTTGTTCTTTAAATATGGAGACTCTAAAATCTCTTCTCTTAATGTACTTGTTAACAACTCCATGATCCTTCCTGACCTCACTAGTATTAATTACTTCCAACAGGTTACTCAGTGAGAGACATGAAACAAGTTTGTAAGTTCTGGAAGGAGGAGAGTATATCCAGTGAACCTCTTAAAAGCTTTCCTAAGGAAATCTGGTTTGCTATTAGAAACAGGCTGGAAATAAGTAAGCACAGCCTCAGTCCTTCCGAGAGCTGCCAGCTATGAATTCTTGGATTTTCTCTTTTGGATTCCCTTGTTCTGAAGGCTGACCTTCTGAACTTGCAGGGGATCAATTGATGTATTGATTTTATTGAGGCTTAACTTCAACAGACCCCTTCTTGCTGCTTCTAGGGCCAAAGGGGGCTGCTGGGAGATGCCTCCAAACCACTCTATTTGGGGAGTCATTAGAAGGGCTCTTCCCAATTTAAGTTTTTTGAAAGCAAAAGCTTGACATATTGTGCAGTACCATGGAACGCACCATTCTGCAAGTGTTAGAGGTGAGAAAATGTTTAGGTATGTTGGGAACCCCTAAGTAATAGTCCTGGCTTCTCTCACTGGCTTAAGTCTTCACCAGTTGCAGAAGGTTGATGGTTCCTTCTAACAAATTCCGTCTCTTCGTGATGTGCTGCACCAGCCAGAAAACTTGACCTGATACTGGCCTCATTTTCTGCACAAGTGAAGGAAATTGTCGATGAGTCTCTTTCAGCATGTGTCCCAATATTTTTGTGCTTGGTAAACTAGGTTGGGGGACGTCTCTACGCACTTAGAAACTTCCATGGAAATGTTTTTAAAATCAGCCTTGGACCACCTTTGCCAGATGGGCATTTCCCATATGTGGTCCTATGGACTGCTTCAGGAGCTCAGGATCTCGTTGGGAGAGAGGGGCAGGAGGTGGAAAGCATACTCTGACTGCAGAGTCTGGGTGGTAGTTCAGTTATCTCACCCTGCCGTGATGTTTGTGTTCAACTGGGAGGCATTGCTGGGAGCAAGGAAATGGCAGTGACATCCCTGGCCAGTGACCAGAGTGGAACCAGTTCAGTCCCAGCACTGTGGCTGGAATCCAGGGACACTTTGGTGGAGGCAAAGGGCAGACAGTCACCTGCTCCTGTTTTGACGGTCAAGCCACAAATACGGATACATGACCTACAATAGTATCTTACTTTTTTTTTTTTTTTTTCTGCTTCTTGACCAGTAATGAGAGTTACAGGCTAGTCCCACATCTGGGAATACCTGGACTAGGACTTGCTGGGCCTGTCCTAGGAACACAGAAGGATGCAAGTGTTTGAAGAGCCAATCTCCAGAATGTGCTGAGTGGTGCAGGCAGGGAAAAAGCAGGTCAGGCAGAGGCAGATTCCTGTGTGTGGAGGCACAAACCTTCCTTTTCCTCCTGATGCCTAGTGCAGCCTGCTACTGGTGTCCCTCCTATGTCTGATTTGATTTTTTGGGTCAAATCCTGCATCAGATATGAGATGTTTTCTTTTTTCAGAAAAAATTAGTTTCATCCTTTGTTCTCTAAGAGATGTGAAAAAGGGAACATTTCCATTTACTGTGCAGCTTCATCCCATATCTCTGCACCATGTGCTTTCCTTTGTGGGTCTGTCTGGACTTTAGGATCTCAAGCTCATTCCCAGTGAGTGGATATTGGGCTTCTCTCTTCAGAGTGGCCCTTCGTGGAGGTGCTGCCACAAGGATTTTCCAGCTTTTTAATCACTTCTGTATAGCATTGTCTGGGAAGGAGAGATGTCAGCTGATGAAATGGGGGGAGTTGGATGAAGGGGCCTAGGTCTCTGGCTGCTTGTTAGGGAATGAGTCCAGCCAGGACAGGTTGGATCTGCCAAGACCATTGTATGTCAGCACCAGCCCACTGTTGTACAGCTGCCTCTTCAGTGCCATTTCAGCCCTCCATTTTCAGTCAGTGTCATTCTCTCAAATGGAGAATCTTGGCCAGGTTCAACCCCTCTGATCTGGCTTCCCAAATCATCAGCTCAGGAGCTTGATCCCATCCCTGCCTCCATGGTTTTCTTGCAGAGTACGGTGTGGAAAGGGGAAGGAGTTGGGCTAGGGTGAGCAGACAGTCACATGCTTAGTGGATGCAGTTTTTAATAAGGTTAAAGGAGTTCAACTTGCTGCATTTGTGGTGACCCTCTGAGGGAAGTGTTTGAAGGATGAGACTGAAGTGCTTGGATAAAGAATGTCTGGAGACAATCAGGGGCTGTGAGAGGGGTTTGGGGGTGGGGTAGTGACTACAAGAGCAGAGAATCTGGGAGATGAGGAGGTTTGGCTTTGGGGCCAAGGACAATGGAAGGATAGTGGATGAGCAGTGCTCACAGTGGCATGGGGAGCTACTACTCTTAGTATCTGTCCCTCCTGTCAGTATTGCTAGAAGCTTCCTTGTCCTTGTGTGCTGGAGGGGTTTAAATCCATGAAACTAGGAAGGGAAAGATCTTACCACGAATTGTATTCCCAAGACTGTTGAAGCCTCTGCTCCATGTAGCTTGTGTCGAGCAGAAACTGTGGAGATTGTTTAATGGTTCTAAACTCTTACTACCTTCCCAAGTTTCAGAGGACTAACTCCCTCTCCTTCCCTGCCCCCAAAAAATAAAAAAAGAAGAAAGTGACTTGAAACAGAGTTTCTCTGAGTGATTTTGGATAGGTATATTAAGAACTGTTTTGGATACAGTCGCCAAGCTTTAAGGACTTCTCAGATTTTAACACCTTTCAGAAAAAAACGTTTGATGTAAACCTGGAAATCCTTGCTCTGGAAAGTCTTCAGGATCCTGTGGTGGCTCGCCATCACACTGGAGCAATGCTGCTGGAAGACACACTTCCCAAAAAGCTTTTGCTGGGCCCGAAGATGTGGAGTGGATGCCTGCTCTCTTCCCGGGAGCGCCCGGCACCACTCTGTCTGCAGCTGTGGTGCTCTGGCTGGGGGCTGCAGGGGCCCAGCTGCCAGCAAATCCCTCTCGGCACCAGTTGCACGGGGGTGGGGGGGGAGTAGGAGGGGGGGAGGGGCTGCAGCAGTGGCAGGTTTTGAAAGACCTGTGGCTGCTCAGGTTGTCTCCTGCTGTGGGTGGCCATCTGGTGCCTGTAGCATGGCCATGCCCTCAGTTCCACTTCATCCCACTGGACAAGCTTCGGATGCTGTGCCTGCAGGCTGCAGGGGATGTGCTGGGAGTGACGCCTGACCCCTCTTTCCCCTCCTCAGCAGCCCAAAGATGGATGTCAGCAGCATCAGCAGCAGCTCCCCTCCCCACTCCAGGGAGACTTGTCCCTGCACAGGCATCTTTCTGCTTGGCTCTGATTACAGCCCCTGGGGAGGGACGGATGGTGTTTGGACAGGCAGCTGGGGCCACTGTCCCTGTGTGGGAGGTGGAAAGCCTTTCAGCATCCACCTGCCTGCAGACTTCCAGCCAGCACTTGCCTGCAGCTCCCTTTGGCTGCAGGCTGGAGCGTGCAGTGGGAGCTGGTCCTGGCACTGGGCTAGCATGGCGGTAACTCCTCGGAGCAGGCAGCCTCAAGGACAGAAGTGCTACAGGTCAAAGGGAGTTTAAGCATAGCAGGAGTGCATTGCACAGCTATGGAAATTGCAGCTCTTTCCGGCAGATGTCAGCTGGGAATGGAAATCAGCTGTGGAGGCCACAGGGGGACATCACAGGGCTTCTCGGAAACTATCCACTGGCAGTTCCCAGAATGAAGGACTGTGATTGCTGTTTCTTAGGGTGTCAGGAAAATCTACCTGCCAGCTCCCTGCAGGATGGACCATGGGGGCCTCCTGAAGGTCGTGCTTGCAGAACAGCCCTTGGGAGGGGTTGGATTGCTCTGGGCACAGTGGGAGCTCTGTGTGGAAATTGTTATGTTCATCATCCCCGGAGCAGAAAGAATTCACCACAGGCTCAGTCAGCCCAGGGTCCTGCTTCCAAGTACAGGCAATAGTTAATATTTTATGAAAAATATAAGCAGCGGTGTCAATCCCTGATGATCCCATCACTGAGATGCTCTCATGGCTTTCTCCATTTCCCAGTTTAGGGCACATTTTCTTCAGCCACAAGTACCTGAGGGCTTTGCATGTCTCTAGAAGCCTGTTTGGGAGGTCAGAGCAACAGCAAGGAACAGGCCGTGACAAGAGTGGGGCTGAGGGGGAGGACAGAAAGCCTTGCAGGAAGGGTGTTGGGAGAAAGTCATGGCTTGGCTTCCTGCAGAAGAGGAGAAACAAAGCACTACCCAACAGTAAGCCAAAGCTGCTGATGGCAACAGTCGGAGGGGATTGAAGCAGCAAAGATGTGGGAGATATACAGATAGCGAGGGTGGAGAGGGGAGATGCTGGGGCAGTGTAGAGTAAGAGACCTTAGAGGGGGAGGAAGAATAGAGTAAAATCCAGCCAGTGAGGTGTCTGTGCTGTGGGGATGGATGCTGCTCATAGAGGAGAACAGGAAAGAAAAGCTTCTGAGACTTACTTTCCCAGCCCTGTCTGGTCCCAGTGGACCAAATCCCTTGAGGAGCTGGGGGACACTGAGGACCCACCACAAGCAAGGGATGGGGGCAGGGGAGCCAAAGCAGTAGAGGAGATTTGGCATATGCTGCTTTTCTTGGAAAAGGCATGTTGGATTGGCCAAAGCCTGGATGAATTCATGCTGATGAGTCTGCTTCTGGATTCTCAGTCCTGCTCTAGGACCTTCATGAGAGCAGGAGTGTGGTGGGCTCAGGCATTGCTATGGGCTGACAACATCTTTGGCTGGTGCAAGGAGGACATTTGAGGTCCTGGTTAGCCTTGAAACCTGTGGCCTGGTAGCTGGGAACTGTCCAGAATGCACCTTTTCTCTGCCTTCTCATTACTCCAGAGCCATTGGTTGGGACACTTTGGATATTCCTGGGAAGCCCTCATCAGCCCTGTGTCTGGGATGTCCATGGGAGCTGACCCTTGCTACATTCTGGGGTGCTATGGGTGATCCTTGGGGTGCCGTAGAGTTGAGGAGCATGCCGGACTCCTTCCTTTGGCCACACAGAAAGCCTGCAGGGACATTTGCAGCGGATAAGCTTCAGGTGTCTGCACTGGGGCTTCAAACAGCTGCTGAGCATATCGACTATAGCCAAGGCATGATGTGATCATTGAAACTTTCATCCCATGCCCTGGGGGTCAGCTTGGCTGGACAGTGAGCCCTGAGTGAAGTGCAGGAACCCCTGCTGGCTGCTGGCTTCAGCAGTTTTTGCATTAAAACTGCTCTTAATCTGAGCTAGAGCTGCTCTCAGTGGGCAGTGAAGACTGTGGCTAGCACTGGTCCACGGGGGACTTACATGTTGATCCGATGCCTCTGCCAGTGGTGGGGTACATGGCTGCGTGCCCAGCCTGCCAGCCAGCCAGTCACACACATCATGATGTCATTCTACTGAAAAGGCAGGTGACATCTGTTGTCAAGTGACATTTGTAGGACACTGAGCTGACTGTGATGCAATCAAGGTTGTTTCTGTTAAATGGAAAGTTTCGGATCGGCTTACAAGCTGTGACACTGTGCAAAATGCTGAGAGCTCCATGGAGGGGTTCTCCAGCCATAGCCTTGGCCTCATCAAAACATCTCTCTTCACATAAAAGTGACGGCATGCTCACCTTCTCCCAGCCAGTGTTACAGGAGATGAGCGTGTGATCCACTCCTCTCTGTTCAGGAATGAAGTGCTGGGATTTTTTTCTCAAAAATAGCCCTATTCCTAGGAGTGATAAAAGTCTGAGATAAGCCCATTAAGTTTCCACTGTTTCTGTTGTGCAGTTTTGGAATGTGGTGAGCCCAGAATAGCATCTATCCTGGTGTGCTGGATTGTTTTGCTGCTGATACCGTGCTGGCTGTGCTCCTGTGTGGAATGTTTCATTCTCTGATATATCCTCCATGTCCTCCCCAGGGTATCCACAGCCAGAGGTGACGTGGTACAAGGATGATGAGGAGATGGATCGCTATTGTGGCTTACCTAAGTACGAGATATTCCGTCATGGAAACCGCCACACCCTACAGCTCTACAAGTGAGTAAAGGAGCTGGAGAGTGGCTGGGTTTGGTGATGGGAGTTCTGAGTGTTGTTCTCAGTGGCTGGATAAGCTGTCAACAGTGATGTTGCCACAGCACTTGGCTGGCCCCTTGTGCTCCCCACTGTGAGTTCACAGCTGGCCCTTCCCCTCCAGCTGTGGCTCCCCAATCACACCAGTATGAGATCCATTACTGCATCCAGGGATGGCTGCCGTGCTGGAAGCAGGAGGAAGGGAAGGAGAAACCCCCCCCTCTGGAGCCTTCCAGTGCTGAGCATTAGGGCTGACAAAGGTGAGCAAGGGGAAAGCAGTATCTCTCCCTCCAAGATGATGGGCCAGGGAATCAGGTAGAAACAAGGAGTGTCCTAAGCAAAGAAAGGGCTGCAGCCGTGGCCCAGGTGGGCCTTTCCTAGTTGTCACCATGGAAAGGGCTGCTTTGGCCCTGACTAATGAATCTAAGGGCCTCCTTTATCCAGCCCTGACTACCAGCTTCTTTTAAGTTTGAGTGAGGATTGTGTTTCTGGAGAGCCGGGCACACCTTGTCCCCAGCAGGCAGAGACCTGTTGCACCTCGAGTTCTGGATTTGGGATGTCAGACAGGTGCGGCACTGACTGAAAATGGAGAATATCAGTGTTGCTGATAGTCCTGCCATCCTTGTGCTTCTAGCCTGAGCTTTCCTGCTCCCCCAGCTGTGCTCCAGATGTCCATCAGAGGCTGGCTCACCTCTTGCAGGAGGAGGGATCTCTGTGGGTCAGGTGTCCTCAAGGGATGACGAGGGATGCAGGCAGGTGCTTGTGCTGGTGCCTGTGACATGGGGTGGGAAGACTTCGGTGATCCGGTAGGGTAGAGGAAGAACAAGAATGTCATGTGGGCTGTGTAGAGCTGAGAGAAAAAGATCCTGCAGAGGACTGTGACCAAGAACAGCTGGGAAGCCTGGTGCTGCCTGTTCCTCCTCCATCACAGCCCTCATACCAGAGTTACAGCCCAGGGTGGAGCCAGAACAAATTTAACATCAAACTTGCTTGTCTGTTAGTGCAGAGAGCAGGCAGAGCCAGGGAGGGAGGCCAGCCCAAGCCCTCCAGATGTCCTGTGGGCACCTCATGGGCCACATCTTCTGGACTCTCTGGAGCAAGAAGTGGGAGGGCATGCATACCTGTGTGCCCAGTGGACATCCTGGGGAGGATGGGTAGGTCTCACACACAGCTTTTGATTTCCAGGTGCCGAGAAGAGGATGCAGGCATTTACCAGGCCTCAGCTAGAAATAACAAAGGCATCGTGTCCTGCTCTGGTGTGCTGGAAGTGGGAACCATGACGGAGTTCAAAATCCATCAGAAGTGGTTTGACAAAATCAAGAGAAAAGCTGAAGAAAAGCTGCAAGAGATAGAACAGGGCAAGAAACGAGGAAAAGAAAACGCGGAAGTGGAGAAGTTGCAAGGAATGAGCCCTGAAAGGCTCCAGAGGAAGCGGAGGCTGGCTAGAGATCAGAATCTCCAGTCAGGGGACTCTTCATGGGAGAAGGAAGATGCAGCAAAAGTGCACGTTGCGGATTCACAGTCCGGGTTACACAAGGATATTGCTGAGACAAAGGAGCAGCCGCTTAATGCGGTGCCAGGCTTCCCAAACAAACTGGTGGCACCTCTGAAAGCAGAGGTAACCACCAATGGAGATGCCACTTTGGAAAGTGGGGAGGAGAATAGGAAAAACTTCCTCACATACATCTACGAGACCGTGGAGGACCTGGCAACTAAGCCAGGGGCAAAAGA
Source organism: Monarcha castaneiventris obscurior (assembly GCA_026261815.1). NCBI lineage: Eukaryota > Metazoa > Chordata > Aves > Passeriformes > Monarchidae > Monarcha > Monarcha castaneiventris. Next base: position 114,192 of record JAMPIT010000141.1, on the reverse strand, counting down.
CTCTGCAGCTAAAAAGAAAAAGAAGGTAGAGGCTCCTTCAGCAGCAACACAGGAAGTTTCTAAGCGAGAAGAAAGTGAGAGAGACAGGGCCAATCCGTCTTCAAATCCCAGGTTTGCTCCTCCTGCCCCCTTACGCAGGAATGCACGTTTGAGGGCAGCAAGTGATCAAGAAGTGGAAACCAGTCCAAAACTCAAAGAGCCTGGGAAAGCTGTGAAACAGGACACTAAAACCAATGACGATGTGTACTTCTCTTTAAAGGACATGTATTTTGATAAGCAAGTGAAGCCAGCAGCAGGGAAGGAGGAGGTGGGAGCCAAAGACGAGGCCGGGAGTGAGGCTGCCCTGTGGCCTGTGGAAGTCAGCAGACAGACAGAGGATGCTCCATTGTCCTCTGAGGTGTTGGAGGCAAGACCTGTGCTGTCTGAGGGCCAGAGAGGCCAGCAGCAAGAACAGAAGTTGGAGGGAAACAAAGAGGTAACTAGGAGAGACAACAGCCAACACAGGGGTGGCAACAAGAAAATATCAGTGCTGCGCATGTATATTGTGGCACTGGGCCTGCTAGGCTGCCTGTACCCCATGGGATCTGCTGCCGAGGCTGTGCAGGTCTCCACTGGTGAAAGCACCCAGGAGAAGGGCTTTCTGGATTTTGTGAGCCCAGACAGCAGAGCTTCCACCCCATCTTCAAACAAATGTCAGCTGAGGTGGTGAGAGATGTAAGTCGGGGCCATTCGAGCAGCTGGTCTCAGTGGCCTGGGGCTCTCCAGTTTAATCGGCAGGCTGACCTCATGTGAAACATTTTCAGATCAGGTCGGCTGGGAGCACTGAATGGGTATTTATAGCTTGGAGTGGGTGCCTTGTGATGGCATCTGTTCAGTTTAACAAGGGAACTTCAGTTAATGAGCCCCCCCATGCAGATGAGTTTGGGGTGCTAGGTCCCATGTGAGCTGCACCCTCAGGGCCTTGAGTTTTGTTTACAGTGCAGCATGTATACAGTAGGTCTGGACTATTTTTTTAGCTCATCCCTGTTGGAAAAACTCTGTTGGGAGACTCATTGTGGTGGTGATGAAGCGCCAGGGCACAGCACCTGCTCCTGACCCTCAGAGCATCTTTTAGTCAACTGCTATTTTTGTCGCCTAACCTGAAGTATTTGCCTTAAAAATATTTGACTGGAAGCTACCAGACTATTTTTTCCCCATTTTTCCTTAATGACCCTTTCTGTCACAAAAGGTTCTCTGAGTCCAGTTTGCAGGTGCTGTCAGGATTTGGAGTTTGGGCTGTGGTAGGTGCGCACTTCTGGTACAGACAAGGCTCCAGGTGCAGCACCTCTTGCTTGGTAGGTAATGCATGTATTTCAGAATGTGGAAAAATCCACAATGCATAAGGGATTGATGGGTGCTCCAGTGGAAAAAAAAAAAAATCCTTTCTTCCTCTTTCAAATTTCTTTAGCCATAGGTGAGTGCAACTTTGCTGGTAAGGACCTGCTGTGTTAGGCCGTGCGCACCTGGGTTCTGGCCTTGCTGCTGCACAGTGCCATGAACTCGTAGTCAGCCTGACCCACCAGCATCACATACTGCTGCAGAAATTATTGCTGTTCAGGCCAGCCCCTGGCAAAGCCATTTGTTTCTCCCTTGTCCGCTCATTTTAACACCCCTTGCTTTTAAAAATGATGGAAAAATGCTGGTGGGCAGCAGCCAGGCTTGGGCTGTCATCCCTGAGCCTTTGACATACATCAAGGCTTTTTTCTCTTTAAAAACCCCACTCAGAGAGGGAAACCTGTGACTTGTCAGCTGGTGTGACTTTGAGTAGACAAAAGGGAATGCTTCTGATTTGAATTTGAATGCTTCAGCTTGTTGGTGCTGCTGGGGAAAGTCCTCAAGCTTTTGTGAGAGCAAATAGGCTGGTTTAAAGTCGATTCCAGGCATGTTTCAGGTTATTGCCACCCCCCAGGACAGGGGTTACTTGTCTTTTTCTTTTTTATTCTTTCTCTTTTAAACAAGAAAGGTCATAGCATGAGTGTTTTCCTAGCCTTGGGGCATAATTGGGCCTTATGCTCAGGACTTCTCTTCTGAGCTGGATTTATCTGTAGCAAAATGCCAGACTGTAGCCAGGCTCTGAACATCCTCCTATACAAGAGCAGAGAAGAAACTAGATTTGCATGGTGATCACTCTTGCCTCAGTTTTAAACTGATGATTTTGTTATACTTTTTGAATTTTGTAGGTAGGAATGGCCTCTAATGGTGCTTCCCCCATCTCGGCCGTTCAATACTTGTGTTGCCTTAACAATTGGAGAGGGAGTTTGGACAAGGACCTGGAGTAATAGGACGAGGGGGAATGGCTTTCCACTGTCAGAGAGCAGGGTCAGATGGGATATTGGGAAGAAATTACTGGCTGAGAGGGTGGTGAGGCCCTGGCACAGGGTGCCCAGAGAAGCTGTGGCTGCCCCATCCCAGGAAGTGTTCCAGACCAGGTTGGACAGGTCTTGGAGCAGCATGGTCTAGTGGAAGTTGTCCCTACCCATGGCAGGGAGTGGGAATGAGATGGGCTTTAAGGTCCCATCCAACACAAACCATTCTATGATTCCTTTATTTGCTTGGGGAAGGGCTGAGAGACCGGTCTTACCTTTCCTCTTTTCCCCAAGCTACCAAATGAAGCAAAAGCAGCACAAAAAAGAGGTGTAAGTGCCACAGCCTTCCTTTCCCATGGCTTTCACTCTGGGGGGCTTAAAACTCAAGTCAGGGACCTCAGGAGAAAATCCTTAGCAGCAGATCCTCCAGGGTGGAAGGACTGTGTGCATGCCATGTCCCCGGGCTATTGTCCTGGTGATACTCACAGAGCATCAGCCGGGCAGAGCGTGTACCACGGTATCGCTGCCTCCCCTACAAAAATAGACCATGCCCCTTGGCTGGAGGATTTCGGCAGCTCTCCTCGGGATAAAGCTTGGCCCGTCACAGCAGGCAGCTTGCTGACACGTCTACTGGGTGCAGCTGCAGTCGGAAATGTTTGAGCTCCCCGAACATCAGAGAAACAGTATGGTTGAATAGTGCTGATAACATCAGGGTGTACAGTTTCACTATAAATCATTTGGGCAGCCTCATCCTGATAGTGTGTGACATGCTGATTGCCCCATCTTGCAGTGGAGATAGGGGAGCACTGAGTCTTTAACAACATCAGAGGAATTATACAAGGTCTCAGCAATGGCTGGTGAAAATGGGAAAGTTTTGCTCCTTGGGAAGACACTGAATCAGAGGATATTGGATTAAAAGCCACTGAATTATTTAGAAAGGTAGATCTCTTGCCTCTGTACACAGCAAGGGTGTTGAAATGCAGAAGGGTTGGAGCTGATTAAAAGAAGAAAAATTGTGTGCAGCGTGACAGGTGGGACCCACTCCTGTGGGATGATGGTGAAGCCAGAAGACCAGGGATGACAGAGTAACACTGGTATCAGGGTAATTCTCGTGATTCAAGAAGTTGGACAGTGCTATATTGGTACAGGTGGACCACAAGTATGACTGTGCAGACACAGGCAGTAACATGATGCTAATTTTCTTTTTTTTTTTTTTAACTAGGTTGCAGCAAGAGTGGGACAGTCTTCTGGTGACCTAAAGCATCCAGTGTCCAGTCCAACCAAAGAGACCAGTCAGCAAGCCAGTAAGCTAGAGGAGGTCAGGAGAGAAGTACCTGTTTGCCAGGAGACCAGGGGGGCTGTGAAAAGGACAAATCCTCGGTTTGGGCCTCAGGAGCCACCAAGACCACCAGCACCTTCTCCAGACCATGTGCAGTCTGGCAAGGAGCATCCAGCCTCCAGTAAACAGACAGAAAGACATTCCCATGGTCTTGAAGGCAGAGAGACTCAGCAAGGACTGTTAAATCAAGAGAACAACAGCCAGGGTGGGGAAGAGTCGTTGCTAAAAAATTTGAGTCCTACAGAACCTGGAGAAAATGCTTCTCTTGAACAAATCCCATATCAGACAGTCAAGGATGGGAAGAGCAAAGAGGCAGGAGCAGAGTTGTCTGGGAGCCATCCTGGTGTGAGGACAACAGGGAGTGATGCAGCAGAGCCATGTCCTGGGGCTGTGCACGGGGAGGCAGGAGGGACACCTTTGGGCCATCGGAACACTGAAATGGCAGCTCCTGCTTCAGTTCCTCTTGCCAAGGAAGAGCTGCCTCCTGCTCCTCCAGTGAGGCCATCAGCGGCTCGGGAGGCACTGCTGGTAGCTCATGGCACCCCAGGGATGGAGGCCACTGCAGGAGAGGTCCCATCTGGAACCCAGCTGCTGCCTCCTGCTAGTGGAGAAACGGAAATGACAAAAACAGATGGATCTGCCTCACAGGAGATGTTTTCAGCCATCATGTTAGAGGAGGAGAATGCCAAACCAGTGCCTATGGGACCTCAGGGGAAGGAGGGAGGACTCCTGACAGCCACAGCTCCATGCCAGGAACCAGCAGCATCTTCAGGGACTTGGGAAGGAGTCTCTGAGGTCCAGCCACAGGTCCTGCCTGGCTCTGAGAAATCTCAGGAGATGTCTTTGGAGGAGAAAATGCAGCACAAAAACCTGGTTTCCTCCTTAAAGAACTACCTGCTACTACTTCTAAAAATGTCAGATAGCAGTAAGGATGCCACAAAAGGAGACATTGACTCAGGGGACAAGGAACAGCCAAATGCAGGGGAAGGCATGATCCCAGAGATAGGCATTGCTGGCCTTAGCCCTCGCACCTCAAGGAAAGTTTTGGAAAAAGTACAAAACAACCAGCTCTTCCAGACAGCAGAGAACTTGCCTCTGACCCCCAGGACATCCAGACGGATCACAGGCATGATTAACAAGGAATTTGTTACCAGCAAGGAGATGCTGGCTTGCAGGCCTGTGCCACCAAAGAGACGCACCTGGGGGGCTCCTGAGGCTGAGGGGCCGCCTCCACTCTCAGTGCCCTCCATTGTGGTGGGCAGCATGCCCACAGCAGGAGTGGCCCCTCATCTTTCTGATTTGCCTCCAGTGAGCTCTGAAGAGAGCCCTGCTGACCCTCTGGCAGTGCTACCTTGTGCCACACCAGAAGAGCTTGCTTTGGGGGCCCGGCGCAAAATATACCTGCCAAAACCCAAACAGGTGGGGGTAGAAGAGGAGGCAACCTCAGACAGCCTGGGGCACACAAGAAGTCCAACTGTTTCACCACGGCAATCCAGGAAGAATGCATCCCTTTTGCATTCTCCTGCCCCGACTTCATCCTCTATCTCAGAGCAGTGCTCTCCAGCCCTCATGAGGAAGATGGCCACGTTGGAGGTTCCTAAGCTGTACGAGGAGCCTGCAGGTGACACCAGTGGTGACCAAGAGGTCCCTGAAGATGCTAAGCCAGAAGCGCAGCCATCAGAGTCCCAGAAAACAAATAACCCATTTAAAGGTGAGGGAAGAGAGAATCCCCATGAAGCACATTCCCTTGTTGCCTACAAAGGGAGCCAGTGATAGTCAGCTGGGGCCACATGAGTTCTGTGCATTTGCAGGGTATTCAGCATCAGCCTTTGGCTGTGTGAAAGCCAAAAGTCTCCCCCAAGACTTCTGCCCCAGTGCAGGGAGGGATGAGGAGTGCAGGATGCAGCAGCTCTGACACTGGCTGTCTCCACAGCCTGGGCTTCCCCAGCCCAAGGGATCACAGAATCCTCTTGGTTTTGGTCTCTATGTTCTGGTCCCCATCAAGCCTGATGCTGGTAGGGGATCCTGCGCAACCTGGTTGAGTGGAAAGTGTCCCTCCTTATGGCAAGAGGGTTGGAATGAGATGGTCTTTAAAGTTCCTTCAAACCCAAACCATGATGGCATGATTCAGTGGGCATCACAGGGTACACACTCCTCTTCCACATCTGTGGTCAATGCTAATTTGATTCCTTGTGGCATTGACTGTAAAAAGACATAATCCTGGGGTTGAAGGAGCTAGGTGATACCCTCATGGGAATCAGGACTCTTGCAAAGTAAGGGTAACCTTGATAAATTTCTACTTCAGTACATGAATGTTTCCTCCAATATTCCAGTGTTTTTCTGCATTTCCTCTGGCCAGACCTCACTGGGTATTGCAGTGCTGCACTGTTGAACGAATTTGTCGTACCACTTGTATCCCACCCTGTTTATCCCAATGGAGCTCTGAGACCTTCCCTGGGAAGGCAGAGTTACATCAGGCTGTGCTGACATACACGTGATACCCAAAGCCCTGAGCAGCAGTGTGGGCATAGGCTGGCCTTGTCCCCAGAGCTGTGGCCAGCGCTCTGTGTCTCATCACCCATCTCTTTACACCCTGTCCTTAGCTCCACAGGTGGTCCGTAAGATCAGGGCAGAACAATTTTCCGATGCATCAGGAAACCTGAAACTTTGGTGCCAGTTCTTCAATATATTGAGCGACTCTAAGCTGACGTGGTACAAGGACGAGATCCCTGTAGCTGAAGCCCAAAGGAGGTAACCTGTCGGCTCTACGGCAGCACAGTCCTTGTCACCTGTCACATCCCGCTCCTTGCCTTGACCAGGGTGAAGGTGCCCCTCTTGCTAAGGCAGCATGGGAAGCTCAGTGCATGGCACAATACATTGTGAACTTCATCATCTCAGTGCCCACAGAGGGAAGGATCACCCAGATGGGGAATTGCTGCCAATTTGATCCTATTGATGCTCCATCTGGAGTGTCTGCTTTGAGTATCCAAGCCGTGGGGAGGGCAGAGAAGGTGTTACACCCATCACAGAAATCAAGAGCTGGATGTGAGCTGCAAAACTGGGATCCCAAAGGATCATCCATGTGAGGGTGGCAGCCGTGCTGGGAGGGTCTTCCATGCAACCACTGCTGGGAGAAAGCAGCTCTGCCTATGCCCTCTCTATCCCTTGGCACTGCCCTTGCGCAGGGACAGCATATTCAGACAGCTGGGTGGCTGGTTGTATCCTTTGGGTCTGTTATGGAGAGCAACTTGTTCTCAGGCCCAGAGGATTTGTGTAGGAACATCATCCACATAATTTAGGGTTTGCCTGATGCCTTTGGTGTCCCCTGAGCTCCCTTTACTGTGAGTAGATGGAAAGAGGTGATTCTTGGGCAGAAATTGTCTCCTGGGGCAGATATTTGAGCTGGGGCAGATGGGCAGGAGTGGCCATTGCCTTCCAGCAGACCAGAGCAGAGCCTGCTCAGCTAGGGGGTTTCAGGATGAGGGACCTCTTCCCTTTGTGAAGCCCTCACTCAGGGGCAAGTACCTTTATCAGTCCAATAGCCCAATCCCGGTCAGATTTTGCAGGGCTTGCCTGGAGGATGAGCATGTCTGTTAGTACAAACCACAGGGCAGGACTCCCAGTGCTGTGACATGCTGGGGGAGCAGCTGAGCTGCCCTTGGGATGGCTTTCTTTGTAGCTTTCTTCCATCCCGCCAAGGGCAGTACAGTGCCCACCCAGACTGCCTGTCACAGGGCTCCCATGTGCCCCCCCACACCACATGGGGATGTGGCCATGCTCCATTTTTTTTCCAGTGCGGGCGATGAGGGCCAGGCAGCTTTGGCTGTTGTGCAGGCATCCCAGAAGGATTGCGGGGTCTATCGGTGCGTGATCAGCAACGAGTATGGCACCGACTCCACAGATTTCCAGCTCAGCCCAGAAGGTGAGGAGCCCTCAGCAGCCTCTCACAGCTGCCTGGGTGTACCATGGGTGGTGTGGCCAACTGCAGAGAGGGCTTGGTGCCAGGCTGCAGCAGGGGAGACTTGGCACATTCTCTAACACCACCTCTGAGGTGTGTCTGCCTCCGTGTGCCAATTTATGAGTGATTCCCACCATCCTGCCTGCCATCCCTAGCTGTGCAAGTGCATTGGGCAAGGTGGGATCCTGGCAGGACTTTGACACCTTCGCTTTCTGTCTCCTCTAGTGTTGTCAGGATTTATCCTGCGGGAAGAGATGGAAGGTAAGGGCTGCATGTGATAAGCTGCAACTCTGTCCCTTGCTGAGTGGGGCAGGCAGCTCTGGGGCAGAAGCAGGACATGCCCATGTTGTCCCCACCTCACTAGCTCTTCCCCCCACCAGTTGGAGAGGAGATTGAGATGACACCCATGGTGTTTGCCAAGGGTTTGGCTGATGCAGGCTATTGGGGGGATAAGCTCTTCGGGCGCGTGGTGAGCGAGGACATGGAAGTGGGTGCTGGTTTCCTGCGCAAAGCCTGCCTTGCCAGAGCCATCTACGGCCTGGAGCCTGTCTTTGAGTCCGGCCACACCTGTGTCATCAAAGTGCACAATTTCATCGTCTTTGGGACCAAGAATGAGAACAGCCTTATCGAGAAGAACTATGATATCACCATCCAGGTAGGCATCCTTGTGGGCCACCATCCACCTTTCTCCCTCCCATCTTCCCCATCTGTGTGTGAGTTGGTCCCCAGAGAGTCCCCGGCTCTGTGCCCACTTTTGCTATTTCCTTCCACTTTTTGAATGCTCTGGAGAGGTCTAGCTATGTTCCAGGGGGCTGGACATGTGTCCTTGCCATTCTTGGCTTCAGCTCTTCCCTCTGATCAACATAGAGCTGCTCAGGACTCTCCCATCATCCTTTGACCACCAGGACAGGGAAATAACTGGCAGTGGTCCCAGGGAGGCATTGGTGGAAGATGGGACAGGTTCCTGACTCTTCTGTTTGCTCCTCCAGGAGTGTAAAGTCCAAAACTCCAGCCGCGAGTACTGCAAGATTTTTGCTGCAGAGGCACGAGCCATCCCTGATTTTGGAGCGGTGCCTGAGTAAGTGATGTGCTGCAGCTCCACTGGCTTGATGCCGTGGCAGAGCATTGCAGGGGATGGTGGGAAGATTCCCTGTGGGTGATGGGGCATCCCAAAGGGCAGTGTACTCTACTCCCACCCAACAAATGGAAGGGAGGAAGGTAGAAGCCAGGGTTGCACACTATGGTGTGAATCTCCGCTTGCAGAGGAGGGAGAGTTCACCATGCTGACATTGTCTGTGAATTCCCACACAGGATAATTCCTCTGTACCTGATTTATCGACCAGCCAACAACATCCCTTACGCCACAATGGAGGAGGACCTCGGCAGGCCCTGTGAGCAGTACTGTGTCACTGAGAGAGATGGCAGCTTGGTGGCACGAGGCACCTCAGAGATTGTGCTCAAATGCTGCACCTTCCAGCATTGGGTCTACCAGTGGACAAATGGAAACATCCTCGTGACCGACATGGAAGGTAAAGGGATCTCCTGTGTGATTCCCACGGCCTGTCACCACCCCCCAGCCTGGGAAAGGAAGAAAAGCCCCAGGCTTGCCCTCCTGCCTCTCCCCCCATGCCATGGAGCCCTCTACCCAGGGCAATGACCTGCCCTTGGTGCTGGTGCCTGTCCTTCTCTGGACAGAGACTGGTTGTCCTCTTAAATTACAGGAGTGGGCTGGAAGTTGACCAACGTGCGGATCGCTACCAACCTGAAAGGGTGAGTGACCTCCAGCTGCTGGAGCAGGGTGGCCCTAGCTGTCCCCAGCTCTGCTGCTCACCTGGCAAGGGCTGTGGCAGTGACCGTGGTCAGGCTCCATCCTTGCTTCCCTGCTCTGGTGGGACATCTCCTGGTGCAAAGCAGGAGCTGAGGATGGCTGTGTTGGCAGGTACCAGGGGCTGAAGGAGAGCTGCTTCCCCTCTCTGCTGGAGCAATTCCCAGCCGCTCACAGGTGCAATCATTACTGCAGCATCCTGGGCCTGAAGATGCTGGAGCCAGCCAAGCCCAAGGGCTCCAAGAGTCCCTGCCTGGGCAGGAAATCTGCCCAATCCAGCCCCCAGCTCCAGAAGAAGGTGCTGACAAGTCCTCAGGGCACCCGCAAGGCTGCTGTGAGCCCCAAGAGCTCCCGGAGAGCTGCAGAAACCGGGGAGGCCCCAACAGCCTCCAAACCCAGGTCAGGAGAGAGCAACAGAGCTGGCTGCCCGCAGTAGTCAGAGCTGCTGCAGCTGGGCCCCCCACGTGACCATTGTGGGAAGGGGAAGACGCTGGCAGTGGCCTTCTGTGGGGCTCCTGCCCGGCCTGCAGCGCTTGCATTGTGTGGTGTGTGCTAATTGTGAGCAGCTGGGCCAGGGCCGTGGGAACCATGGGCCACCTCCCCAGTACCTCTACAGGAGCTGCTGCTAGAGCCTGTGGGGCCATGTGCCTCTCCACACTTGGACTCGCTTTCCTCTCTCAGCTTTCCATAGACCTTCCTTAAGGCAGGGGCAGAGCTTCTTGCTCGGGCTTGGCAGGCACCATGTCCCTGCCTGGCTCCCCAGCAAACTGGGAGTCCTGGATGCCCTCCAGGCTCCCAGCACCTCATGTCCCTCTCTGTGTCCCCATAAAGCGACAGGGCCAAGCCTTGCCAGCACTGTCAAGGATGAGAATCCCACCAGTGCCCAGGCTGTCCCCTGTGCCCTGGCACACCCTTTTTCCTGCAGAGGGCTCCAGCAGTTGCTGCAGGGCTCCTCTGCTATGGTGTGGGGCTCTGGAGTGTTGGCTGGTCCCAGGGCGGGGTGCTTGCACTGGTACCAGCTGCTGCATAGGGATGGGATTTTGCACCCCTGCCCTCCCCTGCATCCTGGGGAAGTCTCCAAGTCTCCCATCCTGTTGCTGAGTGGCTGCTGAGGGCAGCCGTGCTGCTCTGGATGGTGGCCAGTGCTATGGTAAGGATGCTCTACCTCACATGGGATACCTGGGAGCAGGGCAAAGGGGCAACTTCCCCTCCATACCAGGATCTGCCTTGGTACATGGGGGTGTCTAGCCCACAGGACTCGCTCCTCCTTGCCCCCCTGCCATACACAGATCCTGTATGCCCCAGCCCCAGAGCACGATCTGGTGCTTAGCATCACCCCTGCTTGGCACATGCTGGACTCCAGCGACAGCTGGCGGTACCCACTTCAAATCCTGCTACCCCTGGCTCAAGGCATTGATGGACAGGCAGAGGAACTGTCTGCTCCATCACTGTGCAGAGCATCCCCTTCCTTGGAGCATTGCAGGAGGGTGCTGGGTGCCAGTGACACTACCCTGCAGGGTGAGGTCCCAAGCGGTGGCTCGGTGCAGCCTGACAGAGGGAAGGGGCTGGGCTGGGAGCGTGGCATGGCTATGGGCTCCTGGTCCTTCATCCTTGGGTGACTGTAAAATACCAATGTATATAACGTGGCTGTGTTGGCGCCTGGGTGCTCTTGAGTGCAATAAAGCAAGGACTGGCCTGTTCCCTGGTGCTGTGGTCCCTCTGGGAAAGGTGCACCCAAGTACAGTGGGACGGGTTGGCTTTGTGTTTGGGGGAAGGAAACATCTTCAAGCACTGGCTTTACCCCATCCATGCCCTGTGGGGGAAACGATGGTGGCTGGGGCCAGAGCTTAAGGCTGGCAGCAGACGGGCTCAGCTTGCGAGGTCTGCACTGGGCACGGCATGCAGCCCCGGTAAAGGACCTTGTGCTGTGTGGGACAGCCACAGTCAGGGGCCAGAAGGGGTCTGAGGGCAAGCACACAAGGGATGCCATAATTTATTTGGGAGCTGCTCCCTTGTGTACACAGGGCTAGCACCCAAGGGTGCAGTTTACAAGGTGCACGCAGCTGTCCATCAGCACTGGAGTGGAGAAGACCAAATGCTCAGGTTTCTTTGGGGTTTTTTCTACCTTTGGGGATAGGCCTTGCAGGCCCTGGTGTTTCCCCACCTCTAGGTTGTCCCTGCACAGGATGTGTGGTTGTAGTGCCCGCAGCACTCGGTGAGCCAAAGCATGCTCTCTGCCTGCTCAGCCCAGGATCCTGTGAAGGAGAGTGTCCCGTTCTGGAGCACCGAGCTGGAAGGAAAGACAGGGTCAGGACAAGCTGCTGCCCCACCACCTGGGTCCTTGAGCAGGACCAGATGGCTCTGGGGCCCTTCACACCCACCTGGCAAAGAGCTGCTTACAGCAGGTGTACATGGTGTAGCTGGTCGAGCTGAAGTTGGTGGTGCTGAAGAACATTGCGCAGTCACCCACTTCTGTTGGCACATGGAGGAGACCTGGGGGACAAGGTCTTCTTCTGGGACTTGAGAGTGACCATGGATCCAAACCATGCCCCAAGCAAGCTGTGAGTCCTGTACCCCATGCCTGCTCACAAATCCCGCACCCTGACTATACCTGCTTGCGAATCCTGTACCTGGGACTGTGCAGGTCCCATGAGCCATCCCACATCATCCCCCAAGACTTCAGGAAGCTCCTTGAAATACCCCAAAAGTTGGCTTTGAAATGTTCCAGCCCAGAGGAGGATGAGGGGCCCCAGAAGAGCTGTTGGGCTTGGGCAGCCCTTGGCAGAGTCATGAGGGGAGAGCCATGAGGGGAGGCTCTGGCAGAGCCATGGGGGGACCAGCCATCCCATCCACCTCCATCCCTGAACCCTGCATTTATGGGGTCTTCAGCCCTGTGCCTGTCCCTCCCTGGATGTCTCTGGCCCCACTGGCAGTGGGCAGAGACCTACCTGCCAGGCAGGCATTGAGCATGGAGACGCAGATGCCAGTGAGCAGGGCCCGCAGCACCACGGAGGCAAGGTCACCCTTGCGCTGGGGCACCATGGAGGCTGTGGGGGCAAAACAGACAGTGGGGTGAGTCAGATCCTTGCTCCAGCTTTACACTGGGCTGGGGACAGATAGGGACATGTCCTCAGTCTCGAGCTGACTCTGCCACATAGTTCCCTGCTATTCCTAGCAGGGAACCCAATTCCTGCTGTCTAGAGGACATGGTGATCCCAGCTAGCACCCAGCACATTATCTGCCCATCCTGGCAGAGCACTGTGCCCACCCTGCACCTGTGGGTGATCCACCAGAGCCCTGAGCACTCCCAGCACTGGAGTCTTTTCTGCTCTTTGCCCTGTGGCTGGGTTACACCCAGGCTTGGGGGGACATGCATGTGCTTTGCAGTGCAAAATCATCCCGGTTACCTCATGCAAAGCCTGTTTCTTATCTGGCAGAGACCGAACATGGAGGCTTGAGGGCAGAAAATTCCTCCTGCCTCAGCTGAGCTCTTGCTCCCTGGCCCAGGATCCTCCTCCCTTGTGCCCAGGCACCCAGGACATGGGTCACACTCACCCAGGCCTCCCAGAGTGATGCCAATGGAGCTGAAGTTGGCGAATCCACAGAGGGCAAAGGTGGTGATGCTCTCGGCTCGCTCCTGGAAGGCACAGCATCAGGGGATGGTCACCTCTGCCCAAGAGCAACCCCAGAGCACCCAGAGCTGAGCACCACATTGGAGCTCTCAGATAGACATGATAGAAGTCCCCAACCCCTTCTCCTTCAGCTATTTTTGGGAGCAAGGGTGAAGGCCTGGGGGGACAAGGGGCCCTTTAGCACCATGATCTGTCCCATCAAGGAGCAGGATAAATGGGAAAGGGCTTCACTGACTCCTTCCTCCCACACCCAGCCATTAGCAAACATCCAAGTCTAGTTGGCCATAGGTGCCCTTTCACTCCCAGCACCATCAGCCTGATTCAATGATCTTAGAGGACTTTTCCAAATGAAGTGGTTCTATGATCCTCTGCCTGCCTACCCCCCATCTGCCTAGCCAGGTCCCATGCCCCATTCCAGCTGGCTCCATCCCTGCCCTGTGCCTGGCAGGGTGGGAGGTGTTCCTCACAGATATCCACTGCTTCCGATTCCCATTCCACTCCTCCAGGCCCATCAGACGATTCTTCTTGTATGTGGCCAGCTGCTGGTATGCCACAAACTCATTCAGGAAGATCTTGATCCCCAGGAGCTCAGCCACCAGTGGTGAGTCTGCCCAGTCTGCCCCCATGAGAAAGGCCACAGGCATGAGGACGTAGGAGCAGATCACCTGGGAAAAGCATTCCAGAATGGAATGACTCAGAGCTGACCTTCTGCACAGCCCCCGGATTGGACACCCGCTGCCAGCACTTGCCAAAAACCCAGCAAGGGTCTCAGCAGCCCACTGAGGCAGCGGGCAAAGGTGGGGATGGGTGGGGGATGCAGGATCTGGCAGCCCAGACCATGGGTCTGATCCTGGGGATACCTGGAAGGTAAGACCTTCAATGTCTACCATCTCCCCAAACCAGCGGAGGGTAGCGTTGATGAACTCCAGCACAGCCAAGAAGGCGATGAGGTTGGCCGCAATGTTGGCCACGAGACCCACGGAGGCGGCAGCTCCATTGCTAGCAGCTTCCAGGATGTTCTGCTCTTCCCTGCATGGAAAAAGACCCCAATGTACTCATCTGGCTGGGCACTCCCCATGCCAGGTCAGTGCTCACGCCATGGATGTGTGCACACAACAGGCTCTCCCAGCCTTGGGCCACCCGCAGTGTCCACTTGTGCCCCAAAGTGCCCTATGGCTTCCCTGCACTGGAAGGACACATGCAGCCCCACTCCACTGCCCCCCTCCTCACACTCACCCACTGGAGAGGCGGATGCTTGCTTTGCCCTTGAACTTGGACTCCTCCACTTCAGGGTAGACGAGTTTGGCCATTGCGAGGGCGCAGGGCGCAGCCATCACAGAAGCTGCGATCAGGGATGCTGCATCGATCTGCAACATGCAGACCAGGGGCATAGGCACCTCTGTACAAGGCTGTGCCCCATGACCTGCCACCCCAGGGCATCCCAGCATGTGGCTGGCATCAGCCGGGGACACTCAGAGCAGTTCAGGGCTCTCCACTTGCTCAGGGTGGGAAAACTGGCTGGTTTTCCCAGCTAAGCAGCGATGCACATGGGGCAGCTCGCCTGGATGGAGGCATTGCTGGAGCTGCAGTGATTGTAGCCTTTGTGATGTTTATCTCTCCTGCTGTTTGACTTAATCATAATAGTTCTTGTCCCTTCCTTGTCCCTTTTTACTGGTATCAGAGCAATAGGTTGTGTAACACTTCGAACTTCTACCTGCTGACAAAGGGCCAGGCTCCCAGCCTCACCCCTCCCCTGGCAATGTCTCTTTTCTCTGACCTTCCACCCTTGGTTCCCCATTTAAGGAGACTAATTAATGTTTAAATAGCAGGAGCTCAGGCAGCAGGTTAAGGGGAAGGTTTATTCAGAGCACTGATGAACTGGAGAGGCATCGGTGCTCTGGACCCTGGGGGGTTGCAGCCAGGAGTGCCCAGGGGATGCTGGAGGAGCAGGGATTTTTCAGTTGGGAGAAAAGAGGGAGGGGGGTGGGTATTGCTGTTTCTGTTTAAAAAGGGGTTGGAGGGAAGACACTGCTCAGTGGTACCAAGTGAAAAGGTGAGAATCACAGGCACAGTTTGAGTTGGATATAAGGAAAAACTGTTTCTTGTGACTGAGGCACCTGTGGGGGAAACCAGAGAGGAGGCTGGGAGAGATCTCCATCCGTGGGATGTTCACCACCAACTTGGACAAGGCCCTGGGCATCCCCTCAGTTGCCATAACCTCAGCTGGCAGGAGGGTGGATCAGAGACCTTCCCAGAGGGTCTTTCTAGGCTATATTATCCCATGATTCTGTGGGATTTGCCCTGTTCGCTGTTCTGGGACACACGGTAGGGGTCCCATAGCACTGCCTTCAACCTGGCAGGGCTCTGGGGTTCAGGCAAGGCCAGCAAAGACGAGGCTGGATGGGGTGTCTTTGGGACAAGGTGAGTCTAGACATCCTGCTCTCATCCTGCTTATGGAAGGGGATCCATGGGGCACCTGCTGGGGGTCTTCTCTCATCCTCAAGTCCAGGGCAGTTCTTGCATGTCAGGACCCCGTAGCAGGGAGCATGTGGATCCAACTGCTTGTGCACTCACCCCAAAGGATATGTAGGCACCCATCACACTGCCTGCGATGGTGGAAAAGCCACCAGTCATCACAGCATGGATTTCTGACAGGGTCATGTCTGTGAGGTATGGGCGGATGAGCAGCGGGGCTTCGGTCTGTGGAAGAGAAAACCCTGCTGTCCTTGGGATGGGGCCACACAGGGACACAGATCTCATAGGGAGGGAGAAGACCCCTTCTCCAGGGCAGGCTCAGCTGCAAGCATTGAGGAGCTGGATCTGCTGCCCAGGACCTTACCTGTCCCACGAAAATGTTCCCTGCCACGCTGAGAGTCTCGGTGGGAGTGGTGCCCATTGAGACTTGAAGCAGCCAGGAGATCTGGGGAAAGACAGACACTGTGACAGAAGCTCCTGGCACCCTGCCACCATACCCATGAAGCCAGGCACTGTTTGGCCCCTGCACGGAGGTGATCCCCAGACTCAGTAGAAATATCAGCTCTAGGGTTCAGTTTTTTCAGCTTTCTGAGAAGGACATGCTAGAAAGAGGGAGTTTGTGCTTATTCTTTTAAGCAGGACAAACCACCCCAAATTAGGATCATGACAATTTTCCTGGGACGTCTCTCAGCTGACCGTAGCAGACAGAGAACCCAATTGGTTCCTCTCCTTTCCACTGCCATCTCAGATCTGGGAGTGAGGTCCTACCTTGAGAATAAGCCACTGCATGACACCGAGGTAGTAGAGGATGGACATCACGCAACTGAAGAAAACAATGATGGGCAGGGTCTGCAAGCAAGGCACAGGGTTAAAGGAGAGCTGAGCCACACATCCTGGCACCCATGGGCACCAGGCTGGGCATGGTGTGGTACTGCACAGCCAGCCCACACTACTGGGTGCCACAATGCCCAGCTGGGCTGGCAGGAGGGACAGGGACCAGTGCAAATCCTCCATGGCACTGAGAAAGTCCACAGGTGGATACACAGCTGAGGAAGATCCATCTCTGAGATGGTTGAGCTCTACTGCAGCTTATCTGGCTGCATTTAGCTCTCTGCTCTCCAGGACCCAGCAAAGAGCCAGACCAGAAGAAAACCTCCCCATGCCCCATTGCCTGCCTGACCTGGAAGGCAAAGACTTCTTCAATCAGTGTGTTCCCAAAGACAAAGCTGGAGCCAGCTGTGGTGTAGCCCAGGAAGTACTGCAAGGGAAGAAGTTACACAGTAGGGCAGAGATCTCCATCAGGTCCTTCCCTGATATCTCATTCTGCCTAGGGAGGGGCTGTGCCCCCAGTCCCACACCTCACTTCACTGCACACCGGAGAATGACTCTCTGAGACCTCAGATGGGGATACTGGGGGGCTTTCCCAAAGCCATAGGGCTCTGCTATAGCCTACAAGTGAGAGCACACCAAGGGCTCTGGGCTGCTGCAGAAAACCAGGGAAGAGTTGGCTTCCCTGCAGTCCTGAACAAAAGTGTGGCAATCCCTGCCATGTCCCCTCCCCATGCCACACTCAGCTTTTCCTGTTAATCCCAGGGTGCAAGCACAGGATGGGATGAGTAGATGCAGTACCTGGATCTGGTCTCCCAGCCATTGGAAAGCTTGAGTGCCAGGAGTCGTTCGGAGGATGAAGAGTCCAAGTAAGAACTCTAAACCAAGACCCCAGAAAACAGCTCTCCAGGACACCTGGGGGCAAAAAGCAGAACAGGAGCTGAAATGTTGTCAAGGCCTACAGGCTTCCCCCTCTGGTTTCCAGCTGCGCAACAGCAGCACATGGCAAACACCACACACTGCCCTGGGTGAAGGTCATGGGGAGACAGATAAAGTGTCACAGAAACCGGCAACTGTGGGTTGGTGACAGAGCCAGAAATGAGTTGGTGGGACTCAGGAACTGGCTGGAACATAACCTGCGAGGCTCACCCAGAAGACAAGCACAAAGACTTTATGATGACTGGTAGCACAGACCTGCTAGACTGAAACTGGTTGTTCAATAACCCTTTGGAGGAGCAGGATGGAGGGACTGCCCAAAGCATTGCAGCACTTTGGGCTGGAAGCCACTGGGACTTCAATAATTTCTGACCAAGGCCCCCAAGGCACCTGAAACTCAGGCCCACCCTCCACCCACAGCACCTGAAGCTCAGGTGTGGGTCTGGTGCTGGGTTTCTGGGTCTGACCCACCATGGGGTACATGGCAGAAAACAGGACAGAGGCAACGTAGGGGAGCCCTGTGTTGGGAAGGAGAGCAATGAGAAGAAGAGCAGTGAGGTGGCTTTGGGGTCCACCCCCTCAACCAGTTCAGCTCCCCAGGCTGTGCCCAGCTCTGCCCAGCTCTGCTGGGCTTCTGCCTCCTCCAGAGAAGGGGATGCCAAGGGGAATGAAGTGCTTGCTCTCCAGTGCTGGGTGGCCACCTCCTGCAAGGGGACCAACGGCCAAGTCACACCTGAAACACGTACCGCACCGTGGTGCTTGGAGCAGGCAAACAGGAACAGCACCAAAAAGCAGAAGCCACCTAATGAGATGAGCTGCTCTGGGTTTCTGCCAGTGTCCAAAGCCAGCCACACAATCAGGCCTGCCAGGAGGGCCACCCACAGGAGCCTGCAGAGGAAACCCCAGACTGTCAGCAAGATGGTGTCCCCATGGGGAGAGCAGCTCATGAAGGGCAGGATTGTGATGGAATTGCCACGGTAAGGTCCACGTATCTGAAGGAACCTGGGGCTCAGGCACAAGCAAGGGGTGGGAACAGCAATCACACTACTGAGGCAGAGGAGCAAGACATCTCTGCCACAGGTTTTAAGTGGTTCGCAGGCTGGGCCATGCTTGCCATTTGTGAGGTGTCAGCATGGCACTAGAGCACATGCCTGATGCCATCGGCTGTGGTTGTGCTGACAAGGGCCATGGGAGGGGACCCAGGTGCTGGGAGGGATCTGGCCCTGCCTTCTGACTCACCATTTCAGCCACTGCCAGGACTTTCGGAAGCACTTCCTAATGGGGCGGAGGAGCAGCTGAACCTTTGCCCCACAGTGCTTCTTGAAGATGTTCCAGCAGATGAAGAAGGCAACCACAGCAGTCATGACCACCAAGGCAAGGGCTCGCTGGAAGTTGAGGTAACAGGCCACAATGAAGTAGCACAGGTAGGCTGGAGAAGGCACGCTGGAGGTCAGAAACATCAGGGCTGCAGGATCATGGGTTCCTAACTAACTGGGGCCAACCACAAGGTTCATTTCCTCCAAATGTCCTTCCCTGATCCTTAAGGATCCCATCTTTGCATGAGGAGACCTTAAGAGCACCACCCCAGCAGGGAGCAGAAGGGGCACAGTAAATTCTTTGAGCAGGTAGAGAAAGGTCAGGGGGACAGTGAGGTGAAGATAGAACTGGACAGGAGTGGTGGGGTGAGGAGCGGGCAGTGAGGCTGCTGCAGTGGATACAACCTCCACACACATGACCATATTCAATACATGGAGTCTGGAGGCTCAGCCAGCCAAAGGGGTGGGGATGCGGAATCTCAGTGCTGGGAAGTCCTCACCTACTCCAAGGAGCCCCAGGACAACTCTTCTCAACACCTTGGCATGAGCCTTGCAGAAATGTTTTGCCTTGGATGCCGGCTGCAGGGCCTTCCTGGGGAGAGTCACATGCCAGAGACATGAGAGACACAGAAGATGGATGTGGAGGATCAGCCCAAGCCAAGCCAAACCACCCCAACTGCAGCCGGCAGTTGACCATGGCTCCCACCAGGCACTTCCAGCAGCAGGAGCTGGTACAGGTGGGCCATGGTGACAAACCTCAGCACCCCCACCATCACCTGCTATGGGGACAGACACCTGCCACTGACACTCTACAAGGCCACATGGAGCCATCAGACATTGTCCCCCCCATGTGCTCAATACCACCCTACTCTACTCCCAAATCAGGTTTGTCTCTGGCAGAGCTCACACATCTGTGCAGATTATCCCACCTGCAGTAGGAGGAGAATCTCCCTTTCTCTTCTCTTCTCTCCTCCTGCCTTTCACTACATGGACCACCACAATCCTCATAGTGTCTCTTCTCTCCCTGGAAAACATCTTTAACTGGAGCACCC
This sequence comes from Monarcha castaneiventris obscurior, assembly GCA_026261815.1. NCBI lineage: Eukaryota > Metazoa > Chordata > Aves > Passeriformes > Monarchidae > Monarcha > Monarcha castaneiventris. Next base: position 94,486 of record JAMPIT010000141.1, on the reverse strand, counting down.
TGTACAGGGAAGGGAAGGGAAGGGAAGGGAAGGGAAGGGAAGGGAAGGGAAGGGAAGGGAAGGGAAGGGAAGGGAAGGGAAGGGAAGGGAAGGGAAGGGAAGGGAAGGGAAGGAAGGAAGGAAAGGGAAGGGAAGGGAAGGGAAGGGAAGGGAAGGGAAGGGAAGGGAAGGGAAGGGAAGGGAAGGGAAGGGAAGGGAAGGGAAGGGAAGGGAAGGGAAGGAGAACTTACTTCAAAGCTGAAAGCTGGGTTATCTGTGCCTTTCTCAAGGCTGGTCAGGGTTATCTGATTTCCTTCCATCTCCAGAAGTTCCTTTGCTTCAGTGCATTAGGGAAACAATACCAGGAGTGCCCAGTGCTGGCTAGGGAGAAAAAGATGGGATCACCTCTGGGAAGCTCAAACATCCCACTCTGCTTTTGAGTTTTGGGTCTCTGAGAGGAGAACGCCCCTTGCAGTCAGTATTCAGAGCAGGTCCTGCCCCAGCACATCAAGGGACCATCCTATGGGGTCCTCAGGCGATGGTGCTGGTGTGCTGAATTCCTTGTTCTCCTGTGACTCTGGAGAGGTCTTTACTCGCATGTGCTTCCAAGGAATTATAGGAGAGGACTATATGCAGCAGGGAGTGCTGGTACTCCTCATCCAAGTTGGTGACGGTGTTCACCAGCCTCTGTGAGCCCCTTTGCAAGAGGGATTTTTCAAAAAGCATCCTTCCTCATCAAAAGGTCTTGGTGCAACCAAGTAAGAGGAAGAAGGTCCTTTCACGCTGATAATTAATACAGTGAAGGAATGAGGGGTAGGAACGAGTGGTAGTTTGCATAGGGACTGGTCCAGCAAATCCAGAAGAACCAGTGTTATGCCAGGGCAGGAACCCTTGGAGTATCATCCCATTTGGACACCCTCCTGGTTCCTCTACCTGGAGAAGGATGAGGGAAGAGCAGAGACTCGCAGGCAAGGCAGTGGTCAACTGTAGAAGCACTTCTGTGTGAGGACAGAGGCAGTAAGAGGTCTTTGCTTTGAGGAGAGTTGTAGAGGTCTGTGTGGAGAAGGAGAAGATTACAGGGTCATCGCCAGTTTCTCGCAGCGTCCACTGAAGGGAAAGACTCAGCCCCAAACGAAACAGGTGAAAGCAGGGAGTTTTGGAGAACATCCCCCTCATCGGGGTACCTCAGAGCAGCTGAAGATGGTGTGGCCAGGGCTCCACAGGCTGACAGAGCCACCATGGGGAACCACTGGGGTGTGCTGACCCCCATGTGTCCCTGGGTTCATGGCTCCTCAGCAGCAGGGCAGGACCCAGGGCCATGGTGGGAACCCTGGACCTCACATCCCCCTCTGGGGCCTCCAGCATCGCTGGTGCTCCTGGTACTCAGGGATGTCTCCCCAGGACTCTGGCAGATATCAGGAAGGCCCCCCTCCCCAAGTCCACCACCACTTCAAGGACACTCCCCAGGAACCATCTGTTCTCAGTGACCCCTCCAGAACCTCATGGAGTTCCAGGACCACCCTGCGTTCCTGGCTGTGCCCCGGTCCCAGGCTCGGTGCCTCCCGGGACCCCCGGGCTGATGCCACCTCCTCGTTCCCCCGCCAGCCCCAAACCCTCTTGCTTTGGTGCAGCTTCATTGGCTGCCGCCCCCTCAGGGGCGGGACCACATGGACAGGCACCTAATGAGGGAGGGAGCGGAGGGGTGCCCCCCGTGCACCGGCGCCCGCGCTCACTCCTGTCCGGTGTCCCCCGCAGCCTCTGGAGCACCGTGGCCACGGGACGCTCTGCCCTGTGTCCCTGCACCCCACGCCCTCACACTCCCGGTGGCCTCATCCCCCGCGTCCTCACACCCCCGGTGGCCTCGTGCCTTCCCTGTCCCCACGGCTCCCCCCGCCCTGGCACCCGCTGTCCCCCTGCACTCACCCGCCAGTCCCGCAACTCCCGGTCCCGTGCCTCGGTTACCCATTAACAGCTCGGTCCAAAGAGCTGGGCTGGGCACTGAGGCGCTGGGGCCGCCCCGGCTCCTCCCGGGGCTCACACCGGGGCGCTCTGGAGGGCGTGCGGGGGAGGTCAGCGGCGTGGCCGAGCAGGGCACTGGGCCACCCAAAGAAAGGTCAGCCGGCAGACTTTCTCCCCAGGCAAAACGAGCCTTGAGGAGAGATACTGACGGTAGAAATCAAACTTTTACCCCACCCCAGGAAATGCTTCCCAAAGAAATCCGGAGTGGGGCACACGTGGCCTCCAAACTTCAGTGGTGTGAAGTCACGTCATCTGGTCCCTGAGAAGGACGGGGTGGAAGCCAACAAAAAATGTCCCCTTGCACCCTGTGTTCGAAACCACCTTTTCACGCGGGATGGTGAGAATCGCATCCCCAGGTTTGGGCACCCCACTGGTACCTCCCGCTCTTTGTTTGCACAGGGAGCGGTGAAGTGATGTGGCTCCGAGTGTGCCAAACCGGGGTTGGCAGGAATCAGTTCAGACATTGGTGATTAATGACACCACCGTGCACTCAGGGCACCCACGTGCCACGCTCTGCCCGTAAACAAACGCTTTACGTGCTAGTTCCGCCCCTTCTCCCTGTGGATTTCGGCCAATCCCCCCGCTAAAGCTGCCCAGGGTTGGGGAGAGGGGAGGGCGCGATAGCGCAGATCAGTATATGGGTGGCGAAGAGGAAAACCCTGATAAGGTCAGCACCAGGCACGTCAGCGCGCACAGCAGCAAGAGCTGCCGCGCCGCCCCGCCCGCCCAGAGCCCCGGTAGCGCGCCGTGATCGTATAGTGGTTAGTACTCTGCGTTGTGGCCGCAGCAACCTCGGTTCGAATCCGAGTCACGGCATCGCCCGGCGGTACCACGGCACACGGGCTCTCCTTTTGCCAGGGCTGTTTCTGCTTTGGTTTATTTCATAATTTAATTTCGTTGTTCTCTCTTATGATTTTGAACTTATTTGAATTATTTTAAATTTATTTTAATTTTCTTATTTAGTTTATTTATTTAATTTATTTTTTTCTGCTTAATGTAACTTTAAATTTTCATTTTAGTTTTTTATTTTTACTTTTGTATGTTTTATTCTTATACTTAGTATTATTTAATTTATTCTATTTTTAAATTTTATTCATTTATTTACCTTTATGTCATCTAATGTTACTTTTCGTTTAGTTTTTTCTTATATTTTATTTTTATATTTAATTTTAGTTTCGTAGTTCATTTTATAGTATTTTTCAATTTAATTAATTATTTCTTTTATTTTATTTACTTTTATTTTACCTAGTCTAATTTTATAATTTTTTTGCTTAATTTTTAATTCTCTTTTTATTTCAATTTTACTCTTACTTTGTACCTCATTCTCTCCTCTAGTCTCCTCTCGTCTCCTCTAGTCTCGTCTCGCCTCGTCTCCTCTTATTTTGGTGTACTTTAAAATTTAATTTTATGATTTTATTTATTTTTTCTACTTTTATATTAGTTTCTTCATCTTATGTTAATTTATTGTTTTCTGTCTCTCCGCTCCTTCTCTCTCGGCGCCCGGCCCCGCAGCCCCGCCGGCAACCGGCAAAAAAGAAGAAAAATGAAATATCGGCGCGATGTGACAAAAAACCGGCACGTGCGGTGGGGTGAGGGAAAATGGCAAAATGAGAGCCCGTGTGCCGTGGTACCGCCGGGCGATGCCGTGACTCGGATTCGAACCGAGGTTGCTGCGGCCACAACGCAGAGTACTAACCACTATACGATCACGGCGCGCTACCGGGGCTCTGGGCGGGCGGGGCGGCGCGGCAGCTCTTGATGCTGTGCGCGCTGACGCGCGGCGGGGCCGGCTCGTCTCCAGCCGCTCTCGCTCCGCCCCCCACGGGCGTTTCCGCGGGGCTGCGTCGGGGCTGCGTCCCGTGTTTCCCGCGCGCGGCCGGGCCGCTGGTGAGGGGCCCCAGGCCGGGATCCCCTCTCTGCCGTGGTGTCGGTGCTCTTACGGCCCTCACCCGCTCCCTGGCCCCAGCCCCGAGTCTCGCCCCGTGTCTAACCCCAGCTGCGGCGTTCATCCCTTCACCTTCACCCTCTGCCCTTGGCCTAGCTCCCTGCTCTGACCCTGATCCTCACCCCTCTCCTCATCCCAGCCCTCTGTATCCCAGGGCAACCCCGTTCCCCCCAGCTGTAACTTCACCTCTAGCTCCCCTTCGTGTTTCTGAGAAAGTAAAATTTCTCCCAACCACAGGACTAATGAACGGCGGGGCACAGAGGTATGAAAAAGGAAGAGAGGGACTACGGATTTTATGCCCCTGAAACAGCACCAGGGATCAGTCTGTGCCGGACTCCTTTCTCCTGCTCAAGCACATATCAATAGCTAATGACTCTGCTCTCACCACTGCTGCTGCTTTCAGGCTCCCAGTATTAAAGGTCCTTCCATTTTCACAGATATGCAAAGAATTCCAAACACCTGGGATCAAAAAGATTTTTTGACATAAAGTATTTTAGAGTGATCGCAGCATGACTCATTCTCTCAGAAGAGCTGGTCACAAAAACATCAGTTCCTTCGTATGGGATGAGCTCATCGCTTGTCATACTGTGCTGGGCATGTCCCTGCACCCCATCCATCCTGGTGTATCTGCTGCAGCTGGCAAATCCTAAATCTAAATCAGTCTTCCTGAGGCTTGGGGCAAACCAGAGAAATTCCCTGCACCTTGATTACTCTGTGAAGTAATTGCTCCAGCCACCCTGAGCTCATCTTGCTCATAACCAGTCCTAAAGAGCGAGCTCAGAGTGGTAGAGGAAGACAAGAATGGTTTTTTGTTTCCTCTCTTTGTCTATGTCCACCTCATCCTGTCCTCAGCAGTTTGCTGCTGTGCACCGGTGGTCCTTCAGCAATGGTGGGAGTCTTTGCAGTGGGAGATGCTCTCCCACATCAAACTGGCTGGCCAGTAGACAGTGAAGGGGGTCTCTTTGGTGGTACCTCAATGACCTGGGTGTGGGTGTCCATGTGCTACTGTCCTGCCCCAGTGTCACCTTTCTCCCCCTCTTGTCCACACACCAAGATCCCAATCCATGCCTCTTATGGGGCTGCAGGGATACTGCTTTTGTTCAAATGTGTCCAACCCTGTCACCATCTGTGTCCTTATGCTGGAACAAAGTGGATACAGCAACACTGGAAGGAGATATGTGGTTCTCCTCCCATGCCCAAGGGGTTTGACACTGTCATCATCCTCTTGACTGCACCAAGGAGACAAATCCAGCCACCAGACACCTGCAGGACAGGTGTAGCTGAGTTGTAGAGGTGGGATGACTGCAAGCTCTGAATCCCAGGGCATGAGTTTGTGAAGGGAAAAGGTCCTTGTGCTGCCCTGTGCCTGGTCTCTTGTGCCTTCCTCCCCTCTGGCACAATGCCATGAGCTGGGCCATGTCACTGGTGAAGGGATAAGCCCAGCTCCATGTTGGCCTGGACAAGTGCTGTGTTGAGTCAGGATAGTGTAGTGGGAGCCATGGGAGCTGGTGGGGCATGCTCTGGCAGGACATGCTGGTGGGGACAGAGAACCTACAGTGACACACATGATGACCAGGGGATTCCTCCTCGGGGACTCACATGGGCAGGCAGAGTGGAACCCCTGAGGCTGGTATCACCATGGCCTTTATCCCAACTCCTGGCCTGGCAGGATGCAGAGCTCATGTTTGGGTGGGTGGGGGGATGCTGGGCACTGCTTACACAGTGCACACAGTGTGGGCTCCTTGGTGGCATGGAGGAGGCAGCGGAGCTCGTGCTTTGGGTGCTTGGCAGATGTTTCCAGAATGTGGAAGTTGACAGAATTACAATGACCTCAACTGCTGGAACAGGCATGTCTGAGATAACACTGCAGTGATATAGGGGAGTCGGCCAAACATGGAAGTAAGCAAGGAGGTGTGAGAGGACACACATAAGGTACCGGGTGTGGATGAGAAGGAGGAGGCAAGAAGCTGCTGCCACCCATCGCTGGTGAAAAGCGCAACTTCCTGCCACAGGCTGCCCTCCCCAACAGAACTGGGATGCGAGCACTCCTAAGGAAACCGTGCCAGTTGTCAGGGCCCCAACCACCCTTTGCCACATGCTTTTTTGTCTGGGTGGTTTGGACCTGCCAGGATGTGTTTGCACAGCATGGAGGAAAAGAGATGAGCTTGTGGGAGCATTGAGGGACCCATCATACTGGGTAACCTGATCCCTTCAGGCTGCTCAGCACCCGGGCAGGATGGCTGCTCCAGGCAGGCTCCTCTGCTCTTGCCACCCTGCTCTGTCCCTCGATGTCTTTTCTGAGCCCTGTAATGCCTGTGGGTTGCATTCAGACAGATTTTAAAGGTGCCTGGAATGTCAAAACGCTGGTGCAGCCAGGCAGAGAGTGCTGCTGTGCCCAGACGTTGCCACTCTGTGGCACAAATATAAATCTTGCAGCTGGCACGGGGACAAGAGCAATTCATCACTGCGTGGCTGTCTCGGCTGCTCTGCCCCTTGAGTGGCCTCTCCAGCTGTTCTCTCTCCCTGGCCTCCTTTCCCAGTCTCAGGAAAGCAGATGGGAGGTAGAGGGATCCCCACCACCTCCTCTTTTTCTCGTGTATTGCTAAAGCAGCCACAGGAGCAGCGCTGGTGCTAGGGAGGCAGGATGGATGCCAGTGCTGTGAGGAGGTGTTCTGTGTTTTACTGGTGACGAAAAAGCAGTGGTGCAGGTCAATGCTGTCCTCTCTGGCTATTCAGAGGCCAATAAATCCAACGCGGAAATTGCTCTACTGCTGAAATCCCACCTTCCTTCCTAAGGAAATCAAAGCAACTCTATCATCTAGCCCAACACCCCATATTCCCATACCCATAGGCACTGCTGGGGCAGAGCTGGATGCTGGAGCAAGAGCAGGGAAAGGTTATGGGGCTGAGATAATTTGAAGGTGAAGGTCTGGGTAGGTTTTAGGAGTGAAGGACAAAACACCTGAACTGGGAAACAACTGTAATCAACCTGACCTCACACTGTCCCCACCATCCTCTTCTAGGGCCACGGATGGATGCTCCAAGGGCTGGAGCCCCTCTGCTCTGGAGCCAGGCTGGGAGAAGAGGGGGCCAGGCTGGAGAAGAGAAGGCTCCAGTGAGACCTTAGAACCCCCTGCCAGTGCCTAAAGGGGCACCAAGACAGTTGGAAAGGGACTTTGGACAAGGGCCTGGAGTAACAGGACAAGGGGGAATGGCTTCAACCTAACAGAGGTTAGATGGGATACTGGGAGAAAATTCTTGGTCATGAGGGAGTTGAGGCCCTGGCACAGGTTGCCCAGAGAAGCTGTGGCTGCCCCATCCCAGGAAGTGTTCCAGGCCAGGTTGGACAGATCTTGGAGCAACCTGGGATAGTGGAAGTGTCCCTGCCCATGGCAGGGTGCGGATCAAGATGAGCTTTACGGTTCCTTCCAACCCAAACCATTCCATGATTGTACCTCATGAGACATGCACGAAGGACTGAAGGAGAAGGACCTGAGCATTTCTTGACATGAGTGTTCAGCTGTGATGCTTTCCAGAGGCTTTATGAGCCCACAACAGCAAATGAGGTGGGTCCTGGTTCTTCCAAAGCCTGAACTTCAAAGGACATTTTCCAGTCTGCCAGTGAGAAAACTGGAAGGGAGAACAAACGGGATATAACAGACTGATTTTCTGCTTGGTTATATTTTGGGATCCCCTTGCCTGGCTCCAATGCTCAGAAATCAAAGAAAATGGTACTGAAAATGTGTGGAGCAGGGATTTACCAAAGCTGTCCTGTCCAAAACCCAGGGAGCACAGCCCAGAGCAGCCTCTGGAGCCCTTTCCTTGTGTGTCCAGCATCCTGCTGAAGATGGAACGTGAGGAAAGTGCCCCAGGGGAGAACCAGCCATCCTGCAGCCCTAAATAAATGCTGCCACGTCTGTGTGTGCCCTGCCTGATTCCAGCTGCCAGCCCCAGCTCTCACTCTGCCTTTATCCGTGCACAGCAGGAGCCTCCTCCCCGCTGCAGGGATTTATGGCCTGCACACAGCTACCTCTTAACCCAGCTTTGTGCTGCTGAATGGGCAGAAAACAGGCCACCATGAGCTGCCAGGCAGCCTGCCAGCCCTCACCTCTCCACTTCTTGCACTCGTCTCTGAATTCACCTTCATTTTCTGCCTCTCAGCCCTTTCAGAGAAACTGGACTCATGGCAATTGCAATTGATCCCCTCTCTGTGGAAGGAATGGCCACTGTTTTATTCTTGTCCACTGAGCCCATCTTCCTGATGGCTGATGACAGTCCTATTAAGAGATACAAGGGGATATCAGGGGTGGTTCACACCCCACAGGCAATGTAAAGTTAGTGAGTCTGTCTGGAGAAGGACCCAGCTGTGTGAGGGTGGCTGTTGCAGCTGGATTAATCAAACCCACCATTAACCCCTTCCTGGGGCTCTCAGGTCCCCTGCCAGCCCCACAGCACATGCTCCACCAGCATGTTGCTCTGATTGAGCTGCAAATGCTCCAGCTCCTTAGTTTGCTCAGCCTCAGATCGATGAGTGCGGGCAGCTCAAATCAATTCCACTTTACCACTTGCTATTGAGTTCAGATCCATGCTCTCCCAGCTGGTCCTGCTCCCTTTGTTCACTCAGAAGAGGGATTCAGGCATTTCATCCCAGCTGGACACTGCTTTGCCCTTGAAGGGTCAAACCCTTTGGCAGGAGCAAATAAAACCCCATGGAGGGCCAGCAATGAAGGGACAGAATTTGTGCTACGGTTGAAGCCCCAAGAGCATCCACCTGGTTGGCAGTGTGGAAGCGGGTGGCTGGATGAGGCTATGCAATTTGCATGATATAATAGAGCTGTTGCCACCAAACCAGCATCTGTCATGAGGTTCTCCTGCCATGATCCTTGTTTCGCTGCAGGAAAGCTCCTGTGTCTCAGTTCCCCTGTCCCCATGGGAACTGAGTGGGGAAAATTCAGCTCTCTGGGACTTGAGCCCACACAAAATGATCTTGCAGGAAAAAAAAATAACATCAAAGAGTTTCCATAATGGCTATTTGGAAATTTCCCTCAAACCTGGCATTTGTCAGTGAAAGAAGTGTTTCTTACCCTCTGGGTGTCAGTCCTACAGTCATTTTTCTCTTGTCTCTTGTCACCCAGCTTTCTCACTGGCCTGTCTCCAGGGTGCTGCACCTGAACCTGTGGAAGTGAAGTTCCCCACGGCTCTCCACACCTCGTCAAAGTGTTAGTGAAATAACGGATCACACCACAGAGCAGTTGTGACACTTGGAGTTGTGAGGTGCAGAGGGCTGTCAGCACCAAAAGCAGAGGCAGGGACCAGGCTTGGCATGGCTGAGGGGATGACCGATGGATCTGGCTCCAAGCTGGCAGATGTCTTTCAGCAAGTTGTCATCTCCTCTTTTGGTCAATTAGCATTGCTTCAATTATACTATCAACTGCATAATGATTTTTTCTTTTACAGAAAGGTTGGAGAGCTGCAAAAAGTGCCTGCAGAAATTTGCTCCATTTGGTAAAGACACATGCTTTAGGCATATCCTGCCCAGGCTTTGGTGGTCTCCTGGTGCAAATGTGTAGCAACGCTTCCCCTGGACACGATCCCTGCCTCTAAAAATTCACAAGGCTCCTTGTATTTAATATGTATTCATGGATTTTCTTCTGTGGATTTGTCTGGTCTTGCTCCCAAACCATGTAGCATCTGCAGCAGCTCCTGGCAGGGAGGGCTGCTGTGTGCTGAGTCTCCTCCTTGTGCTATCTTTGTTATTGCAGCCTCTCCCACCTCCCCCAGCTGTGCAGATCTCTGCTCTGTGACCCTGGATGTCTCTCTGCTGTGCCAAAGAGCCCTGGTCCTTCACAGACCCCATAAGCAGAGACCTTAGATTATCCTGTTGCCCTTCTCTGCGCATTTTCCAGCTCTGCTGTATCCTTGGGATATGGGGACCAGGAATGCATGTTGACTGGGACTGGCTAGGGAATAGTGGCACCTCTGATTTCATCTCTCCTTTTTCCTGACCCTTCCTATCAGCTTGACAGAGAGTCTATGAGGTTTTGACCGCTACTGAGTGCTAAGGGGACAGTTTCACAGACTGTCAGAGCTCTGAGTCTCAGAATCCATCACTTTAGACAAGAGCCTGGGCTTGGTTTCCCCATGTGTGTCACTTCCCTAACACTGGCTTTTGTCTCATTTTATTGCCAAGTTCCTCAGCCTCTCAAAGTCCTCCTGCAATTCTTAGCATGCATCCACAATTTCCAGAATAATTCCGTATTATTGCAGATTTTTCCGTTGACCTCATCTTGTCAAAAAATCTGTGTGTGGAAATGCAGGGACCTCTGCTGGATCATCCTCAGGGGCCTGCTGGCTTTTTCCAAGAAAGGCACTAGTTTTGGAAAAGAGAAATTCACTGCAAGAGAGATGTGTCGACTCTTTCCCAATATGTCATATTTATCCATCTGTCCCCTAACAATGCCAGTTTCCTCCTCCGTATGCCAATTTTTGTTCATTTGCAGAGAACAGATGTGTCATTTATCAGTCTGGGACTCCCTGGCTGCCTCCCAGGAAGCATTTTTGGTGTCACAGTTGCCACCTTCCAGTCCTCATGTCCCCCCCTCCACCCAGACCCCGGGGGAGGTTTGGGTGTCACCCAGCAGATGTTACATCCTCTTGGTCCCTGCTGTGCTGCACAATGCGGGTATGTGGGTTGCTCCTGGGGAGGAAAGGAGCAGGAGTCACCACAGGCATTTCAAAGCTCCTGCAGCTTTTATTTGAAGCTGTGGAAGAAGTACCTGGAGATTCAAGGAGCTGCAGGCTTCCCTGCCAGCCAGGGGAGATGCTGGCGTCAGAGGAAAGAGCCGACCCAGCACCTGATTAAGGTGACACGTTGGCAAGAGTCAGATTCAGCCCCCACATTACCTGAGGGTGAGTCACCAGGGTGTGTGCAGGGGCAGAGACCTTCTCCTCTGAGTCACCGGAAGCTGCTGCCTGGGGGACACTGGGCTGTGTCCGCACCACCCAAGGTTAAACTGCAGGGGAAAGTTTACCAGGAAGATGTGGCACAATCCCTCCTCAGCCCAGGGAAGGTCCTGTGTCCTGTTCTTGGCCCGGCTGCCAAACAGGGCTCTTGTCTCCAGCTGGGGGTGAGTACCAGGACCACTTAGGGCAGCTGAAGCAGCTCCTCAGGCCCCAGAGGATGGATGAGGGCTGAGGATGCACACAGCTCTCTGCTGGGCTGGCAGGAGCCCGGAAAACATTTCCTGGCTTTTTCTTCCTGGTGCGTGCTCTGACCTGTCTAGATTTACCTAGGCAAGCAGCTCCTTTGGTGAGAGGAAGGGCGATGCTGTGAGCACCAGCCTGGAGATCTCAGCAAAGAGTTCCTGGACCCTTCGGACATGGAGAAGAGGGTGGGTGCAGAGATTCCAGTGTAGAGGACCAGCCCTGCATCCTTGCGCACAACTGCAGATAGCCCTTCTGCCTCCCCTATTCCCGTGGTCCCTCAGAGTGAACCACAAATCACTTCTGCACAGCCATGGGTTGTTCTCTTCCTATCGGAGGACTGTGTGTGAAAGGCTACGTCACCATCTTTCCCTCCCTCTTGGGGGCTCCATGGGCTGCAGGCACTGCCAGCAGCAGGCAGCCCCCAGGGCTGCACATCCTACCTGGGGATGCTTCCCGCTGCAGCTGTGTGAGAGAGAACCTAAAATGTGGAGTCTGACACGCAAGTGGTGCAGCATGTGCTCCCTGATCCTCTCCTGTCTGCAGGCCTGCCCCTCATCCCCTGCCAGTCCCTACACCTGCGACACTCCATGACAGCCATCTGTCACAGTCAGCCACGGTGACTCGTAGGCAGAGTGGCACCACGGCCACCGTTGTGGTATCAGGGTCAGTCTCCCCAGTGCAGGCATCAAACCTGGGTCCCAACGTGCATCAGATACGGAGCACGTAAACAGTTGGGATTGGAGCAGCACCAGGTGCAGCGTGAGCTGCAGACAGAGCCTGGTTTTGGCAGTGGGAATGTAGAAATCTGCCACTGCTCCTCCAAACCTGAGTTGAACCACTGTGAGCAGAGGGATGTCACCAGCATCTTGTCATGGCTGCAGAAAAAAATACAAGCAGCCTGTGCCTGTGCCAAGCCATGCAGGTGGTAAGGAGGTCATTTGGTCTCCTTCTGGAGGCCCATTAAAGCCCCCACAAGCACTAAGGAATCTCCCAAGGGGGCTCTCACCTCAGCTGTGTTCTCTTCACCCACTGCTTGTGTTGCTGCCTGGGTGGTTTGGCCAGGGGGAAGCCAATATCCAGGGGAGGCTCAAATCTGAGGGCTCAGGTGTGTCCAGGGATTTTGATGCCCCTCCAAGCTCTGCTGAAGTCTGAGGTGAGAAGGTGATGCCTCAGGGGCACAGATCAGAGAACAGTGCTACATTGGGCCTATCTGGAAGAGAAACAGGCCCGAGGTGAGGAGGTGCTGGGGTCCTACATGGGCGTGGACCACAGACCTTTGTCAAATCCCAGCATGGCCCCAGCATAGCTGCCTCTCCAAGGAGGGAGCTATGTGAGGGATGTGCCAGGACTGGATGGGAAGGAAGAACCTCTGCAATTCCTCTAGTATGGTAGTATTTAAAAAAACCAAACACCACTACAAACTAGATGCCTCCTCCGTCCCTGCCCTGGAGACACTAAGCGTGTGTTTTCCAGGCCTGAGGATTTAACAAGATCCATCTCCAACAGCTGTTGCTGAACATCCTCCTTCGTGACTGACAGAGGGTGGAACTGCTTTCAATCTCAAGTGCCATTAGCCCTGCTTCCTTCCAAATGCTGGACAGGCAGATTTATTGAGAATCTCTGTCTTTTCTGCATTTTAATAAGTCTCATCATCTCTATCTGCCAGGAGTGAGGTCTGCTGCTAGATTTCAAACACTGCCTGGTGATCACTTTGTTCCTCACAGATGCTTTTTCTCTTGATGCCTTTTGCATCATGCAATCCCTATGCTTCGAAATTTCCAGTGTTGTTTTCTGGGTTCCACGTTTTCTTCTTCCTACTGAAGAAGCTCCCTTGGTGTCTGGTTGGGCCTGGGGAATCTGGATGGGTCTCTCAAGCAGGAGTGTGCTCACTGAATCAGCAAATCTGGGACTCAGCAGGCTCCCTGGGCACATGTTGGGTGTGTACAGTGCCAGGCTCTGTTGTACAGGCTCCTCTTGTACAGACACAAGAGGCTCTGTTCCTTGGCAGCCCCATCGTTACTCTCCTCCTGCACAGGGCTGGTAGGAAGGAGGTCACCACAAGAAACTTCTCTCCTCAGCTAGGCACCCTGACAGACACAGCCCAGCACCTGTCCCCACACTGTGCAGGACCATGGCTCATGGTGTGAGGACATGCAGGAACCCATAGTGACATCCGTCCCTGCTCACTGGATGCCTCTACACAGCTTCATCTCTGTGGGGGTCCTGCTCTTGGAGCATCCTGTCTCTGGCCCTTTTCTTTCTTCATGGCCTTCAGGGGATTCAGCCTGTGAGCCTGGAAGCAGGTTTGGGTGAAGGTGTGTATTTAGGAAGGGATGTGAAGGATTTGAGGGCATAGGTCTGGAGACAGGGCTGCTGGGGCATTGGAGAGCACAGGGAAGCAGTCTCCGTGATGGGCGAGCGGAGGGGGTGGTGGCTGGTGATGGCTGTGTGTTCAGGGGAAACAGTCAGAACGTGTGTTAGCGTGCTCTTTGCTACTGCAACGGCCTCGGGCTCTGCCGCCATGCTCCAACACACTGCTCCCAGTGCCACATTCCTACTGCATCCCAGGAGATGTCCTCCAGCCCGTGTGCTGGAGATCAGCCCTGCATGCTCGCCCTAATGTCTCTGCACATCCAGCTTGAATTCAGCCTTCTTCCCAAGCACTTCTCTGCCTTGTCCCTCCTCACCCCTTCCTGCAGAGTTTCTTGTGGGGTTCCACAGCATCAGCCTTGTGTTTCAGCGTCTCTCTGGAGCGAACTGCTCCCACCAAATACCTCCTAGGCAGGGGGTTTGCACCGAGGAGCTGGACTCGATGACCCTCGTGGGCTCCTTCCAGTTCAGCACATTCTGTGACCCCATGAGGGACCCTTTATCGCCCCTGCCTCGCCGGCTGCCTCCCCGATGGCCCTTGCCCTGGTGCCGGAGGACGCTCCGGGGTGGCCGGGGGCAGCACCGAGGTCGGATCGGGCCCGAGGCCGCCGGGAGCGAGCCGAGAGCCCGCAGCCGCCGGAGCGCGAGAGGCGGCCCGGAACGCTGGGGAGGGCCGCGCCGGGCGCAGCGGAAGGCGGTGGGGAGCGGGGCGGGCCCCGGGGGAGGCGGGCCGGGGAGGCCGGGCCGCGCTCAGGGCCGCGTCGGGCCGCGCCGGGGGGAGCGGGCGCGGGGCCGCGGCGCGGGCGAGGCGGGGGAGGCCCCGCACCCGGCGCTCCGGCAGGTGGCACTGGCTGCCTCCCCCGGCCGCCTCCCCCGCGCCCCCCCCGGCCCCGCCGCCGCGCTCAGTCCGCCGGCGCCGATGCTGCTGAGCGGAGCGGCCGGCTCGGAGCGTGGCGGCGGCGGCGGGGCGGGGGCCGGCGGGGCCCCGCAGTGCGTGGGCACCATGGCCCGCTGGCTCCGCGAACACCTGGGCTTCCGCAGCACCCGGCCCGCACCGCCCGCGCCGCCCAAGCCCGACTACCGCGCCGGGCCGCCGCCGCAGCCGCCCCTGCCGCCCGGGGGCGCGGCCGAGCCGCTGGCCGCCGCCCAGCCCGACATCGTGGCGGCCTACCGGCTGCAGAAAGAGCGCGACTTCGAGGACCCCTACAGCGGCCCGCCGCCCGCCGCCGCCCCCGACGGGCCCCGCTACGTCTCGCCCAAGCACCGGCTCATCAAGGTGGAGACAGTGGAAAAGGTGCCCGCCAGCCCCCCACCGCCTCCGCAGGTGCCCGCCCCCCCAAGCTCGCCCCCGGCCGGCCCCGAGCCGCCCGACGAGCCGCCGCAGGAGGTGAGTGACCGGGCACGGGGCTCCGCTGCTCTCCCCGCGGTATCCCGGCACTTGGGATGCCCCGAGTGACCACGCCGGACCCTCGGCCCCTGCCGTGACGAGCAGGACCAGGACCCCAGGGCCAGGTGGAGCCTGAGCGCCTCGGTCACGGAGATGCCCTCGGTGGTCCCACCAGACCGTTGGCATCCACAATAAGGAGCAGGGTTAGGATCCTCGAGCACCGAGGGGGGACCACGGCCAGGCTCCACGGGGCTCTCGTGTCACGTACCCCTCTGTGCCCTGGCAGCACCGACATGCCGGGCACACGTCAGCAGGAACGGGGGCGGCCCCGGCTTCCCCTCCGGCTCCCGCGGGAGGCAGGTATGATCCCCAGCGGGAAGCGCGCTCGCAGGGGAGTACAAGACCGTCTGCGGTGCCCTCCGACGCTGGGGCCGGTGACCCTGGGCCTCCCACCGCTCCGGCGGATCTCTCTCTGCCCACTTGCCCGGGCTGCCCGTGCAAGCGGCGGCGGCCGGACCCCCGGAGATGCCGTGCTGCTTTGTCAGGGAGCCTTTGTCTGCCGCCCCTCCGCCGGCTTCTCCAGGGTGAGAGCAGAGCCTGGCGCTGCCGGTGCTGGCAAGGAGGTGAGAAACATCCCCGGTGAGAGGTAGGAGCTAGGCAGAAGCTCCCCATGGGGAGACAGGCTCTGAGTGGCACAAAGGCCTGGTGAAGGATAAACCCAACCGGGGCTGCGGGCCTCCCTCTTGGCGGAGAGGCTGATGCGGGGACTGCGCAAATAAAGGCAGGAGGGGGTAATTAGTGCCCGCTAGCGCTGCCGCCTGCAAGACGGAGCTTGTCAGGCAAACTCGACGGGATTGCAGATGTGGCTGGCGGAGGGAGTCGTGGATCCAGTCAGTGATCCCATCCGTGGTCCTGGGACTGCCGGGTGGCACAATAAAATAAGCATCGGGAAAAATCTGCTAGAGAATGTTTTAAGCAGATAGAAAAACTTGTTGCGGTGGATCCTGGGAAGTTGCTTATACTGACTAATTGCTTTTGGGAGATTTCCAGAGTGGCCCAGAGCTCCCCTTTTGAGCTGGGTAAACTGGCTGCTGCAGGAAGCAGAGGAGGATGAGGAGGGGGGCACTGGTAGCAGGGAACCATAGGTGCCACCATGGTGCTATGGTTTGCTGGGGCAGTCTGGATGGTTTTTCCTCTGGAGCATGCACTGTGGGATCAGAGCAGGAGCAGGAGCATGTGGACTCAGGCTGTGATGTGCGAAGGGCTGAGCCAGAGTTGTGGGAAGCAGGGACTGCTGACAGATTGAGCCAGGCTGTTTGGAGGTCCGAAGGCTGCAAAGAATCTGAGAAGTTTAGAGAAAAGTCAGAAGCTGGAATACATTTGGGGAAACTGTGCTAACAGCACTAGGCTGAAGAAGACCCGTCATTTATCCAAGATAGGTGGTGATTAGATTACTGCTAGTCTCCCACATACTACTGTAGGGAGGAGGCTTCTAATTCTTTAGGGCTCTGGTATGTGATGGACACAGACAGAGCTCCAGAGCCTGGGTGAAACTGGAGTAAAAGTGGAAATATTTGATAGTGCTTGCAGCTGTCCATTAATACAGTTTTTCTGGAGGAGACAGGAAGCATCCACCATGTGGAGCAACTCTATTGGGCTGAAATGCCCTTTGCAGCTCTCATCTGCTGGCCTTGGCACTGGGCTGAGCAGTGGGTTCCCCAGCTGCTCCAACATCATGGTGGCACTTCCTGAAGGTGGTACAGGAGGATGGAAGTGCCTGCTGGGGGTTTACTGCTGCTTGTGATCCTTGCTCTTGGTGATGTCAAGCTGTCCTGGAACAGGGAAGGGATGCTGGAGCTGGGCTGGAGCCTCTGCTGTGATTATGGTTGTGCAGGGGGCTCAGTGCTCACACACTTAGGAAGAGGCTGTGGGCACTGTTCCCTACGTGCTGCAGGGACTGGGACTGCAGACCCCTTGGGTTGTGTTGATGCTGAAGATAAAGGAGAAATACAATTTTGTGTACAGACAAAGCTGCTGGAGTAGAGAGGGTTTTTGTTAATGATTGATGGGGAAAATCACTCTTAATAAAATGTGCAATCCTTCTGAGTGGGGACAATGAGGATGGAGATAAGTGGTTCCTGATCGTGTGGTTTGGCTGAGAACATGTCATTTGTTGTGGCTGGGGGCTGACTATGTTCCCTGGGAGCCCTGTGCCTGCTGTAGCTGTCCTGCTAGTTCTGGAGAATGGAATAGGCAGGAACATCTTGGCACAGGAATCCTTCCTGCCTGGGCCGCACAATGCTTTGCTGCTGTAGCATGAGCCATCACATCTTTGTGCCTTCTGTGGGATCTGCAGCATCCTGTGGGGTTGCGTTAGAGTGAGCTCTGCAGTGGCTCACGCTGCTTTCCAAACTCTGCTGGAAATGGTGTGGACTGCACAGGTCCTCCTCGGTCCGCTTGGTCTGCCAGGCCTTTCCCTACAGCAGTGGACAACAGACTGGCCCTGTGTGGTTCACCTGTGCCAGGTGGATACCCTGGAGATGTCTTCCCTGCCGTGTTTGGATTAGGCACAAGGAGCAATGCCATGGGATGCAGCGGGGAGAGATGCGATGAGGGACCTTCTGCTGCCTGCACCTCAGGTGTGCTTGAGGATGGGCTTGGGGATCTGCCTGAGGACATCTTTGTCCTGTGCTCACCGGGACCAGTCGCTGCTGTTCTTGCTGGGAGCGCAGGGTCAGTGCTGCAGGGTGTGGGAACGGCCTGTCAGGAAGCTCTTGGGTGTGTGTCTTTCCTGTGAGAGCCTCCTCGAACTGAGTCATTTTATGCGATGCTGATGCCGTGCTGTCCGTCCCGCATGCCCTCCTCCTGTGCCACGGGTGCAGCCCTAGGCTCCCTGACTGGTCCACCTGTGCCCCATGGGCTGTGGACCAGACCCTTCTTGGAAGGTCAGCATTGTGTTTGTTTTTGGGTTTGGCTTATCAGTGTCTGCCAAAAGCCGAGCTGCCAGATGTGTAAAACTGGAAGAATTTTGCACCTGACAGAATGAAATGAGTTTACTCGGTTTAACCAATCTTCTGAGGAGACCCCAAATGCACTTCATCTCTGGGGTGGGAAACTTTTTTTTAAGGTGGAGGATCTCTCCAGAAACCCTCTGCAAACCTCTGTGTAGAGTGAAACATCTTGTTGTGGCAGCAGGTGGTAGCAGGTAGAATGTTTCTGGGCAAGATGGGACAAAGAACCCAGCTCTGCCCTGGGATTTTGGTGTTGGAACTGTGAACGCTCTTGAAGAGCTGTGGTCTGTCACCTTCACTGGTGGGCAGCGTAAAAGCTGTTTGTTTGTGAGAACCCAGTGATGATCTGGTTCTTTGCATTAATTTGTTTTGATTTTTTTTTTTTTCCCTTGTAGTTGGCATATATAATAGAGTGAGATCAGCCTTGGTGCTGCAGCAGGGATTTGGGATTTTCATTGCCGTGGCAGATAAACACATGAAAAATACTCATGCTCAATCAGGATATGTGTCCAGGTGCCAGTGGTGTTTGGCTGCTCCCTGAAGGACTGGTCTACACCAAGAGCTGCCCTGGGATGGTGGCTTTGCATGTCAGGCTTTTGCTTTGCACCCAAATTATTTCAAATCTAGCAAAGCTTGTGCTGTATATGAGCACGTGATGTCTCCATAGCCATGTGGTGGGATTGGCAGGCGGTGAGCAGGTCCCTCAGCAACATGGAGCATGAGCAAAGCATGGAAATGCCTGGCCTTTGACCAAAGTGTGGGGGCTTTGGGAACCCCTGGGAGCTGCCCTGCCAGTGGCTGTGGCCCTCTCCTGCTCTGGGGAGCAGCCATTTGCCCTGTGGCTGCTGCTGAGAGCCCTGCATCACTCATCAAGTCCAGTACTGAGATCAGGAAATGTCAGAGATGCAGTTTCCTGGGCAACTGTAGTATGCAATGTGCAAGGGCATTAGGATGTGCCCCGTAATTGCATGATCCCAGCTGTTTGCCCCATTCCTGGCACTGGCTGGAGCCTCCAGCCTCTCAGTCTTGGGGCTTGGCACATTTTTGTGTGCTTGTTTGTGCACCCGGAGGTTGTGATGCTCCTGGAGGCAGTAATTGCCTCCCTACCTTTTCCGTGGCTCTCTGCTGTAATATCTGGCCATTTAAAAAACAAATGGGTTTGTGTTCTCATCACCCTACAGTTGGGAGACCTTGCTCCTACAAAGTAGTATCCTTGAGGCAGTGGAGAAGCAAACTAGTGTGGCAAATTCCCCCCAAACTCAAGGAGCTTGCCTCTAATCCAAGTCATTTGCTCTGGGTCCAAGCTGAGCCCAGCAAACCACATCCTCTGTCAACAAGGCCAACTAATCTCTGCTGAGTGCCTCTGTACCCTTCTGCAGACAAAATACCCAGTTTTAGGGGTCTTGACAGAGACCTGTTAGGGTTCTCCACTATCCTCTGCTTTCTAGACCTGGAGGCATCTGAGTGGGGCCACTCTGTGAGCCTGCTGGAGCTCGTGTGTTCCTCCCTGGGATGCCAGACCTAAACACGAGGAAATACAGTTGGAAATAAGGTTGGGCTTGATGATCTTGGAGGTCTTTTCCAGCCTTAATTATTCTATGACAGTGACCAGTGCATGCAGGGAAGCCTCTTGGCCCTGTTTGAAGCTGCTATGGGGCAGAGGGAGGGTCCAGGACTGGGTCTGCGCTTGTCTAGGAAATGTGGTTTGTGGCAGGTTCGAATGTGGTCAGGTTGGGCTTGGGGCCAGAGGAACAGACAACTAACCCCAGGAGGGTCAGCAGACTGCATTTCACAGTCCCCAGCATGCTTGGAGCCTGCACAGGGTGAGCATTGGACATGGCGCTGCCCATCCACCCACCTTGCCTGTTCAGCTGGTGCATCTGTGTGTGCGGGGATGCTGCCAGCATGTCCATGCCTCCATTGTGACGATCACGTGTGTGAAGATGCTGTTGCTGTCACAGGGCTGTGCTCTGCAGATGTTGAGGTGCAGCAAGAGCCTCTGTGCAGCTTTCGAGGCATGGGAGAGGCCGTGGAATCTCCTGGCTGTTTGGAGCAGCTTCACTGAGATCTCGCAGGCAGCAGGTGGGAAGCAGGTCCTGGTTGACCAAGCACCTGCAAAAGTCACTAGCGACTTGCATTTCCCCTGGGGAATTTTGCCCTGGTGGTGGCAAGCAAAGGGCTGCAGACCCCTGGGCTCAGCACTGCCCCTTCGTGTCCCCAGTGCCTGCAGGGCCGGAGCAATGCCATGTCACCCCTTGGATGATGGAGGTGAGAGCAGATTGCATGTCTCGCGCTGCAAAGTCAGGGGCTGGCTGCTCCTGCTGCCCTGTCCTGGCTCGCTGCCCCCTGCCTGGGGTGGAGCCAGTACTCTGACACTGTCTGTCCTTTGCCGCCTTACCAAGGGGTGAGAGCATCTGCAGCTCCCATGTTTGAACCCTCTTCTACTCCTCTGGGGTGGCTGGGATTTGGTCTGGGGATGATCAGCTACTCACTTGTGCCCTGGCATGGAGGGACCAGGTTTGGAGGCCTGACCCAGCTCCCCATGCATCGGCTGCCCATGGAGCTGGGACATTTACGGAGGAGGTGGTGAGCCTGGTGCGGAGAGCCATGTGCCTCCTGTAGCTCATAGGGACGCCAAGTCTTGGGACTGCACGGAGGTGTTTACAGTTCCAGTTCCTGTTCCCTTTTCCTGCTGGATTTTGCTGTTACAGGCCATTGTTGGGCATTTTGCACAGGAAGGAGGGAGAAGTGTTTTGTTTCAAGCCGGTTATTGGAGCTGCAGAGGAATGTGTGAGCAGCCGTGGTTTCTGTGGCTGGCCAGGAGCAGGGGCAGCATAGTGGTGAGGAGGGAGCCTGGCACTGGGTGGAATTAGTCAGCTGCCAAACCATGCCTATCTATGTGGGACGTCTGCATAGCCTGTGTTGTGGTAGCAAACCCCCCCAAGCCGGGGGTTTGCATCCTGGTAGGTGAGCAGACCCTGGTAAAGTGTTTGGGTACACTTGGTTGCTGCTGGAAATATTGCCTGGCCCTACTTTGGGAGCAGGCTGTGGGGCTGGAGGTGGGATGTACAGCTGCAGGCTTCTTAGGGGCTGCAGTGTTGTGTGATGGAGTGCTCTGGTTGGGAAGCTGCTGAGGTGCTAGAGCAGGCATGTGGTTCCAGTGCTGGAGGAGATTGAGCTCTGGGACATGCCCCATATCCTACTGCAGGATCCTCTCCTTTTCACTAGTAAGTGCAAATCTCAGGAATTTAGTGCTCGTCCTGTGACATGGCACTTGAGAAGCTCCTGGTTCTGCTTCCTGGAGGAAGGCTCTATCTTGTCTTACTTAACTTAGGATGTGTCTGGGTATGCTGTGGAGGCCTGAGAAGGAGTGGAGAGGAAGCCATAGGCTGTTCTTAGCCCTTTTGTTAGAGAATGTCTTCAAAGGAATGCACAGGAGCCCAGTGAGTCCCTAGTCATGCCAGTGCTAGCTGACACCCCTCTTTTGTGATCTGTGCCCCTTCTGCACCTTGGGAAAGGAAATGTGGCTGTGTGCAGGAGAGCATCTGTGTGCCATGGACCGTACGGCACTGATGGCAGCCCTGCGCCGCAGTGGGGACCTGGCCAGAGCATGTGTGTGGGTGCTGGCAGTGCTGAGCCTGATGGTGAGGGAGGGGCAGGGCTGCCTTCTGCTCTGCTTGGCTCCATCCCAGCTTTTGGGACAAAGGCTGGAGTGTTTCCACGGCTGAGTGCCGGTGCCTGGAAAGCTGTCAGCTGCCAGCACCTGCTCTGCAGGGCTGCCATGATGCAGGTTTGGGCTGTCAGTGTCTGGCTGCTGCTGGAAGAGCTCACGGAGAGCTCTGCCTTCCACCTCCCAATAAAGGCAGAGAATGCCCTAACCCTTTTCCTACTCCTCCCCTCTTCCAGCTGGCTGTCCTGGAGGACTATGCAGATCCCTTTGATGCGGCACAGGTGGCAGGTAGCCAGGCAGGACTGGAGAAGGTGATGGAGAATGATGGATATATGGAGCCGTATGAAGCCCAGAAGATGATGGCTGGTAAGGTGGAAGGCTTCATGCAAAGGCAGCTCTTTACACCTCTGGTACCTGAGTTTGGTGGCCACTGTACTCTGTTCCTTGCAGCCTGTAACAGCATCGGCTTCCTCAGATAAGGCAAACCAGGGCAATGGCTGTGGTGGGGGACAGCCATTTTGCAGGCAAATTTTCCCAGTTTTATCCTTGTGCGCTGGATTTGCCAGAGCACTCAGAGACTGAGCACTACAGGCGCATCTCTCCATGCGATGCTGTCCCCCAGGACTCCCAATTGCC
This sequence comes from Monarcha castaneiventris obscurior, assembly GCA_026261815.1. Lineage (NCBI taxonomy): Eukaryota > Metazoa > Chordata > Aves > Passeriformes > Monarchidae > Monarcha > Monarcha castaneiventris. The sequence goes on along the minus strand of JAMPIT010000141.1, from coordinate 72,263 downwards.
AGACTGAGCCATTGCATGCATCCGGCTTAAAACTAAGATGGATGTGGGACCCATTTAATTCAGTTGGGACCATGCTGTGTCTGCTGCAGCAGCAGGGTCCCCTGTGGGCCTGTCTGAGGCTGGAAAACTGGCGAGCTGGGAGCATGTGCTCCTGTAGGCAGTGCTCAGAGTCACCATGCTGGCTTGTGTGCTCCAAGCTCTGGCTCTGCTTTGCAGCTCTGTGGTTTTCATGGAGCAAGTGGTTTCTGGAAAGTTCATGTGGCTTTTTGAAGTAGACCATTATATTTCTTGGAAAAACGAGCAAGCAGTGGACAGGCTGCTTGTGCCTGTGGGAGAGACTATATTTTGCTTGAGGAAAGGGTGTTTTATTAAACCGGTCACTCTGGGTGTCCAGGGGAGAAACCCAGCCTCACTGCTTGCAGGAAATCAGGCTTGGGGGCGTACTCTGTCCCTATTGACCCCATTTTGCCGGGCTGCCCAGGAGTGGGGACGTGATACTGTGGGGATCTTGGTGCTGCCGAGCAGCTCTCTCAGTTCTGGCAGCTGCTTGCTGTCTCCTCCTCTGCTGATGCTCCCTACCCCATTTTACCCATGGGTGACATTGAGCCCTGTCATCTAGCACAGTTTTGGGGACCATGGCTGTGTTGGGCTGAAGGCTTATGGTCTTTTCCCTCTTCTCCTGCTAGAGATCCGCCAGAAGGGCTTACGGGAGGCTCCTGCCCGGCCACTGCACCTCTACGACACTCCTTATGAGCCTGTGCTGGACATGGACCGTGACTGCCCAGCTTGCCCCAGGCCCAGGGAGTCCCGACTGCCCGAGGATGATGAGCGGCCACCAGAGGAATATGACCAGCCCTGGGAGTGGAAGAAGGAGCGGATCTCCAAAGCCTTTGCAGGTGAGTGATGGGAGCAGCCATAAAGCAAAGAACACTTCTTGTGAAACTGGATTCTTAGGGTCAGTAATGTTGGCCTCTGCATTTCCATGGCTCAGGGAGCGCTTGTGTTCTTGCAGAAGCTGTTTCTCTGAGCAGGGAGCCAGGCTGGACAGAGTGATGGATAGAGCTGCCTTGGTAACCTGTCCAACACCTGTCTCCCATTGCCTCTTCCCTGATCACAGCCTCTGGTGCAAATTAGCACCCCCAACCTTGGGTTGCAGGGGTAAGTTCAACCCTGGGCTCAAGCAGATCCCTCCTTCCTCAGGGCAGGAGGATGCCCAAGGAGCCTTCGTCCAGGCTTTGTCCAGCCCCCCTGACCTATTTATCCATGCTGCGGGATCGATTGTGTTTGTGTTTGGTAATGAGGAAATCCATGCTGTGCATTAGCACTGGCTCCTCGCCAGTGCTGGCTAATTGCCATGCTCTTATCTAGGATGCATTTTAATTGCAGCATTGTGTGTCTGTGCTGCAGTTGGCACTGAGGGTGCTCAGGCTGGTGGCACTGTGTGGAGATGATGGCAGAGAGATGTGAAAATTTGAGGTTGGAGAGTGATTCACCTTCTAGGTTTGGGCACTCAGAGCTGGAGATGTGTGTGCTGGGCTCAGCGCCACAGTACCTACTTGTGCTTGGGGCCACCAGGTCCCACAGCACCCTGTTCTGAGGATTCAACGTGTCGGGCTCCATCTTGGAACACTGTGCACTGCTGGGCTGGGTTTGTGCTGAGGTGTCTGTGCTCTGGATGAGCTACCTTTCTTGATATCCCTGTGTGGAGGTGGTGTGTTCACAGGTCTGGCTCACATGTGGATGCATGTGGGCGCTGCCCAGGGCACTTCAGACCTGCTCCGAGTCCCAAGGGAGTCAGGTTGCTGTTCCCTGGGCCATGCCGGGACCTGCTGCCTGTTTTTTTCTAAAGCCAGAGCAGGTCCTGCTGTGTCTTGTGGAGTGTTTTTTCTCTCCAGTGATGCCAAAATATCTCTGCTGTCCCATTCCCACTTTGGGGGTCCGTGGTACCTGCTGATGGGCAGCTGGTACTGGCACAAGGCTGCAACCCACTGCTGCCTGGCAGGGGAATGTGGACCCTGTGGGTGGCTGGGAGACACCTAGGGCAAGACAGGCAGGACAGATGGCAATGGAATGCTTGGCCAAGACCCCCAGATATGGGGAATAGGGTGATTGCAGGCTCCCCCACACCCTAGAGAGGGTTGGCTGGAAAACCTGATGGAGGAGCAGAGTCTCTCCATTGGGAATGTGCCCCACATCAGGCCTGTCCTTGCTTGGTGCTATGGAGGGGATGAGATGGCCAAACTGGTGTAGGGCTCCCGGGAATTTAGTCCTCAGGTCTTTCCCCCCACAACTGCTCTCCTTCTCTGTGGGCCTCTGGTGTTGCTGATATTTTTTTCTAAGCCCTTTCTTTCTGTCTCTTTCTCTCTCTTTCCCACACCCTCCCCACCCCCCATCCAGTTGAAATCAAGGTCATTAAAGACCTGCCATGGCCCCCACCGGTGGGACAGCTCGACAGCGGTGAAAGCCCCCCAGATGGGGAGGCTGGTGCCCCCATCCCTCTGCAGCACAGCCAGCACAGCTATGAAGACGCCAATGGTGGGTCTTGCGTGACAGCGGTGTGTCCGGGGGGGCTGCGGCCGGTGCTCGCTGTGACCCTTGCCCACTGCAATGCCTCGGAGCTTGCCCAGTGCACTGCCAGACACGACCCTCCTCCTTTGCCCTCCTGAGGCTCCTCCTGGCCCCTTCAGTTGTCATGTGCTGGACACCAGGTGTTTGTCCTGCTGCACCTTCCTGCTACAAAGAGTCACTATCTCTTAGGTGCCTCTTTGCAGCAGTGGAGCTACTCCAGGGGATTATTCTGTGGCAGAGTCATTACTGTCCCTTTTGTTCTCTCCTCTTTGCCTCCAAATTCCCAACATTTGGTGGCTGCTTTTAAGGTCTTCTCGACAATTGCACTGAGTATTTAGCTGATGTTTTCTTGTGACTTTTAATGCCCAGATTCCTTAGAGGTGTGCTAGCAGCTAATTCAGATCCCAGTGCTGAAGTTGGGGCTGTTTTTTCCTCTCTTCATCATTTAGCACTGCTCCATTTCCTCTGCTGTTTTATTACCTTGCTGCTTAGTGTCAGGAGGTCCCTGTGGATTCTCCACTCTTGCTTTTGCTGTCCTGAGCAGCCAAATCTCCCAGGTACGCTTTGTCATCTCAGGTTTGCCTTGTTGTGAAGCCTTTTTTGTGTGTGCTGAGCACAAAGCCCCTGGGTAAATCCCCTTTGGATGCTGCTGGCAGTCTTGCTTACGAAAGCCAAATATTGCTGCTTCTCTTTTAACCCTTTATTGATATTTTAAGGACCTTGCTCTTATGCTGTGGTGAATTAGGACTTTGCCAAGAGCAGTAGGTAGGGGGATTTTGTGGAAAACCATGACTGGGTTGTTACCAGTGGGGAACTGGGATGGGAGCTGTGCCTTTTCCTGTGCAGCAGCATACCGTGCCTGCCCCACTAACGCTGCCCAGGTGGGCACTGTGACGTGCCAGTACAGATGTCTGATTTCCCTATCTGCAGTTACCCAGATCCCTGCAGAGCTTCCTAAGATAAAGCCAGAGTGGCCTTTGCTGCTTCCTGGGTGGGTTTGAGTGCAGGCTGCAGGTGATGGCTTGTTTTGGTGCTCATGGTGGGGGCACTCAAGAGTGAAGTGGCCGCTCTGCCAGGACTTTGTTGGGGATTTCCCAAATCCGTAGGGATGCTGCAGGCTGAGATCAGTCCTCAAGAAGAAAGGTCTTGACAGGTGGGAACTTTCTGATCCTCTTCCTGCAATGAATGCAGGTGTCAAGAAAAATTAATCTCTTTGCTATGCAGCCTCTTCCCGCATCATTTATTATGCCCACAGTCGCTCTGACATGCATCCTGCTCCTGATGAATACATCAGTTTGTCATTTTTTCTGGATTTAGCAACACAGAGTCTCTTTTTTCTCTCTGACTTGCCTTGCTTTGTTGTGTTAAGTTTATCTTGCCAGGGTTTTGTCTCATTTTCTACTTCCTGTGCCTTGGGGGTGACTTGAATGTCTTGAAGGATGTCTTCTTCCTTCTAAGGGCTTGTTGTTAATACCCTGTTTAATCATGCACATGCATGTGCCTCCCTCTGACAGGTGCAATGCATTTCTTTTGAGCCTATAATGCAATGACTTTGTGCCGCCAGCAAATACTTGGGCTGTTTGATTGTCTGGCTTTTAACGATTGCCCCAATTTTTTAAGGTGATGAGTTGAAATTGAAGCCTGGGTGTGATGTACAAGGGCGAGCATGGTTAGTGAAAAGCCAGAGCACAGCAGAGGCAGGGCTTGTCAAGTCGTAAATCCGGGCACCTCCTCCCTGAGCTGCTGCTTGTGGTGGTTTAAGCCATGCTAAGCTGCAGAGGATTTTGGCTGGGTTTGCTTTTGGCTGCCTTCCCCTCCTTGCAGTGCTGGGGTGGCTGGAGTCCTGCTCACCTGCATAGGGCCTGGACACGGTGTCACTCGAGCAGCTGCCTTAGAGAATGCCCTGCTAGAGAGGAAAACATCCCTCTGGCTATTTTTTGCCTCGCCCTCCAGCAGCCAGGAAGCATGGAGAGAAGTTGTCCTGTCTGGGGCATTCCAGTAGTCCTGGGAGCTGTGATTCCTGAGCTCGGCCACCTCTGGGGTGACTGTGCTGCCACGGTATCAGCCCCTGGCAGCCCCACACTGTAGCAGCTCTGCCGGATCGATAAGTAATTTGTGCAAGGGGGTTGGTGGTACAGGGAGCAATAATGAACTCTTGGGAGGAGGGAGAAACAATACTGTTAATGCTGAAATCATCCTGCGCGGAAACAACAGGCAGTAGGAGGCCAGGTCCCCGGGGCATAGCTTGGTCAATGGCCGCGCTCGTGGCCATGGCTGGGCTGGTGACAGGCAAGTGGCAGTGCCAGGGGAGGTACCTGCAGTCAAAATATCCCCTTCCCACCTCAGGGAATTGGTTTTTCACCCCATGTTTATTGCTGCCAGCAGAAATGTGTCCATCGGTTGCAAACTGACTGCTTCCTTTAGCTCTATCTATCCCCTCTTCTTTTTTTTAAATCTAATTTTTTTCTCTGGGATTGGGGAACCTCCTCTTGCTGCATCTCACTTAAGTCTCTACCGCAGCCACCGAATGTATTTTTGCATTAGCAAAACTTCCTGAGCTTTTGAAACCTCCCTGGAAATGTCTTCCATGGCTTCAGCTACTGGCTCCAGGCCTGGCATGGTGGGGACCCAGCCTGGGCGCTGCAGTGATCAGCAGCCCAAGAGCTGCCCTGCCCTTGCTTAGAGCAGGGGGCAGTGTGAGGAGACCCGGTGTGATGTAAGTGGCTCTGGCTCTTCCTGACGGAGGAAGTTAGGATCCTGGCCTGTGATGCGTGTCTGTTTTGCAGGTCCCTCGGAGGGGCTGGCGTATGGCCGCACCTCGCCCTGCAGGGAGGAGAAGGCCAGGGCTGCCCTCAGGCATGGCTCCAGCAGCCTCAAGAGCACAAAGACGCTGACCTCTGAGCCTGGCCCCTTTGTTGGGGAGAGGATTGACCCTGCCCTGCCCCTGGAGAGCCAGTGGTGAGTCCTGACTGCCCAGAGTGGCTGCCCAACCCCTCCACCTGCACTAGGGAGCCCTGTGGTCACATCATGAGGAGCCCTAGGGCAGACTTGCTTCTTCCTTTCTTCCTTGGCCCCACATTTCAGCCTGTTTGTCCCTGCCCCTTGTCTCCCAACCCCAGTGGTGCCACCCTCTTCCCTCTCCCTGAATGTGGCTGCAGTCCCTGGGGAGGTGCTGGGGGGTGCTGGCATCGCTGCTGCCCCAGGGCAGAGCCCTTCCTATGGTGTTTGCTCTGTGCCCAGCACAGTCAATCCCTCTCCCCTCCAGCTGGTACCACGGGGCCATCAGCCGGACAGACGCAGAGACACTGCTCAGGCTGTGCAAGGAGGCCAGTTACCTGGTGCGCAACAGCGAGACCAGCAAGAATGACTTCTCCCTCTCCTTGAAGTGAGTGAGTCTGGTGGGGCTGGGGGGTTGTGGACCCACAGTAGAGGTGACCCGGTGCCATAGGTGGGTGCCCCAAGTGAATTGTGCCCATGCTAATTGGGTAACTGTGAGATGGCCGTGGGTGGTCAGAAATGGCTGCAGTATGAAGTCCACACTTTTCTGTGGTGTGGCACAGGTTTCTGGTTTGGTGCCTGGCAAAAACATCTCTCAGGAAGGCTTGGAGACCTGGAGGTCCACTGCTCTTCCTTGGCAGTGCTAGTAATCCCTCAGATGGATCAAATGATGTGCCTCAGTGCCCAGTCAAATGTTTCTCGTTACAGCTTCCAGCTCTGTCTTCTTGTTCCCCCTTTTTTTGTAGCTTAGTTTCATGGGAAAAGAAAGTTTGTGCAAGCCCTTTGTTGATGGAAATGGGGGTACCCATCCTTGCCTTCCCAGCCCACAGATCCATTGCTCAGCTGTAGAGAGGGCTTTACCCTGCTCTGGTTTGCCAGCAGGGAAACCTCATCCCCACAGCACAGCTTGGTTTATGCTTGGGGTTTTCTGGGGAATCTTTACATACTCCCCAAGTTTTCCAGACTCCCTGAATGCCAAAATTGCATGAAGCATCTCTGCATGTGTCCTGACAGGGGGGAACTGCCCACAGCTCCTCATCCAGCTCTTTCCTGGCTCTTGGGGCAACGCAAAGATCAAAGCTGTTACTTTCTGAAGATGATGATGGATGAGCATATACCTTCTTGCTCTTCTGATGGACAGCTATATTAGCTCTGTTCCTGCCAGATGGGAAACAAGTATTTATGAAGCACTTCAGCTGTCTCTGCCCAACAACAGGCCCTGTAACCCTACACTTTTCACAGTATACTTTGGGTTTCCCCAGTGGTTTCTACCTGCATTGCACCCTGTGGATTTCAGCCTTTCTGTTTATTTCCCAGTGGCACAATTGTGCATTAGATTGCTCTGTCTCTCTCCATTTTTTTTTTCATTCTTTTTGTTGCCTTCAGCACCAAACCAAGGCAGGAGTTCCACTGAAAATACTCTTTCTTCCTTCTGCAATTAGAGATTTCAGATCAGGCAACAAACCCTTCTGGGAGAGCTCCTTCCTTTCCCTTTTTTTTGGTCAGAATTTTTACTGATGCTTTAGTTTTCTCAGTGCTTTTTCCTTGCTCTGGCTTGTGAGCCGTTTGGAGTAACAGCTTATTTGGTTGGTGAGCTGCATTTGAGGCTGCGAGAGGTCTCACCATCACCTTGTGAGTGGCATTAGTCAGCATGTGTGTTGGAGGGCCTGGGAGGTGGCATTCCATCACCAAAGGTGGCTTTCCATCACCTCTCCACAAGCCAGTCACCTGTTTCTCAGTGGTTTTTCCCTTGCTTCTTGCCACCATCCTTAGCCTTATGGCAAAATCCTCCTCTCAGATGGCATGTCTGGCTAGGCCATGGTGTGCTGCAGTCACACCCACCTTCTCCAGCCCATCCAGGAGTTGCTTGGGCATTGCCTGTCCTTGCAGAGTTTGCGTAGAACCCACAGCTCTGAGAGCAGGATTTTTACTCCACTGCCTTTCTCTGCAGAGCCTGTTCAAGGAAAAATCCCCTGGGATGCTTTTTATATAGCTGTAAGCCGGCTGGCTGCAGCTCTCTCTATTATTTTTTTTTAACTTTTTTTTTTTCTTGAGGAAGGAGGCACAGCCAAGGAGATGGTCTGAAAAGCGTTCCAATGCTGACCTGAAGTTCTTTGGTGTTTCTTTAAAGGAAAACATGCACAAGAGAGAGCAGCCAGGAGCAGGTCAGGTAGCTGGAAGGATTTAACCTTGCTGTGACAGTTCCTGGCTGGTCCAGGCTGGGCAGCCCCCTGCTGCCTGTCATGGACAGGGTCATGTCATTGCCTCAGATGCTTGGAGAGTGGGTCCCTCCTGGTTCGTGCCTCCATGAGAGTGGCTGAGGCCACACTGCAAAGCTTTGGGTCCTTCCTTGTGCCTGTAAAGGTGCTCAGCAGGAGCACCACCTGCCCCTTGTCCTGGCTGCTGGTGTTTGCAGCCTGTTCCCTCAGTCATTGCTCCAGGAGTGCGATCTCATCACATCCCTGAGCTTGTGACAAAGACCTGTGGAGCAGTTTGGGCAAAACACAACCAGTATCGTCTCTCCATGGTCCCGTGTGGCAGCGCTCTGGTTCCCTGCCACAGGGACACAGGACACGGCCAAGCTATTGCTTTTCCTCGGCCCCTGGTGGAGGGCTGTGGCTGTCTCCCAGGACAGCTGGCTCCTTGCTTCTGTCTCTAAATGGATTTCAAGCCCATTCTGGTAATGCAGCTGGGCTGTCCATTATGGCCCATCTCCAGCTGGGGGGATGGGGCCAGGCTGTGCAGCACTAGAAGCGGCTGAGCATCGCTGATGAGGTCCTGTCTGCTTTTAAGTCATCAATATTTTGCCGTAATGTGCATTCCAGACGCTGCAGACAGGCTGTGGCTCTCCTCGGAGACGCAAATTAATAGCAACAGGGCCATTAGTCCGTCACTTGGAATCAGCGTTTGTGGCAGGATCTGCCTGCACAGCTTGGTGTGGCTTGGTGCCCGTGCTGTGCCGGGAAATGGCCTCGCTACGCCGAGTGGGTTTTATGGAGCCTGCAGCGGTGGCGTGGGGAGAGGGGGAAGGAGAAAATCCTTCAGCTATGGGCCACAGGAGAAAAACCTGGTTTTCCATGGCGAGGCTGGAGATCTGGGAGCTGAAGTCCTGGGAGCTGAGGGGCTCCTGTGAGAGCCAGAGTGGTTGCAAAAGGGGCAGTGTCACATGCGAGGAGCAAAAGCCCCTACCCCTCCATGACCCTACAGCAAGTGCCCCTGCTGCCCTTGCCCAGGTGATGCCTTCCATGCCCACACACACCCCAGACGGGTCCTGCACACCCCATTGCATGGCTGTGCTCCCCAAAGGGTCACATGTCCCTCCTTTGCTCTGTGGGCTTTGTTGAAGTCGGCCAGGAGCAGGATGGTGCAGGCAGAGCCATGGCTGCAGAGAGAAGCCAGCAGTGTCCCCCTCAGCTGCAGGGGCAAACTGCCTGTGTCGGGGGTCAGGAGCTGAGGGGAGGCTGGGGCCAACTGTACCCCCTAACCCTGCCTTGATCTCTCCTTGCAGGAGCAGCCAGGGCTTCATGCACATGAAACTGTCCCGGACGCAGGAAAACAAGTACGTGCTGGGTCAGCACAGCCCGCCCTTCGACAGCGTGCCGGAGATCATCCATCACTACGCCAGCCGCAAGCTGCCCATCAAGGGGGCTGAGCACATGTCCTTGCTTTATCCAGTGGCTATCCGTACCCTATAGTACTCACCCCCATGAGCCAGGCTCAAGGCTGGGTGCACCCAAAACTGGCCCCATCTGCAGGGCTGAGCGCCACCGTGATGAGGATGGGCTCCAGACCGTCAAGCCCACAAGCAGCTCGCTGGGCATGGCCAGTGCTGTTGGGGATTGCTGCAGCCGGGCCCCTTGTCCTGCTCTTCTAGGGGCTCCCATGCACTGGTTTGCCTGCTGGCATGGCACTGGAAGGACACCCTCTGTGAGGAGCTGAGTGGGGCTCGCTGGCTGTCCACGCCTGCCTCCAGGCAAAGCTTGGGAGGCCAGGACTGGGGCTGGGACCTTGGAGAGTCCAGGGAGGGGGGCAGTGTATGTGAGTACGGGGATAAATGATCTGGTAGCAGGCCTGAGGTGCCTCCGTGGGGGTGTCTAGTTCTGCCCATGAGAGACAAAACAGCTGTGCCTGCAGGTTAAGAAGGCTGGCAAGGGTGAGCAGAACCTGCCTGGGGCCAGCGAGGTGTGCAGGGGCCCAGGCAGGCTGCCCTCACCTGCGCCGGTGTTCAGTACTCACTGCCATCCTTTGCCAAATGTAAATAGTGACTGGCCTCAGCTGTGTGTGCAGCACCACTGCCTAATAAAGCGGTGCATGGTTGCCTCCTGCTCCATGGGACTGTGTGCCCACATCCTACCGTGAGTGGGGGATCAGTGCGGCAAAACAGCGGGAAGCTTTAAGTGAATTGATTTTCCCTGCTCCCTTGCACACACTGACATTGGCATGCCCATCCAGCCAGTTCACTCCTCTGAGACACAGGGGACAAGGGATGCTGGTGGTCATGTCCTTGCCATGTCTTTGAGACCCTTTGTGGGCAGTGATGAGCTGATTTTGGACTTGCCTGTTACTCCCTATAGAAGAGGGTTCTCTTTGAGATCTTTTGCCTTCTTGTTTTCCTTCATCTCTCATAAATCTTAAGCAAAATCCCTGAATTTCAGAGAGCTCCTGATCTCCTCCTCTGAGAATTTACTGGCTCCAGTCCTGTTCTTTGTCTTCCTGACACTTTGTCTTTGGGCCAGCTTGCTCCTCTTTTTTTGGCTGAAGCTCTCTCTGGTGCTCTGTACTGTTTCATGCATACCTTGCCTTTTAACCTTGTTCCTGGTGTTGCTCCTGTACCCATGCACATATATTTCCTCTATCTGTGCTTCAGCCTAAGCTCCATCCTGCTGTTGCTCCCCAGCAGCACATTCCCTTTCCCCTCTGCTCCATGGGTGGGGATGACAGCAGCAAATTCACTGCTAGACCAGAAAAACCTTTTCTGTAAGTGGAGCAAAGCCCTAGAACATCGGTGGGATGAGTTAGCAGTGGCTTGATGAAGGCTTTGTGAAGAAACATCATCCTCCCCTCTGCATGCTGCCAGGAAGAAGCTGGCCCTGCTGGTTGCTGTGGGGGACTGAGGTGATCGATGGGATTGTGAGGACCTCGTGTGAGTGAGTGCTGCAGGAACCTTGCTCTGCCATCCGGGGCTCTGGGGTTTTTCAGACTCATTCTTAGCTGAGGGATGGCTGCCCTGCACAGTTTTGAGCTGCTGTGGGGGCCATGAGGCATGGCCAGTGTGGTCTGTGAAGGCATCCCGTGGTTGGGAGCCTGCAGAACTGTGGTGGCTTGTTCCAGGATGCCTCAGCCTCTGCCACTCCTTAAAAGGCAGTGGATTGAGCTGGTCGGTGTCTCCTTACAGCCCACTTGGCTGCTGGCAGCTTTGGCTGCCTCTCTCCATCCCAGGGAGGCATTTTGTCCAGTGGGGATGGAGGTGACTCTACTGAGAGGGCTTTTCTCCCAGAGCCTGCAGGAAGAGCTGGAGATGCAGAAATCTGCAGAGATGTTGCTGTGTGCCCTTTCTGCACTTGAAAGGCTTCGAGTACTATTTAGCAGCCCTGCTGTGTGCCCTGATGGCTCCAGTGAACAGCTCATCATGGGGGATCCTCTGCCTTCTTGGAGACTGTGGGTGGGAAAGAAGAGGCTTCTTGTGTCCATGCAGCTCCCCACGTAGTGTGGGGCTGTTTTCTTGAGGAACTGTGTCAGGGAGCAAACTGCCTGGGAGCCAGTGCTGGCTGTGCAGCCTTATGATGAAATCAGGCTCAAAGCAGAGTGGTTCTGTCTCAGTAGCATCCCTGCTGAGCACAGGGATGAGAGGAATGAGACCTGTGTGCATTGCACCAGCTCCCCAGAACCAGTCATGGACCAGCAGGACTGCCCTGCAGCTCCACTGTGTGTCCAAGTGCTTCAGGAAAGTGCCTCTTGATCATTGCTGTGGGAATTGCATCCTGCCTGAGCCCTTTCTTCTCCAGGCTAAAGAAGTGAAACTCCCTTGTTCTGCCCCTGACCATCCTCAGGAGGACGCTCTGACTCTCTTCATGTACTTGGAAACAGTATCCAAGTGGGGTCCCACTAATGCCAGACCTGGCCTGACCACCTTGTCCTGACCACCAAAAATACATGATTCCAGTTCTAGCATCCTCAGTGATGGAATGTGAACAGCAGGTCCCCAGAAAATTTGAACTGAATTTCTCTTGAAAGGGTATTTTAGTGCTGCCTTTGCCATCCTGTGACTGAAGTGAGCATTGTTTGGGAATGAGGTGGGTGAGGGCAGGCATCCAACAGGGCTAGAGAGGTGACAGGGATCCCCATTCATGAGAATGCTAATCCCCCGAAGGGACAAGGGTGTGAGCAACCTTATGTGGCTTTGAGGTTAACCCTGTTGGGAGCATAAAGTTTGACCAAAAACCTTTGTTTGTAATAATTCCCAATCCACTTGTGCCAGCAATCCCCTGTGTTTTCCTAACTGCCTGTGTCCCTCCTCTCAGTAAGGGAAACAGCTCTGTCATTCATTGCCTTGCTAGACCCTCACTAAGCCCTCCATAATCACTGGGCTGGTTTAGCATAATGCAGCTCCTGATAATGAAGGAAGTTTGTTTTGTAATTGGATTAGCACTGTTGGGAACAGCTCATGCATGGTGTCAGGGCTGAGCTGGTGTGGCCCCGGCCCTGTGCCACTCTGACTGGTTATGGGTCAGCTTGGGGCTGTGTTACCCCTCCACAGGACTTCACTGACCAAATGATGCTCACAGGGCTGTCTCCCATGAAGACAGGCTGAAGGAGTTCAGGCTGTTCAGCCTGGAGAGGACAAGACTCCAGGGAGACCTTAAAGCCCTTTCCAATGCCCACAGGGCACAGAGCTGCAGAGGGACGTTGGACAAGGGCCTGGAGTGACAAGACAAGAGGCAGTGGTTTCAAACTGAAAGAGGGCAGGTTTAGATGAGATAGGAAAAAATTATTGGCTGTGAGGGTGGTGAGGCCCTGGCACAGGTTGCCCAGAGAAGCCATGGCTGCCCCATCCTTGGAAGTGTCTAAGGCCAGGTTGGACAGGGCTTGGAGCAACCTGGGATAGTGGAAGGTGTCCCTGCCTATAGCAGGGGATTGGAACATGATGAGCTTTAAGGTCCCTTCCAATCCAAACCATTCTGTGATTCTACAAAAAGATGTAGTTTTGCAGGATGGAGGCAACCAAGAGGGATAAAGACTGATGGAGGGCAGAATTGGAGCTTGCCCACCTGGGAAGCTGGGGTGTGTTCACTGAATTCTGTCCCTAATATCTCCCACCTGCTGGAAATGAAGCTCTTTGATTAGTGCCAAGCCTCTCATCACCCATCCCAGCACAAGTCATCCAGGCTCCTGAGTACCTCAGAGGCTGGAGAGAACCAGCAACTGATCCTTGTGGGACTGGGTTAAACCCTCATATTGTTTAGGGTGTGCTCTGTCATCCATGCCCCCTTCCTGCCCCTCTGGCCTGGAGAAGTTCCCTGAAGCCCAAGCCTAGTGATTAGTTTGAAACCCCAGCCCTAGCAGGGATGCTTAATTACTTAAGTATCCCTGAGAATGCTGTGCCCTGTGTTTTGCCTCCAACCACAGCAGTCTGCAGGAGGATCAGATAATAGCTCAGCTGCCAGAGTTTAGAGCAAAGGAGAAAACTTTGTTCCTGATCCCTGCAGGCTGCCAGTGGAATGTACAAGGTAGCACATACATAGCACACATGCACTGGCATAGACATGGCCCAGCTGAATGCCTCCTCTCTAATCTTCTAAAGACCAAATGTTTTACCCAAGTTTCAGCTTCTGACTTGGAGACCAGCCTCACTCAGTCCCTTCAGTACTGTTCCTAGCATCCTTCCTTTCTTGCTCCTGGTGTCCTGTTTGAAAATTATCCCAAAACATCTCTTCTTGTATGCCTCCACCTGATTTTGAGTCTACACCTGTAAGCAATTCTCTCCTCCATGCACAGTTTTGGAGGCCTATCTCCAGACCAGCATGCTCAGGCACATAGAAGGGGAAATTGTTTTAAGCTAAAGGAAAATCGATTTAGATTAGATACAAGAACATTTTTACAGTGTGGGTGGTGAAACCCTGATACGGGTTGCTCAGAGAGGCAGTGGAGATCCCATGTGTGGAAACATTCAAGGCCAGGTTGGACAGGGCTTGGTGCAAACTGATCTATCTAATTGAAGATGTCCCTGCTCACAATAGGAGGTTGGACTAGATGACCTTTAAAGGTCCCTTCCGACCCAAACCTAGGATTCGATGATCTTCCAGGTGAGACCATCCCAGTGCCTTGCTAGTGATGTGGCTGTCCCTCCCCAGAACACATGCCAGGCATGATGATTCCACGCTCCTTGCTATTCTTCTTGCTATTAACATTAGTGGGGATATCCCAAGACTGGGGCGGGGAACAGTGCTGGAAGCTGCTCAGAGACATCCCTTTAACATAGCCCAGCATATACTTGGTTAACTGGTTCCTCCTCTTGCTAAATCCCTACCCCTGACTTCCAGCATTGGAAACTGGTTCATAGTGGGTGCAAGTCAAACTTCTTCCTTAAATCTAACCAGGCTAAATTATCATAAAAGATGGAATCATAGAATCATAGAATGGTTTGGGTTGGAAGGCACCTTAAAGCTCATGTTGTTCCAGCCCTCTGTCATGGGCAGGGACACCTTCCACTACAATGCTCTGCATCACCTTGTCAAAGTTAATTATCAAAGAGAAATCATTACATTATCCTGAGACAATGTGTCTGTGATAAATTCTGTTTACATTTGCTTTTCTATCTGGGAGCTGGGTTTTCTTCAAAAAAGCCTCAGAAAGATGTGAAAGTCTAGATATGTTTCATTCCCTCTTTTCCATTTTCTGGATGTGGAAGGCACATTTGCTGCATTTGTTTGAGATTTGAGCCATATCCAGGTTATCCTAAACCTGGCTCTTCTTTCATAGAGAGGTGACCTTGCTCCTTCCCTCCCTGATGTCATGCAGCCCCTCCTGGCTGACCCTCATGCATTCACAGTGTGTCCTCAGCCAGTGGTTGTGCCTCAGGCATTCTCTGTCCTTCCCATCTCACTCAGCTCGATGACCTGCACAGCCACCGGTCTTTCTCTTAATTTTCACCATGAACATGTGTGTGCTATATTTTTCTCCATTAAATGGCAGGCTCTGACCTGTGCCTGTGTGGGACTGGCAGGCTTGCTGCATGTCCCCTCTTCCTGTCCTGTGCCTTGCTGTGCATCCACAGTGCGCTGTGATTTACTGCCTGAGCGCAGTGTCGCAGCTTCTACCCACAGTTCCCTCTGCACATTCACAGCATGTTTGGCTTTGGCGTGCTCGCTCGCACAGCATGTCCTGGGTGACAGGGAAGGCTTGTGCATCTCTTCGCCTTCATGTAGGGCGATGTCTGAGCAACCCCTAGCTCTTTCTGGTAGCTCACTGTAAGGATTTCAGGCTCTCTGCTGCAGCTAACTCCCTTTTCCTTCCACACGTGCAGGCTGTCAGAGCCTCCCCTGCCCCCATCTGCTCAGCCCCTCTCGTAACCATGTCCTACAAGGGCTGAGATGCAGCCTGGCATCAACATCCTGGGCTGTCCTGGCTCATCCTTCTCTGAAAACCATGGACTGAATGGTGACTGGGTTTTAAAGTCCTGCTAGAGGTAATGGAGAGTGTCTGGCAGGCAGCAAGACCCAGGGTCCTGCTCAGTGTCATTTAAGCCAGAGTCCCAGTTGCCACCCAGACTGCAGCTCCAGTAACTGAGGCCTTCTCAGGGGAAGTGTATGGATTCCCAAGGACTTCCTCTACTGACCTGTTGGATGAGGAGAGCAAAAGGGAGAAACTGAGATATCAGAGCCCCCAGAAATGCTTCAGAGAAAGCCTTGAAGTCCAGAGGAGAGGACTGTCACTCCAAGTCACAGACTAGGCCCATCCAGGCTTACACCAAGAAATGTGAGGAAGGGGTGACACAGCTGTGGCCTATGAAGGAAGCATGAGAGGGACAGGGTCTCCTGTCCCTTGTCCTGGGAAGGTCTCCAGCCCTGTTTATGATGCTGGTGACCACAGCATGCAGGGAGAGCTGCCAGCTGGAACAGACTGGGGCTGGCAAGGAGCGAGGTACAGCTTGTTGTACAGAAGGTGGTTCCTAGTTTTTTGGGCTTTTTTTTGGGTTGGTTTTTTTTTTCGTTTTGTTTGGGTTTTTTTTTTCCCCCAGAGAAGGGCTGAGCTAAAAAGCATCTTGCTCACTTCTGCTGTAAGTTGTAGCTGAGCTCTCACATGCCACAGGCTGGGGGAGGTCGTTTATGTGGGACCAGGTCTAGAGACTGCACCACCCACACGATGAGGGTTCTTGCGCTTGCACTCAACTTCCAGCCTGTCCCAGAGGAAGTGGCACATCATATACCAGAACAGGCAAGAGAACAAGTACAGGGATGTTTTTCAGCCCCTTCTGCATCACAGACCCTGTACTCCCTGCTCAGCTGAGGGTCCCTCTGAAAGTCCAACTTTTGGGACTCCCTTGGGCTCTGTGGCTTCGGCATTGGCAGCCCTGCAGACAGCACAGTAATTTGTGCTGGCAGCAGCTGCTCCCACTCAAAACACAGCCATAATTGTTCTTGCTGGGCTGATCCTGCTTGGGGCCATAAGGAGCAAGATCCTTCTTTTATCATCATCCATCTCATTCCTGTCTTGGCAGCTGCAGTTAATGTCTGTGTGTCAGCAAGGCTGTCAGGGCACAAGGTCGGGTCACCTGTGGCAGAGGATGATTTTGACAGACTCACAGGTTGCTTGGGATGTGGAGTGGGAGCATTTTTCTCCTGTAGCTTGGTGTAGGGATGGGATGGGGTCTCTCATGGCAGTGCTGGGGGGACACAATGACCCCTCTGCTCTGCTCTCCATTAGCAGCGCAGCGCCGGGGTCTGTATGTGCTGGGCCGGGGTGAGCGGGGATGGGCCATCCCTCCCTGATGGCAACAGCTCATTTCCGTTTAGATAGAGGAATTTCAATCTCAATTTGCCAGCTCTTCGCCATGGTGCAACTCAAGACCCAAATTTCCAGTTTTCTTCCCCGAGCAACTCCAGATCTCTCTGGGCTCGGGGACTGCAGCGCGTTTGGGGGAGCTGCCGCCCGGCCCTGGGGACAGTTGGGGGCGAGAACACGGGTTCTGTGTAGCTCCGCTGGTCCCCACGGCATCTCCGCATCCCAAACTACCGTACTGCCCTTAGCGCGCCCAGCGGCCCTCGCTGGGTTCTGCCTTGCTCTGGAGCAGAAGCACCCGCGGGGAGGCCGCGCGGTGAGCGCGGAGGGCAGCGGGGCAGATACAGCACAACGCACACGGGACACCGCACCCCAGACACTGTCACTGCCCGGGCGCTGCGGCGGCGGCGCCGGGCGGGGGCCTGCGGCCGGGGAGCGGCTGGAGCGCGGCTGCCGCCTGCCGGCCGCGCCGGGAGCAGCAGGGCCGGACCGGCGGGGGCGGGGCCGCCAGGAACCGCGGCCGAACCGTGCGGAGGCGCGGCCTGGTGTGAGGAGGCGTGGCCTAGCCGTGCGCGTGGCCGCACAGCCATGTCGGAGGCGGCGGGGGGAATGGCGGCGGCGGCACCGATGGCGGAGGCGCGGCTGCGGCGGAAGCAGCTGCTGAGCGCGGAGGAGGCGGAGCTGTTCGAGCTGGCGCAGGCGGCGGGCAGCGGGCTGGACCCGGAGGTGTTCCGGTGAGCGGCAGGGACGGCCCCCACGGGAGCCGCCGGTGCCGCCGGAGTCCCTTCTGACGGGTGCTCCCGGTGCCGGGTGTCCCCCCCGCAGGGTGCTGCTGGACCTGCTGCGCATGAACGTGGCGCCGCTCGCCGTGTTCCAGGTGCTGAAGTCGATGTGCGCCGGGCAGCGGCTCCCGCCGGGGCCCGAAAGCGGCCCCGCCGCGCCGGCGCCGATCCCCGCCGACACCCGAGGTACGCGCCGGGCGGGGGCGGAGCGGGGCGGGCGGGGGGCGGTGCCGGGTCCTTTCCCGGTGTGTTCCCGCGCAGAGTCCCCCGAGGACGGCCGGGCCCTGCCGCCCCCCGGCCCCTCGCTGCGGCCCGGAGCGCGCCTGGCGCTGCCCCGCGCCCGGCCCGCCGCGGGAAGGGGCCCGCGGGCTGCTCGGCCAGGCCCGGGGGGCGGCTCGGGCCGAGGGGCCCGCTCGGTATGAGCTCAGGCCCGGCTGCTGCCCGCGCCCCGTTTGTCTAAATGTTCGTCGTTTCTAGGCAGCGACAGAGCCGGTGGCAGGTTGCTGTAGTACTTGCGCTGCGTTTTATAGTCTCCTGGCTCTTCTCGCCATGCCCTTAAAAAAACCCTTTATTCTGCAATATTATACATTACTGCTTTGTTTGTGTATAACTCGAAAAAAGTTTAAGTTTCCGGGCCATGAGGAGTCCCCGGAAAAGGAGGAGAGCTGTGATGCTTCCTTTACTCTTGTCCCCCTGTGCGTGGTGGCTTCTAACACTCATCCAGCGGTTTCAGTCCTCTAGAGGAGGCATTTGTGTGGGAAGATGAAGTGGAAGGCTGTGGAGGACTGTCAGCTAAAATAGCTACTGCTTTTGAATTAATTTATCTCTCCTTACTGTTCTGATCTCTGTGAACATTAACAATAGCTGTGAACTTGTGCCATACATACATATATATATATATATATGTAATTTTATTTTTTTCCTAGCCAGTTCTAATAAAACTTGTATTTACTCCCTGAACTGACTTGTGGCTGGTAGCTCACCAACTCTGTGGATTACTTCCAAAACGTTTAAAAAGAAGTAACTAAAGTAAGTCTGCTGTCACTAAGCCTGAATTCACAGTGGAAAAGTTCATTTCTCTTGTGCTCAAAAATGTCAGAAAGGGGTAATGGTCCCAGCAAGAGTCTGGAAGTGGATGAAATCAAGTGAAATTGTGTTGTCATGTCCTTTTCTCTTTCCCTCTCTCTGTTTCAGGGTGAAAACGCTGTCGTAGGTGTTGAGTCTGTGTTGTTCTGTGCTGAATTTTGAGGCAAAAGTTGAAAAAGTAACTGTCAGCAAGGACCATGCTGGGAACACAGAAAGAAAAAGCTTGGTGGGCATAGGAGGGAGGAGAGTGGGGTTTCCCTGTCATGATAGCATAGTAGCACTTAGTCTGGTCTCACTGCTGAGGCTGCCTTGGTTGGGCGTGTGTATTCTCTTGGCTGTGCTTGCAAGTCCTGTAGAAAGTGAAGCTGAGAGGGGGATTCTTTTGAAAAGCAGTCAGTTTTGGGAAAAAGGAATTAGGCCACAATCTGGTACTGTCGCAATGGCAGAGCTCAATGAGAATCCCCTCCTTCAGCAGCTGAGGGGAACTCAGGAGTTTGCTGAAGCCCAAATGGAGTGTGTGAGTAAAGTGTCCAGGACTCCTTGGACTCACCATGAACAGATTTCCCTTTCTCAGGAGATGCTCTTGGTTAAGAATTCCCTGCAGAGAAGGTTGTTGTGGTGAAGAGAACAGCCTCACATGTGACCGAGAAATTACTCTGAATATGCACAGGGGCAAGGGAAAACACCTGTCTTTTTTCCTGAACAAAATGGGAGAGGTGCAGCACTTTGGTTTTTTGAAGTGTGAAGCAGTGTGCTGTTCTGGTACCACATTAAGAGGAAACATCCCGAAAGAGCAGAGATCTTGAACAAAATATGCTGTTAAATTTTACTTTCTCCTCTCCTCTGTTGGTGCTCCAGCTCTTACAGGCTGCTCAAACTGTGAAGGAATGTTCCTGTGGTTTTTGTTCCTGTCTGTAATGTGGAGCAGCTTTCGTTCTCTCATGTATGCTCTTTGAGTGGTACTTTGTGGACAAATGAGGCTTTTTTTCTAGCACTGGGCTACTCCTATGAGCTAATTTTAGCTAGTAGTAGGCTGGCTCAGGTTTGGGACAGGCCGATAGCTACTTGTTTTCTAATCAACATTAAATTTCTCAAGATGAAAGCCAGAAGCCCTAAGGTAGAGTTGGTATGCCCTTAACTGTTGCCTCCTACCACCCTGCTTCAGGCACCTTAGAGAGGCTGAGTTTTCAGGAGTTGGTAGTTGTCTTGAGAGCTTAATTTGGTGCTCATTCTGTATCTTTAGCAAAGTATCTCCTGGTCTGAGTCAGATTTTGGTCCTACTGTGTCCAGCCAGGCTTTTCTCTCCCTAGTATCCCTTTAAAATTGATGTGTTGGTGATGCTATGATGATTTTTTGTCTTTTTTTATATATACCTTTTATATACCCTTTAATATAGCTTTTATGTATCCCCAGTGCTTTTAGCATGCATATTTGTAATTCCTGAAGTCTTGTCTTAGACCCAATATTCCATTAAGCCAGGAGACCAAACATCCTGCAGGCCTTGCAGTTGGAGGCCAGAAAGCCCTATGCTGCCCTGAGAAGCCAAGGTCTTCCCTAGAACATCCTGTAAACTAAGGTAGGCCCATCCAGGGGCCCCCATTCCTCAGGATGGGGGGGTTCATTCGAGCCTCTCATTGGGGAATCTTTGATAGATATGCTTATTTGCAAGGCCTATAAATTGTATACGTGATCTGTTGTGTGTGTGCATTTTGGTGTGCATTTCAGCATATTCCATCTGGACGAAGTGGTGCACCTTGAGGATCCTTAAATAAATACCAAGGTAAAAACCCCTTTTCCCCTTAACTATGTCTGGCTCATAATTTTAAGACTGGGGAAAGGCAACATTGGTATCCTGGACTGCTCTGGGACAAGCCCTTGGAACCAAAGGCAGAGTGTAGTGAAGATCAGGGAAAGATGGTGGTGCTTTTGGCAAATATATCCAGTATTAGTTTGGCTTTCAGTGGCCAGTTTGGCCTGTTGCTGCCTTATTTTCCATGGCTAAAATATGTCCTCAGTGCAAGTTAATGCACTGAAATTGCTGAAACAGAAAGATTTTGCCCATCAAGACACAGTTTTGCTGCAGATGTGGTCAAACATTAAATGCTAAGCTTGGATTTGCCCTCTTTGCAAGCTGTTGCTCAGTAATGGTGCTGAAGAGGCAGTTGGGCCTCCTCTTTCTTTTCACATTCATCCCTGACCAAATTCTGATGGACAGCACTTCTGTACCTTGTCAGAAGACTTGGTCTTCCCAGCTGTGTCAGGTTTTTTGTTTTCTGTAAGCTTCTGTTAAATTGGAGCCCTAACTCACTTTGAATGAAAACTTCTCTTTTTAGTTTCTGCCAGCTGAGGTGACTTTGCTGTCACCCAGCATTTCCTGACATGAGCTAATTCCTTTGTGAATAAAATTACCATTGAAAAGCTAACACTCAGAAAATGGTTTAGGCAGAACGTAAGCTCAGCATGGGCTTATCACAACTTTAGTCCTGTGTTTTCATTTCTGTGAGTCTAAAAAGTGCTGGTAAGATCTTGTTAATATGAAGGACATGTTTTGTCCAGTCCTCCTTGTAAGGATCACAGAATCAGAGAATGGTTTGGGTTGGAAGGACCTTAAAACTCATCTCATTCCACTCCCTACCATGGGCAGGGACACCTTCCACTATCCCAGATTGCTCCAAGCCCCATCCAGTCTGGCTTTGGATATTTCAAGGGATGGGGCAGCCACAGCTTCTGTGGGCAGTCTGTTCCAGGGCCTCAGAAGGAAGAATTTCTTCCCAATACCTGATCTAAACTTATCATCCTTCAACTTGAAAAAGAATCACTTCTCTGTCACTGAGCTTTCTAGTTCTGGGCACAGTCCAAGTCCATCCTTCAGGAGTTGGGTAAGTGTTAACAGGGTGTCTGGGGGTGTCCTCTGGGCTGGATCTGTTCTGCAGGAGCGTTCGGTTTGCCTTGCCTTGCCTCCTTTCCCTTTAGGAGCTGCTGTAGAGAAGGGGAACTTAAGCGCTACCTGCTGTTGGCTCTGCAATCTCTCATTGGAAGATGTTGCTTCCATTTAAGAAGAGGATAGTGCAGCTTCCATGCAGAACCAGGCATTTGGCGAGGGGAAATGTCTCTTCTGCATTGCTGGGACTTGTGTGTGTGGTTACAGCCCAAGCTCTGTGCTTGAACCAAGAACAGTGATTGTCCTGCGCAGGCTTCTTAAGCTGCTTCACGCCTTTCAGCTCAGCCCCTGCACTCCCCCCCTGTCAGAAGGCAGACAAGTGGCTGAAGAAATCCAGGTCTCACCAAAGATCACCCAAGCCTGTTCTGCTCCAGTCGTATCAGTAATGAGATCCTGGCTTAGGCTTCCCAGTACGTCAGGGTGCAGGGAGGCTTTTTAGAACAGCTAAAATAAGGCTGACACAGCAGTTGTGATCAGCACTATTGGTAGTGAGGGGTGCCTGTAGTTATTTCAGCTTTTGTGCTGATGAAGCATCAGGGAGTCTGAAATGAGTGACTTTGTGTTTTCCTACAGAACACAGCCATGGCGTTCTGTGCTGGCTGGTAACTGAATCCATGACAACTGCTTGCAAATTGCTGTGTATGGGTATTGGAGCATCCATCTGGCATATTTAGCTGGGTGTAACTTAATGCAAGCTATGTCCAAAATGGTCCCTCAACATTTGATTTGGGAGGGAAACTGCTGGTTTGAAAGAGAAAGAAATTCCCAGGTATCCTTTTGTGTGTGTGAGGGGGAGGGTTCTGTTAAGGACAGTGGTGTTGAGACTAGACATGTGTCTAGTCCCATTAAACATTAAATGTCCCAGTTTCTCACATACTACTTCTGTGCTTTCCGTTTCCATCAGCCAAGCCTCAAGTCCCTGCTGGTTCCCAGTTTTCTACCCCTCTATACACATGCATATGTCAGTGCCCTGCTCTTTTTTTTAGTTTCGATATTTAGTTTAGATGAATAGTCTTTGATGCTTCTCTCACTCTTTGATCTCCAACCTCTTTTTTCACATTCCCCACTTCCCCAGAAAGTGTCTTCCCATAAAATTACTTCCCAAAGCTTTGCCGCAGCTAATTTCTCTTCTGAATGTGTTGCTAACCTGAGTTTGCCTT
Organism: Monarcha castaneiventris obscurior; assembly: GCA_026261815.1. Classification (NCBI taxonomy): domain Eukaryota; kingdom Metazoa; phylum Chordata; class Aves; order Passeriformes; family Monarchidae; genus Monarcha; species Monarcha castaneiventris. Next base: position 49,731 of record JAMPIT010000141.1, on the reverse strand, counting down.
TCAAAACCTGTCTCCTTTGTAGGCCTGTCACTTGGTGTGTGGCTTTTAAGGCCGCAAGGAACTAATTGACACAGGAAGAAAGGAGTTCTGCATAGCAGGGGTCAGAATGCTTTCCTGCCAGGGAAACTGTCACAAACTCCATTACCTGTTGGAAAAGCCACTGAGCCCATCACCAGCCATGGGCTCTGTCAAAGGTTCACAGGGTGAGTTTTTATGGTCTGTGTGGAAAAACATGCTGTGGAGAATCACAAGTCCTTTTCTGCCCCAGCGTTTTTAACTACTTTCTTCCTGTGTAAATACTTAGATAAAGTCAAGGCCTAGAGAATTTTAAGTGTTGCTGTTCAGTTCTTTCCTAAATACTCCTCCATGTATTACACAGCTTGTTACCAACTTTGTCCTTCCTGTGTGTTCTTCTTGCCATCTTTGCAGTTTTTTTGTCCTTCCCTGTTCATCCCTTTTTCTGACTTCTTGTTTCTTTCCCCTTGTGCTGTCCGTCTTTAGCTGTGACCAGCCTTTTGGAGTGATGACTCTTGGGTGCTGCTGGCTGGCCATGCTAGCTGCTTTGCATTCCTCTTCCACTCAGCCTTGAGCTATCTCAGGGTTCGACTTGATGTGGGACTTGTAGTGTAGACTTTGGTATTAAGGAGATAAGGATAATGCTGACAAGGAGAATGCTGTGTAAAGCTCTGCTATGGCAGAGAGAGGGAATCCCCATGGAGATGCTAAGGATTTATCATAAATTTATTTTATCTGGGGTTTATACATAATACACTGATTTTTCCTGTGGGTTATACTGGCTATTATGCTTTAATTGTAAATTAAATGTCTCCATAGGGTCTGAGTGGTGGCAATGTGTGCCTTGCACCTGAAAATATTTCCAGACACTTTACGGTCTGCATGTCTTCTTTAAAAAAAAAATCTTTTTTTCACAGAATGACCTATTGGTGACTTAAATAGGACTAATCAAAGGACTAATAGAGTCCTGATCATGGTTTTCTTACTTTGTTGCTCATATACAAGTTTTTTCCAGTACTCCATCAATACCATTCCAATGAGTGGATTTCCTACAGTCACTGAGGAGCAATTAGGTTGCCTTCAGGATCTTATCCTGCAACTCTCACTCCCTCCAGCTTTTCCTACCATAAACAATAGAATTTAGGCCTTTTGAATTAGAAGCCTTTATTCATGTTTTGTGAAGCGATGGACATGGTAAATACATGGGACAACTTCTATGCACAGAGCATTCCTGATGCGAAGTTGTTGCTATTCCTCTCCCTTCCCCTCAGGCTCACATTCCAAAATGAATGATTTTTCTGTATTGCAGACAACTGACTAGCTTCAATTTATAGACTTATGTCATCTTCTGGTACAGAAATTACCATTATGTCAGTTATTTTAGAACTAATAAAAAATATTCTCAGCTGTACTGTGCTTTCTTGGGTGGCTGAAATTGCCTTGGTTAAAAGTTCCTGTACCTTTCCTCTCCCAGGAAGTAATAATAAATTTTGATCCTCTCAAAATACAAGTGATGGGTACTGAAGGAGTCTTTTCTACTTCAGCAGAAACAGCAGACTAACAGCTTTTATTTCTTCTTCCTTATCTCAGGAATAGCTTGCAAAAAGTCTAGGCTGAAATGTCACCTGCTGGGGCTCTAGTCCCAAAAGAATAGGTGGCCATGGAGGTCCCTCTCCCATCACGCATTCCCCATGGGAGCTTTGCAGGTTTACCTGAGGCTCTGAGCTTTCCTCTCTGCTGACATCGAGCTAAATGCTGCACTGGGATAATTTTTTCAGTATGTCTTTTCAGGCTGATTATCAAGCTTTTTTCCTCCTCTTTTTCATGCTCTGCAAGGCAAGAAAGGAAAGGGATTTAGAGGAATACTGTAAATGCCAGACTTGTCATGTGTGGCTTTGTGGCAAAGTAATGACATATGAGTTTGAATGATAACTCTGAGTGACAATTCTTTCCCCCCACTCTACCAAAGAAACACTCAAAATATCTTATGAATATAGACTCAAGAGAGCTCTCCACGAAAAATGAGAGACCTCTTCTCCATCTTCTCTTTCTGTAATCTTATGTGCAAGAGAAAGAGAGAAAATGAGATATCCCAAGTGTGGTGGTGAAAACTAGTAAAACAAGGAGCAACCAGGGACATGTGAGAATTTGCAGGGAAAAGGCTGGTGTGCTTCATGTTGATCAGTGATGGGAGAGAAGCTCTTGTGGCTCTGCTGAGCAGTCTTGAAGGGAGCTATTTATCAAAAGAGCAGGAGAGGTGAATGATTTGGGCTCTTGAGTGATATTTTGGTTCTGGAAGGAGCCCAGGTTGTGTATTAACTGTTGAAGATGTGGCAGCAGCTTTGAAGACCTGAGAATTGTATTGTAGAAGAGAAAAACCTGTGGGGTTGACGGGAATATGCACTGCAGGAGGTATCTTGAGAGTGTTGCAGCCCTGGTATCCCTGACTGCTACAAGTAAATGTACCAACAGACATTTACATATTTATTTATTTACTTACCAATGAGAGAAAAATCTGTAGTACTTCTTACTGCTCAGAGGCAGGAAAGGATCCCTTGAGGAAAGCAGTAGGTTGAGTAGAGAGGAGACCGAAAGAGAAGAGCTTTAGATTTCTACTTCTGAAAGCATATTTGGGGTTGGGGTTCCTTTCTTGCGTCCTGCTTGACACAAGGCAGTGCTTCTTTCTCCCTCTGGTACTTAAGAGTGCTTGTGTGCACATACCATTCTTCCCAAACCGTGCCTGGCTCTTGAGGAGGTAAACAGCTCCTGCTTCTGAGGTCATCTTTGGGGAGGCACGTATTTCATTAGTCTCTCCCTTGGCTTGTTTCTTGCTTCCATAGCTGTTTGGGCTGCAGTTATTCTGTGGCAGCCAGACACATTTAAGATAAGGACCTCTTATTGGTCTCACAGGGGAATGACTTCTCTTCCTGAGCCAAGCAGAAGAAAAACTTGGGTGATGAACTGACCAAAACCCCCACACCCTGTCTCCCTGTGCTGTTTGTGGGAAGGAGGGAGCAACTGGGGGAAGAAAAGATGTTTTTAAGGGCTTATTTTACTTCTCATTATCTTCCTCTGATTTTGTTAGTAATAAACTCACTTTGTACCTCTAAGATGAGCCTGTTTTGCCCTTGAAGTGTTTTCTCCCAGTCCTTAACTCATGAATCCTTCATTAAATTTTCTCTCCTCTGCCCAGCTGTAACAGGGGAGGGTGAGTGAATGGCTTTTGTGGGTACCTGGCATTTGGCCAGTGTCAAACCACGACAGTCTCCAAGGAAAATATCAGTGAAATCCTTTTGTTCGTCTGTAGTACTTGAGTTACAGAGAGTTTATGGTCCTGGAGCTGCTTTTGTGCTTTGTGGTAATTGTATCTGTTATCTCTGATAGTGTAACTGAGGGAAGCACAAATCATGCCTGTCCCTGCACGCTTCAGGAGCTGTCCTTGTCTGGTGCATGGGTCTGCACAGACTGCTTCCAAAAAAATACTGGGTATTTATGCAGTTTAGCTGGTTTGTTTTACTGTGATTTCAAGGCTAGGAGGATGGACGGCACATGCTTTGAGTGCAGCTTGTCTTCAGTCAAATGATTCTTTCTCCCCAAGTTGTTTCAGCTGGGTCAAAACATTGAGGGCCTGAGTCCAGTAGTGCTTAAGGGTACCGGTGTATGTGTGCACATATCAGGAGTTGTACATGGGTTGAGGACCTGCCCTCTCAGCAGACAAATGCATGTGGGAAGGGGGAGGACATTCACCTGGGGACATGTGAAAAAAAAAAAAGCATCATGGTGAATAATGCTTTTATTCTTGCCACTTTTTCTCTCAAATACTGTGAGATCATGTATTGTCTTTGTACAGTGTGTTTGTTTTCATGGACAGCACTTGCTTTAGTGAAGCTGCTTGAAGTGCCTGAGCTACTACACAGCTGACAAGGCTGGTTGGCTGGCATGAGATGGTGACTGCTGGCACATCACTGCCGTGCTTGACAAGAAGAGAGTTTTCCAAGAGCACCTGACTTGGCTGGGATAAGTGAATGGATTTTTGTGCCACCCAAATTTTACAGATGAATAGTGGTCCCCTCCTCTTACTTGGAAGTTCTCAGATTTGTCTTTGTGGTGCAGCAGGGTGGTAACTGGTGGTATTGATGTGAGTCCTGTTCCCAGACAGCTTCTCCAAGGAGACAAGATAGTCTGGTAAGTAACTGTCCTCTGTCCATTAGCACAGATGATCCAAGATAATGATTTCCAAACCATGTCCATGGAGACTCTAGAGTGTAGAGCAGCTGTTGGTATTGTGCAAGTTGCTCTGATAATGGTTGCCAACATGTCACTCTTCATTTTAATTGCATGCATGTAACTACAGCCCACTGTATTCCTGTTTTGTTTTCTCCTTGCTATTATTCATTTTTATGATGCTTCATGGAGGTTGGCGTCTTTAGTAAAAGCTGTGCATCACTTTCCTTTTATTATCTTTCCTAAAGTGAGTCCTACTTCTCACTTGAGGGAGTGGCAGGAAAAGTCAATGTCCCTCATCCTCTGGTGACATTTGTGTCAGCAACACCGTGTCTGTCATTCTCTCCTCTGACAGGATCCTGTTGCCCCTTGCCTCCCTCAGCTTCTGCCATTGTACCCACTGCTGCTCCCTGCTCCTGCTCTGCCTCTTAGAGCCCATCAGTTTTGCCTTCAGGAAGGGAACTCTCATCTCCTGAACTCAGTAAGAACACTGGAAGTCCTGTGTAGAAAAACACCAGAAAATTATAGGAAATCCAGATGTGCTCATTGAGTGACAGAAGTGATATGGATAGAAGTGTTTGTGATCTGATGATGTGGCAGCAGCCTCAGACACCAGTGGACACTGGCACACCCTTACACTTATCCCAGCTCAAGATGTTGGAAGCTCTTGGTGTTCCAGCAGTGCTGTTTGCTATGCTGCTGTTCCTGTGCAGAGTGAGTGGAACAAAGTGGCTGATTACTTTGTAGATGAAACCTCATGAAAATTAAAAATGCTTCTACTGCAGCTTTGGGTTTTGCAGCACCAGTACCTGTTGGGCTGAATTCACCAATTTGCTTTCTGCACTGGATGCTGAAGATGTTTGTGAGATCTAATGGAGTTTTGCCTCCTGCATGGTTCCTGAGGAACACTTCTGGCTATCTGCTGTGCGGTGATGCTTGGGTTGGGATGTGAAAATTAATGGAGGTATTTATTTATTCAGGGAGAAATAAAACTAGCTCTGCTGTCAGTGGGACACAGATTCTGGCCGAAAGAAGCAGCCGGGAAGGATCTGCCCAGAGGATGCCCCGACAGCCGAGCGTGAGCCGTATGCAGAAGGCAGGAACCTCTGGGAAGAACACTGGGGGAGGCAACAGTACCTAAATAATTCATTTAATTATTTATTAAGGCCTTGGAACAGATGGGTTTTGATGCTTGACAATGTATATAAACTGTGCTTGTTAAAGCTGCTTGTGTTGTATGTACTAACCTACAAACATGATTTGTAATACAGGAAACAGAGCTGTTGGTTCTTATTTCCAAAACTTCCTTTGGCCACACAGACTGCTAGGAAGTGCTCTTGCATTTGGCTTGCCCTGTTTCCCCGTGTGCCTGTTTGTGGCATTCTAGCACCTGTATCTGAAACCGGATTGATCTCTCCCAAGACATAATCCCATGTTCAGTCCTCCCAGCAGTGCTGATGTGATTATTCATTTACAAAGCGTTACAGCCCGCTTTGCCTCAGGAGCCAGGTCAAATGAGGAGGTTGTTCCAGATAAGGGAGGGAACAGCTCCATCACTTAGAGCAAGAGACATACAAGTACCTAAAATGGGTAAGGGGGTTTCTTAGAGCTCAAGTGTTACCATGCATGGTTCCAGAGGGTCTCCAGGCCATAGGGTGCCTCCTAATGGCTCTGGGAGCTCAGGGGCTGTTAGTTAATTCCATGTCCCTGAGAGGGAGAAAGTGCCTCCAGTCTGTGGGAGTTAGGTGGTGATTCCTAAACTCAAGATCTACCTCTCACAGGCCTGCTTCAACAGGTGCTGAAATGAGATTTGTAGGGTCTGGGTTTCTCCTACCTTTCTGATCACATAACAAAGTGCAGCTGTAAACTGAGGTGGTCAAGTTCAGAGGCCTGAGGGGAGGTAGCCAGGCACAAGTTACGGGCTGGGTGTCGGGAGAGCAGACTTTGGCCTCTGTGGAGATCTGCTTGATACAGTCCCATGGGATCAAGCCCTGGAGGAAAGTGGCGCCCAAGGAAGAAGGTTGATATTCTAAATGCTCAAGAGTGGGTCCTGCCTGACAACCCAGAGCTGCATCCTGTGCCTGAGGTCCAGCTACAACCCTGACATCCCTTCTTGGAGCCACATCCCTGGCCCCTGTCACCCTCCACCCCATGTCCAACCTCTCTCATAACCTCAGCCTCGTTTCTTCCAGGCTCTGCAGAGCTGGAGATGCTGCTGGGGGCTGCAGTGAACTGGGACTTGGCTGGGGTGCAGCACCTTGGGGTGGGGGGGCTGTTCCCTGTGACACCTCAGGTCAATGGCCTGGGGGCTGTAGGTCCCCTGAGGTTGCCAGAGACACTCTGGAAGGGACAGGGCAGGATGTGGGATGTTTTTGAGGGGTGTTGGGATCAGCCAGGGCTGCAGGGAACCCTCCTTCCCCCATGAGACAGCAGTAGGTTATGTGATTAAAAGCTCACCTCCTTGAATGAAGAGGAGCAGGGGGAGCTGGAGTAGCCCTAGGAACTTCCGCTGTGCTAGGTATTCCCTGTTGTGGCTGCTCCCAGGGCTCTTGTTGGGCTTGGAGGTAGCTCCCATCCAGAAGAGTGAATGGGGCCACTATGCAGGTCACATCTGGTCTCTTGCTAGTGGCAAAGGTCATGCTATAGGATGGAAGGGAAGAGCATTTTGGAATTGCGACTTATGGGATGTTCAGAGGAGGAACCAAAAGTGGGGAAAAGGAGGGATTAAGGTGGTTTGGGGGAGCCATAAATGTGGGAAAATAGAGGGATAAGGATATGATGGCCTGTATGGCATCTAACGCCCATCTACCAGTCTGGGATTACAGACGCAGTGTGTGCCTCCTGGGGATACACACTGAGCCTCACTGGTGGCTGAAGCAGGGGGCATGGATGTTTGTCACTCTCAGGGTGCTTAATCAGGTGCATGGGCAGGACACTGGTGCACTTTCTGTGCAAAGCTGGTTTCTGACAATTCTTCACTGTTTAAATGGATGATTTTGGCTGTAGCATTGCCAAAGAGGCTTGTAAAATCCACAGATAATTTTATGAGATTTGTTTTATAAAGCAGTTAAAGCAGATAAGCAAATCAAACTAATTAAACGTCTTTCAATATTTGCATAGATATGTGTAATGTCAAGTGGAATTTGTACTACGTGAGTGACTTCAGAATTCTCAAGATTTTAGAAGGGTAACACAACGTGCAAACACTCACCCAATAAATTGAGGGCTCTCAATCTCACAGAATGGCCTTGGGCAGCATCCTGGCTCAAGGCAGGAGACCCCAACAGTCCTTCTCTGAGGACAACTGACTCTGCTGCCCTGCCCGCCCACCAAGGCCCCAGCTGAGTTTGATGTGTTGTCAGATGGCCACAACATCCTTGCCATCTGACCTTCAGCCCCTCCACAGCACCAGCCATGGCTCAGCTGAGATCAGTCCCAGGTCTGGAGGGCTGCTGGAGCTGGTGTACCTGCCACGAGCACCCAGTGAAATTTATCCTTAAATAGGAATGAACACCTGCAAAAGGAGGAGTAGGGAAAACAGGGGGAGAGCCTAGCAACTCTCCCAGTGGACCATCCAGCCAGGACTGAGTAGTGCAGGCAGGATCCCTATCTTCCTACAGACTATTTCCCTGCACCATCATTGCCAAAAAAGGGAGAGCCGGAGAGGAAAAAAAAAAATTGAAATTCAAGAAAACCTATTTTGGCCCGTACGGGGATCGAACCCGCGACCTTGGCGTTATTAGCACCACGCTCTAACCGACTGAGCTAACCGGCCACACTGGTTTTAGTGCCGCGCCGCCACCTCCTGCCCCGGCGCCCGCTCCACCGCCCCACAAAAAGCAAGCAAACAAGTTAGCAGAGGATGGTTTCGATCCATCGACCTCTGGGTTATGGGCCCAGCACGCTCCCGCTGCGCCACTCTGCTACCGCTTTAAACAAGTCTTTCTGTAAACGCTCTCATGTGCACTTCCGCCCCGTCCCCGGGCACGCGGCAGCGGTGGTACCAGAACCCTGGAGGCACCGACAGTCCATGCGGGGTGACAGGAGCACCCCGTTGGCCCCAAAACGGGGGACAACGAATGAATGCACTGATGCATGGCTGCCCCACTTGCTGTTACAGCTTTTACCTTCTCCCGGGAACCACAGGCTAAGTGCCCACTGCACTGCTGAAAGCGGAACGGAGACAAAGCCCATCTGATACCTTCTGCTTCTTGGCTTGCCTGGTAGGAGCTGCCATTCACCCCAATATGTCCATCATATTTTGGGAAAACGGGCAGGCGCCCTATGGGGAACGTGTAAGAAGGCAGGTGGGTGGATTTTTGCACAAGTTTCTTACAAACTCGGGAGCATGGTTTCCCAAACTGCTGTCAGTGGGAGATATAAACGTTTTGGAAAAAACCCTAGATGAGAACATAAAGCCTGGGACTGGGGCTACTCAGCACATCACACACCTTGTATCTGCCTTGGACAGCACCACTGTGTTCACAGCAGCCCCGTGGCAGCAGGACTCAGGCACAAAAGGAGGACACGCTGTCGGGACTTCGATGTGACTCATCATTTTGAGAAGTTGAGGATGTCGCCCACATGCTTACCCAGCACGGAGCCTGTTTTACCCTAAGGGTTGCTGGCAGTGACTTCGTCCCTTTTCAGTCCCACAGCCTCTTCCTGACAGGCACAAGGAAGTGGGGTGGATCCCTGGAGGTGATTGATGCTTTGCCACGTTGGCATTACCTAGATTTTTTGGATAAACATTTTCCTTTTCTTAGTCCTCGGATGACCATCCCCAAAAGTTGCTGACTCTATTGAGATATTCCTACCTTGTACCATCAGTATCTTGCCCCCCAGGGTACTTAGGTGTGTACCAGGGCCATGCTCAGAGAAAGGGATCTATCACCTCTGAGACAATTCTGGGTCCAAGAACTGGGCTGCTGCAGATGCTAAAGAAGGTGGAGAAGCCACCCTCATATAAAAGTCATATATACTACTTTTTTGCCTTGATGATAGTCAAGAGGTGGAGTAGGTCATGCAGGAAGGTTTTGTGGCCTCTGTCCTTGGAAATCTCCGAGACCAAGCTGTATGAAGCCTGGAATAATGTGGTCTCACCCCAACAGCTGACCCTGCTTTGAGGATGAGGTGAACTAGAGATCTCCTGTGGTGCTCCCCCTCCTCTCAGGGTTGTTCTGTCTCGAGAGCTGTGTCTGTATGCTCTGCTCACCTGTGGCGTCCAGGAGACTGTGCTTGCTCCTACAGTCCCTGTCCATGTATTTTCCCTCAGGGTTGAAGGGCTTGAAAAAACAGAAAGAGCCCAGGCAGCACAAGGATGAGAGACAAGGAGACAAGGATGAAGAAAACAGGTACATACTCCCATTTCCAGCCCAGATGTCCACTGAGCAGCAGTCCCTCATCCCTGCAGTGTCTTCCCACTGGTAGTGGGCTTTTTCCCATGGCACAGCCTGATAGCCTAGGGAAATCCTCCTTCTCAAGGATGATTTCAAGTTTTGAAGTATCCTACATCCACACTGAGCAAAGTGTTTTGTGCCAAGTAAGGAAATATGGTGGCAAGTCAATGATTCATCATATGTAACTGCAGATATCTATAATCCAGTGGTTGAATTGTTGTGGACATACCCAGTGCCTTTTAAAATACTCTAGAATATCCAAAATATCTGCTTCATATTGGCAAATAAAATAGAGACCACAGGGGACTGCTTCTTCTGCAATATTACTGGAAACCAGTTAAGATGTTCCTGAGTGTCTTGAACAGCACTGAAGGCCCTTGACTGCCCAGTAGTGTGAGTTCTAAATTTCTACATCTGAACTTGTCATAGTCACCTGCCCTATAATCAAAGGAAAGGAACAGACACTTCCAAGGTATAATTCACCACAGCCTCAAAAGTCAAAAATGTGGAGAGAAGTCACAATGTAGAAATGCCTTTTCTCCACTGACTGAGAATGTTGGGAAACCAGGTGACTGACACACATGCAGAGTTTGTGTTGCAGATGTCTACATGTTAATGGAAATCCATTAAAGCAAACAAAGCAATACAGACATTTCTGGGCCTGGTCAATTTGGTGTGTTATAGATAAGTGTTGTGGGACAGATAGATGTGTATTCATAAGTTAAAAGCCCTATTTAGTTGCCTAAACTCAGTCAAGGCATGAGAAATATTTTCCTGTCTCATCCAGCTTTGTGTGGCAAGTGGTACCTATTCCTTCTTATTTTTGCTAATCCTCTCTCCAGTCGTTCCCTCCTCTAGACCGGGACATTCCCCATTAGCCATTTTTTGCTCTTCTAATTGCTTTTAAAAGCTTTATTTCTTGACTGTATCACCACCCTTGTTCTGTGCTTGCCTCTTCTCCGCTGCTTGTTGCACTGCTTGGACACTTCAGTGATGTGGGAAGCTTTGCAAACCACTTTTTGTTTCATTTTTTTAACCATGTTAACTACTAGAACATACATAGCAATCACAATTCCACCATCTACAGACTTCTAAACACCCTTTCCTATTTCCTGTTTATTATCAAGGACAATGAAAATACACATTCAAAATAAACTTATTTCAGGCTGGTAAAGCTGGTCGTCTCCATTCATCTCTCCTCCTCTCACCAAACAGCAACAGAATGGGCATTCCTCTTTGGAAGTTATTGCAATGTTGTTGTGGGAATTTTGCTTTTACTTTAGGGTTTTAATTGTCAGCCCAAATATGGACAGTATTTAATTAATTTTAGACCAGATGTCTACATTGCATGTCATGTATAAACTAGAAGTTCTTTAGTGTATTGCACCAAGTGCTTCTGAGTCACGGTTTATAATAACAAAATCCAAACCCCCAAAATACTCTTGGATGTAGACATCTACACCTCAGGTGTGAAAAACTAGAAGTAACCTGAACAGAATATTAATAAAAAATGGTCTATTTGCTAGAAATTGTATTTCAAGTTATTCTGAACTGTTTCAGCTGAAGTGATGAAAAAGCAAGTAAGAAGGCCAGCAAGAAGATATCATATCCAATAATATGTATATAATGACATTCATGGGTTTAATTGGCTTACCTTACAGTGCTCACTGTAAGGTAAGCACTGTAAGGTGGGCATTCATTGTCTCTCTTAAGACCATCCCCCAATGATAGCAAGATTATTTACCTATTTTGTTCCCCTGCTTGTTTATTTTTAAGACCTACAGCTATGTATTTCCAAGCTTTATTCAAATTAACTACATTCACTGGCCGTGTTTGTGCCTGTAACTCATTAAGGATTATTACCCCTTTTTTTCTGACAGCAAGCAGCCCTCCCAAAGCCAGAAATTTCCTCTCATGTTTTCGCAGAGCTTATTTTACTTCCTTGTTTCTCAGGTGTGGGAATTCAGAGTGCAGAGAATATTCCTCTGCCTGTTTTAAAGAACTTGATCCCCCTGAACAATGCTGGTTTTGACCCTTATCCATGGAGAAAACTGCCTACACTCTGGGAAGAATTTAAATCTATACCAATGTGAACTAGACAGTAGAATATTACGTAAGAATGTCACAGGTTAGAGGTTTTGGGTTTGTTTATGTAGTAAATAGATAAATAGTGAGGTTTTCCAAAATGTACATCATTTTAGACATCGTGCTCCTTCTTCAAGACTTCCATTTTCTGCAGTAGAAGTAGCTTAGTATGATTGGGTAGAAATTGCCGCAGTTCCTGTCTGCGTTACAAGGTGGTTTACTGGACATTGGTGGAAAAGTAAAAATATCTGTCGTTTCAAACTTCTATTGGGTAAAATGCCTTTAAAAGGGCTGCAAAATCTTGATACCAGGTCACTTGCAGTTTTTCTCTACTCTCGCTATGTTCCTTGTAACCTTGTAGCTGATAAGAACTTAATAAACAACTATCTAAGAGCAAAGAAGGCTGAAGGTCCAGTTCGTCTCGTAAGACTCCTGGCAAGGACTCTAACAAATCTCCCCCCATCCAGGGAGGTCTAATTAAGGCACAAACTGTGTCATTCAGGCTGTGGATGAGGGTTGACCAAGGGAGTGAGAATGGTGTAAAATCAGAGAAGACTTTGGCTCGATTTGTGTATTGTGATGAGGGAGTACATAGACAACTAATATTGACCAGTAAAAAAGCATCACTACAAGATGTAAGCAGCAAGTGGAAAAGGCCTTTCTCCTTCCAGTGGCAGAAGGAATTCTCATGACTGTGACAATGATGTAGAGATAGGATAAGAAGGTCAACAGGAATGGAGGCAGTGAGCACACCCCTGCCACGACAGAAGTCACAAGTCCCACCACACAAGTGTCACTGCAGGAGAGTTTTATCATTGGGAACAAGTCACAGAAAAAATGGTCTATTTCATTAGGCCCACAGAAATCTAAATTTGAGATCAGGAAGGTCAGTATGGAGTTACAGAGAAAGCCACTGATCCAAGATGCAGTGCCCAGCTGGAGGCAGAGCCTGGTGCCCGTGAGGGCTGGGTAGTGCAGGGGCCTGCACACTGCCAGGTACCAGTCATGGGACATCGCTGCCAGGAGGTAACACTCTGCAGCTGCCAGGCAGCTGAAGAAATAGTATTGGGTAAAACACCCCTGCATTGAAATGCTTCCGTCTCCACCCAGGTAGCTGACCAATATCCTTGGCAAGGTATTTGAGCTGTAGCAGATTTCCAAGCAGGCCAAATTGCCCAGGAAGAAGTACATTGGGATGTGACGGTGCCAATTAGCCACTACCACCACAACAATGAAAGTGCTTCCAGTTATGCTCATAAGGTAGATTGACAGAAACATCAGGAAGAGAAGACAATCCAATTCAGGGCCATTCCCAAAATTCAGGAGGGTGAACTTTGTAACATCTGTTTCATTTTTCCGCTCTTGATTTGCCATAACTTTTGTTCTAGTGTTAAACCAGGACGTGTTAGCAGCAACGAAGACCTCAACAGTTAAGCTTCCAATAATGAAAATTTCCTCACAGAATAGAGAAGCAAAGAGTAAAAATGTCTGCATCACCAGACCTGTTATGTAATTTCTATAAAGAGTTCTCACGTACTAACAGTCACATTGATTATTACTCCACATACTAAGAAGAGAACATACAATTGAAGTGATGTCCACGTTTCTTCTCTGGCACAAGGGTAGTTTCTAACATGTCTCCAGTCTGTGCAAGCAAATTAAAAATCAATAGAAGCCATCACAAGTTTTGCCATATTTTTTTGTGTCGTGAAAAAAAAAATTGGTTAAATTGCTCCAGCAGTGACATAGCCATATTTCCATTGCTAATAAATATGGATGCATTGATGTGTATTATACATTCACTATTTATAGGTGTGTAGCATGACCTTTAAAGCAGACATTTTTCTTATTTGAAGAAAGTTGAAAAACAATCCAACTTCCATCCATGACAACAGATATGAAGGTCATCTATACCATCCTCAGCATATATCCACCCTGCCAAAAAAGTCCTGAAACACTCACAAACAAAAGCGCTTCACAGTTACCTCAAATTTCAGTCTTGTTAATGTGTAGAACAAATTACTCCAAATTTATGGAGTTTAATTCACCTAAAATGGACAGAGTAAGTCATCTTCCAAAAGTACCTATTTCCTGTACCAAGAATTCAGAGACTTTAGTAGCCAGATACTTAATCAGAAAAATACAGTTCAGATAAATCCTACTCCTTGTCATAGTGCTCTCTTTTATTTTTGCCTCATGTGCACTGAATAATATCTTTCTCTAGATTCCCTTGCAAGTCTAATTTTCCAAAAATCCTGAAGCTTCAACTTAATTGTTCTGGATTTGTTTAAAAAAAATTCAGTGGTCAAAGCTAGTCCCAATATGGTGGTTAAGGGTGTCCTGGCACAGGAAGACAAGAGAGTGCATGCAAGGACAGGTAACCTGAGAGGAATACAGACAAACTGTCTGAGCAAACAGGGATCAAGTTAGGAGAGCTAAAGCCCTGATAAAATTAAACCTGGCTAGGGACTCCAAAGGCAATGAGAAAAGCTTCAATAGGTACATTGGCGATAAAAGAAAGGAAAATGTGGGCCAACTCTGGGCCCTTCTTTCTGGAAAGAAACAGGAGGTCTGGTTACCCAGGACTTGGAGAAGGCTGAGGGATTCGACAACTTGTTTGCCTTGATCTTCACCAGCAAGTGTTCCAACAACACTGCCCAAGTCACAGGATCTGAAAACTGATGGCACTGGGGTTTTTCAGATTGTGCAGAAGGATCCAGGGAGACCTTAGAGCCTCTTCCAGTGGCTAAAGGGGCTCCAAGAGAGCTGGAGAGGGACTTTGGACACAGGAGAAGGGAGAATGACTTCACATTGACAGAGTGCAGAGTTAGGGCTAGACAACAGGAAGAAATCCTTCCCTGTGAGGGTGGTGAGGGCCTGGTACAGGTTGCCCAGAGAAGCTGCTCAGTGGAAGGTGTCCCTGCCCATGGCAGGGGGTGGAATGGGATGAACTTCGAGGTCCCTTCAAACCCAAACTCTTCTGTGATTCTATGAAAGGAACTGAACAGAAAATCTACTTCTCTTTTTCTTCTGAGCAGACTCTTCTACTCAGCTGTCTTGGTTTGAATGACAGGTGTCTGCCAAGGAAGGCAGGAACCTCCCTTGGAACAGAGAACATGACTCCCTTCCCTCTGAATTATTGTAACTTTGAAATTAAGGGACTTTCAGGCAAAGCTGTGGGAAAAGGAGTTCTCTACTAGTATGTATAACAAGGCAAACAAACAGCAGCACCGGCAGCAACAATGAACAGAAGCAGAACCCAGTGCCGGCCTCTCTCGGCTGCAGGCGCTTTCCCCTCGGTGCAGTTCCGCTCCCGGCCGGCAGGGGCGCTGGTGGCTCCCGGCCGGGCAGGGCGGGTGCGGGGATTCCCCCGTGCCTGCAGGGGGCGCTGTGGCGCGGGCTCGGCCGCATCTCTCCACACGGCAATGGCGGGCGAACGGGTGGGAGAGACGGTGAAGAGGCTTCCTGTACAAACCCCCAGGGGCAGCCGCTCCTGGTTCCCCTCTGGAGGGCGAAATGAGCTGTAGCAGGAAGCTGAAAGCTAGAATGGCAGGGACAAGAAAAATCCCAGGGTGGTAGATGAGATGTATCAGAAACTCCTCAGCGGTAGCTGGAACTGCAGGGTGTCCCAACAGGCAGGGGGTGCGGGGCTACAATGTAGCAAAAAACCCGGAGCAATGGCAAAGAGACAGCAGGGTTGGGCAGTGGCAGCCCAGCTCCCAAACACAGCAGGGAGAGGCTCCCTGGCAGGGGGAAGCGGCTGAGGGATCCCCTCAGGTTTTCCCCTGAGACACCCCAGCAGATGGTGAAAGTCCTTTTTTAAGTGAAGTAGGGTGTTAATAAGGTCCCAGTTAAGTGGCTGCTCTCAGGAGCAAAGGCTCACCCACAGCAGAAGAAGCAGGACCGGACTGAGCTCCAGTGGCAGCAGCGAACTCCCCCCCCCGCCGAAGTAAGCAGCAATTCCACCATCCTCCTCCTAAGCCGAGGAGCAAGAGAGCAAGAAAGAGCTAGCAGCTGCACCCAACCCCTTCCCCCAACCCAAATCTTGTGATATCTCTGCTCTTCCCAAAGAACCCCCCCCAGAGAGAGTAGCCAGCTGCACCCCTCCCCTGACCTGTGGCAACTTCTTTTGTCTCTCTTTAAGTATCCAGTCGTTATTGTCTCCTAGCAACATATGGGAGAAAATTCCCTGAGAAAAAGAAACAAAAGGGAAAAATCCTAAACCCCATCATGGAGTCACCATTCATAGATCTTGTGCTTAGGGACATGCTTTGGCAGTGCTGGGTTAAGAACTGGATTTGAAAGGAATGAGAAGGAGGTGTCTTTACAAACAAACTGTGGGCCCGCTGTAGATAAAGCCTGATACTGAGGTGAAAGAAGCAATGGGAGGAACCATAAATTCAATGGGAATTCCACTGATTGACACAGACTGTTACTCACTCAAGGCCGACTAAATCCCTGGACTTAAAGAAAAAGAACAGAGACGTAAGGAAGGAGAAAAGGGGGGGGGGGGCACACATTAGAAGGGGGGTCTTTACTAGGCAATTTGGGAAGTCTGTACCTCTCAAGTACCTCAGCCAGTGGGGAAAGAGAGAGGGAAATGTGACCGGGAAATTAGGATAAAAAGGAGGCTGCGTCCTCCAACAGCTTGAGAGACCCCATGGGAAATACCTCATGGCCTCCCCCCTTATTCAAATAAAATTACAGGACTCCTCTGTCTCCTTTTTGGACGTGAACTTCTGGTGTTTGTCAATTAATTTTCCTGACATTCCAACTGGGTTTTTTTGTAGCTGGGATCACCGTATTTGGCAGCTGGGGTCAGCATTTTTGGCAGCTGGGCTCACCTCAAGATCTTTAGAGGTCTTGAGGAAAGTATTTAATGCTGCAGGGGTAAGTAGGATGGACAGGAGAGTGGAGCTCAGCTCAAGGCACTTGATGTAGGTGTCACATATGCACTCGATGCCAGAAAGCTTTGTGTTGTCAGAGAACTGAGAAAGCATCTGCCCCTTCATCCAAGGCACTGATGAATAAATTAAACAATACTGGACCCAGTACTGAACCTTGGGGAACACAACTAGTGACAGGCCTCCAGCTAGCACCTGTGACATCATAGCTGTAAGCCAGGATTTATCCTCTGCACCTCAGCTGTTATGCAGACAAACCAGAGCAATCCAAAAGGCAGAGACAGCACATCCAGGGCCAAGAATGTCACATACTTTTCATCTAACTCAACATGGAACTGCAGTCCAGGCTGAGACTGAAAGTGGTGAATGTCTGTGGTAAAGAACCACAGGATCAAAAAATGAAGCATTTTAAAACTGCTGCATCCCACAAAAAAAATTGGGATTTAGTACCTAAACACAAGTGGATATCCAGTGCTAATAGAGATGTTCATACTTCACAGGTATGAAGTATGACAAAGGACCTGTACAAGCCTGTTCTATTCTGGATCCACAGGCAAAATCTGGGCAGGATACTTGAGGATATTTAACATGTCTGTAGTAGTCTGCGTAAATACAAATCAATTGTTTAATCACTGACCATAATGTGAGTGCATAAAAGTATCTAGATACAAAAAGCATCTAAGTATATAAATCAAGACAAGACAAAACATACTGCTAAATGTGGTAGAGGTCAAGTTTGCATGCATTTTTAAGTTTGCATTTAAGTCTACGTTCATTGGTAAGGTTCCACTTAATGGAACAAACCAGATCCCTCCAGAGGATTGACCCAAGTAAAATGTTGACAAGGTCATTCTCAGGCTATGGCAACCCAAAAGGTAACACATGCTAGCTCTCTTCAGCTGTACAGAAGATATGAATCAAAGGAGAGCCATTCAGCTGCCTAAACACAAATAATCATTTAATACGTCAGATCACCCAAGACAACTGCATGGGGCTGTCAGCTATGAACCAAGTCCTGCAGAAGTCTGTATTAGAAACCAGAGGCACCATAAGACATCTAAAAAATCATTTAAGAAGCACCAAGTCCTTGAACATCTCTTTTGATACAAATCTATGCAATTAACTTCTAAATGTGTTAAACTGCATGAGATAATCAGTAGTTTTTCAGTCTCTTGCTATACAATGCCCTTTGACCTCTTTCCTTGTAAATAGGAGAGGCGGAACACCACATTTTGAGTCTTCTCCTTGCTTTAGTCACTTTCCTCTAGGAAAGAGTTTTCTACTTAAGGTTTTTTTTCAGGGCGGTTTTTGCCTCCTGGTTCCTGAGCATGTAGATCAAAGTGTTCAGAGCTGGGATGACAGCACTGTAAATAAGAGAGATTTGCATATCCCTTTTACTGGAGTTTCCTGTGGAGGGTGTTGTATAATTGAAGAGCACTGAAATATAAAATGGTGCCACAACAGTGAGGTGGGAGCCACAGGTGGAGAAGAGCTTCCATCTCCCTTCCTAGGACCAGGCTTTATAGAAGAGGAAAGAGATAATATAGAGGTAGGAAGGGACTATGAGAGTGAAGGGGCCTAGAACAATCGATGTGGTGACAACATTGAGCAGTGTCATGTTGAGGCTGGTTCTGCTGCAAGCCAAATTCAACAGTGGTTTGATGTGACAAAAGAAGTGATTAATGTGGTTGTGGCCACAGAAGCTCAGCTGAGACATCATTACTGAGTGCATCATGGCATCAACGAAGCCAGGGGACCAGCTGGCCACAGCCAGCAGCAGACAAGTCTGTGGGCTCATGACAAAGGGCCTTCATAGCACAAAGGGCTTCAAATGGCCACACAATGGTCAAAGGCCATGCCGGCCAGCAGCACAGCCTAGGCACTGCCCAGCAAGTGGAAGAAGTGGAGCTGGGCCAAGCACCCACCAAAAAAGATGGGCTGGTGCCCAAAGAGAAAGCCAGTCAACATCTTTGGAACAGTGACTGTAGAGTATATGTCCAGGCAGGACATGTTCCACAGGAAGAAGTACAATAGTGTCTGGAGCCAGGGCTTGGATACCACCATGGTCACAATGGTGCCATTTCCCAGAAGAGTGGCCAAGTAGAGCAACAGAAAGGAGGTGAAGAAAAGGTGCTGCAGCCCCTGGATATTGGTGAGGCCCAAAAGGAGGAACTCCCTGAGTTCATTGTGGTTCAGCACTGCCGGAAGAGTGTTGAGCTTTTGATGGGATACCCTTCCTTCTCGGAGCAGGGTAAAAGAGAGCAGAGGAGGCTGCTGTTCTGCTAAGTTCTTTATTTCACAGTCTCATAGTTTCTTGAAGGCGGAGTTCAAACGGGGTTACATGATAACGCCACGCACCAAAGGCAGCAGCAGCAACACAGCAGGCAGCAAGCAACTTCTTCTGATTTCTTCTAATTCCTGCTAATTATTTTTTTTCCTATAGAAGTGTGGATTATATTTGTTAATTAACCAATGAAATTAACACACGATTCTAGTTTTTCTTCTCTTAACCTATCCTGGTCTAATTCTAACAATGGTAAGCATTACATAGGTATTACACAGATTTGCGTATACAGTTTCTATCAGCTCTTATTGTTTATATGAACACTCTATCTAAAAAATGTGAACAATTTTATTCTATCTATATTTTGTCTAAAATAATATATCTAAAAAATGTGAACAATATAGTTCTATCCATATTTTGTCTAAAATAAAGAACTCTATGAAAGGAAAACACTGCCATAGCAGAAAGAACTATGCTCAAGGTCTCTGCTGCAGCTTTTCAATGTTTAAAGCAATTAGCATGTATTTCTACTAGAAGTTAAAAATTCTATATTTCTGTTTCACTTCGGTAAGATTTCATGTATCTCAGTTTGTCCAAAGGCTTTAATTCAACTCCTGTGCTTTGGCTTTCCTCCGGGCCTGAGTCCAGAGATGCTCTCACTTCAACAGAAGAGTAAGAAACAAAGGCAAAATGTCAAGGTTCTACAGTTGTGGAACCTTGTTGTATTTTGAGGAGTAACAGTATTACACAACTCACAAATTTCTGTGCTATTTTAATGCAAACAATTGCAGAAGAAAGCAAATTATAACAGATGTAATAAAATAAAAAACTTGCATAGGAACTCAAGAAATTAACATGGATAAAGAAGACTTGAATATAGTCTTATACTTCCTGTGCAGAACAGAGTAAAATATTACAGAAAGGAAAATACTAACGCAAAAATGTCCATCTGTGCATAACAGCTGAATATGCAGTGTTCATTGCTGCTTCTTCATCATCAGCCACATTCATATTTCAATTCTACTTAGCTGTAACTTCCTGCTACATCCTTTGATGTCATCAATTGAGCTTCTAACCCATAACATTACCCCTGATGTTTCCTTTCTATTATTGTACCTACATTTCATTAAACCAGTTTAAACATACACATTTGGTTAACATCTCTTCCAGACATCTCTTTTATATTGATGACCAGCCGCAGATGAACAGGACAAAATCTAGCATCTCATCTCCTACAGTACTCTGATGAAGCAAGACTGAATTTACAGGAGCCAGAATAGATGGTGCAAGGTCCAGACAAATCAGCTCATCCCACTCATTGTTGATCATATACCCCACTATGAATACAGAATCATTAAGGTTGAGAAAGACCTCTAAGATCATTAAGTCCAGCCATTAACCAGGTCCAGTTCTTCAGTGGTCTCCTAAAATGCCAATGCTTTCACTTCTTTTCTGTTTCAGGTAAGTTTATTTGTCCCTATGTGTAAATCCCAACCAAATTCAATAAAGAACAAAGTCCTGAGATCATTTTACTAGGGCAGGTAGGGACAGGGATTTCCAGCTTACAGTAAAGACAGCAGATTCTACAAGACAAATAGTTTCCTCAGCACATTCAATGTAATGATGATTAAAACTGATGAATACAACTAATGAAAAAATAATTACTTCCAAAATGTTTCCTGTAAATAGATTAAAACACATATAGGCACATTTAATGTCTTTCTTTGTTCCTTTGTACTATATGCTTTTACTGAAAATAAGTGATTTTTGAAAGTCAGTATGTGTATCTCAAGCCTAGTCGCTCTTTTTCTCATACTTCTTTATTTATTATTTCAGCATGAAAACAGTAGGCAAACAGACAACTTCTAAACTTATTCCTTAATAGAACAATCAGCATGTGGCCTAAAGGTAGTTTATGCACGTGTCCACTCAAAAAACCTGATCATATTTCCCTGAAAATGCTTTTAGTCTGCTCTTTGAACAAGCTCTATTAGAAACATTAGATTCAATAATATCACAGACTTACCAGAATTTGTCAATCACTTGCCTTTGAAGAAGTACAGACACAATTCTATTTTTAAGATTCTTACTTAAATACAAGTGCAAAGAAGACTTTGCATGTTGAATCTTGCCTATTTTTCCAAGTACATAAAGTAGGATCTTAAAGGTAAATCTCCACAAACCTCACACCAGTACCTATAAGTACTTTTGTCACTGTAGTAGGGCCCTCTGAGAGTGAGACGGAAAGCAAAGCTGAGGGTAAAATGACTCCTTTTGTGGAATTAAAAGACTGAGAATTTCTGTTCTCCTTTTTCCTTCCACAACTACATGGCGCTTTTCTAGCTGAGAGATTAATACTGCAGGTGTGATGCCAAGGGCTGCAATTCCAAGGGACTGGTAGTTATCCTGGTAGGATGGTAGGATGCAAGGAGGAAGCTTTGCAAACTGTATCAGAAATCTCTCATGACCTAGGTAGAGGGTGAAGGGAGAGTTATCATGCCCAGAATGAGCAAAATGTCAGCAACATCATGTGGGAAGAAAACTTCCTTTTGTTTTGGTCAGTCTCCTGAGATTTACGAATCCATGGGGATCTCCAGAGCAGTGCACAGAGTTGCATAAACATTCTGCATAGATGAGCCACCTGCAGAACACGAAGCATTCTGCAGAGACTAATTAATAACAAAAAAATCCCCCCAAATGAACCACTAAACCAATCCACCCCATCCTCCCCCCACAGATAATCCAACACAAATATCTCCATCTTGCTGCCCGGAGTTTATGGCTGAAAATTCAGTCGTAAATAGAGTCATGAGTCATGCCACCTCAGCTGAACTGGAGCTGTTAGTCAGCGTTCCCTAAATCTTTTTCAAATACTAGAATTTGTGACACCTACTATGTTCCATCCATTCTGATGTGCGAAGATTTTTGATGTTTTGTTTTTATTGGCATTCCACAGATAACAAGGTGTTTCTGGTCTCTTTGATGTCAAAACCATCCCAAATTAGCATTTTAGGATTAATTTTCAATCCAGTGAAAAAGTTTCCAGAACTGTTCATAGTAGTGTTGAAGGTTGGGGTTTTTCCTTTTTTTCTTTCTCTCAGGGAATTTTCTCCCATTTGTTGCCTGAGAGATGATAACGACGATACTAGAGAGACAAAAGATGTGGCGGGGAGGAGGAGGAGAAAGGGGAAGGGTGCAGTTCGCTACCCTCTCTTAGCTGGGGGACTGTCTGCTTGGTGCGCCTCAGGAGCACAGCTCCTGTGTGGGAGGCATCAGCGAGCTGCCTCCAGACACGATGTCTGTTCTCGGCTGCCGCTGGCCAGGCTGTACTGGCTCAGGACACAGGCTGCAAACCCCGAAGGGCGAGATGTGAGCTCCAAGCTCCCAGGAACGAAGGAGGCGGGAGAGGGGTTCCATGTGTATTCCAAAGCTTTATCGCTCCTAAGGGGACAGGAATGGAATCGCCGAAGGCCAGGGTTTGGCAATCGGTTTTGTACAAGGGACAAAAGGGGCAGAGCAAGCAAAACCAACCAATAGAAAAACATTCTTACAATAACTGACAATCAGAACAACCAACAAGAGAGAAACAGGGGAGGGAACATAAACAATGGTCCAATGGGAATAAGCTCGGGTAGAACTTTCTAGTACAGGGGATGGGGTTTAGACTTCTGCCTCACCCACAGACGTCCCCTCTGACTTAGACTCGTCCGCCCATTGGATGGCCAACGTCTGATGGGCACCTGACTGCCACAGCCTAGTGGGCTGGGTCACCGCAGCAGGTAAGTTCAGACAGAAGGTCAAGGCTGCACAGTCCCGTAGAGAAGAAGAGACGCATTCTCCAGGGCTGTGGCAAAACTCAGTGGCAAAGTAGGGTCACTGTGGGCTAGAGGAAAGCTCCTCATTGAGAGGAGTGAGGACCACGAGGGCCTTGATTTCTGTTACCAGTCTCTGCCACAGCCTGCTTTTTTCTGCCCATGAGCTTCTCACAACTGAGAGAAGAAAACCAAGGACTCAATAAACTGTCTCTCAAGGCACTTCTCTAAGGGACTTTCCACAGCTGTGTGTCCCTTGAAAACTGAGCAGGGCCCTCATGCATTTTACAACCAGATCTCTGGCCTCAGCTTGGGAAGTTGAGATCCTCTAGAAAACAAGGAAATCAACACGTAGGAAGGTGATCAAAGACATGTGCCTACGTCTCTCCCTGAAAGAGGCCCACACCCAAATTGACCTGTTTTGCTCAGTGTGTCCACCCCTGAGGCCAGGATCTGGATGGCGGCTTTGGGGAAGAAGCTGAGGGCAGGGAGCCCACAGCTCATGGCTCTTTTCCCTGGGGCAGGCATCCCTTTGCCCATTCAGTGCATTTCGCAGTTCAAAGGATATTGGATCAGTCTCCCAGAGCACGTGGCAATCATCGTGATGTGGAAGAGTTGGGAAAATCCATGAGCTTCAGGCAAACCTGAATCATCCTGATGCGGAAGTGAGTGCACACGGTGCCCTGGACTCAGGCTTTCCAGGGATACTGGAGCACATAGCCTCTTTCCTCCAAAACTTTGCCTTTGTCAGAGGCATTCCCAGACCTTTTAGGACCAGTCCCAAACCACCTCGTACATATGTGTAATCCTGTGCTGCTGCTGCAGCTTTCCAAAAGGCACTGCCTTTTGGTGGCAGCTCAAGGGCCCATGGGACGCAAGGCAACCCAGGATAATGGAGGCTGGGAGAGACCAATGGAAGTCCTCTGCTCCTGCTCTGAGAAGAACAAAATTTCCAGTTGCCTCCAGAAGCTGTGGGCCTCGCCCCATAGTCTTCTGAACACTGCCACTGTCAGACAGGTCCCTGTCTCTTGGACAGCTCTTCCAGGGATGCCCTGCACCCCCGGGGGGCTACCAGGAGATGGAAAGGGCCCCCCAGGTCCTCGAGGGAGAGGACCACCAGGAGATGACATTGAGGCTACCTGCACTGGTGAGCACGTGCCATGGCAGCCTGGAGAGCACAGGGCTGTGTATGTGCAGGGAACGCCACCTGCTCTGCATTGCACTCGCAGGCCAGTGACAAGGAACCCCTTTGGGGTAGAAGGGCTGGAAAGCAGAGAGAAAGTCTGTCCCAAGAGAACTTTCACCCCTAATTCTGAGAGTTCCCTGCTGTCCATCTCTAGATCTCACTCCATAAGCCTGGGATCTGATCATCCCGTGGATGGTGCCCTTTCCTTGGCACTGCAGAGGCCACATCTGGGTTGGTGTCCCCATTTGGTGTCCCCAGGGACAAGGGAAGTGGTGGTGATCTCTTATGGAGAGAGGCACTGGCAGAGGACCAGGCAGAACCTAAGGGCTGCAGCACCTGACGTACGGGGGGAGGCCGAGGGCACTGTGCTTGTGCAACCTGGTGGAGATGAGCAAGGTGTGGAGGGGGGCATGGAGCTGCGGTCTCCACCACGTCCTGGAGGTTCTGGAGAGAATGAAGCCAAACTCTCCTGAGAGGCGCACTGCCAAAGGGCAAGAGGCAGCAATCACAAGTTGCAAGCAAGGAAACCCCAGGGCTCCCTGGGGGAAGACAAGGGACAGGCCTGGGAGAGCTGCACAAGGGACAGCGACCTCTTTCTTAAGCTGTGTCAGTGCTTAGAAGTCAGCAGGACAAGGCCCAGAGCCTGCTGAGGAACCGGGGCAGTTTGATCTGCCCAGAGCACTTGGTAGGAGCACAATACCTCCAGAGCTCCACCTAGACCATCTGGGGTATGACAGCCCTTGAGCAGCCACCAAAAGGCCATGCCTTGGGAGACAGCAACTGCAGGAGATTGCACCAGGTGATCCAGGAATGAGGATACAAGGTGGGGAAATGCCCTTCATGGCAGCAGAACATTGAGAATACGAGCTCTGTTAACCCTTGACGCCTGAGTCTGCGGCACCCAGTCCACTGAAGTCCATGCTGGGTGACTCAGATTTGCCTGAAGCTCAGGGATTTTCCCAACTCTTCCACATCACAATGACACCCACGTGCTCTGGGAGACTGATCCAGTGTCCCTTTGAAATGTAAAACGCATGGAATGGGAAACCCCACTCCTGACCCAGAAAAAAGAGCAGTGAGCTTTGTGCTCCCTGCCCTCAACCTTTCCCCAAAGCCGCCATCCAGGTCTCTGGCCCCTGGGATGAACATGTTGAGCAAAACAGGTCAGTGTGGCTGTGGGTCTCTTTCAGGGAAGGACATGGCATCTCTTTGATCACAAAACCAGGCCATGGTACAGCCTGTGGACCGTAAGCAAATCCCTATGGCAGTCACTTGGGCGTGCAGGGGACATCCTCCCAGCTGAACATGGACTTGCCTTGCCATTGAGCTTTGCCACCTCCCTGTAGAGTTGGGTCTCTTCCCCACTATGGGATTGTGCAGTGTTGACTTTCTGCCTCAACTGTCCCACAGTCTTCTGTACATCTGTGATGACCCGTGGAAGTAATGACTCTCAGGATTAGCCTGAGTGCCTGCACTGAAAGCTCCTGACAGCTGACCTGAGGTGTCTCTCATGGCTGAATTTAACTGTAACTGGAGCCAGACTAACCATCAAGAAGAACAAGTGACAGGAGCAATAGACACTACACAAATTCATTTAAACTCACCTTATACACTGGCCTGGGACCTCCAAGTCAAGGGGCCTTAGGAAGCTGGAAGCTGGGACACAGATGAATCATTTCCATGTTGGCTGGTGTGAAACTGGAGAAAAATGCCTGAGATCAAAGAGGCAGAGACTTCGCCAGCAGCGAGGCCTCACAAGTGGCCACTCCCAGGAGTTTGGATGTTTCACAATCAAGGAATGTTTGTGGCCCCACAGGGCTCTGGGACACAGCATAAAAGGCTGCGCTGCTCCAGGCCCTGCATCCTCCTCCTCTCTGGCCTGCCCTTTCTCGAGGAACAAGGTAAGCCTGAGTCTGCCTCATCTCTCCCTGGGGGCTGAACTGCTGTCATGCAGGCTGCCCAGGTTGATCCTTGGGCTGCCTCAGCTTGGCCCTGACACAGAACTGTTGAAGGGCCATCAGCTGGGGACAGCTGGGAAGAGGGGGCTTTGTTCCAACAGAAGGGGATCAATGGGGCTCAGCTGCAGGGGAATTTGCCCAGCAGAATTCGCACCTGCCATGGTGTAACAAAATGTCCCAGTGCATCCCCGGACATCTCTAACACAGCCATGTCTGTTCTGGAGATGGGCTGTGACCCATCTTTCCTCAGGGGCCATAAAGCCACTGTGCTGGGTCCTATTCCTGAAGTGGGGCGGCCTTCCTGTGCCATGCCACTCACAGGGCACGAGCAGGGTTGTGGGAGCTGTAGGCACAGCGCATGTTTTGAAGACCAACTGTGTCCCTGGAGAGAGCTGAGGGACAGAGAGACGGACTGATCCTGAGGCCGGTTGGTGCTCCCTGCTCTGTGTTGCAGCTTTGCCTCCTGCGCTGAGAGATGTCTTGCTGCAGACCCTGTCCCCCACGGCCCTGCGGCCCCTGTGGCCCAACCCCCCTTGCAAGCAGCTGCAGTGAGCCCTGTGTCGCCCGCTGCGCTGACTCCACGGTGTACATTGAGGCTTCACCGGTGGTGGTGACCATGCCGGGCCCCATCCTCACCTCTTTCCCTCAGAGCACAGCCGTGGGATCCTCTCTGTCAGCTGCTGTGGGCAGCTCCCTCAGCACCGCGGGGGTTCCCATCTCTTCTGGGGGCTCCCTTGGGCTGGGGTGCCCAGGCCTGTGTCTGCCTTTCCCCCGCTGCGGTCAGATCTGCTGAAGCCGGCGGGTCATGCCCTCTGTCCCTGACAAATGGGCCGACCTCATTTCCTGCCTGGCCCCCGCACACGTGTCCCTTGGTCTCTGTTCTATGCCGCTGCTTTTGCTCCTTCTCATTAAAGCCTTTGTGCAGCATCGCTGGAGAGTTGTGGTCGTTTGTTCTCCTGCTCCCTCAGCTACCACCTGCTCTGCCAGGGTGCCAGCACTGGCTGCTGTCCTGAGCTTACCTGCAGCTGCACAAAGAACTCCCAGAAATTACACCAGAGCACCAAAGCCTCCGTCACGGAGCTTGAGTCTGTAACCTGGAGATCACTGTCCTGCGGGGCCTGGTGCCAATTTGTTCCTTGTGAGAGTTAACAGATATATTTTGAGTAACCTTTCAGTCCTCTCAGATCTTCTTCATATAAGCATAGGAAAATCAATCTTATCTCTTCTGTTGGTGATGTTGGAATTTTCTCAATAGGATGAGTACAGGATTGTGGGCTGGAAAGGAGAAAAGCACTGCTTTTCATGGCTGGACATAGGCAGTGTGGCTTTGACAGAGTTTGATGGCAAAGTTCACTCTGTTACTTACTAAATGGATGAAGCATAAATGGAATATTGAATTGTAATCAATGTTTAATGTTTTATAGGGAGACTGTGCATTTAGAAGTGTACGGTATGCAAAGGATATGGGTACAAAATTAGAAGGATGCAAAAGGGTTTAGAAGCACTCAATCCACAGTCATAGCGAGGACTTAATTATAAATTCACAGTGACAACATTCATACCATTATCAATTCACACACACCCACACACACAGAGGCACAGAGAAGAGCACATCTGTATTCAGGTATGTAAATGTACCTATTGAAAATGCCCCTCCGGCTCAGTGAAATATTCACATCAAATCCCTTTGCATTTCTCAAGCAAGCATGGGCTGGACTTTGAGGAGTGTGGGTGGATGTGTGTGTGGATCAAACCTGGCCTCGTCATCAGTGATGGTCTTTCAAGTACCCCAGCTTTTTGGTTCTCAAGCTGCGAGAGATATTCCACCCAGAGGGAGGTGCTGGCACAGCCCGCTGTGGTCCAGGAGGCCTCCAAGAGCCTCACTCAGGACAGAGCTGTTTATAGGCTCACAAGATGATTTGCCTTAGTCATCACTAAGGTTCCATCTCTGACATAATCCATGGTGGTAACTACTTTTTGTTTCCAAAACTGAAGCAACAATGGTGGTCTTCCACTTGGGCTACAATTCATCATGAGAACGTTCCAAGGCTGTCGTGGGATGACTGATTATCCTTTGTTCCCCACCATGGCCTGTCGCCTGGCTGTCCCAGCTGCCCTCAGCGTAGGACGCCGGCCCGAGAACCCTGGGCGCCTCAACAGGCTTCGGTGCCGTGGGTTAGGCGGGGCTGGTTCCCGCAGACAGGGGCGGCTCCTCACGAGGAGAGGCAAGGCGCAAATAAGGCGAGGAGGCAAAGGGCTGCGAGAGGGGGTGTCCCCGTGAACTCCTTTATTGTAGGGTAAGGGTCAGGCTCCGAGGAGAAGTCCAGGGGAGATCCCGAGGGGGGGATGGGGTGCACAGCCTCATAAGGGGGGTAAGAATGGGAGGGGCGCCGGCTAGTAAACCAATAGAACATCAGACAAAGAGGGGAGACACGAACAGAGAACAAATCGAAAAACAGGGGGGGGTCTACAGAACACATCAATCATGGGTTAGCCAACCACACGACGCCTTTTGGAGAACCTTCCAGACGAAGGGGCTGACACTAGACTTCTGTGCTGCCCACAGAACCCTCCTCCCAGGAGGAGTCTTCCTCCCCAGAGGCGGGGTCAGAGGCGGTGTCAGAGTGACAGACAGCTGCCACATTTGGAGCCTGTCCCTCTACAATGGCCCATGCTACTCATGGGAAGCTGATGCTGCTGTTATGGTCATGGCTGTTCCCAGCAGCATCATACAGCAGCACCTGGTGTGGTGAGGGACCTTCCACTGCCCAGCTGGTTTGGTTAAGGGGATGCTTCCTCTTGCAGCTGTTTCAGTCAAGGCTTGTCACGGGGATGAGCACGGGAGAGGATGAATGACCACAGGGCAGGGTATCCCAGATGCCTGGCTGAGGTCAAGGCTCAGGGAGCTGCAGCCAGAGCCCCTGGGGTTGTGCCTCTTGGGCCCTTCTTGCTCTATGAGGGTCCCAACTGCAAATGTGGAGTGGAGCTGTGGTGGTGCATTCCTCCCCCCTCGTTTTTCAGGCTGCACTGAGATCTGAGAAATGCTCATTAGGCCTCCGCCTTGAAAACAGCACCTGGTCTCAGCTCTTCCTGAGCTTATCAGAAACACTCTCTTTCCAAGAACTGCTGTCTAACGAGCTCCTGTTTTCCTTATGACCGGTCTCGGAAAATACTTTTGTTGCCTGAACGCCGTAACATTCCTATTCTCACACTTTCAAAGAAAGTGCCAACACAAACTGTGGCCAGGATGAAACATTGTTATGGCTGAAGCCCACTCTCTTGCAACCCTATAAACAGCAGTCCAAAATGGGACCATTTGAGCTCTCCTGGACCACAACAGGCTGCAACCAGCAATCTCCCTCTTAGTGAGATGCCTCTCAGAGCCAGCAAACTCCCAGGTTTGCAGTACTTGGATGATTGCTGAAAAATGACAAGTCCTGGGCTGACACCCTCACTCCTTGAGGCCTGACCCTTTGCCCGTCGGGAGATGCAAAGGCATCCAAAGTGAGTATTTCACTGACCTCTGAGGGGAATTTTTCACAGCTAACTTGCTTGCACTGACTCTATGTCTGTGTGCTTGCACATGCGCATATGCTATAGCAAATCTGGGAGAAATACTGCTTTCTTAGATGTTTAAGTACCTTGGATATCTAAGTAAGTTAGGCCTGTAAGTAAGGTTAAGGTACAGTTCTAAACTTACCTAAATGCTTGTCCTGGGGTGATGTTATGAGGCTGCTTTATTCCTTAACTGTCCGCTTAACGCCCAAGGCTGCTGTATCTTTAAGATGGACCCCGGGGCCAGGGCCGGAGCCGCAGCCGCGGGACCCCGGGTGCGGGTCGGTTCAACGGGTCTGTCCAACGGCTCTGGCTCCAATGGCGCTCCACCGTGCTCTGGAGGGAGTGCACCGGGACGCTGCACTGCTCCCGTGGTGGTTTTTCATTCTCGCTAGCTTGGAAAAAGGTTTTGGGTTTTTTTTCTTTCCTCCCCCTGGCCTCCCTACCTTCCTTCCCTTCTCTCCGGCTCGGGGAGCCTGTGGAGCGGCCCCGGCGCGCCCGCGGGGTGGCCCCGGCTGGTCTGAACTCCGACGAAGGCCCAGCCGGTGAGCAAAGGGACACAGAAATCCACCAGCTTTGCCTGCCGCGAGGAGGAGGAGGAGGACTGGCACCGGAGAAGCAATAGGTTTTTCCATCTGTTCTCTGGAAAATGGCCCCAGGGGCCTTTCTTGCTCTGTGAGGGTCCCAACTGCAAATGTGGAGTGAAGCCTTGGCCTGAAGTGCCTGGGCACTGGTGTTGTGGCACAGGGCATGTGATGAGCAGGGCAGGAAGAGCTGGGGCAGGTAGTTGCGGCTGAGTGGTGAAGGCAATGGGCTAGAAATGCATTGGGATTTCCCCATGCAGGTTTGACTCCTGCCAACTACAGGGCACACACCCCTTTTGGCCTTCGGGCAGTTGACCATGCTGCAGCTGCGACACTCCAGGCACCTGCAAAGGTACCACCCCACAAGTGGGTGCCATGGACAACAGCTGGGGCTGTCCAGAGGGTTCCTGCACTTGCAGCCCCTGCTGTTCCCACAGAGCAGCCCCAAGGGAGGAGCTAAAGCCAGCCTGCCTCACCTCTAAACAGTGACTTCTTAAGGAGGTCTGGATGGGCCAGCCCCTCCCAGGGGCTACTGGGAACCATCTCCCACCCTCAGTAATGTCAGGCAGGACAGCAATCACACCCGGCAGAGAGAAGATTCCTTGTCTCCCTGTTTTGATGTTTGGGGCATCCTTTGGCTGTTGGGCTGCAAAAAGGCAGAGCTGAGCCAGGAGGGAGGACAAGACAGGAGCTGTGGGGGAGTGTAGCACAGCCACGGTAAGAGGTCACAGCCCCTGTGAAAGGCAAGCCACCAACAGCTCTACAATCTGCTTAATGCAAAAAACTGTCTAGGACTAAGAGTTTTACCTCACAGTACATGTGACCTGAAGGCCCAACCTAAACCAGCTCTCACTGGCTGAGAACATCCCATATGGACAATAAAAGAATAGGACATTTGTTTAAAACAAAGACAATTAACACCCCACTGAGGATCTGTCCTCACCACCTACACAGGAAAAGCACAGAGTCATTATGTGATCAACAGTATCTAATTAGCCCCTCGAAAAAAGATTCATGTCACTAGTCAAAAGAACTGTACTGTAAACGTAAGTCTTCTTCCTCCTCTGGGCTGGTCTCCTACATGCATTGGGCTGGGACCCCTCCTTGTGCACAGCTGTAATAGCAGAATTCCTTCCGTTGGTAGTTCCAAGCAAAGGGAGCCTGCGTCCCTCCTTGGCCAGCAAAGAACGGCACTGTCGGGCAGGTGCAGTCCCGCAGCGTGCTGGGAGCAGAGCTGGATTTCTGGGCAGGGCTGCAGCCGTCAGGATGTCACCGGATTTCAGGTGCCCCCATCCCTAGCAAGGCCCAGGGCTGCAGCCTTCCTCCGGGGTGCCTTGAGCACGTGCAGCGCCAGCGTGGGTGGTCAAAGGGCAAGTGGCTGTGCAGGGCTGTGGAAGAAGGGCAAGGCCAGGCCCTGGAGCTGTGGAGCACGTGCCCAAGGGAGATGAATTTGTCGGGGATTCCGTTTTGTGGGGCGGGGGAGGCCAAGCAGAAAGGAAGGGAGGGAGCAAGAGCCAGCAGTGCCCAGGCAGGGTCAGGCCTGGCTGGGGGCTGTGGCAGTCCCACTCCAAGGCAAGCAGAGTGGCGCAGCGGGAGCGTGCTGGGCCCATAACCCAGAGGTCGATGGATCGAAACCATCCTCTGCTAGAGCAGTTTTTCACCGATGATGCCTCATCCAACACCTTTTACCCTGCGTGGCTCATAGTTCTCTGGGCACCCCTGGCCCTGGCCCTCCTCTTCCCTCTGCTCCTGCTAGTGCTTTTGTAAGAAATGCTACAGCTTTTATAATTTTTTAAACTACTTTAGTCAGGGGTTTGTTCACCTCTGCCCAGGCGCAGGGGAATCAAGGCATTTCTTCAAAAGACTCTGTTTACCCAGGGTTTGAGTTTCGCTGGCTGGGGCCTGGTAGGCTTCAATCAACAAAAAGAAGATTCCCAGATTATGGGAGTGTAACATCCATCTACAGGTTGGGAGTAGCCAGAAGATATAGAGGAGATAAATGGACATTAACATTACTGCCTGGTGTGGCTGGGGACATGTGGTCTGGGAAAAGATTGATAAGAGAACCAAATTAGAATCAAGGGAAAAGGGATCAATAACCAATAGGAGACTGAATACTAAAGATTGTGTAATTCAGGTCCAATGAAGAATTTCTTTGGGGTTTTTACATATAAATATGTCAAAAATCTGGTAAAAAAACATGTGTGATGGAAAAATTTCCACTGCACAAACCAGGCATGTGTGGATGGAATAATTTCTACTGCACATCCTAGCCAGAATACCATCCTGGCCAGAATAAAGCAATGTCTAATTCTCTAACATTGCAAAAATGTTTTTGAGAGTTTCTGGTTTTCCCTAGGCTTTGGTGACACTTTCTCTTTGGCTTTCTCAGGCACCAACACTCCCAAAGGGCCCCTCACCATGGTCTATGGGCAGCAGGCACAGCTCCCCCCATGAGGCCCTGCGTATTATGGGTACACAGGTCTTCCTCCCTTCCCTGCTGGCAGCTCAATCCGCAGCTTCCCAGGCACAGGAGGGCACCTCCTGTTAGGGGCAGAGGAGGCTCAGCCTGCTCCACGTGTGCTTAGCTCAAACACCAGGGTGTGGAAACCATGTTTTTACTGGAAAATGGACATATTGTGAACCAGCCATAAAATAGAAGAACCAGAGCACGTAAGACAGAAAGACTTAAGCATGTACACAGGGGAAAAAGGTCCATGGGAAGGTTGTGAGAAAGGGACAAGCAGCATTGGGGAGGATGTGAACGTGGAACAAGCAAAGGAAGAAAAGGATAAGAAAATGCAAACTGAAGGACAGTTGTGACATACACGACGGACAATGTGACACATACAAGAGCCAATCATAAAGTAGCGTGTGAAAATAGGCCTTAGCCAATAATAATTATGCACAATCACATGTAGGGAAAGCAAGAATTGTATATTAGGGACAGTAGTTCATCAGTAAAATGGCTTCTTCCTGATTCATGTTGAATCGTGTAGAGTTGTTGCTCTCCGCACCTGGGAGCTTTCTCTGTCCTCGTCTGTTTGCTGCCATGACCATTTGTAGGGTGATCCAGGATCAGGGCCAAGCAGGTATTCCCAAGGGACACTGTATTGGCTAGAGGTGACTGGGTGTTGGGAGTGGAGGAGACATGGGACTCTGCAGCGTGATCTCTGTGGGAAAAGGTAAGGGGCTGCCCTGTGCTACACACGGATTGTTGAATCTCCATGTCACACTGCTGAGCTGTCAGCAGTTTGTGGCCTCCATGGAAATATAATGCAGAGAGGGTAGACAGTGCCAGACAGAGGAGGAGAAAAAGAAGGGTCAGGAAGGGCAGAGAGAAAATTCATAACCCCATGCTGCTTGGGTGTATACAAAAATGTGGAGTGAAGTAGACAAGCTGATCCCGGATAAGAGCAAGGAAAGGTTGTGTTTACTGTTTGTTTGGAGGTTTTTTTGTTATTTACTATGTGAACCTTTTTCAATTGGCCAAACATGAATTTCCCCAAGTTGAGTCTGCTTTGCCAACAATAGTTTTTGCAAAGCCATGTCCGAGTGTTTATTTTGCCCTGGAAGAATTCTTGTCCTATTTCCTATGCTCCTCATTCACTGAAGGTGGAGCAGGAGTGAGCAACTGGGTGGGCGGTTGGCTGTGCTTACCCCACCACAGCTGTGTACTCACAAATGCACCTACACCTGCACATGTATGAAAGTGGGTGGGGAGTGATGCCATTACCAGCTTTAGGTCCCCTAAAGCACCACCAGCACTCACATAAACAAGTGAGACAGTCTGATCCTTTTCTTCCTCTCTGGCTGCTCAGGACTGGAAATTGGTACTAGACACACAGATCCATCTCTACCACCTGCGCGCCATAGGTCTGTGCAGTCTGCGCCTGCAGCTCGGTCATAATCTGTCCAGGGTCTTGCTCCAAGCCTGGACACTCCCTGCTGCTGATCTCCTCTAGTCGGTGTCTAGCCCAGCTTGAGTTTCCCAGACAATATCTTACACACAGAAACACCTGTACCCTGTAGCAGCTCGTAGCAGTGTGCATGAAAGCAGAAGAACCCAGCCTGTGCCCCCACCTGGGCAGGTTGGTAACTCCAGAAAGCAGGCAAAACATCAGCACTTAGATGCGTTGGTGGTATAGTGGTGAGCATAGCTGCCTTCCAAGCAGTTGACCCGGGTTCGATTCCCGGCCAACGCAGTGTCTATTTTGTTGGCTCACTAGTGTGCTATCTGCTCCCAAATAGCGGCATGGAGGCCACGAGCTGTTGTGTCTCTGTAACCCTGGGTGACAGACCACAGCTTCTAGTTCCATCCTTTGTTACCTGCCATGACACAACTTGTTTTGATGGACGGGTTTCTCCTCATCCGTGGTTCTCCCCAGTACCTCTCCCAGGGATTCAGATGAGGATGAGGAAAGATGTTCGTACAGCACCAGCTCTTGGGGCCCTGCAGGACATGCTGCTTTCACCAGTGTACATTTCCAGCTGAGGGGGCTCTGGGCTAGGCTCCTCACTGTTGGTACAGGCACCAGACGAGAGGGATTTTCAGTGTTGCTGCTGCAGGTCGTTGCACCTGGCAAGAGAAGCATGCTGCTGTGGCATGGTAATGATGAAGACTGACAATGCTCAGGTGGGGACCAAGGCATGAACTGCACATAATGAGGCCAGTTATGCAATTTGGGGGTATAGTGGGAGGAGGCCTGTTCTTTATAAAATACCTCAGTGTCACAGTGGAGTGGAATTGCCCTCCATCCTCCACCTTTTCCATCTCTGCAGTGCCGGCTGGTCAAATGCCTTGTCATTCTCCTTCAGAGGGGACGCTGGTATGTACAATGTCTGTGTTCATAGCACAGAGTCATTTCATATGTAGGACTCTTTCTTGAAAAGAACTGTGGTTCATGTGGGAACTTAGTTTGAAATGACCTGGTTAACAATCATGACTGCATGTCTCAGACACCCTGTGTAGGACTGCTGACCTATTCTGTCCAGGCTCCAGCACCGCAGTGATATGCTAAAGTTTACTGGAATTCAGTGTAATAATGTTTTTGGTAACTAAAGGGTAAAACAGTCTCATTTCTCTTACAGCTTATGGCTAAGAGAAACTGGCAGAAGTTGCTAAACTATTATCCATAAGATTTGAAAAAATGTACAAGGAGTGAAATTCCCAGTGACTGGAAAAGGGGAAACATAACCACTATTTCTAAAAAGAGAAAAAAAGAAGTCCTGAAGAATTATAGGTTGGTCAGTCTCACTGTGGTGCCTGGCAGAATAATGAGAAAAAATCTACTGGGAAGCTTTGTTAATGCACATGGAAAACAAGGAGATGAAAGGTGAGACAGCATGGCTTCCCTAACGGCAAAATTAGTGGCCTATTCCACTGAAATGGATCCTGGAGAAGAGCTGAGGGTGTCAGCATGCTGAGGGAAAGCCTGAGGGAACAAAAAGGCCAAGGTCCCACTGAGATTTAAACTCAGATCACTGGATTCAGAGTCCAGAGTGCTCACCATTACACCATGGGACCTCCTGCATAGATCATCTCTGGCTCTTGTGCCCAGCCTTGCTCAGCCTTATGCCCTTGGCTGAGGCTGGCTGTCTCTCCATCACCTTGGACATCCATCACCAACTGCAGCCTTCCTGCAGGGCCTCCAGGCATTCTCTTATCACACCATCCTTCAGGGCAGCAGCACAGCTCCTTCCACAGGCCTGGCATGGCCTCTCTTAAAAGCACCAGGCTCAAAACCTCACGCAATCTTGTCTTTCCCAAATTGCAACAAGCTCTTGCTGGCTCAGGGCAGGCCTTGGGAAGTCACCTTCACACAGCAGAAGCCCCCTTGCCTTCTCTTCTCCAACCCAAACCAGCCCAGCTCTTTAAGGACTAATGAGAGGGAAACATTGCCCCATCTCTACAAAAGGTGAAGACCTTCTGGGGAGCCCAAGGAAAGGGGCTGGAGAGGCAAGGAGAAAGGACAGGTGAGACACCAAGGGCTGAGCAACGACTGAGCTCCAGTTCCTGTGGGCAACAGGTTCACTCACTGCCCATGGTGCAGAGCAAGGAGGGCAAGAGCCCTCTCTGGGAACTCCTCCTTCTCAGAAGGAACTTGACTGCAAGGCATGCCAGGAACAAGTCCAAATGCCTGCTCAAAGCAGGGCTGGAGACAAAGCAAGGAGCAGGCAACTCAGTGCCTGAGCCCCACTGCAAGCCCAGTGTGATGCCCAGGCATGGAGAATCGCGAAGATCTCTGCACGCCTGGCTCCAGTGGCTCACCGCTCTCTGGGAGCCTCTGCAGGATCCAGAGCAGCCCCCGCAGTCTGCTTTTGCCAAGGCCAACCTGGCTCAAAGCCAGTCTGTGCCTGCTGGGCCGGGAGGTGCCTGGAGTCCCGGGCAGGAGGCCCGGCTGAGGGGAGCAGGAGCAGGAGCTCAGCTGCTCTGTGGGAGCAGAACTTGCAGAGGGAAGAAGCTGCGCTGTTCAGGAGCAGGAGAGGCCGGGCAGTGTGGAGCCAGGCTGAAGAAAAGCTGGTCTGCCTTGGCAAGGAATGACCGAGCCCTGCTCACCTGCTTGGAGGGCAGCTCTGCCAAGCACTACCCCGCAAGGCTCCCGCAGCGCTGCTGCTTCCCGCTCCTGCCGCCTGCAGCCTGCCCTGCCTCCTGCCCCTCCAGTGCCCACAGGCACTGCCTCCTGCACTGCCACCTCACACCCTGGCCTGGCTCCAGCTCCTGCACCTCTTACATTGCCTGCCCCCTCCTTCCGGCCCCCTGCACACACTCCAGCTCCAGCTCCTGCCACGTGCCAGCACTCCTCTGGCTCTGACACGTGGGCAAACTCACACTGCTGGGTGCTCCTAATGGAGCCACTCCAGTTCTAGAACACAAGTTCTGTTTCACCGGGGAATCCTCCGTGGTCAAGAAACCTCTTTAGTGCCATCCAGAATACTGACATGCTCCAGCAATGGTGCTGGGGGTGCTACAAGCTTCACAGATGTTTCAGAGTTGTGGTGGCAGCAGGAACCAGCTGTGTCCTGGGCAGGCCAACCCCTAAAGGTTTTCCAAAAGATACGGCGCCTACAGCACCCCATGTCTCCTCCACTCCCAACACCCAGCCACCTCTAGCCACCTCTACCCTTGGGAATACCTGCTTGGCCCTGATCTTGGATCACCCTACAAATGGTCACAGCAACAAACAGACGAGGACAGAGAAAGCTCCCAGGTCTTTGAGCTAAGCACACGTGGAGCAGGCTGAGCCTCCTCTCCCCCCATAGGAGGTGCCCTCCTATCAATATAAGGTTGTGGTGGATATAGCGTGGTTGGAAGTAGCTGCTGTGTACCCCAAATTGTCTCTTGAGTGGGACAATTCAGGTGCAGAATTGCTGCTAGCACACCCCTCTTTCTGCCCTGCACAGCTGGAAGGCGCTGGTGGCATGCACCCCCACACCTTATGCCGGATATCTCAGTATTACCAGAGACAAGGAGCCAAGGAGGGCCCAACGCTTGCCCGAGTCCCACGGTGCAGGTTTATTCCAACCGCAGAGATGGATGAACAAAGAGGACGGCACATGGCCGGACGGGCTTTACAGAGTGTCCAGGATCTGAAGCCACAGGGGTGGTACAAGAGGCAGGACCGAGGAACGGAGCCACTGAGCAGAGGAAGGGGCAGGGCAGGGGACCAGGGCAGGAAGCAGCCACACAGTCTGCTGGGAGAGGTAGTTTTCCATTCGACAGGGTCTGGGGGTAAGGTTACATTCCAACCGCAAGGACTTGTGGGAGAGGCTTTTCCTTTAGAGAGTTATGAAGGTATTTTTCAAATGCCTGAGTTTTTTACACCAGCCGGCCTCAGCCACTTTAGAGCTCCCTGGCTCACCAGCTGGCCCAGTGATCCCAACACCCTCCTGTGCCTGGGAAGCTGCGGATTGAGCTGCCAGCAGGGAAGGGAGGAAGACCTGTGTGCCCATAATACGCAGGGCCTCATGGGGGGAGCTGTGCCTGCTGCTCCACCTCCAGCCGTGGGTTGTACCAGGAGGCAGGGGCAGAGCGAAAAGGAGGGCTGTGGCTAGGGTTGCCCAAAGAGCTAGAGGCAAGCAGGGTAAAAGCTGTTGGGTGAGGCAGCATTGGTGAAAGAGTGCCCTAGCAGAGGATGGTTCTAATCCATTGACCTCTGGGTTACGGGCTCAGCACACTACCGCTGCACCTCTCTGCTCCTGCCGCCTCTAGCCTGGCCTGATGCTGCCGGGCATTGCTGGCCCTCACTCCCTCCCTTCCTCTCTGTTTGGTCCTGGACACACTTTTGTCCTTCCTAGACAGGTTAAGCTTTCTGAATGAACTGTCTACATGATTTTAGACCCTTGCCAGTGATAGCTGGTTCTTCACAAAGCCCTCTATGTGTATTATTTTTTAAGTATTCAACATGGCAAGCAAGAAGAACTATGAAGAGTCAGTCCTGCAATCATCTATCCAGAGACCAGATCCTTCTGGTGGTGGTCTGACGGCATGCTGGCAAGGTGTCAAAAGCCTTTGTGTGGAATTATGCTCCTGTTTACAAAATACAGTCACAGACTGCTCTAAACTGTCAGTGCCAAGGGCTGTTGATATGGTTGCCATTTATGCCTTTGAAAATTGGACCAAAGATTTAGCAATGAGGTTAAGAATATAGAGCATTGCAATATGATATGAATTATGTGACCCTAAAAATGGCAAGAAGTAGTACCACAAGAGTTTATATTATTGGCCTTTTTTGTTTTTTTCTGCTTTTGTCCAGTTTATTCTGGAAATGGAAGATTTCTTTTGGTAGATGTCTGCTTGTCTGCTGCTCATCCGAAGCACTTCCCATGATGGCGTAGAAACTCAGTTTAAAACACAGGTGAAAAGCTAAGTGATATGAATTCAAGACTGAAGTATTCAACACTGAATCAACTCCAGCAAAGTCGAGCTTTGTATCCTGGAAAGACAAATCAAACAAGCGGAACAAAAGAAAACTCTTGTACCAGTGCATCACAACTGGGAAACGTCACAGAGAAAACACTAGTGTTCTCCTATTGTGAAAGGTTTGACTTGCACCCACCTCCTTGACTGTGTCCCAGGCAGGTCTGATGCTGCATCTGCTCTGCCCTGAGCTCTGGCTTTCTCATTTGTGTGAATTCTCTCATTTGCATAAACTCTCTTATTCCTGTGCATGCAAATGTCCGGTGGCCTGGCTTTGCCGGCTGCCAGGCTCTCTCACTCCAGCTCCTAAGGACGACAGGGGAAAACAATGAGATGAAAAATCTCATGGATCAACCCGATGGATGCTGAAAAAGCCTCAGCAGAGAGTTTCTTCAGCTCTTTGCAGTAGTTTGTGAGAGTTCTGTCTTTCCCATGCAGATTACTTTAAATGAGATTAAAGTATTGTAAACTTCTTGCACCTGTGGGTTGTTTGGCAGAATTGTTGTGGTTCTAACTAGAAGAATATTCAGAGATGGGTGTCTTAGAATTTGACCAATCCCCTTAGGGGGTGGATGGCAAAAACCAATTACCTTCTGCCACTTAATACACTGTGAAGGAAGTGGAAGTGATTTGCAGAAATCTGAAGGGTTAAATTGTAAATGCAATGACCCAAACTATACCCATTGCCCTGTATATGAGAAAACACTCTTTTAGTATAAAAAGTAATATTTAAATAATTAAAAGAAGCTTGTTTAATGTAACCATAAATATTAGCTTAAGTAAATAAAATACGTATTTTTGTATTTTAGCCATATATAGGTATGTTATATAATGTATTTTAGCTTTATATGAGTATATTATATAAGACATAAGAACTGCGCATGAGCACAATAGGAAGATCATGCCTGTAGTGAAGGAGATGAAGAATCCTTCCTTGCGTCGACCACCAAAAAAGGAAGAGAAATGACCATTTGGCAAATATCTATGCAGTTGTAAAATAATGAAGAACTTTTGCACAGTCGCAGTATCAAAGAAATTATGTAAAAACCAGGAAATGAAACTGAGCATCATTTTTGGGAATTGAAACTAAAATGCTTTAAAAAGGGAAGCAAACAAGGGGGAGGTGTGGGCTGCTGGCAGAGCAAAACTTCCCCTGGCCACCCAGCGCTGTTTTGCTTGCTTTACTCAATAAACTCATGTTTATTTTGACTAATTGGCTTTGTAATTTATTACGAGTCATCTATATCAATTGTGGTGACCCCGACGTAATCCAGGTTCGCTGGGTTCGGGATCTTCCCTCAGGGAGGGGGCCCTGTCTTCGGATAGTCCTTGAGTGGAGGCTACCTACCCCGACCCCTGGAAACACGAACAAAATTCTGAGCAAAGCAAGCAAAAAATATTGAGCTCCTGTAAACTTTGTGCATGAAGATCCAGGTGAAGAGATCCAGGGTAAGGATCTATTTCAGTAAGTATCCGTGTACCACCTGGGTGGGGGGAGGATTCCCAGACGGTGTGCTTGAGTGAGACGGCACTTGTGCCGAAGTGAGTGCGGACCCTCTAGTAGTGCGGTTCTCATAGCCCGCGAGGGAGTGAGCCACGAACGAGGGGGGCGAAAGATGTGTGTGTGAGAGCACCTCTGGAAGATGGGGCAGAAAAAGAGTAAGGGTTCTGGCCCCATAGCAGGCTCTAAGGGAGAGCCTGACAAAGGTAACATACCTTTAGACATACCGGTAGACAGTCCGTTAGGACAAATGCTAGAAAATTAAAATAATTGGCCATCCAGAAAAGGGAAAAGTAAAGAGTTGATGATCCATTTTTGTATCATAGTATGGGGGGGGAAGCAAATTTGTAAGGACCTATATTGGCCCACATTTGGGTCCTTTGAGGATTAGATTTGTCAAGCTTTTAATATTTATGTGAACCAAAAAGAGCCTTTTAGCCTAGAAAAAAGCAAGTATGCAGAGTTGTGGCTAGTTTTATTAGCTAGGACATATATATTTACTTTAAAGGAAAAACAAGAAAAAAGGAAAACATGTAAGAAAAAAGACTCATGGAACCCTAAAAAATCCTCTTTTCCTCCTCCTTATGCTCCACAACCTGTTTCTCCATTTTTACCACCCTCGGGGACCCCAATAATTTATCCTCCTTTGCCCGAGGTACCACAAACCCCTCCAGGGACACCTCAGACCCGTGTTAGAATTCGCAGTCAAGCCCGAAGGGGGTCTGAGACAGCGGCTTTATTGCCTCTAAGAGAAATAGGCATGGGAGGTGTCCAGCCTGGGGTAGACTTTGTATTAGTGCCCTTAAATTCGGGAAATGTAAAGAAGTTTAAAAAAGAAATGGGAAACCTATTAAAAGATCCCATAGGGGTATCAAAGCGGTTAAATCAGTTTCTGGGGCCAGGTATATACACTTGGGACAAGATTCACTCAATTTTACGTATTTTGTTTACTGTGGAGGAAAGAAAAATAATTCGTAGAGCAGGAATGAGAAATTGGGTCCAAAAACACCAGCAAGGACCACACTCTGACATCAAATGGCCCTTACAGAGACCTCAGTAGAATAACCAAAACGAGGTACATCGAGGCCCATACGGCAGATTTAAAAGATATGATAATTTAAGGGATTAAAGAATTTGTACCACAAGGACAAAATATGAACAAAGCTTTTAGAAAACATCAAAAAAAAAAAAAAAAAAAAGATGAAACCCCTCCAGATTAATTAAAAAGGCTTAGGAAGAATTTGCAATTGTACTCTGGGTTAGACTCAAAGAGTACAATTGGACAGGCACTTCTCAAAACTCAATTTGTGGCTAAGTCTTGGGAAGATATACGAAAAAAATTAGAAAAGATAGAGGACTGGCAAGAGAAAGAATTAGGAGAATTACTGAGAGAGGCTCAGAAAGTGTATGTCAGGAAAGATGAGGAGAGTCAGAAGAGACAAGCTGGGATCCTTGTAGCAGCTGTACGAGAAGGACAGAAGGAGGCTCTGATTAGGTCACCACCAAGACCTCGGCAGCCCCCTCCTCAAGTGGTATATAAGGAGAATGAACACAGGAATATGTGCTTTTACTGTGGAAAGAAAGGACACGTAAAGAAGAATTGTAGAAAGAAAACAGAAACTGCTGTCAGAACTGCTGAGCATGGATGGACACATGCCAATCGCATCAAGGAACCCATTTGAGACTCACAATAGAAGGTGACCAGCCAACCCAGAGATCTTTTTCCTGTTGATTTAAGCTATATTACCAGTCACAAATATTTTTATTTAAAGGATGATAGTTAATTTCAAATGGAAAAAGTAACAGAAGAAAAGTCAATTATTGCCTTTTAACAAAACAGAATATCAAGAGCAATCAAACAGTTGTAAAATGAAAACATACGCAAAATAACATTACATTGAAAGTCTAAACAGTTTCTTAAATTTCATCTATTCTTAAACTATTGCTTATTGGATTCTTAGTTCAAAATGGAAGTTTTTATGTTATATCATTTCAAATTAGTATCTCAGGGAGCAGGATATATCACTGCATACCCAAAATGAGATAATACTGTTTTTAAATACATAGCTTTAATACAGACACTTGTTTCCCTGCAAGTTTTTTAACAGCGACTGGAATGTTTTGTGCTGCCAATTCCTATTTCATGAATGGAAGTCAAAAGGATAGAGGCCCCCAAATAATTTTAAAAAGAGGAAAAATCCACATTCTAAAATTCTCCTGGCTTTTGTTGTTGTTGTTGTTGCTGATTGCTATGCGTCATTTGAAGCCTGATATGAAGTGTCACTTCATTATTATTAAACTGCTTTTTGAGCAGTCCCCTAAACAACCACTTTCCCACATCATTATGAGCATTCCTGTTCTGTGAAAGGTAGATGAGTTTAATGCACACTAGTCCCCATCAAGTACTAAAACCTTTTTCTCTCTTTTAGTTTTAAACAAAACTATTTGAATAACAACCTCCCAATCTTTTTTCAAATCAAAGTCTATCTTGTCTATTTCAAACTCTTCTTGGTAGCTTCTATCGTGGTCTAAAGGAGAGATGGTAGTTTGGGTCACCTTGCACTGAAGACACTGTCCAAGACACCAGAGAGAGTTCTGCCTTGTTGAAAGCAGGAAATGTTAAAAAGAAATAACACATTTTTTTTATTTTCAGTGGTTTAACTGATGCATGGAAAATATGCATGGAAAAATTTTATTTCTATGGGTTGTAATTAGGAAAAATTACTTAGAATAGGTCATTAGTTTGCTAAGTGGTTCAGGTGAACAGTTAGGTGTTTACAGCCTGAAAGGCTCAATACACTTAATTCTTTAGGAGAGCAAG
This sequence comes from Monarcha castaneiventris obscurior, assembly GCA_026261815.1. Taxonomy (NCBI): domain Eukaryota; kingdom Metazoa; phylum Chordata; class Aves; order Passeriformes; family Monarchidae; genus Monarcha; species Monarcha castaneiventris. The sequence continues at coordinate 6,483 of JAMPIT010000141.1, read as the reverse complement.
TGAGAAAATTCCTCTCTCATATTCCTGTGACAAGATTTTTTAGGTGACATTTCTGCAATACTGTAAATACAATTTCGTCTCTATCACCTTTTTAACTCTCCATTTTTCATACATGGACACAGGCATGATGCTGAGACTTCTGTTAGCACTACTACTGTTACATTCATATTCATAGTAGTGTTAAATTTCCTACCTAAATAACACCACTAGTTGATTTTGATAGGTAGAACATGTCGGGAATCCAAATGGTACCACCCAAATATCGAAGTATTTGAACTGCACTACAACATGCCCCAGAGAGCATTTGTTATTAGTTTTATCCAAAGTAGAAATTCTAATGATGGTTACCTATGAAGGTGATGATATACCAGCCTTCACAAGGTTTCATGGTTTTAGAGTTTTATATATCTTAAATTCATCTTAACTTTGTATAGGATGAATTGCATGTCATCAGAAAGATTAACACATATGTACCATTTAAGAATTATCCTGTTCTCAAGGATTAAATGGGACCTTTTTCTTTGGTTTTACTATGTGAACCTTTCTATTTTTGACAGACAATTATATTTTTTAGTGCTTATAGTAGTGTGCATGGTAATAGCCTGCAGTGCCATGGGATAAAATTATAGAGTCATAATCAGTGTGCAGTGAAGTTATAGATCCAATCCAAATTATAAGCAACAGGTTGTCTCTCTCTTTCTAAAAAATATTCTAATATATTAATTGCAAACATTTTACTGGAGACAAGGATGGGTGGGTAAAATATATTCTTCCCTTGGAAAAATAAATATATTTTCTTTAATCTTAAACAAACTAATGATGTTCCAAAAGTATTTACATTACATTGTTTACTTTGCATTTAAAATATGGATATTTCAGAGGAAAATCAAGACAGAAGGAAATAATGGCAAGCAAACTACAGTAGAATGAATTGCAAAGAGCAGAAACATGCACTTAGGTAAGAAGTTTCTAGAGCAATCCCTCACACTGTACTTCTTCACAGAAAAACAAAACAAGGTAAAGCAAGATTTCAGCCTTTGTGACAAATTACTCAGGAAGGGAACCCACTGTCCACTGAGGAAAGAAATAAAGTCCTAAGTGAATAGAGAAGTAAAGTGGCACCCAAAGAATTAACTGATACTCTGTGATCTGTACATTGTAACGTTGGAACTCTAGTTGACAGGGTGAGGCATCACTACTTCATCCAAAGAAGAGCTTTGCTGACAAAGCTGGGACAACAGTCCCATCTATAATAATTATCAGATAATTTTATGTACAATCTAGTTGAAAGAAAAGTCAGTTTATACTGAATATCTTTTCAAAACTAGATTTCATAGGAAATATATTTTTTGCTGAGCACTCTCAAATGAAAAATAAATATCACTTCAAATCTACAGTAGTCACAAATGAATGTGCTACTTTTCACTTATGTCTAATCCCTATTTCCTTCCAGTTTGGAGTCTTCCTCCAAACTACCTCTCACCTAGTTCGCTACAAACAGAAAACCAACCACAACACATTGTCCTTCTGAAAGATGTGAGAAACATGTTCTGAACAATAGTTTTACTTACAAGAAGAAAAAACATTTAAAGAACTCATATTTAATTCTCCAAATACAGTAAAAGAAGAGTGTTTCATTACTTAAATATCTACCTATCTTATTCTTGCCCATTTAATGCAATATTCTGGAATGGCTTTATTTTTGTTGTTTGAAAAAAAAAGTATCCCCTTTCAGTAGCCAGACTCTTCTCTTTTTTCCCCCCTCATGATTCTCATTCTTCCACTTCATTTCTTTCATGCAAACGTTATGAGTTTTATCTTTCAGTTCCAGAAGTAGTAGATGCCGGTTTTTGACTACATTTAAAAGACTGGAGAGTATGACAAAACGCTAATAAAGATGTATGCATTTACATTTTCTTACTATAAAATAAGAATGATATTACTAATGGAGAAGGGAAAGAAAAAGGTTTGCAATTGTCAAAGTGTATTACTGCTAGTAGGGCTTACACCTCTGTGCAGAGCAGAGGACTGCAGTTAACTCACAGAAGCTGACGCACTGAAGAAAAATTGCAAATGCAGTAGTCACACTTCTGACATATCTGTGAACAAAGAGAACTGTCTGTGCTTAACAGACAAAAAAAAAGTGGCATAAGAGGCGGTAGAAAGAAAAATCTACACACCTATACCAAATTCCACACATCCCCCCCACCCCCCAACCTCCACCCACCCCACCCCCCTTCACCCCCAAAAAAACTGAACCAAAACCCAGTAACAAAAAGAAATAGTGAGGTCTGGAAAAGGTAAAAACTGTATTTTGCTTTTTCCAAAGAAAAAAATTAAGATACCAAACACCTGAAGCATGTGATAGTCTGTCTTTCTTCTGATTTGTTTTGAAAAGCTTTTCTCTTGTGATACAAACATACCCTAGAACAGGCTTCCAGACAAGCAGCCCCCATAAAAACCTCCCCTAGAACAACTGACTTTGCAGTTCCTAACCACAGATACATCCTCTGAGATAATTACATGTAGGAGATGGGACTATTCAAAATCTCATTTTAGGGGTTCAGTTGCTAGCCTACATTTTAAAAGAAATAATGGTAATCCTGCATTCTTAAGAGGTTTTCTCATCTAATGAAATAATTTTGGATACAATCTCAGGATTTATAAATGTAAGAAAATTTTGCCATAGGTGGTGTTGTTAACTTTGCTAAGATGGCATCTTCTTTAACATTCTAGGAAGCATATTCTCCTGATATTTTAGAAGCGCCCCTTTGAATTAATGCTTTCCAATTACATTTATAAGAGCATGTTTTAAAAATTATTTTTAAAAGTTTTTCAGCATTTGGTTTTTTAGGGTTTTGGCAGGGAAGCTTAGATCAATTCTCTGTCACTCAGCATTTTTATACTTAAGTAATGAATATATTTTTCCTAAGATTTTGGCTATTTGATTATCAAGTTTCTACTTGAAAACATACTTGCATGTTCTTTTAAGAACTACTTATTTCTTGCAATAGGTCTAAAATACCTACTTTTTGTGTTAATCTTTTTTAAAAGTATTTCTGTATTGTTAGTGTTCTTCCTCAAATTCCAACCAGATATAAGTTTGGATATGGTTCTGTTCCACAAAAAAAACCCCAGCATTTATTTAAAATAATTTCTTTCCTTCAAGTTCACCAGAATTTGAGAGTAGGATGAATTTGAAGCACAACCTTTGAAGCACTACCTTGAAAGCATAGTCCAGGGAACCCTGTGGGAGAGATGCACACTGGAGCAGTGGAAGTGTTCTTCATGAGGAACTACAGCGTGTGGGAAGGACACATATTGGAGAAATTTGTGAAGGACTACATCCCCTGGGAGGGACCCCACACTGCAGCAGGAAAAGAGTGTGAGGAGGGAAGAGTGGGAGAGAGAACAGGTTATGAACTGATGGCAACTCCCGTTCAATATACCACCAGGGTGGAGGTCGTACTGAAGAAGATGAGCTGATGGCAATTAAGCCTGGAAAGAAGGGAGGTAGGGGGAAGGTGTTTCTAGATTCACTTTTATTTCTTACTACCCTACTCTGTTATTAATTGAACTCTGTTATTTATTGACAATAAATTAATCTAATTTCCTCAAATTGAGTCTGTGTGGCCCATGACGATAACTGGTGAGTAATCTGACCCTGTCCTTATCTCAACCCATGAATTTATTTTTGTATTTTGTCCCCCTGTCCTGCTGAGGAGGGGAAATTAGAGAGCAGTTTGGTCTACCCACCACAATTGTTGTTTATATTTGTTTGAATAATAAAAATACAATTTCTAAAGCACTAGCACTAGGATGGGATTCTTGTCCCAATGAATTTGCAATACAAAGCACAAAACAATTACACAGACCTTGTCAAAAGACACTGCAAAGAAGATTAATTAAGGAGGGGGAGAGGTGTGTGTGGGGGGGTGTATGTGTGATTTGTTCTAGTTTTGCTTCCCAAGAGGAAACGAATCTAACCACATACAACACAGCCAAAAAGGGTTGCGAATGACAGTGCTTAAGACAGTGAACCAAAGCCTGGAGATAAAATTTTATAGTACAGTCATTTGAAACAGTGAATCAACCTGCTTCCTACTTAGAAAGGAACAGAGTATCTGCCCAATCATTCCAGAACTGGACATGCTCCAAGGCCAGGAGGAGCTTCACCATGCAGCAGAGAGGCCGCTGTCTGAGTGCTCTCCAGCTTGCAGGATGCAGTAGGAGGAGCACTGTCAGGGATGAGCATGTATAACCTCCCTGCTAGACTAAGACATTGAGTGGTGCATCATCCTCTGTGGCATCATGGTGACAAAAACCAAGGATGTGATGTCTGTGACTCAGTGACTTGCTAGAACAGGCTCACCTGGTGCAGTGTCTCCAAATAACACAGGGTATTACTGGTCCATGTGGTAAGTCCACACTTCCCTTGCAAAACTATTTAAATCTTGATGAAAATTTACTGATTTTAAATGTATAATTCCATAACTTAATTCTTTCCAAACATTTGTGTATACCCTATGGAGAGCTACAATTATGGACAACTCTTGCCTCGAATTAGAGTTTCCCTGGCAAACCTGCCAGCCACCTTTTTATTCTCAGGGTTTGTGCCTATTGTTTAGCATTCTATGAGTTACTGGTTGGATTTCTGCTACATAAAGTGTCAAATCTTTTTAATGAGATAGTACTATGCACATATTTCACGAGGAAAGGCAAAGAAATGCCTGCAAATTTCTAGCTGGGATTAAAAAACTTGATTGTGTCATAATATCATTACACTTGTTTTCAGTACCAACACTATCCATCTTGGAATAAATATTAACCCAACCATAACAAGCTGGCTTTAACTCCCAGAAGATGAGTGAAGTTATTTCTCTAAATAGGACCCACATATTTTATAAATTAAGACCAGTTATCATTTAAATTACACTCTTACTCAGTTATTTTCCCAAGGAACAAGTAGAAGTAAATTCCTGCCAAGGCAATCAGAACTAATTTTAAAGAACCAGTCACTTTTCCCCCTCAAATTGGTTAAATTTCAGACTGCCTTTCATTTTATCATTGCACCATAAAGAATTCATATAAGTTACAGCATATGTGAGAAAATCCTCTTCATATTCAATGTCTACTGCATAACTTAAAATACAATATCATATTTGCCCAATTTTCAACCACATGAACAGTTACTGTGATTCATATCTAATATTTTCTAACATCTTTACTCTTTTTATATGGTACTTTCAAAGCACGCAAAAGGCTGATGGTGGTATGTAATATATGGGTGAAATCAAGTGCTTTATGTGCATCTGTACCACAGCAGTTGGTTAAATACATTGTACTACAGTCCACAATATGACTGTCATAAATGTAATGCATGCATAGTTATACTGTTTGTTAACTAAAATGTCTGTTTATCTGAGGCTTTTATTTTGAAATATTCAATATACACTGCAGTGGGACAATAATTTATTCCTATGCTAAGACAAAGTTCTACAACAGTCTAGTTCCGTTTGTTCTGTTGCAGTAATTAGCAGAGTGAGATGTTTAAAAGAAAAAAAATTGAAAAAGAAGAAATATTTCTCTGACTTTGTTTGGATATATTTTACCTGATAAGTCAAATGTCTAAAGCAGATGATTAAAACTATTGTACTGCTATGGACCATGACAAAAATAAAGAACAACTGTCGCCCTGATTTTTGCAGTGTTCTATGTTTTTACTTTCTGTAGTAGAATTTCTCATGCATTTTCTATAAACATATCTCTTGCTTTCCTAACCGGCCTACATTGTTTGGAACTTCTGGATTGTTTTTCATTCACTTCTCCTAAGGTGGAGAAAGATGATAGACTATGTTCCTATCCTGTAGAATTGCAGAGGTGTTAACCTCATCTACCAATGTATGGTTGTCTAAAGAAAGATAAAAACGTCAGAGAATAAAGAAGGGCAGGGCTTTTGGGCTCTCTCTTGCCTTCTGGCCCTTGCCCTGCTTCGTGGTCCTGACCTGCTGCTTGAGTCTGCGTGTTCGTGTCTGACAGTGCGACATCTGGTGGCCCGTACGGGAAACCAGCAGGCTCCGGTAATCCTCAGGTAAGTATAAAAAAAATTATTAAATATGGGGTTCTCCAAGGAGAGATCCTTTAACTACTCCTTGGTGTTAGAAGTTCTCGAAATATTTTTAGAAAGTGAGAATGTGGACATATGCAAATCAGATTTAGAAAGTCTGTATTTTTGGAGCAAGGTAAAAGGATTCTTTCCAGACGGATGTAATGTCCTTTCTAAATCGAAGTGGACCCTGGTGGGAAGAGCAGTGCGAGGCGTGGTAGCAGAGGTATATAGCCAGACTACGACTAGGTCACTGGTGGCTTGGAGACAGGTGAATTCTGTCGTTCAAAGCCAGGAGAGCTCTTCAGGCAGGATTACCCCCCTCAGTTCGCTCGGAGATTTCTCTGAGCTGTCTGAGGGAGAGGGGGATGGAGAGC